>CM046881.1:291652873-292981908 GCA_025667525.1 Glebionis coronaria | reverse complement strand
GGCCATACTTAGTCGCATGTGCTTTTCTGCGAATTTTTGTTTTGGTGAACCGACCCATAGGCGTTCACCCTTGGCCGTTCAGATTTTGTATTGATGAACTGAACCTAGGCATTCATCCTTATTCATGTCAGATTCATGTTGTCAGTCAAGTAACTCTGGGTGAACCAGCCATAAACATTCACCATTGTTCAGGTCAAATTTCATGCTATTCAGTCGAAGGTTGTTTTGTGAACCGACTCATAGTTGTTCACCTTTGTCATATCAGGACATTTCATAAATTTAGACAAGTATGGGCTGGATTATAGCCAACCATATTTAGTCCCAGATTATGAATTTCTATACATGACAGTTCTCAGAAATTTTTGACAAGCATGGATCGAACCAAAATCGCCCATACTTAGTCGTATGTTTTGTTCCTTGAGTTCTGTGAATTGAACCATAGCCATCCACATCAGTTGATTTTAAACCTCAGTTGATTATTCTTCTATATTCTTTGAACCAGTCAAGTTTATACTCTCACGTGAATGTCGCTTTCATGCTGACTAAGTTCATGTCTCCTTACGAGGATTATGTTTCAGCAAAGTAATGATGTTCTCATACACAAGAATTTCAGTAAAACCCATTTTCATGATAAATCAGGATTGACCTTCATTAATCATGCTTCATCCTGACCACTGTTGGGACTACGATTATATCATACTTTCAGTCTTGATATAACTAGCCGTAAGTCGATGCAGGAATTACAGGCTATCATGTTACTTATTTCAGACCAGTTTACTACCGTTTAAATCAATTTATTTCCTAGATCACGTCAGACAAGCGACACCAGTATCGACCATCCAATAAAATTCCCACCAGTGCCATGAACAGTAGTCTATATGGACCCTCTGTATAGTGCCTCAGTTATACTCCTTGTACAGTGATACATGTGTACTCCACGTACAATGTCTCGATATGCTTCATGTGCAATATTCATTTTGTACTTCATGTACAGTAGTCCAGGTGTACACCAGGTACCCTACTCCATGGATATTGCTAATCGATCCTCAATCATCTCGGGCGTTTCCACTTTTCGATATTTTACCAGGTGCTGATGCTGCTCGTGAGTTGAAGATTTTACTAGATGCTGATGCTGCGAACACTTTGAAGACCTCGAAATTGCTGATGCTGCCGATACATTGGAGATTTCTCAGGATGCTGATGCTGATGCTGTTATACTATAAAGACACCGCAGAGCAAGAACGAAAACTATAAATTTGAACTTTATGTCAAGACAAAATTTCAACCATCAGACACTGCCATTCCATTACATACTTTTACCTTCTCAGTTAGATGTCACACTCTACTCAGCCAACCGTATATTCCAAGAGTGGGAACCGGAACTCAGCCGGCCACTCAGCAGAATAGTTACATGAATCACGGTCATGATAACGACCGTCAGGAAAGTGACAGGCAAAGGAGTAGTGACAACCATCGTACTTATAATTAATCAGTCAGTAACCATCGGAACTCCGGCACGGACGTGACCAGAAATACAGAGGTCAGCAGTCTAACCGGTCCGCCAATCCTAGCAGTTACCAAAATTGTTCAGCCTTGTTCATATTCATCGATTAAAACACGTGCCAAGACATCAGTCAAGACATAGTTCTCAGGTATCATTTCGGAGGACACATATCAGGGTACCAGTCATGATACAAGTCATACGAATATCTTCTCAGAGTATGAGTCCGAGCTCCTAATTCCAGTATGTTCCAAGCAAGACCCTCAGTAATTCAGGGTATCTTTCAGAAAGGGGTATACTCGTTCTATTATGCCACGCATGAATCAGATCATTAAAATTCAGTCACCACCACTAGATTATTATTCAGATTAAACACACGGTAATCATTATGTGAGGTTACAGACGAACCCACTCAGTGGAAGTCGCCACGTTACTCCACGTATTCCTATGTCAGCTTTATGTAAATCAGATATTTACCTACCTCTCAGCCAGAAAGGACTCAACAGTATCACCATATTTATTAAAGCCTTATTTTCAGCTAACGACGAGATCCGTCTTACTAAATTCCAAATATATTCATTATACTTTCGGTCAGAAAATCAGCACGAATTATCTCTGCCTTACAAGCGCGTGACTATCAGTCCATAGCTACGAAGACTTTTACCTACCTGTTATTAATTCACTTCTAAAATTCCTTAAATTCATGATCAGCAGATTATTCTAGAGTTCCAGATATAATTTCAGAAAGTTTTCAAGAAATTCCTTCCTAACCACGAGACAGAAATTTAACATCGAGCTAGTCTCAAGAACAGAACCTGTTTTCAGAACTCTTGATCACAGGGCTTAAGCTAAGTTAAAAGAGTTGCAGCAATTGCTGCAAGAATTACCGGAACGAGACTTAATTCGCCCTGGCGTACCACCAGGAAGTGTGTCGTTTCTGTCTATCAGGAAGAAGGTCGGTAACATTAGATCATGTATCGACCACTAAAACAGTTGACATGATCACCATTCTTAATCAATGCTCATTCCATAAATAGCAGGTTTATCGGATCTGCTACGATGTCTTAAACACTTTATAGAACAAATTTCCGATCATGCTACCATCAGTGGTGAGAGAAAGAACATGACGTTTCCAGACTGATGTTGCACATATTACAGTCTCTCTAAAAATTTTAATTTTATACTTTTGAGCTCCCTAATGCTCCAGTTATATTATGAAATCATGAATAAAATTTTTCTATAAGTCTTAGGCGATATCATCAGTATATTCATTGATCACAGTCTGATCTGCCCAATGCTAGAGGAGAACACGAGACTCATCTTCTCACAGTTGCACAAATCGTCAATAGGAGTAAATTTTATACACAACTTTCCAGATATAAAATTCGCCTGAACTGAGTGGCACTTCTGAGCCACCCTATTTTAGCAGAAAGAAAATTTCAGACAATCCTGCGAAGGTGAAGGCCATCACCTGATGGTCCCAACTGACGCCTATGAACGAAATTCCACCAGAATGTACCAAAATTCCAGGCAGAATTTTGATAGAAACAGTATAACGCGTTGAGGCATCTATGTTCATATCTAATAACTTCCATTCCAACAGGTTCAAGATAGAACGTCGTCATACTCTTGAGTTATTACTATCAGTAGAAATTCTGGACCGGAAGAAGACAAGACTCCATGGAGATTTTTATCAGATTACCACAGACTCAGAAAAGCATAACACTATCTAAGTGATTGTCGACCATGTAATCAACCTACGCGTTTCCTTCCATCCGGAAGGATTACGCAGTACGGATCTGCAGAAAATTTTGAAATCCAACAGTAAATCGTACGAATTCAAGGCATTCCATCGACCATCATATCAGACAGAATTCATGTTCACGATCAAGTGTATGTTTACGCCCACTTTAAGTTCATGTTTATTTTTGCTTTCACGTTTACGTCTCATTCGCAGTATGATGCTGTTTCAGTTCATCTTTTATGCTATCTCATGATTTAAGCTCACGTTAGCATTCATAACATTGTTCACGTTCAAGTTCGTATGCCATTTCGATACACGTTTCTTAGTTTATTACCGACTAAGGTTACAGAAAGCTTGGGAAATCAGACTCAAGTTTAGCACAACTATTCCATAACCAGTCAGACGTTTCACACCTCAGGCCGTATCGCTTGGCATTCTTTCCTCAGTCAGCATACGTTCATGATATGTTCTAGTATCACGTTCACAGTATGATTCATTTATCATATTCTAATTCCATGCCAGCGCTCTTCATATAATTATGAACCACGTTCACAATTGCTCACTTAGCATGTTCACAACTGTTCACGTAGTTTGTCCCTATATATATTCTCAACAGCTTGCTCAGAGAGAGAAATGTTATCTTTTCAGGATAATTGTACGTACCGTTTCATGTATACTACATGCTATAGTTTATTCATTCAGGTTCATAAAATCCATCTTAAGTATGGAACCTGAAAGTATTCAGCATCATCAGGAAAGGGTCATCAGGACCAAGATTTTTTTTATTATGTTTAGACCTTTGAAGGAATCGTTTCGAGCGGGAGGCCACTCGAAACAGAGGAGTCCATCCGGACCTCTCATCCCCTTTCCTTCAATGAATCCAGTTAAATTCTTTTAGTCATGTCACGTTCCTTGTTCTCTTCAGCCATGTCACGTTACATGATCATTTCAGCCATTGCAGGTTTATACCTATCAACAGTATTATGTCTTAGTTAGAAGACAAATCATCCTTCAGCTTAATTGTCTTTCAGTTACGTGCTTTCAGTTCTTGTAACTTCATCAGCTTATTACCTTTAATTCGAGGACGAATTCCTCCTTTTTAGAGGGGAAGAATTGTAAAACCCAGTATAGTCGTATCATTAATTCGGGGACGAATTATCGTTTTTAGAGGGGAAGAATTGTAAAACCCGTATTTAAAAATCAGAATATTTAAATACGCAGTTTAATTTTAATAAACTATATAAGTATTAATTATTAGACAGAGATATAAACGCAGAAATTAAATACGCTATTCCCAGTTTATTTAAATATTACAGATAATACTTATTCAGATAATAAGTATTTAATCTCGGAAAAATATTACAGATGAATGAATTATTTTACAGAAATAATTAAACGTAAATATTAAATACGCGTAGTCTCAGTTTATTTAAATATTACAGATAATATTTATTCAGATAATAATTATTAAGCCTCAGAAAAATATTATATTTGTATTACTTATTTATAGTAAAGAGTATTACGTTTTCTTGGAAATTAAAATACGATACGCGAACACGTGAACAAATACTTAAAACGCGAAAATTAGAGGTATGCATATAGTACTTGGGCTGAGTTTTTAACTAAACAAACAAGAAAGGGGTTTTGGGCTTGAGCCCGACCCATTGCCAAAGAAAAAACGGGACTTAACCCTCCTTTCTCCTCAATCGGACAAAAAAAAAAAAAATTAGGGTTGTGTGTTGCTCCTGCCGACACAAAAAGACAAAAAAAAAAAAATCGTTGTTCCTTCTTTTCCTTTTCCTGCCGACGAACAACAACCACAAGGGGTCTTTAATCCCTGTCACACGCTTGCGTTCATGTCAGAATCAAGGGTGGATTATCTCTTTCACGCAAACCAAGGTAAACCCCATTCGTTTTTCTTTTCTGTTTGTTGATTCAAGAATCTAAACAGGGTGTCGGGTCTTGGTTAAATCCAGGAAACCGAGACCAACAGTCTCGGTGGTGTTTCTTTTGCTCAGCCACGAACAAACCCCAACAGGGGTGTCGGGTTTGCTTATGTAGGGAAAACCGAGACCCTAAGGTCTCGGTGTGTTTTGTTTTCGGGACCAGCTGCGACCCTCAAGGGTGCGCTGGTGGTTTTTGGGGCGACTGCAGCGACCAAACAGAAACAGTTAAGGGTGCGTTTGGGACTACAGTTCCAGCAGGGGTGTTTGGGACTGCAGTTCCAGCAAAGGCTGTTTGGGAGTACATTAACAGTGGGAAGTTGTATACAAGCAGTGGGAACTTTGTGAACTAACAGGGGGAACCGTGAACAAGCAGTGGGAACTTTGTAAACAAACAGTGGGAACCACAAATTATTGAGTTGGTATATTATTTTATAAATAAGTTTTATAAATAAATTAATTATATTTTCTAATTTTATTAATCTAATTAATAAAATTTAATTAATTCTAGCTTTACCATTTTTATCCTATTAAAACTTATGATTTATAAATAATTTAATCTAAAGATATTAAATTGGAAATATTTCTAAATTAGGAAACTTTCTAATTATGACGAGTTACTATTTATAGTAATGTCAGATTATACATTATCTAGTAATCAGAAATACATGGTACATTAAATCAGTAATATTTACGAACAATAAGAATTTATTAGATTATACAAATAGTAATACAAGTATAACTTAAATCCAACTAAAACAGTTAAGAGCAGTAAAATATTTAACATCAGTCAACTTATTTTTCGCGTACGTTATTTATGTAGTACCTGTGAAGTCGGGATCGATCCTTCAGCTTTCATTCTTACTTCATTAATGGGCACAAGGTACGGATTTCCCGTCCTTTCAGTAAGGATTTCCTTTCCTATGCATGATTCGGATTTCCCGTCTGCAGCCAAATGTTTTCCCCAGTATATGTTTGAGTTTATCAGTAATCATGTTAATAACTAAATAAATTGCCTGAGCATTATATACAAGCACGACCAGTTTATGTACTAGTTACGGAGGTACCGTAACCATGGCACTAGAGGCACCGGTGTCGTGACTCACATGCAGGAGAGTGATATCCTGCATCGTCCCACTCAGCTCAGCTTGGCCATTTTATCAGTAATTTTAGTGGGGCGTATGGATGCATCCTAGGCTTATATGTGTTACAAGTTATCAGGGTGAATGTGGTGTGTGCTCTACATCCTTCACATTGGAGCTGATCCCTCCACCCAGCACAGTTATTTAGAGGTCACCCCTCTACAGCATGACGAGGTCACCCCTCCAGTTATTCATGCACGGTTGTTACAGCACGTGACCTATATAAGCTCTGGCAAATAAAATACAGTAAATGCATGTTTTCAGAATTAATAGTTATATTTCAGTATCTGTATATATGAACCAGGTTGCTCAGATTTTATGCAGAGTTCTACCATATGTTACATATCAGTCTTACAGCTTCTGTATTCTATCGACTGTTTCATTCAGTATATTCTTATCATGCTTTATATCCGTTCACTGAGCGTTATGCTCAGCCGTAGTTCCTTTCATGTTCTAACGGCAGGTACACCAGGATGCTTTTAGGATTCTAAGAGCACGTGCATTTGGGATGGAAGCTATCCAAACTTCTTATTTTATGCACTTACATTATTCTGTTTATTTGGACATTGTTTAGTCCTTTCTTTCAGTATTTTATTCTTCATGTTTTGAGCTTAGGTTGGATTACCGATGTTTGATTCCGGTATTTCCGTTATGGTCATTTAATGTTTTAGTACATTTACCTTATGCTTTGATGACACGCCATAAATATACGTAACGGTCCACTTATCCAAGTGGGGTGTTACAGACTTCTTAGCAAATCTCTAGAAATTTGATGCGAAGCGAGGATCTTGATAGAGATGATCGATACATGCACACTATGTTTACACAACTCCTTTAAATACAAAAGAGTCAATTTATTCATCAAGAATCAATCATTTACAGGAATGATATTAGCAGATTTGGTTAGTCTGTCGACGATGACCCAAATCGAATCAAATTCAAATGATGACCTTTGCAATAGTTAGACGTTTACTAATGTATGGGGCGATGTCTGCCTTCATAATATGCCATTAGTACAAATTCTTCAGATAAAGATACATTTAGTCAGAAATGACATGAATAGAATAATTATACTTACGAGATTCCAACATGACTACATCTCAAAATCTCCATATTTAGGCAACCGCAAGTGGCCTTTTATACATTTAACACCATCGGCTCCTCAATTCTAATGGTTCATATTACCCGCGAACCCCTTTATTATTTATATTATCCTTCTTACAAGCATTGTTTATATTTTAAATTGTTCAACAAATTACTTTGCACCGTCATTATTAAGAAACTCACCCTAATTGATTCTTTATCCTTTCTATATAATGCGTCAGCATTTAAATTCATCTTTCCTGATGAAATAATTATCATGACCGTATTCATTAAAAATTTCTTTCTTCACATTTTCTAAGTTTTAGTTTCGTCTCAACTATCATTTTTTTTCAGTTTTCCTTGATCCGACGTTTTAAAGCGTCGATAATTATTACAAGTAATGAATATTTAATTTTTATGAAACGTAAACGTAAAATTTTTAAATTTCTTAATTCGACCAGTTATATAAAAATGTTCAGAAACAAATTTGAATTTAATTAACAAGATTTTTGTAGATTTATCAAAAATAATTAAGATAATTAATAAGATCCGTAAATGTTCGAAAAATCATTGTTTATACTTTGGTCAAAATTTTCTTTGTTGAAAAGCAAAAATTGTCGTTTCAAATTTTAAGTCATGGTTTAACGGTTTCCTCAATCCCTCTTAGGTTGTCTTGAGGTATACACAAACATTTACCCCTAAACAGGAGTTTAGTTAAATGATTTGTGTATAAGGGAATAATTTCTTAAAAATCCTTTGATAAATTATTTGTCAAAACATATTTCCACTTTCTTTTTGGTAAAACCCAAAATCTTAAATGGCTCAAATTATTGAAGAGTCAATATATTCCATTTTTCATTAATCACACGATCAAATAATGTAAAGGATTAAGCCTTAAATTACATGTTAAATTTTCAAGGTACAAGTTTTCACTACTCGGCCGACTTAGGGCATTCTACAAATAATTATTAACTCATTCTTATTCTTATAAATAAACAAATGGTCCTTAATGATCACGAGCATGAATTTATCAAATCACAGCCTACACACGAGATTCACCAAATTTATGGATGCTACATGTGTATTAGTCAATCCAAACGACATCACGTGAAACTCATAATGTTCATTACAAGTTCTGGATGTAGTGATTGGAATAGATAATCTTTTTTTTTGCGGACGCAAAGTTGATGATAACCATGCCGTGGATCAAATCTTTAAAACATACACTAGAACCTTGTATATGATCGAACAAATCTATCATCTTGGGTAGTGGATATAGATTTTAATCGTAAATTTACCTGGTTCATGGTAATTCAGCAAATATAAGGAATAATAACACCATAGCTCTTCATGATGACGAGCTTGGTAGAATAAAAGCTTTCCCCGACAACTCTCTCAGTTGTACGGTAATTCCTTTAATTCAGATGGTGCTGACGTACAGTGCACACGCCACGGGTGCAGCACCAGGAATAAAATTAATACCAATTCAACTTGCCTTAATGGAAAAAGTCTAGGTGATTCACCAATAAATACCTCCTAAAATTTCAAATAGCAGGAAATATTTTTTTCTTAAGTTCTTTCTAGATTAAAATATCTATGACTAATTCACAGCCATTCACGGTATAATTTCAAGTCTAAATGCAGGATATGGTCATCCATCAAGAATTATTTAGATCACTTTTGATAATCAACATCTTATCATTTAGGGGAATTCTACTCGAGTTACCATCAATTAAGACAATGTCGTCATGTCATAATCAATCAATCCATTCTACTGGCACTATTAACTTTCCAGTTTCATTGCCGTCGATAAGATGTGAACTTCTCAAAAGACTAATAACAACTCATAATCCTTCACAAATTCAAAGATACATGAGGACTCAACTACCGTTAAAAGAGTAAGGTCAACGCATAATCTACGCGATAGAATTTCAAATCAGATACAGACGAAAACATTTAACGAATATGAATATATCCCATGTTTTCATAATTTGAGTACGCATTCGAAAGCTCCTCGAATCGTTACCCAGGTCATTCAAATGAAATCAAATCAAAAGAAATGATAGGAACGTCGATACATCCAGTCGGGTATCAACACTCGGTAATCAGATACTTTTCCTAAGAATCTCACCACGGGAGAATTGGACAAGAAAGAGTTGTCAATTGTCAAATAAGACAATTTCCACAGACGAGTAAATTTGATTCAGAAGAATAAATGGTACGGGCACATATGTAGGTGTCTCTATCAATATGTCCCTATTTTTCACTTCTTGCAGATCTCATAAAATTTAATCTTTCACAATCTTCAAAGAAAATGTAGTGTTTATTCATTAGTTTTATGGTGACTACTAATCAGCCTTGCATGGTCCATTCCAAATTGTATGTAGGCGCGCAACTATATACAATTTCAAGATTAACGATGCAATACTCAGTTCGTCAAAATTTTATCGTCATGTTTATAATAAAAACATTTTCATGCTTAATTCTTAAATAAGAATCAAAAATAAATTTACAAAGATTTTCTTTGTTATGAAAACAATTAAGTTTTCCAAGGTGTTTTATAAAAAACTTCATTTCGACAACGATCACTTATAAATCTTACTTTGAATAATCCTTATAGTGATGAAAATTCAATTTTTCTCAATGGATACGGTTTTATCTTATAAAAACAATGAGTGATCTGCAAAAGAATGATGAAGAGTTGTTCACCAAGAACTAACTACAATATAATAGGAAATGAGCTTTAGCCAAATAATCATGAGGTTCATGACTTCGATGGCACTCAGGAATAATCCACAACGTAACTCAATTCGAGATGAGTACTTGTTCAATGGTTGCATCACTAATGCAAACATTAGGATGAAGCAATAAAGGATAGGTAATATCGATACATGTAGAATTTAGCAATCAAAGGTAGTCTTTTCGTTAACCACGAACAAGTAAAAATTGTACCGTAACACATTACGTGTCACTATGTCATACAATTTCCAAAAACTCATCCTACCAACTGATGTCTCAGTTAAGTTAGGGTTTTTTAAAAGATACCACAATGAATACTAATCTACAAGAGTCATTAGGTGTTCTACATGTCCTGAAAGATCCATCGGTCCCAATTCAGAAGAAGATTTCTTCAATTTATTTCTTGGACACTAGGCATCCTTGTCAGTGGACAATGGCCTAGGAACAACCCTTAACACAAACTAACAATCATTTAAAACCTTATAATTCAATCACAGAACTTAACGACTTCCTCTTAACAATTTCTTATTCCACACAAGTTAAATTTTACTTTATTCAAGTTTCAACCAATTTTATACTCAATTCGATATCCTACCTCATTTTCCAATACATTCAATCTTACTCTTAGATCTTTAAAGGGAAATAAAAGCTCGATATGATCAATACTTAATTTCCAATCCTATAGCTCTTACAACAATAATTATCAAATGAGTCACTAGTATTAAATGACTCACACATTCAATTAGACTTCTCAGAAAGGTACTAGTGGCATGAGGCTTTTGGGTAATGGTTCCAATAATAGTCTCAAGTGCAACATTCACCCTTTCGATTTTAAAATTTAAGAATTGGATGAAAACGAATCAGATGACATCTTTCTAGGTGGTAACGTTTTGTCAAACTCCACTCTATGAGGAAAGATCGTCATGACATTGATATCAGATTTAATTTTGCCAATTCTTCTTCAAGATCATAATCAACCACTATCAACATTTCTACGAATATCAACCATTTTGTTGGGATCATAAATATCCACAACTTGGTTTAGATCTAGGATAGCTAGAATTCCTACGAGAATAGCTTCGATTAATTTACTAGGGGATTTAGGGTTCCTTGTGACAATCTACATCGTATAAATACCTCGTATAAATATCAAAATAATCATCAAACAATCATGTAATAAAATTACATCATATATATATATATATAATCCAAGTTATATATATATATATTAAAATAACACTTCTCAGTCTGGTCTTGTCGGTAACTCGGGAATTCTTCGGCACCGTTATAGTCAAAAGATTTTTAGACATTTTGTAAAAAATGTTTATAGTTAAAAGATTTTGAAATGTTTTATTCAAAACCTTGGTTTTAAAAATCTTTCGTTCTCTATAACGAGAGCTCTGGTACCAAACTGTAACACCCCCAAATTTTATACAACTCAATACAGCGGAAGACTCGTTGGTGTTACGGGATAGCACATTACTCACATCATAGACAACGCATAAAAATCGTGTCGTTTAATAATAAAGCATTTCCATTCATAAATATCTAATTTACATAGGTCCCAAGTCATATTATTTCATACAATTTTACAAAGCATTTGAATGGAAATTTGTTAATTAAGTGCGGGCCATGAATTCTTGTTGTCTTCCCGAGAATTACCTTCAAGTACCTGAGATAAAACATGTTAAAAGAAAAGATCAGCGATAACGCCGAGTGAATTCATAGAGTTTAATAAAATCCCTTAATATAACATCGGTATAAAATTATTACCAAAAATCATTTTGTACAAATCATTGTAATAGGCCATAAAATGGCCAAAGTCATTTTTATATAAATCCTTATCGAAAATAATAATATAGGCATATTCCATAAAAATCATTATACGAGCCAATGTCGTAAAAGCATCATACAATACGTCTTATGACGTTGTATAAAGTTAAATAAAAACCGTTATATGAATATGGTTATATAAAACCAAAACACGAACATTAATTAATAGTATGACCCTGTATTGCTAGTCAGGCAATACATCATAATTCGGTGCATATAGCAGTATTTCGTTAATTGGATTATTATAAGCCGCATGACATTGCTACCTTACTACAACAAACAACGGGTAGCTAGCCCAAAACTCATTTGCCCATCTAAATTAGCGTGTCGTCACAAAGGTCACGCTATGGAAATCTTCTCATACATAAATTCGCTTACCAATCAATGTGGCACGACGGGGATCAACCGTCAAGACGCGAACTGGGGTGATCGTCCCCAAATAGTACTATTATATGCATAAGCGTCTACCAAATCCCGGTAGTTCACAATTCATGCTAATGGGACTTTTAGTGACATAACCTAACTTTAATAATTCATTTTATTTCATCTATCGGGTCATTTAATCATTCATCAGGTCATACAATCATTCGGGTCCAAATCAATAAACAAACAATCGGGACAAATGGTGTCCTATTTCATAAAAACTAACATGTTATCTCCCTCGCGGGTTTATAAATATTTCATAAAAACATTTAAAAGAGTGTGAGGCTATGAACTCACATTGATGTGGGAAGGCGATTATCGGCGATTTGGATGTACGGTACGTGCTTCAATCACGGAAACCTAGACAAATAATACTCGTCTTAGACTCATGTCCAATGACTTTATAAAAATAACCATTATGTATACATATGATGATTATATATATATGATGATCAAGTGGGTTTACATATTCTCATTTACTCATTTTAGTGTTATGTGTCGATAACTTTTATACTAGTTTACTAGTTTTACCTATTTACATATTTTAAGTCCAATAAACTTATTATAAGTTCTTTAACTTGTATTAATCCATGTTATACTTGTATTATCAGTATTTACACTTTACATGTTGGGCCCAAATGGGTTAAGCCCAATAAATAAGTTTATAAGTGTTTTAGCCCATTTTGTTGTATTATTAGTCCAATAACGTTAACTTAGCCCGTTAATGTCCGTATGTTATATAGTTTGAGTTTTATCGGTTTTTACTTGTTATATATGTTTATATATCAGTATATGAGTTTATAAAAGTTTACATTAGACGGGTCCACCCGTCTAAGTTTTATTTAAGAAAAACGTTAATTTTACGGTAATAGCCGAAAAAGTCGTAAAAATCATGTTTATAGTTTTATAACTTATAAAACTTATCAAACTACCATTTTTAAAATGTCCATTTATTTATCCTTATACATATTTATATAAATGTATTATATGAGTTAGTGGGTTTTAATTCACATTTTATACTATTTTTATTTGAGTGCTTATATAATACTATTTTACTTTAATTTCCAAAATCTGATTTTTAGTTTCACTTTCACCATTTTTATCATATTCTGAGTTATATAATGAGATAGAAGCTCAAATCTTTATGACAGTAACTACATGATATGTGATCCATTTTATTCTTTTATAGCTACTGATGAATCAACCTCTAAATATTTTAATAAATTCGTCCAAAACAGTATAGGCAGATTTGTACTCTAAACTTGTTTTGATCATATCTCACTCATCCTAATGATTCCATTGCATGTCCAACTCTCACATGTGTAAAAGACATATTACTTACTGTATATCCATTAATCTATGCCATTTTATCAGTTCATGACATGGTTCTTTACTGTTTTATACAGCCATCATTTTTAAGTATGATTTTAACCTTTTTACATATAGTTTTTCATCTTTTTACCCATGATTATCAACACCAAATCCCCACACAATACTTTTAGTCATCATTCATCATCATATACATATACATAAATAAAGAAATTACAAGATTACATAATCAAAATAATAAAAGGATAGGAAGAACAATCTCAATACCACCATTAATGATGAAAAGATGAGGTTTTTGATGAACAAGACTTGGTTCTTGTTATCAAATCTTCAACTTTAGCAAGGCAACTTCTTGGGTCCTTTGGATGGATGAACACCTCCATGAAATCAACCCTTTAACCTAATGAAAACTCCTTTTCATAAGTTAAGATCACCTCCAATCTTCATATCTTCAAAAGGACATCATCATATGTAGAAATAACATGAGATTTTGTGGTTGAATTTGATCAAAATGGGTGTTTTAGGGGTATATGGGACGAAATATAGAGAGAGGAAGGATGCGAGAGTGGTTTGCATGTGTTTATGAATGCAAATGGTAAAATGAAGTGGTTTTGTTGGTTTGGTGAAAGGTGTAGCTTACATGTTAAGCTTAGGCTTACATGTGTAAGCTTAATAGTTATAAGGGTGCCACATCAAGAGATGTGGTGTCCTCTTTTGGCCATCCCTTTTAGTGGCGTGGGATAAACTTGTTTTGTCCCATCCCGCTAATTTACGGGTATTCCTCGATTCTATTTTTCTTGATTTGCGTGCCCTCGGGTCGTTTTACGAAAAATGTTTTTATAAATTATGAATCAACGGCACAAAACGAATCTAATAAAAATTGTCTCATCAAAAACGGAGTTCGAAAACGTAAATACGTAATCCTAAGGTTTCCGGTTTAGTCGTAAAGGACGTTAAATTAAAATCGTGAGTTCTAATCTCTTCTCGTAAATTTGTGAGTTTATGAACCAACACAAATTTAAATCTCAAAATAATATTCATGGATAAATTTATTTTTCTGAAATTTCGGACTGTCACCAAAAACGGTGTATGTAAACATAAGCACGTAACGTAGAATCCTCCGGTTTAGACGTAGTCGATGCTACTTCAAGACATAAATCTAAATTTCTTCCCAAAAGTAAGTGAGTTCATATTATAACATTAAAATAATGTTTTCAAATAAATATTGAGAATAAAATATAAAACATAAATTGACGGATTGTCACAGTTGAGGCCAAATCCTTACCTACTAATGATGCTCGAGTTGTAGTGAAATTTTTGAAGCAATTATTTGCTAGATTTGGTGTACCTCGGGCCATCATAAGTGATCGTGGGACTCATTTTTGTAACGATCAATATACAAGAGTCTTGAAGAAGTATGGTGTTAACCATAGACTTTCTACCGCGTATCACCCTTAAACCAATGGTCAAACCAAGGTCACAAATCGTGGTTTAAAGAGAATTTTTGGAAAGAATAGTGGGAGAGCATCGAGCTTCTTAGGAGGATAAGCTTGATGATGCTTTGTGGGCTTTTAGGATGGCTTTTAAGACACCAATTGGTTGTACTCCATATAGGCTTGTCTATGGAAAAGCATGCCACCTCCCATTCGAGTTAGAACATATGGCTTCTTGGGCTCTCAAGTGGGCTAACTTTGATTTAAACCAAGTCGGTTCACATAGAAAGGACCAACTCAATGAAATGGATGAATTGAGAGCCAATGCTTATGAGAACTCATTGCTTTACAAGGAAAAGACTAAGCAATTGCATGATGCTAAGATTAAGAATCGTGAGTTCAAAGTTGGAGAGCTGGTTCTCCTCTTTAATCAAGGTTGAAACTCTTTGCGAGCAAGATTAAGTTGAGATGGTCCGGTCCATTCACTATTGCTCAAGTATTTCCATATGGAACTATTGAGTTGTCACAACCCGATGGTCCAAATTTCAAAGTGAATGGTCACCGTATTAAGCACTATTTTGGGTAGGACATTTCCGTTGAAATGGTCCAAGAGTCCCCATTTTCCCCATGAATTAATTCATTGTAGGATGAGTTGAGCTAGAGACTCCATAAATCAAGCTTGAATAACTAGGTTTAGAGTTTTTAGACATAGAGTGTTGTAGGTTAGAAATAAGGATGTAGAGTTGATGAGAAGTGTAGGGGAGACCTTCCTTTTGTCTTCATGTTGTTTGTAGGGTTGCTCACTCATCACGTGCTTTGGAGCTTATGGAGGAGGCCCTTGTATCAGGTTTACTTCGTTACTATTGTGATTCTTTATAGACACATTGTGCTTAAAAATTGAATTCACTATAGTTGATCTTTCCTTAGCTTTGGTTAAGCAAAGTCTATTCATTGTCATAAGTGTAGGGGAAGTTTATACTTCCATGCTCTTAAACATTGAGGACAATGTTTAGCTTAAGTGTAGGGGGTCTTCTATCGAAGTGACCTTACCTATACTTTGTCATTGACCTTCATGATAACATGGAAAATTAATTTTTCAATCATTTTTTAAATATTTGGTCTACTTTGGCCACCAAAAATATGCATTCATAATTTTTGCATCAATCATTTTTCATTTGCATAACACATTTTCATTGTATATATATCTTCTTTTGTTCTTTATGAAAAATTGAAAAAGGAAAAAAAATACAATAAGAACATGGTTTAACAAATTTAGACTTCTTTGACATATTAGGTCCGCCATCGATATTTTGACTCAACCCGAGTTTGCTTATCTAATCTTACTCTAGCTAATATCCTTAACCATGTAGTCCTTCATTGGTCTATTAGGCTAAGCATCCACTAGTCTCGTTATTCGAGATTTTAAATTTGTGAAGAATGGGAGATGATAGAGTTGAAGCAAGTATAAAAGGGCTAGATAAACTTCATGAAAATTACTTGTGGCTAAACCCTTCTCTTTCTTTGCCTCTAATTTCTTCCCATGTATATATGTCAATAAATAATCAAGAACGGTTTTAATTGGTTTGTAGTCTCTTATGCATTTTTGTCTAATCATTCATGGTTGGTATAAGTACGTCTTAAGATTCTAAGTTAGAACGTTTTATGTGTATTAGACTTATGTCATGCTTAATACTTAACGGGTCTTTTTCCTTTTATTCTTTTCAACTTTCTTTGTGAGGAATAAAGAAAAATAAGAGCGGCTTCAAAAAAAAATGAGTGGCTAGAAAGAAAAGAAAAAAAAAGAAAAAAAGAAAAAATAAAAAGAAAAAAATAATAATTATACAAGACTCCCAAGAGGGGTAGTGAAGTGTTAATTATAGTAACTATTGAATTCCAATATTACCTTGACGGGTTGTGGGGATTTGCTAGTTGCTCCAATCCAATATTACCTTGACCGGTTGCGGGATTGAAGATCCAAAGTCCCAAAAAGGCGGCGGATGTAAATTATTGCGTGAGTTTTATTTTTCTTTCCTTAGCGAGTGTGTAGCTACTTATTAATGCATGACATGAGGATTTTACACATAAGGCGAATGACTTATTATTCTTGAGACGGACTTATATTAATTGTGTGCGGTTTTCAAATAATGGATGAGAGGATTACTTAGGATTAAAATCGTGCTTCCTTATTTTTGGATTTTATATTCTTTTATTTCACACTTTAAATAATGACAAATTTGCCCAAAAGCAATTTGCTCAAATAATAACCGGATCCACATTTAATTGTCATGAATAAGTTGATGCACTTTTTACTTGTGAATACAATGATCCCATTTTTAAGCTTGGTATGGGGAAAGTGAAACTTGAGGGCAATAAGTATCCATGGTACAAAAGCCCTAATCTAAGTCATTGATTTCTTTATGAGTATTTCCATCAAAACCATTTATGAAAAATCAAAAATAAATAAATAGAATTTGTTCTTATTTGCATTGCATTGTACAAAATCAAAATCATGCATCATATAGTGTAGAGTAGTGTAAAAGCATTCCATATTGGCCAAGGTGGGTTAATTATGAGAAAAATGTAAACTTGTGCTTTAAAATATAGCATTGCATGAGGTCATGGCAATGTTCAAGTGTAGGGGATTTGATATGAGCAAGTCTCATATCAATTAATCAACAAATAACCCTAAAACACATAGAAAATACCTAACTTTTGTGCTATAAAGCAGTATTAAGTGGTATGTTTTGTGTTTGTGCTTTAATAGGTAACAAGGATACAATTTCAAGCAAACAAGTGGAAATCAAGCTCATTTATGATGAAAAGACAAAAGAAGGATCAAAGATGACAAGCCATTAGAACAAAAGGACCTATCTTGACAATGTTCAAAAGTCAAGGACTTAAAAGCAAACTTTGGAAAAGTCAAGATTAAAGTCAAACTTGGTCAACCTTCAAGTCAACCAAGTCAATGGACTTAAATAGTCAAGAATACAAGTCAAAGGACTAAAATTGCCATTTGAATGAAGAAAGGAGCTCAATTAAATATTCTGCCAAAGAGAGGGACTGAAAATGTCAACTTTACACATACTTTGGGTTCAATCCGTGTGAAGGCTTGTTCAACCAATCAGAATGCAAGAAAGAAGGGTGGTGGATCACCACGTCACAAGCCAGCTGGCCACTAACTCTTAATAAACAAATCTGAGTGGGGCGCATTTATTTCCTTTCAACCAATCACACACTTACATGAAATAATACCATTTATCCAGTATGGATAATGATCTGTATGTTCAAACATTGCTCACCACGTGTCAATTTCAACAAGCAATAAACCTAGGATCTAATATGAGCTACACTACATAAGAAGAGAAACTTTCTACATGAAAAAGACTCCAAATGAGAAGACGAATCCAACTATACAACTCAATTAGACTGAGAATCAACAGAATCAAAAACCCCTTTTGTGTTCTTGGAGACGGATTTGCAGTTAACCAGAAGATGCCCCCTGGCACTCTCTCATTGGATGAGACACGTCACACTCCCTAACATTTCATCATCCAAGCTCTATAAATAGCAGTTAGGACCTTCATTTGTAACTGTGTAGTTAAAGTGTGAAAAACACACACTTTTAGTTTTTCTCTCAAATCTGTTTCTCCTTTCATTTAGTTAGCTTCTCTCAAGTGTTTGACACACACTTGAGATGTAGTTATTCAGTTAGATTTTGTAACCAACTTTCCCTCCGAATATATAAAACACAAAATTCAGTTCTTACCTTCATCTTCTTAACTCAAATCTTCATTCCTGCATTTCTGTTGATATCTTGTGATTTCATTGATCATAATTGATCAATGAAGTTTATTTGAGTTGATTTGGAAGCTATTCAAGTGTTTATAATCAAGTTCAGTTCATTTACATACATGTTGAAGCCATTTAAAGTAGATTCAGTAGAATAGATCAGAAATAGCTGTTGGAGGTGATATGGTTGTTGATACTAGTTGATTTGGGTTGAAGGAAGTGTAATCTAAAGAGATCAGTACTCCTCTACACAATCAAAGGAGGCTTCAAGCTAGAAGGTGTCAAAATTCAGATTTTGGTTCCACTTAAGTGCCTTGCATGCTTAAATTCCTAGTGTAAAGCTTAAATGATGAACTGATCATGTGTTTAGCTTGTCTGTAGAGTAATTGTGTTAGTTGGATAGCATTTGAGTGATCTGGCAGTTTCAATCATAGCTTACTAGTTTTCAGTTTGAGTTTCATCAGTAATAAGTCATTAGGTGTCATTTTGTAGTTAAGTCTGTTTACTAGCTTGATTTCAGCTCAAATACCTTTCATTTCACATTATAAACAAGTCTTGATAGAAGTCTTAACCTGTTTCACACTTGAGATCAGATTTCATTTGAAAAAGTCTTTCATAGCTGTTAAAGTGGTGTTTGGATTTGAATAGCATTAGTAATTCAAGTTTGATAAATCTTGCTTTAATTACTCATTCACACTTAGTAAACTTGTGTCATCACCTTTGGTTCAAATTTGTAGTCAAAAATCCAGTCAAAAAGGCAATTGGTCTTAAAAAGGTTTGGGTCAAAACCTGCTTGCTAGCTAATCAGAAAACTTCCTAGATTCATTTCAATGGCATTGACTCATTTCTTAATCATTTTGCTTGAAACTAGTTTCTAGTTGTAGTCTAACATCCAAAGAACAAGTTTGTAAAAGGAAATTCTACAGCTTACAATATTGAGTGTGAAATAAGCTTTTTAATAAGCACAATAGCAAATGCAAGTTTCTGTGAACTAGTCCTAACTGATTTCCAATTTCTCAAGTTCTACTTCACAAATTTGCCAATTTTTCTTCACAAATCTTGTTACAAACATGTCTTGAGTAGGTTTTGTGGTTTTCCGCTTTTTGAAAAAGTTGGTCAACGCTTGGTCAAATAAGCTCTTTTGAGCTTAATTTCAGATTCTTGATTATTCAGTTAACCATTTTCAATTTGGAAAGACATTCCACACTTCTTGTCAGCTTATTAATCAGATTTTTCAGGAAAATCAAGTTGTGGAAGTCTGGATTTTTAGTTTGCTTAATCTTGGCTTATTAGAATAAGCTACTTTGTGATTCTTGAGCTTTTAAACTGATTCCTTTTGCAAGTCTAGTTAATTTTGGATTTTAAACATTTTGAAACAAATTAGAGCTCATTTGGTCCAGAGATAAGCTCATACCAGCAAATTAGATGTGTTGTGCCCGTTTTTGTTAAATAGTTCCCATTAATTGCACTTTGGTCCTTTTGGTTTGTAATTGTTTGCATTTGGTGTTAAACTTGCAAGTATTTAGGGTTTTCGAAAATTCAGTCCTTTTAGTTTCAGTTTTTGTTAAAATTAGTTAGTAAGTTTGATGGTTGGTTAAAAGTAGTTACAAGTTTGTTGAAATTTTACACTTTTGGTCTTTTAAGTTTCTGAAATTTACATTTTAACCCTTGTACTTTCATTTAGCCTACATTTTAAGCACTTTTACTTTCATGCATTTTAATTTTGAACTTGGGTGAATAGTACTTGGTATTTGCAAGGTGTTTTACGGATACGTAGCCTATTATTTTCCACTTTTTACGTGTTGATTGAAATATACATAGACTTCCAAATAACCTTGACAACCAAGAACAATTAAAGGCTTGAGATTTTTAGGACTTTCAATTTGTCAAGAATCGAGAATAAACGAACTTCAAAATACTCAATTTCAAAATCCTTCTTTCAGTTTATGAAAAAGTGTTTGATATTGCTGATGAAATCCAAGTGTCAACCTTAATCTTTGCTTGTTTATGCTATATGTTTGTGATTTTTAAGACTCAAAACCTGTTTTTAAACATTGTGCAAGAAATTGCATAATTTTCCAAAACTTGATATTTTGCTAAGTTCTTGGTTCAAACCCTTGGAATTTTTGGATTGCAAGTTATTATAGCACCATGATAAAGAGATTATTAAGGTGTTGTAAGCTTGTGGTTTGGGGATAATCAAGGAGTAGGAACAAGGTTGCATTAATCAAGCTTATTCATTTTTATGTTTTATATGAATTGTGCCTTTAACCTTTTTGAATCTTAGCAGGTGTTATTGGAAGCTTGTGTCTTGTTTAGCTAGACACATCAGCTCAAAAATTCGTGAGTGTGGATGTACATTCATGAGGTTTGAGCCCTTTTACCCAAAATCTTTCAAAAGTACTTGATTTTGTGATTTTTGTGTTCTGCTGTTATAATTGTTGTTTTTGTGGCTTGAATCTGCTAATACTGCATGATATTGATGATATGATGCTAGATTAGGCTTGGGTTAAACTGCAATACACATTTACTTGTTTAAATCTTCGATTAAAAAGAAGGGGTGTTTGGGTTTATTGATTTGAGCTTGCGAATTAGATTTGAGTTATTGTTAAGTGTTGTTTTGTGCTTGTATCTGATAAATACTTGGTTGTGTGCTATTATCTGCAAGTTTTTGGCTTTTGCACATCATATTCTTGATTGTGAAATCTGCTTGTTTTGACCTAAGATCTTGGAAACACATAGATTGTATGCATGCTTAGGGCTAAAAAGTGATTAAACAAAGTTTATATAACCTGTTAAGAAGATTTGAGGGTTTGAAATTGGATTTGTGGTCAAGTACATCAACAGAGTTTGAAATCTGCTTGTTCTTTGTTCATCAGTAACATTTATTGGCTTGAATCTTTGTCTAAACTTTGAATCATTGCATGAAACCAGTTAATTTATGTTCATTTGAATGAATATAAGTTATTGTGTGCATTTGGTTCAATTTGGTTGGCTTATTCTTGCTAAAACTGCTTATTTGTGTGAAAACTACTTATGAACATGTCTGTGTGCTATCTGGGGATCTTTTGATTAAATTGTACTAATTGGCTGAAAGGATTTGTATTTTTGTGATTGCTATTGACTCCTTATAACCCACTGGTTATAAGGTGCCTTTTTGTGGCTTGAATCCAACAAAAATCCACATAAGACAAAAAGTCAAAATAGTCAAGCAGTGGGAACTCCTTTCCCTTGTTGCTAGCCACTGCTAGTGTAATTTGGTCATCAGCTTATTCATAAGCTATTCTAGCTTATTTCGACTTGCAACAAATTATTTTTTTTGATCAATCTTCCTTATTTGACCCCTTGAACTAATCTGGAGCATATTAGGGTTTGACTTTTAGGTTTGACTAGAAAACCAATTGACTTGACTTTTTCATAAGTGCTTATTTGCTTATTCCAGTCTACTCTTTGTGCTTATTTGTAAACCTTTTGCTGATTTTGGTTATTTAAGTCATTTAAAACCTTTTGCAACTTGAATCAGCACTTGAGGTAGCCTAGAACTCAAAAACGACTATTTTGTCGTTTTATGAAGAGAGCTTTTGCTTATTTCAAGCTTATTTCTTGGGCTTTTTCAAAATTTCTTTTCACATATCTATTTAGTGTCCTAAAAGAAGCTTGTGTGTCAAATTAGAGCTTATGGCATTAGCTTATGGCTTAATGGGCCAAAAAGCCCATTAAGAATAAGCTGTTGACAATTAAGCTGTGATAAGCACACTTTCAGCTTTTGGGCCTTCAGAGTTTTGTGCTTAAAATCAAATTTTGAGTCAAGTAGGTGATTTTGGGCGTATTTGGTGGACTTTTTCTTATTGGGCCTAATTTTAGCCCATTAAGGGCCTGTTTTTCTATTTAGCCCATTTTAAGACCCATTAGGGGTATTTTGGTAATTTCAAGTTCAATTCCAGTATTATTTTGGTTAAATTAAACTAGTTTGCAACTTTTGAGAATTTTTAATAAATTTTGGATTTTTAATATTATTTTATTATTATTTTATGGGTTTTGCTATCAATCACCCATTAGGTGTTTTTTAACCATTCCATAATTATACATATTTCCATAATCAAACTCATTGTTTCTAAATATACATAATTTTAATACATACAATTATGGTAAATGAATTTAATTAAGGTATGTATTAATATAAGTGGCTTAATATTTGGAAATGTTTTTTACTTATGGTAAACTTACACACCACCCAATGGGTGGTTGTTATCAAAACCGTTATTTTATTATTAAAAATTAAATATTAGATTTTTGCAAGTTTTTCACTTTTCCTAGTTCAAATACATTAAGTTAGGAATTTTAAAATTTTTATATTAATTTTAGTGTCATTTAATTAATTTTTAGAATTATTTTAAGATTTTATAGTTTTTAATCATTTTTAAATAGTTTTAATGATTTTAAAATTTTCAAAAATAGTTTTTAATTTAGTTAAGTCATTTTAGATGTTTACAAAGTGAAAAATATCATTTTGGGCTTTTTGTTAATTAGATTGATTTTTTGGGATTTAATTACCATAAAAAATTTATTATTTAATTAAATAAAAGGTTTGAGTGATTTTTGATTTTTTTTTAAACTCTAATTTCATTTTTTAGGATTTATTTCAATTTTTTAGGGTAAATTTTAAATTTTGTCATATTCTACGGTTTTACGTGCACGAATTTTCGTCTTAGTTTAATTCATAATCGTAATCGTCATCCTTTTCTATTCTCTTTTCTATTTTCTTTTCTCATCAATATAATCTCAAAACTTAATCATTTCTTACACAACACACTTGCCTCCTTGGGAAACGAACTTGAACTTAATTTGGTCATTAGTGATTGGTTTTCCTAAACCGACACTTAATACTTGCCGCTTTTATGCCTTTTTCCTAAAGGGTAGTAAAACCACTACATCAAAGGGCAACATGAGATAAAACAAGAGATGCTTAAGGCCGATAAGAGGCAATCTATGTTTGAGGATAAAAGTTCATCCATGTTTGAGGCTATAATGTGTAAACCGTCTTCGAGTAGTCTTCCTTGTAACACCATATCGAACCCTAAGGGAGAGATGAAAGTGATTACCAAACGAAGTGGTAAGACACTTAAGGAACGGACTCCTCAACCAGTTACTCCAACGGTGGAGGAAATTGAGGAAGAATCCGAGGTGGTGGTCGAAAAGGAGCATATCCCAATCCCACGAAGTACCGCTCAAACCACACCTACGGTTGACCCATTACCATCATTGGAACTCGAGATTCCAAAGGCTATGCCTATGCCTCAACCCACACCACCTTTGCCTTACCCATCGGGACTTCGTAAGGAGAAACGGCAAGAACGAGAGAACTACCAATTTGAGCTTTTTATGAAAATGTTTCGTGATTTGCATTTCAATATAAGTTTTGCCGACGCTTTGGTCATGATGCCTTGATTTGTCGCTAACTTTAAGAGTATGTTAAACAACAAGGAGAAATTGCAACAATTGTCTAGTTTTTCATCGGTTTATCTTAACCGCATACCTCAAAAATTCGGTGATCCTGGTAAATTCTTGATTCCATGTGCAATTCAAGATATGGAAGAATGCTATGCCTTGGCTGATCTTGGTGCTACCATTAACTTGATGCCACTTGCAATCTTAAGTCGCTCAATCTTCCTAATCTTACTCCTTCACTAATGTCTATCGAATTGGCCGATCATTCTATGATTCCCGCATGTGGATTGGCCGAAGACGTTTTTGTGAAAGTGGGAAAGTTCTATTATCCGGTAGACTTTATCGTTGTCGATATTCCCACGGATCCCCAAGTTCCTCTTATTTTAGGTCGTTCGCTTTTGGATACGTCGATGGCGTTGATTGATGTGCATGCTAGAAAAATCACCTTACGTTTCAACGACGAGGAACTTGTTATAAACGCAACACAAAACTCTCCAATTTTTCATGTTTATTCTGTCGCGACCATAAACCTCGTTGATATGATCGACGTCGTTTGCGAGGAATTTTCACAAGAAGTTTTAGGTTTTGGACGATGAAAATAGTGGCAATCCCACTATGCTCAGTCCTATTCTTGATAATTCGACACCATCTTTCACTCCATTTGAAGGTGGTGGTTTTACGTTGGAAGAATTTGATGTTCCTCGTACTTGTAACGAAGACCTCGACAACGATGAGGACTTCTCGATTATCAAGGATTTTCTCTGCGATTTCCCATTTCCTCCACCCGAGGAGGTTATGAGTATCGAGCCCAAATCTTCAATTGAGGAACCACCAATCCTCGAGTTGAAAGATTTACCTCCTCATCTTGAATACGTATTCCTGGAAGGAGACGATAAGTTGCCGGTAATTATTGCAAAGGATCTTCTGAATGATGAAAAATCGCACTTATCGACGTTCTAAAGGACCACAAAGGGGTAATTGCGTGGAAATTATCCGACATTAAGGGGATTGATCCTAAATTTTGTACCCACAAAATCCTAATGGAGGAGGACTACAAACCCGCAATCCAATGTCAAAGGAGGGTGAACCCCAAAATTCACGACGTCGTAAAAAAGGAGGTCCTTAAACTCCTTGACGCGAGAATGATTTACCCTATTTCCGATAGCCCTTGGGTCAGTCCTATTCATTGTGTCCATAATAAGGGAGGAATGACCGTTGTGCCAAACGATGCCAACGAGTTAATTCTAACTCGACTCGTGACCGGTTGGAGGGTGTGCATCGACTATCATAAGTTGACGTCACTCGTAAAGACCATTTTTCCTTGCCCTTCATGGACCAAATGTTGGAGCGTCTTGCGGGAAACGATTTCTATTGCTTTTTAGATGGTTTTTCCGGTCACTTCCAAATCCCCGTCGATCCTCGTGATAAAAAAAAACTACGTTTACGTGTCCATATGGAACGTTTGCCTATCGTAAAATGTCATTCGGACTTTGTAATGCACCGAGAACCTTTCAAAGGTGCACGATGGCTATTTTTCATGACATGATCGAGAAGACGATGGAAGTCTTTATGGATGATTTTTCCGTGTTTGGTTGTTCGTTCACTTCGTGTTTGTCGAATCTTGAGAGAATGTTAAAACATTGTGAGAAAACCAACCTTGTGCTCAATTGGGAAAAATGTCATTTTATGGTTAATGAAGGAATCGTCTTAGGGCACAAGGTCTCGAAAGCGTGGATTGAGGTAGACAAAGCTAAGGTAGACGTCATCGCCAAATTACCTCATCCCAAAACCGTTAAGGGAGTTAGGAGTTTCCTAGGCCACACGGGCTTTTATCGTCGATTCATCAAGGATTTTTCAAAGATTTCTCGACCCCTATTACACATCTCCTCGAAAAAGATGCTCCTTTTGTCTTTAACGAAGATTGTGTACGAGCCTTTGAAATCCTTAAGAGAAAACTTACCGAAGCTCCCATTCTTGTTGCTCCCAATTGGAACCTCCCATTTGAGCTCATGTGTGATGCTAGTGACTACGCTATTGTGGCCGTTTTGGGGCAATGTCATGATAAGCATTTCTTACCTATTCACTATGTTAGCAAGACGATGACCGAGGCTCAACTTAAATACACTACAACGGAAAAGGAATTCCTTGCCGTGGTGTATGCATTTGAGAAATTCCGACCTTACCTCGTCTTGACCCAATGCATAGTGTATACGGATCACTCGGCAATCAAGTATCTCATGGCTAAACAAGATGCAAAGCCGAGATTGATTCGATGGATTCTCCTCCTACAAGAATTTGATTTCGAAATCCTTGACAAAAAAGGAGCCGAGAATCGAGCGGCCGATCATCTTTCTCGTTTGGAAGATCCTCACCAAAGTGTGTATGAGAACCAGGAAATCACCGAAACATTTCCTCTCGAGACACTTGGTGTAGTGAATTCTAAGCTTGACTCATCTACCCCATGGTTTACGGACATCGCAAATTACCATGCGGGCAACTTCATCATTAAGGGTATGACGACTCAACAAAAATGAAAATTCTTTCGTGACGTCAAGTTCTACTTTTGGAACGACCCTTACCTCTTTCGGACTTGTGCGGATCAAATCATTCGACGTTGTGTTTTTGGCACCGAAGCTTCTAACATCCTTAGAGCTTGTCACGAGGGACCCACGGGTGGTCACCATGGTGTTAATCTCACGGCGAAGAAGGTCTTTGATGCCGGTTTCTTTTGGCCTACTATTTACCGAGATGCACACGCACTTGTGAAGTCGTGTGACTCATGCCAACGATAAGGAAATTCCTCACAAAATGATGAAATGCCATAAAACATCATCCAAGTGTGTGAGATCTTTGACGTTTTGGGAATTGATTTTATGGGGTCGTTCCCATCATCTCGGGGTAATAAGTACATCCTTGTCGCCGTTGACTACCTATCAGGTGGGTGGAAGCTAAGGCTTTGCCCACGAACGATGCTCGTGTGGTAGTCAAGTTTTTGAAGAGTTTGTTTTCTCGGTTTGGAACCCCTCGTGCGATCATAAGCGATCGTGGAACCCATTTTTGTAATGACCAATTCGAAAGGGTCCTAAGGAAATATGGGGTTACACATCGGCTTTCTACGGCTTATCACCCATAAACGAGTGGGCAAGTCGATATTTTAAACCGAGAGTTGAGTAGGATCTTGGAGAGATCGATAGGAGAGAACCGACAATCGTGGTCGGATAAGTTAGACGATGCTTTATGGGCCTTTCGTACCGCTCATAAGACGCCCATCGGGAGCACTCCTTACAAGCTCTTGTATGGGAAGAGTTGTCACTTGCCAATTGAACTCAAACACAAAGCTTGTTGGGCCCTTAAGCATTGTAATGATGACATTGAGACCACGGAAAAAACCGGAAAATGCAATTAAATGAATTGGATGAATTAAGAGACATTGCTTATGAAAATTCATTGATTTACAAAGAGAAAAATAAAAAGTTTCATGATTCTAAAATTAAAAACCGGGTTTTTAAATTGGAGATCAAATGTTGCTTTTTAACTCAAGTTTGAAAATCTTTTCCGGCAATTTGAAATCCCGTTGGTCCGGTCCATTCACTGTTACCCAAGTTTTTCCATATGGGACCATCGAGCTAGCTCAAAATGATGCCCCCAATTTCAAGGTGAATGGACATAGGTTTAAGCACTACTTTGGCGGGGAAGTTACCTCTTTGAACTACCTCTACCAAGTCACCTTCCCCAATGATAATTAGTATTGAGGGGATCGAGTCGAGCTCATGACTCGGTAATAAAAAACGAGGTGCCTCGTGGGGGAGTCTCATGCTTATCCATGTACATATTATCGTTTTCTAATGTAGTAACGTGAGGGGATTTGTGCCCTTCCAACCTTTGTTTCGTAGTTGTTTGTGAATTGTGGTTCTTAGATGATCATGATATTCACGATTGGAACCTCTCGTGTTCATTTTATGGGAGCACTCGATCGTTTGCTTTGAAGAATTTCTTGATATCCACATCATATATCCTTATATGTTCTAACCTTAGGTTGTTAGCACACTTCATAAACGGCTATTAATTTAACGGTTACACCCTTTTCATGCTAGATTAAGCATTCGACTACGTCTCTCGTATGGGGGTATCCTACCCTTAGACTCGAAACATTGAGGACAATGTTTAACTTTTGTATGGGGGGGTGAATAGATACTTGCCTTGCCAAACCTTAACGCTTTCCAAAGTTTATCTTTTTGTTTATCGTTTTGTTGCAAAATAAGGCTAAAAATGGCCCAATTTTTAAAATTTTCTCATGTTTTATAAGTGTTTGAAGACACGAATGTAGATTTTCCGATGGCGAGAATAAGAGTAATTTTTGACTTGACCGTGCGTGTTGAGCACTTAGCTTCGATTCCTTAACTTTACAATTGGCTAAGTCTCTTAAATGAGGACGAGAAATGATAGAGTTAATTATAAGTTACTATGCTAAACGTAGAGTACTCGTATTCATTCAAAAACTCATGTGTTCTCGTTATTTGCTTATTCTCCCTTCGCTTGTAAATATATTTTGCTTAATAAGTATTGTCTTAGCGGTTTAGTCTTGATTGTTGGTTTCTAGTCTTTTATAGTAGCTTCTATTTAATTAAATTGGGAAGACAATAAGGTATCGCCAGGGTCACGGTTTTGAAGTATTGGCAACCCGAATAATCGAAATCTTCACCTAATAATAAGATTTCAAGTGCTCACCTAAATCAAGAAAACAATTTGAAGCTCACAAGGCCGAAAAATCTATGCGAAATTGAAAGTGAATTATGCCTTAATCTTTGAAGCTTTAAAGATCCAAAATTCGCTTTTAGCGTGAGGATATACGTCTTTGGCTATAATAAACACCTCCTGGTGAGGTTAAATAAAAGGTAAGGCAAGACCGAAGTCATAATAAAATCTTCATGGCGAAGTTGAATAAAATATGGAGGTAAACCTATGATAATAAGGCCTATCCGTTAGGGGGCGTATAAAAGTCTTGGTAATAACTCTCATGTTCAAAACCGTTATAAAACCGTGTTTATCGATCCTTCTTGTTGACTTAATTTTTTTACATCGTTGTCTATTAGGGGGGGTTATTAATTCGATGGTCTTGGTTACACCGTTATGACTATTTTTAGACCTAAATCCCTATCATCGCATAAGTAAAAAATGTATCCTCGTGAACATTCAAGACAAAAATAAAATATAAGAGATACCACTTAGGAAAATGGGAGTCTAAGTATGTGATTAGGGCATATGAGTAGTGTTGGCATTACTAACTTATAATGACAATGATATCGTTGCACGCTTGGCATGGAATTGGGGTGAAAATCGAGGACGATGAAATTATTTCTAACGAAGCATTCACGTGTTCTTGTTCTATGAAGCTAAACGTCCCATTTTGCGATGAAAATCCTACATTATGTCTAAAGCGCAAGTAGTAGTAATATTAGTAGTGTGGCAAGTTTATCATTCAATAAAAGTGCATAAAAATGAATTTTGGAGGTGCTATGATACTTTATTCTATCATTGCGTGAGGGCACGACAATGGTTTAGTATGGGGGAGTGATGAGACTGCTTTTATACATAGTCTCATAGTCCAAAATGGGCTTAAAATGCATAAAATATCATGAAATATGCCAAATATATGCTTGTGTTTGTTCCATGTGTATTTTAGGTACGGATATTGAGAAAATGGCAAAAGATCACAAGAAACAAGCAAAAATGAACACGGGAAACAAAGCCGCACAATGAACCAAGCCCTAGAGTTGATTTTCCAAGAATAACCCTTGAAGAATTGAAGATTGTACAAGAAGGGTCCTCCAATATTGAAGAATTGACACTTTAGACCCTTGTTCATTCATAATTAGAAGTTTGGTCCTTAAAGTTTGTCCAAAATACAAAAAGGACCCTCAATTTTGAAGAATTGGCAAGAATGGTCCCTCATTTATGAAGACTTGTCATTTTTAGTCCTCCAAGAAGTCAATCATTAATTTCAATGTTTAACCACACCTTTGCTTTAGGAAAAACAAATGAGCGTAAATAGCGGAAAGTATTAAATACGACGGTTTTGGAAAACCGTCTACTAATGACCCAAATGAAATTCAAAGTTCGTTTTCCTAGGAGGTATATGTGTGTGAATAATTCGTAATGATTTTGGATTAATATGAGAAAGAAGGGATGAGAAAAGAGAATGACGGATACGTTAAAATTATGCTACGACGACAAAATAAAAAACCGTAAAAAGTGAAAAAATAAAAATTAATTCTAAAAATTCCCAAAAAAATTACCAAAATTAAATAAAAATAAACTAAGAGTTTACAAATGATCAAAACTTTTTCAAACCTTTTAATTAATTAAATATTATTTTAAATGCTAATTAAAACCCTAAAAATCCAAATAATTAATAAAAAGCCCAAATAAAGATTTTTCACTTTGTAGAACTCTAAAATGACTTAACAAGACTAAAAACTATTTTTATGAAATTTTAAACTAATGAAAACTATTTTTAAATGATTAAAAACTATTTAAAACTTAAAATAATTCTAAAAATTATTAAAATGATGTGAAAATAATCTAAGAGTTTTAAAAATCCTAACTTAATGTATTTGACCTAAGAAAAATATAAAAGTTGCAAAAATATTTAAAATGAAATTAAATAATAAAATAATATTAAAATAATATTAAAAATCCAAAAATTATAATAATTTCTAAAAACTTGCAAACTAGTTTATTTTAACCTAAATAAACAGAAAATGAAAGTGAAATACCCCTATTGGGCCACCAAATGGGCTAAAATAAAAAAACAGTCCAATGTAAATGGGCTTTTTGGCCCAAAAAGTTCAAACTTAACCAAATGAGCTGAAAGTCACTAGTCCAACTTAAAATCCAATTCTAAACACAAAAGTCTGAAGGCCCAAAAGCTGAATGTGAGCTTATCACAGCTTAATGGTACAACAACTTATTCTTAATGGGTTTTTTGGCCCATTAAGCTATAAGCCAATGCCATAAGCTCTAATTTGACACACAACCTTCTTTTGAGATGCCTAAGAGATCTGTGAAAATAAATTTTCAATAAGCTCAACCAATAAGTCAGAAATAAGCAAAGTAAAATTTCACTAAAAGAAAAAATAGTCGACTTAGAGTTCTAGACCACCTCAGACCTTGATTCAACTTGCAAAAGACTCTAAATGACTTAAATAAGACAAATCAATCAAGAGAAGTTCAATAAGCAAAACCAAATAAGCAGAATAATCCCATAAGCACTTATGTAAAAGTCAAAGGAGTTGGTTTTCTAGTCAAAGCTTAAAGTCAACCACCCAAATGCTCCAGAATGAACAAATGGGTCAAATAATGAGCACCTATTACAAAATTAAAGTTGTTGTAGGTTAAAATAAGCTAGAATAGCTTATTGATAAGCAAAATGCAAAATAACACTAGTAGTGGCTAGCATCAGGGGAAAGAAGTTCCCACTGCTTTGACTTTTTGACTATTGATTTCTGAGAGTTTCACTTGGATTCAATGGATAACAAGGGAACCCTTACATCAAGTGAGTTGTAAGGAGTCAATAACAAGAAGGAAATCACAAATCCACTTAGCCAATAAGCACAGAATAAGCAAACAGTCACCAGATATTGCACAGACTTGGAAATAAGCAGATTATGAAGAAATAAGCAGTTTAAGCATGAATAAGCCAACCAAAATGAAACATATGCATACACAAGATATAATAAACTCCAATAAGCAGAAATAAACTTGTTTCAAACAGTGATTCAAAGATTAGAACAAGATTCAAGCATAAGCATATTACTGATGAACAAAGTGATGACCACAAATCCAATTTTAAACCCTTAAATCCCTTACCCTGGTTGTATTAACTAATATTTAGCACTTTTTAACCCTAGTCTACCCTTAGATCTAGGTTTCCCCAAAATTTTAGCCAAAAACAACAAGTTAAACAGATTTTAAAGCCTTTTGATGGATTTAGGTGATTCAACCCTCAAAACTTGCAGATAAATGCCCAATAATACCACATAAACATGAACAAACACAAAGCACAAACCAACCCCTACTCAAATCAACACAAAACAAGGAGATGTAGTTAACCCAAACACCCCATAATAATCTGATTTAACAAATTTACAAAGGAATAGTATGAATCAAACCACAAATCTAGTTCAAATCAACTCAGTAATAACTAACAAACCTCAAATCACCAGATTTAACAACAAAAACACAGATTCACAATCAAATACTCATAATCATCAAAAATCATGCAATATTCAGAAAAATGAAAAAGGTTTAGAGATGAGCACCTCCAAAACATACATCCATGCTTTGGGATTTGTGAGCTTAGGTGCTAGCTAAACAAGCACTAGCTTCCTTGTACTTGCTAAGATTCAACAAACACAAGGATGAACCAAGAACAATGAAAATCTGATTTTTGAAAACAAGAGTTTTAATCCATAAAACCTTTCCTCAAAAACCAACAAATAGATAAATGGAACTCAGACTTTAGCTAATCAAACACCAAACTTTTATAAAAACATAAAAGGAAATCACAATTTTCATAAATTCAAACTTTTATTTCATAAAAAGGAATTACAAGGATTTAGCTAAAATCTGGAACAAAGGGACTCTCACATGTTGAGGTCTCCTTTTTTAGACTATTTAGGACAATTCTAGAATGCAAAATACATCAAAACCCTAGCTATGAAATCTCAGAAATGCCCTTGAGCTTCTAGACACGTTTGTTGTTGATGAGTTGTCACAATTGATCTTGGACGTTCATTTTGTGCTTGGGGACCAAGTAGTAACCTTAAAGCGTTGATCTTTCCACATAGGATTACTTGGAGAGGAGGGTGTCATTTCATTGGCTAACGGCGTTGAGTGTGAGGGCCATTGGGTAGTGGGATATGGGAATTTTGGTATGGGATGAGTTTGGTTTGAGGTGAATCAAGCGTTGGACTGGGTAATTTCATTTTACCCTTTGTTTAAGTGGAAGGTAAAATTGGGTTCTTGGGGTGAATAGTAACTATGTTTGATCCGGTTTTGGTGGATTGGTTAAGTGTTTGGCGCGTTTTAGATATTTGAATGTTTGGTGCTACAACTTTGGTCCTCGGTCTTTGGAAAAGGTTTTAAACAAAGTATTTTCTCCTTGCAAACTCGTTTCCATTTGTAAATGAAGTTTCTGAATTCATAGTTTGGCCACAAATATTTTACAAACAAGGTTTTAGGGCTTTTTCAACTTTGATGTAATTACACATTAAGTCCTTTTGTGTTATAAATCATAAACCAAGGACCAAATGTGTAACATTATTGAACTTGAAGGTCTTCTTTGGATCGTTGATTCATGAAGGACCATTGTTGACAATTTAGATTTGTTTAGGGACTAAACTTGCCAATTCTTCAAAGATGAAGGACCGTTTTTCATTTTGACAAACTTAAGGGATCAAACTTGTAATTATGAATATAAAAGGGTATTAAATGTCATTTCTTCATAAATGAGGGATCAATCTTGTACATCTTTAAGTCTTCAAGTTCTTTCTTTGATAAATCACAAACTAGGGCCCGGTTCATTGTGCGGCTTCGTTTCTCGTGTTCGTTTTTCCTTGTTTCTTATGATCTTTTGTATTTTTCACGGTATCCATACCTAAAATACACAAGTAAACAAACACAAGCATATATATGGTATTTTGATGACATTTTATGCATTTAAAGCCCAAAAACAACGATGAGATCATGTATAAATGCCATCTCATCACTCTCCTATACTAAACCATTGTCGTGCCCTCACGCAATGCTATAATAAAGTATCTAAGCATCTCCAAAATTAAATTTTATTACCCTTTATTGAAAAGTAAAACTTGCAACAATACTACGAAGATGTGTAAAGACATAATGTATGATTTTCATCAAGAAAGTGACTTTTAGGGTCAATGAATAGAAACAAGTGAATGTCTCATAGAGTTAAGTTCGTCATCCTTGATTGTCATACATTCCATGCTAAGTGCAAAAAAGAGATCATTGTTGGTACAAGTCACAATGCTAACACTACTCATACGTCCAAATTGTGTAATACTTTTTCTCCCCGCAATCCTAATTATTAAGAAAAGAAAAGGTTTCTAGAATTTTTTTAACTATTTGTCATGGATCACAAGTGATTCATATTGACTTATTTGAGTATTTGTTAGTCCGAAAATAAAGTAGCACGATTTAATCGATAGTTAGCTAAAGGACAAAATCTTTTAAAACGGCTTCTCGTGTATCTCCTTAAGTTCATATCTTGGCATAACTTGTTTCACGATTTGATACCTTTCTCGGACCGATATTTGGCATGCACTTCATACTTCAAATCTTCGGAAGACGTTCTTGAAATTATGGTCTTCTCTTCATATTTTGGAATTTCTTCACTTGACATTTTTGAGAGATTCTTCATACTTGGACCACGACTTCATCATTTTTCTTCAGTCTTTATTTTGGATTTTGATATACAACGATCCGCCTCCTTTTATGACTTGGATATATTTATCCTCATACCTTGTTAGGGTCTTTTTGGATAGACTTTCTCCATGATCTTTAGGGGAGTAATTGCTTTTTGTCGTGTGTCTCGATCCTTCATATTGATTTTGGAACGATGATACTTCACATCATCTTGGATCTTTAGCAACAAAATAGAGCTCCTCGTGCCTTGTTAGGGCCTTTTTGGATCTTCACCAATCTTCGCATCCCGCTTCAATAAGTTATGCCTTGGCTATGAACTCTATTCAACCCCGAGTAACTTTTAAACGATCTTGGGCTAGAAGCTAAGTAACCTTTCAAACCGTACGACCTTACTTATTGCAATTATTTTATTCCTAATGCATTGATCTTATGGGAGAAAAAGCCACAATTAAAAACATATGAGTTTTTGAAAGAACATTTTCATGTTCTACTTTTAGCATGATCACTTGTCTAACTCTATCACTTCTCGTTCTTCACTATTTAAAGACCTCTAATTAAAAAGACTCGTGAATACTTAGCCATGCAAGTCAAAATTAAGCCAAATTTGGATTAGCTTTCATTAAGACTATATCAAATCGAAGTTTTGGGTTTTCAAGCCACCTATAGGATCTTGCACTTTCTTGGACTTTTTCAAGTTTAGAGAATGCATTTTAAAGTTCCCTTGATAAGTGAATTTCTAGGATCAATTATAGGAACTTGCGAAAAGTTCTTGTTCTTAACCCGAATGAGCTAAGACTTTCGCGTTTTAAAGTTCCCTGTATAAAAGTCTAGCAAAACTTGATTCGAGCGGGTTAAGGAATGTAAAGGGCTCCAAATGCCCATCAAGTCAAAAATTAACTCTTATTCTACCCATCGGAAAATATACATTCGTGTCTTAAAAACACTTATGAAAACGAAGAAAATTTTTAAAATTTGGCCATTTTAAGCCTTATTAGCAACAAAACAAAACAAAATGTTGAAAGTTGGAAAACGTGAGGGCGTAGCAAAGCAAGTATCTATTCATCCCCCCATACTAAAATTAAACATTGTCCTCAATGTTTCGAGTCTAAAGGTGGAGCACCCCATACTAAAGACGAAGAGTTGAATGCTTAGGATCTAACATGGAAAGGGTGATCAACAATGTATCTAAAGCCGTTTATGAGTTATGCTAAAAGATAATTGTTAGAACAAATAAGGATATGTCATGGATTCTTGAAAAACTCTTCAAGCAAATGATCGAGGCTCACGTAAACGAACACGAGAGTCTTCAATCATGGCGATGATGATGATCTAGATAACCCATTCACAAACAACCACGAGACAACGAGTTGGAAGGGCACAAATCCCCTCTCATTAACTATATTAGAAAGCATAATATATACAATAGATAAGCATGGGATCTCCCCCACGAGGCACCTCGTTTTTGATTACCGAGTCATGAGCTCGATTCGATCCCCTCAATGTGATCATTTAGGGATAAGCATGGTATGGTCAATTTTTGGTGGGGTTTACATGATAAAGAAGGCCCAAAAAGCAACCGGTACTAAGGACTAAGTCCTTTGATGATGCAAAATACCGGGATCGAAGATGGCGTCCTCGTTTCCATTGGATAAACAAATCAACGCCACTTCAATACGTGCCATAAACTCAAAGAGTTTGAAGAAAAGAGATGAGAAGTAGAAGGGTAGGACAATTGGTAGGACAACATAATGAGCTAGTCGAGGTAGACTCACACCAATCAAATGAAAGTATTTTCCCTTTATTGCATTGGTGGAAGACCGAGATTTCCCTTTATAAGCAATTCCAGGATCAAATATCTCGTCCTCGGTGGAGAAATGTAAGGAAAGATAAGGGGCTTCCCCCACACTAAAACAACACAAAGCATCGTTAAAAGTTGTAGACGAGCTTGTAGCACTCAAAACACGTGGTGATGACGGAGTTAGATTTGTAGAAAAATATTTTAAATCGTATTCAAACTCTTTTCCTTTTTTATCTTTTAGGCTCTCCTTATGAAAAACCGTTTTGATTATGTCGAAAACATTTGGTGTAGCTAAGACGATGTTAGGCACACTAAAAATTCTCACATTTAAGTTGCGTTTTGGTGGTGGTAAGTTCTCAAAACGTTTATCAATAAAGAAAACCTCCCCATCGGGGTCAACATATTCGTCATCCGAAAGATCTTCCGTAAGAACCGGCAACTTATCAACACTTTTCAAGAATGAATGTTCGAGGTGAGGCGAAATATTTTTCAATTCAAGTATTGACGGTTCCTTCTTTGTAGGTTTAACACTCATAACCTCCACCGGCAGAGGAAATGGTAAATCGTTTTTGTTGACATTTCCTAAAACTCTTGTTGAAAATTCCTTGCAAACGACATTGGTTGAATCACCATGGTTTAAAGTTGCAATAGAATAGACATGTGAAACCTTGGAGTTTTGAGTTGCATTGATGACAAGTTCTTCCTCATTGAAACGTATGGTGATTTTTTTTGCATGAACATCAATAAGTTCTCTCGATGTGTCCAAAAATGAACGACCTAAAATGAGAGGAACTTTAGGATCCGTAGGAATGTCTACAACAATAAAATCCACGGGATACCAACTTTCCAACTTTTACGAAAACGTCCTCGACTACTCCACATGCTAAAATCGTAGAATGATCGGCCATCTCGATAGACATGTTTGAAGGAGTAAGAGCCGGAAGATTGAGTGACTTAAAAATCTCAAGAGGCATAAAATTTATACTAGCACCAAGATCAGCCAAGGCGTAGCATTCCTCCATATCTTGCATTGCACATGGAATCAAAAATTTACCGGGATCACCGACTTTTTGGGGTATGCAGCTAAGAAAAACCGATGAACAACTAGACGTTTGGTGCAATTTCTCTTTGTTATTCAACATACTTTTGAAGTTTGTGTCAAATCGAGGCATCATGATTAACGTGTCGGCAAAACTTATGTTAAAGTGCAAATCACGAAACATTTTCATAAAAAAGCTCAAATTGATAATTGTTACGTTCTTGTGCCTTTTCCTTGTTTCGTCTCGATGGGTAAGGTAAGGGTGGTGTGGGTTGGGGCATAGGCAACGGCCTTGGAATCTCGGGTTCCATGATTGGTATTGGTTCAACCGTAGGTGTGGTATGAGCGGTACTTCGTGGGCTTGTGATATGCTCCTTTTCGACCATCACCTCGGGCTCTTTCTTGTTTCCTTCTCCGTAGAAGTACTAGGACGAGAGATTGGTTCCTTGAAAGTTTTACCACTACGAGTAGTAATAACCTTCATTTCTCCCTTCGGGTTTGCAATGGTATCACTAGGAAGACCACCCGAGGAAGAGGGTTTACGCATGATTGCTTCAAACATTTTAGCCATTCGATCTTCAAAATTTTATTGCCTAGCATCCGCTTTTAACAACTCTTGCTTAATCTCATGTTGACCTTTTTCCATCTTTTGTTGAAGACGTTGAACGTTTCCTTCCATTTTATTAACATGAGTTTTCAATTCATTAGCAAGTTCTTTTTTAAGCTCGTTTTTCAACTCGGATCTTAAGCTAATCATATCACGTTGCATGTTATCAAACATAGCATCGTTTGCTTTTGCATAATCCAGAAATTCTCCATTAAGATTTTTAGTGTGAGCATTTTGAAAACCTTGTGTAGTGTTTTGAAATCACGGTTTTGGTTTTGATTTTGAACTTGCCCATTCCCACTTTGGTTATTCCCTTTGTTGTAGTTACGTGAATTGCCTTGATAACCACCATTTTGATTGTTGTTTCGATAGTTGTTAGCATTTTGATTTTGTGGAGCTTGATTCGGGTGGGAACCTTGGCCGTTTTCGTTGTAAGTTCCGGTTGCTACGTAAGAACTCGAAGTGTTACCACCGGCGGTAATGCACTCGGAAATATCATGAGCTCCACCACAAGATAAACAACTCTTTTCAACCGCATTAACCGATGCGGAATTCAAAGCATCTTGTGCTTTCCAATGTGTCATAAGCGTCGAAAACCTATCGAAAAACCGATTTTCCTCATTTGCTTCACACTGTATGGTACTCATGTTATGAGATGATGACGATGACGATGAACCCATATTGGCAACACTCGGTGTGTTACGAGGGTTATAAACCTTAGATCTATTCTCAATATTATTTAAAGCTTCATCAGTCGTTTTTCACAAAAAATTACCACCGCGGTGGCATTCAAATAATCTCGTTCATGATCATTAAGCCCATTGTAAAAAGTATCAATTTGATGCAATTCCGAAAAATCATGGTGTGGATATTCATGTAACATTTCCTTAAATCGTTCCCATGCCATTGAAAAACTTTCATTATTACGTTGTGTAAACCTTGAAATCTCATTTTTCAAATGTGTTGTTTTAGATGGTGGAAAAAATTGGTTCACAAACTTAGAAACGACATCACCCCATGTTAAAATCAAATTTGGCAGTTCTTTCTCGAGCCAAATTTTTGCGGGTCCATCCAACGAGTATGGAAACAACATCATCTTAATGGCGTCATGTGGAACATCCTTAAACTTGCTTGTTGCGGTGAGACGATTGAAATTCCTTATGTGATAATGCGGGTTGTCTTTCTCATGACCTCGAAACTTGTTTGCTTGTAGCATCGACATTAAACCCGTCTTAATCTCGAAATTCTCCGCAAGGATGGCGGGAATCACAATAGCTTCTCCAAAACCCTCGGTGGGTGCTTGAAGCAACTCCATCATAGTACGATTAGCCATAGTGACTATTGGTTCTACAATGGGTTCGACAATTAGAGTTTCTTCCTCAATCAAATTGCCTTGGTTTTGACGACGTTTGCAAGCTCGTTTTGATTGATTACGAGTTTGCATAAACGTGACGTAGAATGGGAGGTGAGCAAAGAAGATTCTTTTGGGTTTTTTTGTGGATTTTCAATTTTTTTTGTGTTTTTGATTGTTTTTAATTTTTTTGGATTTTGTGTGTATTCGTAGACAACAATCTACCTAATCTCTCCTCGAATCAAACTCTTGATTAAAGAAGCCTCAAAAGAATGAAAACGATCATGTGGAGTGAACGCCTTTGATTGACTTTAGAACTTTGGTGAAAACCAAATTGTTCAAGAGGGTTTAATCACAAAGAAACCAAGCAAATATATATGATACGTAATAATATTTTGGGCGGCAAAACCCTCGATTAGCCTTCAATCTCAAAATATTCACAAGCAAGTGGAGAAACGAGGCGGCGCGAAGCACTTAAGAGCCTTTTTCTTTAGGGTGTATTTTATAACACCCGCCTTATACCCAACTTATAGTTCGTATTTTTCAAAATCGAGCTTCACGAAAGTATTTATCTATTTTTTCCTTTTTCTTTTTGTTTGAGATTCGAATACAATGATCGAGTGATGAAATCCCGAGTCAAGGTTGTGTTTTCACACTTTTGGAGATATTTTGAATTTTTGTGATACTTATACAATAGTAATAATATTTCACAAGAAAAACGAAAAAAAACGATAATACGTATTAGGAGAGTTCTACTAATACAAATACTATTTATCTTTAGATATTAAAACAAAATAAACAAATTAATCATGACACACCTCCCCGGCAGCGGCGCCAAAATGATTGCAGTGTTTTACCACACTTTGGTTTAGGAAAAACAAAAGAGCATAAATAGCGGACAGTATTAAATACGACGGTTTAGGAAAACCGTGTACTAATGACCCAAATGAAGTTCAAAGTTCATTTCCCAAGGAGGTATATGTGTGTGAATAATTCGTAATGATTTTGGATTAATATGAGAAAGAAGGGATGAAAAAAGAGAATGACGGATACGTTAAAATTATGCTACGACGACAAAATTAAAAACCGTAAAAAGTGACAAAATAAAAATTAATTCTAAAAATTCCCAAAAACATTACCAAAATTAAATAAAAATAAACTAAGAGTTTACAAATGATCAAAACTTTTTCAAACCTTTTAATTAATTAAATATTAATTTTTAAATGCTAATTAAAGCCCTAAAAATCCAAATAATTAATAAAAAGCCCAAATAAAGATTTTTCACTTTGTAAAACTCAAAAATGACTTAATAAGACTAAAAACTATTTTTATGAAATTTTAAACTAATGGAAACTATTTTTAAATGATTAAAAACTATTTAAAACTTAAAATAATTCTAAAAATTAATAAAATGATGTGAAAATTAATCTAGAAGTTTTAAAATCCTAACTTAGTGTATTTAACCTAATAAAAATATAAAAGTTGCAAAAATATTAAAAATGAAATTTAATAATAAAATAATATTAAAATAATATTAAATATCCAAAAATTATAAAAATTTCTAAAAACTTGCAAACTAGTTTATTTTAACCTAAATAAACAGAAAATGAAAGTGAAATTACCAAAATACCCCTGTTGGGCCCCCAGATGGGCTAAAATGAAAAACAGTCCAATGTAAATGGGCTTTTTGGCCCAAAAAGTTCAAACTTAACCAAATGAGCTGAAAGTCGCTAGTCCAGCTTAAAATCCAATTGTAAACACAAAATTCTGACGGCCCAAAAGCTGAATGTGAGCTTATCACAGCTTAATGGTAGAACAACTTATTCTTAATGGGCTTTTTGGCCCATTAAGCTATACACCAATGCCATAAGCTCTAGTTTGACACACAACCTTCTTTTGCGATGCCTAAGAGATCTGTAAAAGAAATCTTCAATAAGCTCAACCAGTAAGTCAGAAATAAGCAAAGTAAAATTTCACTAAAAGACAAAATAGTCGACTTAGAGTTCTAGACCACCTCAGACCTTGATTCAACTTGCAAAAGACTCTAAATGACTTAAATAAGCCAAATCAAACAAGAAAATTTCAATAAGCAAAACCAAATAAGCAGAATAAGCCCATAAGCACTTATATAAAAGTCAAAGGAGGTGGTTTTCTAGTCAAAGCTTTAAGTCAACCACCCAAATGCTCCAGAATGAACAAATGGGTCAAATAATGAGCACCTATTACAAAATTAAAGTTGTTGCAGGTTAAATTAAGCTAGAACAGCTTATTGATAAGCAAAATTCAAAATAACACTAGCAGTGGCTAGCAGTAGGGAAAGGAGTTCCCACTGCTTTGACTTTTTGACTATTGATTTCTGAGAGTTTCACTTGGATTCAATGGATAACAAGGGCACCCTTACATCAAGTGAGTTGTAAGGAGTCAATAACAAGAAGGAAATCACAAATCCACTCAGCCAATAAGCACAGAATAAGCAAACAGTCACCAGATATTGCGTAGACTTAGAAATAAGCAGATTATGAAGAAATAAGCAGTTTAAGCATGAATAAGCCAACCAAAATGAACCATATGCATACACAAGCTATAATAAACTCCAATAAGCAGAAATAAACTTGTTTCAAACAATGATTCAAAGATTAGAACAAGATTCAAGCATAAGCATATTACTGATGAACAAAGTGATATCCAAAAATCCTTTTGCTGATCTAAATGACCACAAATCCAATTTTAAACCCTTAAATCCCTTACCCTGGTTTTATTAACTAATAATTTGCACTTGTTAACCCTAGTCTACCCTTAGATCTAGGTGTCCTCGAAATTTTAGCCAAAAACAACAAGTTAAACAGATTTTAAAGCCTTTTCATGGATTTAGGCGATTCAACCCTCAAAACTTGCAGATAAATACCCAACAATACCACATAAACATGAACAAACACAAAGCACAAACCAACCCCTACTCAAATCAACACAAAACAAGAAGATGCAGTTAACGCAAACATCCCTTAATAATCTGATTTAACAAATTTACACAGGAATAGTATGAATCAAACCACAAATCCAGTTCAAATCAACTCAGTAACAACTAACAAACCTCAAATCACCAGATTCAACAACAAAAACATAGATTCACAATCAAATACTCATAATCATAAAAATCATGCAATATTCAGAAAAATGAAAAAGGTTTAGAGATGAGCACCTCCAAAACATACATCCATCCTTTGGGATTTGTGAGCTTAGGTGCTAGCTAAACAAGCACCAGCTTCCTTGTACCTGCTAAGATTCAACAAACACAAGGATGAACTAAGAACAATGAAAATCTGATTTTTGAAAACAAGAGTTTTAATCCATAAAACCTTTCCTCAAAAACCAAAAAATAGATAAATGAACTCAGACTTTAGCTAATCAAACACCAAACTTTTATAAAAACATAAAAGGAAATCACAATTTTCAGAAATTCAAACTTTTATTTCATAAAAAAGAATTACAAGGATTTTGCTAAAATCTGGAACAAATGGACTCTCACATTTTAAGGTCTCCTTTTATAGACTACTTAGGACGATTCTAGAATGCAAAATACATCAAAATCCTAGCTATGGAATCTCAGAAATGCCCTTGAGCTTCTAGACGCGTTTATTGTTTATGAGTTGTCACATTTGATCTTTGAGATTCATTTTGTGCTTGGGGACCAAGTAGTAACCTTAAAGCGTTGATCTTGCCACATAGGATTGCTTGGAGAGGAGGGTGTCATTTCATTGGCTAACGGGGTTGAGTGTCGGGGCCATAGGGTAGTGGGATTTGGAAATTTTGGTGTGGGATGAGTTTGGTTTGAGGTGAATCAAGCGTGGAACTGGGTAATTTCATTTTACCCTTTATTTAAGTGGAAGGTAAAACTGGGTTCTTGGGGTGAATAGTAACTATCTTTGATCCAGTTTTGGTGGATTAGTTAAGTGTTTGGCGCGTTTTGGATATTTGAATATTTGGTGGTACAACTTTGGTCCTTAGTCTTTGAAAAAGGTTGTAAACAAAGTATTTTCTCCTTGCAAACTTGTTTTCCTTTGTAAATGAAGTTTCTGAATTCATAGTTTGGCCAAAAATATTTTACAAACAAGGTTTTAGGGCTTTTTCAACTTTTATGTAATTACACATTCAGTCCTTTTGTGTATTAAATCATAAACCAAGGACTAAATGTGTAACATTCTTGAACTTGAAGGTCTTCTTTGGATCTTTGACTTCATGAAGGACCATTGTTGACAATTTAGATTTGTTGAGGGACTAAACTTGCCCCAATTCTTCAAAGATGAAGGGCCTTTTTGTCATTTTGACAAACTTAAGGGACCAAACTTGTAATTTTGAATATACAAGGGTATTAAGTGTCATTTCTTTATAAATGAGGGATCAATCTTGTACATCTTCAAGTCTTCAAGGGTTTTTCTTTGATAAATCACAAACTAGGGCCTGGTTCATTGTGCGGCTTCGTTTCTCGTGTTTGTTTTTCCTTGATTCTTGTGATCTTTTGTCTTTTTCACGATATCCATACATAAAATACACAAGTAAACAAACACAAGCATATATATAGGGTATTTTGATGACATTTTATGCATTTAAAGCCCGAAAAGAACGATGGGATCATGTATAAATGCCATCTCATCAATCATACAAGTCAAGACCATGAAGAATGAAGATATGTCCAAAACAACCCTTGAAGAATCATTAAATTACCAGAAATACCCCTGAAATTACTTTACAAAACCTTTTGGGGCAAAAGTCTGAAAAACCAAACTTTGTTAACAAAGGAAAATCAGTTTAAACTTGTGATTACCCAGTTCCACGCTTGATTCACCTCAAACCAAACTCATCCCACACCAAACTTTGTTAAAAAAACCCTTTTTCTCTCTCCCCCTAGGCGATTTCCGGCCACCTTCTCCGGCTTCTTTTTGATTCTTTCTGATCTTTAAACTTGTGATTCTATGATTCTATGATTCCTCGACAATCGAATTAGGGTATACTTTGTTTTTAGGGTTTGTTTTATCCTTCTTTTAAAAGGATTTAATCGATTCTAATTAACAGATTAAACCTTTTTTCGATTTGTTTCGAGGTATTAGACTATTAAGGGTTGCGATCTGTTTCATAGTTTTTATTTTAGAAAGTCTCGATTTGAGTTTGGATAGGCTGGCCGATCACTCTTTTCTAATGAAATCGCTTAGTGATTTATCAATCCTTGTTATCAAAATAATATTTTTCACAAGGATTTGATTTTGTTAAAACCGAATCCCAAACCCTAATTTTTTAGAGTTTCGATTTGTTTATCTTATTTTTCAGGGATTCTGTTTTTTCTCTTGTTATTTGGTGTGGCTGTGCGTTATGATATAACCATTTTAGGGTTTCTTTATTGCCAACTGATTGGTGATGAATCACTATTCGTCATCTGTCTTTTTTGGGATGTAATGGCTGTTGCGTATCTACAAGAAAAACCCTTTTTAGGGTTTGTACTTTTTTTTTGCCATGGGAGGTCTATGTGATGGTGCTATATAGCTGCGATTGTGAGTTTTCACAGGTGATGTTTATGGACGTGGGTTATGGGAGAGGTTTGCTTGCTTGTTCTGGTCTTGGTCTTTACCAATCATGTGGTGCTGCTAGCTTGTGTTCTCTAACGGTGTTACTCATCCTCATCAGTTTGGAGATACATTATTTGGCTGTGGGTTAGGGTTTAATAACCTAGTGTTTACTAGGTTCATGTTGCGCATCTCATGGTGCCTGGTGTTTCGGCGGTTGATTGTTAATCAACCTTGTGTGTGGCATGATGTTTGGCGTCTTGACGATACCCTAATTTCTAGGGTTCTAACTTGTATTATGGTGGCTGTTCTAGGTCATATTCGTGGATGCGACATCATGTTGGTAATGCTTGGGGGATGTTAGCAAGTATGTTCTTGGTGTGCATACTTGTCTATGATGTTCTTCGTTCGTTGCATGTAATGTAATGAGTTGGATATGAATCCTTTGCAAGGGTTCTTGGTTACGCATGGTTTATGCTGTGCATGGAAGTCGTGTTTACTTGTTATGATACACATGTGGATTCTCTCTTGAAACTAGGGCTAATTCTTGGTCCTCGTACAATCTCCGTCTTTGATTAGCATTCTTATTCTCCGAGAAGGTTGTTACGGACGCCTTGGGGTTCCCCAAGCGTCGTATTTTTAAGAGTTGGGAGTGAAGATGAAATACTTGGATTTATGGTTCTTCAAGTTTATATTATAGTTTTTCTTCTTATGTAAGTCATGAGAGTGACAAGTCACCCTCATGTTAGTTGTTGCATATTATTTATATTATTTATGTGCATTGTATTGCCCATGTAACGGGCTGTGATATAGGACATCACCTATATCCATTGTACTTCAACGGTTTTTTGGTGTAATGCATTTTACCGGGGTATTGATTCCCTTTTACCCAAAAAAAAAAAAAATCAGTTTACTCATACCTAAACTAAAATGAAAGAAGAATGGAAGAAGGGGGGTGTTTTCTACCAAGACATGAAAGATACATAGACCTGCCACAACTTGCCATGTGTCCCACTCACCCAACCCACCAATCACAAGCCTCCCTCATGCCACATCACATTCCACTTAACCGGATATTTAACTAATTTATTTAATTAAGTTAAATGTGGTGGTTAACACATTTTCAAATCCTAATCCGAATCAAAACACCCATTATTCACCATATGAACAAGATTAGGGGTTTATGATTAAGCAACAATTAGACCTCCAAACCTTCCAGATATTTGATTAAGGATGTCATGATCATAACCCAACTCACTTTTACCTTACCACATCACCCCAAAGTTCACATGATGAACCCCATGCACACGTTTTTGGGAAGATGCCAAAATTGCTAGAGAAATCCAACGTTCCACATTGGAGCTTGCAACCTAAGCTCATTAGAGGCCTTTGATCAAATTGCCACCAACTTTACACCTCAACAAACGTCTAAGAATCCTTCACATGTACTCAAATTTTCTAACCTGCAAGGGCATTTCTGGAAGATCAATGCTTAGGGTTTTCAGTTTTTTAGTTCACTAAGACCATGTACACCCTCTATATAAAGGGTATAGGGTCATACATTAGTCTTTGCTCTTGGTTTTTCCTTGTTCAACATTTTGTAAAGCCTTGTTTTAAAGTTAATGAAAAAGTGTTTCAATTGTTGAAGAAATCCAAGTGCCACCCTTATTATACTCTTGTTATTGTTACATGTTTATGATTGTTAAGTTTCAAAATCTGTTTTCAAAGCTTGTGCAAGAAATTTCCAAGTTTTCTAAAATCTGATATTTTTCTAAGACTTTGTTCAAACCCTAGGAATTTTTGGGTCAAATATTGATCACATCACCCTGATAAGAAGCTTATCAAGGTGAGGTGAGATCTTGGCTTGGGGATAATCAAGGAGTGGGGTGCAAGGCTTGAATCAATCAGCTTTTTCCATGTTCCTTTTTCATATAAACTGCTTATTCTAACCTTGTTGTTCTTAGCAGCTTGTTGGAAGCTTGTGCCTTGTTAAGCTAGGAACATAAGCTCAAAAATTCATGAGTGTGGATGTACATTCATGAGGTTTGAGTCTTCTTACCAAAAAATCTGCTTGAAAAGTGATTTTTTGTGATTTTGTGATTTCCTGGTGTATGTGTTGTTTTTATGCATGAATCTTGTTGATTAAGCTTCATGTTGTTGGTATGATGCTTGATTAGGCTTTGGTAAACCTAAAATACATATTTGCTTGTTTAAATCTTTGATTAAAAAGTGAAAGGGGTGTTTGGGTCTATTGTTTTAAGGTTCTTGTTTGAGTTTGAGTAGGTGCTAGGTGTTGGTTTGAGTTTGTATCTGTTATACAAGTGTTTGAGTTCTGATATTTGCAAGTTTTGCTCTTTGAAACACCAAATCTGCTATTGTGCTATAACTTGTTTGATTTTACATATTTTGACCTAAAATCTTGGTAACACATAGAGTGTATGCATGTTTAGGATTAACAAGTGCTTAAATCAAGTTTGTGTAACCTGTTTTAGAGATTTGAGTGTTTGAAATTGGATCTGTGGTCAAGTACATCAGCAAAGTTCATTTTCTACTTGTTCATTGTTCATCAGTAAGTAGGATAAGCTATAAACTTGGTCTAATATGTGATTCAATGCATGAAACTAGTTGATTTATGATCATTTTAATTTATTTAAGCTGTTGTATGCATTTTTTTTCAATTTGGTTGGCTGAATATTGCTTAAACTGCTTATTTTGTTCAAAACTGCTTATGTTCATGTTTGTGCTAGATTTGTGTGCTTTTGATTTAACTGTATTAATTGGCTGGTTGTTTTTGTGATTTTGTGATTGCTATTGACTCCTTATAACCCACTGGTTATAAGGGTGCCTTTGTGTTCTCTGAACAAACAAAAATCCACAAAAGATAAAAAGTCAAGATAGTCAAGCAATGGCAACTTTTCCCACTACTGGACACCCAAAACTAGCCACTGCTAGTGCAATTTTTCATTCAGCTTATTAATAAGCTATAATAGCTTATCCATACTTGCAACAACTTTGATTTTGTAATCAATCTTCCTTATTTGACCCATTTGACTAATCTGGAGCTTTTTAAGGTTTGACTTTTAGGAATAACTAGAAAACCAACTAAGTTGACTTTTACATAAAGTGCTTGTTGCTTATTCAAGGTTATTCATTGTGCTTTTTGGAAATCTTTTTTATTATTAAGCTTAGTTTTGTCATTTGAAACCTTTTGCAACAAGAATTAGCCCTTGAATTGGTCTAGAACTCAAAAACGACTATTTTGTCGTTTTTTGTAGAGAGCTTTTGCTTATTTCAGGCTTATTTCTTGGGCTTATTCAAAAATTCTTTTTACAAACATCTTAATTAGGTCAAGAGAAGGTTGTGTATCAAATTTCAGCTTATGGCATCAGCTTATAGCTTAATGGGCAAAAAGCCTAAGTTGGGGGGCGATTTCTCTCCCCTAGGGGGGCGATTTCCGGCCACCATTCTACCTAAAATTCCGGCTAAAAAACCCTAGCAACCGCCTCTCTATCTTATTTGTTATTAATTTCTTTTTTCTTGATTTAGGGTTTCGTTTGGTGCTTCTGATTAAGGTTACCATTCGTCTCATTGGATCAGATCTAGGAATTTTTGGCCGTAAGATATGCAATCGGTTCAAGATTTTTACTATTGTAGAATGGTTGTGCTTTGGTTTCTATCTGTTTATCTAATGGACATCGCCCATCTCAAAACCCTAATTACCCTTCATTCATTTTTGATTCTTCATTAGGGTTTCGATTTGGTTTGGTTATTCTCGATCTCTGTTTTGTTTGTACATCTATATGGGTCGATTGGTCGACTGCGTGGAGGTTCTACTCGTGGGATCCACGCATGGTATCGCATCGGGTAAACTCTTTAATTAGGGTTTTTATTGACAGGTTGTTCATCTTAAGGGTTGCGATATCAATCCTGGGGATCGTGTGCTTTGTTATCATGGTTACCACTGGTTCGTTTAATCTTATGATTCGGGTAACATGATCCTACTCGCTAAGAGTAGTTACGAGTGGTACTCGTTTTTTGATCGTTGGCAAAACCTTTTAGGTTTGTTTTCATGATAACTTGATCTTTGCAAGGTTGCTACGATGTTCAGGATGTCTATGTTTGTTGTTCGTGATCTGGAGGTGCATGCATGAGTGCTTTTTGTTGCTATGGATTGGGAGAGTCGGCTGGTTCGATACCCTACACTTCTTAGGGTTTCGGTTTGGTTATTACCATGTGGAGGTCACGTGATTGATCAACACGGGTTGGCATTATGCAGTAATCATGGCGTAACACTCGGAAACGCTTTTCTGGAAACGAAATTACTGTTTTGGTTTTTATATGTTGGAAAATCGGCGGTGTAATGTTTATTTATATTCTTTTTTTCCAATGTATTTGGTAGTCATAAGAGTGGCATGTTATTCTTATGTAAGTTTTGTGGTTTGTGCACATTGTGTATGTGCTGGTTGTAGCCCATGTAACGGGCCGTGATGTAGGACTTCACCTACATCCGTTTGTACTTCAACGTTTTTTGGTGTAATATATTTTACCGGGGTCAGTCCCCTTTACCCAAAAAAAAAATGGGCAAAAAGCCCACTAAGAATAAGTTGTTTTGAAATAAGTTGTGATAAGCTCAGTTTCAGCTTTTCGGTCTTTGAAATTTTGTGTTTAAAAATGAATTTTAAGCTTAACTAGAAGTTTTGGGCCAGTTTTGTGAACTTTTTCTTATTGGGCCTTAATTTAGCCCATTAAGGGTCTGTTTTACTATTTGGCCCATTTGGAGGCCCATTAGGGGTATTTTGGTCATTTCAAGTTCATTTTTGTAAAAATTAGGTTAAAATAAACTATTTTGCAAGTTTTTTGAATTTTTTATAAATTTTGAATTTTTAATATTATTTTATTATTAAATTAGTTTTTAATATTTTTGCAACTTTTTCATTATTCATAGGTTAAAAACATTAAGTTAAGAGTTTTAAAATTTTTAGATTAATTTTCTGGTCATTTAATTAATTTCTAGAATTATTTTAATATTTTTGTAGTATTTAATCATTTTTAAATAGTTTTAATTAATTTTAAAATTTCCAAAAATATTTCTTAGTTTAATTAAGTCATTTTAGAGGTTTACAAAATGAAAAATCTCATTTTGGGCTTTTTGTTAATTAAATTATTTTTGGGCTTTAATTAGCATTAAAAAATTAATATTTAATTAAATAAAAGGTTTGAGTGATTTTCGATTTTTTCTAAACTCTAATTGAATTTTTAGGATTTATTTCAATTTTCTAGGAGTTTTTAGGTTAATTTTTAAATTTCGTCACTTTTTACGGTTTTACGTGCACGACTTTTCGTCCTAGTGTAATTTTATCATAAGCGTTATCCATTCTAGATTCTTTTCTTCATAGTCATAATTTCAAATATTTAATCACTTCTTAACACAATACATAATCCTCCTTGAGAACAAACTCATATTGGGTCATTTACACTTGGTTTTCCTAAGCCATTTGTTTAATACTTACCCTAATTACCTCGTTTTCCTAAACGAGTGTGAATTTACAACTATCACTGACCTTCATTTTTCAATTTGTATGTGTGCTTGATATCAAATGAGGCATACTGAGTTACATTTTTTTTTGGGTAAAAGGGACTATCCCCGGTAAAATATATTACACCAAAAAACATTGAAGTACAGATGGAATGTGGCTGAAATACCACATTAACCTCAAGCTAAACGCTTGATAAACGCCTACAACGATGTATATGACATGCCATATACATTTACACACCTAAAAAATAGAACAAAATAAAATCAAAGATTTATTCATGTCTTCATTTAGCTTTATCCCTCTTGTCATGATATAAGTATGCAGCTTCATCATAGACATTCTCAACCTCTTCTACCTCCGAATCAGATTGATTTAGAATCTCAAAGCTATTTGATGTACCAACACCACCCTCATTCCGACTAATATTATTCATGAAACCTGCCTTAAACGTTGCTGGAAATTCAGAATTAGAATCTGGATTATTCGTCCGTTTAGTAGGATTAATTGGAGTCACCGCAACAAGGGCCGGTCCACTCTTAGTAGAAGACGCACTCGTACCGGCCTTTGGTATCGATGGAGCATTCTTATTATACTTGGAGGTTGAACTAGCTGGTAAATTGACTTTAGGAACATAAAGAGGTTTACTACCAACCTGGAAACCTCCATTCACGCTGCCATTAGTCTTTTTACCTCTCTTCTTCTTACTTTTTACATTCTGAAAACCTTCCTCCTTTTGCTCATTGACCTTGCTAAGATCAGCAACTTGCGTAGCCATAGGGCAAGCCGTAACAATTTTAGGACAGCACGTGTTATCATGGCCATCTTTAGTAACATGAGTGACCACTTCCTTATGCACTTTCGGACACATATCACTATTATGATCAAAGATCAAGCATGTAGCACATCTTGGAGGTCTCCATTCGTACTCAATATCAACAGTAACCAATGAATGCCCTTTTCCACTACCTTTAGGGACTGCAATTACCATCGAATCCAATAACTCCATTTCAGCTGAAACCTCAACGAGCGCCCGAGCATATGTACTCCGACCCCACGAGTTAACACACATATTACTCGTGTAAGAATCCAACATAATAGGAGTGCCAATTTGGGTCGTGATAAGACTAAGACCAACCTCCGAATAAGCAACAATCGGCACATGATGAATCTTAACCCAAACTGGTGCTTTCTTAATCTCCGCCTTTTTCAGATCAGTAGTAGGCGACCAAATATTCAAAATCATGGGAACCATCCTAATCAACCACGGGCCATTTTCAAGGACTCCTTCCATTCCTTCCTTCGTCTTGAATTGAAAAAGGAAAAAATCCTCATGTAATTGAACGCGTATCAAGCCAAATCGTGCCCACGTATTTTTAACATAATTTTCCACCAATGGAAAAGCTAAACGTTTACCAATAAACTGCCCGTATAACGTGTGCTTAAATCTGGATTCAACCTCTTCAACAGCAGCATATGGAAGTGCAACTCGTGCTCCTTCAACATGCTCATCACATCGTAATTCTGATATCTTCACCGTCTTAGGAATAGTTTGGTTCATACCACCCTCATTTTGAAGTATCGAGGCAAACGAACCCTTCTGTGGACTATTGACATTAGTATACAAGTTAGCACACCCCTGAAGCAGTGAACCCTTCTCCTTACCCGCATTAACAGCAGGTGTCGAATCAGCAAGTCTTGAATCAGCAGGAACAGCATCTTGTGTCGAATCAGCAAGTGTCGCATGCGACTCAGAACCCTCTTGTGTCGACTGAAGACCTGCTGCATGCACCACAGCAGGTGAGGTATCCGTATTACTAGGAGATGAAACACCCATCTGTTCTCTCAATCTGATCATCCTAGCTGCCAACGCATCCATGTCAACCGGAACAAACCTGTTATCCATCTCTCTAATCATGAAACTAATCAAACACAATATCACAAAAACCCTAATTAACAAATTAGGGTTTTATACCAGTACCTAAATAAACCTACCCAATCTCCATACCGATTAAAATAATAACAAAAAAACCCTAAAAAATGCAGCGGCGCACAGCACAGAACCGAAACCCTAAAAACCAGTCATCACCTTAGACGTTCTATTCAATGAATCTGTATATCAATATTAATTAAAAGAGCTGATAAGAAAGTTTCGTATACAACCCTTAACGAAACCCTAAAAACTATCAACCCTAGAATCAATAATAGATATACAGCCACCAAGATAGAACGAGGAGAAGGTAATAGATCAGATCAAAGGGGAACGGAAAAACATACGGCGGCCGGAAAACACCTAGAGAGAATTAGGGTTTTTTAATAAACTATACTATAACTATACTATTACTGAACCCTTCTGTGGACTATTGACATTAGTATATTAGTGTAATTCATGTTCTTATAAATTAATAAGCATAAAATATGTATAATTCATGATCATATGATAAAGTTTATTAAACAAATAATTTTAAGCTAAAAAAATGAATATTATTAATTAACAATAAAATGTATGGTTTATTTGGGACTATAAATTAATAATAAGGTAAGCCTAAGTTAATAAAACTTTACCAAAGTTTGATAATTACATAACCAAGTGAAGTCTAGATATTAATTTAATTACGCAAACAAATACTTAGATCAATTCCGTTAATAAAATATAACATAAGTTGCATAAATAATTTAATTATATCACGTAAACAATAATTAATTTATCTTGACTATTTAACATAAGCTTATGTACCCGAGCCTACCGAGACACCCAAGTCCCGGTCGCACTAAAACACAACAAACTAGCACAACTACTTAAAACTAGTGTTGTCCCATATATCCCTTTGTAGTTCTGTCCAACATACACCCAAGTTCTGTCTAATATCTTGTTAACACGGTATTGTCCAATATCCTGAACAGCAGTGCTGTCCAAGATACGTCCAGCCTAGTACTAGTTCCTGCTGTTTGTTATTAGTACCCATTGTTTTAACACATACTCGTGCTGCTTGTTTATTTTACCCACTGGATCATAGTAATTTACCACCGCATGTGTATAATTAACCACCGAGACCTAACAGGTCTCGATTCCCACTTATAATAAACCAAACACCCCTGTTGGGGGTTTGGGCTTGCGGCTGAGTAAACAAAAGCCACCCCGCTGGTGGTATTAAACCCCCACCGAGACCATAGATTGGTCTCGGCTTGCGTGTAGGCTGAAAACAACAAACACCCACCTTAAATCTTGATAAACCCCACATTTATTTACATGTTCATAATCTGTTTATGGATTGTTGATCACTTAAACATACAAAAAAATTAAATAACAAGGATTTAGGATTACCTAGAACGTGTTAGGGTTTAGGAATAAAAACATGAACACGAACCTTGCCTTGGATTTAAAACTCGCGACTGTTTCTTGTTTCTTGGGTAAACAGCGACGGCACGAAGGGATAAAAAAACAATGATCAACTTATGTTTGTTATTTTAGGGTTTTTATTGTGATTATGTTTCCTTGTATATATATTACTTCCTCCCGTTCCTATTTTTTCTTCCTATTCGGTCTATAAGTCCTATTGGGCCTCAGCCCATTACCTTGCCCCCCCTTCTAGCCGTCCAAAACAAAACAGCCCATCTACTTGTTTTAGATTTCGTATTTTGTTAATTCTTACGCGTAATCGAGTTTAAATGTCGTGAATATTTATCGTTATCAATTTACATGTTATACGTAAATATAATTACGTAGTTTACTTATCGTGTTTTAGTTAATATACTATGTATATAATAATATTCGTGTAGCGTATAATATATTAATTAATCGTATCGTCATAATTTACGTAATTTCATGTAATTTATGCTCTAAGGTATTTTTAAAGCGGGTTTTACAACTCTACCCCTCTAAAAGAATAATTCGTCCTCGAATTAGAGATACGATAAGCTGACGAAATTGTAAACGCTGAAGTGACATATAAGCTGGAAAAAAAGACGTGTAAGTTGAAAATGACATACCTGAGTCAAAATTGGAAATGAGGGTAAGAATTCCGGATAGACTCCTCTATTTCCCAAGTGGCTTCCCGCTCGGAATGATCCCTCCAAAGGATTTTAACGAATGGAATCTTCTTTCTCCTCATGACTCATTCTTGGCGATCGAGAACTCTCTCGGGTTCTTCGATATATGATAGATCCTCTCGAATCTGCTCGAATTGATACGTAACCTTATGCAAGGGATGGTAGTTGTAACCTCTGAGTATGGATACATGAAATACATCATGCACATGAGATAGCTGAGGAGGTAAAGCTAGACGATATGATACTTCACCGACACGTTCAAGGATTTCAAACGAATTAATGAAACGAGGACTGAGCTTGCCCTTGAGTCCAAACGCTTGACACCACGTACTGGTAATACTTTAAGGAAAACATGGTCGCCAACATTAAACGCTAGATCTCTACGATGTTTATCAGTATAGCTCTTTTGTCGAGCACGAGCTTCTTGCAATTTTGCCTTGGCAATGGCAACCTTCTCATTAGTCACCTCTATCATTTCTGGTCCTTCAAGAATTCGTTCTCCAACTTGATCCCTACAGATTGGAGCACGACACTTCCTGCCATAAAGCATCTCAAATGGTGCACAATTAACACTTGCATGCCAGCTGTTGTTGTAGGCAAACTCAACCAAACATATGTAGTCGTCCCAACTTCCTGAACATTCCAATGCACAAGCCCACAACATGTCTTCTAAGGTCTGAATCATACGCTCCGATTGACCATCGGTCTGAGGATGAAAGGCAGTGCTAAGCTTAAGTTTAGTGCCCCAAGCTTTCTACATACCTTTCCAGAATTTCGACGTGAAACAAGGATCACGGGCTGATATGATATCTGAAGGAGTTCCATGTAGTCATATGATATCCTTAAGAAATATATCTGCCAATTTGCTGACTGAGAAGTCCTTGCAAATTGGAAGAAAATGAGATGACTTTGTTGAACGATCAACTATGACCCATATAGCATCATGTCTGCTCTGAGTAAGCGGAAGTCCGGTGACGAAATCTATGGAGATTTTATCCCACTTCCATGCGGGAATTTCTAACGGTTGAAATAAACAACTAGCCTGTTGATGCTCGATCTTAAATTGCTGGCAAGTTAAACACTTGGATACGAAAGTAGCAACATCCTGTTTCATGCCACTCCACCAGAAATGTTGTTTGATGTCATGATACATCTTGGTGGATCCTGGATGAATAGAGAATGGAGAGCTGTGAGCTTCTGTCAATAAGGCTTCCCGGAGTTCCTGATCATCCGAAACGCATAATTTAGTTCCTTGTCATACGATGCCTTCTTCGTCTACACGAAATTCTTTCTGCCGATCAAGATTTTGAATAATATCCCAAATCTCACCATCATCTTTCTGAGCTACCTTGATCCGAGAAATTAAGTCTGGCTCAACTCTCAGATTAGCCCAGTATCCATGCTGTCCACGTACCAGGAATTCAATGTCTAACCGTTCAAACTCCCGTATGATTTCTTCTTGTACTTTCATGCCGTTTATTATGCCCGACTTCCTGCTAAGGGCATCTGCCACTACATTCGCCTTGCCAGGGTGATACTGCAGATTGATATCATAATCCTTGAGTAGTTGCAACCATTTCCTCTGCCTCATGTTAAGTTCCCTCTGAGTGAAGATATACTTGAGACTCTTGTGATCAATGAAGATATCACATGATTCACCATAAAGGCAGTGTCTCTAGATTTTAAGTGCAAAGACTACTGCTGCTAGCTCCAAGTCACGTGTAGGATAATTTTCCTCATAAGACTTTAGCTGACGTGATGCGTATGCAATCACTTTCTCATGTTACATGAGTACACAACCTAATCCTTTACCCGAAGCATAGCTATAGATCTGAAATCCACTTGTACCAGATGGGAGAGTAAGAATAGGTGCAGATACTAACCGTTTCTTGAGTTCTTCAAAGCTCTTCTCCCGCTCATTAGTCCAAACAAATTTCTCTCCTTTCCGCATCAACTTGGTCAAAGGTAAGGCTAGTCTTGAAAAGTTCTCTACGAATCTGCGATAATAACCAGCTAAGCCTAGGAAACTGTTGGTCCCTTGTAAATCGTTATTACTTATCAACCTTAAGTAATAACTCTTTACCAAGACTAAAGTGTATTGTTTTAACAATAGATAAGAACTATGAACAATTAAAACAACAATACCAATAACTTTTCAACGTATAGACTTTTATTAGAATCAAATAAAGAATCTATAACCCACTTTGCTTGCGGAATAACAAAGTGGTTGAATGACAGTGGGTTGTGATCTCCTCTACTTAAACGTATAACCAAAGTTAAAGTCTAAGCTCCAATCTAAACGTTCATATGCATCTTGGCTATATGGTTTAGTTGGTATCGAGAGAGAAAGGTTTTCCAGAGTTTTTACTCTTGTATTGGTTAACCCTTTCTCTCTCAATGTACACTCCTTTTATAGGCAGTGTAAACTAGGGTTTGCATTTGCATGTTTCAATGCATGGGTTTATCTAGTGGGTGGTTGATGCCCATGCTGGATAAACAGTACAAAGTACATATTAAACTATTCTAGAAAAGATAAAGGTTGTACTTATATCTAAGTATACAAGCAACCTACTTTGACTTAAAGTTATCTTTTCCCGCCTAATGCAAACCATCATAGTACTGAAGAGTCTTCAGTATCCTAGAGGAGATCGACATCATTCAGTTTGGTATTGTCAAACCAAACTGAACTGAAAGCCCTTCTTCCATCCTTGTTCTTCAGCAACTAGACCACCTAGTATTTGAAGCGAAGACTCCTTTGTCTTCTAAGTTAACTGGAAGGGGAATGCTGAACTTTCTTTAGATACAAAGTCTTCAGAAGGAACATTGTTCCTCTGGTCATCCTTCAGCAGACTGGCCTTACTGCTGAGCATGAAACACTTAGGGAGATTTTATATTCAAATCCTAGAGTTGCTTTAGGGTCAGTAAATACTGACCCAACAATCTCCCCCTATTTGGATATACAAATAGCCTAAGTCTAATGTAAGTGAGCATAACAACTTCTTCTTACTTGCACTGAACAATTAAATACTTATAAACATCAGATAATCATTTATTCATGAACATTACAAATTACAACAAAAACAATACAAATGATTATTCAATTCTCCTTAGGCCTAAATTCTTCAATTATGGGAGTTTGAGATAATGGATCTGAGTTTCTGTGATCCAATATAGTAAGCAAGCACATGCTGAAGGTTTTAACAGCATCAGTATGTCCTGGACCACCATGCTGAGAGTAAAAGATCCTTTGAACATTCGAGAGAAGTTCATTGTTCATATCATCAAGATCACTTATGACCACAAAGTCTTGACGTTCTTGATGATTGAACATTATCATTCATATTTCTGGTTCGTCCAGTACATGACCAGGGAGATGATTTTGAAACTGAACAAAGCCTTTGTATTTCTTAGTAGTGACAAAGATGTCACCCACTTCAGGTTGTATTAGATTTGCACTTTTATTTAGCTCTAGTATTGGATCTTGATCCTCTAGAGAAACTTGAGTGTTGATGTTCAGAATCTCACCCAGTCTTTCATGATTTCTCATAAAGTGCTCAATTCTGGTATGAACTCCACCAATCTATTGGATTTCCTTTTCTCGATCTTCACACTCATTTCAATCCACTCAGTGTAAGAAAGTTCTTTTCCTTGGAAGTTTTCAATTATCTCATTAGTTCTATGACCCCTATAGAATTTGAAATGGATATCACCTCTGCTGGTCAGCATATCAATGTTGGTGATTGGTGAGATATTTCTTCTATTCAGCCTTGTTATACAAAACTTTTCATATTACATTTTCTTCTTGAAAATACTTTCTACTTCAGCTTTCCCTATTTGTTCATACAAGCTTAGCTTTAGATCTCTTAGCTTTTCTTCTTGCTGAAACTTGTATAACTTGTCAAGTTCTTCCTGAGTGGCCACCTCACCTTTGATCAATCGATCATTTAGAGTAAAATCTCCTTTGTTCTTGGGTATAAAGGGAGGTGAACCACTATCAGTTGTTTCCCCACTTGTGGTTAGCCCATCCATATGATCATTTTGGCTGATGACTCCCCCTTAACCTTTGTTGGGCTCTTTTCAGTGATAGGTGACTCATAGACAACAGATTGTTTCTGAGCCTTCTTTTGGGCATGTTTCTAAAAGATCTTTTGGATGGTGTTTTTCTCCCCCTCAGCAGAAGACTGCCCAGCAGCTTCTGATGACCCACCAGCAGGGAAGACGCCACAAAGATGATCAAGAGTGGTAGTTACCTTGGCCAGCATGGCTGGAACAGTTTCAAGAGCATTTAGTTTTTGCTGAACCTCATCAGATATGTCAGCTTTTGTTTCTCCAGAAACGCCACTCTATCTTTTTTCTTGGACACAGAATCACACAAAGCATTAACTTGGCCAGGGAATGGTGTGAATTCTGGTGGAAACTCTATGGGGGCACTGTTGATGGAGTCCATAAGAGATGACATCTATTGCTTTAAGGAGGTGGTGGTGTCCACATCTTTGACTAGTAGCTTCAAAGCAACAATGATGACATCCTTGATTTGTTCAACAGAAGGAGGAATTGGTCTTGCTTTGAGAGTTGAGATTTTAGTGTCAGCAAGCACCTTTTCTTCCTCCAGTCTAGCCACTTGTGATTGAAGAATCAACACTTGATTTTTAATTCTTTAAACTGATCTGTTCTGGGGGATGGTGGCTTTGGGGTTGCATCAACAGTCTCTTCATCAATGTCATCAAGGTTGACTGGAATTCTTTCACTGAACCCTGACTCCTTTTCTAAATCATCACCAGACATGCTGAATACAAATGAAGGCAAGTGTCCCACCTTGACGCCAGTGGTGAGATTCACTTCCTTGGGTGTCTTTTAAGCATCAACTCCAGTGTGAGGATCCGTTTCAAGTCCTTCACCACCAGGGTTGGTTTTACCTGATGGATCCTGAGAAAGAGTCCCTGATAAGTTAAGATTAATGATAATGTTTTTGGTTCCTTCAGTAGGACCCTGTTGTGGGGGAACTACATCATTAGAAATAGATAGGACAGGGTCAGCATCAACTGTTAGATTTGCTGACACATCATTCCCTGATGTAGACTCAGAGTGATAAGTGATAGGAATTGGTAATGAATTATGAAGTGTATTCAGATTTAAAGTACTTACCAATGCTGACTCCACACTACTGAGCTGAGGGTGAGCTTCATCTTCACCCTTCTCTCCTAAAGAAGTTGAGAGAGGGGTTGCCTTCTAGGCCTCTTTATGCATGTCACCTCCAGCAGAGACTAAAGGTGACGGCTGGCTGGGGTTCTTGTCCTTGGCCAAGGACTTTTTCTTCTTCAAAACATGGCCTTGGGATTTATCAGCAATCTTCTTTGAGGAAGATTGTGTGAGGGCTTTCCTCTTTCTAGACTCACGTCTAACCTTCTTAGTATTAACTGACGTTTGCTTCTAACGAGGTCCAAATGAAGCTCCAGGCTTTTCGCCTTTCAGATCCCCTTCTCCAGTTGGAGGAGTGTCTTTTGGAGCTTTGTACACTACTGGACCATCTGCTGGGCAGATGTCCAGCATGGGTTATGTAAGAGGAGGATAAATGGTGCTAACTAGAATGTTCCAGCGTGTGAGATCAAATGGTCGAAAAATAAGTTTATCTCCATTGAGTTTTGAAAAGTCATCACCAAGATGGTCAGCAAAGAGGAAAGATAGAAATCTGGTGTAAACAATGTTTTCTCTCTTGTCTTTTTCTCCAGCTTCCCATGGAGATCTTCAAAAATAAGCCTCCCAAAATCAGCTTTAATTCCCTTGGCCAGACAGTATAAAATGATAGCATCTTTTTGGTTGTCTGGTCAAGGCCTCCAGTTCCCCCCCAAACATTCAATAAGAATGGACATCAACAACTTCCACCTTGGTGGCAAACAACTTCTTTTTAACCCCCCTTTCTCAGTAATATCTTCAGTATACCCAATCTCTTTAAAGAAATTTTTCACAATCATAAAATCATCAGGTATAGCCTCATAATCACTAGGGTTTTCCAAATAATTTAGACCCAAAACCTTTCTAAATAATTTTAACCCAAATCTACCATGAATCCCAACCGTGGTAGAATCAAACTAAATGGACTTCTTGTTGTTAGAAGCCTCTGCTGTGAACCAAAATTCTTTTAGGACATTTTGAAACATCATACCAGGATCCTCAAATAATGCATACCTTAAAACAATTTTGGATAGATAAGTCAAAACTTGTTCCCCAGAAACATACTTAATGGATTCAGGTTTGAGTAAGGTGATGCTGTTGGGTTTGAAGAAGATATCATCAATGGGAAAAGTCATATGGGTGGATGGGTTGAGAGTGATCTTAGCAATCTTTGGGGAAGAAGATGATTCAACCATTGTTGTTTCTGTGTGTGTGATTTTTTTAAAGAGAGAAAGTTTGTGTGTGTATTTTTTGATGAAAGATTTGTAAGCGTGGAATGAAATCCAATTGTAAGGGATTATATAAAAACTTGAACTGATTTGTAAAAAGTTTTAAAACCATTTGAAAAAATTATAAATATTTTAGGGTTTCTTTTGAACATTTGGCACAAACTTTCTCATTAATGTTCTACAAAAAGGTATGATTTTTTGTTGCTATGAATAGTAAAACGCCCCATGTGTCAGGGAGTTGTTGACTGTGGATGGAGACGTTTGAAATTTCCTTAATTAACAAATGAAACCTTTTGAAAGAATTGTTTGTTTTATTCACAAGAAAATTCAATTCCATTTAATACTTTTCATCACATGATTGATTTGTTTTAAATGATGTTGCTCAGATATGCTGAAGCTGATGGCAATACTTATGAGCTTCAGTGCGTCAGATGAGGAGACAAAACCCCATATACATGTTCACATAAGTGAACAAGACATATGACATTGCACGCTCCTCTACTCAGGCCTAGCAACTCAGTTGTATTAAAATTTTGTTCAACATTTGCTGAAGGAACCTTTTGATGACTGGTGATCATTTGTTCAGCTTCAGTGAATCAGATAAGGCGACAAAATATCATATACACAATCACATAAAGTGAAATAGATACATGACATTGCACACTCCTTTACTCAGACACTGATACTTGACATTAATCAAAATCTTTTATGAAATGATGAACCTTCAAGCTTCTTTAGTGAAAGCTGAAGGTTCAGGTTTTGTATCATCAATGTTCAGCATACCAAGCTCCATTATCAATCTTTTGAAAGTTGGTTCATCCAGTGGTTTGGTGAAGATATCAGCCAATTGATACTGAGTGAGGATGAAATGTAATATAATTTTCCCTTTCACAATGCGATCTCTGATAAAGTGATATCTGATATCAATGTGTTTTGTTCTTGAGTGAAGGACTGGATTATTGGATATTGCAATAGCACTAGTGTTATCACAAAATATTGGTATCTTTTCATATTCTATGTCATAATCAGCTAGTTCGATTTTCATCCAAAGAACATTGGTACAACATCCAGCAGCTGCCACATATTCAGCTTCTGCTGAAGACATGGAAACTGTTTGATGCTTTTTAGCACTCCAACACACAAGTTTGCCACCTAGAAATTAGCAAGCAACATATGTGCTTTTTTGTCCAGATTGCATCCAGCATAGTCAGAATCTGAATACCCCTTTAGATCAAAACCTGAGGATTTGGGGTATAAAAGACCTAGACTTGGTGTACCTTTTAGGCATATGAAGATTCTCTTTACAGCAGTAAGGTGTGATTCCTTTGGATCTGCTTGGTATCTTGCACAAAGGCATGTAGAGAACTGAATGTCAGGTCTCTTTGCAGTTAAGTACATGAGTGACCCAATCATACCTCTATGCTGAGTCTCATTGACTGATTGTCCATTGAGATCAGGTCCTAAGTTGTTAGGAGGTACCATTGGAGTCTTCACTGAAGCACAACTGATATCATACTTCTTCAGCAGACCCTAGACATATTTTTCTTGATTGATGGAGATGCCTTGGTCATATTGTTTAATCTGAAGGCCAAGGAAGTATGTGAGTTCTCCCATCATACTCATCTTAAACTTGCTGGTCATAAGCTTGGCAAATTGTTTGTAAAGTTTCAAGCTTGTTGAACCAAAGATGATGTCATCCATATAAATTTGTACCAGAATGGTGTCAGTTTTAGATTTATATATAAACAATGTGTTATCTATTTTCCTCTGACAAACTTATGTTCAATGAGAAATGTTGAGAGAGTTTCATACTATGCTCTTGGAGCTTGCTTCAGTCCATACAAAGCTTTGTAAAGCTTGTAGACATGATTTGGGTATTTACTACTCTCAAAGCCAGGAGGCTGAGTAACATAGACTTATTATTTTAGGTCACCATTTAGGAATGCAATTTTGACATCCATTTGGTAGATGATGAAGTTCATGTAAGTGGCATAAGAAAGGAAGATTCGTATGGCTTCCATACGTGCAACTGGAGCAAAGGTTTGATCAAAATCAACACCAGGCTCTTGATTGAATTCTTGGGCCACCAGCCTAGCTTTATTTTTTGTCACCACATTGGTTTCATCTCTTTTGAGCTTGTAGACCTATTTGGTGCCAGTGGTTGATTTACCATATGGAAGAGGAACCAATTTCCAGACACTATTTCTTTCAAATTGAGTTAGTTCCTCTTGCATGGCATCCACCTATCCAGGGTGTGTGAGTGCTTTAGAAACCTTTGTAGGTTCAATTTCTAAGAGAAAGTTTTGCATAGAGGCATTCTCTAGATGAAGCAGCACTCAGTTTCTTTGCCATAGCTCTAGTGACTCTATCTTCACCAGGATTGCCTATTATGTTCACCAGCTGTATGTGACTATTATTAGTCTGAGATTTTTGTGGAGCTGGAGAATAAGCATTGGTATCATGATTAGAGCTAGAAATTGGAAGTCTATGACATGGACTTGGACTTGGATTATCTCTAGTGTCCACTGAAGGATATTCAATAGATAGAGGTTCAATAAATAGAGGGCTTCCTTCTTGGTCAGAAGCAACACATCCAAGACCTAAATCCCTAGAGATGGTAGGAGAGCTTTGAGCAAAGGGCTCAGATTGTTCATCAACAGCTTCATATGATTGATCATGTGTAAAACCCCTGTTTTTACCTCTTTGACTTTGTCACCTTGTGTACACATCTTGCTTGAATCAATGTAATCTCACTTCATTATTTTATGAAGCACCAGTCTTTTATTAAATTACACTGTCAATTCTAGTATATTATTAAATATATGGGACTTTTTGGCATGTTTAATTTCCTTAGTGTAGGATATTGTAAATCTATGTATATATTAGAGAAAGAAAGAGATAGAAAGATGGTAGAATCACACACACACTTGAGAGAGAATAATAAGAGAACACCTTAATCAGTATGTGTAAAATGAGTGAAAACCACACCCTCTCCATCTAAGGAGAGGGTTTATATACCTAAGCCCATGAGATGGGCTTGGGCTTACAAGTTGGGCCGGCCTACACATGTTGTAGGCTTGGCATGGCGTTAGTTGGTTAATATTAGTAAAACTAAACTAGGAGCTATTACTTAGACTATTGTTGGAGTGAGCGATCCTTTCTAATACGTAAAACGTATTTCCAACAATCTCCCCCTAAGGGAGGTCACTCCAAACAAGGGCGTTACCCAAGTTACAATAATAAAATAAACCTAACATACTATGCTTGTCTTGAGCTTGTAGTCTTCATCTTTCTTTTCTTTTTCTTTTCTGGTGAACATGCTGATGTGATCTTTGATATCAGTCTTTAGCATTAATCTCTTGCCTTGATCTTGTGCATCCATCACTTGTGATGTCTGCCTCCTCGTGACTTCATATCCCACATACTTATACCTTCGTAATTCTTGAAAGCTTCAGAGTTTGATATAGCGGAAGACTTGACTTTTAGGCTTTCTAGAATTAAATGAAGTATTAAGTGCATAAAGTATAAGCATACGGGGACGACTTCTTCTCGGATTCCGCAACGCCACCGTCTTTAAATGCCGCAACGTAAGTAGACACGAACGAAATGGCTTTGAACATTTCATTCTAATTCGGTAGCATTTTACCTCCGGTCGGTGAAGACCGTTGGACGATATAAAATATCGTACTTGTGGCAGGTAGGTTTAATTAAAATATCCTTGACAAGATTTCGCGGGTAAACCCGTTCTCTTTACTCGACCGTCCAAAGCTGACTACGAACATAAAGAGTGAATCATTTGGATAAAATTATCCGTATGATTGAAGCCGTCAATTCCGATTCCTGGAACAAGTTTGATTCATTAAAGAATCGCACCATCGTTGCTTTCCAGTTGTCATGAGCTCGATTCATATCGAATCTTGCAACTTACCTGCCAAGTGCTGTTTGAGGTTAACACTAGAAGGATTTCCACTCATCACTGTGAACACTATAGAGTGTCACTCTGAGTGTTCTGGCAAGATCACTAAGATATTGCGTAGAGGCCTGGAATGTGTTTAAGTTCAGTTAAACAACTGTTGCTTTCTAGTTATCACAAGCTTGATTCATAAAGAATCGCACAAGTCACCTACCATGAGCTTTTTGATATTCGCTCAAGAAGGATTTCCATCTTCATTGTAAATACTTTCGTATTACTCGGATGTTCAGGCAAGATCATGAAGATTTTACGTAGGACTCTTAATATCTTTCTTACTCTTCACAGTGTGTGAAGAAGCAAGGAAATATGGAAATGTGTCCTAATGAGATATTTGATGATCTCAAATGGCTCTAGACACGATCGTGCATTTTGGATTTTTAGTGATCAGAGGCTGGAGAGGAGTCCCACCATTTCAATACCAATTTACTCGGAGTGAATAAATCGATAGATAATGCGTTGTCTCCGTGTGAATAAAACAAATACCTTTTAAGAGATATCTGAGTTAGCTGGGATGGGTTGTGCAATGCATCACTGGGTCCATGATGTCTATCTTCAATATCGAGCATCATTAAAATGATCTCAATAGCATATGTGTTGACCCGGTTTCTACCTAAGGTTGTAAGGAGGGCTTCTTTCTTTAGACCCTTTATCTTTACAATTCTTTTTCATTCTTCAACCCCTTCAATGCTTACCAATATGTTATAACTAGAACATTGTTGTGATTGTTCCAGTGTTAACTTAAGTACTTGGTCGGCATTCAGCTACATTCACAATCTTTCTCCATCTTTCCTAAGGACTACTATTTCTAGCTATAGAATGTCCTTGGGAAGATTCCTCCGGTTTTGGAAGAATCATTGGACTTAACCTATCCTACCATCCTTATGTCACCACAATCTTCATCGTCGTGAAATGAATGGGTTTTGGGTAAGTATATGTCACCATGAAATCCATTTTGCTCCCCCATAACATATGCCACGATATTCGAAAACATTTCGCATATGTCGGGATGAGCCATCACGTTAAGTCGAACCATTTGTGATAATTTCCCATATTAAATCACATTTTCTCTCCCATATTAAAAATATTAACCCAATCGATGTTTTTAATATCAATTGATTTAATGAAGTTTTAACAAAGGTTTTGGGAAGAAACATGCAAGTCCGTTTAATCTTCATGAGACCAATTTGTGAGATATGATACCAATTTGTAAGATGATCACATATTCACCATATAAAAATGAATTGACAAGGTTGGACCTGATTGATGAGAACATCATATGATAAGATCAAATGGTTCTTGTCGGCAAATGTTGGTCGCCTCGTCACGTCTGAAGTCATCTCTTGACACCACATGTACGATTGCTCCCCCTCAATTGTTGACCCGTGTTCTATTGAAAGAGCTGTAGTCTTCGTTTGAGTAGTCGCATCGTCTAGTATGTAGATACCAATTGTAGATTGCTATGGTTGTAGAGTTGGTAACTTCATAAAAACAAGATTTCTCTTGTTTTAACAAATAAATGCACTAAAGCGTACATATATCCGTGTTAGAACGTGTTATAACATAAACACAATCTCTTACATGGTAATAAAGTAAACCATGCCCGAGAAAATTAATTCCCGTTGTGAGCCAAAGCTTTCATAAGAAATAGTTGACTTTAATATGAAAAACGGGTCACAGTCTGAAATAACTACAAGCCAAATAGGCATGTTTTATGAAATATTTACAACTTTTGTACGAACTCTATTTATGGCGCCGTGTAAATATTAAACAACATTTCTAAGGCCGTAAATATTATGGTACCAAAAGACATGCCTTTGAAAAATAAAGTAAAAGTATTTTTGGATTTTTCTAAATTTTTCAATTTTAATGGTTTTTATATGGTTTTATATTTTGCTTTTGTGGATAAAAATATAAACAATATATATACAGATGATCACCAAGGATACGGAGAATTGTTTACCACCACTATTCTTTCGCTTCATCTGCCAATTCCTTTAGAGTCTCGGGCGAGAATGTTCTGAAACCTAGCTTGTCGGCCAAAAATTCCATTCGAGCGCTATCTAAAGCCTTCATGAAAATATCCGCCAATTGATACTCAGATCGGACAAAGTAAAGCTCGATCACTCCATTTTCCACTTGCTCCTTGATAAAGTGGTAGCGAATGTCAATATGCTTCGACCGGGAGAATTGAACATTGTTGTAGCATAAGGCAATTGCACTCTTGTTATCGCATTACATCGGAATGTTGTTGAAACCTAGACCATAGTCGGTTAATTGCGATCTCATCCAAAGAATTTGAGCACAACAAATGTATTCTGCTTCCGTACTTGAAATTGCATCGCTTTTCTGCCTTTTAGATGCCCAACTGATTAGTCGATCTTCTAGTAGTTGCAAAGTTCCACTCGTGCTACGCCTTGTATCTTGACAACCCGCGTGATCCGCATCTGCATATGGCATTAGTGCGACCGAAGGGTCCTTCGAATACCAAAGTCCCAGATTAATGGTTCCTTTAAGATATCGAAAGATCCGTTTAGCAGTAGCTAAGTGTAACTCAGTAGGCCTAGTTTGATACCGAGCACACATACAGATAGCAAACTGAAGGTCGGGTCGACTAGCTGTAATATATAGAAGGGTACCGATCATTCCCCGATAAAGTGTCGGATCAACGACAACTCCATGTGGATCTGCATCAAGCTTAGTTCGTTCCACCATTGGAGTATCCACGGGATCACAAGATTCCATCTTATATTTCTTAAGCGATTCAAGGGCATACTTGGATTGATTGATAAAGATGCCTCTAGGACTCTGAGATATTTGAAGTCCTAAGAAGAATGATACCTTGCCCATCATTGACATCTTAAACTTGGAGAACATGAGTGTCCCAAACTCATCTGATAAGGTTTGGGTCGAGACAACAAATATAATATCATCAACATATATTTGTACCATAATCATATTTTTACCTCGTTTCTGAATGAAAAGCGTGGGATCCACCTTACCTTTAGTGAAGCCTTGCGTAATGAGGAATTGTGACAAAAGATCATACCATACGCGTGGAGCTTGATTCAACCCTTAGAGAGCCTTCTTAAGCTTGTACACATGATTAGGATATTTAGGATTCACAAAACCATCCGGCTGTTGAACATAGACCTCTTCCTTGATTTCACCATAAGAAATGCCGTTTTCACATCTATCTGATAGACGATCATATTCATATGGGATGCATAAGCAAGGAATAGTCTAATAGCTTCCAAACAGGCAACAGGTGCAAAGGATTCTATAAAGTCGATGCCTAATAATTGCTTGTATCCACGAGCTACTAGTCGAGCTTTGTTCTTCAATGTTCTGCCTAACTCGTCGAGTTTCACCTTGTAAACCCATTTCAAAGTGAGTAACTGCACTTGATCCGGGCATGGGACAAGTTCTCATACTTCAAGACGTACAAATTCATTAAGTTCTTCTTGCATAGATTCTATCCAACAAGATTGGGTAAATGCTTGTTGCCACGTCTTAGGTTCAACTTCACTGAGAAAGGCATCAAAATGACAAAACATTGCACTTTCTTGTAACTGACTTCTTGTGGATACCGAACGATTAGGGTCACCAGTAATAGAGTCTATAGGATGATCCTTTGTCCACTTGCTGTCATGTTCACGACTCCGTGGATTGAAGTAGACCGTAGTAGGAGCTTCCTCTGAGGTGGACGACTCGACTTGATTATGGTTGGGAATTAGTACACCAAAGAATGGAAGTTCACGCATTTGAGCGAATTCCAAATCGTGATCATCATCATCCTCTTCATCATCAATAAGCATGACATGGGTAGTTGATTCGGGTGTTGGTTGAGAAATACTTGTAGAGGGTATATCTTGACCAATTGTATGTGTAGACGTATCTGATTGTGCTTCGGTTGCTGGAGCGACAACTTCGGTAACCGGAGCTATTACTTCAGGTTCTGGAGCAACAATACTTGGAGGAGTAAAGAATTCATCAAAGAACGGTTGAAACAACGTATCCCATTCATTCCTAGAAGGTGGTGTAAATGATGATGAAGTAGGGTTACTTGGGACAAGACCAGAGCTAATGTTATTGGGTCCCATTTCATGAAGTACGTGTTCAGAGCTGCTTTGCTCAGAAGCCATAGCTGTCAGCTCATCAAAATCAACATTCATAGTTTCAAGGATCTTACGAGAGTTACGATTGTAGATTAGGTATGCCTTCTTTATGGGTGCATAACCAATGAAAATACAAATATCAGCCTTTGGTTGAAGTTTTCCCAAATTGTCACCATCATTATTTGGATAGCAAAGAGAACCAAATACATGAAGATATGATAAATCTGGTACTTTTCCATGTAGAAGCTCATAAGGTGTTTTACCATGGCGTTTACGAATTAGTGACCGGTTTTGGGTGAGAACTGCTGTATATACTGCTTCTGCCCATAAAAACAATGGAGCCTTTGCGTAAATTAACATCGTTCGAGAAACTTCCATAAGTGTACGATTTCGCCTTTCAACGACATCGTTTTGTTGTGGAGTGCGAGCAACGGATGTTTCATGAGAAATGCCAACTTCTTCATAATAATTACGCAATATTTGATTCACAAATTCGGTTCCATTATCTGTACGAATGCGTCGGACGGTAGTGTTGAGACGCACTTGAATCATCTTGAGAAATCCGATGATGAATTTAGGTGCCTCATTTTTTGTTGTAAGAAATTTCACCCATGTAAACCGAGAGTAATCATCGACAACACTAAGACTTTCAACACGCATTGGCCCACATAGATACATATGCAACAAGTAAAGTTTCTATTGGTTGGTGTCTTCAATCTTTGGTTTATATGATTTCTTAGTGCTTTTCCCCATTGAACACGCGGAACATAAATGGTCCTTGTGAAATGTAAGTTTAGGAAGACCACGAACAAGTTCGTTTTTCGCCAAATGATTAATAGCGTCAAAGTTAAGATGAGATAACCGTCGATGCCATAACCATGCCTTAGTCTTCGATGCTTTGGAGAGAAGACATACAGGAGAAGCGGCCATCATATCTTGTAGAGGCAGAGTGTACAAATTTTTCCCTCGAGTACCTTTTAATAAATCAACCCCTTCCAAATTACGAATGAAGCAGGTATGCTCTCGAAAAGCAACTTCTAGGTTTACATCACAAAATTGTCCCACAGAAAATAGGTTGTGACCGAGACCTTCCACATAATACACTCTTGAAATTATAACATTCCCAATATGATATTCACCGTAACCCATTATCTTTGCAATATGATCATTTCCAAATTGAACCGTACCAAGAAACTTGCTGACGAAATTTCTGAGGTGAGAGTGATCTCCGGTCATATGTTTAAAGCAACCAGAGTCCAAATACCAGAGAACAATTTGGACCATCTGTTTTAAACAACAGCAGTAGACAATGCATTGGAAACTATTGTTTCCGGAGTGTTAGCAGATACAGATAAAAAATTATCAAAATTGTTAATATTTGTGTGACCCTTATATTTCCTGTGTTTTCTAATGTGAGTTTTACCACTAACAGGTTTTATTGTTCTAACTTTCTAAGGTTTTAGAGTATTAGCGGGCACTACAGTGGGAGTAGACCTATTTAAAGGGCACTTGGTTCCTACGGTAGTGTTGGTGTTCCTAGTTAAAGGACACGCTTGTGTTTTGGTAGCCTTGGTACTCCTAGTTAAAGGGCACGCTTTCTTCGCTTTAGTGGGAGTGATCCTAGTTAAAGGGCACACATTTCCTATTATAGTGAAAGTTCTACCAGTGGGGCGCCACATCCAACCAACTTGGGTTAACACTTTCTCAATCGGTTTCCATTCTAATGCATTTTTCCGGGCATTCATCTCATTCACATGGTCAATAAGGCAAGAATCATGACGACTAGAAAACATACATTTATTGCAATTCCAACAGTTCAAATTAGAATTCAAAGTAGGCTTAGAACGCTGCACAACCGCAGAGCCTTTAGGTTTAGCTACATGATTCTTTTTATTCAAAACAGAAATAACATTCCTAGGATGGGCTTCTACTTTCTTCTTTCACTTGACTACTAGATGGAGGCAAGATCCTATCATTCTTCTTGTTTCTTTTAAGCTTAGATCTTTGAGCCTTAGTAGTGGTGCTTACTCCTATAGAAGGCAACACGTGAATATTAGAAGCTGGTTTTAATTTTGCCTTATCTTTAGTGACCAATGTTTGAGATGGTTTAGTCCTAGGGCCCTTGTTAAGTGGTGTGACAGCGATAAGGTTCTTTTTTATTGCACTAGAGGACGATGCTGAGACAGTGGTTGCGTTATCCACAACATTCTTACCTTTTAGGGTACGAAGTGTTTCCTTTAACTCAGTCAAAGCCATATTTTTATCACTATTTTTTTCCCTCAATTCAAATATTTCCACCGACTTTCGATTCAATCTTTCAATCAATGATTGATTCTGTGCAGTGGTATTAGCACATGCGGGCTTTACTGAATCGAAGAGTTGTGTATTTTTCTGTTTTAAGTTATCAACTGTGGACAAAATCTTGGAAACTCGATTATCTAGATCAAGTTTAATATTCTCAGAGGCCTCAAGTACGTTCACACAGTTAAGCTCCTTAGATTTGTCTATGTCTATCAGCAAAGATTTAGCAACTTTGTCACTTGGCGGACACTGTTTTGATTGTAAATCCAATCGAAAATTCTTTTAAAATTTGCATCATTTATATTAACACCTTCGAAAGACGTTTCAAAAAGCTCTTGAATAAATTGTTGCTTACATTCAAGCGAAATAAAATGTTTTTGGATCTCATCAAAGCGTTTGGAAAGCGAAAAATAAGAATCTTAAAGCTTTAAAAATTCAGCGTCAGATTTGTGACAAGTACTATCTACCACATTATCCACAGATTCAACATTATGCACAATAGAGTCATTATCAACACTTTTATTCACACAGACGGAAACAATATCATGAGACATCACTTGCTTCAGAAGCTGATCATTTGGCGTGAAATTCGTTCAATTTCAAGTAATCTGTTTTCATATGCATCATCCATTTCATTGAAAACACGTCTAACTTCTTCTATTTCCAAAAGCAAATCGATCAATAGTGCTAAGAGAAACTTTGACATTGTTTACAAATGGAACAATTTCGTCTCGAAACACATCTCTAGTGTGCTCGAAATTCCATTCACCTTTCGTTATGGCCGTAGTCGTCATACGTTCCGTAATGACCTTGTCAAAATCGGCAAAGTGTTGGTGCACCGCATTTAAGCTATCTGACACCTTACTTACCGGTGGAATTAACTTAGTTAAATCCTTTTTGACAAGTGTAGGAGACGTACTAGGAAGGTTTTTCGTTGACAAACTTTGGGGCACAAAAACTGATAATTGAGCTAATTCCTTTTGTAAATGAATACGGGTCTTTTTAGAAAATAGATCTTTATTATGCTTATCATAATCAATCTTATGGAATTTTGAAAGCATTTTAGAATGAGTTTCTTCCGCAAGTGACCGTGTCTCCTCAGTACTACGAACATAAGGTGCTTCTTTCGATTTGCCAATTAGGGTCACGTCATAAAGACAAGGAATACATTCCTGAGCTTGTTTTGCATAACCGGGACTAGGTGTAAATCTTGAAGATGCTAAGTTCGAGTTCTTTAAACGATTTAGTTAAAAGATGAACCTTTTCTGTGGAAGCGTATTGTTTTAAAAGCTGTTGTTCCTTGAATTTAAGAAGTTTGGTAGCATTAATTTCTGATTCAAACTTTTTAGACTCGAGAGTTTCGAAATCCATTTTAAGTTTCTGAAAATCATTTACAACCGACTCTTTTTCTTTTAATTCATTGGAAAGATTAGCTTTTAATGATTCTATTTCGTTTAAGTGTTCAATCTTTTCAAAACGAAATTGGTCAAATTCAAAACAAGTTATTTTCTCTGCTTGAGGGACTATTTTAAAAGTTTTGGCCTTTTCCTTATACAGCGCAAGCTCAGCGGTTAGGTTGGCATTCATATCTATGGTTTGTCGAACAACCACATTCATGTTATCAATAATATGTTTAGGCACCATTACCAGATCACGTTGATCATAAGATTCCATACCCGTCGTAGCATTTGGTTGAGGTTCACTCAAATGTGTTGGATTAGATACCACATCATTTGAGTTACTAGTTCCCAAATGCTGTTCGAGGTTGTCATTTTCATGCTCAACTTGATGCAGATTATCATGAACATTAGTAGATGTGGTTGGTACCTCACTGACGACATCAGAACCGTAGTGAGAGAGATTAGCAACGAGAGCAGCTTGGCTGAGTGAATGACATCACAATCCGAATCATATGCATCAAGATCATCTGCTTGATAGGTTGCATTAGAAGTAGAAACGACTGCAATGCCTTCATTATCTGCTGCCCCTGGGTCTGCAAGAAATGCTAACTCTTCTGAATCCAAAATATTTCCCTTAGACTAAGCATCAACCAAATACATCTTCTTACGAAACCATGTTGCAACCCTTCTCCTTTTTGGCTGAGTGCATTCCCTCGCCATATGACCTTGTCCTCGACAATTGTAGCAAGTCACAACCTTTGAGGAGCAATAGTGCTTCAATTACCACTAGCTTGAGAATTCACAGCTTGAGCGTTCACGGTCCTTGTAGGAGGTCCATATGAATTTTGCCTTTCCTGAATGGTTTGCACCGTCACTTGACCATCTTGAATTGTAACACCCCACTTTGATAAGTGGACCGTTACGCGTAATTATGGCGTGTCATCAAAGCATGCAAGGTAATATGTAGTAAAACATACATGACCATAGGGAAAACCGGAATCAAACATCGGTTCCCAAACATAATAAAGCAAATGAAATGAATGAAAGACTAAACAAGCATAAGTATATGAAGGAAAATGGAGAAGAAGTCTATGGCAGCTTCCATCCTATGCATGTCCTCCAAATGCTCGAGTCTGTCCTTGGGTACCTGTCGTTTTGGGACATGGAAAGGAAAGTAACGGCTGAGCATAAAGCTCAGTACACGGATATACAAACATGGAATGAATAATATAAGCATGTAAAACATATAGCAGAGGAATTGATTAAGTCCTGGAAAACCTGACATAACTTAGTAAAACTGGTTTTATAGTTTGAAAAGCCTTATGTTTATCTTATAAAAATTGTTTAACATGTTTACCATTAGCCAATATAGGTCATGAAATATCAACGTGCATGAATACTTGGAGGGGTGACCTCGTCATGCAATTAGAGGGGTTGCCTCTAATTAATATAACTGTTTGGGTAGGAGGGATCAACTCCTCGTGAAGGATGCAAGGCACGCACCACATTCACCTAAATAATCTGCTGAAAACATGTAAACTAGGATGCACCCATACACCCCACATGATAATATAATAATATGTCCAAAAGCTGAAAGGGACGCCACGAGCTATCCCTCCGCCGTGGTGAAGTCATAACACTGGTGCCTCCAGTGTTATGGTTATGGTACCTCCATAACTAGGTGAAACTGGTCATGCATATATATGGCTTCAGGTATCTAATTAAACATAAGCAAATCAAAACATATAAAACATATACTGGGAAAACAGTTGGCTGCATACGGGGAAATCCTAATAAGGAAAGAATGTCCATACTAAAAGGATGGGAAATCCGTACCTTGTGTCCAGTGAACGAAGAAGACGAACGGAAGAGAGTCCTACTTCGGTATCACTAATGCTACATAAATAATATACGTGTATAAGTATTCTGATTACTGAGTACGTAACTGGTTTTATATCATGTTTTAGCTTGTTTTATATGTTCATGTCATGTTTTACTGATTTTAGCTTTATACTGTGTTTATCATGTATTCTGTCTATTCTGATTAAGTATTACTTGTATTCCTTGTATTATTATACTTGTTGTTTAATAATAAGTATAAGTAACTTTCTAAAAATAGCAGGTTTCCTAAAATAGAAAGTTTCCAAAAATAGAAAGTTTCCAAAAATAGATTAACTGCTTAATTAGATAAGTTTATAAAAAAATAGAAAGTTTCCAAAAATAATAAGTTTCCATAATTAGAATTAAGCTGGATTAATAAGCTAAATAATATAAGCTTAGTTTTGCTGATAAATATTCTAAGTCATGTGATATATAATATAGTTTATTAATTATTACATGTAAATTAAATAAACTATATGTTATATGATTTAATTAAATATAAGCTTGATTTAATTAAGTTAAAGTGTATAAAATACTTAGGTTAAAACATGTATTAATATTGTATTAATATAACCTAAGTCATGGTTATTAATTAATTATATTTCATGTTTAATAATTAATTAATACTATAGTGTAAACTAAATAATTAAATACTTAGGTTAAAATCATGTATTATTAATAATAATAATAAACCTAAGTCCATGTTTTAATTAAATTAATTATATATCATGCCAAATTAATTTAATTAACTTGTAAAATTATATACTTGAAAAATTAAATAAACTTGTAAAAATAATCATGGATCGAACCGTGTGTTATTAATTTATTAAAACGTGTCGTGAACCGAATCCGTGAAAACCGTGAACCAAACACCCCTAAAAACAATGGCAAACCGGCGTGAACCGGTTGCCCCTGTTTGTGTAAAGATGCCACCGGCTGAAGCCGGTGGTTCCTTTCTCTCGGCTAGCCGCTGACCACCAGGTTCCCACTGGCAGTAGCCGGTGGTTCCCCTGCCTGCCTACGGTTCCCCCTTCTTTCCTAAAATAGCCACGGACTTAAGCCGGTGGTTGGGGCTGTGTTGCTGCCGAGACCAAACCAACCACAAGACACCCCCGACGCACGTCGGGGTGTCTTGTCCCGGTTGTAGACCGAGCCAAACACCACCAAGACCTAGGTCTTGGTTGGTGGTGAGAACCAAAGCGGCGCCGAGAGTCTTCGGACTCTCGGTTCATGTGGCGACCGGAACCAACAAACCCGAAAACACCCTAATTAAATTGTCCACCATGATTTTACATGTTTTAGTTCATGTTTTAATTAACTCCATGTTCATATATTCATAAAAGCATAAAAAGGAATTAAAAGAATGGTTTCCGGATTACCCAAAAACACGTGGAATAGATAAATCTTGATCTCACGAACACATTCCTAATCAATAATTAAAATCAAACCCCGCCCTTCTTTTGGCTTGCTGCCGGCGGCATAATCAGAACACCACGTTCTCCTTTAGGGTGCTGCTGGCGGCATAATCAGAACATCATGTTCTCCTTTTAGGTGATGCTGGCGGCATAAAGAGAACATCAAGTTCTCCTTTTGGGTGCTACTGGCGGCATAAACAGAACTGGCGGCCATCATAGGGTTTGCTAGGGTTTTTACTTTTTTTTGTGAAATCTTGAATAATGAAAAGATATTTTCCGTTTTTGTTTATTTGGTAAAATCACATGGGCTTGGCCCTTCTTGGTTCTTGTGTCCGCGGGTATGTGGGGCCCACAAGGGAAACCCAAAGTTTTCCCGTGTCTAATATTATACGTGTTCTTGTGTTCGTGTTAACGTGACTTTATTATTAATTGTTCGTGTTATCTTATCTACTTGTACGTAGTCGTAATAGTAATTACGTAAATACTATTTAATATGTTCGTGATTATTTAAGTTCATGATTACATGTTCGTAATTATAATTATTATTGTTAATAATTATCGTTTACTAACACGTATATAATACTTATCGTGTAATAACACGTACGTAGTTCTTGTAATTAATATTCGTGATACGTGTTCATGTTATAAAAGGAAGGTTTTAATCTTGTACGTACGATTACAAGTGTACTGTTCATGTAAAAGCATGCGGGTTTTACAACTCTTTCCCCCTAAGAAGAATAATTCGTCCCCGGTTTATAGATAACGTAACTAGAAGCGGAAATACCCGAATCAAACTGGAAAGGTATGCAAGATAAAAGGACATAAAGGTGACATGCTAAAAAGGAACGTGAAACGTGACATGGCTAAATAGGACATGGAACATGACATGACTAAAAGAGTCTTACTGAATTATGGAAGGATGAGAGGATAAAATCCTGATGGACTCGTCCGTTTCCAAGTGGCTTCCCTCTCGTAACGGTTCCTCCACAAGATCTTGACACCACTGATAAATCTTGGTCAGGTCATCCTGACCTTGACTTGAAAATACGTAGAAGTTCATGGTTATCAACATAAGATAAATCCCCTGAATTTGATCGAGGGAATAAGAAATTAATGTGAAAGGGTAACTGAAACGTTATAATGCGAAATATCCCAACTAACTGATAATAGTACTGTCTTAGCAATGATACGCGAGACATACTGAAACGTAGTACGTGAAAATTGTGAACGTGATACGTGAACAATTTTGAACGTGATACATGGAGATATGGTGAGTGTAGTATGAGCAAACATATCGTGATCAATGATACGTGTAACATATCATGAACGTGATATGAGGAACGTGGAATGGACATGACATGTGAACATATCGTGAACATGGGATACGGTTACGGTAACGCCAAACGCTATAAGGTGAAACATGGAATGTGACGTGAAACGTCTGTCTGAGGATAGGGAGTTATACTAAACTTGAGTCTGGTCTCTCAAGTTCTTGCAAAACCTCCAGAATGAAAATGTAGGTACAATCGTAAGCCAGGATATGATTATTAACGTGAATAGTGTCATGAATGTGAGCGTGAAAGCAAGTCATAAAGCTGGAACAAGAACGTGAACGTAAATAAGGAGCACAAATGCGAACCTTTGATTGACCCGATAGCTAAGGGATTACCAAGTGATCGGATGAGCCCTGGCTGGAACACGTCCGATCAATCTGTTGGTTTTGAAATCCTTGCGGATGTAAGGATTTTGCAGACTTGATCAAACTGTTGACATTAACCTAGATAACACCATGCTTCTTCTTAGTTTGCGTTAATCTGGTAACCAAAATCCATGGAGATCTTGTTCCATTTCTGTTCACAATTTCAGATGATGGAAAACATCCTAGTCTGTTGGTGTTTTATCTTAACCTGTTGGTATGTCAGGTACCTAGATATGAACGTAACTGTATCTTGCTTCGTAGAAACTTGATACATAGAAATTTGCGAAACTGTGAGTCTCTAAAATTAGACTTCTCTTAGCGTAGGATTTTCGTGGAACACCTAACGTAGTGTAGGGTTCTCGCCTTTATGCATAAGCTGAGTCATGGTAAGATTAACCGTTCGAATCCATGTGATTCAGCGTGTCATTGTAATCAACCAGAATTTATATTGGAAAATTTCAAGGTGAAATTTCTCCTGTCGTAGAATTTACAACATAGTGCAAATATGGTCTTCCTGCTCTTCTCTAGACCTAGAGAAAAAAAATCAGGTTGTTCTCGATGAAAATACTGATGAATTTGTTTATGAGTTCATGGAAACTCAATTTATTAAGTCTATAATGCTGTTGGAGCAATTATGAGACTAATACAAAATCATGAATCTAACATGACCGAGTCGTAAACGAATAGCAGTCATGGACATGTCCTGCTCTTTCACTCGTCACTGTTGGCAGCATGATCATGAATCTTATCTTGGAAAAGTGTTTAACACCTTTTTTTTTTTTTTTTTTTTTTTTTGGTAAAGGGTTTAAACCCGGTAAATATATTAACCAAAAAAACATTTAAGTACAAATGGAATGTGGCTGAGATACCACATTAACCTCAAGCAAAAAACTTGATAAACTAGTGTGTATGACATGCCATAACCACACAACACCTATCAACCAAAACAAAAACAAGAGCCTCTATATTTCTTGAACCACCAATGAGGAATAACCAGCAAGAGGAAGTCTTGGAATAGGGCAAACATCCCGCCACTCCACCAGCAACACAAAGGAAGCAAAGAATCCATATGAGGTCGCCTCCTTAAAAAACCTTTACGAGAAAAACCCTGCGGGAAAAACCTCAAAAAGGAAAAAAGAGTACGACCCTCACGTTGCATTACCAGGATGATTAAAACAAACACGAGGAAGCTTCCATCGATCCAGAAGAGAAGAGGATCGATTCGACATCTTCTTGAATTTGAACGTAACGAGCTTAAGCCTAACAGTATCACAAATAATTAGAGCAAGCTGATCAACCGTCAAAGAGGTCTTCTTGAACAATCTGGAATTCCGCTCCATCCAAATGTAATAGGAACTAGCCGCTACTATAATCCGAGCAATAATACTAAAAGCATTACGGCCCTTAGAAATGGGAATAAGGATCGAAATGATATCAGCCAACGAAGTTGGAAGAGTTTCCATTCCAGCCATAGCACGAACTTTACACCAAACCTGTAGCGAAAAAGTACATTCAAAGAACAAGTGCGAATGAGAGTCCTGAATCATCTTACACAAGGGGCATCTTAGCAGGTTTAAGTCAACACTAGGGCCGACATCCCATTGCTTCAGCCTATCTTGAGTCTTCAACTTTTGATTAATAACCAACCAAAGATGCACAGCATGCCGAGGAATACAATGCGCAAACCAAACAATATTATACCAACCCACCTCAGCCGCACTAGCACGAATAGTGTTCCAGACACAAGCCACCGAAAAATGTTGAAAACCACCTTGTCTATCACGCCACATCATGACATCAGGTTGATTATCATGAATCTCCGGAACTGGTATAGCAACAACATGAGGAAACCGATCAGCCCAATCAGCCGGCCATTTCCAAGCACCAGTAAGTATAAGATCACTAACCGTATCCGTAAGAGAAAAACCCGAACGAACAATATTACGAACAGTCAAAACATCACGAATAGGACAGATGGGATCCCACCTATCAAACCACATAGAGGTAGACCTACCATTGAAGATCTTATGCCAAATAAACGACCTAACACGAGGACGAATCAGCAGAAGCTTCCTCCAACCCCAACTCGTATCACCAAGACAAGGAACATCCCAAAAATTCCGACCATTAAGCTTATAAGAATGGACCCACTGGACCCACAACGATTCCTTATTAGCCAAGAGACTCCAAATATGCGTCGTCATAAGGGCAGTATTAAAGTCATCAAGCCTACGAATTCCCAATCCCCCTTCACGCTGAGGCAAACACACATCAACCCACGCAACTTTAGCCTTACCCCGTTTCATCTCACCTTGACACCACAAAAACCCACGAAGAAGCTGCTCCAACTCAAGAATGACCCGAGCAGGCAGAATGAAAACAGAGGCCCAGTAAATATGCATAGACGATAGAACCGATCTAATAAGTTGAATCCGGCCAGCCAAGGAGAGGTATTTATTCCGCCAATCATTAACTCTTCCCTCAAGTTTCTCCACTAACACCTTACAATCTCGATAAAGCAACCTGGAAGAAATAAGCGGAACACCAAGATACCGAACAGGCAACATACCTTCAGCAAAGGGCAGCAAAGTAAGAATGTTTAACACCTTAAAATTGATTGGACATGTTGTCAATACGTGGAGGAGAATAACGGTTATGAATGGTGATTTGTTTACATCGACGGTGGTCAACACATAATCTCATGTTACCGTCCTCCTCCTTGAGTGTTCTGCTAGAATCCATGGGTAGATTTTGGTATAATCGGCTGTTTATGCGTAAAAGAAACTTTTGTGGTCGTGTCTTAACTGACAACTAGAAAATTTTTGCAGTCATGTCTAACCACACACGTGCTTGCAAAACATAGATAATTTGTAGATTTTCCTGATGGAAAACCATGCTGAATGTATTTAGGAGCCTGAAAATTTCTATACAACATCATGAATCATAGCAGGGTGTGCTGTCCGTAGTCCATAAATAGGATTAAATTCAACTCGTGTCTGTCCGAGGAAATGCGTTAGCAGCTTGGATCTCATTATTAGGTTGAAGGAAAACCTTCGTATACATGGGGAATACGAATGGCGTCCTTTATGGTCCTGAATATATGAAATATAGGTGCAAGAAATGAAGGTATCATTGAACCATCGTGACAGATCTCACTGATATTCCGGTGCGGGTGCTGAAATTCTTGTGGCCTGATTAATACATGGCACCACAAAATGGATATACCCGTTGGAGGGTACCCTGAGTTCCTTAGGGATGTTATAGAATTGGACGTGAGTCATGTGTCTTGACTCGTGTCTTGGAAAATATAAGCATGACATGTGTCTTGACTGGTGTCTTGACATGTCTCTATATGTAAAACGAATAGAACCACAAATATTAGGTTAATATGCCAGAATTGGCGGATCGGTTGGACTACTGATCCTTTGTATTTCTTATCACGTCTGTGGCCGAAGTTTCGAGTGCGATTGTTAGTATATTTGCTGTCATAGTAGTGGCTACTATCGTCTTGTCTGTCAGTTCCATGACGGTCATTCTCATGACTGTGATTCATGTAACTATTCAGTTGAGTGACCGGCTGGTACCGGTTCGCACTCATATGACTGAAACGACAATTGAATGACGTATAAGATGTAACTAAGGATTAGGGTCAATGATTGATGGAAATCGTCTGGTGGTGAAGCATCTTCTCGTCCGATCACTTTGATCTAACGCCTTTGTCTTCGTCTTGTAAGATCTCCAGGTTGTGAACAACATCAGCATCTCGTAGCGTCTCTAAAATCCACAGCATCAACCCTTAGTAACCTCTCCCAGCTATGAGCGGCATTAGCAATTTGTAATGTATCAGCAAGTGGAAAACGCACATGGAATACGGTACATGGAATATACATGGAATGCACATGAAATGATCGGTATGAGGTCGATCACCTGACATGTTTTTAAAGGAAAATAACTGGTTAAGCGGTTAGAAAGACCATCATGATAACCTGGCAATGCCAGTATATACCTCATTCTGGTTGCATAGAGAAACGCTAACGTGTGGTTAAACGAATTTCAACGATGATTTTCCTGAAAGCATGATTAATGAAAACCAACCATGACTATCATGAAAGCAGGATTTAAATGAATTCCAACAGTGTCTTGCATGAAAGCATAAGCAACAAAAGAGACGTAATACGTAATCAACATGAGGACAAAATCATCATGAATAAACATGAAACAACTTAACATGAAGGAGTATATAACATAATCAGCATGAAACTGAAGTTAACCATGATAGTATGAAAGCATACTTGACACAAAATACATCGTAACTTATGAGGGGACATGAAAAAAAAAAATTTATGCCACTAAATCATGAGAACAATTTTATGCATGAAAACAGTGCATGAATACATGATGCAGTTTATAAAAACCTTTATATGTGCGAGGGGACGCCTATGGGTCGGTCCCAAAATAAAAGACATGACGAGGGGACGCCTATGGGTCGGTCCCAAAGTTAAAAGTTTCTATTAAAGCACATGCGACTAAATAGGGCCAGTCCTGTACCAACCATTACTTAGTTAAAATTCCTGCAATAATGATACATGAAACATAAATAAGTAAAAATCATCTGTCCAAAACTTATCAGAAAAAAAGTTATGTGACTAATTATGAACTACTGGGGTTCAGTCCACATAGTCACAGTTCACGAAGAACATCATGCATGAAACAACGACACATAACTAAATATGAATGACGTTTGTCCATCCATATTAGTAAAACAATATCGATGAAAACATCAAGGTTAAAGCATCAAGGTGCTGAAAACATCATGGTTAAAACAACAATGCACTGAACACATCAATACGTGGAATAACAAATGTTGGCTTAGGAAGCTCCTGGTGACTACCACTAGTCACAGGTCAAGTTTTAGAGCCTACAGGTCGAAGCCTTGGCTCTGATACCATAATTGTAACACCCCACTTTGATAAGTAGACCGTTACGCGTAATTATGGCGTGTCATCAAAGCATGCAAGGTAATATGTAGTAAAACATACATGACCATAGGGAAAACCGAAATCAAACATCGGTTCCCAAACATAAGCCCAAACATAATAAAGCAAATGAAATGAATGAAAGACTAAACAAGCATAAGTATATGAAGGAAAAAGGAGAAGAAGTCTATGGCAGCTTCCATCCTATGCATGTCCTCCAAATGCTCGAGTGTGTCCTTGGGTACCTGCCGTTTTGGGACATGGAAAGGAAAGTAAGGCATAACGCTTAGTGCACGGATATACAAACATGGAATGAATAATATAAGCATGTAAAACATATAGCAGCGGATTTGATTAAGTCCTGGAAAACCTGACATAACTTAGTAAAACTGGTTTTATAGTTTGAAAAGTCTTATGTTTATCTTATAAAAACTGTTTAACATGTTTACCATTAGCCAATATAGGTCATGAAATATCAACGTGCATGAATACTTGGAGGGGTGACCTCGTCATGCAATTAGAGAGGTTGCCTCTAATTAATATAACTGTTTGGGTAGGAGGGATCAACTCCTTGTGAAGGATGCAAGGCACACACCACATTCACCTGAATAATCTGCTGAAAACATGTAAACTAGGATGCACCCATACGCCCCACATGATAATATAATAATATGGCCAAAAGCTGAAATGGACGCCACGAGCTATCACTCCGTCGTGGTGAAGTCATAACACTGGTGCCTTTAGTGTTATGGTTATGATACCACCATAACTAGGTGAAACTGGTCATGCATGTATATGGCTTTAGGTATCTAATTAAACATAAGCAAATCAAAACATATAAAACATATACTAGGAAAACAGTTGGCTGCATACGGGGAAACCCTAATAAGGAAAGAATGTCCATACTGAAAGGACGGGAAATCCGTATGGGAAATCCGTACCTTGTGTCCAGTGAACGAAGAAGACGAACGGTAGAGAGTCCTACTTCAGTATCACTAATGCTACATAAATAATATACGTGTATAAGTATTCTGATTACTGAGTACGTAACTGGTTTTATATCATGTCTTAGCTTGTTTTATATGTTCATGTCATGTTTTACTGATTTTAGCTTTATACTGTGTTTATCATGTATTCTGTCGATTCTGATTAAGTATTACTTGTATTCCTTGTATTATTATACTTGTTGTTTAATAATAAGTAACTTTCTAAAAACAGCAGGTTTCCTAAAATAGAAAGTTTCCAAAAATAGATTAACTGCTTAAAATAGATAAGTTTCTAAAAAAATAGAAAGTTTCCAAAAATAATAAGTTTCCATAATTAAAATTAAGCTGGATTAGTAAGCTAAATAATATAAGCTTAGTTTTACTGATAAATATTCTAAGTCATGTGATATATAATATAGTTTATTAATTATTACATGTAAATTAAATAAACTATATGTTATATGATTTAATTAAATATAAGCACGATTTAATTAAATTAAAGTGTATAAAATACTTAGGTTAAAACATGTATTAATATTGTATTAATATAACCTAAGTCATGGTTACTAATTAATTATATTTCATGTTTAATAATTAATTAATACTATAGTGTAAACTAAATAATTAAATACTTAGGTTAAAATCATGTATTATTAATAATAATAATAAACCTAAGTCCATGTTTTAATTAAATTAATTATATATCATGCCAAATTAATTTAATTAACTTGTAAAATTATATACTTGTAAAATTAAATAAACTTGTAAAAATAATCATGGATTGAACCGTGTGTTATTAATTTATTAAAACGTGTCGTGAACCGAACCCGTGAAAACCGTGAACCAAACACCCATAAAAACAGTGGCAAATCGGCGTGAACCGGTTGCCCCTGTTTGTGTAAAGATGCCACCGGCTGAAGCCGGTGGTTCCTTTCTCTCGGCTAGCCGCTGACCACCAGGTTCCCACCGGCAGTAGCCGGTGGGAACCCCTGCCTGCCTACGGTTCCCCCTGCTTTCCAAAAATAGCCACCGACTTAAGCCGGTGGTTGAGGCTGTGTTGCTGCCGAGACCAAACCAACCACAAGACACCCCCGACGCACGTTGGGGTGTCTTGTCCCGGTTGTAGACCGAGCCAAACACCACCAAGACCTAGGTCTTGGTTGGTGGTGAGAACCAAAGCCGAGAGTCTTGGGACTCTCGGTTCGTGTGGCGGCTGGAACCAACAAACCCGAAAACACCCTAATTAAATTGTCCACCATGATTTTACATGTTTTAGTTCATGTTTTAATTAACGCCATGTTCATATATTCATAAAAGCATAAAAAGGAATTAAAATAATGGTTTTCGGATTACCCAAAACACGTGGAATGGATAAATCTTGATCTCACGAACACATTTCTAATCAATAATTAAAATCAAACCCCGTCCTTCTTTTGGCTTGCTGCCGGCGGCATAATCAGAATATCACGTTCTCCTTTAGGGTGCTGCTGGCGGCATAATCAGAACATCATGTTCTCCTTTTGGGTGATGTTGGCGGCATAAAGAGAACATCACGTTCTCCTTTTGGATGTTACTGGCGGCATAAATAGAACTGGCGGCCATCATAGGGTTTGCTATGGTTTTTACTTTTTTTTGTGAAATCTTGAATAATGAAAAGATATTTTCCCTTTTTTGTTTATTTGGTAAAATCACATAGGCTTGACCCTTCTTGGTTCTTGTGTCTGCGGGTATGTGGGGCCCACAAGGGAAACCCAAAGTTTTCCCGTGTCTAATATTATTCGTGTTCTCGTGTTCGTGTTAACGTGACTTTATTATTAATTGTTCGTGTTATCTTATCTACTTGTACGTAGTCGTAATAGTAATTACGTAAATACTATTTAATATGTTCGTGATTATTTAAGTTCATGATTTCATGTTCGTAATTATAATTATTATTGTTAATAATTATCGTGTACTAACACGTATATAATACTTATTGTGTAATAACACGTACGTAGTTCTTGTAATTAATATTCGTGATACGTGTTCATGTTATAAAAGGACAGTTTTAATCTTGTACGTACGATTACAAGTGTATTGTTCATGGTAAAAGCATGCGGGTTTTACATGAATAGTGGCTTGTTGTCGAGGATTTGAGGAGGTGCGGAGCTGATTTTTCGTTGGTGGTAAACCTCTAGTAGCAACAAGTTTTGACAAGTAGAGTGTGAGATGGTTTAGTACATCAGTTGGCGTATCATTTGGAGTAAAGACCGGTGCTTGAATTGGTGGAAGTTCATTGGAGTAGAAGACTTGTGCTGGTTGTGCTTCAATTGTAAAATATCCTTGCTAAGGAGTATAGCCCATTGATGAAGTGTTAGCTTGTGATGGTGATGTCTGATGTGGTGGTTGTTGTGGAAAAGATTGTTGATGAACACTTTGTTGAAATGCTTGCTGTGGAATTATTAGCGGTTGATAAGATGGTTGCTGTGGATGCTGATAGGTGTGTAATGGTGGCTGCTGCAAGTATGATGGTTGTTGATAAGTGAAAGCCATGTTTTGTTGGAGAGTCATTTGTTGAGAAGCATACATGGCAAGTGGATCATGAACTTGAGGTGTTGACAACCGAGCCTCGATCACATGTCATTCGTGTTGTTGAAGAAAAGCTTGAAGTTGATCCACATTGGTGTTATGCAAGTCCTTAGCCAATTTAACAGCCGTCACGTACTTACTCTATTCAGATGGAAGGGTGTTCAAATACTTGGTGTTTAATTGAAACGTAGGAATTGCCATGCCATAGATATTGAGCTCATTCAACAATAGAGTAAATCTCAAATAGTAATCATTGAGAGTCTCCCCGGGGACATAGGCAAACTTATCAAAAGTATCATAAAGCTTACACTCTCGTTCTTGTTTAGTTAACGAGGTGCCTTACATTAGAACACGAATTCTATCCCATAACTCTTTGGCAACTTTATGTTTGCTGACGAGTTTGTAGACATCTGGAGGAAGGGCTTGGAGAATGATGTTCGTAGCATACTTATCACATTTGTCTTTAATCTTCATATCTCTGGTCGATTCACCCGTTGTGCGAGGACGAGTAACTGCACCTTCCGTCACTGTACCATAATCTAATGGTCCATTGAGCACCGATGCCCAAATGAGATGTCCATTCTCTTTGTTCAACATGTAAAGTTCCATTCGGGAAGTCCAATCCTCGTACATAGTCTTCTCCAACATTGGTGGACGATTATCCGTACCCGAGAGGACGGACTTATCCGTAAGAGATGTGTACTCCATTTCGATAAGTTAAGATTTACAAATGTTGATCGAACAATGAGAGAAAGTAAATGTATTTGTTGTAGCGTGTAGAAGCCGAGAACTAGTGTTTAAATCCCCTAAATTATGTTCTAGATGAACCAAAAATTCCAAGTCAAAAGTACACACATTTTTGAAAAATGTTGGATCGCAACTCTTGATCGCAGTGGGTGATCGCAACTCTTGATCGTAGTGGGTGATCGCAACTCTTGATCGCAGTGCCTGATCGCAACTCTCGGCTAGACCTATAAGCAACGTATGGAAACAAGTAACTAACCTAGGATGCTTCCTAGAAAACTAGAGTGCTAAACCTAAAATATTGGTTAGTCGAAGCCCTATAACTCTCGGCTTATTTATATTAAGCCGAGTATGAGCCATGTCTTATTAAGCCTTCGTGACTAAAACTAATGCATAGGAGTGGAGGAGTTATTAGGTAACTTAGAACATTACATAAGTTACCCAAATAAGCCATAAGCCTCGAAATGAATAAGCCATAAGCCTCGAATCACATAAGCCATAAGCTAGTTTATGCCAAAATATTATAAGCCCAAAAGCCCAAGTTATTATTTTGGTTATATTATTTTGGTTAAGTTTAGTTTTCTAAATAATTAAACTAGCCCAATAACAAGCCCACTAGGCCCTTTAACCAAAACCGGACCCTTAATGGGCCACCCAAGCCCATTAAGCACCGAACACAATAAATTGGAGACTACTTGGGCCATTTTTGTAAAATGATGATTGTTATTGCCAAAAATGATAAGTTATAAAACTTACATATGATTTTCGAGACAAAAAACAAGTGCAAGGGACAAACATGTCAAATTGGATAGTCTAGGGTTGTGGTTAGTTATAACCGATCCATAATTTAAACCCCAAGGGCTAAACTTGTCACTTTGCAAACTATTTACAAGCCCTAAATACTTTTTCGTGCCCTTTTGGACCTAGTTTGAGTCTTGAAGAACTTGTTTTGACCTTTTGGTAAACTTATTTAAACCTAGGTTACTTTTTGTGCCTCCTTTATGTTTTCTGAAACCACAAGGACCCTTTGTGCCATTTTGTGAATTTAAACCGAGCCCTAGGGGCTGTTGTGTAAATTGTGAACATACCCTAACTTTAACCAAACTACAATGGCTGAAATTGCCAAACCATGAAACTTTTACAAGCCTAGGGACGTTTGTATAAATATACCGAAAGTATATTTATATACTTGAGGGGCTAGAATCGTAAATTCCCTAAACTTATATAAACCCTAATTATATATTTTCCCTAACTAATTAAAAAGCGTAAATTTAAATAGCACGATAAATACAAAAACCATGTTCGTTCATAAACTTGTCATTTAATTAAATTATATAAACTTTGGAGACTTTTATTAATTAAAATGTAGCACGCTTTAGTAAACCATATTTATATAAATTTTATATATAAATACAATTAAAATTATAAAAATAAATATATTAAGTATATTTATTATAAATCTTGTATGTTCTAAATAAATATAAAATTCTGTCTTTTATAAAGGTTTAAACTCACTTTATAATAGTACACGTACGAAAACATTAATTAATCGAAGTAGTAACTTGGAATACATAAATTACTACACATTTAAAAGTAATTACTTTATTACTTGAACAATGATAAATTAACTTACAAGAATCTTAATAAATTACTTAAAACCAGTAGAAGCATATGCAGATTATTTCAGTGACTTTTGTACAACCTATTATACTTTTACTGAGACTATATAATTATTAAGGTTGTTGACTGTGCGTTGGGCATTACTTTGGAATCTTGTGACTTTTACCATATTACTGAGGTGAGTTCATGGCCCCACTTTATATATTGACAAACTTTTAAATCCTTTTTGGGGAAGAAATCATGTAATTTAATTTGTGGATGTAAACTGAACTGTACCAACTTTAATTACATGTGTCTATTGTAGAATTCCTCATTATCCGTGAACTGAAACTATTAGAATTGTAGAATTTCCTGAATGTTATAAATAGATCTATTTGGGATTGACCATCCCCACCTGAGTGAGTCATGATCACTGTGCCGCGGACGGGACAACATGTGTTTACCATGTCAGAACGGAATAATGGGTGCCTTTTAATAAGGCGAAGCGCTCTCATTTGTTGAGGGCTCAACTATGTCAAGTGTCAGTTTCGGGCAATAGGCAATGTAATTACCTTTAAGTATTGATGCTTTGTGCATCACTACTTCAGTGACTGTTTTACTATCCAAACTTATTTAATAAACCTGTGAATTCACCAACTTTATGTTGACCCTCAAAAGCATGTTTTTCTCAGGTATTTGAAGCAGATAGTTATATTGTGCATGGATCTCAGCATCAGGCTAGGCAGCATTCTAGCACGCATCTGGGGATTTTTATTACTAGGGACTTATAAACAATCTTTATTTGTGATGGAAACATTTAAACAACAATTTGCACTTTTAATCATGTAATAAATGTTTGATAATCTTTTACCTGATGCTCTATGTACTATCTGCTATTGATCCACCTACGTGACACCCAACTATTATTTCCGCTGCATTTGACCAATTTGGGGGTGTCATAGAATGGTATCAGAGCAATAGTTATAGAGAACCAGACCAAAAATTAATAAAATATAAAAATATTTTTTTTATAAATTGGACTATAACTGCTTTAAAAAAAATCTTTTGGGATTTCGGGACTAAAATAGCTAAGCATATAGAATGTAGAGCATGCATTTATTATGTGACTTATATGTGCACTGATTATTAACTTTTGGTTAAATAATCTTATAAGTATTAACTAAGCCTTTTGACTCGCCATGTTAAGAGAACACTCACTACAACCATTATAACTTAATAATACCTTTTTTAAAACTTTTTAACTTGAGTAAGCTTATAGTTACGTCAATTAAAAATGATGTTATTCCCAGATTACTATGACATCACCAGTGATGACACCGGTAGCCGTACCAGATATCGAACTCGCTCTAGTTGTACCACCATCTCCGACATCCGTGCTTCCAGGATGGCTGTCCGCCTCCGAGTCTGAGGACAGTCAGACTGACGAAGTAGTTCCAGCTATTGCTTCTCCACCCACTGCTTTGATTCCCTCTGTCGAGGAGGAAGGCCCGATGACCTATGCCTTGCCACCCCTACCACCCTCGTCGTCTCTCCAGGGCTATGCACCCGGATCTCTACCCCCTCGTAAGAGGAGGTACGAGACTACCCCCGCCTCTATCTTCGAGGTCGGAGAGGGTTCCGGGACTAGACAGGTTGATCCTGTCCAGGCCCGGATTGCAGCATTGACGGCTCGACATGACCAGGACATGGCATATGTCCACAGTTTACTGGCAGCTAGCCAGGCTGAGCGATCCATCTTACGAGAGCGTCTAGATTCCCTCACTTGGACCACCTGAGCTGAAGCCCAAGTCGCTAGAGGGATGTGGGCTACAGTCTACGATGCTCTTCAGTAGCTCATGGAAGAGTATGACTTTATCTGTCACCGCATCTACGCTATGGAGAGCCTTCGGCACCAGACTCATGCCACCCTCACCGCTCAGGAGCAGACCATGTCCATGATCTTTGACTTGGCGACGATTCGTCATGATGGAGTGACAGCGGAGACGACCCATCTTAGAGGAGCCTTGGATACTCTTCGTGCTCAGCTGGTTCAGAAGCTTCGACACGTCAAGAGGACCCGTCTGGCCATGATTGCTCTACAGGATGCCATGCCAGCACCAGTAGCCCCACCAGCTCCCTCTGTACCAGCCACTTCCCGCAGATTTGTTAGACCTGCATAGATTTGATGTGCTAGATCTTGTGTACATCTTGATAAGCTCTTGGGTTGCATCCCAGCTATCAGATATAGGACCCTATGTACTTTTATTTCATGCATCTTGTGTATCCTATCATGTACTGTATTTCATTAGATAGGTGTCTGTATATATATTACATTTTAGACTGTGTGTACCACCATCCCAGACAGGCGTGCTGTACTTCTGTCTTGGATTGGTTGTGCCTGATGATATGTTTACTTTCTGCCAGAAATGACATGTGCTCACTTTCTTTTGTTATATATCATGTGTTGTACTATATTATTGAAATCTTGACAGGTTATCCAATTTGTTATAAATTTTGAGCATAATTACCCTTGTGCAAATAATATGTAAATTGTACTGACACTAAAGCTAATGATCTTATTTTGTGTATGACCACATACAAATGGCAATCACTAGACATAATCCTGCCAATAATCCCCCTAATGATGATGCCACTCATAATGTCACCACTGCCTAACTTAGGGAATTGATTGACCAAGGGAACTTGATAGGTGTGAAAACACCCATCCTTTTACCACTTAATTATAATGAAAACAAGACCATAACGTGTATTTTATGTCGTAATTGTCGGAATTATGCGTGGTTTGTGTTTTTGTTGTGATTTTAGGATCAAAATGTAAAAAGGGAAGAAAACACGGGCTTTCACGGGCTTTTATCGATGAAAAAGACAAAAGACGAAGTCAAGAAATCAAGAGTGCAAAAAAAGAACGGAAGTCCAAGGCCTATTCTAAAGATTTATCGAAGAAAAAGTCCAAAGACGGAAGTTTAATAAAGCCGAAGAACTCAAGTCTAATTTATGAAGAAATCACAAGACGAGTTTAAAGTAATCCCGAGACAGAAGTCGAAAAAGTCGAAGAATTAAGAAGACTAAGGACTAAACGAGAAATAAAGAAAAAAGAAAGAGATGAGGAAGCTTCCACTAATCATCTCCTCTCCTATAAATAGACCTCATTAGTTTCATTTTCATTTTGTTAGTTAATTTGACAAATTAACTCTCCACCATTTACATTACTTGCACTTTAATTTCATGTCATTACCTTAATTGTCTTGCACTTTGATTCCTTTAATTCAAAGTAAGTTTACTTGTATTGTTATTGAATCTTTACTTTTCTTGTTAATCTCTCATCTACCTTTCTTGTTTTGATATTAATCTTCATGTTCATGTTTATGTTTAAGTTAAGTTCTTGAGTTTTTATTGATTTGATTAAGCGGGTTTTGATTATTTTGGTTATTATTGTTAGTTTGTTTGATTTGGTATGATTGATTATTGTTAGTTATTCATTATTGGTTATTTTGGTTTAATCTTTAGATTGATCTTGGTTAGATTTGATTAAGATTCATAGCTTCTTTATTTTCCTTGTTCTTCGCTTAATCTGTTTGCCCAGGTTATTCCGGATCAGTTTGGTATTCCGGATCAGCAGTTTATTCCGCATAAGCAGTTTATTCCAGATCAGTGTTTATTCCGGACGAAGCCAATTATTCCGGATAAACCAAGTATTCCGGATAAAGCTTATTATTCCGGATGAAGCATTTTCCGGATGAAGGAGTTGTTGTGAATATTCCGAATGAAGCTTTATTCCGAATGAAGGTTTGAAATTTATTCCGAACCAAGTGAATTTCAGATTATTCCGAACGAAGACTTTATTCCGGATGAGCCAGTTATTCCGGATGAAGTACTATTCCGAATAAACAGTTATTCCGAACCAAGCCTAATATTCCGAATAAAGGAATAATTCCGGATGAGCTAATATTCCGGATGAAAGAGTGATTATTCCGCATGAACAAACTTATTCCGGATAAAGGATTTCTTTTGATTATTCCGAATAAGCAAGTATTCCGGATGAAGCTTTTATTCCGCATGAGGTAAACATTCCGAGTAAAGAAGAATCATTCCGAGTGAAGGTGACATTTCGAACGAAGGATTATTCCGAACGAAGGTGTTTTTCCGAATGAGCAATTTTTAGTTTATTTTAAGTTTATGTTTTTAAGTTTTCAGCTTTACTTTTCCCGCCTTTTTCCTTAGTCGCACTTTTAGTTCATTTGCCTTAGATTTATTTTAAGTTTGCCTTTAGGATAGTTTTAAGTTTTCCTTTTAATTTCTCGTCACGCTTTAATTTCTCGTCATTTATTTTCAATTAGGTTTAGATTTATTTTCCTGCCATTTACGTTAAAGTTTTTGCACTTTCTTTTTACTACAACGACAAAACATTTGTTTTCACCAAAAGACAGCTGATTCGCACGTTTACCCTTTTTCAATTCGAGGAGACTGGAATAACGATATTTTTAACTGAGTAAAATCTAAATTTCAAATGGCGCCGCTGCCGGCTCTTTTCGTAAAGATTAACGGTTTTCTGTGAGAGACGCGTTGCTTTTTGGGATCCGTTCACTCGTGAGCGTTATTTTCTTGCTTAAAAATTTCAAAAACAAATCCATAAAAATTAAAAATTGTTAAAAATCCATTAAAATTAAAAATTTTCAAAAATCCAAAAAGATTTTATTTTCTTTATAGTGTATCTATATTGTCTATTTCTTTGGTATTGTTTCCTTTTTCTTTTGCAGATGTATGCGTACTAGATCTTCAATTTATCCAGAGCCCGAGACTCTTGAAGATTTAGCTATGGCAGGTGTGAACAATAACAATAATCCACCGCACCTCAACAATAACAACAACAATGTTCTTCCACAGCCCAATCTTTGGACAATGGAGGAGCTTTGTCAACCCACAATGTTTGGACGAGGAGGACCGATTGCGCCGATGCAAATCACGGCTCTGGAGTTTTCATTGAAGCATCACATGATCCAACAAGTGCAAACTAATCCATTTCGAGGAATACCGGATGATGATGCCAACAAGCACCTCGACAAATTCATTACTATTACTCAAAACATGAAGTTTCCCGGTGCTACAATGGATGTCCTTCGCCTTCAACTCTTTCCACATACTTTATCCCACCACGCCGAAAAATGGTTTGATCGTCTCCCGAAGAATTCCATTCATACTTGGGACGACATGACTCAACGATTTGTCGCGCTACTTTCCACCATCCATGGTCACGAGCCTTCGAAATCAAATCAGTGGTTTCATGCAAGAACCCGATGAATCTCTCTTTGATGCTTGGGAAAGATATAATGTTTTGATCGATCGATGTCCAAACCACAACATGCTCCCCGTTACTTTAATTGATACTTTCTACAACGGTTTGACTTTTCGTGATCGTGATACGATTAATGCAGCCGCCGGTGGCACATTTATGAAAAGAAGACCCGAGGAGTGTAGAGAGCTTATTGAGAACATGACTACTCATCACAAAACTGGGATTCCTCCGCTTCTTCAAGGAACAACCCGAGAGTCAATGTTTCTTCTACTTCAGCAAACCCCGACATGACCGAATTCACCCGCATGATGGCCGAAATGAACAAAATTATCTTGCTCATCGCTACAAACCAACAGCAACAAGTTAAAGCTGTAGCAATTCCTTGTGAGACATGCGGCGGTCCTCACTCATACACTGATTGTCCTTCCACTAAAGGCAATCCGGAAAACGTGTATGCGGCTTATGGTAACTATTCACCGGAAAATTACCAAGCCCGACCTCAAGGGGATCGAAATTTGCTAAGTTACCGGTCTAACAACTATCTTTCACCCGATTTTTCTCCTCAAAACCACAACCCCAACAACAATTACAATAGAAGCAACCAAATCCCACCTTGAGCTTCTAATCCTTATCACCCACCCGCTCAACAAGCCCCACCTATTAATCAAGATGTTAAAGCTTTAATGAGAACCCAAGGAGAGCAAATTAAGAATCTGCAAAGCCAAATTATCAATTTGAAAGGGGATATCACTAAGCAAGGTAATGACATTAGATCCGAGCTTCGAAATGATATACAATCCTCCTTCAGCACTCATACGAATGATTTGAAGAATATGCTGGCTAGTTTCTTACCAACCACTCAACCCTCTACTTCGGGCTCTCTACCTTCAAACATCGTCACCAATCCGAGAGCGAATGTGAGTGCTATTACTACCCGTAGTGGAGAAACTTTAGTAGGACCATCTATCCCACCCCCAGTTACACCATCTACACCTCCTCCACCACCATTTATCCCTACTACTCCCACACCTAGTATTAGTTCACCATTACCGTCTCCGCCTCGTCAGGCAGAAGTACCCAAGACGAATCCTCCACCTACCCCACCTTCCACCTTTAAACCTTCAACATCTCAACCTTCACCTTCTACACCTCCACCACCCAACCCAAGCATTCCTTACCCTTCTCGACTCAACAAGGCTAGAATTTTGACTAAGAATGACATTCAAGTCTCTAACTTTTTGAACAAGATTGTTGGCATGACCGTCACCTTTACCCTTGTTGAAGCTCTTGCCCAAATGCCACAATTTGTCAAGATGTTTAAGGAATTGCTTAATAAGAAGGAAAAGATGACCGAGTTTGTTAATACTCGCTTGAATGAAAATTGCTCTGCATTCCTTCTTAAAGAACTTCTGGAAAAACTTGGAGATCCCGGTCGTTTTGTGCTACCATGTACTTTTAACCAAACCGACGAATTTACTGCCTTAGCCTATCTCGGGGCAATTATAAATTTGATGCCTTTCAGCGTTTGGAAAAAGTTATCATTGCCGGACCTTACACCCACCAAGATGACTCTGGAGCTAGCTAATCGAACTCTCGCGTACCCTCTTGGTATCGCCGAAGATGTATTTATTAAAGTGGGCACATTTACTTTTCCGGTCGAAATAAAGTGGTCTACTTCATCTAGAGAGAGCGAAATAATAGGCTTTTTAACAAGAAGCCTTTGACAGTTGCTAAGCTTGTGACTTCATTTTGTGATACGGTTCGGCTCAAGCTTCTCACTTTTAAATTCAAGAAGATTTCTTCAGTGTCTCTAGTGATTCTTGAAGATTGGAAAATCCCTAAGATGTGTATTGATCCTGATGGGAGTGTTGGGTAAGGGCCGTACTCTTTTTCCCTTTGCGGGGTTTTTCCCATTGGGTTTTGCTTGTAAAGGTTTTTTAAGGAGGCAACCTTACTTGGATCTTTTGCTCTCTTTATGTTGCTACTGGTATGGTGAGTTGGTCGCATGGTTTCAAGAATTTTTCTTGTTGGCATTTGCTAATGTTGCATTTATGTCTATTACTAGAAGTATGTATTAGGTTTTGGTGTTTCATTTCCTTTTGTTAACAAGCTGCTTGTAGCTTGCGGTTAATGTGGTATCTTAGCCACATTCCTTTGTACTTCAACGTTTTTTTGGTTAATATATTTACCGGGGCAACCCTTTACAAAAAAAAATACTTTTCCGGTCGACTTCGTCGTTGTTGATTATGAATTGGACCCTCGTATTCCGTTAATACTTGGACGCCCATTTTTGAGAACCGGTAGAGCTTTAGTAGATGTGGATAAATGTGAACTCATCTTAAGAGTCGGGGATGATGCACAAGTTTTTGAAATGGGGAAGCTTACAAGCAAATATAATGGAAGAGAATCGGTGAATATGATTAATGTGCTCGATGATTTTGTCGTCTACAACAATCCTCTATTTGATTCTTACAATGATAATCCACTGTTTCAAGATGATGTGGATGATTCTCTCTCTAATTTGGAACCTCCACCTATATATGATTCTCCACCGATCTATGATGCTTATGATGATGATTCTAGCTCCGATGGGGATGATTATGATGATTTTACTTCCGAGTATCCCGACATGCCCACTTATGATGATTTTGATGAGGCTGATACTCTTTCGAGTGATTCTTCTCATGATGAAGATCCTCCGCCTACAACACTTGATCCTACTTTGGATGACTACTCATTTTAGGAAGACTTTGCTACTTTTCTCAACACATACTTCCCAAATGAGAGTGATGCTCCTCCTTTGGACTTTGATGATTATGGTCTTCATCCTTCTACAGATTTGAAGAAAATTCTTTCAAAGGAGACGACACCGGACGACACCAACACCCGCAACACTTATGTTTTGACACCTCTTTGTCCACCTTCTGAGGACGAGGTTGTGCCTTTTCTTCGCGGATGTTCTTTAAATTCTGCTAAGCCTGAGTGCTATTTTCCCCTAAAGGAAAAGGTGTTCGATCCCGGTATTGCACTTTTGAAGCCATCTCAGTATCCGTCTTATGAAATAAAAGGAAAGATTTTTGGAACAATTGGAGATATGCTTGCACCTCTTCACCCTTGCTCCCACCGTGCTCCATCTTTGCTTAAGGGAACCTTGCCTACTCTTCTTTGGCTTGCCTTGTTCGCCTTAAGCTTGTGCTATTTGATGGACGAAAACCATGTATTTGATCCCGGTGGATGTGTTTCATGCTTCTTCCTATGCTAATCAAGGTTGAGTCAGGCTCACGACTCGGTGAACAAAAATCAAGCGCTTCTTGGGAGGCAACCCAAGTATCTATCTTTTAGCTATCTTTATCCTAAGTGTAGGGGAGACCCGTTGGTGTTTGCTATTTCCTCTCTTCTCATATTCAGGGATTCTAGCGTTCAATGATCCACTCTTGATGATTTTTGACGACCCGTGATTCCGTGTTTCCGTCTTCTCGGTTCTATCCTAAACTCTTTTCGATTCACTATTTTCTATTTTCCAATATTAAAATAGGAATATCTTTAGTTGTCTCTTTCTTAGCAAGATTTAAACAACGTGCACAATGTCCTAAGTGGGAGTTTACTCCCACATGCTTAAACATTGAGGACAATGTTTATATCAAGTGTAGGGGGGACTTCTATCGAAGTTAAGTGGTCTTTTCCTTGTATTTGTCCTCATTTTAACCGGAAAATCAATTTTTCGACATTTTTCAAAATTTTTGATCTATTTTGGCCTAGTAGTTTTACCTTTGTATAGTTATTTTATTTCTTTACTAGAATAAATTTTAATAAAGTGGTTTTAATTTTCAACGTTGCGAATCTTTTGACTCAACCCGAGTTTACTTATCTAAGTTTACTCTAGCTAGTATCCTTAACGTGTTTAAGTCAAGTTTTGCTAGGCTTTTATATAGGGAGCTTTAAAACGCGAAAGTCTTAACTCTCACGGGTTAAGAACAAGAACTTTTCGCAAGTTCCTATAATTGATCCTAGAGAGTCGTTTATCAAAGGAACTTTAAAATGCGATTTCTAAACTTGAAAAAGTCTAAGAAGTTGCAAGATCCTATAGACGACTCGAAAACCCAAAACTTTGATTTAATAGGCTAAGCATCCACGAGTCTCATTCCTTGAGATTTTAAATTGTGGAGAACGAGAGATGATAGAGTCAATTATAAGTTTGGTATCCTTTCGTGAATTTATGTGAGTTAATTATAAGCCTATTCTCCCATCGCTTGCTAATAAATTTATCTGCAATAAATAAGGTTGTACGGTTTGAAAAGTTACTTAGCTTCTAGCCCAAGATCGTTCAAAAGTTGCTCGGTATTGATTAGAGTTCATAGCCAAGGCATAACTTATTGAAGCGGGATGCGAAGATTGGCGAGTCCAAAAAGGTCCTAACAAGGCATGAGGGCTACATTTTGTTGCTAACGATCCAAAAGTGATGTGAAGAATCATTTATCGAAAAATCAATATGAAGGATCGAGACACACGACGAAAAGCAAATACTCCCCAAAAGATCATGGAGAAGTCTATCCAAAAAGGCCCTAACAAGGTATGAGGATAAATAGATCCAAGTCCTAAAAGGAAGCGGATCGTTGTATATAAAAATCCCAAATAAAGATTGGAGAAAAATGAAGAAGTCGTGGTCCAAATATGAAGAATCTCTCAAAATTTCAAGTGAAGAAATTCCTATTATGCAGCGAAGACCATTATTTCATGAACGTCTCTCAAGATTTGAAGTATGAAGTCACTGCCAAATATCGGTCCGAGAAAGGTCTCAAATCGCGAAGCGAGTTATGCCAAGATATGAACTTTATGAGGTCCCGAGAAGCAGTTTTAAAAGATTTTGTCCTTTAGCTAACTATTGATTAAATCGTCCCACTTTATTTTCAGCCTTAATAACTATCGAAATAAGTCAACAATGCATCCTCGTGATCATTCAAGACAATAATAAAATTTAAGAGATACACCTAAGAATAAGGGAGTCTAAGTAAATAATTGACCCGCATGAGTTCATTTTAGTTTGCTAACTTATAATAACAATGATCTCGTTTTTAAGCTTGGTATGGGGAACGTGAAACTTGAGGATGATAATCATTCATGACAACCCTAAGGTAAGTTTTTAATTTCTTTACTTGTTTTGTTATTTTCTATCTTTTTAATAAAGGCCAATGTGGATTGATTGTGATGGAAAGTGTAATCTTACTTTTTAATTAATGCATTGCATGAGGACATTGCAATGGTCAAGTGTAGGGGATTTGATAGGTGTGAAAACACCCAACCTTTTACCACTTAATTATAATGAAAACAAGACCATAACGTTTATTTTATGTCGTAATTGTCGGAATTATGCGTGGTTTGTGTTTTTGTTGTGATTTTAGGATCAAAATGTAAAAAGGGAAGTAATAACTGAGATTTTACTAGTTGAAGGTTCGTTTTCTCGGTATCTTCTCGAATTGATTTCCGGCTAAATGTGCGACTCAGTTGTTTTCGGTAAAGAATAATATTTTCGATTTTGTAAAATAAATGTGCAAGACTTAAAAATAAATGACGAGTAATTAAAACTAAAACTAGTTGAAACGTAAACGGTGCAATATTTAAAACTTTAAAAGTAAATGACGGGGAATTAAATGACTTAAAATTAAAACTTAACGAAAAGTAAATTAGCAATCAAATAAAAATGCAAACATGATTAAAATAGACTAAAAACAAAACGAGAAAAATGATTAAAATAACACTAAAGTAAAATGGCGGAAAAACAAGCTTAATATTAAAACAAAACAAGACACCCCGTCGGAATACACTTGATCGGAATCCAAATGGGAATCCGATCGGAATGTACCACCATCGGAAAGTATTGATCGGAATGAACAAAAGGACATAATCGGAATATAGAAGAAAAAGGAGGCAATCGGAATGTTTAAAAGAGATTCCGATCGGAATGTTTAGAAACAAACCCAATCGGAATGTTAAACCAACCACAGTCAAAATCGGAATGTGTATAAACCCTATTCAGATCAAGTGATCGTAATGAGGGGGAGCAGATCGGAATGTCTGGAAAATGGATCCAATCGGAATATCAATAAAACCCCTAGATCGGGATCCACTAAAACCCTTTTCCGATCTATAGATCGGAATAAGGCGGCTGGTCGGAAAGCTGCGATCGGAAAGGGGTTTACCCTTTCCGATTTATGTGGGATTCGAGAATAGGCTAGTAATAAGCTATAATAATAAGCTCACACCAAAACTAGACGAATCAATAATAAAATGGGCTCAATAAGCATGAAAAACAACTTATCAAACTTAAAACAAACAAACTTTTAAATCAAACTATAAAAAGATGAACTTTTTAAGCACGAAAACATCAAAATCAACACGGATCAAATGTAATTCGCACCAAAATCAACCAAAAATAAAGAAAGGTAGAAAGAGATGAAGAATAGAAAGCTTGATCAAAGGTAAAGAAGATTAAAACAACAAAATCAAAAACACTTACTTGAATTAAAGGTGAGAAATTAAAGGTGCAATACAAGAAATTAAATGACAAGATATGAAAATGGTGGAAGTGTGGTTTGTCAAGCCACCAACAACTTGAAATGAATTAACTAATGGCCTATTTATAGTGGAGATTAGGGAGGAGCTTAGGAAGCTTCCTCCCTCTTTCCTCTTTTCCTTAATTGCACACTTAAGTCATTTTCTTCTTAATCTTTTGTTAATCTTGGACTTAATGACTTTGTCTCGGGATTTCTTTGAACTCGTCTTGTAATTCTTCGATAAATTAGACTTGAGTTCTTCGGCTTTTGGTGAACTTTCGTCTTTAGACTTTTTCTTCGATAAATCTTCAGAATTGGTCTTGGACTTCCGTTCTTTTTCCACTCTTGATCTTTCGACTTCATCTTTCGTCTTTTTCTTCGATAAAAGCCCGTGAATGCCGTGTTTTATCCACTTTTCACCTTTTCGTCCTAAATCACAACAAAAACACAAACCACGCATAATTCTGACATAAATGACATAAAATACACGTTTTGGCTCGGTTATTTTTGTAATTAAGTGGTAAAAAGGATGGGTGTTTTCACACCTATCAAATCCTCTACACTTAACCATTGCAATGTGTTCATGCAATGCATTAGTTACAAAGCACGTTTACATTTTTCATCACAATCAATCCACGTTGGCCTTTATTAAAGAGATAGAAAATTATAAACATACAAAGTAAAGAAATCAAAATCATACCTTTGGGTTTTGGAAAGGTCGTGAATGATCATCATCCTCAAGTTTTCACTTTCTCCAAACTAAGCTTAAAAACGAGATCATTGTTATTATAAGTTAGTAAACTAACACGAACTCATGTGGGCCAATTATACACTTAGACGCCCTTATTCCTAGGTGCATCTCTTATATTTTATTGTTGTCTTGAACGATCACGAGGATGGATTTTTGACTTATTTCGATAGTTATTTAGTCTGAAAATAAAGTGAACGATTTAATCAATAGTTAGCTAAAGGAAAAAATCTTTTAAAACTGCTTCTCGGGACCTCATAAAGTTCATATCTTGGCATAACTCGCTTCGCGATTTGAGACCTTTCTCGGACCGATATTTGGCAGCGACTTCATACTTCAAACCTTGAGAGACGTTCATGAAATTATGGTCTTCTCTTCATAATAGGAATTTCTTCACTTGAAGTTTTGAGAGATTCTTCATTATTGGACCACGACTTCTTCATTTTTCTCCAATCTTTATTTTGGACTTTGATATACAACGATCCGCCTCCTTTTAGGACTTGGATCTATTTATCCTCATACCTTGTTAGGGCCTTTTTGGATAGACTTCTCCATGATCTTTAGGGGAGTATTTGCTTTTCGTCGTGTGTCTCGATCCTTCATATTGATTTTCGATAAATGATTCTTCACATCACTTTTGGATCTTTAGCAACAAAATGTAGCCCTCATGTCTTGTTAGGACCTTTTTGGACTCGCCAATCTTCGCATCCCGCTTCAATAAGTTATGCCTTGGCTATGAACTCTAATCCATACCGAGCAACTTTTAAACGATCTTGGGCTAGAAGCTAAGTAACTTTTCAAATCGTACAACCTTATTTATTGCAGATAAACTTATTAGCAAGCGATGGGAGAATAGGCTTATAATTAACTGACATAAATTCACGAAAGAATACCAAACTTATAATTGACTCTATCATCTCTCGTTCTCCACAGTTTAAAATCTCAAGTAATGAGACTCGTGGATGCTTAGCCTATTAAATCAAAGTTTTGGGTTTTCGAGTCATCTATAGGATCTTGCAAATTCTTAGACTCTTTCAAGTTTAGAAATCGCATTTTAAAGTTCCCTTGATAAACGACTCTCTAGGATCAATTATAGGAACTTGCGAAAAGTTCTTGTTCTTAACCCGTGAGAGTTAAGACTTTCGCGTTTTATAGCTCCCTATATAAAAGCCTAGCAAAACTTGACTTAAACACGTTAAGGATACTAGCTAGAGTAAACTTAGATAAGTAAACTCGGGTTGAGTCAAAAGATTCACAACGTTTGAAAATTAAAACCACTTTATTAAACATTTATTCTAACAAAGAAAGAAAATAACTATACAAAGGGAGAAACTAATAGGCCAAAATAGATCAAAAATTTTGAAAAATGTTGAAAAATTGATTTTTTCGGTTAAAATGAGGACAAATATAAGGAAAAGACCACTTAACTTCGATAGAAGTCCCCTCTACACTTAATATAAACATTGTCCTCAATGTTTAAGCATGTGGGAGTAAACTCCCCTACACTTAGGACATTGTGCACTTTGTTTAAATCTTGCTAAGGAAAAGACAACTAAAGAGACTCATATTTTAATATTGGAAAATATAAAATAGTGAATCGAAAAGAGTTTAGGATAGAACCGGGAAGACAGGAACACGGAATCACGGTTGTCAAAAGTCATCAAGAATGTGTCTTTGAAGCTCTAATCCCTGCACATGATAAGAAAGAAAGCAAGAAACACAACGGGGCCCCCCTACACTTATGGTGAAACTAGATAGATAAGTGGGTTGCCTCCCAGAAAGCGCTTGTTTTTGTTAACCGAGTCACGAGCCTGACTCGTCCCCGAATTAAATAGTCCATGGGGAAGCCTCGAATGTGATACCGGGATCAAAGACCTTGTCCTCGTTCCCGGTTGACATCAACAAACGAGAGGCGGGGGGATAAGTCTTGTATGGGAGAAAGGTCCTTTCAACATACGAAAAGTATGTGAAATCAAGGTCCACGGGAGGTAGGGTGGGTAAAGTAAGCACATTGTCCTCCCCCAGAGACAATGGATGCTGAGCAAGCGGCAAAGCCGTATTGTTATCAATCATAGCATAATCAATGTCACCTCCCGGGTCAAAGCACTCATCCTCCGAAATAGTGGCTAAAGGGGAGGATGAGAGGTGCTCGGGAGAGGGACTTGGGTCAATACTTTCCTGCAGCAAATTATCAAAAATAATGTCCCCCTCCGTGTCATAATCATCAATACCTGGAGGGATGGAGTGGATATCGATTTCTTCCAGCAATGGGTCATTATCTTCAACGGGAGGAATAGATGGAGGTAAAGACGTGGAAAGAGAAGGAGAAGTCAACTCTTCGATTTGAGCAATAAGAAGGTGCACTTTCCGTAATCTGTCGCGAAGAAGCACGTCTTCCACCTCATCCACAAGATCAAGTTCATCGGTGAACTTCTCGTAAACCGGAGAGAAAAAATCGTCATCACCCGCATCTCCCGGTGGAGATTGAGAAACTTCAAAAGTGAAATTCTCATAGCAGAGAGAAGAATCGTCATCACTAGGATCGACCTCTTATGTAAGAGCAATGTCGTCCTCAGGCTCTATAGCAGGTAAGTCACAAACCTCATCATCCAATACCTTGTTGAGACCAACATCACTAAGCTCATACAACGAATCAAGATCGTTAGACGCAGTAGGAACATCGAGAGTAGGAGCAGCAACTTCAGAGGATGTGTTGAAAGTGCATACAGCATTGTCGTCATCATCATCATAATAGTATTGATGCACAAGAGGAGGGGAATAATCACTAAGATTAGAAACTTGCTCTTGTTGTAGTCGCTTTTCTTCCACCCATGCTTCTTTTGTTAGAACAACGGATTCTTGAAGTTGCATAATGATGGAGTGTATTTCGGCATTCAAAGTAGTGCGTTGTGGGTCAAGATTAATTTGCTAAGAGGATTGATGATTGAGGGTGTGACGTGGGGGCTCAAATTGTTGACAACCTGAATTATAGCATGGTTGTGGCTCATAGTAGTTCATCGGTTGAGAAGAATTAGAAACCGGGTTTGGTTCATAATTATCCATTGGTGAAGAAAACTAAGGACACGGATTTTGCTCATAATAATTCATTGGTTGACAATAAGAGGTATCATGAGGACCCCCACAGTTGTTGCAAAATGGGTAAGGAGAAAAATTGGGGGCGTCTTGTGGATAGCTATTATCATTGTCATAATTGTACCCCGGTTCTTGCCCGTGATCATACGGGTATCGAACCGGGCACGAAACATGCCAATGAGAATCGCTTCCACAATAGATGCACGGGGAAAGAGTAGGTGGGTTCAAAAAGGACGAATTAGTTGAGTTGCACAAAGGACAAAATCCGTATATGAATTGTGTATTGTTGATATCGTTTCCGCACCGCTCACATGTACACCATTGACATGAGTCGTTCCCGTACAATCGTCTCCCACACCCAACACAATGGACATAAAAATCCATAAAGAAAGATAGATAAGCAAGAAGAATATTTTTGGTGCAAAACTTTTGAAAAAGAAATGCTGTTTATGATTTTTCAAATGTTTTTGGATTTTTGAAAATTTTTGGACACGAAAAATAACGTTCACAAGTGAACGGATCCTAAAAGCCAACGCGTCTCTCACAAAAAACCGTTAATCCTCACGAAAAGAGCCGGCAGCGGCGCCATTTTAATAACTGAGATTTTACTAGTTGAAGGTTCGTTTTCTCGGTATCTTCTCGAATTGATTTCCGGCTAAATGTGCGACTCAGTTGTTTTCGGTAAAGAATAATATTTTCGATTTTGGTAAAATAAATGTGCAAGACTTAAAAATAAATGACGAGTAATTAAAACTAAAACTAGTTGAAACGTAAACGGTACAATATTTAAAACTTTAAAAGTAAATGACGGGGAACTAAATGACTTAAAATTAAAACTTAACGAAAAGTAAATTAGCAATCAAATAAAAATGCAAACATGATTAAAATAGACTAAAAAAAACGAGAAAATGATTAAAATAACACTAAAGTAAAATGGCGGAAAACCAAGCTTAATATTAAAACAAAACTAGACACCACGTCGGAATACACTTGATCGGAATCCAAATTGGAATCCGATCGGAATGTACCACCGTCGGAAAGTATTGATCGGAATGAGCAAAAGGACATAATCGGAATATAGAAGAAAAAGGAGGCAATCGGAATGTTTAAAAGAGATTCCGATCGGGATGTTTAGAAACAAACCCAATCGGAATGTTAAACCAACCACAGTCAAAATCGGAATGTGTATAAACCCTATTCCGATCAAGTGATCAGAATGAGGGGGAGCAGATCGGAATGTCTGGAAAATGGATCAAATCGGAATATCAATAAAACCCCTAGATCAGGATCCACTAAAACCCTTTTCCGATCTATAGATCGGAATAAGGCGGCTGGTTGGAAAGCTGCGATCGGAAAGGGGTTTACCCTTTCGGATTTATGTGGGATTCGAGAATAGGCTAGTAATAAGCTATAATAATAAGCTCACACCAAAACTAGACGAATCAATAATAAAATGGGCTCAATAAGCATGAGAAACAACTTATCAAACTTAAAACAAACAAACTTTTAAATCAAACTATAAAAAGATGAACTTTTTAAGCACGAAAACATCAAAATCAACACGGATCAAATGTAATTCGCACCAAAATCAACCAAAAATAAAGAAAGGTAGAAAGCGATGAAGAATAGAAAGCTTGATCAAAGGTAAAGAAGATTAAAACAACAAAATCAAAAACACTTACTTGAATTAAAGGTGAGAAATTAAAGGTGCAATACAAGAAATTAAATTGCAAGAAATTAAATGACAAGATATGAAAATAGTGGAAGTGTGGTTTGTCAAGCCACCAACAACTTGAAATAAATTAACTAATGGCCTATTTATAGTGGAGATTAGGGAGGAGCTTAGGAAGCTTCCTCCCTCTTTCCTCTTTTCCTTAATTGCACACTTAAGTCCTTTTCTTCTTAATCTTTTGTTAATCTTGGACTTAATGACTTTGTCTCGGGATTTCTTTGAACTCGTCTTGTAATTCTTCGATAAATTAGACTTGAGTTCTTCGGCTTTTGGTGAACTTTCGTCTTTAGACTTTTTCTTCGATAAATCTTCAGAATTGGTCTTGGACTTCCGTTCTTTTTCCACTCTTGATCTTTCGACTTCATCTTTCGTCTTTTTCTTCGATAAAAGCCCGTGAATGCCGTGTTTTATCCACTTTTCACCTTTTCGTCCTAAATCACAACAAAAACACAAACCACGTATAATTCTGACATAAATGACATAAAATACACGTTTTGGCTCGGTTATTATTGTAATTAAGTGGTAAAAAGGATGGGTGTTTTCACACCTATCAAATCCCCTACACTTAACCATTGTAATGTCTTCATGCAATGCATTAGTTACAAAGCACGTTTACATTTTTCATCACAATCAATCCACGTTGGCCTTTATTAAAGAGACAGAAAATTATAAACATACAAAGTAAAGAAATCAAAATCATACCTTTGGGTTTTGGAAAGGTCGTGAATGATCATCATCCTCAAGTTTTCACTTTCTCCAAACTAAGCTTAAAAACGAGATCATTGTTATTATAAGTTAGTAAACTAACACGAACTCATGTGGGCCAATTATTCACTTAGACTCCCTTATTCCTAGGTGCATCTCTTATATTTTATTGTTGTCTTGAACGATCACGAGGATGCATTTTTTACTTATTTCGATAGTTATTTAGTCTGAAAATAAAGTGAACGATTTAATCAATAGTTAGCTAAAGGACAAAATCTTTTAAAACTGCTTCTCGGGACCTCATAAAGTTCATATCTTGGCATAACTCGCTTCGCGATTTGAGACCTTTCTCGGACCGATATTTGGCAGCGACTTCATACTTCAAACCTTGAGAGACGTTCATGAAATTATGGTCTTCTCTTCATAATAGGAATTTCTTCACTTGAAGTTTTGAGAGATTCTTCATATTTGGAGCACGACTTCTTCATTTTTCTCTAATCTTTATTTTGGACTTCGATATACAACGATCCGCCTCCTTTTAGGACTTGGATCTATTTATCCTCATACCTTGTTAGGGCCTTTTTGGATAGACTTCTCCATGATCTTTAGGGGAGTATTTGCTTTTCGTCGTGTGTCTCGATCCTTCATATTGATTTTCGATAAATGATTCTTCACATCACTTTTGGATCTTTAGCAACAAAATGTAGCCCTCATGTCTTGTTAGGACCTTTTTGGACTCGCCAATCTTCGCATCCCGCTTCAATAAATTATGCCTTGGCTATGAACTCTAATCCATACCGAGCAACTTTTAAACGATCTTGGGCTAGAAGCTAAGTAACTTTTCAAATCGTACAACCTTATTTATTGCAGATAAACTTATTAGCAAGCTATGGGAGAATAGGCTTATAATTAACTCACATAAATTCACGAAAGAATACCAAACTTATAATTGACTCTATCATCTCTCGTTCTCCACAGTTTAAAATCTCAAGTAATGAGACTCGTGGATGCTTAGCCTATTAAATCAAAGTTTTGGGTTTTCGAGTCATCTATAGGATCTTGCAAATTCTTAGACTCTTTCAAGTTTAGAAATCGCATTTTAAAGTTCCCTTGATAAACGACTCTCTAGGATCAATTATAGGAACTTGCGAAAAGTTCTTGTTCTTAACCCGTGAGAGTTAAGACTTTCGCGTTTTATAGCTCCCTATATAAAAGCCTAGCAAAACTTGACTTAAACACGTTAAGGATACTAGCTAGAGTAAACTTAGATAAGTAAACTCGGGTTGAGTCAAAAGATTCACAACGTTTGAAAATTAAAACCACTTTATTAAACATTTATTCTAACAAAGAAAGAAAATAACTATACAAAGGGAGAAACTAATAGGCCAAAATAGATCAAAAAATTTGAAAAATGTCGAAAAATTGATTTTCCGGTTAAAATGAGGACAAATACAAGGAAAAGACCACTTAACTTCGATAGAAGTCCCCTCTACACTTAATATAAACATTGTCCTCAATGTTTAAGCATGTGGGAGTAAACTCCCCTACACTTAGGACATTGTGCACTTTGTTTAAATCTTGCTAAGGAAAAGACAACTAAAGAGACTCCTATTTTAATATTGGAAAATATAAAATAGTGAATCGAAAAGAGTTTAGGATAGAACCGGGAAGACGGGAACACGGAATCACGGTTGTCAAAAGTCATCAAGAGTGTGTCTTTGAAGCTCTAATCCCTACACCTGATAAGAAAGAAAGCAAGAAACACAACGGGGCTCCCCCTACACTTATGGTGAAACTAGATAGATAAGTGGGTTGCCTCCCAAAAAGCGCTTGTTTTTGTTAACCGAGTCACGAGCCTGACTCGTCCCCGAATTAAATAGTCCATGGGGAAGCCTCGAATGTGATACCGGGATCAAAGACCTTGTCCTCGTTCCCGGTTGACATCAACAAAGGAGAGGCGGGGGGATAAGTCTTGTATGGGAGAAAGGTCCTTTCAACATACGATAAGTATGTGAAATCAAGGTCCACGGGAGGTGGGGTGGGTAAAGTAAGCACATTGTCCTCCCCCAGAGACAATGGATGATGAGCAAGCGGCAAAGCCGTATTGTTATCAATCATAGCATAATCAATGTCACCTCCCGGGTCAAAGCATTCATCCTCCGAAATAGTGGATAAAGGGGAGGATGAGAGGTGCTCGGGAGGGGGACTTGGGTCAATACTTTCCTGCAGCAAATTATCAAAAATAATGTCCCCCTCCGTGTCATAATCATCAATACCTGGAGGGATGGAGTGGATATCGATTTCTTCCAGCAATGGGTCATTATCTTCAACGGGAGGAATAGATGGAGGTAAAGACGTGGAAAGAGAAGGAGAAGTCAACTCTTCGATTTGAGCAATAAGAAGGTGCACTTTCCGTAATCTGTCGCGAAGAAGCACGTCTTCCACCTCATCCACAAGATCAAGTTCATCGGTGAACTTCTCGTAAACCGGAGAGAAAAAATCGTCATCACCCGCATCTCCCGGTGGAGATTGAGAAACTTCAAAAGTGAAATTCTCATAGCAGAGAGAAGAATCGCCATCACTAGGATCGACCTCTTCTGTAAGAGCAATGTCGTCCTCAGGCTCTATAGCAGGTAAGTCACAAACCTCATCATCCAATACCTTGTCGAGACCAACATCACTAAGCTCATGCAACGAATCAATATCGTTAGACGCAGTAGGAACATCGAGAGTAGGAGCAACAACTTTAGAGGATGTGTTGAAAGTGCATACAGCATTGTCGTCATCATCATCATAATAGTATTGATGCACAAGAGGAGGGGAATAATCACTAAGATTAGAAACTTGCTCTTGTTGCAGTCCCTTTTCCTCCGCCCATGCTTCTTTTGTTAGAACAACGGCTTCTTGAAGTTGCATAATGATGGAGTGTATTTCGGCATTCAAAGTAGTGTGTTGTGGGTCAAGATTAATTTGCTAAGAGGATTGATGATTGAGGGTGTGACGTGGGGGCTCAAATTGTTGAAAACCTGAATTATAGCATGGTTGTGGCTCATAGTAGTTCATCGGTTGAGAAGAATTAGAAACCGGGTTTGGTTCATAATTATCCATTGGTGAAGAAAACTGAGGACACGGATTTTGCTCATAATAATTCATTGGTTGACAATAAGAGGTATCATGAGGACCCCCACTGTTGTTGCAAAATGGGTAAGGAGAAAAATCGGGTGCGTCTTGTGGATAGCTATTATCATTGTCATAATTGTACCCCGGTTCTTGCCCGTGATCATACGGGTATCGAACCGGGCACGAAACATGCCAATGAGAATCGCTTCCACAATAGATGCACGGGGAAAGAGTAGGTGGGTTCAAAAAGGACGAATTAGTTGAGTTGCACAAAGGACAAAATCCGTATATGAATTGTGTATTGTTGATATCGTTTCCGCACCGCTCACATGTACACCATTGACACGAGTCGTTCCCGTACAATCGTCTCCCACACCCAACATAATGGACATAAAAATCCATAAAGAAAGATAGATAAGCAAGAAGAATATTTTTGGTGCAAAACTTTTGAAAAAGAAATGCTGTTTATGATTTTTCAAATGTTTTTGGATTTTTGAAAATTTTTGGACACGAAAAATAACGTTCACAAGTGAACGGATCCCAAAAGCCAACGCGTCTCTCACAAAAAACCGTTAATCCTCACGAAAAGAGCCGGCAGCGGCGCCATTTTAATAACTGAGATTTTACTAGTTGAAGGTTCGTTTTCTCGGTATCTTCTCGAATTGATTTCCGGCTAAATGTGCGACTCAGTTGTTTTCGGTAAAGAATAATATTTTCGATTTTGGTAAAATAAATGTGCAAGACTTAAAAATAAATGACGAGTAATTAAAACTAAAACTAGTTGAAACGTAAACGGTGCAATATTTAAAACTTTAAAAGTAAATGACGGGGAATTAAATGACTTAAAATTAAAACTTAACGAAAAGTAAATTAGCAATCAAATAAAAATGCAAACATGATTAAAATAGACTAAAAACAAAACGAGAAAAATGATTAAAATAACACTAAAGTAAAATGGCGGAAAAACAAGCTTAATATTAAAACAAAACAAGACACCCCGTCGGAATACACTTGATCGGAATCCAAATTGGAATCCGATCGGAATGTACCACCGTCGGAAAGTATTGATCGGAATGATCAAAAGGACATAATCGGAATATAGAAGAAAAAGGAGGCAATCGGAATGTTTAAAAGAGATTCCGATCGGAATGTTTAGAAACAAACCCAATCGGAATGTTAAACCAACCACAGTCAAAATCGGAATGTGTATAAACCCTATTCCGATCAAGTGATCAGAATGAGGGGGACCAGATCGGAATGTCTGGAAAATGGATCCAATCGGAATATCAATAAAACCCCTAGATCGGGATCCACTAAAACCCTTTTCCGATCTATAAATCGGAATAAGGCGGCTGGTCGGAAAGCTACGATCGGAAAGGGGTTTACCCTTTCCGATTTATGTGGGATTCGAGAATAGGCTAGTAATAAGCTATAATAATAAGCTCACACAAAAACTAGACGAATCAATAATAAAATAGGCTCAATAAGCATGAAAAACAACTTATCAAACTTAAAACAAACAAACTTTTAAATCAAACTATAAAAAGATGAACTTTTTAAGCACGAAAACATCAAAATCAACACGGATCAAATGTAATTCGCACCAAAATCAACCAAAAATAAAGAAAGGTAGAAAGAGATGAAGAATAGAAAGCTTGATCAAAGGTAAAGAAGATTAAAACAACAAAATCAAAAACACTTACTTGAATTAAAGGTGAGAAATTAAAGGTGCAATACAAGAAATTAAATAGCAAGAAATTAAATGACAAGATATGAAAATGGTGGAAGTGTGGTTTGTCAAGCCACCAACAACTTGAAATGAATTAACTAATGGCCTATTTATAGTGGAGATTAGGGAGGAGCTTAGGAAGCTTCCTCCCTCTTTCCTATTTTCCTTAATTGCACACTTAAGTCATTTTCTTCTTAATCTTTTGTTAATCTTGGACTTAATGACTTTGTCTCGGGATTTCTTTGAACTCGTCTTGTAATTCTTCGATAAATTAGACTTGAGTTCTTCGGCTTTTGGTGAACTTTCGTCTTTAGACTTTTTCTTCGATAAATCTTCAGAATTGGTCTTGGACTTCCGTTCTTTTTCCACTCTTGATCTTTCGACTTCATCTTTCATCTTTTTCTTCGATAAAAGCCCGTGAATGCCGTGTTTTATCCACTTTTCACCTTTTCGTCCTAAATCACAACAAAAACACAAACCACGCATAATTCCGACATAAATGACATAAAATACACGTTTTGGCTCGGTTATTATTGTAATTAAGTGGTAAAAAGGATGGGTGTTTTCACACCTATCAGGAAGAAACACGGGCTTTCACGGGCTTTTATCGAAGAAAAAGACAAAAGACTAAGTCAAGAAATCAAGAGTGCAAAAAAAGAACAGAAGTCCAAGGCCTATTCTAAAGATTTATCGAAGAAAAAGTCCAAAGACGGAAGTTTAATAAAGCCGAAGAACTCAAGTCTAATTTATGAAGAAATCACAAGACGAGTTTAAAGTAATCCCGAGACAGAAGTCGAAAAAGTCGAAGAATTAAGAAGACTGAGGACTAAACGAGAAATAAAGAAAGAAGAAAGAGAGGAGGAAGCTTCCACTAATCATCTCCTCTCCTATAAATAGACCTCATTAGTTTCATTTTCATTTTGTTAGTTAATTTGACAAATTAACTCTCCACCATTTACATTACTTGCACTTTAATTTCGTATCATTTCCTTAATTGTCTTGCACTTTAATTCCTTTAATTCCAAGTAAGTTTACTTTTATTGTTATTGAATCTTTACTTTTCTTGTTAATCTCTCATCTACCTTTCTTGTTTTGATATTAATCTTCATGTTCATGTTTATGTTTATGTTAAGTTCTTGAGTTTTTATTGATTTGATTAAGTTGGTTTTGATTATTTTGGTTATTATTGTTAGTTTGTTTGATTTGGTATGATTGATTATTGTTAGTTATTCATTATTGGTTATTTTGGTTTAATCTTTAGATTGATCTTGGTTAGATTTGATTAAGATTTGTAGCTTCTTTATTTTCTTTATTCTTCGCTTAATCTGTTTGCCCAGGTTATTCTGGATCAGTTTGGTATTCCGGATCAACAGTTTATTCAGCATAAGCAGTTTATTCCGGATCAGTGTTTATTCCGGACGAAGCCAATTATTCCGGATAAACCAAGTATTCCAGAAAAAGCTTATTATTCCGGATGAAGCATTTTCCGGATGAAGGAGTTGTTGTGAATATTCCGAATGAAGCTTTACTCCGAATGAAGGTTTGAAATTTATTCTGAACCAAGTGAATTTCAGATTATTCCGAACGAAGACTTTATTCCGGATGAGCCAGTTATTCCGGATGAAGTACTATTCCGAATAAACAGTTATTCCGAACCAAGCCTGATATTCCGAATAAAGGAATTATTCCGGATGAGCTAATATTCCGGATGAAGGAGTGATTATTCCTCATGAACAAACTTATTCCGGATAAAGGATTTCTTTTGATTATTTCGAATAAGCAAGTATTTCGGATGAAGCTTTTATTCCGCATGAGGTAAACATTCGGAGTAAAGAAGAATCATTCCGAGTGAAGGTGACATTCCGAACGAAGGATTATTTCGAACGAAGGTGTTTTTCCGAATGAGCAATTTTTAGTTTATTTCAAGTTTATGTTTTTAAGTTTTCAGCTTTACTTTTCTCGCCTTTTTCCTTAGTCGCACTTTTAGTTTATTTGCCTTAGATTTATTTTAAGTTTGCCTTTAGGATAGTTTTAAGTTTGCCTTTTAATTTATCGTCACGCTTTAATTTCTCCTCATTTATTTTCAATTAGGTTTAGATTTATTTTCCTGCCATTTACGTTAAAGTTTTTACACTTTCCTTTTACTACAACGACAAAACATTTGTTTTCACCAAAAGACAGCTGAGTCGCACGTTTACCCTTTTTAATTCGAGGAGATTGGAATAACGATATTTTTAACTGAGTAAAATCTAAATTTCAAATGGCGCCGCTGCCAGCTCTTTTCGTAAACATTAACGGTTTTCTGTGAGAGACGCGTTGCTTTTTGGGATCCGTTCACTCGTGAGCGTTATTTTCTTGCTTAAAAATTTCAAAAAAAAAAAATCCATAAAAATTAAAAATTGTTAAAAATCCATAAAAATTAAAAAATTTCAGAAATCCAAAAAGATTTTATTTTCTTTATAGTGTATATATATTGTCTATTTCTTTGGTATTGTTTTCTTTTTCTTTTGCAGGTGTATGCGTACTAGATCTTCAATTTATCCAGAGCCCGAGACACGTGAAGATTTAGCTATGGCAGGTGTGAACAATAACAATAATCCACCGCACCTCAACAATAACAACAACAATGTTCTTCCACAGCCTGGTCTTCGGACAATGGAGGAGCTTTGTCAACCCACAATGTTTGGACGAGGAGGACCGATTGCGCCGATGCAAATCACGGCTCTGGAGTTTTCGTTGAAGCATCACATGATCCAACAAGTGCAAACTAATCCATTTCGAGGAATACCGGATGATGATGCCAACAAGCACCTCGACAAATTCATTACTATTACTAAAAGCATGAAGTTGCCCGGTGCTACAATGGATGTCCTTCGCCTTCAACTCTTTCCACATACTTTATCCCACCACGCCGAAAAATGGTTTGATCGTCTCCTGAAGAATTCCATTCATACTTGGGACGACATGACTCAACGATTTTTGTCGCGCTACTTTCCACCATCCATGGTCACGAGCCTTCGAAATCAACTCAGTGGTTTCATGCAAGAACCCGATGAATCTCTCTTTGATGCTTAGGAAAGATATAATGTTTTGATCGGTCGATGTCCAAACCACAACATGCTCCCCGTTACTTTAATTGATACTTTCTACAACGGTTTGACTTTTCGTGATCGTGATACGATTAATGCAGCCGCCGGTGGCACATTTATGAAAAGAAGACCCGAGGAGTGTAGAGAGCTTATTGAGAACATGACTACTCATCACAAAAACTAGGATTCCTCCGCTTCTTCAAGGAACAACCCGAGAGTCAATGTTTCTTCTACTTCAGCAAACCCCGACATGACCGAATTCACCCGCATGATGGCCGAAATGAACAAAAATATCTTGCTCATCGCTACAAACCAACAACAACAAGTTAAAGCTGTAGCAATTCCTTGTGAGACATGCGGCGGTCCTCACTCATACACTGATTGTCCTTCCACTCAAGGCAATCCGGAAAACGTATATGCGGCTTATGGTAACTAACAACTATCTTTCACCCGGTTTTTCTCCTCAAAACCACAACCCCAACAACAATTACAATAGAAGCAACCAAATCCCACCTCGAGCTTCTAATCCTTATCACCCACCCGCTCAATAAGCCCCACCCATTAATCAAGATGTTGAAGCTTTAATGAGAACCCAAGGAGAGCAAATTGAGAATCTGCAAAGCCAAATTATCAATTTGAAAGGGGATATCACTAAGCAAGGTAATGACATTAGATCCGAGCTTCGAAATGATATACAATCCTCCTTCAGCACTCAAACGAATGATTTGAAGAATATGCTGGCTAGTTTCTTACCAACCACTCAACCCTCTACTTCGGGCTCTCTACCTTCAAACACCGTCACCAATCCGAGAGCGAATGTGAGTGCTATTACTACCCGTAGTGGAGCAACTTTAGTAGGACCATCTATCCCACCCCCAGTTACACCATCTACACCTCCTCCACCACCATTTATCCCTACTACTCCCACACCTAGTATTAGTTCACCATTACCGTCTCTGCCTCGTCAGGCAGAAGTACCCAAGACGAATCCTCCACCTACCCCACCTTCCACCTTTAAACCTTCAACATCTCAACCTTCACCTTCTACACCTCCACCACCCAACCCAATCATTCCTTACCCTTCTCGACTCAACAAGGCTAGAATTTTGACTAAGAATGACATTCAAGTCTCTAACTTTTTGAACAAGATTGTCGGCATGACCGTCACCTTTACCCTTGTTGAAGCTCTTGCCCAAATGCCACAATTTGTCAAGATGTTTAAGGAATTGCTTAATAAGAAGGAAAAGATGACCGAGTTTGTTAATACTCGCTTGAATGAAAATTGCTCTGCAATCCTTCTTAAAGAACTTCCGGAAAAACTTGGAGATCCCGGTCGTTTTGTGCTACCATGTACTTTTAACCAAACCGACGAATTTACTGCCTTAGCCGATCTCGGGGCAAGTATAAATTTGATGCCTTTCAGCGTTTGGAAAAAGTTATCATTGCCCGACCTTACACCCACCAAGATGACTCTAGAGCTAGCCAATCGAACTCTCGCGTACCCCCTTGGTATCGCCGAAGATGTATTTATTAAAGTGGGCACATTTACTTTTCCGGTCAAAATAAAGTGGTCTACTTCATCTGGAGAGAGCGAAATAATAGGCTTTTTAACAAGAAGTCTTTGACGGTTGCTAAGCTTGTGACTTCAGTTTGTGATACGGTTCGGCTCAAGCTTCTCACTTTTAAATTCAAGAAGATTTCTTCAGTGTCTCTAGTGATTCTTGAAGATTGGAAAATCCCTAAGGTGTGTATTGATCCTGATGGGAGTGCTGGGTAAGGGCCGTACTCTTTTTCCCTTTGCGGGGTTTTTCGCATTGGGTTTTGCTTGTAAAGGTTTTTTAAGGAGGCGGCCTTACTTGGATCTTTTGCTCTCTTTATGTTGCTGCTGGTATGGTGAGTTGGTCGCATGATTTCAATAATTTTTCTTGTTGGCATTTGATAATGTTGCATTTATGTCTATTACTAGAAGTATGTATTAGGTTTTGGTGTTTCATTTCCTTTTGTTAACAAGATGCTTGTAGCTTGCGGTTAATGTGGTATCTTAGCCACATTCCTTTGTACTTCAACGTTTTTTTGGTTAATATATTTACCGGGGCAACCCTTTACCAAAAAAAAAATACTTTTCCGGTCGACTTCGTCGTTGTTGATTATGAAATGGACCCTCGTATTCCGTTAATACTTGGACGCCCATTTTTGAGAACCGGTAGAGCTTTAGTAGATGTGGATAAATGTGAACTCATCTTAAGAGTCGGGGATGATGCACAAGTTTTTGAAATGGGGAAGCTTACAAGCAAATATAATGGAAGAGAATCGGCGAATATGATTAATGTGCTCGATGATCTTGTCGTCTACAACAATCCTCTATTCGATTCTTACAATGATAATCCATTGTTTCAAGATGATGTGGATGATTCTCTCTCCAATTTGGAACCTCCACCCATATATGATTCTCCACCGATCTATGATGCTTATGATGATGATTCTAGCTCCGATGGGGATGATTATGATGATTTTACTTCCGAGTATCCCGACATGCCCACTTATCATGATTTTGATGAGGCTGATACTCTTTCGAGTGATTCTTCTCATGATGAAGATCCTCCGCCTACAACACTTGATCCTACTTTGGATGACTACTCATTTGAGGAAGACTTTGCTACTTTTCTCAACACATACTTCCCAAATGAGAGTGATGCTCCTCCTTTGTACTTTGATGATTATGGTCTTCATCCTTCTACGGATTTGAAGAAAATTCTTTCAAAGGAGACGACACCGGACGACACCAACACCCGCACCACTTATGTTTTGACACCTCTTTGTCCACCTTCTGAGGACGAGGTTGTGCCTTTTCTTCGCGGATGTTCTTCAAATTCTGCTAAGCCTGAGTGCTATTTTCCCCTAAAGGAAAAGGTGTTCGATCCCGGTATTGCACTTTTTAAGCTATCTCAGTATCCGTCTGATGAAATAAAAGGAAAGATTTTTGGAACTATTGGAGATATGCTTGCACCTCTTCACCCTTGCTTCCACCGTGCTCCATCTTTGCTTAAGGGAACCTTGCCTACTCTTCTTTGGCTTTCCTTGTTCGCCTTAAGCTTGTGCTATTTGATGGACGAAAACCATGTATTTGATCCCGGTGGATGTGTTTCATGCTTCTTCCTATGCTAATCAAGGTCGAGTCAGGCTCACGAATCGGTGAACAAAAATCAAGCGCTTCTTGGGAGGCAATCCAAGTATCTATCTTTTAGCTATCTTTATCCTAAGTGTAGGGGATACCCGTTGGTGTTTCCTATTTCCTCTCTTCTCATATTTAGGGATTCGAGCGTTCAATTGACCAAGGTATCGCCACTACTATGGCCGCTAACTGAAATATGGGTGATAGTGAAAACTCCAATAACCGTAGGAATAATAATACCAATAGAGGCTGTTACTACCCTGATTTCCTCAAATGCAAGCCGTCCTATTTCCGGGGCAGCGAAGGCGTGGTAGAGCTGATGCAATGGTTTGAAAGACTAGAGACCGTGTTCCGCATCAGCGACTGCGCCGACGAAAACAAAGTCAAGTTCGCTACCTGCACATTGCTCGAAAGTGCACTCACATGGTGGAATTCTGTGGAAGCTACCCTAGGACACGATGCTGCTTACACTCTCAACTGGACCAATTTGAAAGAGAGGTTGACAGAAAAGTATTGCACAAGGGGAGAGATGAAGAAGCTGGAAGTCGAACTATGGGATCTTAGGTGTAAGAACAATGACATCGTGTTATACAACCAGAGATTCCAAGAGTTGACCCTCATGTGCACCAGGATGTTTCCCGAGAAGGAGGAAAAGATTGAGAAGTATGTTGGAGGACTCCCCGACGCCATTCATGATAGCGTTCTCGCCTCTCGACCCACTACTGTCGAGAATGCCATGTAATTGGCTACTGAGCTGATCAATAAGAGAGCCCGCACCATATCTGAGAGACATACTGAGAACAAAAGAAAGATGGATGACAATGTCCGCAGTCACTACCAGCCACCTCAAAAGAGGCAAAATGCCGGGCAGCTCCACCCCCGACCCGAGGGCTTACGGAGGTACAAACCTATGTGTCCGTGGTGCCACTTCCATCACAATGTGGGTAGCCCATGCAAATCCTGCTACAAATGTGGAGAGATTGGTAATTTTGCTCGCACTTGCCAAGTGAATGCTGTTACCCAGGTCCGACCCAATCCAAATGCTAGAAACAATAACCGGGCGGACCTAATGCCCGTGGGAACGGGAATGGACAGCCAGGAAACCGCAACGCTGCTGGAGGGAGTAACACTGGTCCAAAGAAAGGAGTTGTGTGCTAGGAGTGTGGAGCATCCGGACATGTGAGACCAAGTTGTCCCAAGTTGGTTAGTCAGAACAAGAACAACAGAGGAGCCACATCCAGGGTATACGTGGTAGGCAATGCAAAGGCCAACCCGGACTCCAACATTGTTATCGGTACGTTTTACTAAACAATCGTTATGCATCCGTTCTAATTGACACTAGAGCGGACATAAGCTTTATCTTTACTGAATTTAGTAACATACTAGAAGTTATCCCTTCCATTTTAGACCACTGTTTCTCCGTAGAATTAGCAGACGGTAAGATCATAGAGGCCGATACCATCATTAGAGGTTGTACTCTGAACCTTTCCAAACATCCATTCAATATTGACTTAATTCCAGTAAACGTAGGTAGTTTCGATGTTATCATTAGCATGGACTGGTTAGCTAAGTATCACGCAGTAATCTTCTATGACGAGAAACAGTCCGCCTGCCATGGGGAAATGAGACCTTAATCATCCGAGGCAACGGTAACACTGACCTTACCGACACTAGACTCAGTGTTATCTCTTGTACTAAAGCCCAGAAATATTTGTTGAGAGGAAGTCCTATCTTTTTGGCTCATATTTCCCAAACAGATGAAGAAGATAAACCCGAGAAGAAGCAAATTAAGGACGTACCTATCGTTCGAGATTTTCCCGAAGTCTTTCCTGAAGAATTGCCAGGTTTACCACCAGCACGACAGGTGAAATTCCAGATCGACTTGATCCCAGGAGCTGCACCCGTGGCTAAAGCTCCTTATCGATTGGCACCATCAGAAATGAAAGAACTAGCTGAACAACTACACGAATTGTCTGACAAAGGATTCATCCGACCCAGTTCCTCACCATGGGGAGCTCCGGTATTATTTTCAAGAAGAAAGATGGTTCATTCCGAATATGCATTGATTACAGAGAACTAAATAAGTTAACTGTAAAGAATCGATATCCACTCTCTCTCATTGGCGATCTATTTGACCAACTAAAAGGGTCAAGTGTGTATTCCAAGATTGATCTGAGATCTGGATATCACCAATTGAGGGTCAGAGAGGAGGATATTTCAAAGACAGCTGTCAGGACCCGTTACGGCCATTACGAGTTCCAGGTCATGCCTTTTGGGTTGAACAACGCACCTGCCATCTTCATGGACCTTATGAATCGTATGTACAGACCCTACCTAGATATTTTCGTGATAGTCTTCATAGATGATATACTCATTTATTCCAAGAATGAACAGGAACACGGAGAACACCTTACACAAGTGCTGGAGTTACTCAAGGAGGAACAACTGTACGCCAAGTTCTCCAAATGTGAATTATGGATTCCCAGAGTTTAATTCCTCGGCCACGTGATTGATAGTGACGATATTCATGTAGACCCAGCAAAGGTTGAATCTGTCAAGGATTGGGCATCTCCTAAATCACCAACGGAGATCCGCCAATTCCTAGGCCTTGTCGGATACTATCGTCGATTTATCGAAGGTTTCTCCAAGATAGCCAAACCAATGACCAAACTCACACAGAAAGGAATAAAGTTTGACTGGGTTCCAACTGATCAAGGAGAAGTTGGGAAGTGCACCTATTCTGGACTTACCCGAGGGCAACGACGACTACATCGTATATTGTGATGCGTCACACAAAGGCTTGGGTGCAGTGTTGATGCAAAGAACAAAGGTGATTGCTTATGCCTCCAGGCAACTGAAGAAACATGAGAAGAACTATACCACTCATGATCTAGTACTTAGATCCGTGGTTTTTGCTTCAAAAATCTGGAGACACTATCTGTACGGAACCAAGTGCATTGTGCATACTGACCATAAGAGTTTGCAACATATACTGGATCAAAAGGATCTAAATATGAGGCAACGCCGTTGGATTGAATTGCTAAGTGACTACGACTGCGAGATCAAATACCACCCTGGTAAAGAAAACGTGGTTGCTGATGCTCTAAGCCGTAAGCAGACCGATCCTCCTATGAGGGTCCGAGCACTAGTCATGACGATTAGCCTGGACCTACCCAAACAAATTCTAGAAGCTCAGACTCAAGCTCAGAAGCCTGAAAATCTCGTGAAGGAAGATATTGGAGGTATGCTTAGAACCAACCTCACCAAAGACAAATTGGAGCCAAGAGCGGATGGAACTCTGTGTTTGCACGGGAGGAGTTGGTTACCTTGTTATGGGGACTTGAGGAACGTAATCATGCACGGGTCCCATAAATCCAAGTATTCCATACATCCTAGATCTGAAAAGATGTATATGGATATGAAGAAGTTATACTGGTGGCCGAACATGAAAGCAAACATCGCCACTTATGTCCAGAAGTGTCTGACATGCTCACGTGTCAAGACCGAACACCAAAGACCATCCGATTTGCTAGTTCAGCATGAGATACCAAAGTGGAAATGGGAGAACATCACTATGGACTTCATCACCAAGCTTCCAAAGTCGCCTCACGGTTACGACACCATCTGGGTAATCGTCGATTGACTCACCAAGTCCGCGTACTTTCTGCCAATTAGGGAAACTGACTCCCTGACAAAACTAGCAAAGACATATCTTAAGGAGATAGTGACCAAGCATGGAATACCAGTCTCAATAATTTGTGATCGAGACGGTAGATTCACATCCAACTTCTGGAAGGCTTTCCAACGAGCTTTAGGGACAAACTTAGACATGAGCACTACTTACCACCCGCAGACTGACGGTCAAAGTGAACGGACCATCCAGACCCTTGAAGACATGTTACGAGCATGTGTGATTTACTTTTGGAATGGATGGGTTGATCACATCCCTTTGGTTGAGTTATCCTACAATAACAATTATCATGCTAGTATTAAGGATGCCCCTTTCGAAGCACTATATGGTAGGAAATGCCGTTCACCTGTGTGCTGGGCAGAAGTAGGCGACTTTCAACTCACCGGACCAAAAGTAATCCAGGAAACTACCGACAAGATCGTCCTCATAAAGCAAAGGTCCAAGCTGCCCGTGACCGAAAAAAGGGCTATGCAGACCAGAAACGAAAGCCTATGCAGTTTGAAGTAGGTGATCGTGTCATGATCAAGGTATCACCTTGGAAGGGAGTTGTACGCTTTGGTAAACGTGGGAAACTGAACCCGTGTTATGTAGGTCCTTTTAAAGTGATAGCCAGGATCGGGGAGGTCGCCTACCGTTTGGAGTTACCACCATAATTGAGTCGAGTGCACTCCACCTTTCACGTATCTAACCTGAAGAAGTGCTATGCTGATGAACCTCTAGCTATGCCATTAGAAGGAGTACACTTCGATGACAAACTTCATTTCACAGAAGAACCGGTAGAAATCATGGAGAGGATAGTTAAAAAGTTGAAGAATAGCCGCATCCCGTTGGCCAAGGTACGATGGAACTCAAGGAGAGGTCCTGAGTTCACTTGGGAACGAGAAGACTCGTTCAAAACCAAGTATCCACACTTGTTCACCTGACCAGTGACGTTAAACTAAGCTTTGAGGACAAATCTAAAATAACGGGAACATGCTACAAAACCCCTGTTTTTACCTCTTTGACTTTGTCACCCTGTGTACACATCTTGCTTGAATCAATGTAATCTCACTTCATTATTTTATGAAGCACCAGTCTTTTATTAAATTACATTGTCAATTCTAGTATATTATTAAATTTTATGGGACTTTTTGGCATGTTTAGTTTCCTTAGGTTTCACAAAGCTACCTTATGAACATTTAACATACAACATACTTAAATTAAGAAGTTACCTTCCACCTTATACCTTGTCATAACTAAACTATCACATTTAACATATACACATATTAAAAACCCAAAAATTGTCACTTTTCCCCTTTAGAAGATAAACAATACACGATTTATATATATGGCCAAGTATTTGTTTACTAAAAACCTTCTCTAAACATTTGAACACTACTCACTCCCTTCTAGATATTTTGAAAACCTTTCCCCACATGTTGTATATATATTACTTGGCTAGAAACTCTCCACAACACACAACTATACCATTTTGAACACTAAACATGTACTAGACCTTAACAAAAGCTTGTACAAACATTCACTCATTATGGTTCACTATTCCTAGTCACTACTTGCCCCCTTGACCCTTTGCAAACCGACGGCTAGACACAAAACCATGGGGCAATGTCCATACTTGCCATTAATGGCATAGTACTAGGATATCCAAGTACTAGATATTGCTTGTACTCAAACATAGGGAACCCCCTTATTTTGCTCTCTCTTGTCGTATGATCAACCCAAACCACACAAGTGCATCCAACTTGTGTTAGTTACTACCAAACTTAAACACTATCACATATATCCTCCCACATTCGGTTACCAACACACATATACAAACGAAACATTTACTCCCAATCATACTCACACAATCTCACATTTACTCCCATGGCATTGAATTTAGTCAAGGGACATTAAAGAAGAAAGAAGGCTCGGCTTACTTAAGATTTGACTAGGAAATCTTTATAGTCCACTCTAGGTCACGGCTAGGTTCTAAAACGTGTAGAACTCGAGGAGGTTAGCTAGCTTTGTTCACCACCATCATCCTTATCAAGACAAGTAAGTATATATTTCCTCACCACCTTCCATTTACTCTTACTTCTCATGCATGTCATTCACTCAAGTTCTTAGAAAACGAGGCCAAAATGTATGCACACGTAAACTATGCTAGCAAACTCGTGACTTGAACATGTTAGTTACAAGAAAACATGTTTTCATGCTTAGACCAATAAGCAACGTATGGAAACAAGTAACTAACCTAGGATGCTTCCTAGAAAACTAGAGTGCTAAACCTAAAAGATTGGTTAGTCGAAGCCCTATAAGTCTCGGCTTATTTATATTAAGCCGAGTATGAGCCATGTCTTATTAAGCCTTCGTGGCTAAAACTAATGCATAGGAGTGGAGGAGTTATTAGGTAACTTAGAACATTACATAAGTTACCGAAATAAGCCATAAGCCTCGAAATGAATAAGCCATAGGCCTCGAATCACATAAGCCATAATCTAGTTTAAGCCAAAATATTATAAGCCCAAAAGCCCAAGTTATTATTTTAGTTATATTATTTTGGTTAAGTTTAGTTTTCTAAATAATTAAACTAGCCCAATAACAATCCCACTAGGCCCTTTAACCAAAACCGGACACTTAATGGGCCACCCAAGCCCATTAAGCACCGAACATAATAAATGGGAGACTTCACTTCTAGGGCTTGGGTTAGAGAGGGGCGAATAGATTAAATAAATAAAGTCGAAGTGCAGTTCCTATTTCTCAGCTCAGATTAGAGCACCAGGCAAAGGAGTAGGAGCAGCAGCTGGAGAACCACCATAGCCATCCATGGAAGTAAGAATAGCAGCAAAAGTAGTAGTAGGAACACAGGAACTGGAAAAGGATTCAATCGATCCAGCTCTGATAACAAAGCTGTAGGCAAGCCTTAGGACCATCCATACCTCAAAGCCCTTCGAGAGATTCAAGACCCCCCTTAAATAAAGTAAAGGCGGCTGATCCCGATTTTTCTTTATTCAACTACCTTGACCATCTTCTGAAGTTTCCCCGTCGCGGCGTTAGGCGACATTCATTGGCTAATTCCGCAGAAGATCACACAGGCCATAGGTAACGGCTCTTATGCCTTGCCAGCAGAAATCAATCTAGAGACCGTCCTCCCTATCGCCCGCCCAATGCTTACTATCGAGATTGGTTTCCCATGTGCGAAATCTAAGGGACTTGTTCCTATGGAGATTCCCCTTGGTCTAATTCCACGCCTTATGACGAAAGGGGAGTCGGCGTGGCGTAAAGTGAAGATTGGGGGGCTCATTCTCAAGATTCAAGGCTATTCCTTTCACACCGTTGGGAAATTCAACCATTTCCCCAGCTTGAATCTCGTTCAACCCATAAACACGTGTAATCCCATCTCCAACTGAGACCACTCGACCAATCTCATCCACTTGAAAATTGCTTTCCAGGATAAAGAATGCAACCAAGATAGGGATGAATGACTCTACTGACAAGTTACGGTAACCACCTGCAATCCTGACTGTGTAGGCCCTTCCTAAGATAGTGTATGTATCTTTTCACGCTATACCTTTTCTTTCTAGTTGAGCTATGAAAACAACTGAGATGTAATTCCACTACTATTATAGCTTGAGATCTTCTTCGAACTAGCTGCTCTCTAAATAAAAAGAAGCTAGTTCTATTGATAGAGCTTTCACGTCTGCGCATAGAAGACTTTTTTCCCTTCCATTCCGTTCTTACCATATCATGGGCAGTTGGGTTGGAATCCGTGTGATGGTTCGAAAGTGCTTTCAAATGGCATAATTGGAAGATTGATTCCTCGATCTTTAAAGAAAACTGACTCCTCCTACTCCTTCTTCTCCTTTAGGATAGGATCGTCGTTGGTCCTTCTTTCACTAATGATCTAATGATCTCACCATTTTCTAGTAGTTCTCGCGAACGCGCGAGGGACTATCCTTTCTATCGCTTGCCCTTTCTTTTCACTCTCAAGACAAGGCTCTCTCTTTTATAAAGCGAAGCAAAGCGCATGGCGCTGAAAGCTCAATAAACACAGACGAACACGATGCAGGGACAGGACGGCTCTCGGTTCTTGAGCATGTTGGGGGATTAGGCGGCAGTTGAAAGAGCTGCTCAAAAGTTTGACGAAGAAGCTCTTCTCTGATTGTCGCGTTCCCCTGGGCGAAAGATAAATAATTGTTTACCAAGACAAACCGTAGCGGGATGTATGAGAACTTAAATGAACACCCTGGGGAGCTACACCTGCGCTTAGGAGAAGAATCCTGTGACCCTCCCATGATTGAATGACTGAGCTATGCCATGGGGGAAGTCTTTCTCTGAACATGCAGTAGAAGAACTCCCCCGCTTTCAAGCTCCATCTTTCAGACCTGCGTCCCTTGCCCCGAACAAGCCCTGCTCTTTTTAGTCGTTTCTAGAAGAAAGAATTGATTGACGAATCTCCGGGTTCACTCCCCCACTAACGGACTTTACTGGCCTGAAACTTTCAGTTCTCTTACTCGACTAGAGGGCTTTCCCTCACGACTTTCTTTTTTCGTAATTAGATCCTTTAAAGTGCTCGCAAGAGGTAGATGATCCCCTTCCAATAGTCGACGGTTCCAGTGACTATGAGTTCTCTAGATCGATCGGCCTCAAAGAGTTAAGATTAGAATCGAAATAGAAGATAAGGCCTTTCTTTCTCAAAGTCAACTTTCTCCCGTCCCTTCTTGCTTTAGAAAGATTTCATCTAGCGTGCTGGACTAATATAATAGAAAGTCAAGGCTCTTCTCCTGTTCTACGAATCTACAACTCTCTTTACTGAGCGAGACTCCATCTATATCCCTACTAGTGGTTATTCTTTCCAGGCCGAGCTGTAGGTCACGTGACTTGCACCGAGTTGGTGGCTGACTGGGCTTTTGATTTGATCAAAGCAGAGAAGCTCTCCTTCTTGTTATCCAAAAGCAAAAGTCGGTCGAATCGGTCGGGCCCCTGCCCCGGAACGTCGAATGAAATAGGTGGCCGGGTTCTTTTTCTACGACCCTTTTGATATGATAGGCCCGGCCCCAGGACCCCTATCCCTTATGTTTAGGAGCGGGATCCGCTCAAGAACGACGGTCGTACGGGAGGCACGGACTCCGCGAACAGTTAGCCTGCTAGATCGCTCGAAAGGCATCTAGCAAAGATAGACAAGAAGGCATTGATTGAACGGTCCGATCTAGAGGCACAGATGTGTTGGGCAGAAACGGTGAAACTGCTGATCGTACTTTAGTCGCTTTCTGGGAGTTATTCCTCAATCTTCGAAGAATGCGGCGTTGTATTATTGTAAGTTCCCTGTTCCAAACATTTCCTTCAAGTAGACGACAAGTTTTAAATTTGAATGAAGCCTCTGTACGACTTCGTTTGGCCTGTGTTCCAAATTCAATGCTCAGGCAGCTCAAAAGCCTTATTCTTCAACAGGAGTTGGTCTAGTACTTAGGGGCAGTAACTCAAAGTGGTACCAGGTCAGTCCCTAACTATCTGCTTCCACTAAATATGCGGTAACGCTAACTCATGTGCTGAACAAAGGGTCAGTCACGGACCTCTTAGGTTTTTTCAGAAAGAACAACAAAATTCTCGTTAAGGTCCCATAGATAGAACCTGATACGCAATTATCTGTCTTCGTTCGTGATCATGTTGGGAACCCGCAAAGGAGAGGCTAGCAGATTGATAGAGGGGATCACCCGGCTCTTTCTAACTAAAGGTAGGCGTATCCTAATCTTTCTAAGGAGCAAAGCCACTCTCTTTTGTGCATGAGTTTAGAGGCTGAGGGGGAGTCTACTCTACTCAAGAGACACTCTCACTCCTATCTTTCTCAGAGCTGCCACGGGAGTACCATGTTAGGCATTTCTTTTATGTCTTTCTTGTTTAGGTGTGTAAGACCTGGTCATTCTCTAAACCGTAGGTCTCTTAATGTGTGCAATGCTGCTGCAGTATCTTTGTCTTGTCTTTCTAAGGGAAGGCTTTAGCTTTCCAATCGTAGGCCTGGGCCTTCTTTCTTGACCCTTTACCGGAGAGGCAACCGTCTTGTCTTAACTGTCCCGAGCTGGGTTGTGCTCATTAAAATAGTTGTCCTAAATGCCCCTTTTTAGCTGTCGCGGGAAGAGTAGGTGATTTTGGATTAACTCCTGGGATTTCGGGTTGTTTTACTCTCTTTCAAACAGTATACTTTTCCATCATTTTTGCTTGTGCTAGTGTCCCCAGAAATTCTTGGATTTCTCGCAATATGAGATTGAATGCCATAACTCTTATTTGTATTTTACTTCTTATTGGTGCACTCAAGGCCTACTGCATACTTCAACTCCTCGCTATAGTAGACTCCTATAAACTCACCAGTTGGAAAGATCAGAGTACCCGTCTTAGAACGATATGGCAGAAAGGGCTTCTTGATTGTCTTCGGACATACCACATATGCCTCAATAAAGCCTAACATGCTATCTATGAATCTTTCATCTCTTCTCCTCCTGCGATAAGGACGTGTCTAAGGACGCTACTTCGGGCGGGCGTGCTTCTTTCTATGGGGGCGCGCATCACTTTGAACGTGCTTGACTTTACCGGCAGATGCATGAGTCAGAACGTAATAGCTAGGCACGTCGTGGGAGGAGAATAAGCAAAAATGATGATTGTTATTGCTAAAAATGATAAGTTATAAAACATATATATGATTTTCGAGACATAAAACAAGTGCAAGGGCCAAACATGTCAAATTGGATAGTCTAGGGTTGCGGTTAGTTATAACCGAGCCATAATTTAAACCCCAAAGGATAAACTTGTCACTTTGCAAACTATTTACAAGCCCTAGATACTTTTCGTGCCCTTTTGGACCTAGTTCGAGTCTTGAAGGACTTGTTTTGACCTTTTGGTAAACTTATTCAAACCTAGGTTACTTTTTGTGCCTCCTTTATGTTTTCTGAAACCACAAGGACCCTTTGTGCCATTTTGTGAATTTAAACCGAGCGCTAGGGGCTGTTGTGTAAATTGTGAACATACCCTAACTTTAACCAAACTACAAGGGCTGAAATTGACAAACCATAAAACCTTTACAAGCCTAGGGCGTTTGTATAAATATACCAAAAGTATATTTATATACTTGAGGGGCTAGAATCGTAAATTCCCTAAACTATATAAACCCTAATTATGTATTTTCCCTAACTAATTAAAAAGCGTAAATTTAAATAACACGATAAATACAAAAACCATGTTCGTTCATAAACTTGTCATTTAATTAAATTATAAAAACTTTGGAGACTTTTATTAATTAAAATGTAGCACGCTTTAGTAAACCGTATTTATATAAATTTTTATATATAAATATAATTAAATTTATAAAAATAAATATTATTAAATATATTTATTATAAATCTTGTATGTTTTAAATAAATATAAAACCGTCTTTTATACAGGTTTAAACTCACTTTATAGTAGTACACGTACGAAAACATTAATTAATCGAAGTAGTAACTTGGACTATATAACTTAATACATATTTAAAAGTAATTACTATATTACTTGAACTACGATAAATTAACTTACGAGAATCTTAATAAAATAAATAAAACCAGTAGAAGCATATGTAGATTACTCCAGTGACTTTTGTACAACCTATTATACTTATACTGAGACTATATAATTACTTAGGTTGTTGACTATGTGTTGGGCATTACTTTGGAATCTTGTGACTTTTACCATATTATTGAGGTGAGTTCATGGCCCCACTTTATATATAGACAAACTTTTAAATCATTTTTGGGGAAGAAATCGTGCAATTTAATTTGTGGATGTAAACTGAACTGTACCAACTTTAATTACATGTGTCTATTGTAGAATTCCTCATGACCCCTGAACTGAAACTGTTAGAATTGTAGAATTACCCTGAAAGTTATAAATAGATCTATTTGGGATTGACCATCCCCACCTGAGTGAGTCATGCTCACTGTGCCATGGCCGGGACAACTGGTGTTTACCATGTCAGAACGGAATAATGGATGCCTTTTAATAAGGCGAAGCGCTCTCATTGTTGAGGGCTCAACTATGTCAAGTGTCAGTTTCGAGCAATAGGAAATGTAATTACCTTTAAGTATTGATGCTTTGTGCATCACTACTTCAGTGACTGTTTTACTATCCAAACTTATTTAATATACCTATGATTTCACCAACTTTATGTTGACCCTCAAAAGCATGTTTTTCTCAGGTATTTGAAGCAGGTAGTTATATTGTGCATGGATCTCAACATCAGGCTAGACAGCATTCTAACACGCATCTGGGATTTTTATTACTGGGGACTTATATACAATCTTTTATTTGTGATGGAAACATTTAAACAACAATTTGCAGTTTTAATCATGTAATAAATGTTTGGTAATCTTTTATCTGATGCTCTATGTACTATCTGCTATAGATCCACCTACGTGACACCCAAATATTATTTCCGCTGCATTTGACCAATTTGGAGGTGTCACATCATGTATGTCAGCATGCTGATTGTTTTGAACCTGACCAATTTGGTCATTTGTGTTGATTTGCTGATCATTTTTATCATTTTGAGACTGATCATTATTTGATTGACAACCATCAGTATTTGATACTGAAGGATTTCCTTTTGTAGGTCTTGTCATATCTTCAAATGGATCAATATGAGTGACTGAGTTGCTTGTTTGATATCTTTGAGAAGGCTCATAATGTTGAAATTCATCGGATGGATAATTGTGAGATTCATGAATATGAAGTTCATCATCTGATGGATTTGTAAATTTGAGAGCTTCAGAACTTTTATTGAATGTGATGTGATAAGTTTCTTCAATACATTGTCTTTTTGTGTTGAAGACTCTATATGCTTTAGATACTAGGGAATATCTAAGGAAGTAACCATCATCAGATTTTTCATCAAACTTTCCAAGGTGATCCTTGTGATTGTGAATGAATACTGGACACCCAAACACGTGTAAGAATGAGATGTTTGGAATTCTCGCCTGAAGACTTCATAGGGAGTCTTCATGTGTCTCTTCACAATGATGGATCTATTTTAAGTGTAGCAAGCAGTGGCTACAACATCAGTCCAAAAATGCTTAGAGAGAGCAGATCCAGCAAGCATTGTCCTTGTTGCTTCAATCAAAGTCCCGTTCCTTCTTTCAGCCACACCATTTTGTTCAGGTGTGTAAGGAGATGAGAAATTTTGGGAAATTCGTTTGTCATCACTGAATTTGATCAGTGTTTGATTTCTGAATCCAGTGCCATTGTCAGTTCTGAATTGTTTGACATGAGTGTCATTTTGATTTTCAACTCTTTTGATGAAAGACATAATGGCATCTGATGCATGACTTTTCTTTGTTAGAAAATATACCCAGGTGTACCTAGAGTACTCATCAACTATGACAAGTGTGTATTTTTCATGACAAATGGCCCTAGGTGATACTGGGTCAAATAAGTCCATGTGAAGCAAGTGGATACTTTCTTTGATTGAGAAAGTTTGCTTTGTTTTGAAACTGGCCCTATGGTGCTTCCCTTTTTCACATGCTGAGCATGGTCTGTCCTTGGAATAGACAAGTGAAGGAAGACGAATAACAAGATTTTGTTTGCCAGCAGAGCTATTATTTTGAAATTAAGATGTGAGAGCCTCTTATGCCAAAGCCAGTTGGTAATGTTGGAAGCTTTAGCAAAGAAACATGTCTCCTGAGTAGAGTTCATATTCATGACATACACATCTTTGACTCTGGGAGCAATCATCACAATTTCATGATTGGAGTTGAAGATTATACCTTTTTTGTCATCAAACAACACAAGATACTTTGCATCACAAAGTTGACTTATGCTGATGAGGTTGTGCTTCAATCCATTGACATATGCTACCCTTGAGAAAACTATACCATTGCATTTTACTGAACCAAATCCTTTAGTAGTAGCTGATGAGTTATCACCCAAAACAACTTTAGGACCTTGTTCCTCCTTATACTTGTGCATATAACTTTCGGTGCCAGTCATATGCCTTGAGCAACCACTATCTAGGTACCAAATAGGCTTCCTGAGATCACACTGCACAAGTTAAGGAAATGGTCAGTTTTGTTTTGAAACCCACCTTTGTTGGGTGGGGGTTTTAGATCTGGAAGGTGTTCTAGATCTGGAGGGTCCTTTTGATGAGGGTGTGTGAGATTGCTCAGAAGAAGAAGAGGTCTGAACAGCTTTTGCTTTCTTAGCCTGGAGGGCTTCACCTCTTCAGAACCACTCTATATGATTGTGATCAGATGTAGTGTGGACATTGCTTCCACAAGTTTCACAACATTTGGTAATAGAGTTTGGGTTTCTTGGTTTAATACCTCTTTTGAGTGAGATAATTCGATTATGTCCATGAGTGTCATGGTCATAACTTCCACAAAAATTACAAACAGGGTAATAGTGGCAGTCATCTGAGTGATGATTGCCCATACCACAATGAATGCATGATGGGAAAGACATATTACGCTTGGAATGAGATGCTTCAGTATTGTGAGCATCAACACTAGTTTTGGCCAGCATATACTGAGTATGTTCACAAGTGCGATGATCAGTCCTCTCACATTTAGTACAATAAATCACTCTTAGGCAAGTTTCAGTGAGATGGTTGTTTAGACCACATAAATCACAAGCCCTTTTAAATTATGTCTTGTACTTAAAATCGGGAGAGTTTGAAGGTTCATCTCTGAATCGAGTTGGTGTTTGCTGCTGCCTGAGTTGCAATTTGAGATCATTGATCTCTTGCATAACAAGAGACATTCTCTCATCTTCGTCAGATCTAGCTTTCTTCAGTTTATTTGTTGAAACTGAAGAGGTAGTTCCCATATGTGAACCTTCAGCAGGAGCTGAAGAGTTCTTGAAGTGTCAATTTTGAAAAGTTTGGAAGAACTACCTTTGTGTGTGGTGTGAGACTTGATGATTGACTGGATTGATTTGGATCCAGTAGAGGGTTCAGTACCAGCCAACTTCTCCAAAGGAGGAAGTGGGGTACTTACTTCATTATCTAAATCATCATCTAAGTCATCCTCAGTAACTGAGGACTCAATAGGTGCTGAAGAGTCAGCATTTGCTTGAAACTCAGGAAGAAGGATTCGTCCAGTGTCATGATTGGGTAAATTCTCTTCACTTGACCTTATAACGTCAGGGATAGAGCTACCATCCTCATTTGAGGCTTTGACAAAGACAATAGAGTTGGTGCTGGAGGATCCTTCAGCACCAAGCATTTTCCATTTTTGAGCAGGAATTCGTTCATTGATGCATTGATTTACCCTATCAGAGTTTCTAAGCTAAGATTTAACAATGTCTTTTGCTTCTTTTAATTCAACTCTTAGGGAGTTATTTTCATCAAGAATCTCTTTGTTCAATTATTAAAAAGTAAGAATATCAAGTTTAGCTTCTTTTAGCTCTATTTGCTTACTTTTAAAATCTTTAAGTTTTAGAACAAGTTTATGAAATTTTTTAAGCAAATTGTTTCTTTGTTCTTCAACAAATTTTAGATCAATACACAAGTAATCAAAGACAAATTTAATGTCATCTTTATCTTCTTATTCAAGAAGAGTTTGTACCTTTTTTTATTGTGATATTGACCCTTCACCGTTTCTGGCACTTTCTCTGGCCACAACATTAGAGTTAGCCCCTTCGTTATCAGCAAGTGTCATCAGCACTTTTACATTAACCAGTTCATCATCATTCGAAGAAACAACTTCTTCATCCCATTCATAAGCTTCAGCAACAAGTCCTTTGTTCTTGTCTTGTTTGGGAGCCTTAGAGGAAGAACTTTCAGTGCTCATGAGGGTCAGTCTAGCTTTAATTTCTCTGTATTTGGCCTCAAAATCTTTTGTTGGTTTGTGACAACCGTGGTTTTGAGGTTCGTCACTTGGTCTTATTTTAAGGTTAATTTATGTGTGACTATGTGATTTGCGTGTTTACATGTTATTTTACGTGAACGAGGTTGGTGTGGATATCGTTTATGGGTATAAAGTTCTCATAAGTAAATCGAGGAACGGTTATTTCATGTTCATGAGCTCACAAATTAGTGACTATGAAATGAAATGGTGTTATTTTGGTGTTTTACGTATACGTATAAGTATTATAGTAAATCGTATTTTTTTTTTTACGATTTGGGGTTTAGCATTTAGAGGTCTCGGGTAAGGTGTTTAGTCATGTGAGTATTTTTCGGGATGGTTTTAAGTCATTTAGGACTTAGTTATAAAGTTTAATTCAAAATTTAAGATTTTTTTTAAAACTGTATATTTTACGTTTTTTGGGTATACGCGTAAAATTGACTAGTTTTATGGTTTTAAGGTTTCGGAGGCTTTAGGAGCTGAAATAAAATAAGGTAATTTAAGGTATTATTAATAACATAATAATAAGTAATAAAAAGAAAAAAAATAAAAAAATATATGTTAAAGTCGGTTTAGGCCGATTAAAAAGAAAGAAAAGGGAAAAAAAGGAAAAAAGGGAACCGAGCTTTTGTAATGGGCCAAGGACTTGTTAGGAAATTATATAAAGACTTTTTATTAACAAAAACCACATCATAATCCCCTGGAGATCAAGCTTAAGTCGAAATCAATGGAGTCTATTTAGGGTTCTTCATTAATTTTTCTTCTTTCAAAAATTCTAAGGTAAAATCTTCAATACACTTTTTAATTAAATTGTTTTTAATTCTCTTACAATCAATACATGATGGATCTAGGGTTAAGTTAATTATGAATTATGTATTATAATGGTATAAACATGATTAGATTAATTAGAGATAATAATTATACATGGTGATGGTAATTAATTAAGCTAATTGTGTGAAATTCATTTTTAAAAACTGGGCAAAATTTTATGTCACTAGTTTGATCATATCTAGAGTTCTACAAACCCTTATTTTGCGATCCAAGCATCACTGAATAGGTATTTGAAGTGGCTTTCAAATTCAAGAAACGAGAAATAAATTGGAGGTCGGGAGGTGGGTCAAATACAGGTTAAACAGTCGGAGGTCAAAATAGTTTTGAAATCAGTCGGGTTTAATTTAATGTTTTAAGGTGATTGGGGTACTTAGGAGTACACTTGAGCCCTCTAATGAGCATGATAGTTGGTTTATATATTAAATAAGAGATCTGAAGGGTGGCTAAGCAAATGGGTTAGGTTAAGACCCCCTAATCATAACAAATGTTTTGTATGTTCAAAATCGGTAATATGCGGATAGGCAGAAGTATATATATATATATCGGGGCCTTAACAGTAGCTTTAAGGTTGGGGCAAAAGGGAGGAGTTAGCTGACATATGTAAGGGCATAGGATTTCCTTTACAGAGATCATGGGTATGGTTAGGTGGGCGTTTGGCTTATAGTTTGGAGACCTAAAAACCGGGACTGTTTTGGGTAAAATGTTAACGAGACGGGTTATTAAGTAAACTAAGTTAAGGGCTTTATAGAGGGGTGTAATGAGATGCTTAGAGCATATAAATGAGGTATATATATGGGAGAAGGTTAGATGTCCATCATGGGTTGATGAGCCATCTTAGTGTTTGGTTCATGTTTTAATTGTGTGCTTTTGTTTGTTAGCTTTTTGCTAGTGCGCAGATTTTTGGAGAAGCTCAATCAGGTGAGTGTCATAGTCCCATATCTTTTAATGATTTTCACTTCCAGATGGAATGGAAGAGACACTGTATGGTTTTGTAACTAATGATGTGAATGTTTTTATGGTTTGTGATGGACTTGTGTGTGCACTTATGTGATTAACTGCTATGTGATTCTTGATTGTGTTTATGATTTGGATCGGGGGACACGTACCGTCTTAGTTATTGTGGTTTAACTTGGTACCAAGGGGATGTTGACAAGGCGGGGCCTTGGGGAGGTACATAGATGTGTGAGCATCTATGGGACCAATGGATAATGACAAGGCGGGGCCTTGGGATTGGTACATAGGTGTATGGCCGCCTATGGTACCATGGTGTTTGGTAAGGCTGGGAGCCTTGGATTTGGTTTGGAATGATTAATCTTGAATGTTAGTTGTTAATGCATACTTGTAGCACATTGTCCATATGTTTAGTGGTTCATGGTTGTTCACAGCTTATTATAATATATTTTCGGTTGGAGTCTAAACCTATGACTCTCACCAACATTATGTTGACGTGTTTTAGTGTCTCTTTCAGGTGATAAAGTGGTTAAGCGTGAGAACGTATGTGGCTAGGATTGGAGTCGCGTAGGAATGCATTTAGAAGGAGATCCCCGTTCCTTCTTAGTTTATTTTTCTGTTTGTTTCAATAAGTGATACTATGAACCTATATGTTAATTTGTTTGTGTTGATTGTTTGTCTTGGGTAAGAGGTAGGACTGTTACCTACTTACCTAGACTCCTGCATTGATGAGATATTGTCATGACATTTGTGTCACCTTTTATGACATTTCTAATTCATATAGTTCTCTCTATGGACACGCTATTGTTGTGATGATATCCATGTGTCGCGTCCCATATTTCGCCATGGTGGGGTGTGACATGGTTGAAGTTCAACCCTGTTTTGCTGAAATGAAGTAGAAGCAATTTGTTTTGGTTGAAATGATGATTGACCAGATAGTCTTGATTGAGCTGGTGAGGAATAGGAAGGTATGGATGTTTTGGAGTAACAATCCCTAGCATAGTGACTAGTCTTTCCACATTTGTAGCATTTAGTATCCACTGAAACTTTTGTGGTGCTGGAGAACTTGTCTCATTTCTTAAAGAATCTTCTAGACTTGGCTAGAAGAGCTCTTTCATGAAATTCTTCTTTGAGGTCATTCAGATATTCCTCACTAGTTCTTGTGTCTTCTTCATCATCAGGACTATCTTGGTAGTCTTGGATGACAGCCTCACTGAAGAAGGCTGTGGACAAGGGTGTAGCAATGGTTAATGCTTTACTCTTGCTTGAGTCTTCATAAATCCTATCAACTAGGTTTTCTTCATATTTTAGTTTCCCAAAAAGAGAGGCCAGATCACAATCTTTAATGTGATTAGCATTTCTCAAGCTTTGGCAAAAACTGAGTCACTTCTTTGGCAATGCATTAACAAAAACTGTGTTGATTTCAAGTTTTGAAAGCTCAACACCATCATTCACAAGTTCATTCATCAGTGCTTTGTATCTGGTGAATGTCTGTGTGAGGGTTTCCCCTTCTTTGTGTTTGAAGGTGTTGTATTGAAGCTTTTTTAAGTCCATGATTCTTGTTTCCTTCACTTCAGACATGGTAAAGAATAAGGTCCTCCCATGTAGATTTGGCTGTTTTGCAATTTACAACAGAATTCATTTGGTCATCTGGAAGCACAGACATGATGAGACTTTTGAGACGCTGATCTAGGTTAGCAGCTTTTCTCCCATCAGCAGTCCATTGTGCTTCAGGTTTTCTATTGTCCCCAACCATGTAACCAAAAATACCATTTTCAATGATTCCAAGGAATTGAGGTTCAATCCCAACCATGTGGACAATAAACCTCTTATTCCAATTTGTAAAGTTAGCCACCTCTAGTACAGGAGAAACATTGAGTGGGCCACCCCTATATTCTAGGGTTTGTGGTATAACTTGAGCCATTTTTGTATCTTGATTTGAAAACTTTTAAATGAGCAGTTTAATAAAATAAGAGTTTAGCTAATCAACTGCTCTGATACCACTTGTTGGTCCCTTGTAAATCGTTATTACTTATCAACCTTAAGTAATAACTCTTTACCAAGACTCAAGTGTGTTGTTTTAACAATAGATAAGAACTATGAACAATTAAAACAACAATACCAATAACTTTTCAACGTATAGACTTTTATTAGAATCAAATAAAGAATCTATAACCCACTTTGTTTGCGGAATAACAAAGTGGTTGAATGACAATGGGTTGTGATCTCCTCTACTTAAACGTATAACCAAAGTTAAAGTCTAAGCTCCAATCTAAATGTTCATATGCATCTTGGCTATATGGTTTAGTTGGTATCGAGAGAGAAAGGTTTTCCAGAGTTTTTACTCTTGTATTGGTTAACCCTTTATCTCTCAATGTACACTCCTTTTATATGTAGTGTAAAATAGAGTTTGCATTTGCATGTTTCAATGCATGGGTTTATCCAGTGGGTGGTTGATGCCCATGCTGGATAAACAGTAAAAAGTACATATTAAACTATTCTAGAAAAGATAAAGGTTGTACTTAGATCTAAGTATACAAGCAACCTACTTTGACTTAAAGTTATCTTTTCCCGCCTAATGTAGACCATCAGAATACTAAAGAGTCTTCATTATCCTAGAGGAGATCGAAATCATTCAGTTTGGTATTGTCAAACCAAAGTGAACTAAAATCCCTTCTTCAGACTTTGTTCTTCAGCAACTAGACAGCCTAGTATTTGAAGCGAAGACTCCTTTGTCTTCTAAGTTAACTGGAAGGGGAATGCTGAACTTTCTTCAGCTACAAAGTCTTCAGTAGGAACATTGTTCCTCTGGTCATCCTTCAGCGGACTGGCCTTACTGCTGAGCATGAAACACTTAGAGGGATTTTATATTCAAATCCTAGAGTTGCTTCAAGGTCAGTAAATACTGACCCAACAGAAACTACGAACCTCAGTTGCAGACGTCGGTCTTGGCCATTTAGTGATAGCTTCAACCTTCGCAGGATCCATAGTGATCCCTTCTGTAGAGACAACGTGGCCTAAGAATGCCACCTTGGTTAGCCAAAATTCACACTTAGAAAATTTGGCATACAACTGTTTCAAACGAAGAATATGTAGCACAATACGTAGATGTTCTTCATGTTCTTGTTTGGATTTAGAGAAGATGAGGATGTCATCGATGAAGACGATAACAAATTTGTCTAAGTACTCATGTAAGACGCGGTTCATAAGGTCCATGAAAACCGTAGGGGCGTTAGTGAGTCCGAAAGGCATGACTACGAACTCATAATGGCCATATCTGGTGCGAAAAGCACTCTTGAGGATATCTTGCTCTTTAACTCGCAGCTGATGATAACTGTATCTTAGATCAATCTTGGAGAAATGCTTGGCGCTTTGTAGTTGGTCAAACAAATCATCGATACGTGGTAGTGGATAACGGTTTCTAATCGTGATCTTATTCAGCTCACTATAGTCAATGCATAGACGCATATTGCCATCCTTCTTCTTGACAAAGAGTACCGGTGCACCCCATGGTGATATACTCGGTCGGATGAAACCTCGCTCCAGTAATTCCTGCAGCTGATCTTTAACTCCTTGAGCTCTATGGGAGCCATGCGATAAGGAGCCTTAGAGATTGGTTAAGCTCTTGCGATGAGCTCGATGTTAAATTCAACTTCACGAGTAGGTGGTATACCCGGAAGTTTTTCTAGGAATACATCAGGAAATTCTGAAACAATTGGTTGATCTTGGATCGATGAAACTTCGGTAGTGATATCCTGAATAGAAGCTAAGAAGCCCCCGCAACCATGAGATAGTAATGCACGATGATTTGTACGGACTTTTCTGGTATAAAACCATTATGAACGTACTCTGGTGCTTGAACATCGCTGAAGATACCCTGATAAGTATGACAATCAATAGTAGCATGATGCTTGGATAACTAATCCATGCCTAAGATGAGATCAAAGTCACACATATCTAAAGGAAGTGCGTCTACTGGGCGAATCTTATCATCGAATTCTAGTGGAAGGTCTCTGTACACCTGGGTGATGCGTACAGAGTCTCGCATGGGCGTATATATACTTAAAATATTCCCTAGTGGCGTAGGTATTTTATTAATACTAGTGGCATACGTAGGGGATATAACTGAATGAGTAGCACCAATATCGAATAAAACGCACGCAACATGACCGTTCATAAAGAGGATGCCAGTGATAGTACCTGAAGACTTATTGCCTTGGTCCCTTGTGGCAGTGTAGACGCGACTGGAGGCTGGTGGCTTAGGAAGAGCAGCACTAGAAGTACCAGAAGTATCTCCCTTCTTGCAATATTTCAACATGTGTCCGGGTAGTCCACACTTGTAACAGACACCGGCTGACTTACGGCATGGTCCGAGATGTCTATGACTACAAGTCGTGCAGATGGGGTAGGTGTAACCTCCTGGAGGTACCCTTGCTACCTGAGAGCCAGATGAAGATGAGTTGTTGGACTGCTGACCCTTAGAATTTTGGTCACGCCTACTCGTAGAGTTCCTGTTTATGATGCTGACATGTTAGTATGTAAAAACATACAGCAATTGAACATAGAAAAGTTTAAGAATATAGGGACCTGTTGTTGTTGGACTGGTTGTTGTTGTTAAGGTAATTGTCATTACTGTTCCTCTTGTCAGATCCATAATGATCGTTAGATTGACTGTTGCCCTTGTTGGCATTCTACTGAGTGGTCGGTTAGGACCGGTCTCCACCCTTCTGTCTGAAGATACAATTAGATAGGAAAAGGTATAAATGAACATAAAGATTGAAATGAAATGATAACGCTTGACGGCTGAAATTTATACCTCTTCTCAGGACAAGCTTTTCCTCGTAGTCATCACGCTCATGTAGCATTTCTAAGCTACGTGATGCATCATTAACTTGTGCCACATTAGCATAAGTAGCACTAAGTAAATGAGCCGCTGTAGAGGCGTGCAAAGCCTAAAGAAAGTGCTTGGCTTGTTCCTCCGCAGTACCCGCAGTCACACCTAAGAATCCAGCCAACCTAAGAAACCTCTGCATGAACTCAATTCTAGTCTCTCCATTTCTATGACGAACGGAATGATACTCCCTCTTGAGTCCTTCCTGCTCAGAAGTCGGAAAGAACTACGCATAAACAAAGTCTTGAAATGATCCCAAGTCAATGCAGCTAGCCAATCATCACCTCCATTAGTTAACTTGTAAGCTCTCCACCAATGTAGGGCATCACCCTCAAACTTATAGCAAGCCAACCTTGACTTGTAGACACCACCTCATCCCATAGCATCAAAAATCTTCTCCATATGCAAAATCCAGTCTTCTGCATCAGATGAAGTTTCAGCATTGTCAAAAGATCTTGGCTTCTGCTTGTTAAACCTCTCAAGCCAAGTGTGTAAAGTAATCGGTGGAGGAGGATTGTTGTTTTGATTCGGCCCAGTCTGGTACTCAGCCTGAATTTGGTTCCTGATTTGGGGAAGTATGGCTTGCAGCGCTGCTTGGACAGCTGCTGCTAGCTCTTGTTCGCGTATTATGACCATCTGACAGTTTAAAAAAATGAACATAAATGAAATGATTAATCTGATTATAACATATGGTAAACATAATGAAATGATGCATTAAAATAGTTTGTTAAGGCATAGCCAAATGCAAATGACATGAAAATAAAATGACGTAGCGGAGATGAACGCCTGTGGGTCGGTTCATCAAAACGAAAAGCCATGAGCTAATGTGAACGCCTATGGGTCGGTTCACCAAGCTAAATGATTCGATTAAAAGCACATGTGACTAACTAAGGCCAGTCCTGTCCCAACCATTACTTAGTCAAAATTCCTGCAACAATGATACATGAAATGAATGCATGAAAACAAACTGTCAGTTCTAGGAAGACACTGATGACTACCCACTAGTCACAAGTTAATTTTTAAGAGCCTACAGGTCGAAGCCTTGGCTCTGATACCATAATTGTAATACCCTATTTTGATAAATGGAATATCACAAGATAATTATGGCCTATCATCAAAGCATGCAAGGTAAATGTCTAAAACATTAAATGACTATAAAGAATCCGGAAACAAACATCGGATCCAACATAAGCTCCACACACGAAATGCATAAGTAGAATGTAAAGGAAAAGGACTAAACAATGTCCAACAAAGCAAAAGTATGTAAATGCATTAAAGAATGAAAGAAGACTGGCGCCTCATTCCATGCACGTACTCTTGATTCCTAGCTTTGCTCTTTAGTACATGTCGTTTGGGAACATGGAAAGGGAAACGGCTGAGCAATACGCTCAGTGTGCATATATATAACAGTGACATGGAATAACATAAACATAAGTAAAGACTGAAAGGGAAACATAAGGATGAAAATGCAGCGGAATAATGTATGTCCTGAGGAAACCTAGTGACATGTAATAAACTGGTTTATTTGAAAAGATTAGGTTTATATCATAAAAACTGTATTTTAAATGCCCAAGATTCCATATAGGTCATGAATATAACAACGTGCATGAATACATAGAGGGGTGGTCGTCATGTAATTAGAGGGACTGCCTCTAATAATAATAGTCTGGGTAAGAGGGATCAACTCCTTGTGAAGGATGCAAGGCACACACCACATTCACCATGAAAATACTGTCTGAAACATGTAATCTAGGATGCACCCATTCGCCCCACATGATAATAATAATAAAGGCCAAACTGTAAAAGGGACGATGAGAGCAATCACTCTCACCGCAGAAGAGTCATAACACCGGTGCCTCTAGTGCTATAGTTGTGGTACCTCCGTAACTAGGTGAAACATGGCATGCTTGTAAATAGCTCAGGTAATTAAAATAAATATAACATTTTCTGACGTGTTTAAGACACATGACCACAGGGAAAACATATGGAATAGCAAACGGGAAAACCTAATCAAACATGCAAAGGGAATTGTCCATACTGAAGGACAGAATATCCGTACCTTGTGTCCAGTAATGTGAACGAAGAGAACGCGGAGAATCTTACTCAAACCTCGCAAGTGCTACATAATAGAATAGACGTGTATAAGTTATCTGATTAACCTATACATAGTTGATTATTAATTACTTGACGTTTCCTTAACTTGTTTTACTTGTTCTTGTATTGCCTTAAATGTTCTTACTTGTATTACTGATTTATGTTAAAGCAACTATTTAGATTAGTGTAATTCATGTTCTTATAAATTAATAAGCATAAAATATGTATAACTCATGATCATATAATAAAGTTTATTAAATAAATACTTTTAAGCTATAAAAAATGATAATTATTAATTAACAATAAAATATATGTTTTATTTGGGACTATAAATTAATAATAAGGTAAGCCTAAGTTAATAAAACTTTACCAAAGCTTGATAATTACATAACCAAATGAAGTCTAGATATTAATTTAATTACGCAAACAAATACTTAGATCAATTCCGTTAATAAAATATAAACTAAGTTGCATAAATAATTTAATTATATCACGTAAACAATAATTAAATTAATCTTGACTATTTAACATAAGCTTATGTACCCGAGCCTACCGAGACACCCAAGTCTCGGTCGCACTAAAACACAACAAACTAGCACAACTACTTAAAACTAGTGCTGTCCCATATATCCTTTTGTAGTTCTGTCCAACATACACCCAAGTCCTGTCCAATATCTTGTTAACACAGTATTGTCCAATATCCTGAACAGCAGTGTCCAAGATACGTCCAGACTAGTACTAGTTCCTGTTGTTTGTTATTAGTACCCACTGTTTTAACACATACTTCTGCTGCTTGTTTATTTTACCCACTAGATCATAGTAATTTACCACCGCCTGTGTATAATTAATACGGATAATAAACCAAACGCCCCTGTTAGGGGTTTGGGCTTGCGACTGAGTAAACAAAAGCCACCCCGCTGGTGGTATTAAATCCCCACCGAGACCATAGATTGGTCTCGGCTTGCGTGTAGGCTGAAAACAACAAACACCCACCTTAAATCTCGATAAACCCCACATCTATTTACATGTTCATAATCTGTTTATGGATTGTTGATCACTTAAACATACAAAACAATTAAATAACAAGGATTTAAGATTACCTAGAGCGTGTTAGGGTTTAGGAATAAAAACATGAACACGAACCTTGCCTTGGATTTAAAAGTCGCGACTGTTTCTTGTTTCTTGGGTGAGCAGCGACGGCAGGAAGGGATTAAAAAAAACAATGATTGACTTATGTTTGTTATTTTAGGGTTTTTATTGTGATTATGTTTCCTTATATATATATTACTTCTTCCCGTTCCTATTTTTTCTTCCTAGTCGGTCTATAAGTCCTATTGGGCCTCAGACCATTACCTTGCCCCCCTCTAGCCGTCCAAAACAAAACAGCCCATCTACTTGTTTTAGATTTCGTATTTTGTTAATTCTTACGCGTAATCGAGTTTAAATGTTGTGAATATATATCGTTATCAATTTACATGTTATACGTAAATATAATTACATAGTTTACTTATCGTGTTTTAATTAATATACTATATATATAATAATATTCGTGTAGCGTATAATATATTAATTAATCGTATCGTCATAATTTATGTAATTTCATGTAATTTATGCTCTAAGGTATTTTTAAAGCGGGTTTTACAACAACAATACACAAACTCAATATAATCCACTATATTCTTTAAAAAATATATAAGTCCACTATAAAAAAACATAATTTACATAATTAACTATGGGCCAGAAAAACAATTAGTATAAGCAAAAAAAAATTAGACACAGAACTCAAAATCTTACCAAATTAAGGATCATATATCTCTAATTGTTAGAATAGATGAATTATACTTAATTTCTAGAATCTTCTTGATTGTGATCTTCTCGACCTGATGATTTTTTAAAATCGAATCAGGGTTTCTTTTTTTTTCTGGACGATTGAATTGGGTTTCTCTTTTATGTTTCTGGAAATCGAATTAAAATCGAATGTTTGAAGGTATTATTTTTTATTTATTGTTTTGATGTGTGAGAAAAATCGTATAGTAGACATTGGATAAGATTCAAGTGGGGATTGTTCTTATCTGCAATACAAAGAAAGACGAGGTTTGCAATTGTGGGTAGACATCTGGGTGGGAAATAGGAAATTTGTTAATGGGTCCATGATTTTAGTGTTTTTACATAAAATCCCTTAAAGTTCTTTAAAAAATTTAGCCCACTTTCTTAAACTTTTTTTTTTCTTTTATTTGTGACACACTGTATTTCCCATCTGTTTTAAAAAATGATTTTTTACAGTATTAGTTTGACAATACTATTAGAAAACTTACTAAATTAAGAAATATTAACATATGTTTTAAATAATAAATAAAAAAAAGTTCCAAAAACACTACTAAATAAGGGAAGTTCAAAAAACAAAAACTAAAAATCGTTTTGCTTTATAAAGAAAAAGATTTCTTTCACTTGTTTAAACAAAATTATTTATTAACAAAAAAAAGTAATAAAAAATAAAAAAATATTTTAGTTATTTCACCATCACATCAAACATCTTCATTCATATTTATTAGTTGGTTGAGTATCAAAGCCACTCTTATTAAAACACACGTTTATCACAAATTAAAAAAAATAACACCCTAGATCTACAAAGATACAAAAACCAAAATTAAAATATAGCATTGCATGAGGTCATGGCAATGTTCAAGTATAGAGGATTTGATATGAGCAAAAACTCATATCAATTAATCAACAAATCACCCTAAAACACATGGAAAATACCTCACTTTTGTGCTATAAAGCGGAATTATGTGGTATGTTTTGTGTTTGTGTTTAAATAGGTAAGAAGGATACATTTTCAAGCAAACAAGAAGAAATCAAGCTTATTTGGATGAAAAAGACAAAGAAGGATCAAAGATGACAAGACTTTGAAGATGAAGGACCTATCTTGACAACATTCCAAAGTTGAAGGACTCAAAGTGTAAATTGGTCAAAGTCAAGATCAAAGTCAAACATGGTCAACTCCAAAGTCAACCAAGTCAAAGGGTCAAACTAGACAAGAATACAAGTGGAAGGACCAAAAATGTCATTGGAATGAAGATTCTAGCTCATTTGGACATTCTACCAAACTTTAAGGACTTAATTTGTCAAAAATACTCCAAGTTTGTATGTGATCCGTGTGCATTGGTTCTTAACCAATGAAATTGCTTGAAAATTAGGACATGGATTGCCAGCTAAACAAGCCAACTCATCAGCTCATTAAATGATTCGTCTTGCTACAGTCCACCCCACTAGCTCATTTTCTAGCCAATAAGAAGCTGACATGCAATAATCCCTTTATCCATAATTTGGATAGCAATCCGTGTACTCAATTTTTGACCAACCAAAGACTGCTATGTGGCATCGTCTTCTACAAACGAACCCAGATTCGTTCTGAATCTACAATGTATTTCATGAGGAGATTTATACATGAAAATTGCTCGTCTTCAAGGTAGGAACATAATGGAAACACTTAATCAAACTGAAACTCAAAGGATCAAAAACCCCTAACTCATGATGAATACAAGAATCTGCAATTGAGCAATCTATGACACCTGGCAGCCTGTTATTGGATGGGACATGTCATCGACCCCAACTCACTCTCATTTCTTGTCTATAAATAGGGATTAGACTTCTCATTTGTTGTAAGTAGCTAAGTGTGAAATTCACACACACTTCCAATTTTCTCCTTTCATTCCTGTTAGTTAGCAGTTAGTTTAACAAACTCAAGAGCTTGACAAGCTCTTGAGTTAGTTATAGTTAGTTGTAACTACTTACCTACTTCTGTAACAAACTTTCACATTCAAATCAATAAAATTCACTCATTACCTTCAATCTTCTTATCTTACCATGCATTACTGTTGAATCTTGTTGATGTTATGAGTTTCTTGTGATCACACTTGATCATTAGAAGCTTTTTGAAGATTTGAAGCTGTTCTAGATCATTCTAGTTGCTGAATTGTTGATTTGTAGCAGAATTAGGTAGAATTGATCATGATGATGATTGTAGATGGTTGATTGGTTGATTTTAGTGCTAAGGTGGTGGTTTAGCATTGTTTAGGAGGCTCAGCGCCTACCTACTCCATCAATGGAGGCTTTTTGCTAAAAGGTTTCAAGTTTCTGAGTTTTGTTCCACTTAACTGTCCAATGCATGCTCAATACTAGTTTAAATACTAAATTCTGCTTTGATCAAGTGTCATTAGTCTGATTTGGTTTGATTCAGTTGATTAGATAGCTTATTGTTAGATTGTTAGCCTTTAGCTTGCTTTTACTTGTTCTGTCATCAATTTCATTAGTAATATAGCTTGTAATTTCATTCTGAGTACTTGTGTGTTAACTAGCCTGTTCTTAGCTCATTTACATTTCATTTTGTTCATCAAGTTTGGTTAGATATAAGTCATAGTTCAGCTTAATCATTTGCTAAAATTCTCTTTACAAAAGTTGATAACAGATCAAATAAGTAGTGTTTGGATTTGCATACATTTTGTAGTTCAAGTGTAATAAATTGGTTGATCTTTGTTCATTTATCTTCTTTTAGTCTTTTTAAACAAGTTTGTGAAGTTTTAAATTCAAAAGGTCGGTCAAACAGGAAATTGGTTGATAAAAAGTTTGTGTCAATCTTTTGATATTAGTTAATTAGAAAAGTAGCTAAATTCAATCTCATGCCATTGTTTCATTTCTTGATCAAAATCATTAAAACCTGTTTCTATATGTCATTTAACATCTGAAGTTTAAGTGTTGTTGAGGAAATTACACAGTTTTCACAAATAAGCTAGCAATCAGCTTTTTAATAAGCATCCAAACAACTACAAGTTTCTGTGATAAAATAGCATTCTGATTTCTTAGATTGGCATTTCTACTTCATAAATCTTGTGATTTTCTTCCACATTCTTACTTAGAAACATGTATTGAACAAATATTGAGCTTTTCAGAAATTTCCCTTTTTGGTCAACAAAAGTCAATAAGCTAGGTTTCAGCTTATTTTCAATTTCCTGCTTATCTACTGGACCATTTTTCACAAGAAAATACATTTCAGACTCACAACAAGCTGTTTAATAAGATTTGACTTAAAAATTGGAATGTGCATGTCTGGATTTTATGGTAGCTTATTCTTGGCTTATTGGAGTTGGCTTATTTGAGTTTTAGAGCGTTTTAAGCTTTTTCCTTAGACAAGTCTAGGTGTTTTTCAATTTTAAGCTGTTTGATATTTGTTAGAGCTTAATTGGTTCATTTTTGAGCTTATACGAGCTTATTTGTCCCTTGGTGCCCGTTTTTGGTTATAGATTTCATTTTATTGCAATTTAGTCCTCATAGTTTGTAACTGTTTTCTTTGCTAGCTAAACTTCCATTTAATTAGGGTTTGCAAACTTTTAGTCCATTACTTTTAAAAAATTGTCATATTCAGTTAGTTTGTTTTAGAGTTGTTACATTTGGTTAGAAATTTGTTAGAATTTACATAATTGGTCCTTTTACTTTTTGATTTTTACATTTCAAGCATTTAAGTTTCATTTACTTACATTTTTAGCACATTACTTTCATAGATTTAGATTTTTGTCCTTTTGTGAATAAAAATTTGGTATTTGCTAAATGTTTTACGGTTACGTAGCTTAAATTTTTTCACATTTTTACGTGTTTGATTAAATAGACATAGAAAATCCAAATAACCCTATCAACCAAAAACGATAATAAACCTGATATTGTTAGGACTTTCAATTGGTTAATAATCGAGAGAAACGAACTTCAATTTACTCAATATCAAATGGCACCGCTGCCGGCTCTTTGACTTTACGAGAGACTATCGATTGACGGTTTTCATTGGCTTTTGGGATCCGTTCACCTCGTGAACGTTATTTTTTACGTATCATAAATAAAAAAAATATAAAAAAATCAAAAATATAAAAATATAAAAACTAAAAAATAACAAAAACAATTCTTTTCCTAAAGAATTGACCAAAAAAAAATTAAAAAAAATCAAAAAGCAATCTTTTTCCTAAGAGATTGCAACCAAAAATATATATTATTGGATCTCCACGGTTTTTATGTACATATAGTATTTTCTTTAAAAAATCCCAATAAATACAAAAATATTTTCTCTATATTATTATATGTAAATACGTATGCGTATAAGAACAACCAATACACATATTCTCCATAAGTATTGCCAAGGCAATACACCGTGTTAGGGGGCGTTCCGGTCCTTGACACGCGTATCGATCAAATTCAATAAAGCAAGAATAGATAAATACTTCCAATAGGCAATAATTCGAAGAATACAAATACAAAGTGAATAGAAAGGCGATGTGCTATAAAATGCCATCTAAGGGTCAATAGGTACTTAAGTGCTTCGCGCCACCTAACCCCCCGTTCACTAGTGTGTATTCTAAGAAGGAAGGCTTCATTGGGGGTCTTGCACCCAAGTAGTAATTACGTATATTATACTTTCTTGTGGATATTTCATATTGAAACTCGAAGAGGATAATCCCTTCTTCTTCAAAGTCAAACGAGAGCTTCTCTCTCATTCCTCATATTGAGTTGCATGCTCACTCGCGGGCGTGCACAAATACCGATTGGTGTACAACCCCTTCCTCCGAAAAGGAAGAAAAAGAGAAAGAGTAGGAACACCACCGTCCATCAAGCAGATCCCGAGAATCATGCTTTGATCCACACACAACAACAAGCCATGGCCGGATTTGACACTCGACCTTTGATGGAGCACTTGCAATCCAATGTTCAAGGATATGCCGATGCTATCAAGATACCCGATATTTCCGCAAACACATTTGAGCTAAAAACATCCATGATTAACTTTGTTTCAAACACACCATTTTTTGGGAATAAGAATGATAATCCGCATGATTACCTTAAGAAATTTCTTGCTCTTTGCAACACCATTAAGTACAATGGAGTTCCCCATGGTGCCATTAAGTTGATATTGATATAATTTTCACTAGAGGGTCCGGCTAAGCATTGTTTAGATACACAACCACCCGAGAGCATTACCACATGGGATGGTTTCACTAAGAAGTTTTTGAAAAAGTTCTTTCCCTCATCTAAGACCACAACTTTGAGGAACTTAACTATAGGCTTTCAACAAAAACCTAGTCAAACATTTGGTGATTCTTGGGAGGAGTATAAGGAGTTATTGAGGAGATGCCCTAACCATGGATTCGACGAGGTTCACCAAATCAATACTTTCTATGATGGATTAAGACCACACCACCAAGATTCACTTAATGCTTCCGCGGGTGGAAAAATTCTTGCTAAATCCATTCAAGAAGCTTGGGATATTATTGAGACCAAAGCAATGGTGCAAAAAAACACTCAATTTGAAGAAAGAGTTCATGTTATCCAAAATAATTCTCAAACACCTTGTGATAACCAAGTCCTCAAGAGTCACCAAGAGATACTTCAACGAATAGATAGGGATCATGAGATGCATCTAAAGTCAAGTCAAGAATTGATCCAAGCCATTAAGGGCCTTTCCTTGAACAATTCCACCAATGATGTGCATGCTATTACCCTTTCATGTGAGACTTGTGGAGGTCCCCATTCATATCAACAATGTGATAAGGTGCAAGGTTATCAAGGGGAGTGTTATGCTTACCAAGAAGAACATCGTGAACATTTTAAACCCAATATTAATCCAAACAACCTTTCTTACAAGTCTTAAAATTACCTTGCTCCACCGGGATTCCCACCCCACCCACCCATCATTACTCAACCCAATCCATCTCAATTGTTAAAAAGGAACCAAGGTCCAAGACCACAATACCAAGGGAACAATTACAAGGCACCTAATACCTTTCAAAATCAAGGAAATACTTTTCATCCACAAAATCAAGGATTTCACCCACCACCAACCTTCCCAAATCAAGGATACCCTCAAAATCAAAATCAAGGATATGTGCCATATGATAATCAAGAGTATGTTGAGAGGAGAATTCGTGAAAGTGAGAAAAGAATGCAAGATCAAATGAAACTCATTGTGGAGGAGCAAACTAAGAGGCTTTTAATGGCATTTAATCAAAGACCACAAGGGGCTCTACCATCTAACACACAAACAAACCCGAGGGCAAATGTCAATGCTATCACAACAAGAAGTGGAAAGAAAACTCATGATCCTTCACCACCCAAACCTAATTTGGTAAAGTCTACTATGATTCCTTCTTGTGATACGCCTTCTACATCTAGTTTACCATCCTCAAGTTCCTCCATTTCTCTCACTTTCACACCTACTCATGAAGAAACCAACAAGGAAAACCCTTCATCAACCACTCAACCACAATCAAACCAAGTATTCCTTACCCAGCTTAAGAATAAGGATGATATACAAGTCTCAAACTTTTTGAGGATGTTCAAGCAACTAACATAAACATCTCCTTTGCGGAAGCCTTAGCCAATATGCCTAAGTTTTCTAAGATGATCAAGGACTTACTTTCTAACAAGGAGAGATTGTTGGATTTACCTAATGCTTCCTCCAATGAAAATTGCTCCACGGTTTTGCTTAAGAAGTTGCCTACTAAGCTTGGAGATCCGGGAGGTTTTTGATTCCTTGCAATTTCCCGGGGGTGGAAAATTGCATGGCTTTAGCGGATTTAGGAGCAAGCATAAATCTCATGCCAATATCGGTTTGGAAGAAACTTTCACTTCCCGAGCTCACTCCTACTAAGATGACTCTTGAATTGGCTAACCGTACTATAGCTTATCCGGTGGGAATTACTGAGGATGTTTTTGTTGGGGTTGATAGATTTACCTTTCCTGCGGATTTTGTGGTGGTTGATTATGATATGGATCCGAGAGTTCCTTTGATTGTTGGTAGGCCATTTTTGAGAACGGTTCGTACTTTAATAGATGTGGCGGAAGGTGAACTTACAATGAGGGTAGGAGATGAAAGAGTTGTGTTTAACATGGGAAAGTTGTCAAAAAAATTTAATGAGCCCGAAGCGGTGAAGCATATTAATGTTTTGGATGAGGAGGAAATTCAAGATGATATCCTTGATGAAGTTTGTGATGAATACTTTTATGAAGCTTGCTCAAGTGGAGATTATGATTTACCTCATGTTGAGACCATTGCTTCCATTACTTCATCCTTGGATTTTCATGAACCTCAAGAGCTTAACTTTGGTGATTTTGTGATTTATTCCAATCCTCTTTTTGAAACCTCATATGATAACCCACTTTTCCACCATGATGAAGAAACCAATGAGGATCTTAGTGATGAATAATCTCTTCTTTGTGATACACTAACATATGATGATTATAGTGATGATGAGCTCTCCATTTGTGACTCTCCATTTATTGATGATCACACTTCCTTGAGTTTTGAGGAATCACCAATTTTTGATAGACCAATCTATGATGTTTATGGTGATGAGGAGGATTCTATCATAGATGAGAGTGATGAGTTTTAGAGGTAGATATACCTTTTGAGTATACTCTTGGTTATATTGATGAGGAGGGGGACATACTCTATCTAGAATCTCCATTGCATGAAGATCCTTTACCTTCTTCCTTTTCCACTTCAACTTTTCAAAGTGATAAAGGAAAACAAGTCATCATGGCTTCTTCTAAGAGCTTGTTATTACCTATTACTCTTCACCCTTTCTCTCACCATGTGACCTACAAGGGAGAATCTTCTAAGGCAACCAACACTTGTTGTTTTCCCATCAAGGAATGAATTTTTGATCCTGGCATAGAGCTTGCTAAACCATCTTAGTATCTGCCTGATGCAACAAAAGGAAAACTTGTGAAACATTTGAGAGCATCACCCTATCACCTTTTGACAAACATATGGGCTACCATTTTGGACAACACCACCTCATCTTTTTCACCATTGCTTGGGAAGTTAGTTGTGTAATTGTGTTATAAGTGGGATGGTAATTATGTATTTGATCCCGGGGGATATTTATGGAGTTTTGATAATTGAAAACTTGTTTTACCTCATCATGGAGATTTTTCTTAAAAAGGGCAAAACTTTTACTCTCCATGATAGGTTTTAGACACTTTTAAGTGTGGGATGAGTCAAGCTAGAGACTCCTTAAATCAAGCTTGAATAACTAGGCTTAGAAGTTTTTAGATCTAGAGTGTTGTAGGTTAGAAATAAGGATAAAGAGTTGATGAGAAGTGTAGGGGAGACCTTCTTTTGTCTTCATGTTGTTTGTAGGGTTGCTCACTCATCACGTGCTTTGGATCTTATGGAGGAGGCCCTTGTATCCGGTTCACTTCGTTATTATTGTGATTTTTCATAGACACATTGTGCTTTAAAAATGAATTCACTTTAGTTGATCTTTCCTTAGCTTGGGTTAAGCAAAGTATATTCATTGTCATAAGTGTAGGGGAAGTTTTATACTTCCATGCTCTTAAACATTAAGGACAATGTTTAGCTTATTTGTAGGGGGTCTTCTATCGAAGTGACCTTACCTAGACCTTGTCATTGACCTTCATGATAACTTGGAAAATTAATTTTTCAAACATTTTTCAAATTTTTGATCTACTTTGGCCACCAAAAATATGCATTCATAATTTTTGCATCAATCATTTTTCATTTGCATAACACATTGACATTGTATATATTTCTTCTTTTATTTTTCATCAAAAATATATAAAAGGAAACAAATATAATAAGGACATGGTTTAACAAATTTAGACTTCTTTGACATATTAGGCCTGCCATGGATATTTTGACTCAACCCGAGTTTGCTTATCTAAGCATTATCTAGCTAGTATCCTTAACCATGTAGTCCTTCATTGGTCTATTAGACTAAGCATCCACCAATCTCATTATTTGAGATTTTAAATTTGTGGAGAATGGGAAATGATAGAGTTGAAGCAAGTATAAAAGGGCTAGATAAACTTCATGATAATTACTTGTGGCTAAACCCTTCTCTTCTTTACCTCTATTTTCTTCGCATGTATATATGTTAATAAATAATCAAGAACGGTTTTAATCGGTTTGTAATCTCTTATGCATTTTTGACTAATCATTCATGGTTGGTATAAGTACGTCTTAAGATTCTAAGTTAGAACGTTTTATGTGTACTAGACTTATGTCATGCTGAATACTTAGCGGGTGTTTTTCCTTTTATTCTTTTCAACTTTCTTTGTGAGGAATAAAGAAAAATAAGAGCGGCTTACAAAAAAATGAGTGGCTAGAAAAAAAAAAGAAAAAAAATAATAATTATACAAGACTCCCAAGAGGGGCAGTGAAGTGTTAATTATAGTAACTATTAGATTCCAATATTACCTTGACGGGTTGCAGAGATATAATAGTTGCTCCAATCCAATATTACCTTAACGGGTTGCGGGATTGAAGATCCAAAGTCACAAAAAGGCGGAGGATGTAAATTATTGTGTGAGTTTTATTTTTCTTTCCTTAGCGAGTGTGTAGCTACTTATTAATGCATGACATGAGGATTTTACACATAAGGCGAATGACTTATTACTCTTGAAACGGACTTATATTAATTGTGAGCGGTTTTCAAGTAATGGATGAGAGGATTACTTAGGATTAAAACCGTGCTTCCTTATTTTTGGATTTTACATTTCTTATATTTCATGCTTCAAATAATGACAAATTTGCCCAAAAGCAATTTACTCAAATAATAACCGGTTCCACACTTAATTGTCATGAATAAGTTGATGCACTTTTTACTTGTGAATGTAATGATCCCATTTTTTTAAGCTTGGTATGAGGAAAGTGAAGCTTGAGGGTGATAAGTGTCCATGGTACCCAAGCCCTAATTTAAGTCATTGATTTCTTTAAGAGTTTTTCCATCAAAGCCATTTCAAGAAAAATCCAAAAAAAGATATAAATAGAATTGTTTCTTTTGCATTGCATTGTTCAAAATCAAAATCATGCATCATCTAGAGTAGCATAGTGTAATAGCATTCCATATTGGCCAAGGTAGGTTAATTATGAGGAAAATGTAAATTTGTGCTTTAAAATATAGCATTGCATGAGGTCATGGCAATGTTCAAGTGTAGGGGATTTGATATGAGCAAAAACGCATATCAATTAATCAATAAATCACCCTAAAACACATGGAAAATACCTAACTTTTGTGCTATAAAGCGGAATTATGTTGTATGTTTTGTGTTTGTGTTTAAATAGGTAAGAAGGATACATTTTCAAGCAAACAAGAAGAAATCAAGCTTATTTGGATGAAAAAGACAAAGAAGGATCAAAGATGACAAGACTTTGAAGATAAAGGACCTATCTTGACAACATTCTAAAGTTGAAGGACTCAAAGTGTAAATTGGTCAAAGTCAAGATCAAAGTCAAACATGGTCAACTCCAAAGTCAACCAAGTCAAAGGGTCAAACTAGACAAGAATACAAGTGGAAGGACCATAAATGTCATTGGAATGAAGATTCTAGCTCATTTGGACATTCTGCCAAACTTTAAGGACTTAATTTGCCAAAAATACTCCAAGTTTGTATGTGATCCGTGTGCATTGGTTCATAACCAATGAAATTGCTTGAAAATTGGGACATGGATTTCCAGCTAAACAAGCCAACTCATCAGCTCATTAAATGAGCCGTCTTGCTACAGTCCACCCCACTAGCTCATTTTCTAGCCAATAAGAAGCTGACATGCAATAATCCCTTTATCCATTTTTGGATAGCAATCCGTGTGCTTAATTTTTGACCAACCAAAGACTGCCACATGGCATCGTCTTCAACAAATGAACCCAGATTTGTTCTCAAGCTACAATGCATTTCATAAGGAGATTTATACATGAAAATTGCTCGTCTTCAAGGTAGGAACACAATGGAAACACTTAATCAAACTGAAACTCAAAGGATAAAAAACCCCCAATTCATGATGAATACAAGAATCTGCAATTGAGCAATCTATGACACCTGGCAGCCTCTTATTGGATGGGACACGTCATCGACCCCAACTCATTCTCATTTCTTGTCTATAAATAGGGATTAGACATCTCATTTGTTGTAAGTAGCTAAGTGTGAAATTCACACACACTTCTAGTTTTCTCCTTTCATTCTTGTTAGTTAGCAGTTAGTTTAACAAACTCAAGAGCTTGACAACCTCTTGAGTTAGTTATAGTTAGTTGTAACTACTTACCTACTTCTGTAACAAACTTTCACATTCAAATCAATAAAATTCACTCATTACCTTCAATCTTCTTATCTTACCCTGCATTACTGTTGAATCGTGTTGCTGTTATGAGTTTCTTGTGATCACACTTGATCATTAGAAGCTTTTTGAAGATTTGAAGCTGTTCTAGATCATTCTAGTTGCTGAATTGTTGATTTGTAGCAGAATTGGGTAGAATTGATCATGATGATGATTGTAGATGGTTGATTGGTTGATTTTAGTGCTAAGGTGGTGGTTTAGCATTGTTTAGGAGGCTCAGCGCCTACCTACTCCATCAATGGAGGCTTTTTGCTAAAAGGTTTCTAGATTCTGAGTTTTGTTCCACTTAACTGTCCAATGCATGCTCAATACTAGTTTAAATACTAAATGCTGCTTTGATCAAGTGTGATTAGTCTGATTTGGTTTGATTCAGTTGATTAGATAGCTTATTGTTAGATTGTTAGCCTTTAGCTTGCTTTTACTTGTTCTATCATCAATTTCATCAGTAATATAGCTTGTAATTGCATTTTGAGTACTTGTGTGTTAACTAGCCTGTTCTTAGCTCTTTTAAATTTCATTTTGTTCATCAAGTTTGGTTAGATATAAGTCATGTTCAGCTTAATCATTTGCTAAAATTCTCTTTACAAAAGTTGATAACAGATGAGATAAGTAGTGTTTGGATTTGCATACATTTTGTAGTTCAAGTGTAATAAATTGGCTGATCTTTGTTCATTTATATTCTTTTAGTCTTTTTAAACAAGTTTGTGAAGTTTTGAAGTCAAAAGGTTGGTCAAACAAGAAATTGGTTGATAAAAAGTTTGGGTCAATCTTTTGATATTAGTTAATCAGAAAAGTAGCTAAATTTAATCTCATGCCATTGTTTCATTTCTTGATCAAAATCATTAAAACCTATTTTCATATGTCATTTAACATCTGAAGTTTAAGTGTTGTTGACGAAATTACACAGTTTTCACAAATAAGCTAGCAATCAGCTTTTTAATAAGCATCCAAGCAACTACAAGTTTATGTGATAAAATAGCATTCTGATTTCTTAGATTGGCATTTCCACTTCATAAATCTTGTGATTTTCTTCCACATTCTTACTTAGAAACATGTATTGAACAAATTTTAAGCTTTTCAGAAATTTCCCTTTTTGGTCAACAAAAGTCAATAAGCTAGGTTTCAGCTTATTTTCAATTTTCTGCTTATCTACTGGACCATTTTTCACAAGAAAAGACATTTCAGACTCACAACAAGCTGTTTAACAACATTTGACTTAAAAATTGGAATGTTCATGTCTGGATTTTATGGTAGCTTATTCTTGGCTTATTGGAGTTGGCTTATTTGAGTTTTAGAGTGTTTTAAGCTTTTTCCTTGGACAAGTCTAGGTGTTTTTCAATTTTAAGCTGTTTGAAATTCGTTAGAGCTTAATTGGTTCATTTTTGAGCTTATACGAGCTTATTTGTCCCTTGGTGCCCGTTTTTGGTTATAGATATCATTTTATTGCAATTTAGTCCTCATAGTTTGTAACTGTTTTCTTTGCTAGCTAAACTTCCATTTAATTAGGGTTTGCAAACTTCTAGTCCATTACTTTTAACAAATTGTCATATTCAGTTAGGTTGTTTTAGAGTTGTTACATTTGGTTAGAAATTTGTTAGAATTTACATAATTGGTCCTTTTACTTTCTGATTTTTACATTTCAAGCATTTAAGTTTCATTTACTTACATTTTTAGCACATTACTTTCATAGATTTACATTTTTGTCCTTCTGTGAATAAAAATATGGTATTTTCTAAATGTTTTACGGTTACGTAGCATAATATTTTTCACATTTTTACGTGTTTGATTAAATAGACATATAAAATCCAAATAACCCTATCAACCAAAAATGATAATAAACCTGATATTGTTAGGACTTTCAATTGGTTAAGAATCGAGAGAAACGAACTTCAATTTACTCAATATCAATAATCAAATATTTATATAAGATATGGGCTTTTCTAAAATTTTGAGACCCCATAAAATTGTTGGCCTGATGTTTATTATGAGCCTTAAACGGTAATGAATTATAGAACATAGGATATAACATTATAATACAACATATGTTTTGTTACACAAATTTACTATCATTACAAACCAAATAACATTAAAAAAACAAATAAAGTTGATTGACCATAAAAAAATCTGTCTAAACAAATAAACTTCTGAATCCAAACTTTGGACGTGCAACTTTGAATAGATCATGTATTCAAACATGTATAGAATGTGTACACTTATTCCTGCAGTTATAGAATGTGAACAATTATTCTTGTAGAAATAACCACCCACTAAGAATGTCAACAGTTTAACTAAATGAACTATAAATAAAACTAGACACTATTAAGAATAAACATATCTAAAACTTTCAACTAAACATTTTCCCAAAATAAATACCATCATAAGAACAAATGGCTAGCTTCCATGGTTTATGCATTGATGTTTTGTTCATTATGTTGCAAAATTGTTTGCAAAAGTTCGGCATCAGTAATAACCAATGCAACTTTCATTGAGTCTCATGCCCAGGCATCAACAAACACCCGATTAGTATATAAAACTGATGTTGGTGTGCACACTCGGCCACTAACATATGACGTTTTAAATGGCCAGGCTCAAGCGCTCACAGCGATGGGTCATCCATTCAATGCTCACGACTTTGTTAGGGTAATAGGTTCGTGCAACGGATCGCTATGCGTCGTGTTGAGAAGTAGGGTATCACTTTACAACCCGACGGCACGTTATAACCATAATGTTGATTTAAGTTTTGATAGACATCATCCACATGGATATGAGTTTGGATTTGGAAGAATCATTGGTGGGGATTACAAGGTGGTCTCAATTGCGAAAAGAAACCACACAGTTAAGATGTTCTCGGTAGATAAACGGAACTAGATAACTATTGGAGTTTTTCCAGAGTTCGGTGGTATACACGGAAGTGGTATATATTACCAAGGTCAATTATATTGGTTGGTTCTGCTTGGGCAACTAGATATACGTATAATTGTTTATATTTGTTTGTAATTCGAAACATTTCATGAAGTTGTTGTTCCTGATTTGGTAATAGGACGTAAATAATTGGCTTTGGGGGTAGTAGAACAAGGGCTTTGCATGCTCTGTAACTTCGAGAACGCGCATGTTGCTGATGTGTCTTTCAAGCCTACCTACCATACTAATCAAAAAGGAAGATCTTATTTCGAATTTGAGTTTGGAAACTTCCCTAGTTGAAATGGGTAACGTGTTCCGCTGCTTGGACTGACTCTTGCTATGGTAATGACAAACAGGCCCATCGAGCAAACGTGGAACATATTGTTTTCTATAACCTACCCTGATCCTAATATTAATCCTCAAATTGATTTCACTCAAGGTTGGACACAATTCTGAGCCCGAATGAAAATAACAGGAGACGGTCATGTTCTAATCATATTTGGTACTCATCATCTTCTAAATAACACCGTAGACATGACTTACCAAATTGTTGAGAATCTTGCCTTTTCGGCATGTACCTATGTTGAGACTTTGGTCAAACTAGTTGGAACATGCTTAGGTTACAGCCTAAGGAGTGCGGCTAAACTTTGATCCGTTGGATTTGGACAATAGTTGGGACAAGCTTAGGTTACAACCTAAGGAGTTGGGACACGCGTATGTTACAACCTTTAAGAGTTGGACTTACATATTAACGTTCAGTTGGTGGAAAACTTGTAGGTACTGCAAACACATTATCAAACTTTGTTGGGAATAAATGTTCAAGAGAAGTTTCCCCTGCTATGATGGTCAAGTTCCCGCTGCTAGTGTAACTTCCCCCTGCTGGAAGATTGAAGACAGTGGGATCTATTCCCACTGTATGAAGTCAAAGGCCCTGCTTGGAAGATAAACATGGAATAGATTATAGCGCGTTTCTGTTTCATTAGTAGAATACTTTCCTAGTTTATCTCATAGTTATCTTGTATTAGGGTCCTTGAACTATAAAAGGACTCTCTAGGGTATTTTTTTTTTTGGGTAAAGGGGACTATCCCCGGTAAAATATATTACACCAAAAAACGTTGAAGTACAATCGGATGTAGGTGAAGTCCTAACATCTCGGCCCGTTACATGGGCTATAACCAGCACATATACAATGTGCACAACCATAAACCTTACATAAGAGTGACATGCCACTCTTATGACTACCAAATAAATTGAAAACCAATATATATTAAACATTACAAGGTCGAATTTCCAACTTATAGAAACCAAGAGCAATCTTTCCGTCTCAACATAAGCGTTTACTGAATTGACGTACTAAACCACTTCCATGCATAGTGAACGACATGGAAAACCATGCATGCACGAATTTCAAACAACCCTCTCCCCATACCCTTAACCAAAGTTTCTGCATAATCCACCAGTTCAGAAACAGCAACGTTAATGTCGTACCAAACAAGATCCTCCAACAAGGATAACAATCATCCTCACATCGTTCTTAAGCAGAACGGATCATGAACCTGGATCCTGAGTGTAAACATAAAAACCATCCTATGAACACCACGCAACAGATCCTAGCTTTGCAAATCTTGAAAACCTAACACCATGGATACGTTTTCAATACCTATACGATTCTCAAGCCCTAGGATAGCATAACATAGGCCAGCGACATCAGGAACCATATCTTCAATAAATATAAACCCTAAAAAATTAGGGTTTCTTGATCTCGCCCACCTCAACGATCGCAGCAAATCGCCCAACCAAAAACCATAATCAAACCATACTAGGAAAAGATAGATCATATACAGTATTCGTGACTGATATCACAAACCCTAGATGGCCGTCACCAACCATCAGTTCCATAACAAAAGGATCTGATGATATGATCCAAAGGATCAACCTCAACACGAAATCATTTTGAATAATCAATGAACGAGGACCCTAAAACTTAGGGTTTAGATTTCTGTTGTTATATAGAGGCGATATAAAAGATTAGATGAAGATAATGTATTCCAGCGCCCCCACCTTTGAAAATATATCCCTAAAGACCCGATTGCATATCCTTCATCAAGATATTAATGAACAGGAATTGATCATAGGGAAACAAATCCTTGAATCATGAAACATAAGATTAAGAAAATAGAGGCGGATCCATGGGAACAATATTGCCAGAATACTAGGGTGGAGGCGCCGGAAATCGCCCCTAGGGGAGAGAAAAATAGGGTTTTATTCCTAACTCTCTAGGGTATTGTATTTCATATAACTTTCTCTAACATTTCATTTCAGATTTATGGTTGTAAACCCTAATGCCATCAAGGGTATTCGTATATTGTTTCAATATATTAAAGCTTAATAGTTTGTTTCATTCTTCTTCGTGTGCTAAACATTACTTTCTGCATCTTGTTTAGTTACTTTGTCCAAGCAAAGTTTCTCTAGTGATAATTTGAGTTTACTCTTACTATTGCAACCCTTAAACAAGCTAAGGCTTAAGATCTAAGTTTGGGATCAACAAGTGGTATCAGAGCGTGTTGAGAAACTTTGATTAAACCAAGAACAAACACCTCATTTAAACACACAAACCAAATATCTCTTCATAATCATCAGCTTCAAACAACAATGCACTCAAACTCCCTATTCTGGACCTGAAAACTTTGAAATATGGGAATTCAGGATACAACAAACCTTGAAATGGATCACTATGCTCTATGGGAGGTCATAGAGCTTGGTGATTAATTCACTAAAACAGTAGCAGTGGAATCCACTGAAAAAGACAAAGAGAAGGCTGAAAGTTCAAAGGGACTCAGTAGAAAGACGAAGTCAGCTGCTATTTCAATGGAAGAGATTCAAAAGAGGAGGCATGATGTTAGAGCACATAGTTCCTTGCTATTGGCTTTGCCTGATCGTCATCGGCTAAAATTCAGAAAACACAAGACTGCTAAGGAATTGTGGGAGGCTATATGTACTACTTTTGGTGAAAATGAAGCAACCAAGAAGAAAAAGACAAATCAAATGATAGATCAATTTGCTTCATTCAAAGCAAAAACTGATGAAACAATTGGATCTATCTACAACAGACTTCAAGATCTTATTGCTCAACTTAAGTTCTTTGAAATAGAGGTCTCAAGAGAGCAAGTCAATGCCAGATTTCTGAATAGCCATAAAAAATGGTTTGTTTACAAATCTATTTGGCAAAACAGGGATGACATTGATGACAAGAATATTGATGACATCTACAACAACTTGAAGGTATTTGAGCCTGTTGTGAATGAAATGAAGACTTTGGGCATAATTCCTACAAATTCAAGTGGATTAACTGGTCCACCTGCTAACATGTCATTTGATGAGGCTGCATTTATACATGGTCTCATCGTCCTAAACAGGCTTTAAATGTGTAAAAATATCGTAAAATATCATGAAATATACTTGTGTTTGTTGTTTGTGTGTTTTAGGTATGGATATCGTGAAAAAGACAACAGATCATAAGAAACAAGCAAAAACGAACACGAGAAATGAAGCCGCACAATGAACCGGGCTCAAGTTATGAATTTCCAAGAAAAGACCTTGAAGATTTGAAGATGTACAAGAATGGTCCTTCAACTTTGAAGAATTGACACTTTATGCCCTTGTAAATCTCAAAATTACAAGTTTGGTCCATAAAGTTTGCTCAATATACAAGAAAGACCCTTGAAGTCCAAAATAATTTCATAAATAGTCCTTATTTCATGTTTAAGTTACAAAAGGGCTGATTATGTAATTATGCTAAAGTGTTACAAGCCCTAAAAATACTTAAGAAAAGTATTTGTGCCAAAAATAGCAACTTCCCCAAACTTAATACAAAGGGATTACGGTTTTTCAAAGGGATAAACTTCATTTGCCAAGTTTTTGGAAGAATAGGGGTACATTTTGCCAAACCAAACATTCAAAAACATAAACACACGCCAAACAACTCCTTCCCATGAAAAACGGATCCAAAGGGGAACCACTGTTCACTTTTTACCCATAACCATTTTCACCACAAACCAAAGGGTTAATCCCAATTACCCATACCCACGCCTAATCCACCTTCACCTCAACACCTTCGCACGCTTAAACTAAAAATCCCATCAACCAATGGCCCCACCATACCTCCCCTACACCAATGAGGTAACGACTTAACCTCTAAGGAATGATACATGGACTAATCAACAACCCACACATCATGCTTGCTTCCTACGCTCACAATGAAGGGTCAAGATCATGTTTAGACAACTAACATCCTCAAAGGCACTTAAGGGTAATTCTGGGAATTTGTAGCTAGGGTTTCTTGTATTTCAGCTTTCTAGAATCATCATTAGACTAGTATATAAAGAGGACTCGACTTGTGAGCTCCCTTTGTTCCTTCTTTTAGCTTTTACTTTGTAATTCCTTTCACATGAATAAAAGTTTGGTATTTTGTTTTTACAATTGTAATCCCTTTTTTCATTCAGTGAAGTTGGTATAATAGAGTTGAGAGTTGTGTTCCATTGTTGTTATAATCTTGTTTTGATCAAAGGTTTTGGATTCGTCCAAGTTTGTTAAGGTTTTTAAGTTTCAAAAGTTTTCAATGGGCTTTATTGTTTTGATCTTGTTATTATTATCTTACTAACCCCATACCTAGACCATAAGCCTCCATAAGCTTGTCCACAACAAGCTTATAGGTAGCTTTTGAGCTTTGGTTTGGCTTGTTTGTTGCATGTGTTGAAAATCATTCAAACATCATCAAGTCCTTGGTTCTACTTTGAACCATCAACAAGGACTCCACTTATCCAAGGTACCATTGGCTTGTTCATCTATTGAACAAGCTCAAGGGAGCTTAGCTGACTCCTCCTAGGAAGTTATGGGGGAGAGGTTCATCATTGCTTTCCTTTCTCTTTAATTTTCTGTCATAATCTATGTTGCCATGTGATTCTGTGTTATATGCTTTGTGTTGTTGATTTTATTGTTCATTCTTGTACATTAGTCCATAGTTGATCTATTTGAGTCATAAAAAGAGTGTGTTAAAAGGAAAAATCAAAAGATTGCTTTAAAACAGTTCTTAAGGGTTGTTTGGGATTGCTTGGCAAAAGGCCTTAAGGCCTTGTGCCTTGTTGTTTTAGTGTTGTTTCATGCTTGTTAGGAGTTTTTAAGAGTGTTTTAATATCTGGTTAAGTCTCAAAGGATTGGGAAAAGGTTTGTGCAAGTTTTGTGAAAATTGAGTTTTTGGTGTTCATAATCTGGTCAAACACATCAAAAGGTATAACCTTTTCATTTCTTGGGTTTAAAGGCTTAAATTTGGTGCGCTAATAGATTTTATGGTTGTCCATCTATGCAATATTTGGTATTTGAGTTTGGTTGCTTTTTAATTAAGCTATAAGCTTTTAAAAGTCACTATATTGGTCATTTGCATCAGCAAAGTGACCAATCTGTTTTGGATTGCATTTGGAATTCTACTTGTTACCTTATGTGTTACTTGCTTGTTACTGCATATTTGGTTGCTTGTTTTTAAGATTGGAGTGCTGGTTTTCTATTTGACAAGCTAATAAGCCCACTGGCTTATTGAGCTTTTTGTGCCAAAAACCAAGCAAGTCACAACAACTGTTGTGCTTGTTCAATGGCTTTGTACTCAAAGCTTCCCCCGTAAACCCTTATTTGTGCCTATAACAGCTTAACAAAGTGCCAAGAACCATAATCTTGACCTTGAGGTTTGACTTTTGAGAATTTGGTCAAATAAGAATGTTAGTGCAAACATTACGATGTTTAATCAAGATGATCCCTTTATGTTTTGGTGATGACAAACGTATAACTCGCAATACATAATGTAAAATGTGTAAGGTACTCGTAATCACTCAAGCATACTTATGTATACTTCTCTCGACACCTTGAAGATTACATTCGTCATGAAAGACAAGAAGGACGCGTGGTTCTCTTATAGAACACGCGGTTCCTTAGTGATATCGAACCGCGAGAAGATATAGAACCGCGGGCAGTCAAGCCGATTTAAGCTTACTCAAGATTTCTGGAAGCTTCTAGAAGATGGAGGGAAGAAAATAAATTCAAATTTCAAATTTTGAATTTGGGCTCCAAGAATATAAGGTGCATCCTTTTATCCAATGGGTAGTCCACTCTTTTATCCATTGGGTAAAAAGGTGCTCTCCAAGGCAAGAGTTGGCTATAAATAGAAGACTATTCTCTTCCATTTCATTTGCACAAAAGCACACAAAAACCTTCCAATATCCCATTCCTCATTTACCTCATCAAGAGAAATGAGAAGAACACTTTCACCCTTGTGAAGTGTTAGTGTCTAGAGTCATAACATGATGAAGATTTCTCTAGATCAAGTCATGATTATTGTCTTCCTACTATGTATATGTAAAAGATCCAAGTTGTGGGTACACTTGGATGTGTTTGTAAGTGTAGAATATCCAAGTGAAGGGTATCCTTGGATTAGGTGTTAGTTGTGTAGATCCGCCTTTTTAGTACTTGGATATAGTGTTAGAGTTATAGATCTAAGTGTTGTGTGCTTAGATCTATATGGTTTATGTGTTTAGGCCATAAAACACAAGGTTTGTTATGTTGGGCCATAAAACATAACTAGTGGGTAGATTAGGTTGTGTCTTGGTAGTTCTCACTAAACTCTAAAGTGATATGGTTGTGTCTAGGTAGTTCTCACTAAACTATAAAGTGATGTGGTTGTGTCTTGTGAGTTATCACTAAACTTTAAAGTGATTAGTAGTTGTGTTGTGTGAAGTTCTCACTTAGCTTCAAAGTGAAGAGTCGTGAAGATTGGTTCTAGCTTTCAATTAGAACTCGACATCTAGCCTTGTGTCGTTAAATGGTGAAGTGGGCAACGTTGTGTAGATTGGTCCTACCTAAGATTAGGACTCGACATCTAGCTTAGTGTCGGAAATGTGTAAGCGACGTGTATGGTTTTCTCCGCCTTGAAAGGAGTTTTGTTGACTAGTGAAGTAACTCTCGAGTAAGGTGTACTCGAGGAGTGGAGTAGGGCGAAGAGGAGCTTCGTGACCGAACCACTATAAATCATCGTGTCGGTACTTTCCTTTACATTTATGTCTTTACTATTATAGATGTATTTATATGTTGTGTGTTGTGTGCATCTCATAATCTAAACATCTAAGTTGCGGAAAAGCTAAGGCTTAGTACGTGTGTGCTTCGTGTTTAGATTATGGTCAAGTGTACATCACTTAGTCTAAACATCCTAGTTGCGGAAAAGTTTATGCTTATTACGTGTGTGCTTAGTTTTTAGACTATTGCTTGATATACTCTTGATTTGATGTGTTTGTGTGTTTACTTACATGTAGTATTTATCTTTCAATCAAACACATCTCATATCTAGTCAAGCTTGATCGGGAATTTGATACAAAGGATAGTCAAAGTTTAACATGTAACAAAAGGTTAAGTTCACTGTCGGCGGTTCCCTAAATGGACCGGCGGTTCTTTATTGATAAAGAACCGCGGTACACATAAGGAACCGCACACAGTGGATTAAGCCGAAATGTTTTGAAAACTAACAAGAAACTATTCAACCCCCCTTCTAGTTTCTACAATTGGTATCAGAGCGAGGTTATTCGAGATCTTTGAAGTATATTGTACTTTAAAGCTTGGATCGATCTTTGCTCTCTTTTTCAAAACAAATGGTTTTTAAAATGAAAACGGTTTTTAAAAATAGAGACGATCTTTGTATCAAATTGTTCATGAAGAGTGATTACTTATGAAATGTGTTTTATTGTTTCATTCGTACAAGTTTTGGTGTTAAATAAACTTTGTATAATAGCTTGAATTAAATCTTTTCTTGTTTCGAAGTATAAAAATCTTTTGTGTCATAATTAACTCTAATATATGAGTTCTGTGTGTCTAAAATGATTTTTTAGAGTCCTAAGTCCTTCCAAATTGTTTCTAAATGATTTTGGTCAAAAACTCGTTTTTTGTCCTCTGACTGCGGTTCTTTAATGTTCCCCGCGGATCCTTATCAATAAGGAACCGCAGTCAGTCTGACTCAGATTTTTGAAAACTTTGAAAAATCATATAAAATCAACCGTAAGTCCGTAGAAGTCGTGCCACCCGTCATTTCGAACTTAATTGAATTTTCTTTCAATTAAAAATGCTTCCAAACCTTTATTCAAACTTTAAAATTTGGATGGTTTCTAAGTTCCATACTTTGTCCAAAGTATTGAGCGTCGGTTTGTCGTAAAACTTGTGTTTTACTCTTTTCTATTAAGTTGGACATCTCTTGGTTATATATCTTTGAAAATTGATATATTTACAAAGTGTTAAACTTAATTAAATTTTAAATGGGTCAAAGACTATTTTCAAATAAAATCAAGCTATGAATACTTTGTTGTATCTAACACTCAAAACATGGACGAATGATTTTATGTGTTAAGCTAATTGTTTGTATGTGTTTCCTTGTGTGTTATTATTATATGTAGACATTACTAAGTGTTCCTTGCTATTTGTAGTAGTATTGCTTATATGTCTAGTCTCTTGTGCCTTGCTTGGTATTTGTTAGTATCTAGTTTTTCCTAATTAGGATGTATGCTAGATTTCTTGCATTTTAGTTGCAACATTATGTGTGCATTGCATATAGGATTAACATCTCTTAGTTTACAAATGTTACATAAACATCTTGTACACCTCAAGATGTTCTTTAACACTTTTAGGTTTGAAAGCTTTGGGATCTTGTCAAATCTATTGATTTAGGTCGTCTTACTCGATCATTGTGTTATTAGTTCAAGTAGATAAATGTATCACTATAAAACATGAAACACCCTTTGAAAATCTTAGCTATTTTCTCTTAAAAGAGTGTTTGTGAGAATCAAGAAAGATTTCGATTAAATATCAATGCATTATTCAAACTATGATTGGTATCATTATCGAATCTAATTGACATGTTTTTTTAGTGTAGACATGAATGTGGTTTATTAATAATATACATCAGATCATAACTCACACTTGTGTTGATGGTGTTATATTGAATCTACTTGTTCAAATTGTTAGACATATTTTATTTAATAATTACTTATAATGCACAATAGAGTCGGTTTGATAACTTAGATGTTTCATCCGAAATACTCAAGTAATTTTCATTGCTATGCAATTTATAAATGTGTCATTTCCGAAAGACCAATCAAGAGTGTTCCTTTGGTTTGTGTAAACTTTGTTTATACACTTCAAAGTTATTGGCCTCAAGTTCTATTAAGGTAAATAACCTTAACTAGACTTGTTTGACAAGATATGCAATGGTGCATTCTTAACCCTCATTAGGTCATGCATTGTGTCGCCATGCAAGTTTCATCCTTGCTAAACTTTATTAGGCAAATGTTGAAATTACATTTTGTCTAACTTGAGAATGACTACTAGAGAATTTATGCACTAGGATCTTAATTTGACCTAACGGTTGAATTACTTCCATGTGGGAAGTTGAGTTGGTGTATAACTCGTAAAAATGGTCGTGTTTAGCCTTAATTGAGCACCTCTAGTGATAGTCTCATACTCATTCTCTATATTGGATAAATGGCTTTTCATATATATGACTAATGATAGTTTACTTTGATGAACTTTTTATGTCATTAGGAGTATTTTTCTTTTGTAGCCATTAGGTTTTTCTTAACTTTCTTCCTACGTGCTAATTGAACCTATGTGTTTTTCCTTTGTGTGTGTTCTAGTTTTTATCGCTCTTAAGCATGACTTTATGATAAGTTAGACTAGAATACTAGGATTTGCTTAATTGGAAAATCCTCCATTCACCACCTAAGCTAAGCCTCTGTAAGCGGTTCTTTAAATAGACCGCGACTCCATATCAATATGGAACCGCCGATGGAGATAAAGAACCGCGGGCAGAAGCTCTCAAATTCGGGTTTTCTGAAACTTCCCAATTGTTCCAACACCCTTTGGAGTCTTTGTTTCAAACCTTTGATCACTCCCAAAATATCTTGGGCTTTCCCTTTTTAACCATTTTCTAGTTTGGATCATCCCCTCACCCTCTTAAACCCTCCTTGTTAGCCTTGTTCTTCACACCTCAAACCATTCATCCTTACCCCTTAAACCACCCATTACTACCATGGTTTCTACAAGAACCTTCAATTCATCCAAAACCTCCTCTTCAAAGAGGCACCTTAAAATTAAGATTAAGTTACCCAAACTTAACTCTTCACCCTTTCACACACCTAAGAATGAGATTGTTCCAATTCTCATCTCTGCATCACCCTCATCACCTCTTGCTCCATGCAAGACTACCTCAACCCATGATACCAACCATTCTCATGGTTCTACCTTCTCTTCATTCCAATATAGAATGAATGAGCTAACCTCACCCTTCACTCCAAGTACTCTCTTGGATGTGACTACCCAACCTCAACCATCCAAAGCATTCCCATTGTGAATTACTTTGTTGAACCCTTGGTGACTTCACCTTTCACCCCACCAAATTCTGCCACCACCCTTGTCTTTCATTTAAGCATGTGGATTGCTTATTGCTAAGACACTCAATCTAAGCAAATCTTAGGATTCTAGTGTAACTAAGATTAAAATTATGCTTAAGTTTTAGGCTTGTTTTTTTATACATCTTTGTATGATCTTTATTCTCTTGTATTTCCTTTCATGTTTTTCAACATGATTTTTCTTTGAGTCTTGGATCTTGTTGTTATTATGTTTTTTTTTCTCTTATTTTGAGTCCTTTTCTTAAACTAATAAGAATTAGGAATCTTCTTGGAGATTTACATTACATGTAGCTTGATTTGTGATATCTAGATAGATGACTTGCTTGTATGTTACTTTCTTATATATCTTCTTGCTTATCCGTATGTTATATGCTTAATTGATTAGTTAATGAATGCATGCTTATTATAAAGGTTTTGTCTTTGTCAAGCAATTCCGATATAATATCTCTTATATGTGTCTAACTCATGCATGTCCTTATATGCTACGTGCTAACATGTTTTACTTAGTCTTCTCTTTTTAAGTAATCTTGTTTCTTGCATGCCATATGTGTTAATTGTGCACCTTCTCTACATTGGTTTATTGTAGACTTCATAAGGCATTGCATGAATTATCCTATGTGCTTACTTGATTATGTGTTAGCTTTTGTACTAACTCTTCATGTCTTCTTGAGCTTCTTTTGAGTTTCTTCTCTCATTTTCTTTCGAGATTTCACTATCACCTTCTAAGGTATAGTATTCATGAATCAATTTGTGAAGTTATCCTTAACTTCTTTGTTGAGTCTCTCTCAATTCATTTTAATCATGCTCTTCTAAGTCGAGTCTCTTTCTTCTAGTCTTTCTAAACTAAGTTGAGTCGAGCCTTACCATTTCCTCATCATGTAATTGTTCTTTGAACATCCATAATGATTGAGAAGAGCTACGAAACTTTGAGCATGTAGTTTATCGTATGCTAAACACCATTTGGTGTCGAAATTCATACGCATTTTTGCCTATAATGTCCTATATCCCGAATTTTTCTTAAAGCGTGGATTTATCCGCTTTTGGTTTTCCTTTTTTTTTTTGATCAAAAATGTCTCTAGGTTGAGATATTTTTGTTCCTCTTTTTGAGAGTTGATTGCAGTTAAAATTTTCAATTGGTATGGGTGATTCCATCAATTCTAATTTTTTAACCCCTTGAGATGATATCTTCAAATTCTTGGATGTTTCTTTTCTACCTCTATTCCAACAATTTTGAACTGATTTCCTCAAAATCCTCTCCTTGTTTTTTTTTGAGAGTTGATGGTTAAATCTTGAATTTTCTTGGGTGATTCCAAAAATTCTAAGCTTTTTACCCTTTGACATATTATCATTACAATTGGTATGGATGTTTCTTTTCTATCTTTATTCCAACAATTGTGAATTGATCTTCTCACGATCCTATCCTTTATTTATTTTTTTGGTTGATAGCATCGCGTGCACACTTCTTTCTTCAATGCTTGTCATTGTTTGTGCAAACGACTTGTTTATCATCCTCTTTTTATATATGCTCTTGTCTACTAACCTTGTTTTGTAGGACACTTCTAACCTATTTTTGTAGCTCGTCACTATTCTTGCTTTGTTGGTCCCTCAAGAAAGGGGGAGCTCATATCAAGGGGGAGCATTTGAAAGAGTTCAAGTCATTACATTTGTGATCATTCATCATCTTGCTAGTAATGAATTTTGGAATCTTGAAGATAAGCATTTTATTATGCATGGAGTTGGTTAACCTATGGTGATTGAAGACTTCACTAGGATGACGCAAGCTCAATATCTTTGGATGATGGGATTACGGTTCGGATTCCCGCCTCTCAACCGAATATCTTTTGGATGCAAGCTATCTCAAAGTTGATTCTTCTCTTCTACAAACGACGACTACCTTTGGATGCGTGATCTTCCTCAAATGATATGGATTCTACTTGTAAAACCCGCATGCTTTTACCATGAATGGTGCCCTTAAGATCGTACGTCCTAGATTAAAACTTACCTCATTTAGTTATGATCACATTCATGTGCTAGTAATCAAGCAAGTGCATACGTGTATGACATGATAAGTATCGATTACGTACGAACTCATGATAAACAGTTAATAAATATGTCACGTGAACATAATTAAATCATGATCACCATTTAAAATACGAACTAGAATAATTACGTAAATACATATAATATAATTACGAGCGTTAAGATTATGATAAACGACATGATAAAATAAACAGAAACACTTTAAACACGAACACGTTTAACCACGAACGAACACGAAACATCGGGACACGAGAAAGGTACGGGTACCCCATGTGGGGCCCCCATACCCACGGCACAATAACCAAGAATGGGCTAAGCCCATGGACTTTTACAAGTAAAGGGGGGTTATGGTAAAAACTATTTTTCATTTTCACTTTTCAAGAAAGAAAACATAAACCCTAAAAGATTTTCTCCTCCTCCTCTTTGCTCTCTCTTGTGCCGCCACCTAGAACACCACCATAGGAGGGTGTTGTTGATTTTTTACATTAAAAACAAGTGCTAGAAACCGTGTTTGTTCATCCCCTTTCAAGCTACGTATTGGTATATCATTCTAAACCCTTCTTTTTAATTCTTTTTAATCTTTGATTATTTTCATGAACATGTTATTATTATTCTTATTAAAACATGATAATTAAACATTGATCTAACATGTTTTGGGGTAAATTAAAATCAAAGAACGTTATAAAAAGGGTGTTTGTTTTAGCCGCCTAGCAAACAAACCCGAGGGGGGTTTGGTTTGCTTATTGCCGCCACCACCAAGACCATTTTTGGTCTTGGTTGGTGCTTGTGGGACCCACGGCAGCAAGGAGGCACACGTGCCCCGAGTTTGGCTCGGGGTACGGTGTCGAATTCATGCCCGATTCATGGTTCGTTGGTTAAATCATGATCTATGTTACATGTTAATTTTTATGAATTATGAACTTAGGATATAAATTAATTAATAACATGAGATATTAATTAAATCATGACTTAGGTTATTTTAATTATTAATTTAGCATGATATTAATTTAACCTAAGTATTTTATATTACAAGTTATAATTAATTAATTATTTAAAACATGCCTATAATTAATTAATTTAGACATGACTTAGGTTATATTATTAATAATAATAATACACATTTTAACCTAAGTATCTTATTTCATTTTAATTAAAACATGTTATACTTTAATTAAAATGCTTAACCTATAGTTTAATTAAAATACATGAAATAATAATTAAACTATATACTATATCATATGACTTAAGAAACAAGCTTATAAACACTTAGACTTATATGTTAGCTTATGTAACCAGCTTAATTCTAAATATGGAAACTTCTATTTATAGAAACTTAATTAAATAAGGCAACTAATCTATTAATGGAAACCTTCTATATATGGAAATCTATCTAATTCAGGCAGCTAATCTAATCATGAAAACCTTCTATATATGGAAACTTATTTAATTAAGGCAGCTGATCTATTTTTGGAAACTTTCTATTTTTAGAAACTAATCTATTTTAAGCAGTAAATTCTATTTTAGGAAACTTTCTATTTTTGGAAACTTTCTATTTTTGGAAACTTTCTATTTTTGGTAACTTTCTATTTTTGGAAACTTTCTATTTTTGGAAACTTTCTATTTTTGGAAACTTTCTATTTTTGGAAACCTGCTATTTTTGGAAAGTTACTTATTATTACACAGTAAGTACAATAATACATGAAATACCAGTAATACTTAAACAGATTAATCAGAATACAAGATAAACACAGTTTAAGGCTTTAAACAGTAAACCATGACCTAAAACATACCAAGTCAGCTAAAATGAGACATAAAACCCAGTACGTAATCAGTGAATCGATACTTATACACGTGTGTATTCATGTAGCTTTAGTGATCCAGAAGTAGGAGTCTTTCTTTCGTTCATTCACTGGACTTGAGGTACGGATTCCCGTCCTTTCAGTATGGACATTCCTTCCTTTTTAGGATTTCCCCGTATGCAGCCAACTGTTTTCCCCAGTATTTGTTTTATTGTTTTGAACTGCTTATGTTTAAATTAGCATAATCTATAGCCATATACAAGCATGACCAGTTTCACCTAGTTATGGAGGTACCATAACCATAACATTGGAGGCACCAATGTTATGACTTCCCCACGGCAGAGTGATTGCTCGTGGCGTCCCTTTTCAGTTTTGGCCATATTATTATATCAGGTGGGGCGTATGGGTGCATCCTAGTTACATGTTTTATTCAGTATATCATGGTGAATGTGGTGTGTGCCTTGCATCCTTCACAAGGAGTTGATCCCTCCTACCCAAACCAGTATATTAATTAGAGGCATCCCCTCTAATCAGCATGATGAGGTCACCCCTCCAAGTATTCATGCACGTGACCTTTTCATGACCTATATGGGCTATGGTATATTTATGTTAAAACAGTTTTCATAAGATAAACATAAGGCTTTTCAAACTATAAAACCAGTTTTCTTAATACTTAACCAGTTTACTCAGAACTTAGTCTTCCGCTGTTATATGTTACATGTTTATCCTATTTCATGCTATATTGTACATCCGTGCACTGAGCGTCTTGCTCAGCCGTATTCCTTTTCATGTTCCCAAAACGGCAGGTACTCAGGGACGCTCGTAGATCTCAAACGTACGTGCATATGGACTGGAAGCTTTACTGTCTTTCTTTACTTTATGCATTTCCTATACTTTAATACAGTTTGCTATGGACATTGTTTCGTCCTTTCCTTTACAGTATTTATGTTTGTGTGTGATGAGCTTTACTTTGGGGTTACCGATGTTTGATTCCGGTATTTCCCTTTTATGGTCGAATAATGCTTAGACATTTATCCTTGTATGCTTTGATGACACGCCATGATTATGCGTAATATTCCATTTCCAAAATGGGGTGTTACAATTATGGTATCAGAGACAAGGTTTCGACCTGTAGGCTCTCAAATATGACCTGTGATTAGTGGGTAGTCACTACGGTCTTCCTAGAACTGACAGTTGTTTTCATGCATTCATCATTTTTAAGCATACATATACATGTCATTGTTACAGGGTTTTTGACTAAGTAATGGTTGGTACAGGACTGGCCCTATTTAGTCGCATGTGTCTTATCGAAACTTTTAAATTTGGGACCAACCCATAGGCGTCCCCTCGATATGTCTTTTGTTTTGAGTGAACCGACCAGAGGCGTTCACTCTCGAGCATCAAAAGTTTTCATAAAACTGCATCATGCATTCATACAAAGATTTTATTGCATAAAATTTTTCTCGTGAAATTTTTGGTATAAAAATTTTTTTTCATGTATATATATAAGTTATATTTTATGTTTGAACTGTTAATCATATGTTTATGTTATACTGTCAGATGGTTCTCACACGCGAGCAAGAGCAGCTCAATGCTGTAATTCAGGCTTCCATGCAAGCCTTACTTCCTCAACTGAGGAATGACATTCGTGCTGAAGTCCAAGCTGCCAACAATCAGCAGCACAATCAGCCACCTCCTCCTCCTCCCCCAGTGACACTAGCAGTGTGGTTGGAAAGATTCAACAAGCTTCGTCCTAGAGCTTTTGAAAAGACTGATAGCCCCAGCGATGCTGAAAGCTGGTTGACTCACATTGAGAAGATTTTCAATGCTATGGGATGTGACCCCGCATTCAAGGCGAGATTGGCATGCTACCGGTTTGAAGGCGACGTACTCAACTGGTGGCTAGCCTTGACGCAGTCAGAAGGAGGCGATGAATGGGTCGCTGGTTTGACATGGGCCCAATTCAAGGAGAGAGTGATGGAGCAGTTCTTTCCTAAGTCAGAGCAGGACAAACTCAAGCGAGAATACCATGGGATACGTCAGAGAGCGGGCGAGAATAGCAACGAATTCATGCAGCGCTTTCTTCGCTTAGCTGGTTTTCTTGGAGCAGCAGCTGGTACTCCTGAGGAGCAGGCACACCACTTTAGGTGGGCACTTCGCACCTCGGTCGCGAACAATCTGGTATGTGCTACGTTCAATACAGTAGCACAAGTGGCCGACGCAGCAAGGAAGCTTGAGATGTTGCAGGAACGAGATGAGTTCGGGGAAGCTGAAAGACCCGACAAGAGGTAAACATTTCGTGATCTATCGATAACCAGACCGCATCCTATCATTACATGTTCTATAATCATCTCTTACACTGTATCTTCCAGGCAGAAAACTGGGGACCGGTCTCAGCCGGCTACTCAGCAGCAGCCTAATCAGCCCAAAGGAAACGGTCACACTAACGACCGTTCTGTTGTGGAAAGGCGCAGCGGTAATGATAATTACCGTAACAATGCGGGACACTCCAAACAACAGCAGGTCCTACTATTTACGCATCTTCTCATGATTTCATGTTATATCTCTCATGCTGACACTATATTAATCTCTACCAGGAACCACGGTAACGGGAAGGACCAGAACCACAGGGGTTCGCAGCCTAACCGTTCAGCTAACACTGGTGAACATCTTATGACGCATATGTCTTATACTCGTTGATATACTTTATTGTAACACATTTTGTCATCAGCAGGCCCTCAGCAAGCAAGGACTCCTGCTGGAGGATTCACTCATCCTCTTTGCAGTACTTGCCATCGCAGACACCCTGGCCCATGTCGTCGTGATTCCGACGCGTGCTACAAGTGCGGCCTCCCTGGCCATCGTATGAGAGATTGCCGTAAGGGTGAAATGGAGGGTACTTCGGGTCATGCTGATACTAAACCGCCTCCTACCACTGGGCGTGTCTACACGACATCGCGCGATCAGGCAAACAAATCTACAAGTACCATTACTGGAATTTTGTATATGTACAGCCAAGCTGCATGTGTTCTTTTTGACACGGGTGCCACTCATTCAGTTATTTCCACTACATATGCTAAGAACATCAGGACACTTCCCTTGCCATTAGAAAATAGGCTTACAATTTCCACGCCTTTGAAAGACTCTGTATTAATAACTCATGTATACAAGAGTCTTCCTCTAGAGTTTGACGATAAAGTTCGTGCAGTAGATGCACTTCCCCTAGACATGATTGAATTCGATATGATTCTCGGCATGGACTGGCTATCCAAGCACCATGCTACCATAGACTGCCACTCATATCGGGTGATCTTCGGCGACATTAATGCACCAGAGTACATTCATAACGGGTTCATACCCGGACGGTCTGTACAAGTCATATCTACCTTGCAAGCACGTGCATTACTGTCACATGGCTGCGAAGGTTATCTAGCTACGGTTCATGACATGGATGCTGAATCCCCATCGATTCAGGATCAACCAGTAGTTTTGGAATTTCAAGACGTTTTCCCAGCTGAACTTCCAGCCATACCACCTGCAAGAGAAGTGGAGTTCAACATGGACCTTGTTCCAGGAGCTGAGCCAATCTCTAAGGCTCCGTATCGTATGGCTCCCATAGAGCTAAAAGAACTGAAGGACCAACTGCAGGAACTTCTTGAACGAGGGTTCATTAGACCAAGCGCATCTCCATGGGGCGCACCGGTCTTGTTCGTTAAGAAGAAGGACGGCAGCATGCGACTTTGCATTGACTACCGCGAACTTAATAAGATTACCATCCGCAATAGATATCCACTGCCACGTATAGATGATCTGTTTGACCAACTTCAAGGAGCCAAACACTTCTCAAAGATCGATCTAAGGTTAGGCTACCATCAGCTGAGGGTTAAAGAGCAGGACATTGCTAAGACTGCTTTTCGTACCCGCTATGGCCATTATGAGTTTGTGGTCATGCCATTCGGCCTGACCAATGCTCCAGCAGTATTCATGGATCTGATGAACAGAATCTTCCATGAATTCCTTGATAAGTTTGTCATTATATTCATCGATGACATCCTGATTTTCTCTAAATCCACGGAGGAACACGAAGACCATCTCTGTACGGTACTACAGATTCTTCGTCAGAAGCAGCTGTATGCGAAATTCTCCAAGTGTGAGTTCTGGTTAAACAAGGTGGCATTCTTAGGTCACATCGTATCAGCTGAAGGGATCACTATGGACCCAGCGAAGGTTGAGGCTATCACTAAATGGCCAAGACCAACGTCAGCGACAGAAGTCCGCAGTTTCTTAGGCTTAGCTGGATATTATCGCAGATTCGTGGAGAACTTTTCCCGTTTGGCACTACCTCTCACCAAACTGATGCGAAAAGGAGAGAAATTCGTCTGGACGGAAGATCGAGAGAAGAGCTTCGAAGACCTAAAGCAGAAGTTAGTATCTGCACCTATTCTTACTCTCCCATCTGGTACAGGTGGATTTCAGATCTATAGCGATGCATCGGGGAAGGGACTGGGCAGTGTTCTCATGCAACATGGGAAAGTGATCGCGTATGCTTCACGGCAGCTTAAGCCCTATGAAGAAAACTATCCTACGCACGACCTGGAACTTGCTGCAGTGGTGTTCACATTGAAAATATGGAGGCATTACTTATACGGAGAATCATGCGACATTTTCACAGATCACAAGAGCTTGAAGTATATCTTCACACAGCGAGAATTGAACATGAGACAAAGGAGATGGTTGGAACTGTTGAAGGATTATGATATTAACCTACAGTATCATCCCGGGAAGGCTAATGTAGTAGCAGATGCACTCAGCAGAAAATCCGGAATGATAAACGGCATTGAAATCAAGGAACAAAACATAAGAGACTTGGAGCGGCTAGACATCAAAATCATGGTACGTGGGCAGCACGGATACTGGGCGAATCTTAGAGTAGAACCTGAGTTACTGACTAGGATCAAGGAAGCGCAGAAGGATGATGGAGAGATTTGGGCGATAATTCAGAATTTGGAGAAGCAGACAGAATTCAGAATGGACGCATACGGTATCGTTTGGCAGGGCACGAGACTTTGTGTTCCTGACAATCAAGAACTCCGGGAAGCATTGTTAGCTGAAGCTCATAGCTCCCCATTTTCTATACATCCTGGGTCGACGAAAATGTACCATGACATAAGACAGCACTTTTGGTGGAGTGGTATGAAACAGGATGTAGCCACTTATGTCTCCAAATGTCTTACCTGCCAACAGGTTAAGATTGAGCATCAGCGATCGGGCGGTCTCCTTCAACCGTTGGATATTCCAGAGTGGAAGTGGGACAAAATCACCATGGATTTTGTTACCGGTCTTCCGCCTACCAATAAGAAGCACGATGCTATTTGGGTCATTGTTGATCGACTCACCAAATCAGCTCATTTCTTACCGATACGCAAGGAAGATCCGGTAAGTAAACTCGCAGATACTTACAGAAGGGAGATCATGAGACTCCACGGTACTCCCTCCAGCATCGTCTCAGACAGAGATCCTCGTTTCACGTCGCGATTCTGGAAAGGTCTGCAAAAAGCTTGGGGTACACAACTTAAGCTGAGTACGACCTTTCATCCTCAAACGGACGGACAGTCGGAGCGAACAATTCAGACATTGGAAGATATGTTAAGGTCGTGTGCGTTGGAATGGACAGGTGATTGGGACGATTACATTTGTTTGGTCGAGTTTGCATACAACAACAGCTGGCACGCAAGTATCAAATGTGCTCCTTTCGAAATGTTGTATGGCAGAAAGTGTCGCGCTCCAACTTGCTGGGATCAAGTGGGAGAGCGAACACTCGAAGGACCAGAGATTATAGAAATGACCAATGAGAAGATCGAGGTAGCTAAACAGAAGCTGCAGGAAGCACGTTCACGTCAGAAGAGTTACGCCGATAAGCATCGTAGGGACATACATTTTAATGTGGGAGATCACGTCTTCCTCAAGGTTTCGCCGGCACGTGGTGTTAAACGCTTCGGGATCAAAGGAAAACTCAGTCCTCGTTTCATCGGACCTTTTGATATCATTGAACGAATCGGTGAAGTATCTTACCGATTGGCGTTACCTCCTCAGCTTTCGCACGTGCATAACGTGTTCCATGTGTCCTTACTCAGAGGGTACAATTATCATCCCCTTCACATGGTTCAGTATCCACAGGAACAGATACGTGAAGATCTCACTTTTATAGAAGAACCCGAACGAGTACTCGACAGGCAAGAACGAGTCATGAGAAGGAAGACGATTCCATTCGTCAAAATTCTTTGGAGGGACCATACCGAGCGGGAAGCCACTTGGGAAACAGAGGAGTCTATCCGGGCTTCTTACCCTCACTTCATATTTTGAGTTCGGGTATGTTACTTCTTTCCAGTTTGCTTTATCTATAATTCGGGGACGAATTATTCTTTTTAGGGGGGAAGAATTGTAAAACCCGCATGCTTTTACCATGAATGGTGCCCTTAAGATCGTACGTCCTAGATTAAAACTTACCTCATTTAGTTATGATCACATTCATGTGCTAGTAATCAAGCAAGTGCATACGTGTATGACATGATAAGTACCGATTACGTACGAACTCATGATAAACAGTTAATAAATATGTCACGTGAACATAATTAAATCATGATCACCATTTAAAATACGAACTAGAATAATTACGTAAATACATATAATATAATTACGAGCGTTAAGATTACGATAAACGACATGATAAAATAAACAGAAACACTTTAAACACGAACACGTTTAACCACGAACGAACACGAAACATCGGGACACGAGAAAGGTACGGGTACCCCATGTGGGGCCCCCATACCCACGGCACAATAACCAAGAATGGGCTAAGCCCATGGACTTTTACAAGTAAAGGGGGGTTATGGTAAAAACTATTTTTCATTTTCACTTTTCAAGAAAGAAAACATAAACCCTAAAAGATTTTCTCCTCCTCCTCTTTGCTCTCTCTTGTGCCGCCACCTAGAACACCACCATAGGAGGGTGTTGTTAATTTTTGACATTAAAAACAAGTGCTAGAAACCGTGTTTGTTCATCCCCTTTCAAGCTACGTATTGGTATATCATTCTAAACCCTTCTTTTTAATTCTTTTTAATCTTTGATTATTTTCATGAACATGTTATTATTATTCTTATTAAAACATGATAATTAAACATTGATCTAACATGTTTTGGGGTAAATTAAAATCAAAGAACGTTATAAAAAGGGTGTTTGTTTTAGCCGCCTAGCAAACAAACCCGAGGGGGGTTTGGTTTGCTTATTGCCGCCACCACCAAGACCATTTTTGGTCTTGGTTGGTGCTTGTGGGACCCACGGCAGCAAGGAGGCACACGTGCCCCGAGTTTGGCTCGGGGTACGGTGTCGAATTCATGCCCGATTCATGGTTCGTTGGTTAAATCATGATCTATGTTACATGTTAATTTTTATGAATTATGAACTTAGGATATAAATTAATTAATAACATGAGATATTAATTAAATCATGACTTAGGTTATTTTAATTATTAATTTAGCATGATATTAATTTAACCTAAGTATTTTATGTTACAAGTTATAATTAATTAATTATTTAAAACATGCCTATAATTAATTAATTTAGACATGACTTAGGTTATATTATTAATAATAATAATACACATTTTAACCTAAGTATCTTATTTCATTTTAATTAAAACATGTTATACTTTAATTAAAATGCTTAACCTATAGTTTAATTAAAATACATGAAATAATAATTAAACTATATACTATATCATATGACTTAAGAAACAAGCTTATAAACACTTAGACTTATATGTTAGCTTATGTAACCAGCTTAATTCTAAATATGGAAACTTCTATTTATAGAAACTTAATTAAATAAGGCAACTAATCTATTAATGGAAACCTTCTATATATGGAAATCTATCTAATTCAGGCAGCTAATCTAATCATGGAAACCTTCTATATATGGAAACTTATTTAATTAAGGCAGCTGATCTATTTTTGGAAACTTTCTATTTTTAGAAACTAATCTATTTTAAGCAGTAAATTCTATTTTAGGAAACTTTCTATTTTTGGAAACTTTCTATTTTTGGAAACTTTCTATTTTTGGTAACTTTCTATTTTTGGAAACTTTCTATTTTTGAAAACTTTCTATTTTTGGAAACTTTCTATTTTTGGAAACTTTCTATTTTTGGAAACCTGCTATTTTTGGAAAGTTACTTATTATTACACAGTAAGTATAATAATACATGAAATACCAGTAATACTTAAACAGATTAATCAGAATACAAGATAAACACAATTTAAGGCTTTAAACAGTAAACCATGACCTAAAACATACCAAGTCAGCTAAAATGAGACATAAAACCCAGTACGTAATCAGTGAATCGATACTTATACACGTGTGTATTCATGTAGCTTTAGTGATCCAGAAGTAGGAGTCTTTCTTCCGTTCATTCACTGGACTTGAGGTACGGATTCCCGTCCTTTCAGTATGGACATTCCTTCCTTTTTAGGATTTCCCCGTATGCAGCCAACTGTTTTCCCCAGTATTTGTTTTATTGTTTTGAACTACTTATGTTTAAATTAGCATAATCTATAGCCATATACAAGCATGACCAGTTTCACCTAGTTATGGAGGTACCATAACCATAACATTGGAGGCACCAATGTTATGACTTCCCCACGGCGGAGTGATTGCTCGTGGCGTCCCTTTTCAGTTTTGGCCATATTATTATATCAGGTGGGGCGTATGGGTGCATCCTAGTTACATGTTTTATTCAGTATATCATGGTGAATGTGGTGTGTGCCTTGCATCCTTCACAAGGAGTTGATCCCTCCTACCCAAACCAGGATATTAATTAGAGGCATCCCCTCTAATCAGCATGATGAGGTCACCCCTCCAAGTATTCATGCACGTGACCTTTTCATGACCTATATGGGCTATGGTATATTTATGTTAAAACAGTTTTCATAAGATAAACATAAGGCTTTTCAAACTATAAAACCAGTTTTCTTAATACTTAACCAGTTTACTCAGAACTTAGTCTTCTGCTGTTATATGTTACATGTTTATCCTATTTCATGCTATATTGTACATCCGTGTACTGAGCGTCTTGCTCAGCCGTATTCCTTTTCATGTTCCCAAAACGGCAGGTACTCAGGGACGCTCGTAGATCTCAAACGTACGTGCATATGGACTGGAAGCTTTACTGTCTTTCTTTACTTTATGCATTTCCTTTACTTTAATACAGTTTGCTATGGACATTGTTTCGTCCTTTCCTTTACAGTATTTATGTTTGTGTGTGATGAGCTTTACTTTGGGGTTACCGATGTTTGATTCCGGTATTTCCCTTTTATGGTCGAATAATGCTTAGACATTTATCCTTGTATGCTTTGATGACACGCCATGATTATGCGTAATATTCCATTTCCAAAATGGGGTGTTACACTACTCTTCCTCAAATGACGACTACCTTTTTGATTCGACAAAAGGGGGAGAAGGAAGTGTAAACGAGTACGTTTCACATTTTACTATGCGTTACGGTTTACTTGTTTGTCATCATCAAAAAGGGGGATATTGTTAGTGCAAACATTACGATGTTTAATCAATGATCCCTTAATGTTTTGGTGATAACAAACGTATAACTCGCAATACATAATGTAAAATGTGTAAGGTACTCGTAATCACTCAAGCATACTTATGTATACTTCTCTCGACACCTTGAAGATTACATTCGTCATGAAAGACAAGAAGGACGCGCGGTTCTCTTATAGAACACGCGGTTCCTTAGTGATATCGAACCGCGAGAAGATATAGAACCGCGGGCAGTCAAGCCGATTTAAGCTTACTCAAGATTTCTGGAAGCTTCTAGAAGATGGAGGGAAGAAAATAAATTCAAATTTCAAATTTTGAATTTGGGCTCCAATAATATAAGGTGCGTCCTTTTATCCAATGGGTAGTCCACTCTTTTATCCATTGGGTAAAAAGGTGCTCTCCAAGGCAAGAGTTGGCTATAAATAGAAGACTATTCTCTTCCATTTCATTTGCACAAAAGCACACAAAAACCTTCCAATATCCCATTCCTCATTTGCCTCATCAAGAGAAATGAGAAGAACACTTTCACCCTTGTGAAGTGTTAGTGTCTAGAGTCATAACATGATGAAGATCTCTCTAGATCAAGTCATGATTATTGTCTTTCTACTATGTATATGTAGAAGATCCAAGTTGTGGGTACACTTGGATGTGTTTGTAAGGGTAGAATATCCAAGTGATGGGTATCCTTGGATTAGGTGTTAGTTGTGTAGATCCAAGCCTTGTTAGTACTTGGATATAGTGTTAGAGTTATAGATCTAAGTGTTGTGTGCTTAGATCTATGGTTTATGTGTTTAGGCCATAAAACACAAGGTTTATTATGTTGGGCCATAAAACATAACTAGTGGGTAGATTAGGTTGTGTCTTGGTAGTTCTCACTAAACACTAAAGTGATGTGGTTGTGTCTAGGTAGTTCTCACTAAACTATAAAGTGATGTGGTTGTGTCTTGTGAGTTATCACTAAACTTTAAAGTGATTAGTAGTTTTGTTGTGTGAAGTTCTCACTTAGCTTCAAAGTGAAGAGTCGTGAAGATTGGTTCTAGCTTTCAATTAGAACTCGACATCTAGCCTTGTGTCGTTAAATGGTGAAATGGGCAACGTTGTGTAGATTGGTTCTACCTAAGATTAGGACTCGACATCTAGCTTAGTGTCGGAAATGTGTAAGCGACGTGTATGGTTTTCTCCGCCTTGAAAGGAGTTTTGTTGACTAGTGAAGTAACTCTCGAGTAAGGTATACTCGAGGAGTGGAGTAGGGCGAAGAGGAGCTTCTGACCGAACCACTATAAATCATCGTGTCGGTACTTTCCTTTACATTTATGTCTTTACTATTATAGATGTATTTATATGTTGTGTGTTGTGTGCATCTCATAATCTAAACATCTAAGTTGCGGAAAAGCTAAGGCTTAGTACGTGTGTGCTTCGTGTTTAGATTATGGTCAAGTGTACATCACTTAGTCTAAACATCCTAGTTGTGGAAAAGCTTATGCTTAGTACGTGTGTGCTTAGTGTTTAGACTATTGCTTGATGTACTCTTGATTTGATGTGTTTGTGTGTTTACTTACTTGTAGTATTTATCTTTCAATCAAACACATCTCATATCTAGTCAAGCTTGATCGGGAATTTGATACAAAGGATTGTCAAAGTTTAACATGTAACAAAAGGTTAAGTTCACTGTCGGCGGTTCCCTAAATGGACCGGCGGTTCTTTATTGATAAAGAACCGCGGGTACACATAAGGAACCGCACACAGTGGATTAAGCCGAAATGTTTTGAAAACTAACAAGAAACTATTCAACCCCCCTTCTAGTTTCTACAAAGACCAAAACAGCTTATTGCTTCACAACTGCTTATTTTATCAAGCAACAACTTGTCTTTTATTGTTGGTGTCATTTTTCTCAGCTTATTATTAATCCTAGAAGTTTGCAGCTCATTTGGTTAAGCTTTTGTTAGAAAACCAACTAATTTTTAATTTTAATAAGTACTTATTGGTTCCTATTGTTGGGAATTAGATTTGACGAGACAAAACAAGAATAATGAAACAAGAAGGACTTATATGCAAATATCAAGATTTACAAGAATTTAGAGCCCTTTCATATAACAATGAGGACTTATTGTCAAAAGATGGAGGGACTTCTAATGTAATTAAAGTTTTCTTGTAAAAAGGGGTATGTGTAGTATACAAACACATACACCCTACGTGCTTTATCATTCCATTATTCACAATGTATTCATAAAGCGTGTGTTGTGTTCTAGGCGTGTAGTCTGCTTTGTAAACACGTCTAGGGTTTGAATGTTAACGTTTAATGAGAAGTAAACGTTGGAAGAGAAACACCTTGTTCGTAATTATTATTCTATTTCGCTATGATTAACATCATATGAATGATGATTGCGCCTAGCAGCTAAAAGATCCGTGAATCTTAGGATTCCACAATTGGTATCAGAGCCCAGTGGCTCTCGATGCTAGGATCAACAAGGTGTTGAGTCGAAGAACGAAGAAAAAGCATAAAATCCGTATATGATTTTATGTTCGGATCTCACTGTGAAGCTATATTCAAACAGTCATAACTCCTTCGTTAACCGTTTGATCGTCATGAAATTCGTATTGTAGGTTATTGGCATATATTTCTTGAATCTCACTAGAGGGATCTTCGATCTGAGATCTTATGAAGGAGATATACATCGTCGAAGTTGGATGAAGAGAAAGGTTAAAATTTTCTGTTTTTGTTTTTTATTGAATAAGATTTAGGGTTTCTTCCCCTAAGCCCTAAATCAACATAAAAAGCAGAGAGTTATGTGGATTGTGGCTGTTGTAATGCGTGATATTACAAGATTCGACCTAAGGTTGATTTACAAACCCTAAGTTAGGGTTTCAATGCATAAATTTCTAGAACCTAGATCTGTTCATAATCAGTATAAAGGATTATTGAAGCACAAGCAGAATATTGAATCTGATCACATGTTGCTGTTACGAGGTGTAGCTGTGTAATAATACTGTTCGGATAGAACAGTTAGGGTTTGAATGATGAAAGTAAAAAGTGCAGCAGGTTTGGGAGTGATTAAAGTTAAAACTAGTTTTTTATTCAATATATTTGTTGTGTTCGAGCGGTTCATAGCTCGAATAAAGTAATATGATTTTTATATATGGCGAGCTACTGCTTCACGTGAAGAAGTTTACATAATAAAGTATAACAATAGTAGGATAAGAGAATGCAAGTTTTGTGATCCAAGAAAGTTAAGATTGGATTCACGATTCCATGTGAATGGAAACAAAACTGTATTTCATTCACTGATATAAATCATTGTCTCATGATATAAGTGTGGTCCACGTTTATGAGGGACTAAAAGCGAATGTGTACAAGCAGATGTTTTTGGGTCACGTAATGAAGACAGTGCTAATCATCCTTCACGTGGGTACCAATGAAAAGAGTTGCTGGTATTATTAGTTTGGTTATTGAAAGTTTATGGACTTAAAATTAATAGTCGTGAGATAGGATCGAACTCGGGATCACGGGATTGCACACATAACGTAAAGGGTTAATTTATTTATTAAATATATTTTATATATATTTATTAAATCAAACCAAAGCTTAACTAACGATCGTTAATAAATAAGAGTTAAGTTATAACGACCGTTATGGAAACTAAATAGAAGCTAAAAGAAGAAGAAGGAAAAACTACACAAACACCCCTTGGGGGTGGTGTAGCCGTCGGCCAAAACCAAGAGGGGGGAGAGGGAAACTTTTGTTTCCTAATTCTTGTTTAATTTCTTGGAGCCCAAGATTACCAAGGCTATATAAAAAAGCCCCAAGGCCTTCATTATTTTTTGTCTCTCCCTTCTCTTTGCTTCTTGCGATCGCCACACCCCAACACCTTAGGGTTTTCGGTTGGTTTTCGATTTAGCTAAATATCTAGCCCTAATCCCTCTCTAGGGTTATGGGTAGATAATACATAAGTGTTGTAGCTCGGTTTGCTCGTGCTAGACTCACGGTTAACTCGCCGTATTACGTGTGTACAAGAGCGTGATATAATCTTCCCTTAGATTATGTTCTTGGTATTGTTCGTGATCAACCCTAGTTGCCGTTCGTTCCGTCGTCTTGTGGATCTTGCTAGGATAAAGGTATGTAACCATAATCTTGATTAATATAATTGTGTTAAATTAATGATCTTGTTAATCGTTTCCGCTATGCGCTCTTTTGATCCATATTAGGGCTTTAAATAATTGTTATGAACTCTATAAACCTTCAGTGGCATCGAGAGCCGTTTTAACATGTTTATAATTATCAAGATCTAAAGTTTTTTAACTAATAATGATTTGTGTTAAAAATTACATGTTGTTCTTTAGGTTTTATAAAAAATTAGGGTTTTGTTTTTTATTATTATTAAAATCGACTTTAGTCGAATTTTTTTATAGAAAAAAAAATTTTTTTTGTAAACCTTAAAATTGCATGGTAATTAACTTTAGATGTTTTGCATGAATTAATTGTTATGTCATGCATGGTTACGATCCGTAGTTTTTTAATTGTTAAGAGAATGTGGGAGATCCGTAATAAACATGCATGTTTCTTACGGATCATATAATTCTGATTGCTATTTGCTTTATTTGATTCAAAGTTTTAAAATTAGGGAAGACTTTTTATGTTTATAAAAACCCTAGATTTGATGTTCTTTGAATAAATTGTTATGCATGTGGCTGTTTGATTTAGTTTTTTTTTGTACTACTTGTTTTCATACGTTTTTATATTGTATGTTGTAAACAAGGGTAATTTTTTCCAAGAAAATAATATGGACTAAATCTTATCAAATTAATGAATTGTTTTGAGATGTAAAATACATATGATTTGCGTTGATTAGAATTGCAATAGCAACTTAACGGCTACTCAATTTTGGCAAACTATAAAGTGGGTATAACGCACCGCTAGTCATGTACCCGGTTAAGGAATGAGGTGTTATGCTTCAGCGCTGACCAAATTCTCGGCTCGCCTGTGCGTCAAATTGGTATTGCCTACGGTTGTTATTGGTACAATTCATTAAGGTTGATTTAACTACATTAATTCACATCCGAAACACAATGAATAAGGTTATTGCTTTGTGCTATAACTAACGTTCTAGAAAAAGTACGGTGTGAATTTAGTTGTGTGTAAAATCTTTAATTGGTTTAACCAATACCTCAACTTGCAAGTATATGATGAACTTTTAGTCTCACCCAAAAAGTTTACTAAACGTTTTTTTATTAAACTTATGTTATGGAGATGAATGCATGTTTCTCCATACATGATTTTGACACCAAAATCTATACCCTAAAATTTAAGTCATATGCCCTCTAATTGACGAACACTTGAAGTTACAATTGTCGTCATATTAGATATCGGACGATGTTGTAATGGAGAGAAAACTTCATGACTGAATAAGATTGCACATGAAGGTTTTACGTTCTTTAGATTAGTCGACTTAATTGAGTTACTCAGTGAGAACTGGAAACTTAAGGCATAAAGAAGGGATAAAACATGTTTACAATGCAAATGATTTTGGCAATGTAAATCCCTGACATATCTAGAAATTGCAATTTGATTTAGAAATTATTGTTCGACAAGTTACTGTGTTGAATATATTTGTCACTAGCAGATCAACTGATGTGATAAATCTATGTCAATATGGATTCTAGTTTTTCAAGGAAAATACTATGGTTTTATTACCGGGGTAATTTTATTTTCTTGAATTGTATTATCGAAAATACTAATGTTTGAACTTATTTCTGTAGAAATGGCTCAACCCGAAAACAATCTGACAATAAGCTCGGCGTTCAAGGCTTTCTTTGAACGGCCTGAACTTACTGGCCCTAATTTCAATGATTGGTACCGCTCACTAAGAATTGTTCTGAGAGCAGCGGGTACTATCAATATCTTGGAAACTCCTTTTCCTGAGGATCTTGCTGAAGGAGCAACTGATGCGGAAAGGCTTCAACACGCTGCTAACGTTAAGAAGCACCATGAGGTGGCTGCTGTAATGTTAGGAAGAATGGCTCCATCACTTCATAGGAAGTATGAGCTAGCTTCACCTCAGCAAATGCTTGATGAACTCAAGGCTGTGTATGAAACACCACAAGCTATAGAGATCTATGATCTGGTTGATGCTCTACATAGTTGCAAGCAAGCTCCTGGAAAGTCCGTAAGTGCTCATTATATGGAGATGAGGGGTTATATGGAACAACTCATCGCACTAGGACAACCCTTTGATCATAATATGGCTATTAACTTTATCAATAGGTCCCTTAATAAGGACTTCAATGATTTCGTTCGTAACTATAATATGCATTGCACGGGGAAGACAGTTAATGATTTGCATGCAATGCTCATTGACTTCACAAAGGGTTTGAAAGATAAGGCATCCACTGCTACACCTCAAGTACTTCTTGTACAAAAGGGTAGAGTGTCGAAACCCAAACCGCAAGGGAATAAGAAGCAGAAAGGCAAAGGCAAGGTTGATAAGAGCAAGCAAGTTGCGACTACATCAAAACCGAAGCATAACTTTGCTAAGAAATCTCTGAAAGATGAGACTTGTCACCACTGCAAGATGACTGGACACTGGAAGAGGAATTGCTCTCTCTATCTCCATGAAATGGCAAAACACAAGAAGAAGGCTGAGCAAGCTGCTGCAGCACCATCTTCTAGTAACTTATTTATGATAGAGTTATTTAATCTTTCATACAAATCAAACTCCTGGGTATATGATACGGGATGTGGTATTAACATTTGTAATACCCTGCAGGGATTTGAGTTGAAAAGGAGGCTTACCTATGGGGAACAATTTCTGCAAGTGGGCAATGGCGCACAAGCAGCGGTTGAAGCTATATGAATATTTAAATTAGTTTTACCTTCGGGTTTAGTACTGTTTTTAAATAATTGTCACTATGCACCTACAATTGTTAGGGGTGTCATTTCCTTTTCTTGTATGTTGGATCTTGGATTTATTCACACGATTGATAATAATAGAATTTCTGTTTTCAAAGATGGATTATTCTATTTTGATGCAATTTCTGTGAATGGTGTTTTTGAAATAAACATGCATGATAAAAATTCCAAGAGGAAAAATAATTCTGTTTTTAGCATGAATAAGAAGAGTAAGTTAGACAAGAACTCTTCTTATCTTTGGCATTGTAGGCTTGCCCATATTGGGAAGACTCGCATACAAAAGCTACAACGTGATGGGCTTTGGGAAAGTATCAATGATGAATCATTCGATAAATGTGAATCTTGTATCTCTGGAAAGATGACCAAGAAACCTTTTAATAGCAATATTGAAAGGGCTACTGAACTACTTGGGTTGATACATACTGATGTGTGTGGACCACTTAGACATGTGTCAAGGAAAGGTGCTAGCTACTTCTTGACGTTTACGGATGATTATAGCCGTTATGGTTATGTTTATTTACTTAAGCATAAACATGAGGTATTTGAAACATTCAAGACGTTTAAAGCCGAAGTAGAGTTACAACTGGGAAAGAAGATTAAAGCTCTTCGTTCTGACCGTGGTGGTGAATATTTAAGTCAAGAGTTTAAAAATTATTTAAGTGAGAATGGAATTGTTCAGAAACTTACTTCTCCGTATACTCCACAACAAAATGGTGTATCTGAAAGGAGAAATCGTACATTATTGGATATGGTACGATCTATGTTTAATCTTACAACTTTACCATTATCTTTTTGGGATTATGCTCTTGAATCTGTTGTTCGTATTCTAAATATGGTTCCCACTAAGAAGGTAGATAAGACACCATATGAACTATGGCATGGCAAGAAGCCATATTTGTCTTATTTAAAAGTCTGGGGTTGTGAGGCGTATGTGAAACGTGACTCTGGAGATAAACTCCAACAACGCTCAGTAAAATGTATCTTTGTAGGTTACCCTAAGGAAACTATGGGTTACTACTTTTATTATCCGGCTGAGAACAAAATAGTTGTGGCTCGGTATGGAGACTTCCTTGAAAATGATCTTGTAAATCAAGAATTCAGTGGGAGAAATTATGATCTTGAAGAAATTCAAGAAGATACATTGCCTTCTGAAAATACTAGCGATGAAATTCATGTAGAACCAGAAAGTCTGAGTGTTGCGCCGGAATTAATTCCTCCACGTAGGTCTCAAAGGACTATACGTGCGCCGGACAAACTATGTCTTTACATAGAGGATGATGAGGAGGAAGTAGGGGATCTTGGTGAACCTGCTAACTATCGGTCCGCAATGTCTGATCCAGAAAAGTCAAAATGGATAGTTGCGATGAATGAGGAAATGAAATCCATGGAAATCAATGATGTTTGGATTCTTGTAGACGCACCTAAAAATGCTAAAGTAGTGAAAAATAGGTGGATCTATAAGAAAAAAACTGACATGGATGGTGATGTACAATCCTATAAAGCACGTTTAGTGGCTAAAGGTTTTACTCAAACTTTTGGCATAGACTACGAGGAGACCTTTTCTCCTGTGGTAGACTTACGAGCTATTAGGATTCTCATAACTATAGCAGCATACTATGACTATGAGATATGGCAAATGGATGTTAAAACTGCCTTCTTGAACGGTCGCTTAGATGAAGACATCTATATGCAACAACCAGAAGGGTATGTTGATCCTAAATATCCAAAGCGCGTGTGCAAACTTCAAAGATCCATTTATGGTTTGAAGCAAGCCTCACGTCAATGGAATAAGCGATTTGATGAAGAAATCAAAAAGTTCGGATTTATTCAAAATCGTGATGAGTCATGTGTATACCGCAAAGCTAGTGGGAGTAATGTAGTGTTCCTAATTCTATATGTCGATGACATATTGATCATGGGAAGTAACATTCCAAGACTTAAGGAAGTTAAGGATTATCTTGGTAAATGTTTTTCTATGAAAGATTTGGGAGATGCTGCATATATTCTGGGAATTAAAATCTATCGAGATAGGAGTAGACGGTTAATTGGTCTTAGTCAAGATGCTTATATTGATAAGATATTAAAGAAATATAACATGCATAACTCTAAGAAAGGTTTCTTACCGATGGAGGTTAAGCATGAGTTAAGTCATGAGAAAGATGCATCATCACCTGAAGAGGTGGCTTACATGAGGAAGGTGCCTTATGCTTCGGCAGTAGGATCTATTATGTATGCTGTAAGATGCACAAGGCCTGATGTGGCGTTTGCTCAGAACTTGGTCAGTAGATACCAACAGAATCCAGGAAAGTTCCACTGGACTGCTGTTAAACATATTCTAAAGTATTTGAGGAGTACGAAAGATATGTTTTTGGTATTCGGGGGTAAACCAGACACAGAACTGAATGTAACAGGATTCTGTGATGCGTCCTGGCAATGTGTTAAAGACGATACGAAGTCTCAGACGGGTTACGTGTTTGTCATCAACGGAGGAGCAGTAGACTGGAAGAGCAGTAAGCAGAAAACCATTGCTATGCATGCGACTCAATCTGAGTACATGGCCGCTTCAGAAGCCGCAATGGAAGCTGTTTGGATTAGGAAGTTTATTGGAGATCCTTGGAGTGATGCCTTCAATTAAAGAACCTATTGATATATATTGCGACAATTCTGCGGCAATAATATTCGCCAATGACCCTAGATTCATGAAGGGCGCCAGACACTTTCAACGTATATATCACTACGTTCGAGAACAAGTGGAAGCTCGAGAAGTTAAATTGATAAAAGTTCACACAGATGATAACGTAGCTGATCCTTTTACTAAGGCTTTATCTAGGCCAAATGTAGTTAAGCATGCCAAGGCAATTGGGCTGCAACTAGCTAGCGAATTCATGCAATAAATCTGTTGATTAGTATTTGGATAAAGGATGTAAGACATTATTGAATTGATGAAATAAAGATTGGGTTTCGTTTATTTTTCTGTTATTTGATTTTGTATCCTATTTTACATGTTTTAATCCATGAGCATTTTGATGTTTCTAAATGTCCGTTGTCGATTAATAATATGGGAATATTATTAAAGTAAGACAATTCAAAATAGTGACAGAGTATACTTAGAAGTATATTGGTCAATTTTGAATGATATTTGATGGATCAAATATTGGACTTATCCCAACTATATGATTTTACTTTATGGATCTTTGTCATTAAGTAAATCATAAATAGTTATCCTTAGACCTGAGATACCAGAAAACTGCAATGAATGTAGTGCATTTTTGTGAGATAACCTAACGCTAAACGTAACTGGTAGTTATAAGGGTTATTTTCAGAAGTGTTGCGAAGTTCATGTGTTTTGCTTGTAGTCAAAATGGGATTCGTTTCCTTCGAATTATGTTTGAAGTATAAATACAACTGGGCCCCTCGGGGGAGTAGTAAGATGTTTGTGTGGCCACACCCTAATTTGTTTTGGTAATCTTGCTATATCCGTAAACGAGAAACAGAATAGTTAATGAAGGAATGACTGAGATCCATATCCTTATTAACAAGCGTATTTGAAATGAAAGGATAATAATAATGATGTAATCATTAAAAGGTTCTTGTCCAGGAGACCTTACCCGGTTTGTACTAGTGACATTGCTAGTGTAACTAGACGCTAGTCAATGTGATCACGATATTAGAATTTTGTCCAAGTGGGAGCTGAAAGTTTATGGACTTAAAATTAATAGTCGTGAGATAGGATCGAACTCGGGATCACGGGATTGCACACATAACGTAAAGGGTTAATTTATTTATTAAATATATTTTATATATATTTATTAAATCAAACCAAAGCTTAACTAACGATCGTTAATAAATAAGAGTTAAGTTATAACGACCGTTATGGAAACTAAATAGAAGCTAAAAGAAGAAGAAGAAGGAAAAACTACACAAACACCCCTTGGGGTGGTGTAGCCGTCGGCCAAAACCAAGAGGGGGGAGAGGGAAACTTTTGTTTCCTAATTCTTGTTTAATTGCTTGGAGCCCAAGATTACCAAGGCTATATAAACAACCCCAAGGCCTTCATTATTTTTTGTCTCTCCCTTCTCTTTGCTTCTTGCGATCGCCACACCCCAACACCTTAGGGTTTTCGGTTGGTTTTCGATTTAGCTAAATATCTAGCCCTAATCCCTCTCTAGGGTTATTGGGTAGATAATCCATAAGCGTTGTAGCTCGGTTTGCTCGTGCTAGACTCACGGTTAACTCGCTGTATTACGTGTGTACAAGAGCGTGATATAATCTTACCTTAGATTATATTCTTGGTATTGTTCGTGATCAACCCTAGTTGCCGTTCGTTCCGTCGTCTTGTGGATCTTGCTAGGATAAAAGTATGTAACCCTAATCTTGATTAATATAATTGTGTTAAATTAATGATCTTGTTAATCGCTTCCGCTATGCGCTCTTTTGATCCATATTAGGGTATTAAATAATTGTTATGAACTCTATAAACCATCAGTTATGTATTCTGGTCACGTAGGGGGTTCTACAAGCAAAAGTGGATCATGTTCTGATCGTGACATATAAGTACTATGGTCCATGGTATGTACTATTGCATCTGTTTTTGCTTTTGTTTATTAAAGTTTATGTCCTTGTGTGTGCAAACAAAAAGTGAAAGAGACGTGACAGCTGTTAGTTCCAGACATAACAAGCGCTACTGGTTAAAAGTACACAGTTTGTGTGTACTGATTGAAAGTGATGTCTACAACTGATCAAGGAGTTAACGTGATGTTCGTTGTTGCTGCTACGTGGGATTTAAGCACACATGAGTCTCAAGGACCAAAGTTTGTTATGTTTAATGAATGATAACTTTTGTTTAATAAAGGAAAGATGTTGTACTTTATCACGTGAGATATACAGCTATGTGGGACAATGCTATAAATAAAAGGTAAGGACGAATGTGAGTATAATGATGTGTTGTGCAAGTGATTAAGACATGTGAAGAAATTTTTTTTGTTCACATGGTTACTACAGATAATGATGTATGCTATTTGTTGAATAAAGAAAAAGAAGTCTACGAAGACAAAAAAGTAGTATACAGTAATGTAATGTTTTTAGCCACTGACATAGTTATACGTAGCCACTGATGGAGGTTATAGCCATTGAAGATGTCAGCGGCTCGCTCTAGCCGCTAACAAACATATTTTAGTATGTGACAGCTGTGTTGTCTGATATATGAAGTCTACGCGCTGACAAGTATTGTACGATATTAGACAATACATACTAAAGGATATCGGATGTATTTGGATCTCGGGCAGAACTGACTGTTAAGGTTTTATGGCTCGTTTTTGAAGATGATTGGTACAATCACATATTATTTGCTTATGTGATAAGGCTAACCTTGCGGTTACGTACCAACTTGATTTAGAAGCAGAACGCCGACAGAGGCAACAATTACATAAAAGAAGAGGATGATGTTGTACTTATATGATTTTCATTGAAAATTGGAGGTTTCAATGAAGACGATTGATTATTGTTTATTTGATGTTGGAGTTGTTTTTCACAGGTTTGTATCTTATTATATATCAAATGGAGACTTATGTTTGTAGATAACTTGTTCCTTCTTACATTTTTGGTGACAAAGACTTGTCAAATCTAGCAAAGTGTTCTTGCTATCACTTGAAGGAGTTACATAGCTTAGTGTCTCTGAAGGTTTATTAACATCATAACAATTATATAAAACCCTAAACGAGATCAAAGCACACATAGAAGAAGCGATTTAACAAGATCATAATAATAACACAATTAAAATTAATCTAATTAGGGTTACATACCTTTACACTAAAGCAAATCCACAAGACAAAGAACGAATTACCAATTCGAGTTTATACCGTCTATCACCAAGATATAGTATAAAGTAAGACTATATTACGATCTTGTACACACGTAATACAATGAGCTAACCGTGATTCTAGCACGTGAAAACCGAGCTACAACGCTTGTAAATAATCTACCCAACAACCCTAGAGAGGGGCTAGGACTAGATTATTAACACAATCGATCAACCAAGAAAACCAACCGAATACCCCTTCGTGGGAGTTCTTGCGATCGACTAAAGAGGGAGGGAGGAAGAGAGATTAAAGTTATGAAGATTATGAGGGATAAGGGGATGTATTTATATGCCTCAAATCTATTGTAGCCCAATGATAACTAAGATTTTGCTAGGTTCAATTGTTGTTCTCGGTATCTCTTCGAATTGATTTCCGGTTTAAAGTACGACTCAGTTGATCTTGGTGAAACAAATATTTTTGGTTGTTTTTAAAATAAAATGTGCAAAGACTTAAAAGTAAATGACTTTAAAGCAAATCTAACTCTAATTTAAAGTAAAAGACGAGTATTTAAAAGCGAGGCTAAAATTAAAGAGCACTAAATGTAAATAACGCAAACTTAAATCTATCTAAGGCAAACTTAAAACGCAACTAAAACTAAATCTTAAACTAAGGCAAGGCTAAAATAAGTCTAAGGCAAATAAACTTAAAGTGCGTCTAAGAAAAAAGGCGGGAAAAATAAAGCTTGAAATTAAAAAGCAGAAAATTAAAAACTGAAATTAAAGAAACTGAAAATTACCTATCCGGAATAATACCCTTATTCGGAATAAATGGCTTACTCGGAATATGTCACCTATCCGGAATAAAAACCTCTATTTGGAATGTTTGGCCTATTCGGAACGTTGTTGTTGATCCGGAATAAGTCTTGATTCGGAATAATATTCCGAATGGAAAACCTTACTCGGAATATGTCACTTATTCCGAATAGAAGTTCTTTATCCGGAATATCTTCTCAATCCGGAATATTCTGCCTGTTCGGAATGATTGCCCTATCCGGAATGTTCTGCCTACTCGGAATAACCTGCCTATCCGGAATACCTTCCCTATTCGGAATATTGAATATTCCGAATAAACCTCTTGGCTAAAACCTTGATCCGGAATAAAAGTCTTATCCGGAATGTTTGAAGATTCCGAATGAGAAGCTTTTTAAATCCTTTACTCGGAATATTGCTGGGCTTGTTTTTCCTGGGAAAGATCAGAAACAGAAAACAAACACCCCGAAGAACAGGGAACAAAATATTCACACGAATCTAATCAAACTTAAGCAAAATCAACCACAAGATTAAATCAAACTAATCAATAAACAACTATTAATCATAAACGATCAATCCAAAACAACAAAACTAACAAAACTAATCAAGATAATCAAAACCCACTTAAATAAATCAATAAAAATCAAGAACATGAACATGAACAATAAAGCATAAAGATTAAAGAAAGGAAGAAGGAGATCAAACAATAAAGATAAAGATTAACAAGAAATAAAAGAAAACTTACTTGAAATTAAATGGTAATTAAGGTGCAAGACAATTAATGTAAATGGACATGAAATTAAATGTGCATAAATTTAAAGTGGAAGAAATGGTTTGTCAAGCCACCCAACAAAGAAAAATGCTAATCTCATCTAATCTATATATACGGGAGGTTAAGGAATGCTTAGGAAGCTTCCTCCCCTCATTCCTTTCTCCTTAATTGCATGCTTAGTCCTTATCTTCTTAATTGCACCATTAGTCCTTAAGCCCTTTAATCTTCTTAATCTTGGACTTTAAATGGCTTTGTTTCGGGATTTCTTCAAACTCGTCTTGTAATTCTTCAATAAATTAGACTTGAGTTTTTCGGCTTTTGATAAACTTCCGTCTTTTGACTTTTTCTTCGATAAATCTTCAGAATTGGTCTTGGACTTCCGTTCTTTTTGCACTCTTGACTTCTTGACTTCGTCTTTCGTCTTTTTATTCGATAAAAGCCCGTGAATGCCGTGTTTTCCCCACTTTTCACAATTTCGTCCTAAATCACAACAAAAACACAAACCACGCATAATTCCGACATAAAAGACATAAAATACACGCTTTGGCTCGGTTATTATTGTAATTAAGTGGTAAAAAGGATGGGTGTTTACACACCTATCAAATCCCCTACACTTGACCATTGCAATGTCCTAATGCAATGTATTAGTTACAAAGCAAGATTATATTTTTCATCACAATCAATCCATAATGGCCTTTATTAAAGAGATAGAAAATTAAAAACATACAAAGTAAAGAAATCAAAAACATACCTTGGGTTTTGGAAATGTCATGAATAATCATCATTCTCAAGTTTTCACTTTCTTCAAACCAAGCTTAAAAACGAGATCATTGTTATTATAAGTTAGCAAACTAACACGAACTCATGTGGGCCAATTACTCACTTAGACTCTCTTATTCCTAGGTGTATCTCTTATATTTTATTTTTGTCTTGAATGATCACGAGGATGCATTGTTTGACTTATTTCGATAGTTTATTAGGCCGAAAATAAAGTGAACGATTTAATCAATAGTTAGCTAAAGGACAAAATATTTTAAAACTGCTTCTCGGGACCTCATAAAGTTCATATCTTGGCATAACTCGCTTCGCGATTTGAGACCTTTCTCGGACCGATATTTGGCAGCGACTTCATACTTCAAACCTTGAGAGACGTTCATGAAATAATGGTCTTCTCTTCATAATGGAATTTCTTCACTTGAAGTTTTGAGAGATTCATACTTAGACCACGACTTCTTCAATTTTCTCCAATCTTTATTTTGGACTTTGATATACAACGATCCGTCTCCTTTTATGACTTGGATCTATTTATCCTCATACCTTGCTAGGGTCTTTTCGGATACACTCTTCATGACTTTTGGGGAGTTTTTGCTTTTCGTCGTGTGTCTCGATCCTTCATATTGATTTTCGATAAATGATTCTTCACATCACTTTGGATCTTTAGCAACAAAATATAGCCCTCATGTCTTGTTAGGACCTTTTTGGACTCGCCAATCTTCGCATCCCGCTTCAATAAGTTATGCCTTGGCTATGAACTCTAATCCATACCGAGCAACTTTTAAACGATCTTGGGCTAGAAGCTAAGTAACTTTTCAAATCGTACAACCTTATTTATTGCAGATAAATTTATTAGCAAGCGATGGGAGAATAGGCTCATAATTAACTCACATAAATTCCCGACAGAATACCAAACTTATAATTGGCTCTATCATCTCTCGTTCTCCACAGTTTAAAATCTCAAGGAATGAGACTCGTGGATGCTTAGCCTATTAAATCAAAGTTTTGGGTTTTCGAGTCGCCTATAGGATCTTGCAAACTCTTAGACTTTTTCAAGTTTAGAAATCGCGTTTTAAAGTTCCCTTGATAAACGACTCTCCAGGATCAATTATAGGAACTTGCGAAAAGTTCTTGTTCTTAACCCGTGAGAGTTAAGACTTTCGCGTTTTATAGCTCCCTATATAAAAGCCTAGCAAAACTTGACCTAAACACGTTAAGGATACTAGCTAGAGTAAACTTAGACAAGTAAACTTGGGTTGAGTCAAAAGATTCACAACGTTTGAAAACTAAAACCACTTTATTAAAGATTTATTCTAGCAAAGAAAGAAAATAACTATACAAAGGGAAAACTAATAGGCCAAAATAGATCAAAAATTTTGAAAAATGTCGAAAAATTGATTTTTCGGTTAAAATGAGGACAAAAGCAAGGAAAAGAGCCACTTAACTTCGATAGAAGTCCCCCCTACACTTAACATAAACATTGTCCTAAATGTTTAAGCATGTGGGAGTAAACTCCCCTACACTTAGGACATTGTGCACTTTGTTTAAATTTCGCTAAGGAAAGGACAACTAAAGAGATTCCTATTTTAATATTGAGAAATATAAAATAGTGAATCGAAAAGAGTTTAGGATAGAACCGGGAAGAAGTGAACACGGAATCACGGCTCGTCAAGAATCATCAAGAGTGGATCATTGAGCTCGAATCCCTGATTAAGAGAGGAGAGGAAATAGCAAACACCAACAGGTCTCCCCTACACTTAGGATAAAGAAAGCTAAAAGATAGATACATGGGTTGCCTCCCAAGAAGCGCTTGATTTTTGATTACCAAGTCGTGAGCCTAACTCGACCTTGATCATCATAGGAAGAAGCATGAAACATATCCACCGGGATCAAAGACATAGTTTTCGTCCATCATATAGCACAAGCTTAAGGCGAACAAGGCAAGCCAAAGAAGAGTAGGCAAGGTTCCCTTAAGCAGCGATGGAGCACGGTGGAAGCAAGGGTGAAGTGGTGCAAGCAGATTTCCATAAGTTCCAAAGATATTTCCTTTTATTGCATCAGGTGGATACTGAGATGGCTGTAGAATATCGATACCGGGGTCGAACACCTTTTCCTTTAAGGGAAAATAGCACTCCGGCTCAGCAGAGTGTGACGATGATCCGCGAAAGATGCACAACCTCGTCCTCAGAAGGGGGACAAATAGGTGTTAAATCATACGTGCTGCGGATGTTGGTGTCGACCGGTCTCTTCTACTTTGAAAGAATGTTCTTCAAATCCAAAGTAGGATCAAGACGATAATCTTCAAAGTCCAAAGGAGGTGCATCACTCTCATGAGGGAAGTAAGTATTAAGAAAAGCAGAGAAATCTTCCTCAAATGAGTAATCGTCCAAAGTAGGATCGAGTGATGGCGGAGGATCTTCATTATGTGAAGAATCACTCAAAAGAGTATTGGCCTCATCAAAATCATCGTAAGTAGGCAGGTCGGGATACTCGGAAGTACAATCATCAAAATCATCCGAATCTGAGCTAAAATCATCATCATAAGCATCAAAGATCGGTGGAGAATCATAAATGGGAGAAGGTTCCAAATTGGAGAGAGAATCATCCACATCATCTTGAAAAAGTGGATTATCAATGCAAGTGTCGAATAGAGGATTGTTGTAGACGACAAAATCATCAAGCACATTAATCATATTCACTGATTCTCGTCCATAGGATTTGCTTGTAAGCTTCCCCATTTTAAAAACTTGTGAATCATTCCCGACTCTTAAGATTAACTCACCTTCGGCAACATCAACTAGAGCTCGTCCGGTTCTTAAGAATGTCCGACCAAGTATCAACGGAATACGAGGGTCCATTTCATAATCAACAACGACAAAGTCGACCGGGAAAGTAAATGTGCCAACTTTAATGAACACGTCTTCGGCTATACCAACGGGGTAAGCGAGAGTGCGATTTGCAAGTTCGAGAGTCATCTTCGTTGGAGTGAGGTCGGGTAATGATAGTGTTTTCCAAACACTCAAAGGCATCAAATTAATACTGGCCCCGAGATCAGCAAGGGCAGTAAATTCTTCAGTTTTGTTGAAAACGCAAGGCAACACAAAACGACCGGGATCTCCAAGCTTTTCCGGAAGTTCTTTAAGAATAACTGTAGAGCAGTTTTCATTTAAGCGTGTGTTGGCGAGCTCAATCAACTTTTCCTTCTTGTTAAGCAATTCCTTGAATGCTTTGACAAATTTCGGCATGTGGACAAGTGCTTCGAGAAAGCTAATGTTGAAGTTCATTTGAGAGATCATCTTCACATAGCTCGACACTTGAGAGTCATCCTTGGTTAGCATTTTGGTCTTGCCTAAACGAGAGGGATAAGGGATATTGGGTTTTGGTGGTGAAGGTGCAGGTGAAGGTAAAGGTTGAGATGTTGAAGGGTCCTTCCTAGGTACATCGTCATGAAGAGGCGGAGACGGTAATGGTGCACTAATACTAGGTGTAGGATGAGTAGGGATAAATGGTGGTGGAGGAGGTGTAGATGATGGGGGCGGATAGGTGGATCGACAATGGTAATTCCACTACGGGTAGTAAAGCACTCACATTTGCTCGCGGATTGGTGACGGTGTTTGAAGGTAGAGAACTCGAAGAAGAAGGTTGAGCGGCGGGCAAGAAACTAGCAAGCATATTCTTCAAATCATTTGTTTGATTGCTGAAGGAGGATTGGATATTATCTCGAAGCTCGGATCTAAGGTCATTTCCTTGCTTGGTAATATCTCCTTTAAGATTGATAATTTGGCTCTGCAGATTCTTGATTTGCTCACCTTGGGTTCTCATTATGGCTTCAACATCGGGATTAATGGGTGGGGTTTGTTGAGCGGGTGGGTAATAAGGATTAGAAGCTCTTGGTGGGATTTGGTTGCTTCTAGTGTAGTTGTTGGCGGGGTTTTGGTTTTGAGGAGAAAAACCGGGTGAAAGGTAGTTGTTTGATCGGTAACTCAGCAAATTTCTATCCCCTTGAGGTCGAACTTGGTAATTTTCCGATGAATAATTACCATAAGTTGCATACACATTTTCCGGATTTCCTTGTGTAGAAGGACAATCGGTGTATGAGTATGGACCACCGCATGTTTCACAAGGATTAGCAACCGCTTTAACTTGTTGTTGTTGGTTTGAAGCGAGAAGCAAGATACTTTTGCTCATTTCAGTCATCATGCGGGTGAGTTCGGTCATATCAGGGTTTGCTGAAGTAGAAGAGACATTGACTCTCGGGTTGTTCCTTGAAGAAGCAGAGGAATCCCAGTTTTTGTGGTGAGTAGTCATGTTCTCAATTAGCTCTCTACACTCCGCGGGTCTCCTTTTCATAAATGTGCCACCGGCGGCTGCATTAATCGTATCACGATCTCGAAAAGTCAAACCGTTGTAGAAAGTATCAATCAATGTGACGGGAAGCATGTTGTGGTTTGGACAACGATCAATCAAGACATTATATCTTTCCCAAGCATCAAAAAGTGATTCATCGGGTTCTTGCATGAAACCGCTGATTTGATTGCGAAGGCTCGTGACCATGGATGGTGGAAAGTAGCGCGACAAAAAGCGTTGAGTCATGTCATCCCAAGTATGAATTGAATTCTTTGGAAGACGATCAAACCATTTCTCGGCGTGATGTGATAAAGTATGTGGAAAGAGTTGCAGGCGAAGAACATCCATTGTGGCACCGGGCAACTTCATGCTTTGGGTGATTGCAATGAACTTGCCGAGGTGTTTGTTGGCATCATCATCAGGCATTCCTCTAAAAGGATTTGTTTGCACTTGCTGAAACATGTGGTGCTTCAACGAAAACTCTGGAGCCGTGATTTGCATCGGCGCAATCGGTCCTCCTCGTCCAAACATGGTAGGTTGACAAAGCTCCTCCATTGTCCGAAGATCGGGCTGTGGAAGAACATTGTTGTTATTATTGAGGTGCGGTGGATTATTGTTGTTGTTAACACCTGACATATCTAAATCTTCTCGAGTCTCGGGCTCTTGATAATTAGAAGATCTAGTACGCATACACCTACAAAGACAAAAGAAAACAATACCAAACACAAAGACAATATATATACACAATAAAAATAAAATCTTTTTGGATTTTTGAAATTTTTAATTTTTATGTATTTTTAACAATTTTTAATTTTATGGTTTTTTGAAATTTTTTGCAAGAAAAATAACGCTCAAAAGTGAACGGATCCCAAAAAGCAACGCGTCTCTCACAGAAAACCGTTAATCTTTACGAAAAGAGCCGGCAGCGGCGCCATTTGATAACTGAGATTTTGCTAGGTTCAATTGTTGTTCTCGGTATCTCTTCGAATTGATTTCCGGTTTAAAGTACGACTCAGTTGATATTGGTGAAACAAATATTTTTGGTTGTTTTTAAAATAAAATGTGCAAAGACTTAAAAGTAAATGACTTTAAAGCAAATCTAACTCTAATTTAAAGTAAAAGACGAGTATTTAAAAGCGAGGCTAAAATTAATGGGCACTAAATGTAAATAACGCAAACTTAAATCTATCTAAGGCAAACTTAAAACGCAACTAAAACTAAATCTTAAACTAAGGCAAGGCTAAAATAAGTCTAAGGCAAATAAACTTAAAGTGCGTCTAAGAAAAAAGGCGGGAAAAATAAAGCTTGAAATTAAAAAGCAGAAAATTAAAAACTGAAATTAAAGAAACTGAAAATTACCTATCCGGAATAATACCCTTATTCGGAATAAATGACTTACTCGGAATATGTCACCTATCCGGAATAAAAACCTCTATTAGGAATGTTTGGCCTATTCGGAACGTTGTTGTTGATCCGGAATAAGTCTTGATTCGGAATAATATTCCGAATGGAAAACCTTACTCGGAATATGTCACTTATTCCGAATAGAAGTTCTTTATCCGGAATATCTTCTCTATCCGGAATATTCTGCCTGTTCGGAATAATTGCCCTATCCGGAATGTTCTGCCTACTCGGAATAACCTGCCTATCCAGAATACCTTCCCTATTCGGAATATTGAATATTCCGAATAAACCTCTTGGCTAAAACCTTGATCCGGAATAAAAGTCTTATCCGGAATGTTTGAAGATTCCGAATGAGAAGCTTTTTAAATCCTTTACTCGGAATATTGCTGGGCTTGTTTTTCCTGGGAAAGATCAGAAACAGAAAACAAACACCCCGAAGAATAGGGAACAAAATATTCACACGAATCTAATCAAACTTAAGCAAAATCAACCACAAGATTAAATCAAACTAATCAATAAACAACTATTAATCATAAACGATCAATCCAAAACAACAAAACTAACAAAACTAATCAAGATAATCAAAACCCACTTAAATAAATCAATAAAAATCAAGAACATGAACATGAACAATAAAGCATAAAGATTAAAGAAAGGAAGAAGGAGATCAAACAATAAAGATAAAGATTAACAAGAAATAAAAGAACACTTACTTGAAATTAAATGATAATTATGGTGCAAGACAATTAATGTAAATGGACATGAAATTAAATGTGCATAAATTTAAAGTGGAAGAAATGGTTTGTCAAGCCACCCAATAAAGAAAAATGCTAATCTCATCTAATCTATATATAGGGGAGGTTAAGGAATGCTTAGGAAGCTTCCTCCCCTCTTTCCTTTCTCCTTAATTGCATGCTTAGTCATTCTCTTCTTAATTGCACCATTAGTCCTTAAACCTTTTAATCTTCTTAATCTTGGACTTTAAATGGCTTTGTTTCGGGATTTCTTCAAACTCGTCTTGTAATTTTTCAATAAATTAGACTTGAGTTTTTAGGCTTTTGATAGACTTCCGTCTTTTGACTTTTTCTTCGATAAATCTTCAGAATTGGTCTTGGACTTCCTTTCTTTTTGCACTCTTGACTTCTTGACTTCGTCTTTCGTCTTTTTCTTTGATAAAAGCCCGTGAATGCCGTGTTTTCCCCACTTTTCACAATTTCGTCCTAAATCACAACAAAAACACAAACCACGCATAATTCCGACATAAAAAACATAAAATACACGCTTTGGCTCGGTTATTATTATAATTAAGTGGTAAAAAGGATGGGTGTTTACACACCTATCACCCAAGTAAATAAAAGGCAAGTTTCCCCCCCCCCCCCTTTGGAGCCCTAACCGACCGACGAAACACCCCTTGTGGGGTGTTCTGGAACCTTCCGTCCTTCTTCCTTTTAATTCCTCTTTCTATATATTGTTTAACACTCGTTAAAACTTAACTCTTAATTAATTAACGATCGTTAAAGTTATATAGTTATTTTGCTCGGTTTAATTTAATAAATATATTTATTAAATATATTAACTCTTTACGTATTGAGTGCAATCCCGTAATCTCGAGTTCGATCCTATCATACGACTATTAAATATAAGTCCATAAAATTACAGCTCCCACTTGGACATATTTCGAATATCATGATTACATTGACTAGCGTCTAGTTACACTTAGCAATGTCTCTAGTACAACTCGAGTAAGGTTTCCTAGACAAAACCTTTTAACGATTCTACATCGTTATTATTATACTTTTATTTCTAATACAACGTTAATGAGGATATGGATCTCAGTCATTACTTTCATTAACCATTCTGTTTCTCGTTCACAGATTCAGCAAGATTACCAAAACAAATTTTGGTGTGGCCACACAAATATCTTACCAATCCCACGAGGGGCCCAGCTGTATTAAACTCGAAAAAGAAATTGGAGGAAATAAATTCCATATTGACTACGAGCAAAACTTATGAATTTTGCAACACTTCCGAAAATAATCCTTATAGCTACCAGTTACGTTTAGCGTTAGATTATTCCACAGAGATGCACTAGATTCACACCAGTTTCCTGGTATGTCAAGTCTAAGGATAACTATTTATGTTTTACTTGATGACAAAGATCCATAAAGTAAAAAACATATAGTTAGGATAAGTCCAATATTTAATTCATTGAATATCATACAAAATCGATCAATATACTTTCAAGTATACTCGATCGCTATTTTGATTTGTCTTACTTTAATAATATTCCCATATTATTAATCGACAACGGACATTTAGCATAACAATTTATTCATGGATTAAAACATGTAAAATAGGATACACTTATTACAAAATAATAATAAACGAAACCCAATCTTTATTTTATTATAAAATAATTTCATAACATCCTTTATCCAAATACACAGATTTATTGCATGAGTTCGCTAGCTAGTTGCAGCCCAATCGCCTTGGCATGCTTAACTACCTTTAGTCTAGGCAAAGCCTTAGTTAAAGGATCGGCTACGTTATCATCTGTGTGAACTTTTATCAATTTGATTTCATGAGCTTCAACTTGTTCTCGGACGTAGGAATGTCTACGCATAAAGTGTCTGGTGCCCTTCATGACTCCAGGGTCATTGGCAAATATTATTGCGGCAGAATTGTCCAATACATATCTATAGGTTCTTTAATTGAAGGCATCACTCCAAGATCTTCAATAAACTTCCTAACCTAAACAACTTCCATTGCAGCTTCTAAAGCAACCATGTACTCAGACTGAGTAGCATGCATTGCAATCGTTGTCTGTTTCTTGCTCTTCCAGTCAACTGCTCCTCCATTGATAACAAAAACGTAACCCGCATGAGACTTCATATCGTCTTTATCACATTGCCAGGACGCATCACAGAAACCTGTCACATTCAGTTATGTGTCTGGTTTTCCTCCATGTACCAAAAACATATATTTCGTACTCTCAAAATACTTTAGAATATGTTTAACAGCAGTCCAGTGGAGCTTCCCTGACCAAGTTCTGACCAATTTATGAGCAAACGCCACATCAAGAGTTTTGCATCTAACAACATACATTATAGATCCTACAGCCGAAGCATAAGGCACCTCCTGCATGTATGCCTCCTCTTCAGGAGTTGATGCATCCATCTTATGACTTAGATTATGCTTAATTTCCATAGGTTGACTACCTTTCTTGGAATTATGCATATTATACTTCTTCAAAATCTTATCTATGTAAGCATGTTGACATAGACCAATTAACCGTCTTTTCCTATCTCGATAGATCTTAATTCCCAGAATGTATACAGCTTCTCCTAAATCCTTCATAGAAAAACATTTACCAAGATAATCCTTAACAGCTTTGAGTCTTGGAATGTTACTTCCCATGATTAATATGTCATCAACATATAGGACTAGGAATACTACATCACTCCCACTAGCTTTACGATATACACATGGCCCATCACAATTCTGAATAAATCCAAACTTTTTGATTTCTTCATCAAATCTTTTATTCCATTGATGTGATGCTTGCTTCAAACCATAAATGGATCTTTGAAGTTTGCACACATGTCCTGGATTCTCAAGATCAACATACCCTTCTGGTTGCTGCATATAGATGTCTTCATCTAAGCGACCGTTCAAGAAGGAAGTTTTAACATCCATTTGCCATATCTCATAGTCATAGTATGCTGCTATAGCTATGAGAATCCTAATAGCTCTTAAGTCTGCTACAGGAGAAAATGTCTCCTCGTAGTCTATGCCAAAAGTTTGAGTAAAACCTTTAGCTACTAAACGAGCTTTATAGGATTGTACTTTTCCATCCATGTTGGTTTTCTTCTTGTATATCCACTTATGTCTCACTACTGTAGCATGGGTAGGAGGGATCAACTCCTTGTGAAGGATGCAAGGCACACATCACATTCACCATGAAAATACTGTCTGAAACATGTAATATAGGATGCACCCATTCGCCCCACATGATAATAATAATAAAGGCCAAACTGTAAAAGGGACGCTGCGAGCAATCACTCTCACCGCAGAAGAGTCATAACACCGGTGCCTCCAGTGCTATAGTTGCGGTACCTCCGTAACTAGGTGAAACATGGCATGCTTGTAAATAGCTCAGGCAATTAAAATAAACATAACATTTCCTGACGTGTTTAAGACACATGACTACAGGGAAAACATATGGAATAGCAAACGGGAAAACCTAATCAAACATGCAAAGGGAATTGTCCATACTGAAGGACGGAATATCCGTACCTTGTGTCCAGTAATGTGAACGAAGAGAACGTGGAGAATCTTACTCAAACCTCGCAAGTGCTACATAATAGAATAGACGTGTATAAGTTATCTGATTAACCTATACATAGCTGATTAATAATTACTTGATGTTTCCTTAACTTGTTTTACTTGTTCTTGTATTGCCTTAAATGTTCTTACTTGTATTACTGATTCATGTTAAAGCATGTATTTAGATTAGTGTAATTCATGTTCTTATAAATTAATAAGCATAAAATATGTATAACTCATGATCATATAATAAAGTTTATTAAATAAATACTTTTAAGCTATAAAAAAATGATAATTATTAATTAACAATAAAATGTATGTTTTATTTGGGACTATAAATTAATAATAAGGTAAGCCTAAGTTAATAAAACTTTACCTAAGCTTGATAATTACATAACCAAATGAAGTCTAGATATTAATTTAATTACGCAAACAAATACTTAGATCATTTCCGTTAATAAAATATAAACTAAGTTGCATAGATAATTTAATTATATCACGTAAACAATAATTAAATTAATCTTGACTATTTAACATAAGCTTATGTACCCGAGCCTACCGAGACACCCAAGTCTCGGTCGCACTAAAACACAACAAACTAGCACAACTACTTAAAACTAGTGCTGTCCCATATATCCCTTTGTAGTTCTGTCCAACATACACCCGAGTTCTGTCCAATATCTTGTTAACACATTATTGTCCAATATCCTGAACAGCAATGTCCAAGATACGTCCAGACTAGTACTAGTTCCTGCTGTTTGTTATTAGTACCCACTGTTTTAACACATACTCATGCTGCTTGTTTATTTTACCCACTGGATCATAGTAATTTACCACCGCTTGTGTATAATTAACCACCGAGACCTAACAGGTCTCGGTTCCTACTGATAATAAACCAAACGCCCCTATTGGGGGTTTGGGCTTGCGACTGAGTGAACAAAAGCCACCCCGCTGGTGGTATTAACCCCCCACCTAGACCATAAATTAGTCTCGGCTTGCGTGTATGCTGAAAACAACAAACACCCACCTTAAATCTTGATAAACCCCACATTTATTTACATGTATATAATCTGTTTATGGATTGTTGATCACTTAAACATACAAAACAATTAAATAAAAAGGATTTAAGATTACCTAGAGCGTGTTAGGGTTTAGGAATAAAAACATGAACACGAACCTTGCCTTGGATTTAAAAGTCGCGACTGTTTCTTGTTTCTTGGGTGAGCAGCGACGGCAGGAAGGGATAAAAACACAACGATCGACTTATGTTTGTTATTTTAGGGTTTTTATTGTGATTTTGTTTCATGGTATATATATTACTTCCTCCCGTTCCTATCTTTTCTTCCTAGTCGGTCTATAAGTCCTATTGGGCCTCAGACCATTACCTTTCCCCCTCTAGCCGTCCAAAACAAAACAGCCCATCTACTTGTTTTAGATTTTGTATTTTGTTAATTCTTACGCGTAATCGAGTTTAAATGTCGTGAATATATATCGTCATCAATTTACATGTTATACGTAAATATAATTACGTAGTTTACTTATCGTGTTTTAATTAATATACTATATATATAATAATATTCGTGTAGCGTATAATATATTAATTAATCGTATCGTCATAATTTACATAATTTCATGTAATTTATGCTCTAAGGTATTTTTAAAGCGGGTTTTACAACAACAATACACAAACTCAATATAATCCACTATATTCTTTAAAACAATATATAAGTCCACTATAAAAAAACATAATTTACATAATTAACTACGGGCCAGAAAAACAATTAGTATAAGAAAAAATAAATTAGACACAGAACTCAAAATCTTACCAAATTAAGGATCATATCTCTCTGAATTTTAGAATAGATGAATTGTACCTAATTTCTAGAATCTTCTTATTTGTGATCTTCTCGACCTGATGATTTTTTAAAATCGAATTAGGGTTTCTTTTTTTTCTGGACGATCGAATTAGGTTTCTCTTTTATGTTTCTGGAAATCGAATTAAAATCGAATGTTTGAAGGTATTATTTTTTTACTTATTGTTTGATGTGTGAGAAAAATCGTATAGTAGACATTGGATAAGATTCAAGTGGGGATTGTTCTTATCTGCAATACAAAGAAAGACAAGGTTTGTAATTGTGGGTAGACATCTGGGTGGGAAATAGAAAATTTGTTAATGGGTCCATGATTTTAGTGTTTTTACATAAAATCCCTTAAAATTCTTTAAAAAATTTAGCCCATTTTCTTAAACTTTTTTTTTCTTTTATTTGTGACACACTGTATTTCTCATCTAGTTAAAAAAAACGATTTTTTATAGTATTAGTTTGACAGTACTATTAGAAAACTTACTAAATTAAGAAATATTAACATATTTTTTAAATAATAATAAAAAAAGTCCCAAAAACACTACTAAATAAGAGAAGTTCAAAAAACAAAAATATTTTAGTTATTTCACCATCACATCAAACATCTTCACTCATATTTATTAGTTGGTTGATTATCAAAGCCACTCTTATTAAAACACACGTTTATCACAAATTAAAAAAAAATCACACCCTAGATCTACAAAGACACAAAATCCAAAATTAAAATCAATCTAATCATAATCAAATCGATGAATGTAAGACTAATTGGTCCGGTTCGGCCTATAATTAAACATCCAATTTAAGGTATTCTTTATGTATAAAAACTTAATAGCTTTTCACTAATTTAAATGTTATCCGTAACTTATGTACGTTAGATAATTAATATATTGAATGTATAAGCTTATCTTATGTTTATTTATGTTATTTTTATTATCAGAGTACTAGGACCGGTAAGGCCTCAAAGTTGGTGTCAAGTACGTTACTTAGGATTTTGGATTTTTGGCATCAGATTTTCTTTGGCACCACATTTCCTGTAGCAACCGTTGGGACCCAAAATGTGGTGCCAAAATAATTTTTTAAATACAATATAAGGGGCTGTTTGATAAAACTAAATAATTTAGCGCTGAATGATTAGATGCTCTGAATGATTTTGAGGGTCTGAATGAATTTGGTTCTGAACGAAAACATGTTTGATAAACATTCTAATAAATTATTTTGAACAACAAGAAACTATCATCGTCTTTTTATTCAACTTTCTCTATTTAATAATTTTATATTTAATAAATACTTATTTTCTTAAATTATATTTATGATGAATAAATATTTTTTTAATAATTACAAAGTTGTATTATTAGACATGAAAGTTTGTTTTTTTTTTCGAAATAATATATATTCGTTATAAGAACGTATCATTCCTTTATCAAAATTTGGCTTAGTAATATTTTTATATTATCTTATGAATAGAATAATATTTTATCTCATAAATAAAATAGAGTAAAAAAATAAAAAGACAAGAAACGAAAGAAAAAAAACATACGCACGAGTTTATTAACATGGGTGAACCAAAATGTGTAGTCTATATTTTTATTGCAATATATAAATCAATATCAAATCATTTTCCTCAAAGATGACACGCATATAAGTCATGCTGAATCATTTTGCATGTTATAGCCTATTCTACACTTAATGGAATGACTAAGAGAAAACAAAAAATTTACCAAACACATTTTCCTACTGACCGATTCATCATATTGCATATTAAAAGGCTATCAAATACCCCCTAACTTACATAAAAACTTCATCTAAATAAAAAACATTACATTTAATAAAAAAAGTACATAAAATAAAAATTACAATTTATTAATTATGGCTCAAATGCTCCACAAACTCAGCTCGAAACTCGTAGTGCACTATTCGGTCTCGAATTTATTTTATTTTCTTTTCATGTATCTCACATCGTTCGACCTCCCAAAGGCTACTTTTCTTTAAAAAAAATATTCTTACCAGCTGGGCTAGTCCGGTTGACGCGAGAGGTGGAGCAGTGTGCCAACGCTGGTCTGACGCTAAAAGCCTATCAGCCAAATGGTCAGCCACCATTTTCCTTGATCTTAATCTAATTATAAGTTTAGTGAAAAAGTGTTTATGTGCGATTATATTTTAGGCTTTTATATATTACATGTGATATTATATATTTTATATATATATATATATATATATATATATTTATATTCACTTTCATGTGAGAAAGTCAATATTTGTGAAATGATGAGATGAGATTTTGATCATCCATTCATCCTTTCTTTTTTTTTTCTCTAGATCCAACAGTCCTCATTAATCCATAAAATAATTTAAGCTACTATAAAAGAAAAAAACACACATTTCATATTTTTTAGGTGAAAGTAGATCGATACTCTCGGCACCTGGTCTTCAACATCAACAACCAACCTTCATCTCCGACACCGGCGACCACCAACCTCACTGGAGACCATGAGCCTTCACCTACCACAACCAATCACCAACCTTCACCGGAGACCACCAACCTTCAGCAAAAAACACCAACCACCATTCAATCACCATAATCAGATTACAATAAATTCTAAAAGTAAGTGTTACTGTATTTTTTTAATTATGATTTAATTAATTATAGAATTGTAACTTATTATGCATTTGAAGTTATGGATCATTTTTAAATTATAAATATATCAAGGGTGAATGTACAGATCATGATGAATTAGGTCTTGGTTAAGCGACTTAATTAGTTTGCGTAAAGTATAAGAATATAACAGAAATTAAGGTTAGTAGAGTAGTGAAAAGTATACTATTATTGCTCTCCTTCCTAGAGACCAACTGATTTCATACTGGCTATTCGCCCATACTAGAAAAAATTAGAGACCAACAATCAAGACTAAACCGCTAGGCCAATACTTATTAGCAAACTATATATACAAGCGAAGGGAGAATAAGCAAACAATTAGAACACATGAGTTTTTGAAAGAATACGAGTATTCTACGTTTAGCATCGTAACTTATAATTAACTCTATCATTTCTCGTCCTCATTTAAGAGACTTAGCCTAATAAAAATTAAGGAATCGAATCTAAGTGCTCAACACGCACGATCGAGTCAAAAATTACTCTTATTCTCGCCATCGGAATATCTACATTCGTGTCTTTAAACACTTATGAAAACATGAGAAATTTTTTAAAATTTGGCCATTTTTAGCCTTATTTGCAACAAAACGATAAACAAAAAGATAAACTTTGGAAAGCGTGAAGGTTTAGAAAGGCAAGTATTTATTCAACCCCCCATACGAAAGTTAAAAATTGTCCTTAATGTTTCGAGTCTAAGGGTAAAATACCCCCATACTAGAGACGAAGTCGAATGCCTAATCTAACATGGAAACAACCATTAAATCAATAGCCGTTTATGAAGTGTGCTAAAAGACCTAAGGTTAGAACATCAAAGGATATATCAATTGGATATCGAGAAATTCTTCAAATCAAACGATCGAGTGCTCACGTAAAACGAACACGAGAGGCTCCAATCGTGAAGATGATCATCTAAAAACCACAATTCATAAATAACCACGGAACAAAGGTTGGAGGGCACAAATCCCCTCACTTTAGCGACATTAGGAAGCGATAATATGTACATGGATAAGCATGGGAACTCCCACACGAGGCGCCTCGTTTTTGTTACTGAGTCATGAGCTTGACTCGATCCCCTCAGTATTAATTATCATTGGGGAAGGTGACTTGGTTGAGGTCGTCCAAAGAAGGGACTTCCCCACCAAGGTAGTGCTTAACCCTATGACCATTCACCTTGAAGTTAGGACCATCATTTTGAGCTAGCTCGATGGTCCCATAACTAAACACTTGGGTAATGGTGAATGGTCCAGACCAACGGGATTTTAACTTGCCGGAAAATATTTTCAATCTTGAGTTAAAAAGCAACACTTGATCTCCAATGTTAAAAACCTGGTTTTTAATTTTAGAATCATGAAACTTTTTAGTTTTCTCTTTGTAAATTAATGAATTTTCATATGCAATGTCTCTCAATTCATTCAATTCATTCATTTTCATTTTCCGTTGTTTTACCGCGGTCTCAATGTCATCATTACAATGCTTTAGGGGCCAATAAGCTTTGTGTTTGAGTTTAATTGGCAAGTGACGATTCTTCCCATACACGAGCATATAAGGAGTGCACCCAATGGGCGTCTTATAGGCGGTACGAAAGGCCCATAAAGCATCGTCTAACTTATCCGACCAAGATTGTCGGTTTTCTCCTATCGACCTCTCCAAAATTCTCTTCAAAGCTCGGTTTGAAACCTCGACTTTCCCACTCGTTTGTGGGTGATAAGCCGTAGAAAGCCGATGTGTAACCCCATATATCTTTCGAACCTTTTCGAATTGGTCGTTACAAAAATGGGTTCCATGATCGCTTATGATAGTGCGAGGGGTTCCAAACCAAGAGAATAATTACTTTAAAAACTTGACTACCACGGGAGCATCGTTAATGGGCAAAGCCTTAGCTTCCACCCACTTGGATAGGTAGTCAACGGCGACAAGGATGTACTTATTACCACGAGATGATAGGAACAGCCCCATAAAATCAATGCCCCACACGTCAAAGATCTCACACACTTGGATGATATTTTGTGGCATTTCATCGTTTTGTGAGGCTTTTCCTTGACGTTGACATGAGTCACACGACTTGACAAGTGCGTGCGCATCTCGGTAAATAGTAGGCCAAAAGAAACCGGCATCAAAGACCTTCTTCGCCGTGAGATTAGCACCATGGTGACCACCTGTGGGTCCTTCGTGACAAGCTCTAAGGATATTTGTAGCTTCGGTGCCAAACACACAACGTCGAATAATTTGATCCGCAGAAGTCCGAAATAGGTAAGGGTCGTCCAAAAAATATAACTTGACGTCACGAAAGAATTTTCGTTTTTGTTGTGTCGTCATACCCTTAATGATGAAGTTTCTCGCATGGTAATTTGCGATGTCCGCAAACCATGGGGTGGTAGAATCTTTCTTGGAATTCACTACACCAAGTGTCTCGAGAGGAAATGTTTCGGTGATTTCCTTGTTCTCGTACACACTTTGGTGAGGATCTTCCAATCGAGAGAGGTGATCGATCGCAAGATTCTCGGCTCCTTTTCTATCAAGTATGGTGACATAAAATTCTTGTAGGAGGAGAATCCAACGAAGCAATCTCGGCTTATCATCAAGCTTAGATAAAAGGTACTTGATAGCCGAATGATCCGTATACACTATGCTTTTAGTCAAGACGAGATAAGGTCGGAATTTCTCAAATGCATACACCACAGCAACGAATTCCTTTTCCGTTGTGGTGTACTTAAGTTGAGCCTCGGTCATCGTCTTACTAGCATAGTGAATAGGCAAGAAATGCTTATCATGACTTTGCCCCAAAACGGCCCCAACAGCGTAATCACTTTCATCACACATGAGTTCAAAGGGGAGATTCCAATTTGGAGCAACAAGAATGGGAGCTTCGGTAAGTTTCCTTTTAAGGATTTCAAAGGCTCGTACACAATCTTTGTTAAAGACAAAAGGAGCATCTTTTTCGAGGAGGTGTGTAATGGGTCGAGATACTTTGAAAAATCCTTGATGAATCGACGATAAAAGCCCGCGTGGCCTAGGAAACTCCTAACTCCCTTAACGGTTTTGGGATGAGGTAATTTGGCGATGACGCCTATCTTAGCTTTATCTACCTCAATCCCCGCTTTCGAGACCTTATTCCCTAAGACGATTTCTTCTTTACACATAAAATGACATTTTTCCCAATTGAGCACAAGGTTGGTTTCCTCACAACGTTTCAACATTTTCTTCAAATTTCCAAAACACGAAGTGAACGAGCTACCAAACACGGAAAAGTCATCCATGAAGACTTCCATCGTCTTCTCGATCATGTCATGAAAAATATCCATCATGCACCTTTGAAAGGTTCTCGGTGCATTGCAAAGTCCGAATGGCATTCTACGATAGGCAGACGTTCCATATGGACACGTAAACGTAGTTTTTTCTTGATCATGAGGATCGATGGGGATTTGAAAGTAACTGGAAAAACCATCTAAAAAGCAATAGAAATCATTTCCCGCAAGACGCTCCAACATTTGATCCATGAAGGGCAAGGGAAAATGGTCTTTACGAGTGGCGTCATTTAACTTACGATAGTCAATACACACCCTCCAACCGGTCACGAGTCGAGTGGGAATTAACTCATTGTCATCGTTTGGCACAATGGTCATTCCTCCCTTTTAGGGACACCATGAATAGGGCTCACCCAAGGGCTATCGGATATAGGGTAAATCATTCCCGCGTCAAGGAGTTTAAGGACTTCCTTTTTGATGACATCATGAATTTGGGGTTTACCCTTCTTTGACATTGAATTGCGGGCTTATAGTCCTCATCCATTAAAATTTTGTGTGTACAAAATTTTGGGTCGATACCCTTAATGTCAGATAATTTCCACGCAATTGCCCTTTGTGAGCCTTCAAGACATCGATAAGTGCGGTTTTTCATTATCAGAAAGATCTTTCGCAATAATAACCGGCAACTTATCGTCTCCTTCCAAGAATACGTATTCGAGGTGACGAGGAAGATCTTTCAACTCGAGGATTGGTGGTTCCTCGATTGAAGATTTTGGTTCAATACTCATAACCTCCACCGGCGGAGGAAATGGAAAATCTTTAAGGAAATCCTTGATAATCTAAAAGTCCTCATCGTCGTCGAGGTCTTCGTTGGAAGTTCGAGGAACGTCGAATTCTTTCAAAGTAAAACCACCTCCTTCAAATGGAGTGAAAGATGGTGTCGAATTATCAAGAATTGGATCAAGCATAGTGGGATTGCCACTATTTGCTTCATCGACAAAACCTAAAATCTCTTGTGAAAATTCCTCGCAAACGACATCGATTAAATCAATATGGCTTAAAGTCGCGATAGAATAAACATGAGAAAGTTGAGAGTTTTGAGTCGCGTTTATAACAAGTTCCTCGCCGTTGAAGCGTAAGGTGATTTTCCTAGCATGCACATCAATAACCGCTTTAGACGTATCTAAAAACGAACGACCTAAAATAAGAGTAACTTGAGGATCCGTGTGAATATCGGCAACGATAAAGTCTACCGGATAATAGAACTTCCCACTTTCACAAAAACGTCTTTGGCCAACCCACATGCGGGAATCATAGAATGATCGGCCATCTCGATAGACATTCTTGAAGGAGTAAGATTAGAAAGATTAAGCGACCTAGATATTTCAAGAGGCATCAAATTGATACTAGCACCAAGATCGGCCAAGGCGTAGCATTCTTCCATATCTTGAATACCACACGGAATTAAAAATTTACCGGGATCACAGAATTTTTGAGGTATGCGGTTAAGAAAAACCAATGAACAACTAGACAATTTTTGCAATTTCTCCTTGTTGTTTAACATACTCTTAAAGTTGGCGGCAAATCGAGACATCATGATTAAAGCGTCGGCGAAACTTATGTTAAAATGCATATCACGAAACATCTTAATAAAAAGCTAAAATTGGTAATTGTCTCGTTCTTGCAATTTTTCCTTTTGACGTCTCGATGGGTAAGGTAAGGGTGGTGTTGGGTGGGGCATAGGCATAGCCTTTGGAATCTCGGGTTCTAATGTTGGTAAAGGGTCGACCGTAGGTGTGGTTTGAGCGGTACTTCGTGGGATTGTAATGTGCTCCTTTTCAGCCACTACCTCAGGTTCTTCCTCAATTTCCTCCACCGTAGGAGTAATTGGTTGAGGAGTCGGCTCCTTAAAGGTCTTACCACTTCGTGAGGTAATCACTTTCATCTCTCCCTTCAGGTTTGACACGGTGTTACTAGGAAGACCACCCGAAGTAGAGGCTCTACTCATCATGATAGCATCTAAAAGTTTATTTTCTGATTTTTGACGTTCTTGCCTATCTTGCTCTTTTTCGGCCTTTTGATTTTCCTCCCACCTAAGCAAAGTTTGTTCAATCTTATGTTGACCTTGTTCCATTTTTTGTTGGTTTTGTTGGAGCCTAACCACATTTCCTTCCATTTTGTTACTATGAGTTTCAAACTTAGTCCTTAGGTTAATCACATCATTTGCCATGTTTGTGTACCTATCGTCATTAGCTATAAAATAGTTCAAAAACTCATTTGGAATATCTTTCGAAAGTGCATTTGAAAGCCCTTGATTGACATTTTGGAAATCACGATTTGGTTTTGATTTTGCAATTGACTACTAGTACCTTGATTCCCAATGTTGTAACTGTTACCCTTATAATTGTTCCTTTGATTTCCTTGGTAACCACCTTGATTGTTGCGATAATTATTAGCATTTTGATTTGGTGGAAAACCCGGTAGAGTCAATTAATTAATGCGGGTAACTTGACCGTTTTGGTTATAAGTTCCCGTGGCCGTGTAGGCACTCGAAGTGTTACCACCGGCGGTAATGCACTCGGAGAAATCATGAGCTCCACCACAATAAACACAAGAAACCTCAACCGCTTTAGCCGTAGCGGGAGTGGGTTGTTCACCAACTTTAAACTCTATCAACAATCCCTTAAGCTTATCAAAAATCTTGTTTCCAAATTAGCCTCTATTTGGCAAGCATCAATGGTATGTGACAAGGAAGGCGAAGACGAAGCCTTGTTAACACTCGGTGTGCTACGAGGGCTATAAACCTTAGACCTATTTTCAATGATCAATAATGCTTCCTCGACCGTTTTACACAAAATATTACCACCCGCGGCGGCATTGAGATAATCTCGTTCATGATCATTCAAACCATTGTAAAACGTGTCGATTTGATGTAAGTCGGAAAAACCGTGGTGAGGACATTCATGCAACATTTCCTTAAACCTATTCCAAGCCGTTGAAAAACTCTCATTATATTCTTGTGAAAACTTTGAAATCTCGTTTTTCAAATGCTTAGTCTTAGAGGGCGGGAAAAATTGGTTCACGAACTTTGAAACGAGATCCTTCCACATCAATATAGAATTCGGTGGCTCTTTCTCTAAACAAATTTTAGCGGCCCCCACTAAGGAATACGTAAAACGCATAATCTTAATCACGTCATTCGAGACGTACTTAAACTTGCAAGTCGACGTAAGACGATTGAAATGGGTAATGTGGTTATGAGGGTTTTCCTTTTCGTCACCACGAAACTTGTTGTTTTGGATCATGGACAATAAACCCGTCTTAACCTCAAAATTCTCCGCAAGAATAGCGGGAATCACAATCGCTTCTCCATAACCCTCGGTGGGTGCTTGAAGCAACTCCATCATAGTACGATTAGCCATGGAAGCTTCTTGTTCTATGATGGGTTCGTCAATAGGAGATCCTTCACTAGAAGGGGTTGGTGTTCCTTCCTTTCGGTTTCACGTTTACGTGCACGTTTTGCTTGGTTACGAGTTTGCGTAAACGTCACGTACAACGTGGGGATGAGCATAGAAGATTCTTTTTGGCGTTTTTACTTTTTCCATTTTTTTGTGCTTTTGATTGTTTTTAACTTTTTTTGGATTTTTTCTTGTGAATTACGTAGACACAAATCTACAAATCTCCCCTCGAATCGATTTCTCGATTTAAGGAGCCTCAAGGAATGAAAATGATCACGTTGAGTGAACGCCTTCGGTGACTTTAGAACGTTGGTGGAACACCAAAACGTTCAAGCGGGTTTAATCTTTGGAACCAATAAAATATATATGATACGTAGATAATACTTTGGTCGGCAAACCCTCGATTAGCCCTTTTTCTCTCAACACGCACAAGCAAGCGGGGGAACAAGGCGGCGCTAAGCACTTAAGAGCCTTTTTCCCTTAGGCCGTGAAATATAACCGCCTTATACCCACCTTATAGTTTGTGTTAATTAAAATCAAGCTTCTCGAAAGTAATTATCTATTTTGCCTTTTTCTTTTGCTTTAGATTCGAATACAATAATTGAGTGATGAAATCCCAATTAAGGTTGCGTTTTCACGCTTTTGGAGTATTGTGAATTTATTGTGATACGTAATACAATATAGTAATATTTCTTCACAAAAAACGAAAACCGATAATACGTATGATTAGAATGCTAATCACACAAATACTTATTATGGATAATATCAAAAACAAAATTTTTTCAAACTTAACAAAACACGCCTCCCCGGCAGCGGCGCCAAAATGATGTGTTATAAGTTACGTCTTTTAGGAAAAAGAGCGTAAATGTGGTAGGTATTAAGCAAATGATTTAGGAAAACCAAGTGCTAATAACCGAAAGTTAGTTCGTTCTCGAGGAGGCTTAATGTGTGTGTTAAACTTGATGTTATTTGAGATTAATATTAAGAAACAAAAGAGGAAAGGAAAATGATGACGGTTACGATTATAATTAAACTACTACGAAAGCTAAAACGTAAAACGTGAAATCGTGACGAAATTTAAAAATTACTCTAAAAATTCCTAGAAAGTCATAATAAATTACTAAAAATCAAATTAGAGTTTACCAAAAATCAAAACTTTTTCAAACCTTTTATTTAATTAATAATTAATTTTTTAATGCTAATTAAAGCCCTAAAATCAGTTAAATTAATAAAAAGCTCAAATAAAGATTTTTTAATTTGCAAACCTCCAAAATAACTTAATTAAACTAAAAAGTATTTTTGCAAAATTTAAAACTAATTAAAACTATTTAAAATGATTAAAAACTAAAAATAAATATTAAAATAATATTAAAAATTCGAATTTTATAAAAAATTCTAAAAACTTGCAAACTAAATTATTTTGACTTAATAAAACCAGAAATGAAAGTGAAATGACCTAAATACCCTTATTGGGCCTCCAAATGGGCCAAAAATGAAAACAGTCCAAGCTTAATGGGCTTTTTGGCCCAATAAGCAAAAAGTCAACCAAATAAGCTGAAAAGTTCTAGTATAGCTTAAAATTGGATTTTAAACAAAAAACTCCAAAGGCCCAAAAGCTGAAAGTGAGCTTATCATAGTTTAATAAGCACTCAACTTATTCTTAATGGGCTTTTTGGCCCATTAAGCCATAAGCTAATGCCATAAGATGAAAATTAACACACATCCTTCTCTTGTGCTTATGAAGCTATTTGTAAAAAGAAAAATTGAATAAGCTCAATAAATAAGCCTGAAATAAGCCAAAGCTCTCTACAGAAAACAACAAAATTGTCGTTTTTGAGTTCTAGACTGATTCAAGAGCAGATTCAAGTTGCAAACGTTTTTAAATGACTTAATTAAGCTAAATAATCAAAAAGATTTTCAATAAGCACACTCAATAAGCTGAAATGAAGAATAAACACTTTTTGAAAAAGACAAAGTAGTTTGTTTTCTAGTCAAACCTTGAAACCAAAAGCTATAAGCTACCAAATAAGCTAATAAGATGAAATAAGTCAGACTGATCACAAAAAAAAGTTGTTGCTCAAAGGAATAAGCCAGAATAGCTTAATAATAAGTTGTTCAAGAAATAACACTAACAGTGGCAAGCAGAAGTGGGAAAGGAATTCCCACTGCTTTGTGAACTTATTATGATTTTTAAGGAGATTCACTTGGTGATTTTGGACAAACAAGGCACCCCTACAACCAGTGAGTTGTAGGGAGTCAGAATTAAGCAAGAAATCAACTGACCACCTAGCCAATTGATACAGTTTAATCAAATAGTGCACATATATGCAAATAAGCTATGTCTGGTGGTTTAAGAAATTGTTTAAGCAAGAAAAAGCCAACCAAACTCTACCAAAAGCATACAACAGCAATAACAAACTTAATTAAACTCAATTAAACAGGTTTCATTCAATGATTAAAAAGTTTGGACTAGTATTAAGCTATTGTGATTCTCTGATGCAAATGGCACTTACTAATGCAGTTGACCAAGAAATGAGATTTAAAACCTCAAAACTATCACCCTAGGTGAACATTTTATCTAGCAAATGACCAATTTTCACTTCACAAAACTCAAATCAACCTTGTTTTAGGTATTTGTTCAATCTAGGTATTTCAAACCACAAAACATGCAGATAAACACTTAACTATTTTATATCAGCAGAAACAAAAACAAGTGCACTCTTAACACCTACTTAATCTCTACTAAATCTGAACAATATGCAATCCCAGACACCACTTTAAAACTGATTTCAGATATTTAACAAAGCAAAAATGTTTTTAAGACCAAAACAACCTTAAACAAGTATCTCAACAACACTCTAGTGAACCAAGAAACAGATCTCAAGTACCAAACATCATCATGCAACAGTCAACACCAATTTCACTTAACACAAGTTGTGGGAGTTGAAAACGGAGAAAAAGGGAAACCTAAGGGATGTACTATCCACACCCCCGAATGTTAGAGCTTATGTGATAGCTTAAAGAATCACAAGCTTCCAACACACACCTACTTAAAATGAACAAAGTGAGAGATAATAGATTTATATAAAAAATATGGGAAAGTCTTGGTGATTTTAAACAACCCACAAGTTTGCAGTCCAAATATATGAACCCACACCTTGATTTGTTTAATCAGGGTGTTATGGTCATGCATATATCCAAACCTGAAAGCTAATGGGTCTTATCTTCTCAACCAAAGAACTCAGCAAAGATTGAAATAGAACTTATAGAAAACCATAATGAAAAAACAAAACTTTTTGAAACACCACTTCAAAAACTTAAAAACTTTTTGAAACAAACTTACATCATGTAAACAATACCAAGAAAAGTAAATTGGAACTTGGATTTCGTCAATAAATTTCACACTTTTTCATTCCATTGAACAAAGTTTTACAGAATTGTGACCAAAGGAAAAACCAAGAACAAGTCTAAATGTAAAGTCTAAGACCCTTTATATAGATGGTTACAAAGTTTCTAGAAAGCAAAGTAAACTAAAACCCTAGTTACTGAAGTTCCTTGAATGCCCTTGGCGAATTTGAATATCTTTGACTGAACTTGGACGTTTGAGAGGAAGCATGTGTTTCCAGTAGATGTGGAATGATCTAGGACGTCCATTGTGAGCGTAGGATGAAAGCTGAACTTTGGCACGTTGATTCTCTGGCCATTCTTTGTTTGATAGTATAAGGTGGGGCAGGGGAGGGTTGAGGTAGCATGTGAGGTGATGGTGATGGATGTTTAAGAGTGGGGTTAGATTATATAAACCCCTAATCTTAAATATGGAGCAGCTTAGGTTTAATTTCAACGGATTAAGGAAAGCCCAATTGTGTTCTTGGTGTGAATAGTGCTATATTTGATACAGTTTAGGGGTGATTAAGGTGTTAAAGCGCCAAATTTTTAAACTAATGAATAATTAGTTTATTAACCGGTAATGGGTTGTGATGTGGCAAAAGGGTGGGTGCTGATTGGTTGTTGTGGTGAGTGGGGTGAGGTGTCACCTCATGGTTGGTCTAGGTAAGGTTTAATGTTGGTCAGAGTCAACCCCTCACTTTCCAAGTTTGTGTCATTTTAAGTTTTGGCATATTAAAACTAGAATCCTTTGTATTTGAAGTTTTCATTTTCACACTTTGGTCACAAACATTTTTGCAAAGTATAATGAAGTGCTTGTTTTGTAATTTCATGATATTTGAAGGGCCATTCTTGACATGTCTTCATACTTTAAGGTCTTCACTTGTATACTTGACTTTGGGGAGGACTAAAAGTGATAAGTCTTTAATTTGTAGGGACCATTCTTGCCAATCTTCAAAGTTGAGGGTCCTTTTTGTAATTTGACAAACTTTAGGGACCAAACTTGTAATTATGAATATACAAGTGAATAAAGTGTCAATTCTTCAATGATGAAGGACCCTTCTTGTACAATCTTCAATTATTAAAGGACTTTTCTTGGCAATTCAACACTTGGGTCCGGTTCATTGTGCGGCTTCTTTTCCCGTGTTCGTTTTTGATTGATTTTTGTGATCTTTTTTCATTTTCTCGATATCCGTACCTAAAATACACATTGAGTAAACACAAGTATATATGGCACTTTTTATGATATTTTCGTCGTTTTAAGCCCGTTTTGGACGATGAGACTATGTATAAAAGTAGTCTCATTAGTAACGAGAGATCCTTTTCACAACATGTAAGTGCTTTTTGGTAGGCCGAGCCTGATACCGGGCATACATGTATATAGCAAATTGCAAATCAGACATGCTAGCAGTCAAAAAATAGAAAAGGGTGCTGATCATTCCACGGTAAAGTTTAGGATCGACTACAATCCCATCCCTATCCTCATCTAACTTGGATCTCTCCATCATTGGAGTATCCATGGGGTCACAATATTCAAAATGATACCTTTTCAAAGATTCAAGAGCATATTTGGATTGATTAATGAAGATGCCTCTGGGATTCTAAGAAATTTGTAACCCTAAGAAAAATGATATTTTTCCCATCATCGACATCTTAAAACGTGTGGACATGATTTTCTCAAAATGGTCAGACAATTTTTTAGTAGTGGCAGCAAATATTATATCGTCAACATAAATTTGTACCAGTATCATGTCGTTTCCTTCCTTGAGAATGAACAATGTCAGGTCCACTTTGCCTTTGGAGAAGCCTTCCGAGATGAGATAAGACGATAGGAGATCGTACCATGCGCGTGGAGATTGTTTCAACCAATAAAGAACCTTCTTAAGCTTGTACAGATGATTAGGATACTCCGAGTTGACAATTCCATTCGGCTGATTAACGTAGACTTCTTCCCTTAATTCACCATTGAGAAATGCCGTCTTAACATCCATTTGATAGACGATCATGTTCATGTGAGCAGCATAAGCAAGGAATAGTCTAATTGCCTCCAATCTTGCAACAAGAGCAAAGGATTTTTCAAAGTCAATACCCAATGCTTGTTTGTAACCTCGAGCAACCAATCTAGTCTTGTTCTTTAAAACTCCACCCAACTCATCGAGTTTGACTTTATATACCCACAACAAAGTAAGAATGTTAACATTGTCGGGTAGAGGAACTAATTCCCATACTTCAAGGCGTTGGAATTCATTAAGTTCCTCTTGCATGGCTTCAATCTAAGACGATTGTGTCATCGCTTGTTGCCATGTTTTAGGTTACTTCTCGGACAGAAACACATCAAACTAACAATATAAAGAGTGCTCTTGTAGTTGATGGCGTCTTAAGACTGGTCGATCGATGTCACCAATGATATTTCGGATTGGGTGATCCTTTGTCCACTTTGTGTTGTGTTTTCAATCCTGTGGGGTCTGGAGTGAATGATTGTAGGAGCTTCCTCTGAGGTAGACGCACCGTTAGGGTTTTCGGGTATAGGTAAACCAAAGAATGGAAGCTCTTGTAAGTGAGAAAATTCCAAGTCGTGATCATTGTAATCTTCTTCAACATCATCAGGAACGAGTGGGGTGTTGATTCGGGTTTAGTGTGAGAATTGTTGGGGGATGGTGCATCCGGTTCAATAGTGACTGTAGATGCATCGGATTGATTTCCATTTTCTTGAGCAACAACTTTGGGAATCGGAGCTACTACTGCAGGTGCTAGAGAATCATCACTTAGAGGATCAAAGAATTCATCAAACATAGGTTGAAATAACTCATCCCACTCGGGCCTTGTAGGTGGTGTAAATGATGGAGAAACAGGATTGTTGGGAGTTTATCCGGAACTAATAGTATCGGTTCCCATCTCATGAGGTGCGGGTTCAATGTTGCGTTGCTCAGAAGCCATCGCTGCTAGCTCATCAAAATCGACATCAATAGTTTCTATTATCTTGCCAAGACGACGGTTATAAATCCGGTAAGCTTTCTTTGCGGGTGAGTAACCAATGAAAATTCCTATATCAGCCTTTGGTTGAAGTTTGCCCAAATTCTCACTATTTGTATTTGTATAACAAAGTGCACCAAACACATGAAGAAAGGATATATCGGGTTTACGTCCATGAAAAAGCTCATACGATGTTTTTACATGGCGCTTACGAACAATAGAGCGGTTTTAGGTATAACATGCGCTTGCTACACCTTCAGCCCATAACAATAAAGGAGCATTTGCGTAAATAATCATAGTTCTAGAGCATCCATAAGTGTACGATTACGTCTTTCCACTACACTATTTTGCTGTGGAGTGCGAGCAATTGATGTTTCGTGTAAAATGCCAACCTATTAATAGTATTCTCGCAGAGTTCGATTAACAAACTTAGTTCCAGTATCAGTTCGAATGCATCAAACATTAGCATTAAGACGCACTTGGATCATCTTAAGAAATTTGATAATAAATGATGGTGCTTGATCCTTTGTCGCTAAGAACTTTACCCATGTAAACCTTGAAAAATCATACACCATGACGAGGATGTATTTTCTACCACTCACACTGGCCGTACGCATTGGCCCGCAAAGATCCATGTGCAAAAGATGTAGTATTTCCTGGTTTGTGTCTTCAGCTTTAGGTTTGTAAGACTTCTTGGTGCTTTTCCCCAATGAACACGCGGAACATAAATGATCCTTGTTAAACTTGAGCTTTGGAAGACCACGAACAAGTTTGTTTTTAGCCAAATTATTAATAGCATCAAAGTTAAGATGAGATAACCGTCGATGCCACAACCATGACTTGGTCTTAGATGCTTTGGAGAGAAGGCATACAGGAGAAGCGGCCATCATGTTTTGAATAGACAACGTGTAGAGATTATCCCCTCCAGAACCTTTTTATAAGTCATTTCTTGCTAAGTCACGAATGAAGCAAGTATGTTGTCGAAAAGAAACCTCAAGGTTCGAATAACAAAATCGTCCCACTGAGAATAAGTTATGACTGAGTCCCTCCACATAATACACCCTTGAAATCGTAACGTTCCCAATCTGATATTCACCATAACCCATGATCTTTGCAATGTGGTCGTTGCCAAATTTAACCGTGCCTAGAAACTTGCTAACGGAATATTTTAGCATCGAGCGATCTCCGGTCATGTGCTTGGAGCACCCAGAGTCCATGTACCAGAGGATGATTTGGACCACCTGAAAATATCACCAGACCAAGACGATGTATCGGAATCTAATTGTTCCTCTGTGTTAGCAGGTACAAATATAATTTTCTTAGATTTGATAACAAAAGAGTTCTTAGGTTTCCAAATTTTCTTCCTAGTTGTCGGCATAGATTCGAGTTGTCTAAGATCCTGAGGTACTTCTTCACTAGTAGGCACAAAAGTGGACGCAGACCTAGTTAAAGGGCGCTTTTTCCATTTCTTAATGTTAGAGTTTGTTAGCCTCAAAATATTGAGTCAAACAAGAATGTTCGGTCATAGGTTTATATTGTAACACTTAGTAGAACGTTGTAATAGCTAGTTAAAATAGTCGTGACATTACGGGCTTGATGGCTAGCTTAAAAGGCCTCTTTCAAGGTACTAAGCATTTATTCAAGCCCAGCCCAATCAAACTATAGCCCATTAAGCCACATGTAGGCAAAGGCTATAAATACCTTTCCTAGCATGATAGGAAGGGTGCTGGTTGATTCATTTTCTCTTTATCTAATCCTCCCATTATGTCACACACTTTTCTCTACTTTCTCTCACTATTTTCTCTCTCTAGAAACCTTCCATCTTTTATCTACCTTTCTTCTCTATTCGTGTAGAATCATATTTTATAGGGACATCAATTGGTATCAATCGCCATGGGGTAGTTTTTGTGATTCGTTGTTGCTATAATATTTGGTTCGTGTGATTTACTCATATCATCATCTCGAATTCAAGTATTTTCTTGTTATTCGTTGAGTTTCGTATTATAAATCATACTATAGATTATCTACATACTTGTGGTAAGATTTTGGTTACTTTGGTTTGGATTGAAACACGAATTCCTAGGTAAAAATCTCATCTTTCTTGTTGCCTAAAAGTCTCGAACTTTTTATTGGTTACGATCCGGATATTACGATCACATATACCTGGGGTTTCTACTTGCGATCTAATAGTCCGATCACATATTACGATCCACGTTGCGATCTGAAACTTCGGTCGGTGTCACGATTACAACTTGCGATCACGACTTGCGATCAAAGTTGCGATCAAGGAGTTGCGATCAAGGCTACGATCCAGGAGTTGCGATCAAGGAGTTGCGATCGAGGTTACGATCTGGTGTTGCGATCAATGTTGCGATCGAGGTTATGATCTGGAGTTGCGATCAGAAGTTGCGATCAGTGTTGCGGTCGAGGTTACGATCTGGTGTTGCGATCAGTGTTGCGATCGAGGTTACGATTAATCACTACGATCAAGGTTGCGATCACTCATTGCGATCAGACTTGCGATCTGATTGGTTCAATTTTGTTCGAGTATTTTTTAGACTTAGCCACTATTTAGACTAGTCCCGGAACATAGTTAAAATTTTCCCGTCAAGTAGATTCAAATTTTTTCCATACTAGTTTTAGGCTATTTCTAGCTTGATTTCAAAATTTAGCGATTACAAATTTTTTAGGTCCACCGTTTTGTCGGACTAAGGAATTTATTGTCGGACTGAGAAAAATCGCAATTTTCGGAATTTCAACAACAAAACAATCACAACACAACTACTTAAGATCCACATTCAATTCATCATTTCAGAGAATATTGAGATCGATTCTACTGCCAAATATCGTGTGACGAACAACAACATAATGGTGGCGGGTAATAAAGAGAGACCACCAATGCTTGTGACTGGTAGATATGCACAATGGCAATCACGATTCCTTCGATATCTTGACACTAAACCCAATTGTGATGTTCTTCGACGTTGCATAAAAGAAGGATCCTATAATCTCACTACAATAACCATTCCTGCAGTTCCAACAACCAACTCGACGTCCGGTTCCGATGAGCAAACAATTACGGAAAGATATGAGAACACTTCGAAAGAGAAACGTGCCTGGATTGATGAAGAGAAAAAAGAAATCTATTTGAATCTAAGTGGGATTGGAGATGATATTTACTCAATGGTTGATGTATGCTCTACTGCAAAAGAAATGTGGTTTGCCATTGAACGCTTGCAACAAGGAGAATCACTTAACAAGCAAGATGTCAAAACTAACTTGTTCTGGAACTTTGGTAAGTTTACTTCATTGGATGGGGAATCAGTTGATTCATATTACTCAAGGTTCTACAAGATGATGAATGACATGACAAGAAACAATCTGCAAGTCTCCACCATGTAAGTCAATGTGCAGTTTCTACAAAAACTTCAACCCGAGTGGACACGATTTGTAACATTGGTGAAACAACAAAATAAGTTGGACGATGTCAACTATCATACACTCTTTGACATTTTGAAACAATTTCAGAATGAGGCAAATGAACTTCGAGCTAAACGGGTAGCAAAGACTGCCAATCCACTTGCTTTGGTGTCTACCACTCACCATGTCCAAGATCATTGCTCTCGTGCTCCAAAATCATACTCCACTACATCTTCATCACCAAGATACTCCACCGCATCCTCTTCACCAAAATACTCCACTTCATCTAAGTATTCAGCTCCCATAAGATCACGAGACAAAGAACCAAGAGCACCATCACCATCACCTGAGCTATCATTTAAAGAGGACAGTGATGAAGAACTAGCTCAGAAGGATAGGGAGTTGAAGCAACAAATTGCTTTCATTATGAAGACCTACAAGAAAATCTTCAAACCCACCAACAACAATCTTCGAACATCATCAAATACAAGGAATCAATATGTTGATACTCCTCGAAGGTATGAAACACGTCAACGTGATGAAAGTCCTCCAAGGTATGATCGACGTAATCCAACACATGTTGAGGGTTCTTCACGGTATGATCGACAAACTGCTAAGTATGATGCTCAGAGGATTCCTACTGCTGCTGGGAATAGGGACATTGTTGGTACTCAAGTGGTTCAACAAAGTGGGATTCAATGCATTAATTGTCAAGGTTATGGGCATATGGCAAAGGAATGCAGAAAGCCGAAATGAGTTAGGGACTCTAGTTATCATAAGGAAAAGATGCTACTTTGCAAGAAGAAGGAAGCTGGGGTTAAATTGTCGGCTGAGGAAGGAGCCATGCTTGATGACACTGATGATGAAGCTTCCGATCAAGAACTTGAAGCACATTACTCGTACATAGCAAATGTTGAAGAAGTTCTCAACGTCACTGAAGATCACAATGGTCATATCTTCGATACTGAGCCAATCGATAAGATACACACTGTAGAGGAATATAATGTGTTTGGTAATACTCATGAGCATTGTGAGCTACCCAAAGCCATTAATGACACATGTATGATAGAAACGGTTGATAGCAATACCACACCCGATTCATCAGACATGTGCAATAATGAGTCTGAGGATGATCAACATGCAAACAAGTATGATGATGATGAGGAGCGTATTGCGCTTGTTAACTTAATTGCTTCTCTACAAAAAGATGTCAAAGAAACTAGAAAGAGTCAAAAGTAATTAAAGAAGGAAAACGCTACGCTCACTCAAAACCTTTGAAGAGTGCAAAGCTGCTCTAATCAAATCTAGTGAGACCATTGATAGCTATAGAGCTCAGCTTCTTCAAAAGACCAATGAGATTGAGGGGTACAAAGGGTGTTTAATTAACGTCAAAAAGGACGATTATCAATAGAAATATAACGAAACTCTTAAGCTTCTAGAAGAAGAGAAACGTAATTATAACACCTATTTGAGTACTGAACGTCACAAAACGTATCTTGCTACCACGAAAGTCAATGAGCTGACTCAAGTAAATGGTTCTCTTCAAGAGGATAAAACTAAACTTGTTAATGGAAAGAAAGCAGTGGTTGAAAAGTTGGAAAAGGATTTCAAAACTAAACAAGCGAAAGATATTGACAAAATGGTGGAACTTGAAACTCAAATTGATTTTTACAAGAAAATTGTTTACAAAACTAATTAATCAGTTCAAACCATGAGAATGTTGGCTCCTCGTTCGTTTTTTGAGGATCAACCTAGTTTTGCTAATCCTAAGTACATTGAGCAAGCTCAATCTGAGAATCAACACTTATATCTTGATGAGTCCCAATGGACGGATCTTGATTGCCTTGTTGTTAGGCCCGATAGTGAAGAGACAAACGATTTGGAAGAAGAGAGTACATTAAAAGTAAACAAAGAATTTGTTAAACCATATAATTATGCTTATGAAAACAGTCTTTATGGTCTCTTCAAACCGCAGACACAGAAAACTCGTGAGCAAATATTTTTTGAATGTGAACAAATAAGAATTAAATGGAGACAAGCTTTTGCCACTAAGAAAACTAATGTTTCAAAATTTATTGAGTACTTGCCGTTTAAAGCTTCTGTAAGCAAGAGTAAGCAAGCACTTAGTATTCTCAAGAGTCACATTGAAACTTTCAAAAAGGTTGTTGATGATGACTGGAAAAAACGTGAACTTTCGAAAGGAGACAAAGAAATTCCTCACGATATAACTGTGCTTGTGAAAAGTATTTTGATTCCGCTTGCGGAAAGAACGCAAAAACATATTTGGAATTTGAAACGTTAATTAAGCAAGAAATGTTTGATGATTTGAAATATGTGGAATCTCTTGAACAAGAAGTGAACGACCATCAACCTGAAAGAGACGAGTTTTCTACAACATATGATCTACTCTTACATGAATGTCTCTCAAAAGATATTATGTGTGTTTATGTTACATCTTGTGTTGATCTTGATGAATATTCTGATGTTGCATGCAAATATCTTGATCAAGTAAAAGAGTGTGAACTCTTGAAACTAAGCTTTCGAATAAAGTTGACCAAAAAGATTTTTCGTTACTTCAACATAGATATGATTATCTTCAAAAACATTGTCACTCACTTGAACTTGCTTTGCAAAAGAAAGTTGGCAGCTTTTCAAATGATACACCTTTGGAAGTAAAATTATCTGAGTCATGTCGATTACTAAACGAAAAAAGTCTTGATATTACGGATTTGAAAGCTCAGTTACAAGAAAAAGACATCGCTATAGCAGAGTTGAAGAAACTCGTTGCTAAGATGGGTGGGAAAGTTGTGGAACCTAGCGTTAAGAAACCTGTTCTTAGACAACCCAATGCCTCTAAAGTAAATAGATCCTTCATCTTGGGAAAACCATCTGCTTTCTCAAATTCTTCGTTTACAAAACCTATGTTTGCCCCCAAGATGGATGGAAAGGAAAGGTTACCACATACTCAACCCATAAGGAATATTGTAGCACCAAGCGTTAAGCACAATAATGTGATTAAACCAGGAATGTATAGAATGACCACTAAACCCACAAACAAAGTTAGTCAATCGCCTCAGACTTCTAGAAACACTAATATTCGTGTGTCTTCTACTACAGGAGTAGTCTCCACTGCTAGTGTTAGCCGGCCTTAGCTTAAGAGCACTCAAGTGAATGATAAGGTTTGGAAACACAAGAGTAAAGGGAAGATGAAGGAAGTAGAAGAACACCCTAGGAATTTGAATGTTTTTAAGAATAAAAAGTCTGTAATCGCGTGTAATGACGATTTGAATGCCTTGAATGACTTGAATGCTTTGAATGTCAAATTTGTTTGTGTCAAATGTGGAAATTGTGCTAACGCTAATCATTCTATATGTGCTATGAATAATGTCAATGGCGTAAATACTAGAACTAAGAAGCAAGTTGTGATGCCTATTAGTGCTAGTAAACCCAAACGCAAAGTGAACCATTCTGATGCAACCCCCACTAAGAAAAGTAATGCATCAGAATCTACCACTAAGAACCCTAGAAGCAAAATTAGGGAATTATATGAGTTTGCTATCAAGTCTTAGAAATGGTGGTTTGCTAATCAATGTCCTCCGGGATATAAATGGATGCCTAAAGTTAGGACAGAAAATGTGACAACGAGTGTTAGTATGCCTTTAAATGTTGCTAAGGACACTAATGATTCTACAATCACAACTACTGTGGTATCCAGTTTAGCAAATGCTCCATCGTGTTCTAACTCTTCTACAGGTAATACAAATAATTCTCTTCATACTGGACTCTGGATGCACAAAGCACATGACGGGGAATCTCAAGCTTCTAATTAACTTTGTGGAGAAGTTCCTGGGTATGGTCTGATTCGGAAATGATCAATTTGCACCGATCCTAGGATATGGAGATTTTGTTCAGGGGAATATCATGATAAAAAGGTATACTACGTCAAAGGGCTCAATCACAATCTTTTCTCGGTTGGTCAATTCTGTGATGCAGATTTGGAAGTTGCTTTCAGAAAGAAGATATATTTTGTTCGTGATTACGATGGGAATGACTTACTTACCGGTACACGGGGTACTAATCTTTACACAATTTCACTACAATACACAACTTCATTAACTCCAATTTGCTTCATGGCTAAAGCTTCAACGACTAAGGCACGGTTATGGCATCAACGTCTATCTCATCTCAACTTTGATACCATCAACTTGCTTTCTAAGAAAGATATTGTGAGAGGCCTTCCAAGCTTGAAATTCATCAAATATCATATTTGTTCTTCTTGTGAGCTTTGTAAAGCTAAACGAAGTAGCTTTAAGATAAAGACTACACCAAGATCTAAAGGACGGTTAGATCCTCTTCATATAGATTTGTGTGGTCCCATGCGTGTTCAAAGTATCAATGGGAAGAAATATGTTATGGTAATTGTCGATGATTACTCAAGGTACACATGGACTCACTTCTTGAGGTCCAAGGATGAAACACCCGAAGTTCTCATCAGCTTCCTTAAACTAATACAACGTGGTCTTCAAGCTCAAGTAAAAGTTGTTCGTACTGACAGAGGCACAAAATTTTTGAATTTAACTCTGAAGAATTATTTTGAAGCCGAAGGGATCGAACATGAAACATATATTGCTCGAACACCCAAACAAAACGGTGTTGTTGAAAGACGAAACCGTACTTTAGTTGAGGCTGCTTGAACACTATTATCCGCTTCAAAACTACCATTATACTTCTGGGCCGAAGCCGTGTCAATCGCATGCTACACACAAAACCGATCCTTAATTATTTCTAGACATGAAAAGACACCATATCACATAATTCATGATCGAAAACCTTCACTCAAACATCTTCACGTTTTTGGATGTACTTGTTACATTATATGGGATGGTGAAAACTTGGACAAGATGAAAGAAAAAGGTGATGCATGCATTCTTGTGGGATATGCAACTCAGTCTAAGGGATATATGGTTTAAAACAAGAGAACAAAACTGATAGTCGAGACTATTCATATCAGGTTTGATGAATTACAAGAAATGGCACTTGAACAAAACAGTTTAAGTCCCGATCCACAACGAAAAACGACTTTCGTTCACTACCGCACGGAACTCGGAACACAAGACCACACCAATGAACCGTCAAGTTCAAAGCTGGTTCAAGGGAAATGTTCCAAGAGAAGATATGATAGACAACACGACAATTGAAGAGTTGGAAATGTTATATGGACCAATGTATGATGAATATTTCACGGGGGGGGGGGGGGGGGGGGGGGGGGAACAAGTTGTATCGAAGTCTTCCACTGTCACTCATGATAAGAATGATGATACCGAGCATCGTCAAAAAAAGGATACAACTTCATCTACTTCAACACGGGTTGCTGCAGATTTACCTCCTCAGAATATCACATCAACAACCGCTCCTACAACATCCACAACTACTGTCATTTCTATAGAGAACACAAATCAAGCAGACAACTTGAAACTGACGGCGATGTTTGTATGTTCGCACTCTCCGTGAGTTCAGCTGAACCGAAAAAACATCAAAGAAGCCATGGCTGATCATGCTTGGGTTGAATCAATGACGGATGAACTTCAAAAATTTGAAAGATTTAAAGTCTGGGAACTTGTTGACAGACCATACGATGTAATACCATTAAATCTTCGATGGATCTGGAAAAACAAAATAGATGAAGAGAACACAATCATCAAGAACAAAGCTAGGCTAGTGGCTAAAGGTTATGGCCAGAAAGAGGGTATTGATTTTGAAGAATCATTTGCACCAGTAGCTCGTTTGGAAGCGGTCAGGATTTTCCTTGCTTATGCTGCACATAAGGGATTCATTGTCTATCAAATGGACGTAAAGACGGCGTTTCTTAACGGTCCTTTGAAGGAAGAAGTCTATGTCACGCAGCCGGAAGGATTCGTTAATCCTCATTATCCTGACAAGGTGTATCGTCTCCACAAAGTACTTTATGGACTCAAGCAAGCTCCAAGGGCATGGTATGATGAGCTCTCGAAATTTCTGGTATCCAAAGGTTTCTCAAAAGGTTCCATTGATCTAACTCTGTTCACTTATAAATATGAGGATGACATTTTGCTCGTGCAAATTTATGTTGATGACATTATTTTCGGGTCTACAAACCACAAACTTTCAAAATGGTTTGAAAAAGTAATGCACAACAAATTTGAAATGTCAATGATGGGCGAACTAAAATTCTTTCTAGGAGTTCAAGTTCACCAACCCCCAAGTGGTATCTTTATCAACCAAGCTAAGTATTGTCAAGAGATAATCAAAAAGCATGGTATGACCTTATGTGACCACGTTGGGATACCATTATCAACCACATCACTAGATGCTGATTTGGAGGGAGATGCCATAGATCAAACGAAATATCGTTCCATGATCGGCTCCCTCATGTACTTAACAGCAAGCCGACCAGATATATCACATGCTTCGTGTTATTGTGCATGATATCAAGCACGACCCACTGAAAAGAACCTCAAGGAGGTTAAACGGATCTTTCGGTACCTAAAGAATACCATTCATTTGGGACTCTGGTATCTGAGGGAAACCGGTTTCTTTCTAACAGCCTATTCAGATTCTGATCATGCAGGGTGTCTTGATACACGAAAAAGTACTTCTGATGGTGCACAATTTCTAGGTCAAGATAAGTTTGTGGGATGGTCTTCCAAGAAGCAGGATTGCACGTCACTGTCATCAGCCGAAGCGGAGTATGTGTCTCTATCTGCGTGTTGTGCTCAAGTTATTTGGATGAGAACACAACTCACGGATTATGGCTTCCACTTTGATAAAGTACCTATGTACTGTGACTCAAAGTCCACCATAGCCATCTCCTTCAATCTGGTACAGCATTCTCGCACGAAGCACATGAACAAGTTGAAAGGGGTATCGTTGAACTATACTTTGTTGAAATTGATTACCAATTAGCTGACTTGTTTACAAATGCTCTTTTGAAAGAGAGGTTTGCGTATCTAGTTAGGCAAATTGGTATGAGATGTTTGACTCCATCAGAACTGGAGATTCTGGCAAAGAAGCCTGCTTGATTCATCTATCAAACATTTCCATGTAAATATTAATGAAAAAAGCAAAATACAAAATTTTAAAATCTTTGAAAATCCAAAAAGATTCCTCTCGACATGTCTTTCAATATCGATAATATGGACGTACCTAGAAATGTCGCTCAATAACGACACGGGTGTGTACATAAAGCTCGAATGAAAGTTGTAAATATTTTTCAAAACATGTCATTTCTATTTTTAAAGGAAAATGTCTATTTTGGACAATTTTTCCAACAACGGGTAGAGCAATCTATCTTGGTTTGAGCTTCTCACAAAACATTCAACGTTTTGAGCTCAACACAATGGCTTGTTATCACTTTCAGATTGCAACCCGGATCTATATTCACGGGGGAGTGTACGCTTTAGTGCCCTTACCCTCAGCAAAAGAAGAGAAATCTTCTTACACTTGAGTGGATTTGTCAAGACATTCAAAGTCTATGAACTCAAGTTTATGCTTTAGAAAATCTTTTTCGCCAAAAAGAAATAGAGTTTTTCAAAAAGCATTGAACACAATTTTTCAAGAATTTCTCAATGATTATTCAAAATCTTTCTAAATTGTGTGTTAAACAACTTCTATCCTCAAAAAGTGAAATGTGGATCACATCCTCACAATGACATTTCAATTGGATCAACTTTTGAGGGGGAGCGTTCCAAATACATGCTAAGTTTGACACATTTTTCTCCCGAACCCTTTTCAAGATTATTTGTCAGAATATATTTTAATCAAATTTGGTATCTCTAATATCAAACGATTTTATATATTATAGATAGGGAGGAAATATGATTAAAATGTGATCTAGAGACTCAATCACTCATGGTTACGATCAAAACCCACAACATCTTTAATTCACGACGTTATTGGTGTCAAAAGGATTGTTAGGTTTAAGTCCTATGATCCAACCAGAACTAGAGGGATCTTCCCAGGGACAATCCAATAGATTATTAGAAGTCCTTAGGAAAGATGGAGTAGGATGTGAACGTAGCAGAATGCCGACTAAGTACTGATGCTAGCACTAGAACAATCACAACAAGGTGCTAGTAATGATGTCTTGGTAAGCATTGAAGGGGTTGAAGAATGAAAAAGAAATGTAAGGATAAAGGGTGTAAAAAAAAGCCCTCCATACAACTTAGGTAGAAACCGGGTCAACACATCATGAAGACAAGTCATCATGGACCCAGTGATGTAATGCACAACCCCTCCCTAGCTACTCAAGCTTCTCTCAAAAGAAGTTTGTTTTATTGTCACGGAGATCAACATAACTTCTATTGACTTTCTCACTCCGAGATAGTTGATACTGAATAGGTGGCATCTGCTCCAGCCTCTGACCACCAAAAGTGCACAAATCAAGTCTAGAGCCAAGAGATCAATCAAATCTCGTTAGGACACACGGATGACGATCAAAAGAGTCATACGCTATATCCTTGCGATATTGCTAGAACACTCAGAGTGATACTTCCTAGTATTCACAATGATGAGTGGAAATCCTTCCAGTCTTAACATCAAATAACACTGTGGTAGATCATGTGTAAGATTCTTTACGAATTGAACATATGTAAAACTGAAAAGCAACAGTGGTTTGATTCTGAATTGATTCAAACTCGTTTCAGGTTTCTACGCAATATCTTTATGGTCTTGCCAGAACATTCAGAGTGATATTCATTAATATTCACAGTGACGAATGGAAATCCTTCTAGCGTCAACATCAAACAGCGCTACGGTAGGTAACTTTCAAGATTCTTATGAATCAAGCTTGTGTCAACTGTAAAGCAACAATGGTAAGATTCTTAATGAATCAAACTTGTTCCAGGAATTTGAATTGACGACTTTAATCAAGCGGATATTTATCCAATTGATTCACTCTTTATGTTCGCAGTCTTGCTTTGAGACGGTCGAGTAAAGAGAACGGCTAGTACAGCCGCGAAACCCTGTCAAGAGGTTATTAATTGAATCTACCTGTCACAGGTACAACATTTATATATCATGTAACGGTTTTCACCGACAGGAGGTAAAATGCTACCGAGTTAGGACGAATGTCAAAGCCATTCAGTCCGTGTCTATGTTTTATCTTAAGAAGGTGGTTTTACGGTGTACTCAGCAAAGTCGAATATTCAAAACCACATTTTCATACCCAAAGACATTCAACAATCAAGAAAGCTAAAGACTTCTGCAACTCTGATGATCAAAATCTTCCTTAGCAATTAATGTAGAGGAATGACCTCTATTGAAAGGAGATTGTTAGCAAGCTTTTAAGATAGTGAAAAGTATGAGCATGTGGATAAAGACACAAGATCACAAAATGGAAAAGACAAGTCAAGGATAATTTGAAGATCTCAAAATTAAAGACAAAGTCAAAAGACAACGACAAAGGCTCAAAGATGACATCATGAAGGAAAAAGACTACTATTACACGTTCAAGACTCATTTATGATGAAATTCGTAATCTACATTGATCTCCAAATATCAAAGAGGAATGACCTCACATTGGGGGAGATTGTTAGCCTCAAAATATTGAGTCAAAAAAGAATGTTTGGTCATAGGTTTATATTTTAACATTTAGTAGAATGTTGTAATAGCTAGTTAAAATAGTCGTGACATTACGGGCTTGATGGCTAGCTTAAAAGGCCTCTTTCAAGGTACTAAGCATTTATTCAAGTCCGGCCCAATCAAACTATAGCCCATTAAGCCACATGTAGGAAAAGGCTATAAATACCCTTCCTAGCATGTTAGGAAGGGTGTTGGTTGATTCATTTTCTCTGAATCTAATCCTCCCATTGTTTCACACACTTCTCTCTACTTTCTCTCACTACGTTCTCTCTCTAGAAACCTTCCATCTTTTATCTACCTTTCTTCTCTATTCGTGTAGAATCATATTTTATAGGGACATCAGATTTCCTATTTAAAGGATTTTGAGACCTAACTTTAGTAGATTTGATCCTAGTTAAAGGGCACTTAGTTCCATTTATAGTGAAGGTCCTATGAGTAGGTTGCCATTGCCATCCAACTTGGATGAATTTCATCCCCGTTGGAGTCCATTTAAGATTTTCGTAATCACATACATTTCATTAACATGGTAAACAAGGCATAAATCATGACGCTGAGAAAACATGCATTCATTACAATTCCAACATTTCAAATTAGAATTCACTTTGCGCTTAGGCTTCATCATAGCAGCAGAGCCTTTTGTCTTAGCTACATGATTCTTTTTATTTAAATCTAAAATAACATTCCTAGGGTGAACTTCTACTTTCTCCTTCATAATGCTACTATTGGAGGGCTTGATCCTAACTTTTTTTACTCGAGATACTTTAGCCTTAGTAGACGCAATTACTCTTGTAGAAGGCAACGGAACATTAGTGGCAGATTTTGATTTAGCCTTGTTGGGTGTATTTAAAGTGGGTTTAGCTCCCGGGTTTTTATTGAATGGAGTCATGGCAATGGTAGGGGTTGTTGTTTAAGTGGTATAGAACCCGGTTGTCCGATGAAATTAAGATGTGCTAAGCAACATTGAACCCACTCAATATATAAGTGGGCAGCATTATACTCATTGTTCGTGGGATCAGATTCATATAAATCATCTAATATGTCCCTTGTAAAAAGCACATGCCTAATTGCATTTTTCATATAATCCATATATGATAGTGAATTGTTCTTAAGGTAGGGTTCTTATAAATCACTACTTCTTTGGATTTTGTAGCACTAGAGGCCGGGGCAAAGATTATAGATGCATTATCAACAACTTCTTGTCCTTTGAGTTGAAGTGTCTCCTTTAACTCAGCTAAAACCATGTTTTTGTCTATGAGCTGAATATTTAAGTCAGAGATTTCCTCACACTTTTGGTTCAGTTGGTCAACAAGTGACTTTTTCTCTACCGCATTAAAAGCAAAGCGTTCTTCTAGTGAACCATAAATTTGTGAAAAACCCTGCTTTACTCGTTCAAGCTCCCCTAGCATAGATATGATTCTATTTTCTAAGGCATGGTTTTTATTCTCTGCAGCCTCTAGTTTCACTTTCTCTGCTAATTACCATATCTTAAGTCTCATAATTTCTTCCTCTAATGCCTGAACCACCTGAATCATCTTGTCACTTGTCTCAACATTGTTTTCACAATCAGTTGTTTTTTAAAGAGTTTCATTTTTAGATTGTTGTTCAATTTTAAGATATATACAATGTTGTTGAAGCTCGTCAAAACATTTTGAAAGTGAGTTGTAAGAATCTTGAATCTTTTAAAATTTAGCGTTAGATTCGTGACAAGAATGATTATCTACATCATTATAGGCTCAACAATATTCACAGAGAGATCATGCACCTCATCACATTTATTCACAGTAGATGTAATCTCATTAGCACAATTAATAGTCACAACTTGCATCACATCGAGAGACACCACTTGTTCCAAGAATCGACCATATTCGGACAAAATCTTTTCTTTCTCAATTAATTGTAGCTCATAAGCGTAATCCATTTCATAGAAAACTTTTTGAACTTCTGCCATTTCGAAATTTAGATTTTCTCCAAGATTGATAAAACCCTCTTTAAAGTTTTCTACAGATGGAACAATCTCTTTCTCAAACACCGATTTCATGTGTTCGAAAGCCCATTCTCCGTCGGTTTGAGCCGTTGTAGTCGTAAATTCCTTTATGACCTTGTCAAAACTGGTAAAGTATCGTCTAATATCTTTCAAGATTAACAATACTATACTTACCGATGGAAGAACCTTTAGAATCTCCTTGGGTTCATCCGTGTTAACAAGTGTAGGAAATGTACTAGGGTTTTCTCTAGTGGACACGTAAGTTGGTGTATCGATAATTTCCCTTTGTATATTAAAGCGAGTTCTAAAATACGTTTTTCCATAATCTTGATTAAGTTTATTATAATCAAACTTAGGATGTTGCAAAAGCATTTGTGACCGATTATGTTCAACTAGTGACATATACTCGGGATCATCCGGAATAACAATCGGATCTAAGACCAATCCTAATTTGGTTGCATCATAAAGTCTCGGGTTGTGGATAAAAGCTTGCTTTGCATAACCCGGGTTAGGTGGAAGGTCTGTTAGACGCGATAAGTTAAATTCCCTAAAAGATGAATCAAACAAATGTACTAAGTGTGACACAGAGTATTGTTTCAAAAGCAAATTTTCAGTCTTTTTAATTTGATTAGACACATTAATTTCCGTTTCAACCTTTTTAGACTCGAGTATTTCGAAACCGTTTTAAATTTTTGAAAATTAGTAACGACTAACTCTTTGTCTTTAAGTTCTTTTAAAATATTTGCTCTTAAATGTTCAATCCCTAGTAAATGATCCATTTGGACTTTCCTAAACTCATCAAACTCTGGATTAGTTAAGGTATTGGTCTATGGAGTTAATTCCAAGGTGTGAACCTTTTCCTTGTACAACAAGCTCGACAGATAAGGTCTGATTAACACTTAGTGTTTCAAGGACCGCAATATTCATTTGGCCAAGCATAGATGCCGAAACCATTACCAAATCTTGTTGAGCAGGAGAATTCGTATTCGTAATAGCTCCTGGTTATATTTCACCCGAAGTCTGGGGACTTGCATTGATATTTCTATCATTGTTTGTCTATTCGTTTGAATTACTAACCACCGGAGGCTCTTCCGAATACTGAGACGCTTTCCCAACTTGATAAGGTACAAGACTAGTATCATTGGTAGTACTTGGTACCTTAGAAATTTGGTCAGACCCATAAAGCGAGAGATTTGCCACAAGAGCTGCCTTGGCGATGTTGTAGTAATCACAGTCTGAGTCATATGCATCAAGATCATCTGCTTGATACGATGCATTGTGAGTGAAAGCTGATGTGAGTCCCTCATTGTCTGCAACTCCTAGATCCGCTAGAAACGATAACTCCTCTTCATCTAACTCACGTCCATTGGCTTGAGCTTTGACCAACATGACCTTCTCCTCAAACTCACGTCCTTTTGGGTTGCTTACACTCCCTAGCCATATGTCCTTCCCCTTTATAGTTATAGCATATAATCATCTTCACTTTGCTAGTAGTATTTCCTATTGGAGCAGTGTTAAATGGGCGTGCACCGGTATTTGATGAACTTGGTCTCCCTTGAAGTGGTTGCACCATGACCCTACCGTCTTGAATTGTGGCTTGTTGACGAGAATTAGAAGAAGTTCTCAACTGATTATTTGTTGGAGATGTTCCTCTGTAACCTTGTTTGTTCAACGTTTGAGTAATATAGGCAGACATTTGTGCTAGCACGTCAGTAGGATTATCCCCTTTTTTGAATTCGGGAACTGGAACCTCATCATCATAGTACAAAACTGGTGCTGGTGGAACTGTATAAACATTGGAGGGAGTACTGACATGTTGTGAATAATTGGGTTGTAGAACTTTCGATTGATGGTATGTGATAGCAGGATTTGTAGGTGGTTGATAAAGAGAGTATAGTTGTTGAGCATATGGTGACAGATGTAAGTCTCTTTGTGATGATGGTGCTGGTAGCTAATATTGTTGATGTGATGTAGGTGGTTGTGGTAACATCGAGTACTGTGGATAACTTGGGGTATGATACAAGGACTAATAAAAAGATTGTTGTCCCATATCATGAGAGATATTATGATATGACAACATTAGTTGATTTGCCATTAATGCCAATGGTTCATGGTAAGATCCTTGAGACATTCGTGTCTTGATCACATGCTTCTCGTGTTGTTGCAAGAAAGTATAAAGTTGATCTAGATTTGACTTGTGCAAATCCCTTACCAATTTAACATCAGTGACATAATGGCTCCACTCAGGAGACAATGTATTCAGGAACTTGGTGTTGATCTGAAATTGAGCAATCTTAAGATTGTAAGTGTTCAAATCATTCATCAAAGTAGTGAATCTCCAATAGTAGTCATGAAGAGTTTTGTGACAACCGTGGTTTTGAGGTTCGTCACTTGGTCCTATTTTTAGGTTAATTTATGTGTGACTATATGATTAGCGTGTTTACATGTTTATTTTGCGTGAAAGAGGTTGGTGTGGATATCGTATATGGGTATAAAGTACTCATAGTAAATCGAGGAACGGTTATTTCATGTTCATGAGCTCACAATTAGTGACTATGAAAATGAAATGGTGTTATTTTGGTGTTTATGTATACGTATAAGTATTATAGTAAATTGTATTTTTTTTAGGATTTGGGGTTTAGCATTTAGAGGTCTCGGGTAAGGTGTTTAGTCATATGAGTATTTTTCGGGATGGTTTTAAGTTATTTAGGACTTAGTTATAAAGTTTATTTCAAAATTTAAGATTTTTTTTAAAACTGTATATTTTACGTCTTTTACGGTAAACGCGTAAAATTGACTAGTTTCTCGGTTTTGAGATTTTAGAAACTTTTGGGGCTGAAATAAATTTAAGGAAATATTAGTAAAGTAATAATAATAAATAAAAAATAAAAAAGGGGTATATAGTCGGTTTTTATACGACTTAAACAACAACAAAAATTTTTATGGTAAGTGGCCTTTTGGTTGGTCTAGGATTTTTGTACTATATAAGGAACACCACACATAATATCAAACGCATAATTTCTTGTTCCTGGGGTCTTTGGTCGACGAAACATCACAAAAGAATTAGGGTTTTCATAAAAATCTTGGTTTTCATAAATCAAAGGTAAATCTTTATAACCCTTTTTAATTAAAGTGTTTTAATTCTTTCTCAATCATCTTATGATGGATTTAGGTTAGGGTTTAAATTAAAATCTGTATATTAATGATATTATAATGATTAGGTGAATTAGGGCTTGTAATTAGTGGAGTTATGGGTAATTAATTAGGTTAATTTAATTGAATTCGAAATTAAAAACTGGGCAGAATTTTTGGTCCATTGTTTTGATCATATCTGGAGTTATAGGAACTTTCATGGTTCGATCCAAGTATCCCTGAATAGCTAATTGAGTTGGCTTTCAAATGCAAGAAACGAGAACTAAATTGGAGGTAGGGAGGTAGGTCAGAAACAGGTTACATCTGTCGGAGGTCAAAATAGTTTTGAAATTTGTCAGGTTTAGTTTAATGTTTTAGGGTGATTGGGGTACTTAGGAGTACACTTGAGCCCTCTAATGGGCATGGGAGTTGGTTTATATAATAAATAAGAGACCAAGGTGGGGCTAAGAAAATGGGTTAGGGTAAGACCCCCTAATCATAACAAACTTTTTGTATGTTCAAAATCAGTAAAATCCGGATAGATAAAAGTATATATATATATATATATATATATATATATATATATATATCGGGGCCTTAACAGTAGATTTAAGGTTGGGGCAAAGGGGAGGAGTTAGCTAACATATGTAAGGGCATAGGGTTTCCTTTACAGAGGTCATGGGTATGGTTAGGTGGGCGTTTGGCTTATAGTTTGGAGACCTAAAACTTGGGACTGTTTTGTGTAAAGTATGAACGGGATAGGTATCAAACTTAACCAAGTTAAGGACTTGTTAGGGAAAGGTAATGGGGTGTTTAGAGCATATGAATGAGGAACATATATGGGAGAAGGCTAGATGTCCATCATTGGTTGATGAGCCATTTTAGAGATTGGTTCATGTTTTGATTTTGTGTTTTTGTTTGTTAGCTTTTTGCTAGTGCACGGACTATTGGGAGAAGCTCAATCAGGTGAGTTTCAGAGTCCCATGTATACTAATGGTTTTGACTTCTAGATGGGATGGAAGAGACACTGTCTTGTTTTTATAAATTATGCTGTGAATGTTTTGTCTTTGGTGATGGACTTGTGCATACTTATATGATTAACTACTAGTTGATTCATGATTGTTTTATGTTTTGACTTGTGCCAAGGGGATGATGACAAGGCGGGGCCTTGGGATTGGTTCATAGGTGTATGGGCGCCTATGGGACCATGGTGTTTGGTAAGGCTGGGAGCCTTGGATTTGGTTTGGTTTGTTAAATCTTGAATATTAGTTGTTAATGCATGTTTGTATCACATTGTCCATATGTTCTTAAATTTGGTTATTATGCACAGCTTATGGTTTGATTTTGGCGTTGGAGTCTAAACCTATGACTCTCACCAACTTTATGTTGACGTGTTTTAGTGTCTCTTTCAGGTGAGAATGTGGTTAAGCTTGAGAATAGAAGTGGCTAGCTTTGGAGTCATTAGGATTGCATTTAGAAGGAGATCCCCGTTCCTTCTTAGTTTATTTATATTTGTTTTGAATAAGTGATACTTTGTGGACACCTTTATGATGTTTTGTTTGTGGTAATTGTTTGTCTTGGGTAAGAGGTAGGACTGTTACCTACTTGCCTAGACTCCTGCATTTTGTGGAGATATTGTCATGACATTTGTGTCACCATTTTATGACATTTCAATTTCATTTAGTTATCTCTATAAACACGCCATGTTGTGATGATATACATACGTCGCACCCCATATTCCGCCATGTTGGAGTGTGACAGAATGGTATTAGAGACAATGGTTATAGAGAATTAGGTTGCCTAGTCTAGTAGCCTAGTCTATAGCTTAAGGGTCCCTGCATATAGGCGTCATAGGAGTATCTGTGCATTAAAAATATTTCTGGATGTTATTGGTTTTTACTTGCGATGTTGTTAAGTTTTGACTAGTATCAGTTGAACTATAATCACCCACGCTAGTCATTGTTGTATCTTGCTTAAATTGTACATTATAGTCCATAATTTGGTACACGGTAGTTCTGTCTTTTGTTGAGTTATTTTATGTACCTGAAGTATAGTATTTTCTTTTGATGTTTAAGTCATGCCCCGTGAGAGGTACGTATTGGTTCGAGTTACCGAGATTAGGTGGATAGGAATCTATCGGCGTGTAAACTATAGGAAGAAAATCCCAAATGCTTGGTATCCATGCGAGGGTGTAGAGCACATGAATAGGGAAGAGGTGAATAACATGTGGGTTTATAAAACCGTGCTGACAGTAACAGCTAAGGAAGGGATAGGGAAAAATTGTGGAGGAGGGTCAGGACCCAACCACTATACCCGAATTGTAATAATAATGGAGGAGATGAATCGGATACAGAATCCACTGCATCCGACATTTATTTGTTTACTTAGTATAGGTTGTTTCTACTCTTGCGGGCAACATGACTTACTATTGGTTATGCTTCCATTTGGATTCGGTCTATGCTAGTTTAGCTAGACTATAAATTTATGCATTTTGAGTACTGACTATATTATTTTAATAATGAAATCTCGGATCTTTTGTTTTGTGTTGGTGTGTTTAATTGTTAGATGTATGTGTTATATGTTGTATTGACTCTTATAAGAGCTATCCTAGGAGGGAGTGCGTTGGGGAAACGGTAATTGTATAAGTATGGTGGCCAACATAGTTATACAAGTATCACAACTTTAACGGATTTCTAAGTGTGATTGTATGAAAGAGAGTTAATACATGCCTGTACTATGTACAATAGTAGTATGTATGATAATGGTAGACGTAGATATGTTGTAGTATTTATACTGCATGGAGTATTCTGGTGATTATTAACGGGTATCACGTCTTACTATAGAATGGTGAACACACGAAATGGTGCTGGAGGAAGTGGTGGGGGAGAAAATACCTACATGGCTGCTTTGATTGCGGCTCAATTGGCAAACATCATACCAAACATTGTTCAGCAGGTGACTGATAACATGAACAACAACCACAACAACGGTCCAGGAGCTGGTGGCAACAACGGCTGCAGCTATAAGGCATTCACGTCTTGTGGTGCTAAGGAGTATGATGGAAAGGGTGGCGTGGTAGCACTTACCCAGTGATGAAAAGATGGAAAATTTGATTCAGATGAGTGGTTTTTTACCCAATCAAAGGGTCATGTATGTAACTGGTTCACTCGTAGGGAAGGCTTTAACTTGGTGGAATACTCAAGTACGAGCGAGAGGGAGAGTTACTGCAAATGCTATGGCTTGGTCCGACTTCAAGGCTCTTATGACTACGGAGTTTTGTCCAAGCAATGAGATGGAGAAGCTGGAAAATGAGTTTTGGGGACATGCTATGGTTGGAGCGGCACATGCAGAATACACGGATCGCTTCCATGAGTTGGCAAAGTTGGTTCCTCATTTGGTTACCCCTGAAACAAACAAAATCAAGAGGTACGTTGCTGGATTACCTCCTCAGATCAGAGGAATGATCAAGGCTACTCAGCCTACTACGATACAACAGGCAATATTGACAGCAGGAATTCTGACTCAAGAGGCTGTATCAAGTGGGACTTTGGGAAAATCGGGGGATAAGAGAAAGGAACCAGAAGATGTGAAATCACCTGACAATAATTGGAAAAGTGATAAGAAGGCAAAGGATGGTAGAAATTTTTCCATGATGACACCCCAAAATTCTGGAAATCCAAACAACAATACTAACAACAACACACCTTGCAGGACCTGCTCTAGGTTCCATGCGAGAGGCACCCCTTGTGCCGTGTGTTTTAATTGTCAGAAGTCGAAGCACTTTGCTAAAGATTGTAGGGCGCCTAACCGGAATGCGTCGCCACTTCAATCTGTGAGGGTGAATGTAACAGGGGGAAATTGCTTTGAGTGTGAACAACCCGGGCATTTCAAGAGGGAGTGTCCTATATTGGTTGGAGCAACCAATCAGGACAGAGGGCAGCTAGTTTTGGAAGGAAATCGAGGAAACCAAGGCGGTGGCAATCGGCAATGCTAACCGCAACAATGGAAACATTGGGAATCAGAACTGGAACAGGAACGAAGGAAATCAGAATAAGGGAAATCGGAATGGAGGCAGGGTTTACCTTGCAAATGCAGTAGAAGCGGTTCAGGACCCAAATGTAGTAACGGGTACGTTTTCTGTTAACAATCACTTCACTACTATTCTTTTTGACTCTGGGGCAGATTTTAGTTTTGTGTCTTCTCAATTTGTGCCTTTGTTAAATATGAACCCTAGTGTAGCAAAACCGGGGTATGTGATTGAGATAGCTAGTGGTAAGCAAGAAGAGGTAGATGAGATATTTTTAAACTGCAAATTAGAGTTGGGAGAATTTAAGTTCACCATAGATTTAATCCCTCTAGGACATGGGAGTTTCGATGTGATTATTGGGATGGATTGGTTATCGAAGCATAGGGCTGAGCTAATGTGTCATGAAAAGATTGTTAAGATCCCCATAGGTGATAATAAGGTATTATATGTGTATGGCGAAAGAAGGGAGAAGATGACCAGATCCCTTATGAATGCCAAGGATGATGAGCCTCAAATCAATAAGATTCGAGTAGTAAGAGAATCCATCGATGTATTCCCGGATGATTTGATGGGATTACCACCGATGAGACAGGTGGAGTTTAAGATTGACTTAATACCCGGGGCAACCCCCGTGGCTAGGTCGCCATATCGTTTAGCACCCTCCGAAATGCAGGAATTAGCTGAGCAACTTAAGGAGCTGCAGGATAAGGGCTTTATTCGGCCTAGCTCTTCACCATGGGGAGCACCGATGTTTTTCGTTAAGAAGAAGGATGGATCATTCCGGATGTGTATAGATTATCGGGAGCTGAACAAGCTGACCATTAAGAACCGTTATCCTCTCCCAAGGATTGATGATTTATTTGATCAGCTGCAAGGATACTTCTCAAAAATTGACCTTAGGTCCGGTTATCACCAACTAAGGTTCTGTGAGGAGGACATACAAAAGACCGCGTTCAGAACGAGGTGTGGACACTTTGAATTCACTGTTATGCCATTTGGGTTGACAAACGCGCCAGCAGTGTTCATGGATCTAATGAACCGAGTGTGCAAGCCATATCTGGATAAGTTTGTCATAGTCTTCATTGATGACATACTTATCTACTATAAGACGGAGGAGGAACACAACAAGCATTTAAGGTCGATGTTGGAACTGCTCAGGAAGGAGAAACTTTATGGGAAGTTCTCCAAGTGTGAATTTTGGCTGCAAGAAGTACAATTTCTAGAGCATGTAATCGACAATGATGTCATACATGTAGACCCAAAGAAGATTGAAGCCGTGAAGGATTGGAAGGCACCTACTACACCGTCAGAAATAAGGTCATTCTTAGGTTTGGCAGGATATTATAGAAGATTTATAGAGAATTTCTCTAGAATATCAAAGCCTTTGACATTGTTCACCCAAAAGAATCAGAAGTATGAATGGGGCGAAGAGCAAGAGCAGGCGTTTCAGACACTAAAGGATAGGTTGTGTAATGCACTGATCTTGTCCTTACCAGAAGGGGTGGAAGATTTTGTGGTTTATTGTGATGCGTCCAATCAGGGGTTTGGATGTGTTCTTATGCAGCGAGATAAAGTCATAGCTTATGCATCATGACAATTGAAAAACCATGAGAAAAATTACACCATACATGACTTGGAACTAGGGGCTGTAGTCTTTGTTCTCAAGATATGGAGACATTACTTGTATGGGACGTAAAGTGTGATCTATACGGATCACAAAAGCTTGCAGCACATCTTTGATCAGAAAGATTTGAACATGAGGCAGAGGCGATGGTTGGAGTTATTTAGTGATTATGATTGTGAGATCAAGTATCACCCTGGAAAGGCCAATGTGGTGGTGGATGCTCTAAGTAGGAAGGAGAGGCTAAAAACTAAAAGAGTAAGGGCAATGAGCATAACTATTCAGACAACTCTTAAAGATAGAATTCGAGCAGCACAAGTAGGGGCCATTAAGGAGGAGAGGCTGGTTGAAGAAAATCTACATACTATGGATCAGTACATGGAAGAAAGAGGAGATGGTTTCAAGTATTACTTGGATAGAACCTGGGTTCCGTTGTTTGGCGATACAAAAAAGTTTATATTGGATGAAGCTCATACGTCGAGGTATTCGATACACCCAGGAGCTGATAAGATGTATCGGGACATGAGGGATATGTATTGGTGGCCAGGAATGAAGAAAGATGTAGCTTTGTACGTTAGTGAGTGTTTGACTTGCGCCAAGGTGAAGGCTGAACATCAAAGACCATCAGGATTACTTCCACAACCAGAGGTTCCTAAGTGGAAGTGGGAGAATATTCCATGGACTTCATTACAAAACTGCCAAGGTCTAACAGTGGTAATGACATGATTTGGGTAATAGTGGACAGACTGACCAAGTTTGCACATTTTATGGCAATGAGGGAGGATGATAAGATGGAAAAGTTTGCCAAGAAATACTTGGAACATGTGGTGGCAAAACATGGAGTGTCGGTGTCGATCATATCGGATAGGGATAGCAGGTTTACGTCTAGGTTTTGGGGACCATTGCAGAAAGCCTTGGGTACAAGGCTGGATATGAGTACAGCTTATCATCCGCAGACGGATGGTCAGAGTGAAAGGACTATACAAACACTAGAGGATATGCTGAGGGCGTGTGTGATAGACTTTGGAGGAAGTTGGGAGAATCACTTGGCGTTGGCAGAATTTTCATACAATAATAGTTACCATGCTAGTATAGAGTGTGCACCGTTTGAAGCACTTTATGGTAGGAAGTGTAGATCACCGTTGCTATGGGTTGAAGTGGGAAGTTGTCAACTAATTGGACCGGAGATGGTACAGGAGACTACGGATGCGATAACTGTGCTTAAGGAAAAATTAAAGACGGCTAGGGATCGACAAAAGAGCTCCGCGGACAAGAGGCGTAAGCCATTGGAATTTGAGGTTGGGGACAAGGTTATGCTAAAGGTTTCACCATGGAAAGGGGTGATGCGGTTTGGGAAGAAAGGGAAGTTAGCGCCTAGATTTGTGGGTCCATTTGAAATCCTTGAAAGGATTGGGCTAGTGGCGTATAGTTTGAGGTTACCGGAAGAGTTGAGTAGTGTACATGATGTGTTTCATGTATCAAACTTGAGGAAATTCTTGGCAAGAAGTGACTTGCAAGTATCGGTGGACGATATTAGTATAGATGCGAGCCTTCGTTTTAATGAGGAGCCGGTAGAAATTATGGACCGTGAAGTTAAAACATTGAAAAGAAGTAAGATACCGTTAGTTAAGGTTAGGTGGAATTCAAAACGTGGACCGAAGTTCATGTGGGAACGGGAAGAGTTTATGAGGAATAAGTATCCTCAGCTGTTTTGATAATGACGATCCTAAGGAGTAAATCTCGGGACAAGATTTCTATTAGGAGGGAGTGATGTGACAACCGTGGTTTTGAGGTTCGTCACTTGGTCCTATTTTTAGGTTAATTTATGTGTGACTATATGATTAGCGTGTTTACATGTTTATTTTGCGTGAACGAGGTTGGTGTGGATATCGTATATGGGTATAAAGTACTCATAAGTAAATCGAGGAACGGTTATTTCATGTTCATGAGCTCACAATTAGTGACTATGAAATGAAATGGTGTTATTTTGGTGTTTATGTATACGTATAATTATTATAGTAAATTGTATTTTTTTTTAGGATTTGGGGTTTAGCATTTAGAGGTCTCGGGTAAGGTGTTTAGTCATGTGAGTATTTTTCGGGATGGTTTTAGGTCATTTAGGACTTATTTATAAAGTTTATTTCAAAATTTAAGATTTTTTTTAAAACTGTATATTTTACGTCTTTTACGGTAAACGCGTAAAATTGACTAGTTTCTCGGTTTTGAGATTTTAGAAACTTTAGGGGCTGAAATAAATTAAGTAAATTTAAGGAAGTAAAGTAATAATAATAAATAAAAAATAAGAAAAGGGGTATATAGTCGGTTTTATACGACTTAAACAAAAAACAAATTATGGTAAGTGGGCTTTTGGTTGGTCTAGGATTTTTGTACTATATAAGGAACACCACACATAATATAAAACGCATAATTTCTTGTTCCTGTGGTCTTTGGTCGACGAAACATCACAGAAGAATTAGGGTTTTCATAAAAATCTTGGTTTTCATAAATCAAAGGTAAATCTTTATAACCCTTTTTAATTAAAGTGTTTTAATTCTTTCTCAATCATCTTATGATGGATTTAGGTTAGGGTTTAAATTAAAATCTGTATATTAATGATATTATAATGATTAGGTGAATTAGGGCTTGTAATTAGTGGAGTTATGGGTAATTAATTAGGTTAATTTAATTGAATTCGTAATTAAAAACTGGGCAGAATTTTTGGTCCATTGTTTTGATCATATCTGGAGTTCTAGGAACTTTCATGGTTCGATCCAAGTATCCCTGAATAGCTAATTGAGTTGGCTTTCAAATCCAAGAAACGAGAACTAAATTGGAGGTAGGGAGGTGGGTCAAAAATAGGTTACAACAGTCGGAGGTCAAAACAGTTTTGAAATTTGTCGGGTTTAGTTTAATGTTTTAGGGTGATTGGGGTACTTAGGAGTACACTTGAGCCCTCTAATGGGCATGGGAGTTGGTTTATATATTAAATAAGAGACCAGGGGTGGGGCTAAGAAAATAGGTTAGGGTAAGACCCCCTAATCATAACAAACTTTTTGTATGTTCAAAATTAGTAAAATCCGGATAGACAAAAGTATATATATATATATAAATATATATATATATATATATATATATATATATATATATATATATATATATATATATATATATATATATATATATATATATATATATATATATATATATATATATATATATATATATATATATATATATATATATATATATATATATATATATATATATATATATATATATCGGGGCCTTAACAGTAGCTTTAAGGTTGGGGCAAAAGGGAGGAGTTAGCTAAACACAAACTAATCTAAGAACTACAATGCAAGTAAACTAGAAAGAAACCAAGATTCAAACATGAAGTCACACATTGTCATCAGCTTCCACCAACAGCACGAGAGGAGCAAATGAAATGAGCCTGCCTCCTTAAAAAACCTTGCCAAAGAAAACCCAATGGGAAAAACCTTGGACAAGGAAAAAGAGTACAACCCTCACCCGACACTCCCATCATGAAGAACTCTAGAGCTCGGCACCCTCCATTTGTCAAGCAGCAAACTCGACCTGACAGACAACTTCTTAAAACAAAATGAAATTAACTTCAACCGAATAGTATCACAAATAAGCTTAACAATCTGATCAACGGACAACAGGTTTTTCTTGAAAAGTCTTGAATTACGTTCCATCCATATAAAGTACGCAGTAGCAGCCAACACAAGACGGGCAAGGATGCTAGGACAAGAATTTCCCTAAGAAATTGGAATAACATAGGATAAGATATCATCAATCCGAGGGGGATGCAATCCATATTACATAGGCCCCGAACCTTAGACCAAACCTGCATAGAATAAGAACATTCAAAGAAAAGATGGTCATGAGAATCCGGCACCAATTTAGACAAGGACATCGTAGAAGGCTTAGATCTACCAAAGGGCCAACATCCCATTGTCTAAGCCGATCTTGTGTCATCAATTTTCTTCTAACCACTAACCACAAGTGAATAGAGTGACAAGGAATACAATGAGCAAACCAAACAGCATGAAACTAATCAACCATCAATGCCCTATCACGAATGGAGTCCCAAGCTAAAGAAACTGAAAAAGGATGTAGAACCCCATTTATATCCTGCCACATCAAAGCATCATCCTGAGCATCATTAATAACAGGGACAGGGATAGAGACAATGTTTGGAAATCCAGCATACAAATCCTACGGCCACTGCCAAATACCATCAGTAATAAGATCCCTCGCCTTTTTAGATAGAGAGACCCCCGATCTTGTAATACTTCGAAACGTAAGAATGTCCCATAACGGACATAAATCTGCCCTTTTATACAGCGCAAGCTCAGTGATTAGATTGGCATTCATATCTACGGTTGTTCGGACAGCCACATTCATATTATCAGTTATATGTTTAGGCACCATTACCAAATCTTGTTGAGCATAAGATTCCATACCCGTCGTAGCGTTTGGCTGAGGTTCACTCAAATGTGTAGGATTGGATACCACATCATTTGAATTACTATTACCGAAGGCTGTTCGGGGTTGTTATTTTTATGCCCAACTTGATGTGAATTATCATGAATATTATTGGTTGTAGTTGGTACCTCACTGCCGACATCAGGACCGTAGTGAGAAAGATTAGCAACGAGAGCAGCTTGGGCTGAGTGAATTTCATCACAATCTGAATCATATGCATCAAGTTCATCTGCTTGATATGCTGCATTAGAAGTAGAGACGACTGCAATGCCTTCATTATCTCCTTCCCATGGGTCTGCAAGAAATGCTAATTCCTCTGAATCAAAAATCTTTCCCTTAGATTGAGCGTCGACCAAATACATCTTCTCCCGAAACCACGGTGCATCCCTTTTCCTTTCGGCTGAGTGCATTGCCTAGCCATATGACCTTGTCCTCGACAATTGTAGCAAGTCACAACCTTTTGAGGACCAATATGACTTCCATTTCCACTAGCTTGAGAATTTACAGCTTGAATTTTCATGGTCCTTGTAGTGGGTCCATATGAATTTTGCCTTTCCTGAATGGATTGCACCGTCACTTGACCGTCATGAATAGTGGCTTGTTGAGGATTTGAAGAAGTGTGGAGCTGATTGTTCGTTGGTGGAAATCCTATAGTGGCAACAAGTTTCGACAAGTAGGCAGTGAGATGGTTTAAAACATCGGTTGGAGAATCATTTTGGCTTAGGACCGATACTTGTATTGAGTTCATTAGAATAAAAGGCTTGAGATTGTTGTCTTCAATTGGAAAATATCCTTGCTGAGGAGTATAGCCCATTGGAGAAGTGATAGCTTGTGATGGTGATGGGTATCAACCGTCAAGGCGCGAACTCGGGTGATCTTAAAAAAACCCTATTTCTCTCTCCACTATGGGCGATTTCAAAACCTTTCTCCTGTGATTCAAATTCGATCAGCTAATTCTACCATTCATTGAATAACGATTGTTTAATTTCTTGATTATGTTATTCTCTCATCAAGTAATCGTGATAAGACATAGGCTGTGATTTCGGTCCCCCTATTCTCTTTGTGATCGGTTACCTCGTGGGAGGTGATATTATTAGGGTTAAATCATCATTATTTGATTCGACGTGGGTTAGTTTTTTGTTTTTTGATTTGCATTGTGGTTTTTGGATCGGTTCTAGTGTAGGGTTTTTGTGTCATTTGGTTTTTAGGGCTCATATTGAATATTATTATTTTATTGATTTGTTTAATGGCTGGCGGCTAGGGTTTTTGGTGTTGTTTTTAAACCCTAGTTTTTAGGTTTTGGGGTGTGTTTTTTCGGATTTGTTGAGAGAGATGGAGGAGTCTGATAAGGCTTTGAATAATGATAAGGAGACGATGGGTGAGGTTTCTTCGACGATTGAGGCTGTTAAAAGTTGCTTTGCAACTACTAAATTACGTAATGTTGATGGGAAAATACTAGGTAAAGATGGGAAACCCATGCGTAAAGTTGTGAGACAGGTAGGGTTTGTTGACACAATGACAGAGAGCATTCCAAAACCTAGCCATGATAATATGCAATCGTTTGCGGCTATGGTAGGCACGGTGAGGAAAAAGGTCAATTTTAGGGTTTTGGAAAGTGAAGAGCAGGGTGAGGATATGGACTTCATGTTACCTATTGATACAATGGCGGCGGTTCATGGTAAATTTACTAACTCGCTGGTGGGCTTCTTTGTGGGGCGTAATGTTGCATTTCCTCTTGTGGAGAAGTATGCGAAGAATAGTTGGAGCAAGTATGGGTTCCAGAAAGTTATGAAAGATGAAGATGGTGTGTTCTATTTCAAATTTACTTCTATTATAGGGCTTGAACAAGTGTTGGAGAATGGACCATGGATGATTCGTAATCATCCAATTATATTGTGCAAATGGGAGCCAAATTTGGAATTGAAAAAGGACAATGTGACTAAGATACCAGTGTGGGTGAAAATTCACAAAGTTCCAATTTTAGCGTATTCCGAAGATGGACTTAGTCTTATTGCTACTAAAATTGGGAAACCAATAGCACTAGATTCATTTACTAGTACTATGTGTTCAGAACCGTGGGGAAGACTAGGCTATGCTCGGGCTATGATTGAGGTTAGTGCGGAGAAAGAACTTAAAAGGGAGGTTGTGATGGGTGTTCCAAATATGGAGGGGAAGGGTTTTCTGAAAGCTAGAATGAATGTCGAGTATGAATGGACTCCTCCTTTGTGCTCGGATTGTCACGTGTTTGGTCACACTTTGGAGACTTGTCCTAAACATGTCAAGGCGGAAGTAGCAGTAAATCCTAGTACTCAGCAACAAGGGGATGGTTTTAAGGTTGTTAGTGGCAGAAGACGTAATAATAAGAATAAATGGGATGTCTCTAAGCAAAAAACATTTGAGTATAGACCTAAATCTACTGTTAAGGCTGATAATTTGAAGAAGGTAGTAAATACCAATAATTCCTTTGATGCATTGAATACTAGTGAGTCTTTCAATATGGAGACGGCTGAATCAAGTGGTACCAAGGCTGAATCAAGTGGTACCAAGGCTGCTGATATTACTATGGTTCAAGGAGATGATTCTGAGAGTGAAGTGGAGGAAATATTCGCGGAGAAAAATCCTAATCTAAAGGGGGCAAGCACTCCCTCTCATACGGTTTCCCATGATTAGTGCTGGCTGTTGGAATATAAGGGGCTTGAACCGTGTCCCTAAACAATCAGAGGTTCGGCAAGTTGTGGCGGAAAATAACCTTAGTGTGTGTGCTATTCTTGAGTCCCATGTTGATATAGCAAATTTATCTAATGTGTGTTCAAAAGTTTTCAAATCTTGGGATTGGACATCGAATGCTAACCAATGTTTGAAAGGGTGCCGTATTCTTGTTGGGTGGAATAGGGATGACGTGGATTTGCTTGTTGTTAGTCAAACGGAGCAGGCTGTGCATGCGAAAATTAGGCTTAAGAGTACTAATAAAACTTTTTTCTGTTCGTATATTTATGCAGATAATAAAGCTTCTAGTCGACGTAGATTATGGGATGAGCTTGATCTTCATAAATATGTCACTAGAGGGCAGCCATGGGTGTTGTTGGGAGATTTCAATGTGGCGCTTAATATTGAGGATGTCTTCTTTGGATCGTCATCAATGAATGCGGCCATGTGTGATTTTAAAGACTGTGTTGCGCGCATTGAGGTGGAGGATATTAATGCGTCTGGTCTTCATTATACGTGGAATCAGAAACCACAAGGTGGGTTGGGAATATTGAAGAAGCTTGATAGATGTATGGGTAATATTGAATTTATAGATGCTTATCCTAGTGCCCATGCAATTTTCCAGCCTTATCGAATATCAGACCATGCTCCTATTGTTCTCCGTATTCCAGTTGATGTGCGTCAAAGAAGCCGTCCGTTTAAATTTTTTAATTTGCTGACTTCGAACAGTAAGTTTAATCAGTTGGTTGCGGATCATTGGGGTAGAACGATTCAGGGGCATAAGATGTTTCAAGTGGTGTCGAAATTGAAAGCTTTGAAGAAACCTTTTCGGAAGTTGTTGTATGAACAGGGGAATGTTCATGATCGTGTTGTGAGATTACGGTTTGAAGTTGATGCAGCTCAAAAAGCTCTTGATTTAAAGCCTGATGATCTCACTCTTCGTGAGGAAGTGGCCCTTTATGTGCAAGCGTTTAATGCGGCTGTTATTGATGAGGAGAAATTTTTGAAGCAAAAAGCCAAGGTGGAGTGGTTAGCTGCGGGAGATACTAACTCGGCTTATTTCCATAAAGTTGTTAAAGGTCGCAACCATCGTAGCAGAATTGATACTATTCGTGATGCGGCTAATGTAGAAGTTCTGGGTAATGATGTTCCTACTGTTTTTGTTAATCATTATGAAAATTTTTTAGGGTCTGCTGTGGAGTGTGCAGATTTGAATACAGTGGGGTTAATTGAGAAGCGGGTTTCGGATTTGGTCTCGATGGACATGGTTAGAGAGGTTACGAACCAGGAAATTAAAGATGCCATGTTTGACATTGGTGATGATCGTGCCCCGGGTCCGGATGGGTATACCTCTGCTTTCTTTAAAAAGAGTTGGGATATCGTTGGTAATGATATTTGTGATGCGGTCCACGATTTCTTTTCTAATGGTCAAATTCTGAAGGAAATCAATCACACTTTTATTACTCTTATTCCTAAGGTGGCGACACCTGCCAAAGTGAATGATTACCGTCCCATATCCTGCTGCAATGTTATCTACAAATGCATTAGTAAAATTCTTACTAATCGTATTATTGAGGGTATCAAGGAGGTGGTTAGTGAAAATCAGTCCGCGTTTGTTCCGGGACGTCGTATCTCGGATAATATCTTGATTACCCAAGAGCTCATGCATAATTACCATAGGAATCGAGGTCCTCCTAGGTGTGCGTTTAAAGTAGACATTCAAAAAGCTTATGACACGGTGGATTGGCGGTTTTTAGAGAAAGCTCTTGGGATGTTTGGTTTTAATCCCCGTATGGTTAAGTGGATCATGAATTGTGTTACAACTGTGTCATTCTCCATATGTGTCAACGGTTTGAATCACGGTTATTTTAAGGGTAAACGTGGTTTAAGACAAGGGGACCCGTTATCGCCTTATTTGTTCACTTTGGTCATGGAGGTGCTCACGCTCATGCTGAAACGAAATATTCGGAATACTGATGGGTTTCGTTTTCATCATAAGTGTGACAAGTTACAAATTATTAATGTATGTTTTGCAGATGACTTCTTTCTTTTTACTTATGGTGATGTGGCGTCGTCTCAGCTTGTGATGAAGTCTCTTGATGAGTTCAAAGAAGTGTCGGGTCTTGTGCCGAGCATTCCAAAGAGCACGGCGTTTTTCTGTAATGTTCGGGAAGGGGTTAAGAATAGTATTCTAAATATGATGCCATTTGCTGAAGGTAATCTTCCAGTTAAATATTTAGGCGTGCCTCTTATTTCTTCCCGTCTCTTAAATAAGGACTGCAAAGTCCTTGTGGAGAACGTGAGGAACCGAATTGGAAACTGGAAGAATAAGTCGTTATCTTATGCGGGACGTCTCCAATTATGTAAATCGGTCCTTCTTTCTATGCAAGTGTATTGGGCTTCGGTTCTATCCATTCCGCAGGGCATTATAAATGATATTCATCAGCTTGTGCGGGGCTTTCTTTGGTGTAATGGCGATTTTAAGAGGGGTAGAGCTAAGGTTGCATGGAAGGATATAGTGCTGCCCAAAAGTGAAGGTGGTTTAGGTATGCGTAGCCTTGGTTTGTTTAATATGTCGTTAATGACTTCCCATATCTGGAACATTATTTCTAATAAACAATCGATGTGGGTAAAATGGATTCATACGTATAAACTCCAAGGTCGATCATTGTGGGATATTCCAGCTAGGTCGGATATGAGCTGGAGCTGGCGGAAACTTCTTCATATTAGGCATATCGTAAGACCATACTTTTGGTCTATTGTTAGTAATGGAGCGAATACTTCCGCGTGGTTTGATAAGTGGGATATTCAATGCCCTATTATTAATTTTGTGACGCCGAGAGATATTGCAAGGGAGGGTTTTACTATTAAATCTTCAGTGGCAGATCTTATGACGCATGGGCAGTGGCAGTGGCCTCAGTCATGGCTTGCAAAAGCCCCCAATCTTAATAATGTGTCAGTTCCTACTCTTAATCACCATGTTCAGGATGTGGTTCGTTGGCGTGATGACAGGGGTGCGTTATCAGAGTTTAGTGTCAGCAAGGCTTGGGATGCTTTTCGTCCTAGAGGGATTTCGGTGGAATGGCAGCGGGTGGTGTGGTTCACGCATGCGATTCCTAGGCACGGATTCCATATGTGGTTAGTTCTTCGATCGGCATTGAAAACTCAAGACCGTATTAAGCAGTGGGATGTTGGTGATGCGGTTGATATTAACTCTCTCACGTGCTTCCTTTGTAAGCAACAACCTGATTCTCATTCGCATTTATTTTTTGAGTGTTCGTTTGCTTCCAAAGTTTGGTATTATGTTAGGGAATTGGCGGAGATGGAACATATTCGTCCTCGACTTCAAGACATTGTGAATTATCTTCAACCATTGGCTAATGTTCGATCTGCTAAGAGTATTATAGGTAGATTGGTGGTGGCGGCAACAGCTTACTATATATGGCGGGAAAGAAATGACCGATTGTTCAAGAAAACAAGTCGTACTCCTGAGGAGGTAAGAGATGCTCTTATGGTCACGGTTAGATTGAAACTGGTGACGTTCAGATTCAAGAATCGTGAGTCCGTGCAACGGTTACTTAGTAAGTGGAAGATGCCTAAGTCTTTTCGGGTTTATGGTGAAGATTAGGTTTTTATTATTTCTTTATGTTAAACTTTATGGCATGTCATAAAGTTTGGTTGTGTCAAGTTATGCTTGCGGTTAATGTGGTATTCAGCCACATTCCATTGTACTTCAAATTTCTGTGATTAATATATCTTTACCGGGGTAACCCTTTACCCAAAAAAAGCTTGTGATGGTGATGCCTGATGTGATGGTTGTTGTGGATAAGGCTGTTGAAGAACACTTTGTTGTTGAAATGCTTGCTGTGGCATCATTGGTGGTTGATAAAATGATTGATGTGTTTGCTGATATGTGTGTGGTGGTTGCTGCATATATGACGGTTGTTGATAAGAATATGCCAAGTTTGGAGAAGTCATTTGATGAGAAGCAATCATGGCAAGTGGATCATGAACTTGAGGTGTTGAAAACCGAGCCTCGATTACGTGTCATTCATGTTGTTGAAGAAAAGCTTGAAGTTGATCCACGTTGGTTTGATGCAAATGTTTAGCCAATTTAACAGCCGTAACGTACTTGCTCCATTCGGAAGGAAGAGTGTTCAAGATAAAAATGGCAAAAAACACACAAAACCCTAAAAATGGCAGCCTCCCTCCCTTACTTGTCTAATTCGTTCTTCTTTTTGAATCTGAGATCATATTGTTTTTCTGATATTACTTTTGATCGTTTGATTAAGAATATATTAGGATTATATTTGATCCTGAATCACAGATTTAGAATTCAATTAGATTAGGGTTAGCCGCCTTTTTTTTCATTTGCAATCAAAAACGTGAATCCTTGTTTTTTATTTAAGCAGCCTATGTTGGTGTTATCCTTGTGATTAGCATTGACTATCGGGCTGTTTGATTCAGACTTAGGGTTCATATTTTTTGAGCGCAGCCGTCACTAGGGTTTGTTATTTTATGTGGGCTTGTTTTTGAGTATCCTGAGATTGAGAGCGTGTGATGAAGAATGAAGGTTGTCCGATTGATTGGGAGGGTTTTAAGGAGCGTATGGCACGGTTAAGAGAATCGAGTATTCATGAGATCTCTTTGTCTAATAATGAAAATAGAGGACTTGGTCTTGCGTCGCTGTCGGCTGAGAATCAAAACCCTAGTTTTGAGACATCTTTGATGTCGAATGTGGCTGGCGTAAACAAATCACATTCTCAAGCTAACAATATTAGTGATTTGGATCCAGCTCCTAATATGAGTGATGTACAAAACCCTAATGATGAGGTGGTGCTGCCTAGTCATAATGATACAGCTAGGATTTCTGATATGAATCCATGTGATGCTAGGGTTTGTATAAGCCCGGCTGTGGTAGAAGGGGTCTCGAATCATGTTGGAGCACAGGTTTCACAAGTTGCTGCATTCCCGTCACTGAATGATGCGTATAGAAACGGGGGTTTGAAATCCCCAACTAGTGTTGTTGTCCCTTTAATAGGTTCTGTTTTGATGCAGCCATCATTGAATACAGCTCCTATTGTCTGTAACAATCAGGAGGGTAATGGTTTGGATTCTGTGAGGAGTGAAAGCAGCAATGTTAAGGCTAACTTTAGATACATGGAGGTTCCTACGAGCAATGATGAGGGTATCAAGTTTTGCATGCCAGTTCAAGTTGTCAATGAGGTACAAACTCGATTTGAGAACACATTATATGGGTACTTTATTGGTAAACGGCTTGCATACCCAGTTGTGGAGTACTTTGTTAAACAAAATTGGGGTAAGTTTGGGCTTACTCGTATCATGTTAAATGCGAAAGGGTTTTTCTTTTTTAAATTCAGTTCGCATAAGGGGTTGGAGGATGTTCTTGAAAATGGCCCGTGGATGATACGTAAGGTTCCAATAGTGCTTAAAGAATGGTCAATTGATACAAGATTGGAAAAGGAAGAACTTACAAGTTTGCCAGTGTGGGTTAAAATCCATAATGTGCCAATTCAGGTATTTTCGGAAGATGGGTTAAGCATTATTGCTTCCCATGTTGGTAAGCCTGTTATGCTTGATGCATACACGACTAACATGTGTAGGGAATCGTGGGGAAGAAGTAGTTATGCACGGTGCTTGATTGAAGTCAGTGCTAGAGATGAACCATTGGAAATGTTAACTTTTGGTGTCCCTTTATCAAATGGGTCTGGATATTCAAATGAGACGGTTACTATTGAGTATGAATGGACGCCATTACGGTGCTCCCAATGTTATACTTTTGGCCATGATAACACGTGCTGTCCTAAAATTCTTACGGCTTGCCCTATGGCTACGCAAGTTGCTGATCTTAGCAAGGTCAATGAGCAAAAGGAGGAAGGTTTTCAGAATGTAAAACGTAAGAAGAAGAGAGGTAAAAAGACTAATGGCAGCGTGAATGGAGGTTTCCAGGTTGGTAGTAAACCTCTTTATGTTCCTAAAGTCAATTTACCAGCTAGTTCAACCTCCAAGTATAATAAGAATGCTCCATCGATACCAAAGGCCGGTACGAGTGCGTCTTCTACTAAGAGTGGACCGGCCCTTGTTGCGGTGACTCCAATTAATCCTACTAAACGGACGAATAATCCAGATTCTAATTCTGAATTTCCAGCAACGTTTAAGGCAGGTTTCATGAATAATATTAGTCGGAATGAGGGTGGTGTTGGTACATCAAATAGCTTTGAGATTCTAAATCAATCTGATTCGGAGGTAGAAGAGGTTGAGAATGTCTATGATGAAGCTGCATACTTATATCATGACAAGAGGGATAAAGCTAAATGAAGACAAGAATAAATATTTGATTTTATTTTGTTCTATTTTTTAGGTGTGTAAATGTATATGGCATGTCATATACATCGTTGTAGGCGTTTATCAAGCGTTTAGCTTGAGGTTAATGTGGTATTTCAGCCACATTCCATCTGTACTTCAATGTTTTTTGGTGTAATATATTTTACCGGGGATAGTCCCTTTTACCCAAAAAAGGAAGAGTGTTCAAATACTTGGTGTTTAATTGAAACGTAGGAATTGCCAGGCCATAAATGTTGAGCTCATTCATCACTAGAGTAAATCTCAAATAGTAATCATTGAGAGTCTCGCCGGGGACATAGGCAAACTTATCAAACGTATCATATAGCTTACACTCTCTTTCTTGTTTAGTTAACGAGGTGCCTTGCATTAAAACACGAATTCTATCCCATAACTCTGTGGCAACTTGATGTTTACTCACAAGTTTGTAGACATCCGGAGGAAGGGCTTGGAGAATGATGTTTGTAGCTTGTTTGTCACACTTATCTTGAATCTTAGCATCTCCAGTCAATTTGCCCGTTGTTCGAGGACGAGTAACTGCACCTTCCGTCACAGTACCATAAACTAATGGTCCATTAAGAACCGATGCCAAAATGAGATGTCCATTTTCTTTATTCAACATATAAAGTTCCATACTAGATGCCAAATCCTCGTACATTGTCTTCACCAACATTGGTGGACGATTATCCGTACCCGAGATGATGGACTTATCCGTAAGAGAAGTATACTCCATTTTGATAAGTGAAGATTTACAAAAGTTGATCGAACAATGAGAGAAAGTAAATGTGCTTGTTGTTGAAGATACGGAGTTTTACTAATCGTGGAGAAACCAAGAAATAAATTCCCGGGATTTTACAAACCACCGATTAAACCGGTGTTGAAGACGAGAAACGTTGTTATAATCCCTTAACAATGTCTTCGAGAAACCAAAAATTCCTGGACCAAAAATTTTCAAAATCACGTTTTTGAAAAATCTCAGAATATTTGTGAAGATTTCGGAATATTGTAACAAAGATCTGGCAATATTTCTAAGCAAAGATTTCGCAATAATTGTTATCAACGAATCTCGCAATAACCTGAAATGACAACGATCTTCACAATATCTGTTATCAACGAATTTTGCAATATCTGTTATCAACGATCTTCGCAATATCTGAAATGACAACGATCTTCGCAATATCTGTTATCGATAAATTTCGAAATAACCGAAAAATACCCAGATTTCGCAATATTTAGATAAGACAGATTTCGCAATAACCAGTATATTTTCCACAATAACTCGGTTTTAGAACCCTAATTATTGCGAGAAGTTTTAGTGAAGATTCCGCAATAATTGGACTAATTTCGCAATATTCTCGAAAAACGTACTTTTTCGCTTCAATCGAGCCAAACGCCCCAAAATTTTGTGTTTTTAGCCAAAACAAAGATACCAAATCACTACCACAACTATGTAGATGATTTGTAACAAGATTAAACCATAAAAAACACGAATTTTTTTGGGACGCGGCGTATTTTGATAAAAAAACACACGAACTAACACAAATACAAACACATAAACAATACAATCATCCCATGGCTCTTGAGACCATTTGTAGGATTATGTAAATCTTGCTTATATTCTAGAGAGAGAAAGAGATAGAAATATGGTGATATCACACACACTTAGAGAGAGAAAGTATAAGGAAACACCTTTTACTATGTGTAAAAAGAATGAAAACCACACCCTCTCCATAAAGGACATTCCATAGCTAGAAATAGTAGTCCTTAGGAAAGATTGAGAAAAATTGTAAACGTAGCTGAATGCCGACCAAGTACTTAAGTTAGCAATGGAACAATCACAACAAGGTGCTAGTAATGACGTATTGGTAAGCATTGAAGGGGTTGAAGAATGAAAAAGAATTGTAATGATAAAGGGTGAAAAGAAAGAAGCCCTCCTTACAACCTTAGGCAGAAACCGGGACAACTCATACGTTATTGAAGATACACATCATGGACCAGTGATGTAATGCACAACCCATCCCAGCTAACTCATATATCTCTCAAAAGTTATTTGTTTTAATCATACGGAGATCAACAATTATCTATCGATTTATTCACTCCGAATAAATTGGTATTGAAATGGTGGCACTCCTCTCCAGCCTCTGATCACTAAAATCCAAAATGCACGATCGAATCTAGAGCCATTTGAGATCATCAATAATATCTCATTAGGACACACTTCCATAATTCCTTGCTTCTTCATACACTGTGAAAAGTAAGAAAGATATTAAGAGTCCTACGCGAAATCGTCATGATCTTGCCTGAACATCCGAGTAATACGAAAGTATTTACAATGAAGATGGAAATCCTTATTGGGCGAACAATAAAAATCTCCTGGTAGGTGACTTGTGCGATTCTTTATGAATCAAACTTGTGATAACTGGAAAGCAACAGTGGTTCAATTCTTAATTGAATTTAAACACGTTCCAGGCCTCTACACAATATCTTAATGATCTTGCCAGAACACTTAGAGTGACACTCTTAAGTGTTCACGATGATGAGTGGAAATCCTTCTAGTGTTAACCTCAAAAAACACTTGGTAGGTAACTTGCAAGATTCTATATGAATCAAGCTAGTGACAACTGGAAAGCAACGATGGTGCAATTCTTTAATGAATCAAACTTGTTCTAGGTATTGGAATTGACGGCTTCAATCATGAGGATAACTTTATCCAAATGATTCACTCTTTACGTTAGCAGTCGGCTTTGGACGATCGAGTAAAGAGAACGGGTTTACCCGCGAAATCTTGTCAAGGAGGTTCTTATGTGAAACTACCTTTCACAAGTACGATATTTAATATCGTCCAACGGTCTTACCGACCGGAGGTAAAATGCTACCGGATTAGAATGAAATGTTCAAAGCAATTTCGTTCGTGTCTACTTATGTTGCGGCATTTGAAGACGGTGGCGTTGCATTGTCCGAGAAAAAGTCGACCCCACATGCTTATATTTTCAACATTATATACTTCAATAAATTCAAGAAAGCTTAAAAGTCAAGTCTTCCGATGTATCAAACTTTGAAGCTTAAAGAATTACAAAGGTATAAGTATGTGGGACATAAAGTCACAAAGAGGCGAAGATCAAAAGTGATGAACAAGATCAATGCAAGAGATACATGTTGAAGATTGATATCAAAGATCACATCAACATATTCATTAGAAAAGAAAAAGAAAAGAAAGATGAAGACTACGAGCTCAAGAAAAGCATAGTATGCTAGGTTTTTTTATTGTATTGTAACTCGGGTAACCCCCTTGTACTTTGGAGTGACATCTCTTAGGGGGAGATTGTTGGAAATACGATTTTACGTATTTGAAAGGATCGATCACTCCAACAATATAATTAGTTAGTAGCTCGTAGTCATTGTTACTTTATTAAACAAACAAGTCCAAGCCCGGTCCATCATATGTAAACCGGCGGCCCAACATGTAAGCCCAAGCCCATCACAAGGCTTGGGTATATAAACCCTCTCCTTTGATGGAGCGGGTGTGGTTGTAAAAGGTGTTTCCTTATACTTTCTCTCTCTAAGTGTGTGTGTGATATCACCACCTTTCTATCTCTTTCTCTCTCTAGAATATAAGCAAGATTTACATAGTCCTACAAAACCAAACCCTATTTAATCTTGTTTTGATTTGAATAACATGTGTTCTTATGGTTTTTAATTAAATATACCATACATGATTCTTGAATGAAAAATAAATAAATAAAGATTTAGGGTTGATACAAATACTGAATAATGAAGGATTTAGGGATTAAGAACACGAACACTCCCTTATAATCAAAGATTAAAACCAACTTCTTCTCCTTTTTTTCTTTAAAAACCGATGGCCACTATAGGCTTTTTAGGGTTTCTATTCTTTTTCTGTGTTTTGATAAATGGGAAAATAAAACATGCGTATGTTTCTTTTAGCCTTACTGGGCCTTGGGCCTTATTTACTTGTATGGTTTATTAATCATTCTTGTAAGGTTTGTTTAACTACATAGAGCCCATTTATAATTTTTGTGTCTTAATTTGTATTCTTGTACGTGGTATATATGTAAATTAAGTTCGTGTTATTACTTGTCATGTACGTAACTACTTATCATGCATTCATTAATTATACTAATACTTTCGTGTAATAAATAAATATTAAAAGTTTATATTAAAAGGTATTTTTAAGCGGGTTTTACAAATCTCCCCTCTAAAAAGAATAATTCGTCCTCGAATTAGAAAAATAATATGACTGAAAAGAACATACCCGGATCATGGGAGAAAATGAGGATAAGAAGTCCGGATAGGCTCCTCCGTTTCCCAAGTGGCTTCTCGCTCGGGATGGTTCCTCCAAAGGATCTTGATAAAGGGAATAGTCTTTTTCCTCATGACCCGATCTTGACGATCTAGAATAGCTTCAGGTTCCTCAACGTAAGATAGATCCTCACGAATCTGATTGAGTGGATACGAGACAACTTGCAAATGATGATAGTTGTAACCTCTGAGTAAAGATACGTGAAACACGTTGTGAACGTGCGAGAACAGAGGAGGTAACGCCAAACGATACGAAACCTTACCGACACGATCAAGGATGTCGAACGGTCCGATGAAACAAGGACTAAGCTTGCCCTTAATAACAAAACGTCTGACTCCATGTGCGGGTGATAATTTCAAGAAAACATGATCACCAGGTTGAAATTCTAATGATCTACAGTGTTTGTCAACATAGCTTTTTTTACTAGTACGAGCTTTCTTAAGCTTGTCCTTGGCAATGGCGACTGATGTTCGTTTCACAAGTTTTAAATTTATAACAAGGTTTAGACAAAACAAGGGACTAGAATACAAACACGGGCAAGTATACCCTTCCGTTCGTAATATAGCTTTGTAGTGGTAAGCCAGGATCGTTCGCTAGGACTTAGTTTCGTTTTGGTAATCAATACAATAATTGAAGAAATAAATGATTGAATAAGCAACAATAATAACAAGTATGACTAATATGGGATAGTTCGTATAAGTTCGTGATGATGATAATAATGATCGGGATATGTTTATGTAGGTAAAGAGTGATAATCCTTTTTCGTCAAAATGACATTTACACATTTCACTTTGGTGTGATTCAAGACTAATGTTTGATTAAGCGACTAAGCTTAAAACAAGTTTCCAACGTGTTCAATATTTTATAACAGTTTCTAAGCGGATCTCTCCAACCAAATAGCCAAAACCATAGACAAGTTCTTAAAAACTTATTATAACAACTTGAGTCTCTCGACGTTAAATTATCATAACAAATCAACTTAAGATAAAATATAGCGATGGAACTAGGTGGCAAAATGGTTCTACAACATTAGCTTGAAATCAATTATAAAGGATCATATCATAGCATCATCACTAGTTATAGTCACATACATATACAATCACAAATAGATTAGCCTAACATAGTAATCGAAGTAACAAATGGAAAAGAGTAAGAGAACATCATACTTAGATTGATCGAATGAACGAGTACACAAGTGTCACAACTGTATCGTCTTTCCAAGAATCAAAGAGTTGAATACTCTCGTTACAAGTATTTCCCAAAAGTGGATAATACTAAAAGTATGACTAGAAAGCTAAGGATACTCGGATTGTTTAGTATTTGTTTTTAGATTTGTGTGTAAAATGAGTAGAATTGGTCCCTATTTATAGTGCTGGCTGAGGTAGAATGTGCGACGCACTTCTCCAAAAGTGTGTCGCACTTTGGAGGTAAGAAATGTGCGTCGCACTTTTAAGATTGTGCGCCGCACTTTCGCGCGTTCCAGAATCTTCTTATAGTAGTTTTGTTTATTTGCATTTCAAGGACTCTTCTTTATGTTTCTTCACTTTGTTTCTTCAAACTTTTTTTTGGGTAAAGGGGACAAACCCCGGTAAAACATATTACACCAAAAAAAACATTGAATTACAAATGGAATGTGGCTGAAATACCACATTAACCTCAAGCTAAACGCTTGACAAACGCCTACAACTAAGTATATTACATGCCATATACATTTACACAACTAAAAAAAATAGAACAAAAATAAAATCAGAGATTTATTCTTGGATTCATTTAGCTTTATCCCTCTTGTCATGATATAAGTATGCAGCTTCATAAAAGGTATTCTCAACCACTTCCTCCTCAGAATCAGAATGATTTAGAACCTCAAAACTATTTGATGTACCAATACCACCCTCCTTCCGACTACTATTATTCATGAAACCTGCCTTAAACGTTGCTGGAAATTCAGAATTAGAGTCTGAATTATTCGTCCGTTTAGTAGGATTAATTGAAGTCACCGCAACAAGGGTCGGGCCACTCTTAGTAGATGACGCAATCGTACCAGCCTTTGGTATCGATGGAGCATTCTTATTATCCTTAGAGTTTGAACGAGCTGGTAGATTGACTTTAGGAACATAAAGAGGTTTACTACCAACCTGGAAACCTCCATTCACGTTGCCATTAGTCTTTTTACCTCTCTTCTTCTTGCGTTTTGCATTCTGAAAACCTTCCTCCTTTTGCTCATTGACCTTACTAAGATCAGCAGTTTGCGTAGCCATAGGGCGAGCCGTAACAAGCTTAGGATAACTCGTGTTATCATGGCCAAAAGTATAACATTAGGAGCACCGTAATGGCGTCCATTCATACTCAATACCTGCATGTAAAACGCAATATATTAAGTATCGAAAGCTCTTATTTATAATACAAAGTGGCATTATAATAAAGGGTTGAACATCTATATTTAGGTCGTTATCAAATTCCTCCACACTTAGCTATTGCTTTCCTTCAAGAAATCAAAGCGAGAAAACAAATTAGATTTTAAAACTTTTAAGTATTGTGAAGTATGATAGGAAAATGATTAAATTTTTCTAAGTAGCAAAAGCAAATGACAAAATAATTTCAGCACCTCACATGGATAGTGTTTAGATTTAAGTTCACACAAATGTCACTTATAAAGGGAAAATGTAAGATAACACTCAAATAGCTCGGACATAAAATAGATAGCTACCATATGCTTGTACATGACACATAAACATAACCGTTGCGGCGTGAGCGCCAGATAAATTTTCAAAGAAGCAACGTGATAAATGATGTGGGTTTAGTAACAAAATATGCCTTGTCAAAGTCGAAGAACAAAATATACTAGAATACTTTATTTCTTCTAATTTTTCTTTCTTCTTTTTTTTAATTATTATTATTATTTTTTTTATTAAGAGAACATCATATACACTTTTGACTTGACAATGGATAGGATGTTAATGGATGTTAATGCTACTGGACTTCACTTCACATGGAATCAAAAACCTTAGGGTGACTGTGGTGTTCTTAAGAAGATTGACAGGATTATGTCTAATATGGTTTTTATTGATGAGTTTCCGGTTTCTCTTGGGGTGTTTCAGCCTTATCGTATATCGGATCACTCTCCGTGTGTTCTTCGTATTCCTAAGGTTAGTAGACCGAAGCCAAAACCTTTCAAATTCTCTAACTTTCTTGTTCATAAGGAAGGGTTTCGTTCTGCTGTTCTGAATGGGTGGAATGTTAGTGTTTTGGGTTGTGCTATGTATCGTGTGGTTAAATGTCTGAAACATCTTAAAGCGCTATTTCGCAAGCTGCTTCATGAGAATGGTAATCTGCACGCGCGTGTGATTCGAACCAGGGATGAGCTTGACGCGGCTCAAAGGGCTCTTGATTTAAATTTATCAAATACTGATGTCCGTGAAGCTCATGCTCGGTGTCTTTTGGTGTTTAAAGAAGCGTCTCTTGATGAGGAAAGGTTTTTAAAACAGAAAGCTAAGATTGAGTGGCTTGATGCAGGTGATTCTAATACAATTTATTTTCATAAAACTGTTAAGTGTTCTAATGCCCGCAACAGGATTGATATAGTGCAAGACATGTCTAATGTGTTGTGTGAAGGGAATGATGTTGTGAATGCGTTTGTGGCACATTATGAGCAGTTTTTTGGTTTGGAGGGTTCTTCTATCCCTTTGGAATCACAGGATTTGTTCTCTAATGTTCTCGATGCGCAACGTGCTTTGGATATGGTTTAGGTGGTGTCGGATGCTGAGATTAAGAATGCTCTGTTCTCGATGGGTGATGATAAAGCTCCTGGTCCAGATGGATTTACGGCTGCGTTTTTTAAGAATGCCTGGGATATTGTGGGTGGTGATGTTACATGTGCTATTCGGGACTTCTTCACTAATGGTAAGTTGCTTAATGGTAAGTTGCTTAAGGAAATTAATCATACCATTATTACGCTTATTCTAAAGCTGACTCTTCCTAATAAGATCACGGATTATAGACCTATTTCTTGTTGTAATGTGATTTTCAAATGCATTACAAAGATTATTGCTAACCGCATTAAAGTGGTGTTGGGGGACTTGGTTAGTATTAATCAATCTGCTTTTTATCCGGGGTGTAGGATTTCGGATAATATATTACTTACTCAGGAATTAATGAAAAGTTATCATAGGAATATTGGACCTCCTCGTTGTGCTTTCAAAGTGGATATTCAAAAGGCCTATGATAGGGGTTTTCTTAGGGTGATTCTGCTTGGGTTTGGTTTTCACAATATGATGGTTGAATGGATTATGGAATGCGTGACTACGACCTCGTATTCTATTTGTATTAATGGGAATCTCCATGGTTGGTTTAAGGGTAAGCGTGGGCTAAGACAGGGTGATCCCTTGTCACCTTATTTATTTACGTTGGTTATGGAAGTTTTGACTCTCTTGATGCAGAGGCGTGTTCGTTGGCGGAGGAGTTTCTATATCATAATCACTATGAGCAACAGCGTATTGTTAATCTATGTTTTGTAGATGATTTATTTATTTTCGCTAGGGGCATCTGGATTCGGTTCGCACCATTATGGATGCTATGGAGGAATTTAAAAATGTGTCATGTTTGGTTCCAAGTATTCCTTAGAGTACCGCTTTCTTTTGTAATGTTCCACCTGATGTGAAAGCTAGTCTTTTGGATCTTATGCCGTTTGCGGAAGGCACATTTCCAGTGCGTTATCTTGGGCTTCCTCTTATCTCGTCTAGGATGCTTTATAGGGATTGCAAAGTACTAGTTGAAAAATTGGAGAGTCGATACCAGGATTGGCGTAACAAATTTCTATCTACTGCAGGGAGACTTCAACTTGTTAAATCTGTGCTATCATCTATGCACCTGTATTGGGCTTCAGTTTTTATCCTGCCTGTTCGGATTATTCATCATCTTGAGCAGCTTTTGCGGAACTTTTTATGGTGTCAAGATAAGATGAAAAAGGGGAGGGAAAAGGTGGCTTGGGATGATGTTTGCATTCCCCAAAGTGAGGGCGGTCTTGGTATTTGGAGGCTTGATGATTTTAATGCTTCTCTTATTACCTCTCATATTTGGTGTCTTCTCACGCGTAAGGAATCCTTATGGGTTCAATGGATACATTCATATAAGTTAGGGGTAGGAGCTTTTGGGATGTTCCTTGTATTTTTTTGGTAAAGAGAGTTACCTCGGTAAATATATTAACCAAAAAACCAATGTTAAGTACAAATGAAATACGGCTGAAGTACCGTATTAACCTCAATCCAAAAGCTTGATCAACAAGTGCTTATGACAGGCCATAAACACAGCAACACTAATCTAAAAGTACAAATCGAAAAGTAGTGTAAAAAACAGCATTAGCAAACTCCAATAAGAAGAACTCTTGGGATGTTCCTTGTATTAGTGATGTAAGTTGGGGTTGGCGTAAGCTTCTTCAGCTTAGGACACGTGTGCGACTGTTTATTTGGTATAGGCTTCTTGATGGTAAATATGCGTCTATGTGGTTTGATAGGTGGGCTGCTGAGTGTCCGTTACGGGATACTCTTACGGTACGCAATATTATTAGGTCTGGTTTTACCCTTCATGATACTGTTTATGACTTGATTGAGAACAATGCTTGGAAATGGCCGACTGATTGGGTGGACAGATTTCCTGCTATTGCCTCTCCCTGTCCCTGCTTTGGATGAGGGGCGGCCGGATTCTCTGGTATGACGTGATGGTGGTGGTTCTTTGCAGTCATTTTCTGTGGCTCTGGCTTGGGATACGCTGCAAACCAGGCGCCAGGTTGTGGTAAGGTACCATGTTGTTTGGTTCTCTCATTGTATTTCTCGACACCCGTTGCATATGTGGCTTGTTGTTAAGCAGAAACTGAAGACCCAAGATCGTTTTTGGCAATGGGATGTTGGGCTTGCCGTTGATTTAAGCCTACTTCGGTGTCCTTTGTGTAAAATCACTCCCGATTCTCATTCTCATTTGTTTTTTGAGTGCTCTTATTCTTCACAGGTTTGGACGCAAGTTGGTGTGCTTTGTGGTATGGATTTTATTCCTTCTCGTTTGGATGATGTTTTGAAATTTCTTATACCAATATCCGAAGGAAGATCTACTACTAGTATTATTGCTCGTCTAGTTGTTGCGGCTACTGTATACTTTGTTTGGATGGAACGGAATTCTAGATTGTTCAAAGGGAAACAGCTTTATGTGTATAAACTTGTTAGTATCATTACTTCTACTGTTCGCCTCAAGCTTATTACTTTCATATTCAAGAAGATGACTACACGGTCTTTGGCTATTTTGGATCGGTGGAGACTTCCGTCCTCAAGTGTTTCTCATGATGGGGGTACCGGGTAAGGGTTGTACTCTTTTTTCCTTTTTGGGGTTTTTCCCACAGGGTTTTTTCTCAAAAAGGTTTTTTTAAGGAGGCAGCCTTATCTGGATCCTTTACTTCCACTATGTTGCTGCTGGTGTTGTGGGGTGGTCGCCTGGTTCCAAGAGTTCTTCTTATTGGAGTTTGCTAATGCTGTTTTTTACACTAGTTTTTGATTTGTACTGTTAGCTTAGTGTTGCTGTGTTTATGGCCTGTCATAAGCACTTGTTGATCAAGCTTTTGGCTTGAGGTTAATACGGTACTTCAGCCGTATTCCATTTGTACTTAACATTGGTTTTTTTGGTTAATATATTTACCGGGGTAACTCCCTTTACCAAAAAAATGGATAGGCATCATATCAAGATAATAGCACGTGGGATAATATAGCACATAAGTACGAGTGCAACATATTTTAGCAAGCCAGTGTAGCTTGACTAAAATGATACACTAGTGATTTAGTTTGCCTCTTTTAGAAAATATCTATAAATTAGCCTCACTACGGTTTAGTAAATGATAATCGAGCACAAGTTCTGAAGCATACTAGATTATCGGCTTTCACACAAAATAGAGAAATATAAGGCTAGGTTTTTATCACATATTTGGTGGATGGTTTTTGTGCTTAGTTATAATGGCAATCAATGATATTTTTGCTTTGCTAAAAACTTTATTTATTTACAAAACATATATATGTTTATCTTATTTCAAAAAGATTTTTATGTGGAGAAAATTGATTTATTTATTATTATTTTTCCTATGTCTCCTCCTGCACACTTAAGGTGAACATCGTCCTCGAGGTGATAACTGATAAAATTAAAAATAGGAAAAATGCAAAGGGAAACGATAACTTCCCGTGGCTAAGTAGAAAATTGCGAGATTTCAAGAGGTGAATCCAGCTTATAGCTCCAAGTTTGCTATTTTCCTGCATTATATTATAAAACAAAAAAAATGCAAAATATATACAATGACAGTTTTATTTATTCTACAAGTCCTCCTCCTCACTTAAGTTAAAAAGTGGGGGATAAAATACGGATTGCCTTCCGAGAAGCGCTAAGTTTAGAGTCTTCAGCCAGACTCGGCTACTCGAGTTTATTTTAAGAAGAATGGGATCTCTTCTATCTCGAATTCATTATAGTCTTCTTCTTCATGGTAGAGCTTGAGTCTATGTCCATTGACAATAAAAGTTGTGTTGTTTCTAACGTATAGTTCAACATATCCAGATGGATATTGGTGTTTCGTTCTATAAGGTCCAGTCCATCTCGAAGTAAGTTTTGGTTGTTTGAATTTATATTTCGAGATAAAAAGAAGTACTTTATCTCCATGTTTGAATTCTTTACTTAGTCGCAATATGCGATCATGCCACACTTTGGTTCGTTCTATATATAAACTTGAACTTTTATAAGCTTGATGTCAAAATTCATATAACTCGTGAAGTTGGAATATACGTTTTTCTTCAGCTGCAATAAGATCGGGATTGCAGTTCTTAAGTGCCCAATATGCACGGTGTTCAATTTCGATTTGTAAGTGGCATGTTTTTCCATACCAGAGTTTATACGGTGTGGTTCCAGTTGGTGTTTGGAATGCGGTACGAAAGGCCCATAGAGCATCTTCTAATTTTTTGACCAACAAGCAGGGTTGTTTTGGACGGTCTTTTCAAGAATTCTCTTAAGAGCTCTATTAGTGTTTTCAACTTGGCCACTCGTTTGAGGGTGGTAAGACGTGGAAAATCGGTGGGTGACTCCATATCTTTTCATGATTTTTTCCATGAGTTTGTTACAGAAATGAGTTCCTCTGTCGCTTATTAGTGCTTTTGGAATTCCAAAACGACAAAATAATTTTTTTAAGAATGCTATAACAACTCTTGCATCGTTAGTTTGCAAGGCTTGAGCTTCGACCCATTTCGATACATAGTCGACGGCAACTAAAATGTATTCACATTTATAAGATTTAGAAAATGGTCCCAGCAAGTCGATACCCCACACGTCAAAGATTTTCCAGACTTGGATGTTATTGAGAGTCATCTCATCTCTCTTTGTAAGGTTTCAAGTCCAGTGACATGCTTCGCATAATCGTACTAAGGTATAAGCTTCACGAATAATCGTTGGCCAGTAAAAGCCAGCGTCGAACACTTTTTTAGCGGTGGTGTTCGATGCGTAATGTCCTCCGGTCGGTCCGTAGTGACATTCATCGAGAATTTGTCGAGATTCAAATCCGGAAATACAACGCCGGATTATTCCATCAGAACAGATTCTAAATAGGTGAGGTTCGTCCCAAAAGTATTTTTTGAGTTCAGAAAATAATCTTTCTTTTGTTGGTACGTCATTCCCTTTCGTAACTATGCGAGCCATGGTGTATCGTTAGTATTTATTTGCATTATATGCTCATCGGGAAAATCATCGATTTCATCAACGCTAGAATCATCATTAACTATGCGAGATAAATGATCGGCAATAACATTCTCGGCTCCTTTTTATCTCTAAACTCTAAATCAAATTCTTGTAAAAGCAAAATCCATCGTATAAGACAAGGATTGGCGTCTTGGTTTTTAAACAAGTATTTTAGAGCTGAGTGATCGGTGTAAACTATTGTTTTTGACAAAACGAGGTATGATAAAAATTTGTCAAACGCGTAAACTACAACCATGAGTTCTTTTTCCGTAATGGTGTAATTTGGTTGGGCTGCGTTTAGACTTCTACTAGCAAAGTAGATGGGGTGAAAGTGTTTTCCATCTTTTTGTCCAAGGACGACTTCAAGTCCATGTCCACTTGCATCGCACATAAGCACAAATGGAAGATTCCAATTGGGGCTTGCAATAATTGGTGTGCATGTAAGCTTTGCTTTGAGTGTTTCAAATGCTAAAAGGCATTCATCATTAAAATCGAATGTTCTTTCTTTTTCTAGAAGTTGAGTTAAAGGTCTTGCGATTTTCGCAAAGTCTTTAATGAATTTTCGGTAAAAAATGGCATGACCTAAAAAACTTCTAATGCCTTTCACATTAGTAGGTGGTGGGAGTTTTGAGATTATGTTTATTTTCGATTTGTCAACTTATATGCCTGCGCCAGACACTTTGTGTCCAAGCACAATTCCTTCTTTAACCATAAAGTGACATTTTTCCCAGTTTAGCACAAGATTTGCTTCTTTACAACATGCTAACATTTTATCAAGATTGCTAAGACATGTGACAAAAGAATTTCCAAAGACGGAAAAATTGTCCATAAAGACTTCAACTGATTCTTCAATCATATCGTGGAAAATTACAATCATACACCTCTGAAAAGTAGCAGATGCATTGCATAAGCCAAAAGGCATGCGCCTCTACGCGTAAGTTCCAAATGGACAAGTAAATGTAGTTTTCTATTGATCCATAGGGTTGATTGGGATTTGAAAGTATCCAGAAAAACCATCGAGGAAACAAAAGTATTCATTTCCTGCGAGTCTTTCTAACATTTGATCCATAAAGGGCAAAGGAAAATGATCATTCGCGGTTGCGTCATTTAGTTTCGATAGTCAATACAAACTCTCAATCCGGTGATGGTTCGTGTTGGTACTAACTCATTGTTTACGTTAGTTACTACAGTGATACCTCCCTTTTTAGGTACACAGTGAATAGGACTAACCCATGGGCTATCGGCGATTGGGTAGATTATTCCAGAATCTAGGAGTTTGAGGATTTCTTGTTTAACAGCATCCTTCATGTTGGGGTTTAATCTTCGTTGTTTTTCAACTATTGGTTTTTTGTTATGCAAAAGTTGGATTTTGTGTTTGCAGAACGATGGACATATGCCAGGATTGTAAGAAGTTTTCCAAGCAAAAGCTTGTTTATGCTTCTTTAGAACTTCAATTAGATGCTAAGCGAAAAAAACCCCAAGCTTTCTCCAATGGCGGCTAAAAATTGGAATCCATACTCGATCTGATGATTCTCTTTCTTTAAAGGGTTTCGTAGGTTTTCTTAAGATTTCGTTTTTAGTGCTGTCATTTATTTGTTTATTCATCTACTCCGCCCAATTGACTAGCAGCATTTATTTTGTGGAATATCGCTTCACAGCATATTATATTCTGATATTAATCTTTCACAACATATTAAATTCAGATAGTAGTCGCATCATCATTGGTCGGTTATGTCATATTAATTGTTTGAATTCACGTGTCTTCTAGCGGCTTTGTGATTCGTTTTGGTTTTTTCTGGTCGTGCATTTATTGTTTGTTAGGGTTTTTTTTGGTGGGGTTCGTTAAGGTCTCACTTCTTTGTTTAGATCGTTGTTTAGGTTGTTAAATCTTTCGTTGGTTACAATGGTGGGTTCGACGAATGATTCGGCTATTGTTTTTTCTAACATAAGTTCGGTTGCGGGAAGTGATACAGTAAATGGTGAACGACTAAATTTGAATGTAGGGTCTTTAGAGGATGTTGAAAAGTTGTTCTCGATATCCCTCAATACGGTGGAAGTGATTAGTAGGTTTATGAATGACGTCCAAAGTAACAAATATGAATTCTTGAAGCGGATGACTAATGAGCAATTGACTAAGACCCTTGATATCGTATGTGCACACCAAGTGGAGTTGGAGAGCAGTGTTAGAGCACTAAAACGTCAACATGTTAATGCTACCAAAGCAGGTTTGCGGGATGATGCTAGGGATCCGTCTATGAGCACTACTTTTGGACATGATGCTAGGGTTATACCAGATTTATCTAATATCACATTGCGTATGTCCTTGGATCAGCATAAAGAGGTGAGTGTCTCATCTCCTACGTTTAGTAAATTGGTTAATGATGAGCTATCGTTTGAACAATTGGATATAAACCCTACTGAGAGGAGTGATGTATTTGACTCAAATATGGATGATTTCACATTTTCTATTCCAAGTGATCCAGTATTAGATGTCGAGGAAACTGTGAAGGAATGTCCTATTGTACAGTCGAAGGATGTTGGTGGTCCATCTAACTCCTATGCAGTTGTTGCTAGTTCAAGCCAACAAGTGTCACCTGTTGCTCGTGTTAATATAGGGTCTGCCATCTCTAAAAACAGGTTTGAGGGTGTTCAGGTATCTATTCCACGTAAAGTGGTTGAGAAGGTTAATACACGTTTTCATAATACGCTCTATGGATACTTTATTGGTAAACGAATGGCATTTCCAGTGGTGGAGTATTACGCTAAAACAAATTGGGCTAAATTTGGGTTAAAAATGATCATGATGAATTCCAATGGTTTCTTTTTCTTTCAATTTGATGCACAATCTGGGTATGAAGCTGTGTTGGAAGGTGGACCATGGATGATTCGTAATTCTCCCATTATTCTTAAAAGGTATACTATGAAGACTAGCCTTCGAAAGGAAGAATTTACATGTATTCCTGTGTGGGTTAAACTTCATGATGTGCCTCTTCAAGTGTTTGAGGAAGAGGGTATCAGTCTGATTGCTACATATCTTGGTAAGCCTATTATGCTTGATTCTTTTACTAGCACTATGTGTAGAGAATCTTGGGGTCGTAGTAGTTTTGCTCGCTGTTTAATTGAAATTAAATCTGATTGTGATTTACATGAGACAATTACTATTGGTGTTCCTGATTTGGAGGGTGAGGGGTTTACTAAGGAAACTATTAAGGTTGAATATGAGTGGAAGCCGCCTAGATGCCCTACATGTAATATCTTTGGTCATACGGCTGAAACTTGTCCTAAACGTGTTATATCCCTAAAGTGGCCCATACATTTATACATGCACAAGATGATGGATTTCAACAAGTTCGTAGTAGAAAGCATAACAACAAAGGAAAGCAAGGAAGCCAGATTCCAAGAGGTGTCCCGTTAAGCAAAGGCTTCCAGGTTGGTACTCCTTTTACTTTTAGTCCGAAGTCGTCTACTTCTGGTGCTCATATACATGATAGCTCATCTAATCCTGGTACGACTTCGAATGCATCTAAACGTGATAATAGCAAAGTTGATAGTGGTACCAAATCTGGGTTGCATATGAATAGTTCGAATAAAGGTAAATCTATGGTGAGTGACGTTTCTACTTCGAATTCATTTGGGACTCTTTCAGGGGACATAGGTGCCCTAAGTGGAGATGATGATGAGGAGGAGGAGGTTGAAAACATTTATGATGAATCTGCTAATCTTCTTAATTCTCAATCAGGGGCAAGCACTCCTGCCACGAATGTTTTAAATGTTTAGTATAGCCTCATGGAATATAAGGGGTCTGAACCAATCCCCTAAAAGAATAGAGGTTCGTCAGGTTATTAATGAAAATAATCTGAGTGTTTGTCCTATTTTGGAGTCTCATGTTGATGCTTCGGGTGTTTATGATATGTGTCGTAAGATTTTTAGCCGATGGAAGTGGACGTCAAATGATGGGTTGTGTCCTAAAGGGACACGTATAATTCTTGGCTGGAATGATGATAATTGGATGTTATGGTGTTGTCTCAAACAAGTCAAGTTATGCATTGTCAGGTTAAAACGCATATGGATAACCATACTTTGTTCTGCTCTTTCGTTTATGCTGATAACTACTATATCCATCGGCGTGTTCGTTGGAATAATTTGGTTGCTCATGCTACTTTTATGCGGGATAAGCCATGGGCTGTTTTGGGTGATTTAAATGCTGCTCTTAATATTGAGGATCACTCATGCGGGGGCTACACTCCTAATATTTCCATGCGGGAATTCAAGGAGTGTGTTAATCTTATGGAAGTTATGGATGTTAATGCTACAGGTTTACATTTTACTTGGAATGAGAAACCACAGGGTGATGATGGTATTCTCAAAAAGATTGATCGGATTATGTCTAACATTAAGTTTCTTGATGAGTTTCCTAGATGTTTTGCGATATTCCAACCCTACAGGATCTCTGACCATTCACCTTGTGTGTTACGAATCCCTATAATTAGCAAACCTAAGCCTAAACCTTTTAAATTCAGTAAATTTCTTGTGCATAAGGAGGGTTTTCATGCAGTGGTAGCTAACGGATGGTTGGCAAATGTTCATGGCTGTGCTATGTTTAGGCTTGTTAAACGTTTAAAAGGTTTAAAGGCTCCGTTTCGTAAATTGCTGTTTGAACAGGGTAATCTTCATGATCGTGTTACTAAACTACGTGTGGAATTACATGCTGTTCAGCAAGCCCTTGATAGAGACCCATCCAATGTGTTGTTGAAAGAAGAGCATGCTCATTATCTAGATGCTTTTAAGGAAGCTTCTCTTGATGAGGAACGCTTCTTACGTCAGAAATCTAAAATTGAATGGCTTGATGCAGGTGATTCAAATACGGCTTATTTTCATAACTCGGTTAAGAGTAGGGCTGCTCGTAATCGTATTGAAATGGTTCGTGATTCTCATAATGTGCTTCATGATGGAGATGTTGTGCCTGGAGCTTTCGTTACTCATTACGAGCAGTTTCTTGGCCAGGCAAGTGTTTCAGGTTCTTTTAATACGTCTGATTTGTTTGTTCGAAAGCTTGGTGCTCAGAAATCTGCCCATATGGTTAGGGTCATCTCTGACTCTGAAATTAAAAGTGCGTTATTCTCCATGAGTGATGACAAAGTGCCTGGGTCGGATGGTTTTACTGCTGCGTTTTTTAAGAAGTCTTGGGATATTGTGGGTGATGAGTTTACATGTGCTATTCGGGAGTTTTTCTCTAATGGAAAACTTCTTAAAGAGGTTAAGCATACTATTATTGCTCTTATCCCTAAGGTTTCTGTTCCAAATAAGATTACTGATTATCACCCCATCTCTTGTTGTAATGTTATTTTCAAATGCATTAGTAAGATAATTGCTAACCGTATTAAAGGGGATTTGGGCAATTTGGTTAATATTAATCAATCTGCTTTTGTTCCGGGGCGTAGGATCTCGGATAACAACTTGCTAACGCAAGAGCTGACGAGGAATTACCACAAAAATTTTGGTCCTCCAAGATGTGCTTTTAAGGTGGATATTCAGAAAGCTTACGATACGGTGGACTGGCAGTTTCTGCGTCACATTCTGATTGGTTTTGGATTCTACCATTTAATGGTTGATTGGATATGACGTGTGTTTCTACTACTTCGTATTCCATTTGCATAAATGGTAATTTATATGGCTGGTTTAAAGGAAAAAGAGGTCTCAGGCAAGGTGATCCATTATCTCCATATCTTTTCACGTTGGTCATGGAGATCCTCTCACTTATGTTGCAGCGGAGGGTTCTTAACGCGGAGGATTTTTATTTTCATCACCGTTGTGAGCAACAACGTATTATCAACCTCTGTTTTGCATATGATCTTTTCTTGTTTGCTAGGGGTCACTTGGACTCTGTGCAGGTTATTATGGATGCATTGGAGGAATTCAAGATAGCTTCAGGTTTGGTTCCAAGTATCCCAAAGAGCACAGTTTTCTTCTATAATGTTGCTACTGCTGTTAAAAGTAGTATTTTACATATCATGCCATTTGCTGAAGGCGAGTTACCTGTCAGATATCTTGGTGTTCCTCTCATTTCGTCCAGGCTTCTATATAGGGATTGTAAAGTTCTTGTTGAAAAACTTGAGAGTAGAGTTAATGATTGGCGCAATAAATTTCTTTCTTTAGCAGGAAGACTCCAGTTAGTTCGTTCAGTTCTTTCATCTATGCATATTTACTGGGCGTCTGTCTTTATGTTACCTGTTCAGATTATTCATGATTTGGAACAGCTTATGAGAGGCTTCTTATGGTGTCAAGGTGAAATGAAGAAAGGTAAGGCTAAAGTTGCTTGGGACTCTGTCTGTACTCCATTTTATGAAGGTGGACTTGGTATTCGTAAGCTTTCTGATTTTAATACTACTTTAATGGTTTCTCATATCTGGTGTATCCTCACTCGTAAAGAGTCTTTATGGGTTAAATGGATTTATTCTTACAAGTTAAAGGATTGAAGTTTCTGGGACGTGCCATGTATAGGTGATATGAGTTGGGGCTGGAGAAAACTTCTGCAGATTAGACCACACATTCGTCAATTTATTTGGTACAAGATTAATAATGGTAGATTGGCTTCTATGTGGTTTGACAAATGGGCAGATTTATGTCCGTTACAGGATGTTCTTACGTTTCGAAGTATTACAAGATCGAGGCTCTCTCTATCTAATAAGGTGAGGGATCTTATTACTGATGGTATTTGGCAGTGGCCGCAGGATTGGCATGCTAGATTTCTGAACATTGTCTCTATCCCTGTCCCTGTTATTAATGATGCTCAGGATGATGTTTTGATGTGGCAGGATATAAATGGGGTTCTACATCCTTTTTCAGTTTCTTTAGCTTGGGACTCCATTTGGGATAGGGCTTTGATGGTTGATTGGTATCATGCTGTTTGGTTTGCTCATTGTATTCCTCGTCACTCTATCCACTTGTGGTTAGTGGTTAGAAGAAAACTGAAGACACAAGATCGGCTTAGGCAATGGAATGTTGGCCCTTTGGTGGATCTAAGCCTTCTACAATGTCTGTTGTGTAAATTGGTGCCGGATTCTCATGACCATCTTTTCTTTGAATGTTCTTATTCTATGCAGGTTTGGTCTAAGGTTCGGGGCCTATGTGATATGGATAATATCCCCCCTCGGATTGATGATATTCTAGCCTATGTTATTCCAATTTCTAAGGGAAAGTCTTGTCCTAGCATCCTTGCCCATCTTGTGTTGGCTGCTACTACGTACTTTATATGGATGGAACGTAATTCAAGACTATTCAAGAAAAAGCTGTTGGTTGTTGATCAGATTGTTCAGCTTATTTGTGATACTATTCGGTTGAAGTTGATTTCATTTCGTTTTAAGAAGTTGTCTGCCAGGTCGAGTTTGCTGCTTGACAAATGGAGGGTGCCGAGCTCTAGAGTTCTTCATGATGGGAGTGTCGGGTGAGGGTTGTACTCTTTTTTCCTTGTCCAAGGTTTTTCCCATTGGGTTTTCTTTGGCAAGGTTTTTTAAGGAGGCAGGCTCATTTGGATATCATTTGCTCCTTTCGTGCTGTTGGTGGAAGCTAAAGACATTGTGTGACTTCATGTTTGCATCTTGGTTTCTTTCTAGTTTACTTGCACGTAATTCTAGATTAGTTTGTAGTTATGCCTTGACATAATCACGTGTTAACATGCTGCCTGTAGCATGCGGTTAATGTGGTATCTTAGCCACATTCCTTTGTACTTCAACGTTTTTTTGGTTAATATATTTACCGGAGAAACCCTTTACCAAAAAAAACTTCAATTAGATTGATTTTGTGTTCTTCCGAAAGTTGGGAAAAAATAATTACATGCAGTAATTTTTCTTAGTGAAGAAATGCATATTCCAAATGTTCAGGTCGAGGTTTAAGTTCTAATTCTGTAGGAGGCTATTCCAAGGATTTCTTAACTTTGAAATCGGTTTCGAAAGTTACGGTTTCAAATGGTATTTATTTTTCTTCTTCAAGTGTTTCTATTGGTTCGTCGTTATGAACGGCTATGAAGGCGTCAAATTCAGCAGAAAGTTCTTTTTCGAGGATGGTTCCTTCGATAGAATATATAGGGGGTATGTTACTTTTGGTTTATATGGTTTGGGTGTTGGGTTTGTGTTTTCAGTGGGTTTGGTTTTTGTTGGTTGTGCTTCGTCCTCATCGTCACTATCGAGTGGATCTTCGATTAGTATATCTTGGGTTGGTTTGGTAGGTGATTCGTAAGATAAACCACTTCACGTGAATACGCATTCACATGCTCGTTACGAGCTTGCGGTGGTTGATATTTGTTGTTGTTTTTGGGGTTTGGGTTGGTATTTTTTGGTAAAGAACCAGAAGCGCGATTTGATTGCTTATCGGCAAAACGATCAAATTTAGCTTCTAGGTTTTGAATGAAAGCTTGGTGGTTTTTGTTTGAAGTCTCGAACTTTGTTTTGAGCTCAGTGAATGTATCTCGCACGAAAAGGTTGGTTTTTCTTTGAGATTCAATGAAATTGTCGAGCTTGGTTTTAAGATTGGGTTTGTCTTCGGTTTGGTTAGGTTTCTTTTTGTCTCGATTATAACTTGGTTTATCGTTAGATCTACAATATCGCGGTCACGATTACGATAATTGTTATAAAATCGAGTTCGATGAAAAGTGTTCATGAAATTGGCTTCTTCTTCCTTTGTCATGGGTGTGTCATCGTCATCACATTCACTAGAAGGATGGTTTCCTCCACAGTGTTTGCAAGTTTCACGAGATTTCTTTTTCATCTCTTTTTTATTGGTAAAGGGTTTCCCTGGTAAATATATTAACCAAAAAAGTGTTGAAGTACAAAGGAATGTGGCTAAGATACCACATTAACCGCATGCTACAGGCAGCATGTTAACACGTGATTATGTCATGGCATAAACACAAACTAATCTAGAACTACAATGCAAGCAAACTAGAAAGAAACCAAGATGCAAACATAAAGTCACACAATGTCTTCAGCTTCCACCAACAGCACGAAAGGATCAAATGATATCCAAATGAGCCTGCCTCCTTAAAAAACCTTGCCAAAGAAAACCCAATGGGAAAAACCTTGGACAAGGAAAAAAGAGTACAACCCTCACCCGGCACTCCCATCATGAAGAACTCTAGAGCTCGGCACCCTCCATTTGTCAAGCAGCAAACTCGACCTGGCAGACAACTTCTTAAAACGAAATGAAATCAACTTCAACCGAATAGTATCACAAATAAGCTGAACAATCTGATCAACGGCCAACAGCTTTTTCTTGAAAAGTCTTGAATTACGTTCCATCCATATAAAGTACGCAGTAGCAGCCAACACAAGACGGGCAAGGATGCTAGGACAAGATTTCTTTTTCATCTCTTTATATTGAGTATCAAGTTTATGAGACATGGCGTCCATACAAGCCATAATTTTTTCGGTGTCGGTTGGGTTGTCGCTTTCTTCGGCGAAAGCTCTGGTTTTTCGAGTGTTTTTGTTTTTATGATTTTTGGACCAATCAAGCTTAAGTAAGACTTTGTCATCTAACAATTGGTACGCTTGGTTAGGAGTTTTGTAAAGGAAAATACCGCCCGCTGCGGCATTCAATGCATCTTGGGTAGCATCGTCAAGACCATGATAGAAAATATTGATTATTCCTTCCTTTTTGATCCATGATCATGGCAGTTTCTGAGTAGTTTTTCATTCTTAACCATGCATCAGTGAGAGTTTCTCGATCTTGTTGAGAAAAGCTTCGAATTTCTCCGAGGAGTTTGTCAAATAGGACAGGAGGAACGAATTGGCTAATAAACGCGGTTCTAAGACCTTCCCATGTTCGAATGGTTCCTTCATTAAGTTCGTCGAGCCATGACTTGGCTTCTCCAGTAAGGGATGATGGAAACATCATGAGTTGAACGGCTTCGACTTGTCCTTCTCCATAGTTGAACATTTTGCAAATTTCGCTAAATTCATAGATGTGTTTGTGAGCATCGGTTTTGATTTGACCATCAAATTGGTGATTTTTTAGGTAAAACGATTGCAGAGCCAAGAGTTGGTGCTACAACTCTATCGGCTGACCACATCGGTTCATCATCGATTTTCGACACTGGTTCGTAACGTTCGATGAGTTTGGTGAGAAATAGAAATCGAGAGAGATTGTCGAAAGGTTGGTTGATTTCGCGAGGTTGAGGTTGCTCGTGTCTCCTATCTAAAGGTACACGGCGATGAAGTATACGTAACCTTCGGTTAAGGGTACATTCAGGTTCTGGTAATGGTGATACTGGTGGAGTTTCGGATGAACGGGTGTGCATCCAACAATGGTTTTGGTGTTACAGGAGGGAATGTGCGTCGCACTTTTGATTTGTGCGGCGTACTTTGATTTGTTACAGGAAGTGCGACGCAGTTTTGATTTGTGCGTCATACTTTCTGTACTGCAGGGAAATTTTTGGGTTGTTTTGGGTGAGAAATGGTTCAATTCTTCAAGGATTATGAAAATTTTGGTTACAAAACAGGATTGTAAGTCCCCGACGGCGGCGCCAAAAACTTGATGTTCGTTTCTCAAGTCTTTAATTTATAAGAAGGTTTATACAAAACAAGGGACTAGAATACAAACACGGGCAAGTATACCCTTTCGTTCGTAATATAACTTTGTAGTGGTAAGCCAGGATCGTTCGCTAGGACTTAGTTTCGTTTTGGTAATCAATATAATAATTGAAGAAAGAAATGATTGAATAAGTTACAATAATAACAAGTATGACTAATATGGGATAGTTCGTAGAAGTTCTTGATGATGATAATAATGACCGGGATATGTTTATGAAGGTAAAGAGTGATAATCCTTCATCGTCAAAATGGCATTTACACAATTCACTTTGGTGTGATTCAAGACTTATGTTTGATTAACCGACTAAGCTTAAAACAAGTTTCCAACGTGTTCAATATTTTATCACGGTTTTTAAGCGGATCTCTCCAACCAAAGATTCAAAACCATATACAAGTTCTTAAGAACTTATTATAACAACTTGAGTCTCTCGACGTCAAATTATCGTAACAAATCAACTTAAGATAAAATATGGCGATAGAACTAGGTGGCAAAATGGTTCTACAACATTAGCTTGAAATCAATTATAAAGGATCATATCATAGCATCATCACTAGTTATAGTCACATACCCATATAGTCACAAATAGCTTAGCCTAACATAGTAATCAAAGTAACAAATGGAAAAGAGTAAGAGAACATCATAATTAGATTTATCGAATGAACGAGTACACAAGTGTCACGATTGTATCGTCTTTCCAAGAATCAAAGAGTGGAATACTCTCGTTACAAGTATTTCCCAAAAGTGGATAATACTGAAAATATGACTAGAAATCTAAGGATACTCGGATTGTAGAGTATTTGTTTTTAGATGTGTGTGTAAAATGAGTATAATTGGTCCCTATTTATAGTGCTGGCTGAGGTAAAATGTGTGTCGCACTTCTCCAAAAGTGTGTCGCACTTTGGAGGTGGGAAATGTGCGCCGCACTTTTGAGATTGTGCGCCGTACTTTCGTGCGTTCCAGAATCTTCTCATAGTAGTTTTGTTTATTTGCACTTCAAGGACCCTTCTTTATGTTTCTTCACTTTGCTTCTTCAAACTTTATACCTGCATGTAAAACGCAATATATTAAGTATCGAAAGCTCTTATTTATAATACAAAGTGGCATTATAATAACGGGTTTTTTTGGGTAAAGGGGAATGTAGACTCCGGTAAAATGCATTACACCAAAAAAACGTTGAAGTACAATGGATGAGGGTGAAGTCCCTCATCTCGGCCCGTTACATAGGCAAAATACAGCAAAGAATAAATTTGCTACTTCCCTTTCTAGTACATAAGAACGACATGTCGATCTTATGACAAAAACAGAAATAAATTACTTCCTATGACTACGCAGCTTGAAATCAAATTGATCACTAAATTCTTGATAGAGGCCCGAGTATTCATCAAATTGATCATCATGGTCATCATAGACATTTAGGACCTCCTTTTCCAAAGAATGCCCGCCCCCCAACGAAGAGCTAGGAAAAGAAGATCCCTCACCAGGTAGTACAACCTCTTCTATGTCCGTATCCGAATCTGCATTAAGAACGTCCAAAGAAGAATCCAATTTGGTAGACGAAACCTTAGCATCCGATTTGTCCCATGAACTACAAACCTCATTATTATTATTCCCAATAAATTCAAGTATCGACTCCTCTTTGTTTTTCTTATCTACAAACTTCCTAGCATCAGCAAGACTAATATCATCATTAATATATTTTGGTTTATCATTGCTTGAAGTTTCAGATAGAGTCGGTGTTTTGGTTGTAGTCGCGACCTTTTCCATGTTGCAATGAACATGTTTTCCTTCTTGCGGTTTAACCACCGCACGGTAAACAAGCTTAGTCTTAGTTATGTTAACACGAATTCCTTTAATATAGCGCTGAGAACTAACCTGTTTACCGTTGTTTTGCTTACCCATGTCAACCATAGGCTTAAAAACAGCCTGTTTAACCTTGCCTTCCGTTCTTGATCGCTTTGGGTAATTAGTCGACTTCTTCGGACACAAATCCTCCAGATGATCGAAAACTTTACAAGTCCCGCACCTAGGAGGCTGCCATTCATATTCAATATCAATCTTGGCCATAACATGTCCCTTGTCCACATCAAGGGGGATCTCAACATCAACTGAATTAACAAGAGGTGTATCAGCAGAAACTTCCACAAGCACTCTTGCATAATCACTACGCCCCCATGAATTGAGACAAATGCTATTCGTATGAGCATCCAATCTTAAGAGTTTACCCACCTTAGCAGCAATCACATCCAACCCCACCTTTGAATATGCTACTAAAGGCACGTTATGCATTTTCACCCATAACGGAACACTAGATACAGCTTCTTTCTCAAGTAGTATATTCGGCATCAATATCTTTAACATAATAGGGACCAGATTGATTCGCCAAGGACCCCCCTTCATAACCTGTTCAATGCCTATGTGTGAATTGAATTGAAAAAGAAATAAGCCAAGATGAGTCATGACCCGTTTCAAACAAAAAACGTCCCCAAGCATGTTTAACATAGTTCTCGACCATGGGAAACGCTAATCTCTTACCCACCGAATACCCGTATAAGGTATTCACCAATCTCGATTTTACTTCATCAACTGCCTCCCTAGGAATAACAGCTGATGATGATATACGTCCAATCACTTGTGTAGTAGTAGAAGAGCTAGCCATATTCACCATAAGATTAACACACCCTTTATCAGGACAATTAACAGCCGCCACACCCATCGCCTTCTTAGAATCAGAATGCATAGTTGGACGACTATCATTAGAATTCATAATCTGATGTAAAGGTTGTATAATAGCATGCACCTGCTGCCTATCATTACCACTGCGACACGAATCTTGCACCCTTACACAGCTAGAATCCTTTGTTTCATCCAAAAAATGAACACTCCTACGAGCCACCATTGGTTTACCATCTTTGCCTATCATCTTACCATCAATGTTCTTTATCTTCCCAGCAAGATCGGTCAATAGTGAACTCTTTTTACTCGAAATCTCAACAGCAGGTCTAATACTAGTTGATTTCCGATTTAAAAATCCTTTATCCATCTCTCACAACCCACTTATAGGAAATAAACAAGCAGCAATCACCCAAAACCTAGCGGAAAGTAAACCCTAATCGGTTTTAACACAAACCGAATCACGCTAGTACCCTTTATGCTGCCAACGAAACCCTAAATCTGAACAATATCAACTAATAAAACCAAAACCCTAAAAAATTAGGGTTTGTAGGGAATCGTCAAGGAATTAAAAACACAACAGTCGCCTTAGATTAAGACTTGTAATATGCCCGACTATATCACACCACCAGCGAAACCCTAGCAACAAACCAAAGGCTCGCAGCAAATATATAAGTGATTTCTGGTTGTAAGAATGATCGGCCCACCCAAACAAACAGAACCGATGAATACCTAAATCCAAACGCAAACCCTAAACCCTTATGAATCGTGATAAACTTACACAAGATCAAATCAAGAGGAAATATATTTAAAAGGTTGTGAACTCCAAAAAAGGAAAAAACGAAACCCTGGAAACAAAAACCCTAGATTGAACCTTGTTAAAGATCACAAACCGAAGAGGAGAAGAGTCTAATCGAATTGAATTGAAAAGTATGATCGGAAGAGTTGTTTGTGGTGGCCGAGAATCACCTAAAAGAGAGAGAAAATTAGGGTTTTTTTTAACGGGTTGAACATGTATATTTAGGTCGTTATCAGCGACCTTCTCACTGGTCACTTCAATCATCTCCGGACCCTCAATGATACGTTCTCCAACTTGATCCCAGCAGATCGGAGCACTACATTTCCTGTCGTACAACATCTCGAAGGGAACACACTTAATACTAGCATGATAACTATTGTTGTAACCGAACTCAACTAAACATATGTAATCATCCCAATTTCCTGTCTACTTTAACGCATAAGAGCGTAACATGTCTTCCAAAGTCTGAATCGTACGCTCGGACTGACCGTCTTTCTGAGGATGGAAAGTTGTGCTAAGCTTGAGCCTGGTTCCCCAAGCTTTCTGCAAACCTCTCCATAAACGAGACGTAAATCGTGGATCTCTATCTGATATGATGTCTGATGAAGTACCGTGTAATCGCACGATTTCTTGCTGGAATATTTCTACAAATCTGCTCACTAAGTAATCCTTGCGGATAGGAAGAAAATGTGCAGACTTGGTCAAACAATCTACAACGATCCTGATAACATCATGCTTCCTCTAAGTTTGTAGTAGTCCGGTACCAAAATTAATGGAGATCTTGTCCCACTTCCATTCAGGAATTTCTAATGGCTGTAATAAACCACTAGCACGCTGATGTTCTATCTTAACCTGCTGGCAGGTCAAACATTTAGAAATGAAAGTAGCCACATCTTGTTTCATACCGCTCCACTAAAAATGCTGTTTGAGATCATGATACATTTTGGTAGAACCTGGATGAATAAAGAATGGAGAACTATGAGCCTTAGTCAACAAGGCCTCTCTTAGAGTAGGATCCTCTAGAACACATAACTTAGTACCCTGCCATACAATGTCGTCGTCATCAATACGGATTTTAGTCTGCTGATCAATGTTCTAAACAATCGCCCTTATCTCACTGTCATCCTTCTGAGCTGCCTTAATCCGAGAAAGTAAGTATGGCTCAACCCTCAGATTAGCCCAGAAACCATTCTGCCCACGTACAAAAAGTTCAATCTCTAAACGCACAAGATCACGAATAATTTCCTCATCTACCTTGATGCCAGCAATCATGCCTGATTTTCTGCTTAAAGCATCAACCACCACATTAAATTCACCCGGATGGTACTGAATGTTGGTGTCATAATCCTTCAAAAATTTCAACCAACGTCTTTGTCTCATGTTTAACTCTCGCTGAGTGAAAATGTATTTGAGGCTCCTATGGTCGGTGAAGATATCACACGACTCGCCATAAAGATAGTGCCTCCAAATCTTGAGTGCGAACAGAACTGTTGCTAATTCCAGATCATGAGTAGGGTAATTTACTTCGTAAGGCTTTAGTTGTCGTGATGCATAAGCAATCACCTTCCCATGCTGCATGAGTACACAACCAAGACCCTTTCCCGAAGCATCACTATAAGTCTGAAATCCACCTGTACTAGATGAGAGAGTAAGAATAGGTGTAGAAACTAAACGTTGCTTAAGTTCTTCGAAGTTGTTCTCTTACTGATTATTCCAGACGATTTCTCACCCTTACGCATAAGTTTGGTCAATGGTAAAGCCAGCCGTGATAAACCTTCAACAAACCAGTGGTAATAGCCAGCTAATCCCAAAAAACTACTTACTTCAGTCGCAGACGTCGGTCTTGGCCATTTGGTGATATCCTCAACCTTCGTAGGATCCATGGTAATCCCTTCTGCTGAAACAATGTGGCCCAGAAATGCCATTTTACTCAACCAGAACTCACACTTGGAAAACTTAGCATACAATTGCTTCTGTCGAAGAATCTGTAGTACCGTGCGACGATGATCCTCATGTTCTTCTCTAGACTTGGAGAAGATCAGAATGTCATCGATGAATACAATGACAAACTTGTCGAAGAATTCATGGAAAACTCAATTCATCAAGTCCATGAATATAGCTGGAGCAATCGTAAGACCAAAAGGCGTAACCACAAATTCATAGTCACCATAACGTGTGCGAAAAGCAGTCTTGGAAATGTCCTGCTCTTTCACTTGCAACTGATGGTAGGCTGATCGTAAATCGATCTTGGAAAAGTGCTTAGCACCTTGTAGTTGATCGAATAAATCATCAATACGTGGAAGAGGATAACGATTACGAATGGTGATCTTGTTCAGTTCACGGTAGTCGATACACAATCTCATTCTACCGTCCTTCTTCTTGACAAATAGAATCGGTGCACCCCATGGTGGTACACTCGGGCGAATGAAACCACGTTCCAGAAACTCTTGCAGCTGATCCTTCAACTCCTTTAACTCAATGGGAGCCATACGATAAGGAGCCTTGGAGACAGGTTATGCTCCCGGAACAAGCTCAATGCCAAACTCCACCTCGCGGATAGGAGGACATGGAAGCTCTTCTGGAAACACATCTGGAAACTCTGAAACAATCGGCTGATCATGAATAGAAGGAACCTCTGAAGTTGTGTCATGAATGGTAGTTAGAAAACCTTCGCAGCCATGAGATAATAACGCACGTGCTTGTAAAGCAGAAATAATTTGCATAGATTTTCTTGGTAGGAAAACATTATGAATGTATCCAGGAGCCTGAATATCGTCGAATATGACCCGATATGAATAGCAATCAATCGTAGCGCGATGTGCTACAAACCAGTCCATACCCAGAATCAAATCGAACTCGCACATGTCCAAGGGAAGTGCGTTAACAGGAAGAATCTTGTCATCAAACTCTAAAGGAAGATATCTATATACATGGGTAATGCGAACAGAGTCTCTCATCGGTGTGGATATACTTAACACATTATCAAGTAATGTAGGTGTCATATCAATACGAGCAGCAAATGTAGATATTACCGAATGGGTCGCACCCGTATCAAACAGAACGCATGCAACATGTCCAAACATAAATAGTATGCCAGTAATAGTACCTGAAGTCTTGGTGGCCTCGTCCCGTGTGGTTGTAAATACACGGCCGGACGTAGCTGGCTTCTAGGGAGCATGTCCAGATATACCAGCAATAGTGCCCTTCTTGTAGTCTCGCATAAGGTGACCAGCTTGTCCACACTTAAAGAAAACGCCAGTAGCACGACGACACTCTCCTGGGTGTCTTCGTCCACACGTGGTGTAGATAGGATGGGTATACCCCTCAGAGGGTACCCTGGGTTGCTAAGAACCTGATTCAAAAGATATATGTCAGACATGGTTATTGGAACATAAACATGAATAACGTTGACAATGTGTAGGTTATATTACCAGAATTGGCTGATTGGTTGGCTTGCTAACCTTTATAGTTCTGGTCGTGTCCGTTATCGGAGATCCTGTTATCGTAATGTTAGAATTATGTCACACAGTAGTTTAACATTAAAAAGTTTAAAGAGGGACCTGTTGTTGTTGCCAGAGTAGTTTATGTGTTATGGTAATTGTCACTACCGCCTCTCTTGTCGGATCCATGACGGTCATTATTCTTACAGTGCTTCTTGTAGCTACTCTACGAAGTGGCCGGCTGGTACCGGTCTCCACCCTTATGCCTGAAAGATGAAATTGAATAGTGCATGTTATATAAATAGAAATTTAGAGACATAAAAGAGATGCTAATGTCTGATGGATGGAGTATACCTCTTGTCTGGTCGCTCCAACTCCTCAAACTTATCCTTGTCCTAAAGGATCTCCAAGCTACGAGCAGCATCTGTAACTTGGCCAACATCAGTAAATGTAGCACACAGGAGACGGTCGAGAGTCGACTTATGTTACTGAAAAGCTGAATAACATATAAATACGAGGGAAAACAGATGGCTACAAACGGGAAATCCTAATCATGCATACGAAGGGAATGTCCGTACTGAAGGACGGAATATCCGTACCTCGTGTTCAGTAATGAAGTGAGAATGAAAGCTGAAGGATCTACTCCGACTTCACAGATACTATATAAGGGTCGTCAATGAGTTGTCTGGTTACTGTATACTTTACTATGAGTGTTCTTAGCTTGTTTAGCATGTTCTTATCATGTTTTACCGTTTCATGTATTATCTTATAAATATTCATGGTTTCCATGTATTCTGATTACTGTATTTCATGTATCCATGTGTTACTATACTTGTTGTATCATAATAAGTAATTTTCTAAAAATAGCAGGTTTCCATAAATATTAAGTTTCTAAAAATAGAAAGTTTCCAAAAATATTAAGTTTCCAAAAATAGGAAGTTTTCATATATATTTATAAGCTTGACTAATAAGTCCAAAATATAAGCTAGAGCTTCATAGTCATAATTTATAAGTCATGATGATTAAATTGTAAAGTTTATAAATAATTACTTAGGCTAAAATAATGGTTATTAATTAATAACATAAAGCATGGTTTTTAAATCTGGATTATTAATTAATAACATAACGTGATTTATTTTAATAAAACATAACCTTAGCCAAATAATTAAATAAAGTATGGTTATTAATTTAATTATGTCATAATAAAATACTTAGGTTAATCTCATGAATTATTTCATTTAATAACTATAACCTAAGTTTTCATGAATAATTATATTTTAAATAATTATATCTTAAATCATGTTTAATTTAACTAATATTTCATGTCTTGATTAATTAAATTAGTAAGAGTAATTTAATAAAACATATCCTTGTGTACCCGAGCCCTTAACCCGAGCCTACCGAGACCCCGTGTCCCGGTCGCACTAAACAATCAAACAAAACACTAAACAAAAACCACAGCCTGATTAGCGACAGAAATCTCTGTCGATGTTCTGTTGCGAATCTGACAAAGGGAATCTACAACAGAATTTCTGTCGCTGATTCTGTCGCTAATCTAGAAAAACAAAACAGACCGAGCCCCTGATGTAATCTTGGTATCCCCGCTCGGCCTGAATACCCACCTAGAGCCATGAGGCTCTCAGATCCCACTGTTTTCATTGCATCCCCACTGCTTGGGGTTTTGTGACTTGCGGCTAGCCAAGGAAACACCAACACCGGCCCTTTAAGGGTGTGGCTGTAGGAACAAAATAACCACCGAGAGTCTTGGACTCTCGGTTTGTGTGCACAGCCGAAACCATTTAACCATTTAACCATTTAACCACATGTAAACATATATTTCATCAATTGTTAAGAATTAAAGGAAGAATTAAAAGATTAAGGTTAAAATGATTACTAAAGTAAAAAGCTTTAATTGATTAAGAACGCGCACACAATCCCGTAACCAAATTATATTTCTTTTCCTTTTTCGTCTTGGTGAAGCCGGCGACAATAATAGACAAGGGGGCTAGGGTTTAGGGTTTTCTTGAAAATGTGTTAATGAGATATGTGTTAAGTTTTCCCTGACATGTATATTGTAAATGGGCTGGGCCATAAGGGTCGTTTTCCTTTCTTTGTTCTCGCGGCCAAAGAACAAGCACACATGCACATTTCGTTTTCTTTTCGTGTTTTAAATATTAAACATACTTGTTCGTATTTTAAATTCTCGTTTTTTTATTCTGACATGTATTATTTATTTTACTGAATAAATAATAATAATTGTAACTACTTGGATATGAACATTGGTTATTCTTGGTGCATGTCGGGTATTAATTAACGTAACGTTTCAATTAAATCTGTGACTGCATGTAATTAATGTTTCATGGATTTTTCATGCGGGTTATATATAAGTTCCTAAGGATGATGCACAGGTTAAGTATGATGCCATGTTGGCTCAACAACTCCAAGAACAGGAAAGAAGTGGACCTAGGAAAGGGAGTATAGAAGCTCAGATTAGTTCAGAATCTAAGAGTTTGAGAAGGGGTAGTGATAGTGATAGTGATGAAGAAGAGGGTAGTGAGCATGGTTCTATTGTTGTTATAGAAGAAGAACTAGAAAGATTGGAGTATGGAGAGGGTGAGGCAGGTTTAGAGAAGCTTCAACAGTAGAAGAAACAGGTTGATTTTGATATGCCTTATGTTCCAAACATGTATTTAAAATGGGAAGAAGCTTACATAGAAAACCCTGATATGAGCTTGACTGAACAAATTTGGGGGTTAGAAATCTTGTTGAGAGTTCAAAGAGATTGCAAGGTAATTTTGGAACATAGGGAAAACAAGATGCTTCAGAAGAACAAGACAAGAAGGGAGTTGTATTATATGCTTCTTGGGTGCCACCAAATAGGGTGGACTTACACAAAGCGGTAAACTCTCCTTTGAACATTTGGAGTACCTTGCCTTTCCTATTTGGGAACGTGTTTGTGAGGAAAACACATTCAAGATGCTTTTTGCTGAGAGACAGGAAGAGATTAAAGAGGAGTTGGAGATCAAGAAGGCATCTATCACTCCTAGGCCAATGAAGAAGGGAGCAAATTTTTTGCTTCCAACCGTTGACCCCTATGACGCAAGGCTTAATGATGCGGTTTTAAAGAAGAAAATAGAGCTTTCACCCTTGGAAGCTTCAGAAATTGCAGTTGTGATACCTCTTGATTTCAGAAACCCAATTGTGAGGTATGAAGAAGATCCTGCAGGTTTTTGGAAGATCACCAGATATGGTGATAAGGTACATGTCTTCACTTCTCTTAATTCTTTTTGGCAAGTGGACAGAGAAGATTTGGAGACTTTATAGGGGTTAATGAAGGAGAAATATGATGTTGAGGCTCCTTCCTCACACGGTGGTAATAAGATATGGACAACATTCAAGAGAATGTTTGCCCATGATGAAGCAGATCAAATCTGGTTGGATCTTGATGATTTGAGTGGATTGGAATGGCGTTTGTATTCAGTTGTTGGTGTCTACTATCTCTGCACTTCAAAGTTTGTTGAGTATTTGTTGGTAGACAGGGTTTATCCTTTGTCACAAGACTTACTGAAGAAGATGGTTGGTACCAAGCTCAAGGTTGACTAATCAAGTGACGTTGGCATTGACTTTTTGAAGTTCATACATTCCTAGATCAAAGAAGAATAGGTTGATATGTAAGAATCCTCTCAACATCTTCTTTTTATTCAGAAACTTGATGATCATGATGAATATCAAGTTTAGGGGAGGATTGTTGGGAATAAAAATAGCCAAGTCATCTAGCCGCTGACATAGTACAATCAAGCCACTGACATAGTGTTATCAGGCCGCTGACAGAATAGGCGCAGACAAGAAATATCAAGCCGCTGTCAAGACTTAAAGTCAACACATTTTGTTATGTTAGTAAGATATGCATGAATATTCTATTTTGTATGTTTATCTTAATATATCTTCCTAGAATAGTTGACACGATAACTTTGTGTACAAGGCTCTTTATGTGTATAAAAGGAGCCCTTTAGGTTTATGTTTCATATACTTTCAAACACTGTGTGTTCATCGTTATTATTATTCGAAGTTGAAAGTTTGGTATACGTCCTTTGTTAATTGTTCTTTGTGCCAAGTATTAATTCCGCATAATACTTAGTTTGTTGAATATAGAAAGTTTCTCAAACGTATTATACTTGAACTAATCTCAATAATACATAATCTTAACCGATCTAATTTTGGGATCATAACATGGAAAAAACGTTAAACAGTGTGAAGAAACAAACCTCGTACTTAATTGGGAAAAATGTCATTTCATGTGTCGTGAGGGAATCATCTTAGGGCATAAGATCTCGAAAGCGGGGATTGAGGTAGCAAATTACCTCATCCCAAAACCATCTAGGGAGTCAGGAGTTTCCTAGGCCACGCGGGCTTTTATCGTAGATTCATAAAATACTTTTCAAAAATATCTCGACCCATGACACACCTTCTTGAAAAAGATGCTCCTTTCGTCTTTTCATAAGATTGTGTTCGAGCCTATGAAACTCTTAAGAGGAAACTTACCGAAGCTCCCATTCTTTTTGCACCAAATTGGAATTTACCCTTTGAAATCAAGTGCGATGCAAGTGATTATGCAATGGGGGTCGTTTTGGAGCAACGTCATGCAAAACACTTCTTGCCTATCCACTATGCTAGTAAGATAATGACTGAGGCTCAAATCAAATACACCACATGGAAAAAGAATTACTTGTTGTGGTGTATGCATTTGAGAAATTTAGACCTTATCTTGTCTTAATCAAAAGCATAGTGTATACGGACTATTCGGCTATCAAGTACCTCTTTGTTAAACTTGATGCTAAGCCGAGATTAATTCGTTTGATTCTCCTCCTACAAGAGTTTTATGTCACAATACTTGACAAAAATGAGCCGAGAATCTCGCGGCTGATCATCTTTCTCGATTAGAAGATCCTCACCAAAATGTGCTCGAGAACAAGGAAATTACCGAAACATTCCCTCTCGAGACACTTGGTGTAGTGAACTCTAAAGAGGACTCATCCACCACATGTTTGCGGATATTGCAAATTACCATGCGAGCAACATCATAATCAAGGGTATGACGACTCAACAAAAACGAAAATTCTTTCGAGACGTCAAGTTTTATTTTTGGGACGACCCTTATCTCTTTTGAGTTTGTGTGGATCAACTCGTTCGACGTTGCGTATTTGGCACCAAAGCTTCTAATATCCTCAGAGCTTGTCACGAAGGCCCTACGGGAGGTCATCATGGTGCTAATCTCACGGCTAATAAAGTGTTTGATGTCGGGTTCTTTTGGCCTACTATTTACCAAGATGCACAAACACTTATCAAGTCCGTGTGACTCGTGCCAACGTCAAGGAAAAGCCTCACAAAAGAATGAAATGGCACAGAACATAATCCAAGTGTGTGAGATCTTTGACGTGTGGGGCATCGACTTTATGGGACCTTTCCCATCATCTCATGGTCCTCGTCGCCGTTGACTACCTATCTAAGTGGGTGGAAGCTAAGGCTTTGCCCACCAATGATGTTCGTGGGGTTGTCAAATTCTTGAAGCAATTGTTCGCTCGATTCGGAACTCCTCGTGCCATTATAAGCGATTGTGGAACCCACTTTTGTAACGACCAATTTGAAAAGGTTCTAAAGAAATATGAGGTTACACATCGTATTTCTACGGCTTATCATCCACAAACGAGTGGCCAAGTGGACGTTTCGAATCATGCTTTGAAGAGGATCTTGGAAAGATCAATAGGAGAGAACCGTGCGTCTTGGTCCGAAAAACTCAATGATGCTTTATGGGCCTTTCGTACCACTTACAAGACACCCATTAGGTGCACGCCTTATAAGCTTGTGTATGGAAAAAATTGTCACCTTCCCATTGAATTGGAACACAAAGCTTAGTGGGCCCTAAAGCATTCACTTTGACTTGAAGACCGTGCGAGATCACCGGAAAATACAACTTAATGAATTGGATGAATTGCGTGATATTGCTTATGAAAATTCACTGATTTTTAAGGAAAAAACTAAAAAGTATCATGATTCTAAAATTAAAAACTGGGTTTTTAACATTGGAGATCAAGTGTTGCTATTTAACTCTCGTTTGAAAATATTTTCTGGTAAATTGAAATCCCGTTGGTCGGGGCCATTCACAATCACCCAAGTGTTTCCATATGGGACCATCGAGCTAGCTCAAAATGATGGTCCCAACTTTAAGGTGAATGGTCATAGGGTTAAGCACTACATTTGGTGTGGAAATTCCTTCAATGGAAGACCTCAACCAAGACACCTTCCCCAATGATAATAAGATTGAGGGTATATGTTTTCTATGTTATATGATCTGGTGTTCTAGGGTGGTGGTAGAAGATGATGGCAGCCATTGTTGAGCTAGAGAGAGAAAGTGGTGGATGTATTTGTTAAAGAGAAAAGAAGACAAATTGAATTGAAAAATGAAAAGAGAAAACACAAACAACAACCCCTTCTTAGAAGCCTTGGAGGGGTATTTATAGTCACTCACGCGCCTACAGTATACATAGTTTCCTAGTCTAGTCTTTGCGTGAGTGACTATGATAACTAATGGGAATTCTTAAATGTCGTCACATAAAGTGGATTTCCAACAATCGCCCATGGGACGACGTGTAGAATTCCTTACAATATTTTTCCTAACAAGTACATAATGATTAAGAATAAAAACTTCCATGAAGCGTCTAATGTTGATGAAGTATTCTGAGGTCTTTGACTTCAAATCTTCATTCTAGAGTGACTCATCTTTGTAGTAACTTGTAGTAGAAATACTGTAATGCCACGAGCTAAGTAACCCCACATACTTTTGGTTAAGGAGAAGCTTCTGATTTAACTTCCCCCTAATTCATGCCACATAATCTTGATGTAGAAGCTTTTAATAGCTTCCCCCTAAACCGACAATCCTCATAAGCAGTTTCAAAGCTTTCAATAAAGCTTAGAATGATTAAGCGGACAACGGAATTTAACAAACAAACCCCATCATATGAAATGATAATGTTGCTATGAGTGATTGAAAGTTTAAGGCACACCAAGTAGATCAACAACGTCTCTTCTTGCGCTTTAATAATTTTTCTGAATTTTTCTTCCCCATGAAAGTTCAAATTATGCATACTAGAAAGAATCAAGACATTTCTTCCCCTACGTAGTTGAAGAAAGGAAACCAATCCCATGTATGAAGCCCAAATAATGAAGTGGACACTTTATCCCATTCATGAAGTTGATATCATAACACCAGAGTCAATTAAGTCCCGAAAATGCACATATCTTCTTCCGGAGATGCACCAGAGTAAATTAAATCCCGGAAATGCATATCTCTCCATATAGGATAATGATGATGTTATTGCAATAACCAAACAATTAATTATCGAACAATAGTGTACCTCTTTTAACCATTAGAGACTGTTTCTTTCATCTCTTCCCCTATGTAAGTTGAAAGATGTACTAAACGCACCGAGTTAACACTGATTTTTCTCTGCGGTTATGACATTTATCTCCCCGGAATACCTTCAAATAAAAAGAAGGTGTAAAGTTCATCATGTGTACTCGTTGTGTGTTCAATATGTCTTCTTCTTCCTCTTTGATAGTTTCGAAAGCTCAGAACCAGCAATAAATCGTACGCACATGTACATGAAATCTCGTGAGAATAAAAAATAAGCTGAATTATATTTTGCGAGAATCAGTTGTTGATCGAAATTCTCTACTCTTAAACTCTTCATGGCTATCTTTACCAACCCCTTTGTAGGTTATTTGAAGTGACCACTGATGGAGTAAACCCGATATACCAAACATGAAACTGAATAAGAATTCCTCGACCTTGTGACTTAAGCTTGCACTATTGTTGAATGAGGAACGGTGCAGAATTATCCTTGCTGAGAAATTTCTAAGTGCGCAATATATTACTGAAGAAGAATATAAGCACAACACCTCTTGAAATTATCCACATCGACTATGCGCGTGACATTGAGTACAACAATGTAACCCCTTTAAGTGATAGTTATCCAAGTCATCAACCAACCAACCCGAACCTGGAAACTAGATAAACAAGTCTTCATCCTAATGATTAAGCACGAGCAAGTTATCATTGAAATCATGCATCCAACCAACCCCGATTTCAAAGATAAAATAAGAACACGCCTTCGAAAAATCCGTCTTCAAATTCAAATAAGAATACCCGATCAAATCCGTAGCCACTAAAATTCAAATATAGGCAATTTTCTTAGTCTCATCAAATAAATCTTGTCACAATGTCTCGTCACCTTTTCACGTCATTTTTTTCATTTCGAGGTCCAATTATATCCGGTATGACAATATAACAAAATTTAATCTTTAACAAAAAGTTTATAATAAACTTGTGTAAAATTAAAGTTTATAAATTTGAAACCCCAAATATTATTGTGCTTTCATTTACTAGCCATCATAATACTATAAATACCGAATATAAGAAACTCATGTATTAACACATAAGTGTTAACACTCGGCCCATTTACAAAATACTATTCGGTAGAAATAAGTATTGACACAAAATGATCATAGGGGCTTACCTCACGTACATGCATTTGACCTTGGAACATGACTTTCACACTTAATATGGTCCACTTAACTGAGCGTTACACATAACATCCTTTATCCAATACTCGGCCCATCATACATGTTAAGAACCTGGTCAAAGTTTAGGGGTATAAAAGAGTCAAACCCTAATCTTAGTCACTCATCCTAAACCTAATCTCCAAAACACACATCGCTTTTCTCTCAAACACATTCCCTAAACCTACTCATAAACATCACCACCCCTTTTCTTCCTCACCTTTTCTCAGCCACCAAATCAAACGCATCATACAACCCATCTCCAATCTTTGTCTCATACATCAATCCCATCTATATTAAACCAAAAAAAAACTCGAATCATCCTTTAAAGTAGTCTCCCATCGTCAATCAATGGATCCAACTTCTAGATCACATCCATGGTCTCGGGTAGGCATATTTTGAGCATGCATGTTGTTTCTTTTAATCGAATCAAAGGCAGATCATAACATAATTGTTATTGATCTTACTTTAAATTCGAATATCAAAGATGGTGTAGACCATAACATGAATCTGTGATGATTGTTTGTATTTCGTGTAATTAGTACTAATCAAAACAAAGATAAGAACAGAACATAATTGTTTTAGTTATTTCTTTTAAAGTTTTCGAACATGGAAAGAGATGGGATTACCCAACATAGATCTATGATGAGTACTTGTTTTCGTGAATAGATCTTTAAGAGATATTTACATGCTATAGCATCACACACGAAAAAAGTAAGTAACTGAGATCTTTAATTTGTTTAAGTTTCCGAGTCTAGTTAGGATATGAAACATAGGGATGTAGATCGAGTCGAGTTTGCTGATTTTGTGAGGTGAGATTGGATCAGTGATGATTGAGGGTGGGATGGGTTTTAATAAACATGCTTTTGGTTTTAGTCTCAGTTTTGGTCTCAGTTTTGGTAAAGCAAAATCATTTCGTAATGCTAATCAAAAACCACAATCCCGCAATATTTTAAACAAGATTTCGGAATATTTCTAAAATCAATGATTTGGCAATATCGTAACAAAACCCTCATCTCGCAATGAAAACTTCTGATTTCGTAGTGTTTTAATTTGTTCATTTCGCAATCTGATCATCCCATTTTGCAATGTATTTCGCAATAAACAGGAGTCTCATTGCGCAATATTTTCTGTGTTATTTCGCAATATTGCCTGACTGTCATCTCACAATATTTTGAAAAACGTGTCCAAAAGTAATTTTTCGTGATTCCCGGATCTGGGTTTTCTGGATCTTATCTTATCTTCAAAAAAGAAAGAAACCCAGAAAAAAGATGGTGATACCAGTTCTGAAAAAATAAAGTGTAACTTTGGACCATAAAGGTGAAACCAGAAATGATATAATAAACTATATGAGACTGATACCAGATCTAAAACTATGATACCATTGAGACCAAAACTTCTGATAAAAACAGTGACAAAAAATACAATAACCGTGACAGAAAAATTTAAACAGATTGAGACAAAAAAGATTAGACCACCAAATCAATAACAAAACGCATTCAATCCAAGGATTGAACCATAGCTATGATACCGAATGTAGGTTTGCTATTTTATATGATCTGGTGGTCTAGGGTGGTGATAGAAGATGATGGCAGTCATTGTTGAGCTAAGGACAAAAAGTGGTGGATGTATGTGTTAAAGTGAAAAGAAGACTGCATGTGGAATTAAAAACCACAAGCTCTTGATAGAGATCCATCTAATGTGTTGCTGAAAGAAGAGCATGCTCATTATCTAGTTGCTTTTAAAGAAGCTTCTCTTGATGAGCAACGCTTCCTTCGTCAGAAATCTAAAATTGAATGGCTTGATGCAGGAGATTCTAATACGGCTTATTTTCATAATTCGGTTAAGAGTAGGGTTGCTCGTAATCGTATTGAAATGGTTCGTGACTCTCATAATGTTCTTCATGATGGTGGTGTTGTGCCTGGTGCTTTTGTTGCTCATTATGTGCAGTTTCTCGGCCAGGCAAGTGATTCAGGTGCTTTTAATACTTCTAATTTGTTTGTTCGAAAGCTTGGTGCTCTGAAAGCTGCCCATATGGTTAGAGTCATCTCTGATTTTGAAATTAAAAGCACGTTATTTTCCATGAGTGATGATAAAGCGCCTGGTCTGGATGGTTTTACTGCTGCTTTTTTTAAGAAGTCTTGGGATATTGTGGGTGCTGATTTTTCATGTGCTATTCGTGAGTTTTTCTCTAATGGAAAACTGCTTAAAGAGGTAATCATATTATCATTGCTCTTACCCCTAAGGTTTCTGTCCCAAATATGATTACTGATTATCTCCCCATATCTTGTTGTAATGTTATTTTCAAATGCATTAGCAAGATAATTGCTCATCGTATTAAAGGGGATTTAGGTGATTTGGTTAATATTAATCAATCTGCTTTTGTTCCGGGTCGTAGGATCTCGGATAATATATTATTGACGCAAGAGTTGATGAGAAATTACCATTGAAATTTTGGTCCTCCAAGATGTGCTTTTAAGGTGGATATTCAGAAAGCTTATGATACGGTGGACTGGCAGTTTCTTCGTAACATTCTGATTGGTTTTGGATTCCACCATTTAATGGTTGATTGGATTATGAGGTGTGTTTCTACTACTTCGTATTCTATTTGCATTAATGGTAATCTATATGGCTGGTTTCGACAAGGTGATCCGTTGTCTCCGTATCTTTTCACTTTAATTATGTAGATTCTTTCTCTCATGTTGCAGCGAAGGGTTCTTAATGTGGAGGAGTTCTATTTTCGTTACCGCTGTGAGCAGCAACGTATTATAAACCTATGTTTTGCAGATGATCTCTTCTTGTTTGCTAGGGGTCACTTGGATTCTGTGCATGTTATTATGGATGCGTTGGAGGAATTGAAGATAGCTTCGGGTTTGGTTCCAAGTATCCCCAAGAGCACTGTTTTCTTTTGTAATGTATCCACTGCTGTTAAAAGTAGTATTTTACATATCATGCCTTTTGCTGAAGGCGTGTTACCTGTCAGATACCTTGGTGTTCTGCTCATTTCGTCTAGGCTTCTATATAGGGATTGTGAAGTCCTTCTAGAAAAGCTTGAGAGTAGAGTAAATGATTGGCGCAATAAGTTTCTTTCTTTAGCAGGAAGACTCCAGTTAGTTCGTTCAGTGCTTTCATATATGCATATTTACTGGCCGTCTGTCTTTGTTTTACCTGTTCGGATTATTCATGATTTGGAACAGCTTATGAGAGGCTTCTTATGGTGTCAAGGTGAAATGAAGAAAGGTAAGGCTAAAGTTGCTTGGGACTCTGTCTGTACCCCGTTTTATGAAGGTGGCCTTGGTATTCGTAAGCTTTCTGATTTTAATACTGCTTTAATGGTTTCTCGTATCTGGTGTATCCTTACTCGTAAAGATTCTTTATGGGTTAAATGGATTTATTCTTACAAGTTAAAGGATAGAAGTTTTTGGGACATTCCATGTATTGGTGATATGAGTTGGGGATGGAGAAAACTTCTCCAGATTAGATCACGTATTCGTCAGTTTATTTGGTACAAGATTAATAATGGTAAGGATGCTTCTATGTGGTTTGATAATTGGGCAGATTTGTGTCCATTACGGGACGTTCTTACGGTTCGTAGCATCACAAGATCGGGGCTCTCTCTTTCTAATAAGGTTAGGGATCTTATCATTGATAGTATTTGGCAGTGGCCGCAGGAATGGAATGCTAGATTTCCGAACATTGTCTCTATCCCTGTCCCTGTTATTAACGATGATAAGGATGATGATTTGATGTGGCGGGATATAAATGGGGTTTTACATCCTTTTTCAATTTCATTAGCATGGGATTCCATACGGTATAGGGCGGTGATGGTTAATTTGTACCATGTTGTTTGGTTCGCTCATTGTATTCCTCGTCACTCTATTCACTTGTGGTTAGTGGTTAGAAGAAAATTGAAGACTCAAGATCGGCTTAGGCAATGGGATGTTGGCCCATTGGTGGATTTAAGCCTTCTTCGATGTCCTCTGTGTAAATTGGTGCCGGATTCTCATGACCATCTTTTCTTTGAATGTTCTTATTCTGTGCAGGTTTGGTCTAAGGTTCGGGTCCTTTGTGATATGTGTTAATGCAAGTAATGCCTAAAAACATTATTAGTGTTAACTAATCTTTCTTAGTTTTGATCACAACAAACCATACAACACATTTAGTGTAGAAACACAAAATGAATTATTTAACTAACACTATCATCAAGGTAATAATCATATCACTAACCTTTCTTAATCATACTTAGTGATCATAAAAATGATTATCCTTAAAACTCACTTTTGCTAATAAGACAAAAGACTTTTTAATAAACTTTCTTTTTTAGAAAATGTTTTATTAAAATGGAAAATGAAAATTTGAAAATGGCATATTCCAAATGCTGTTAGAATATCCTTTGAAGGGTTTAAATACCTCAGATATTCCCACCCCACTAAAAGACAAAAAACGGAGCGGAGTCTAGTGGCGGTACCTTAAGTACCTACGCGGTACCTTAGTGATATGGTACCGCGGGGTGAGATAAGGTACCGCGCACAGTAGCCGTTATATATCCGTTGTAACTTTGTCTCCTTTAAATAGTGGGTCAAATCTAATTTTCCAGCAAGCCTCTTGGACGTTTTCTCAGCCCCTTTTCTATTTTCTATAGCATAATCATTAGTAAATGATCACTTAATTTGTTAAGGATGTTTACATATGATTATCCTCTTGATCCCCTCCTTTCCCATGTCCAATGAGAAGATCACTCACTCACTAGTGTAGTGATAAAGATGAACTTATGAGCTAGTCATATTCATCATGATACCTTTGTGTTTTAGGTCAATCCAATGTATTTATGAATACTTGGACTAGTTGTGTTCATCCAAGTTATTTGTGAATACTTGGATTTGTTGTGTACATCCATTGCATATGTGTTTGCTTGGATTTGTGTTGTGTAAATCCAAGCTACATGTGTGTACTTGGATAAGTCTAGTTGAGTTGTAATAGATTTGATTAGTTCTCACTAAACTATAAAGTGATGTGGTTGTGTCTTGTGAGTTCTCACTAAACTTTAAAGTGACTAGTAGTTGTGTTGTGTGAAGTTCTCACTTAGCTACAAAGTGAAGAGTCGTGAAGATTGGTTCTAGCTTTCGATTAGAACTCGACATCTAGCCTTGTGTCGTAAAATGGTGAAGTAGGCAACGTCGTGAAGATTGGTTCTACCTTAAGATTAGAACTCGACATCTAGCCTTGTGTCGTTAAATTGTGAAGTAGGCAACGTCGTGTAGATTGGTCCTAGCTAAAGATTAGGTCTCAACATTTAGCTTAGTGTCGGAAAATAATGTAAGCAGCAATGTAAGGTTTTCTCCGCCGAGAAGGGAGCTTGTGGATATAGTGGAAATCTCGAGTAGGTGTACTCGAGGAGTGGAGTAGAAACGAGGATAGAGCCTCGTTGTCGAACCACTATAAATCTTGGTGTCTTCCCACTAGGTTGTCTCCTTCCTTGCTCTTTACTTATTTCATTATCATTATACTTGCTTATTATTCTTGCTAGTGCATTTCAATTGAACCTAATCATTATGCAACTTAGCTTTAAGTAAAAGATAGTTTTGATACAAACCAAATTAAAAGAAATTTTAATTTAGTCACCAATCGAAGAGAAACTATTCAACCCCCCCTCCCCTTCTATTTTCTAAAATTGGTATCAGAGTGATGGTCACTCAAGATCTTTGAAGTATATTGTACTTTAAAACTTGGATCGATCCATTGTCTCCTCAAATTAGAAGGTCTAGTTGTACTAAAGTTTCTCTTTGGTCAAAACTATGTTTTCTTTGAAAAATAGGTCTTGTAATTGATAACATTGCATCCCACTTAAGATTAGTAGCCTTTATTCATTTTAGATATACTCTTGAAATGTATCTACTAGTTTGCATCTTGCTTTGTGTAGGTACTCATGAAGATCAATCACTTAATTGGTTGTGGATTGAGTTACTTGCACTTGTAGAAGAATCATCTTCATTGATCTTAACATCTTTGAATGATGATACCAAGATGATTGGGAATGATACTAGTCCTTGAAGACTTAGTACTCATCATAGTCATTGATTGGGCATAGCACTTATTCCTTCATGGATTGCTCTTTGTGGCCAAGGTACGCTTTCGTTCTCCCACACGCCCTTTGATCATTCTTTTGATCATTACTTGACTATTTGCTTGTTCTCGGCATCCTTGCCTTGACACTTATTTGTGGTTTGTGCTTCTTTTCCTTTATCCTCTCAAACCTTCATTGCTTGGATACTTGACTCACTATGGTGATGTAGAGTGAGTTAGTAGAAGCTTAAAGTATCAAGCATGATTTCCATGGTTTGCACCCATACGGTTAGTAGGCCCTTTGTGGGAGAGAAAGTGAATTAATACTTTGCTCATATTTTAGTTTAGACTAAGACTATTATTGAAAGTGATCTTAGTTTAGACTTGAATAATTGCTTTGTGCTTATTCATTACCAAAGCCGTTTATCGTTTCGCCGGAAAGGCACGTCTTAAACCACTATATATGACACAAGCTCTTCGTTTCAACTACTTGAAGATTGTCATTAATCCCTTGAGCATTGATCCTAGTCTTGATTCACTTCCCTTGATTTCTCTCTACTTAGTCGTTTTGCTACGAGTAGTCGTTTGTCCGTTTCGGTTCTTTTCGATCTTGATTTAACTCGTAATCCTTCGTTAAGGCATATTGCTTAGTGTTATGATGATCCATTGATATTCTAAAAGGCTCATGATTTAATTTTAAGTATTTTAGAAAAACTGGATTTTCAAAATTTGACGTTTTTCAGAGATAGAAACCTGCCTCTGCAGGCGGTTCCTTATCTCCGCGGCTCAAACCCGCGGTTCCTTACCGATAAGGTACCGTGGGCAGTAACTTTTGTCAGAGCGTCAGTTTGTTTTTTTTATTCTTTTTCAAACCAAACTCTCTCTCTCCCAAAAACGCACAGCCGACGGGTTTTACCTTTTTCACCATTGTTGAAGCTTCCAAAACCTTCAATCACTCAAATTAATTGATTCCAAGTTGTGGGTTTCACTCATCCTTCATCTAACATCAATTAATTGTAAGTATTTTCTTTCAATTTCATCTATTTTGTTCTAGGGTTCATCCTTTCATAATTGGGGATTTTTAAAATTGAAATTGAATTAAAACCTTAATAGGAATGTGGGTTGACATGGTAATCTTGCTATGATTCCTTTGGTTGATATTCATTAAGATTTCACTAAAACCCACTTATAGAACAAATCCGAATTTAGGCTAAATGATTTTGGTTGAATTATGGATTTGAGATGAACCCATGAACAAGTAGGTAATGACATTGTTAATGCTTACCTAAAAACCTTGTTTTGAAAAACCAATGTTCTAATCCATTGTTGATATAACATAGATCATGTGTCCTTGGTCAATGATGGAATAGACACATTGTGAACATGAAAATGATATGGATTCAATCCTATGTTTGTCAAGAAATTGATATAACACATTTTCATTTTTCGTTTTCCTTTTTATTTTTTCATATGAGTGATTGGAGAAATATTGTCTTGTGTTTATTTAGGTACTAGTGATGCCTTCACAATACCAAAAGGATCATCAACTCACCACACAATATATGCCTAACCTATACGACTTTTGTCCCTCAACTCACCTTGCCCATACCTTTTCCTCTCTTCAATCTCGTTGCTTTCATGAGGGTAGAGTTGTCCAAAAAGATATCAAGGATTATGTCTACATCAAGTCCATGTTTGAAAACATTGGATTTGGTTGTTTGTTGAACATTAAGGAAGACATCTATCCTCGATTCCTATTGGAGTTCTTTAGCACATACTCCGTCATTGAAAACAATGATGGAATATTTGTTAGGTTCATCTTGAACGATCAACTCATTCAATACTCTCTCGAAGTGTTTGGTCAAATTCTTGATGTCCCATTTGAAGGCACTTGTCGCTTCACGGATAAATGGAAGCTTAGTGCTCTCCTTGAATCCTACAATTGTCCTCCAAATGATCATGAGGAAATTGATCTTGACTTCATTATCGACATCGTCTCCAAAAAGCGTAATCGACCCGTTAAGAGAAGCCTTCATACTAAGGTACGTTCGGTAAAACGTCATGAGGTTCTCTTGAGCGACCTTAATGATAATATGGTTCAATGGACCAATATTCTTAGGGAAAATGTGTTTTGTCTTGGTGGAAACCGGGATCATGTTCCGGCGTGTTTAGTGCATATGCTATATTGCATCTTTACCAACACCAAGTACAATTTGGCATATTTTATCGCTCAACGGATCAATTATGCTATTCACAAACCCAAAACAAACCTCCCTTATGCAATGCTCCTCACTTGCCTTTTTAAAAGGGTTGGCCGTGATTTTCCAAATCTTGATCTTTCTCAGTTTCAACCGGTCAAACGGGTCATGCTACCTATTCAAGAGGTATATAAGAGAAAGACAAGATCTGATCGAAAATTCGACCAACTAGAGCTCAATGATGAGGACATGGACATGCCAACAAGTGATGGTGATGGCATTGGCACAAGTGCTCCCATTGACTCTTCGAGTTCTTCTCACCACTCCACAAACTCATTCGTGGATGGTTTAGATGTCATTGCTTCCCCTCCCCACCATTCCTCTAGTGAAGTTCCTAGTAATCTCAATTTAGAGGAACTTTATCGTCAAAATCTTCGAACCCGAGGTGATTTGCATGAACACCGAATTGAGTCAAGAAAGGGAATCAAGTATCTGGGAAAAATGATCAAGGACTTAGGGAAGAAAAGGAGGTGAAGACTTTAAGAAGTGTCAAAGTTTGGTTATCTTTTGCAGCTTAAACATTTGCTTATTAACTCTTTGTCTTAGTTGTTTATTTACTTATGTTGCATGTTTGGACTATTACCTATTTTGATCCTAAATGTTGCTTACGCAATGATATTTGTGTTTTGCATAGCTTTGTGCATGCCATATGATAGTTAGCTTATTAGATTATGATCTGTAGTTAACTTTGGCTTGTGAAACTTTTGGGAAAAATCTGGGTTTATAAAAAACTAGGAAGGGAAATTTTTGAAAACCTTCTGGTCGCGGTTCCATATCGACCCGCGGTTCCTTATCGATAAGGTACCGCCGGTCCTAGATAAGGAACCGCCGGCCACTGTGCATGACAGCATCTTTGCTTTACACTGTTTTCTTAATTTTGTGTAAACCTTGCATGATTTTCAGTAATAAACTGCACATTTCCTAAACTAGGGTATCTAAATTCATTATTCACCTAAAATGATTTTAACCCATTACTAGTTTGGATCATCCCCTCAACCATTTAAACCCACCTTGTTTGCCATGTTCTTCACACATCAAACATACTTCCCTAAACCTTAAACCACCCTAATCAACCATGGTGTGTACCAAAACCTCAAACACTTCCAAGACCTCCACCCCAAGAAAAACTCTCAAAATAAGGATTAAGGTAGCTAAGCCTAACTCTTCACCTTTCCTCACACCTAAGAATGAGAATGTTTCTATCCTCATTTCTTCATCACCTTCCCCACCTCTTGCACCATGCAAGACCTCCTCCACCCATGGTACTAACCACTCCATCGGTTCTACCTCCTCTTCATTCAATTCTAGAATGAATGAGCTTTCTTCACCCTTCACTCCAAGTGCACCCTTGGAAGTGACCACACAACCTCAACCAATCCAAAGCATTCCTTTTGGGAATGACTTTGATGACCTTTTGGTGACTTCACCATTTACCCCTCACAACTCACCCATTTCACCAACCTTGGAGGATTCACCTCCACACTCACCCTTTTCCCCTTTGGGGAACATGCCTCCACTTTCACCCACTTCACCATTGGAGAACTTGCCTCCTCCTCCTCCACCCAACTCAAACATCCCAATTTTGGGTGTCCCTCTTTCCCTCCTCTTGGGTGATCCTTACTTTGGGTTTCAACAAACTCATGGTCCTAGTTGCCCATGTTGTCTTTACAATCACTACATCATCCATAACCTTAGGATGGACATGTATGAACTACATAGGAGGTTGCAAAACTTCTTGCTTGCTTTGTTCTCCATGCCTCCTCCTAGGAGATGAATGATGGAGTTCTTTCAATAAAGATTTTCAACAACAAGCCAAAGAAAACCACCTATCTAGATTTAATGATAAGCTTTTTTTTTTTGGTAAAAGGGTAGCAATGACCCCGGTAAATAGAACCAAAAAAAGCGTTGAAGTACAAGGAATGTGGCTGAAATGCCACATTAACCGCAAGCTACAGGCAGCTTGTTAAACAAAATGTTTACGACAGGCCATAAACATTAACTAGTCTAGAATACTGGAAATATATAAACTAGACAAAAACCAAGACGATAACATAAAGTTACGAGGAAAATAATAAAATATCAACATGCGATCAGCCAGTAAGAGTGCTTGCCCCAATATGAGTATTGAGAAGATTCACCGATTCATCAAAGACGACCTCGACTCCCTCCTCCTCCTCATTATCTTCCTCGCTTACTTGAGCCCCTTCATCAATACCAGGCATGGACAAAGATGAAAATTTATTAGATGTAGAAACACTGCTCATTTGAGCTTTAGCCTTGTTCGGACCATTAAGATTGCTAGACTGCTGTAGCTGACCAGATTTAGTATTCAACTTACTACTATTATCAGCACTCGTACTTGTAGAATCCAAGTGAGTTTTTGGGCGAAAAACAACCGTCTTACCTGCTTGGAAACCCTTGCTCAATGGAACACCTCTCGGAACTTGATTCCCCAAATTACCTTTGTACTTCTTCCTCTTGCTTTGCACTTGTTGGAACCCATCATTATCAACATGAATTGTCACTTTTTCAACCGTTATAGGTTTAACAATTTTCGGACAAGAATCAACTGAATGACCAAAAATATTACAAGTATGACATCTAGGCGGTTTCCATTCATATTCAACTCGAATTAACTCCTTAGTACAACCCGAGCCTTCAAGATCAGGGACACCAATAGTAACGTTATCTATAAACTCCGAATCAGCATTCATCTCAATAAGACAACGAGCAAAACTACAACGACCCCAAGACTCTTTGCACATATTATCAGTATAATTATCCATCATAATAAGCTTACCAAGAAACGAAGCAATTAAACTAATACCTTCCTCTTCAAATACCTGTAGCGGGACATCATGAAACTTAACCCATACTGGAATACGAGTTAGTTCCTCCTTTAGAAGATTCGTTTTCATAGTCCATTTCTTAAGAAAAATTGGTGAATTACGAACCATCCACGAACCACCTTCCAGAACCGCATTAAGACCCTCAGTAGATCCAAATTGAAAAAAGAAGAAACCTTTCTCATTCATCATGATACGCTTAAGACCATGTTTTGCCCAGTTATTCTTAGCAAAATACTCAACCACAGGGAATGCAATCCTTTTACCAAGAAAGTAACCATATAAAGTGTTATGGTAGCGAGCATTTACTGTTTCAACAACCTTCCTAGGAATAGTGATATTAACCCCTTCATAAACATTTTCATTAAACGAAGAAGAGACTACATTAATACCTCCATTAGTAGACGTAACCATATCACCTTCAAATCTGCAAAGTAACATCAGAATTTCTTTAGCACGATCAGGTGAGATCAATTCCCACAACGGATGTTTCTTCATACTTAATTCATGCATAAATTCACTCGCTTCAGCAAACGTGCGAATCGTTACACCAAATAATTTCAAAACCGCATGTAGATTACACAATTGCATACCATTAATGGTAGCAGCCTTAGCTTCAAGGTCTGTTTCCTTAGCCAGTTGTGCAGAGTGCACACTCGAACCACCTGAACTGAGTGAAGAAGTGCTGCTAGTTAAATTCTTATGGCGTTCACACAAAGCTTTATAATAAAGCATAGTCGTCTCCTTAGGTAAAGTAGACCATTTAGGAAATTTGTTTGCCTTCACACCATTTGCAAACACTTCAATGTCACGCACAGTATTCAAAGGAATAGAAAATAAATTAGATATCTCCTCTAACGTTACCTCAAGAGTAGACACCTTACCCGCATCCATCCAACCTGTAAATAATGACTTATCACTTTCATTACTCGAATCCACCATAGCTTCAACAAATCGATCAAACGAAACACAGCCCTAACCACGATAAATAAACCCTAAACAAAACAGTAACTTGTTTTTTTTTTTTTTAATCGTAACAACCACAAAGGATTAACAATACTGAAACTATACTGAAAGAGCAAAATAGATCGACTCTTAGTAACCAAACAAACAATAGACGCTAAACCTAAATTGTAAATAAATAGCAGCCGACCAATCTCCTTCAAAGGTCAGCCGACCAAACAAATGTCAGCCGTCCAATGACTAAACAAAGGTCAGCCGTAATCCACTTAATTCAGCCGACCAATTAATGATATGAAGAAAATAATTGCTTGCAATGATTGCTGCAATTAAAAAATAATGTCAGCCGCAATTAATTGTCAACCCACAATTAATAAACCAATAAAGGTGAGCCGAACAATTAAGAATTGAGTCAGCCGACAAATTAGAATTGAGGTCAGCGAGATGCAGAAGCAATTAATTCCAACCACTTAAAATATCGTACCCAAAAAACAATAAAAGCGACACAATTTAAACAATCAATCGACAAACTCTGTCCAGGTAGCACCAACCAAATAAAGACAAAGAACCACCGACGGGAGCAACAGACAATCGCACAATAATGACAGCCAAAAAAAACGAAAAAAAAACCAATTTAATTTACCCTAAAATCAATCAACCAAATAAAGACTTTGTTAACTCAAGAATAATCAATGATTATTCGAGAAAACAGCATCATTAGAAGGTATTCGGATTAAAGGAGAAAAAAAATTAGGATATGAGAAGAAGGGATTTTTTGGCAGCCATTGATGTTTTTTGGGTTTTTTCCAAATTTAATGATAAGCTAGCTATGTATTAGTTAGTTTTATTTATCTTTGTACTTGTTTCATGATACAAGGTTTTTGCTAGGTTCAATTAATCTCTTAGAATCCTCTCGAATTGATCTCGGTTCTAAGTGGAATGATTGTTCTTGGTTACTAAAAAAGGGGGTTTAGTTTTCTAATCTACTAAAAATTTTAAATGTATTAAAATGAAAACTTAAATCAAAAACAATTAATTTAATGACAATTAATAAAAACTTGAATTAAAATAAAAAGTAAATATTAAGAACAGTAAGAACAGTAACAATTAAAGATGCTCAAAAGAAGATTGATTCGGAAGTAAGACCTTGATTCGGAACTTTTCACTCGGAACTTGGTTCGGAACCCTTGATCCGGAACTTTTCACCCGGAAGTCTTCATCCGGAACTTTGGTCGGAAGTTGGTTCGGAAGTGTTGACTCGGAAGTTCATCCGGAAGTTTTAAAGAAAATTGATTCGGAACTTTGAAAAATCCTTCACTCGGAACTTTGATTCGGAAGTTTACCCGGAAGTTCGTTCGGAACTTTATGCGGAACTTTGATTCAGAAATTTATTCGGAACAATCAATTCATTCGGAACTTTTTAATTCATTCGGAACTTTTAAACAAAAAATACTTTTTAACTCATTCGGAACTTTTAAACAAAAAAAACTCATTCGGAACTTTTAAAGGAGACTCATTCGGAACTTTTCAAAAACATATTCATTCGGAACTTTCTTGTTCATTCGGAACTTTGGTGTTCATCCGGAACCTGGGAACACTCAAAAACAGAAGCTTACCCGAAGAACAGGGAAAACTATTTTAATGCCAAAAATACCAAATTTTTCACCAAATCTTAAATAAAGCTAAACACCAAGCATCTACTAACCATAAACTACAAATCCCATCAATAAAAACATAAATCCCAACAACTTTTAAGGATCAAATCAATCAATTAAGAACTTGAAAACTTGAAATAAAAGATGATGATGAACAAGATGAAATGGAAAGATTAAACAAGAACTTGTATTGATGATTAATGTTTTAACAATCACAAAACAAAGATTAAAATTATAAGATTTGAAGAACAAAGATTAAAATCTCCAAACACCCTAGTGGTGTTGGTGATGCTACGAAACAGAAAGGAGAAAAAAGTGGAGGAAAGAAAAAAACTAAAAAACTCCTTCAAAGTGTGTGAGGGGAACCCTTTATATAGGTGTTCCCTTTGGTTGGTGAGTGGGCTTTCTCCCGTTCTTCTTGTCTTCTCGTCTTTTCAGAAAAGTTGACGTTTTCGATTCTGATTCGGGATTTGTCGTCGATTAAATTCAACTCGTCTTTTAATTTCTTCGTCTAATAGACTTGAGTTTCTTCGACTTATGTAAATCTTCCATCTTTGGTCCTTTTCTTCGATAAATCTTCGAATAGGCCCAGTGACTTCAAATCTTTTGCATCTCTTGGACAATAGACATTATCTTGAGTCTTTTTCTTCGGTAAAACCCGTGCAATCCCATGTTTTCTTTAATATTCATCCGGTTAGCTCTGAAAACACAATAAACACAAAAACCACGCATAATTCCAAACAAATGATATTAAATACGTGTTTTGGTCTTGTTTTAGCCAGAATTAAGTGGTAAAAGGATGGGTGTTTACACACCTATCAAATCCTCTACACTTAACCATTGCCATGCCCTCATGCAATGCTTAGTGATAAAGCAATTTTACACTTTTCTCATAATCAATCAACCTTGGCCTTATTCAAATACTACTGAATAAAAATTAAGGTACTAAAAGAAATTAAAACTTAGAAGGAAACAAAAGGATAGAAAACCATCTTCACTTGAAAATAGCTGCATGGAAATAACTTGCAAAGAGATCAATAACTTACATTAGGGCTTTGGTGCTGCGAAGATTTATCATCCTCAAGATTCACGTTCCCCAAACTAAGCTTAATAACGAGATCATTGTTATTATAAGTTAGCAAATCAAACACTTACACACATGGCTCAATTATATGCTTAAACTCCCTTATTCCTAGGTGTTTCTCTTATATTTTATTTTTGTCTTAGAATGATCATGAAGATGCATTTTTGGACTTATTTCGATAGTTTATTAAGGCTGAAAGCAAAGTAGGACGATTTGATCAATAGTTAGCTAAAGGACAAAATCTCTTAAAACTGCTTCTCGGGATATCAAAAAGTTCATATCTTGGCATAACTCGGTTCACGATTTGAGACCTTTCTCGGGCCGATATTTGGCATGTACTTCATACTTCATATCTTGAGAGACATGCTTGAGATAATGGTCTTCTCATCGTTCATAGAGTTTCTTCACTTGGAGACTTTTGAGAGGTACTCCAACTTTGTTGACCACGACTTCATGATTATTTCTTCAATCTCTATTTGGGATTTTGAGATACAAGGATCCGCCTCCTTTTCGGACTTGGATCTATTTATCCTCATACCTTGTTAGGGTCTTTTCGGATAGACTTCTCCATCATCTTTATGGGAGTTGATTGCTTTTCGCCGTGAGTCTTGATCCTTCATATTGACTTTGGGAATAATGCTTTTCACATCACCTTGGATCTTTACCAATAAAATGGAATCCTCATGCCTTGTTAGGGCCTTTTCGGACTCGCCAATCTTCGCGCCCCGCTTCATAAGTTATGCCTTGGCTATGAACTCTTATCATTACCGAGCAACTTTTAAACGATCTTGGGCTAGAAGCTAAGTAACTTTTCAAATCGTACGACCTTACTTATTGCAGATAAATTATTAGCAAGTGATGGGAGAATAGGCAAATAATTACACCAAGTGAGCTTGTGCAAGAATACCGACTTATAATTGACTCTATCATTTCTCGTCCTCCACAATTTAAAATCTCAAGTAATGAGACTCGTGGATACTTAGCCTAATAAACCAATTAAGGTCTACATGGTTAAGGATACTAGCTAGAATAAACTTGGATAAGTCTATTCGGGTTGAGTCAAAATAAACGCAACGGGCCTAATATGTCAAAGACTTCTAAACTAGCTACACCACTTTATTAATATTTTTGACTTTATTGCGGGATATATACATACGAAAGCAACGATAAAAATTTAAAAATTACGACTAAATGGCCAAAGTTAATAAAAAATTTGAAAAATGTTGAAAAATATGATTTTCTGTTTAAATGAAGGCATTTTCATGGAAAAGTCCACTTAAAACTTCGATAGAAGTCCCCCCTACACTTAAGATAAACATTGTCCTCAATGTTTTAGCATGTGGGAAAAGTTTCCCCTACACTTATGACATTGTGCACGTTGGTTAACTCAAGTTAAGGAAGAGACGACTAAAGTGATCAATTTCAAATGTGAGTATGAAGAAAATTGAATCACGATAGTTGAGAGATAGAACCGGATTTCGGATAACACGGGAGCACGGTTCTTCCGAGATTCCAAGAGTGCACTTATCCCTATAATCACATCACTACACAAAAACAAACACCCTATAGAGGTCCCCCTACACTTAGGAGGTTAAATGGAAAAGGATAGATACTCGGGCTGCCTCCCGAGGAGCGCGTGTTTTTGATGACCGAGTCACGAGCCTGACTCGACCCAAATTTAGTTCATGGGGAACGTGGTGAGGGATGGAATCATCTCTTGAGAGATGTCCTCACCAAAGTACAATTTCAAACGCTGGCCATTCACCTTGAAGTTGGGCCCATTTGGCTGAGAAAGGTCAATGGTGCCATAGGGAAAAACATTGGCGATGGTGAATGGACCAGACCAGCGGCTCTTCAACTTGCCTGAGAAGATCTTCAACCGAGAGTTAAAGAGTAAGACTTGATCACCAACATGGAACTCTCGGTTCTTGATTTTAGCATCGTGGATCATCTTGGTCTTCTCCTTGTAGATCAATGAGTTCTCGTAAGCTTGATTCCTCAATTCTTGTAGCTCGTTGAGTTGAATCTTGCGAAAATCACCGGCTTTGTTGATGTCGAAGTTAGCCCACTTCAAGGCCCAGTATGCCTTATGTTCCAGCTCGATAGGGAGGTGGCAAGCTTTCCCGTCCACAAGACGATAGGGTGTACAGCCGATCGGGGTCTTGTAAGCAGTACGGAAAGCCCACAGAGCATCATCTAACTTATCGGCCCACGCGGCACGATGCTCTCCCACAGTACGCTCCAAAATTCTTTTCAATCCACGGTTGGATATTTCGGCTTGACCGTTGGTTTGAGGATGATAAGCGGTGGAAAGACGGTGATTGACACCATACTTCGCCATGACTCTTGCAAATTGATCGTTGCAAAAATGAGTCCCGCGGTCACTGATAATAGCACGAGGAACACCGAATCAAGCAAACAGTTGTTTCAAGAATTTACAAACCACCCTCGCGTCGTTAGTGGGTAAAGCCTTGGCTTCAACCCATTTGGAAACGTAGTCAACAGCGACAAGGATGTATTTGTTGCCTTTAGAAGAAGGGAATGGCCCCATAAAGTCGATGCCCCATACATCAAAGATTTCACATTCTTGTATGAAATTTTGAGGCATCTCATCTTTATGTGTGATCTTGCCTTGTTTTTGGCAAGAATCACAATGTTTAACCATCTCGTGAGCATCACGGTAAATGGTGGGCCAATAGAATCCCGAATTAAACACTTTTTTGGCAGTGTAGTTGGGACCAAAGTGACCACTGGTGGGTCCTTTGTGGCAAGCCTGGAGAATATCCAAAGCGGCCGGTCCGTCAACACATCGGCGAATAATCAAGTCAGCGCATTGTTTGAATAGAAAAGGGTCATCCCAAAAGTAAGTCTTAACATCGTTCAAGAATTTCTTTTTTTGTTGGGATGTTAACCCTTGGATGAGAACACCACCCGCTAAGTAGTTTGCAATATCCGCAAACCACGGGGTGCCATCGAGATTGAGATCAATAGACATTAAGGTCTCAAGGGGAAAAGAGTCATTGATCTCTTTGTTCGGATGATCCCCTTGATATGGATCCTCAAGTCTGCTCAGATGATCCGCGGCCAGGTTTTCGGCTCCCTTCTTGTCACGAATTTCAATGTTGAATTCTTGAAGGAGTAAAACCCAGCAAAGAAGTCTTGGCTTAGAATCATGCTTTGTCATCAAGTACTTCAACGCGGAATGGTCCGTGTATACGATAGTGGTGGAAAGGATAAGATAGGGGCGGAAGTTTTCAAAGGCATAGACAACAGCTAAAAGCTCTTTTTCGGTTGTCGTATAATGCAATTGTGCCCCCGTCATTGTCTTGCTAGCGTAATGGATTGGTTGGAAGTTTTTGTTCACTCTTTGTCCCAGAACCGCTCCAATAGCAAAATCACTAGCATCGCACATCAACTCAAAGGGAAGCTCCCAATTAAGGGTAACCAAGACGGGTGCCTTAGTTAGCTTATCCTTAAGCGAGTTGAAGGCTTCAAGGCACTCTTTGGAAAAGATAAAAGGAGTATCTTTTTCCAAGAGGTGGGTCATCGGGCGAGCGATTTTAGAGAAATCTTGAATGAAACGACGATAGAAGCCCGCATGACCCAGAAAGCTTCTCACACCCTTCACGGTTGAAGGTGGAGGTAATTTGGCTATGACATCTACTTTAGCACGGTCGACTTCAAGACCGGCTTTAGAAATTTTGTGTCCTAGCACAATGCCTTCTTTTACCATAAAATGGCATTTTTCCCAATTCAGAACAAGGCGAGTGTCTTCGCACCGCTTAAGCATTCGTTCCAAATTGGCAAGGCAAGAAGAGAAGGAATCCCCAAAGACCGAGAAATCATCCATGAAGACTTCCATGGTTTGTTCAACCATGTCATGGAAGATAGCCAACATGCACCTTTGGAAAGTCCCGGGGGCATTACATAAGCCAAAAGGCATTCTTTTGTAAGCAAATGTGCCATAGGGACAAGTGAATGTTGTCTTCTCTTGATCTTGGGGATCAATGGTTATTTGAAAATAACCCGAGAAACCATCAAGAAAGCAGTAATATTCATTACCCGCTAAACGTTCAAGCATTTGGTCCATAAAAGGTAGAGGAAAATGATCCTTTCTCGTGGCATCATTGAGTTTGCGGTAGTCTATACAAACTCTCCACCCAGTGACGAGACGGGTAGGAATCAGCTCGTTGTTTGCATTGGGCACAACGGTGATGCCGCCTTTCTTAGGCACACAATGGATTGGACTAACCCATGGTGAATCCGAAATAGGGTAAATCATACCCGCATCAAGAAGTTTGATAACCTCTGTTTTGATGACTTCATGGATTTTTGGATTCACCCTTCGTTGGCTTTGAATTGTGGGCTTAAAGTCGTCCTCCATGAGAATTTTGTGTGTGCAGAAGTGAGGATCAATTCCACGAATGTCGGAGATTTTCCAAGCGATAGCCGTTTTATGCTTCTTCAAAACGGCGACAAGTCGGGATTTTTATTCTTCTTTTAGGTCCTTTGCGATGATGACGGGCGACTTCTCGTTGTCTTCAAGGAAAACGTACTCAAGATGAGGAGGTAGGTCCTTAAGCTCAAGAGTGGGAGGATCCTCAATAGATGGTGAAACTAACGATGGATCATCATTAGTCACCTCTTTAGGAGAAGGAGGATCAATAGCAGTAACCGTCGGAGATAGAGGAGAAAGATTGTCTTCTTTGAGAAGGTTTTCAATGAGGCGGAGATCTTCATCCCAATTGGTAGTAGAATCGTCATTGTCTAAATTCACATCTCCCATGGTGGCTTCCAAATCTTTCAAAAGGAAATCACTTTCTCCAAATAGAGATAGTGATGAGTCGATAGAGGAAACGGTCTCAACATTGGGAAGAGAGGTAGGAATACTTTTACAAGCATCTTTGAAGTGTTCTTCACAAGCCTCATCAAGAACGTCAATACAATTAACACTCTCGTATGAATAAGGCTGTTTAGAAAGCTTTCCCATGTTGAAGACGATCTTATCGTCACCCACTCTCATGATAAGCTCACCGGCTTCAACATCGATTAGAGTGCGACCGGTCCTCAGAAATGGACGACCAACGATCAATGGCACACGAGGGTCCATGTCGTAGTCAACAATGACGAAATCAGCAGGAAAAGTGAATTTGTCGACTCCTAAAAATACGTCTTCGGCTATCCCCACTGGATAAGCAACCGTACGGTTAGCTAATTCCAAAGTCATTTTGGTGGGGACTAGCTTAGGGAGAGATAATTGCTTCCAAACGCTTAGAGGCATTAGATTAATACTGGCACCTAGATCGGCTAGGGCCATGCAATTCTCTACTCCCGGGAAGTTGCAAGGGATTAGAAAACGACCCGGATCACCAAGTTTGGTTGGCAATTTCCTTAAGAGCACTGTAGAGCAATTCTCATTAAGTTGGGTGTTGGAAATATCAAGAAGCTTCTCCTTGTCGTTTAGAAGATCTTTAAACATCTTAGCGTATTTGGGCATGTGAGCGAGAGCCTCGGTAAAGGAGATGTTAAAATTCAATTGTTTAAACATTTTGAGAAAGTTTGAAACTTGAATATCATCCTTGCTCTTTTGCTTCTCTTTCCTCAACCTTGAAGGATAAGGTATATTGGATGAAGAAGAAGGCTTTATGGTAATAGGATCACTCACAACCGCGGGTGGTGGGGAAATGGGGGTAGAAGGTGAAGGAGGCGGATAAATTGGGGAAGTAGAAGGATGAGGAATAGGAGCAGGTGACTCGTTCTCCTTAGTCACAACCACCGGTGGAGGTATAGGAAGCTCGGGTTCCTTGGTACCTTTGCCACTGCGAGTGGTGATTGCTTTCATCTCCCCTCTTGGATTCGCAACGGTGTTACTCGGAAGAGTACCCGAAGAAGAGGGTTGATTACCTTGGAAAAAACTAGCCATCATGTTCTTCAAGTCATTTGTTTGGCTATCCAACGTATTTCTCATGTCGGCTCTCAGATCGTTCCCTTGCTTGACCAAGTCCGCTTTCAGGTTGAGCACTTCTCTCTGAAGATTTCCCACTATCACATCGTTAGTCCTCATATAAGTTTCCACTTCTTGGTGAAGAGCGGTGGGTTGGTTGGGAGGAGCATTGTATGCGGGTGGTTGGTAAGCAGGTTGTTGGTAGAGTTGGTTGTTTCGTTGAGGTGGTTGTTGCTGCTTGTGAGGAGGGATGTATGGTGTACGAGGTTGTTGTTGTTGTTGAGGAGGGCGGTTGAGGTTTTGTTGTTGGTTTGGGTTGGTAGGAGGAAAACCGGGTGGTGAAAGATAATTGTTGGAGCGGTAGCTAAGCAAATTACGGTCACCTTGAGGTCTAGCTTGATAAGCAGGTTGAGGATAGGTGCCATATGCCGCATTCACATTCTCAGCAGGGTAGTCTTAGGTGGCGGTACAAGTGGTGTAAGAGTGAGGACCACCGCATATCTCACGAGGTTGGCTGACAGCGTTAACTTGAGCGTTTTTAGCGTTGCTGCTGTTGGTGTTGTTGACGGTGTGGGTAACAAGCGATTCAAGAAGCGTAGTGATTTTGTCCAGTCGCTTGTCGCTGTCACTAGTGCTAGCACTAGCGACATTGGTCCGAACACTCTTGGTTTGCACACGAGATTTATTCTCAATGATATCCCAAGCAGCATTGGAAGTCTTAGCCAATAGATTACCCCCCGAGGCACTGTTTAGTGAATCTTGGTCACTCATGCTTAAACCATTGTAAAAAGTATTAATTTGATGTACTTTGGTAAAACCATGTTGTGGGCATATTCTTAAAAGATCTTTAAAACGATCCCAAGATTCACTGAACGACTCATCGTACTTTTGTTCAAAATTTATGATTTCATTCCGCAAAGCGGTAGTACGAGAGGGTGGGAAAAAGTAATTGATAAACTTGGTTTCCAAATCCGTCCACGAGAGAATACTCTGTGGCGGTTCCTTAGCAAGCCAATGCCGGGCTTGTCCCTCTAAAGAAAAGGGAAAAAGTTGTAACCTGATAACCTCTTGTGGAACACCATTGAATTTGACCGTGTTGGTTAGTTGCAAGAATCTCTTGATATGGTCGTGTGGATCATCAATGGTACGTCCCAAGAATGGTTGAGCGGAGACCATCTGGATAAAGCCTGATTTTAGCTCAAAGTTGTTGGCGGCAATTGGAGGTATGACAATTGGATCAGTGTTGCCATCTACATGAGCTTGCAGCAGTTCAATCATCGGGCGATTATCCGGAAGAGGCTCATTGTTGTTGTTATTATTCATGTTGTTGAAAGGTGGGTTGTTGTTGTTATTATTGTTGTTCGGAGGTGGTATGTTGTTGTTGTTTTGTACACCGGCCATGTCTAAGTGATCGAGAGGCTCGGGCTCTTGATAAGACGTGGATCAAGTGCGTATACACCTGCAAAAGAACTAACAAGAGCAAAACAAAGCAAAATATTTTTGGTTTTTTATGTTTTTTACTTTTTAGGATTTTTGAAAATTTTATATTTTTTAGTGTTTTTGAAAATTTTTATGATCTCTCGGAATCCTCTCGAATTGATCTCGGTTCTAAGTGGAATGATTGTTCTTGGTTACTAAAAAAGGGGGTTTAGTTTTCTAATCTACTAAAAATTTTAAATGTATTAAAATGAAAACTTAAATAAAAAATAATTAATTTAATGACAATTAATAAAAACTTGAATTAAAATAAAATGTAAATATTAAGAACAGTAAGAACAGTAACAATTAAAGATGCTCAAAAGAAGATTGATTCGGAAGTAAGACCTTGATTCGGAACTTTTCACTCGGAACTTGGTTCGGAACCCTTGATCCGGAACTTTTCACCCGGAAGTCTTCACCCGGAACTTTGGTCGGAAGTTGGTTCGGAAGTGTTGACTCGGAAGTTCATCCGGAAGTTTTAAAGAAAATTGATTCGGAACTTTGAAAAATCCTTCACTCGGAACTTTGATTCGGAAGTTCACCCGGAAGTTCGTTCGGAACTTTATGCGGAACTTTGATTCGAAAATTTATTCGGAACAATCAATTCATTCGGAACTTTTTAATTCATTCGGAACTTTTAAACAAAAAAAACTCATTCGGAACTTTTTAACTCATTCGGAACTTTTAAACAAAAAAAACTCATTCGGAACTTTTAAAGGAGACTCATTCGGAACTTTTCAAAAAAATATTCATTCGGAACTTTCTTGTTCATTCGGAACTTTGGTGTTCATCCGGAACCTGGGAACACTCAAAAACAGAAGCTTACCCGAAGAACAGGGAAAACTATTTTAATGCCAAAAATCACCAAATTTTTCACCAAATCTTAAATAAAGCTAAACACAAAGCATCTACTAACCATAAACTACAAATCCCATCAATAAAAACATAAATCCCAACAACTTTTAAGGATCAAATCAATCAATTAAGAACTTGAAAACTTGAAATAAAAGATGATGATGAACAAGATGAAATGGAAAGATTAAACAAGAACTTGTATTGATGATTAATGTTTTAACAATCACAAAACAAAGATTAAAATTATAAGATTTGAAGAACAAAGATTAAAATCTCCAAACACCCTAGTGGTGTTGGTGATGCTACGAAACAGAAAGGAGAAAAAAGTGGAGGAAAGGAAAAAACTAAAAAACTCCTTCAAAGTGTGTGAGGGGAACCCTTTATATAGGTGTTCCCTTTGGTTGGTGAGTGGGCTTTCTCCCGTTCTTCTTGTCTTCTCGTCTTTTCAGAAAAGTTGACGTTTTCGATTCTGATTCGGGATTTGTCGTCGATTAAATTCAACTCGTCTTTTAATTTCTTCGTTTAATAGACTTGAGTTTCTTCGACTTATGTAAATCTTCCATCTTTGGTCCTTTTCTTCGATAAATCTTCGAATAGGCCCAGTGACTTCAAATCTTTTGCATCTCTTGGACAATAGACTTTATCTTGAGTCTTTTTCTTCGGTAAAACCCGTGCAATCCCATGTTTTCTTTAATATTCATCCGGTTAGCTCTGAAAACACAATAAACACAAAAACCACGCATAATTCCAAACAAATGATATTAAATACGTGTTTTGGTCTTGTTTTAGCCAGAATTAAGTGGTAAAAGGATGGGTGTTTACACACCTATCATTTCACTTATGAATGTTTTATGTTGTTGACTTATGGATTTAGCTTTGTGTGATTCTATCCTTTTGTGCACACTAATCAACTTTAATTTGAAATTCAAATTGAACCTAAATCTATCACAACCCCTAAACTTGACTAAAAATGGTTCAAAATGATATCTAAATTATTTTGTCACCCTTTGTCAAGACATTCTTTGTGAATGTGTTGCTTTATGCAACCCTAACATATTTTGGTTCCAATAGAGGTAAAATTCCAAGATTTGTAACTTTTTGAAAAAGTCTTAGTTTTTTCCCAAAACCCAGGAAAAACATGGTTTAAAGTCCTCTGGACGCGGTTCCTTAAAGACCCGCGGTTCCTTAGCGATATGGAACCGCCGGACCCTATAAGGTACCGCGGCCAGAAAGTGACTTTTGACGAATTTTTGGTCAAAACTTATAAAACCCTATTCCCTGTCAAGATTCCTTGTTTACTCAATTTGACTAAACATTCCTTGACAATACACATTTTGTATTCAAATTCTTACCTTGATTACATTTTACTTATACCCCAACCTTGAGATTTCATTCTCACACCTTCCCAACCTTGAGAATTCATTCTCACATAACCTTGAGATATCATTCTCACACTCTCACAATGCCTAACTCCTACATTCCTAACCTTGACATTTCTTTGTCACAACCCCACTCACCCAAAGCTTCCTCTTCCAAGCTTTCAAAGAAACCGAAAATCTCGGTTCGACCCGTTTGGGTTAAGAAGAATGAACCATCTTCGTCCAAACCACCCAAAAACCCTACCTTCTCTCCAATCAAGTATTGGAATGAGACTTACACCATAAACCCCATCACCGGAGCAAAAGAACATGTTCCACCACCACCACAATCCTTCAATACCCCCCAACTCAATGACCTTGCAACCTTCCCAAACCTCACAAGGCATTGTGAAAACACTCCCAAGCCCTTTACCCCACCACCACCAAACCATAAGTTTGATGCCATACCCACATCAAACGATTTTGTGCTGCATCATGGATCCTCGTGTGATTGTTGCCGATTTCAACAAATTGAACTTGTATGAGAAGTTAAATTTTCTTGAATTCCTCCTCACTCGACCTCCTATTCAAGTTTTCGTTCCGGTGGACAAAACTTCGAATGATGCATCGTCGTCTTTTTAGTTTTATTTTATTTTTAGCAATCTTGGAAAATATCACTATTAGACTAGCTTATGCTTAGTGGTTTATTTTCCATATCTATTGCTTTTAGATACTCATACTATGTGTATGACTATCTTCTTTGTTGTATTATTTTTTTTGTAACTTTTGTGTTATTTGTGTGCTATCTAATTAGTTCTATTTTTGAGTTGATCTTGGTTAAATTTTTACAATTGCTTATGGGTGATTCCATCAATTCTAAAGCTTTAACCCATTGAAAAGCTTATCATCTTCATTTTATTGAAGTTTGATTTTGTCAATTACCTCCTTGGACATACTTAGCAAAATACTTGCTTCTAATTTGAGATTTCTTATCTTTCTCCCTCTCAAGTTACTTAGTAGGTAGTGATCATATATACATTGGTGTTTCTTTCCTTTCTACTAACCTTTGTGTAGCATGTCACCTTAGCTCACAAACTTGGTGCCCCGAGCAAGGGGGAGCAACCACCAAGGGGGAGCTACTAGCAAAGTTCGATGCACTTCAAAGACTTATGCTAACCTTTTTGCTACGACAAAGGGGGAGAAATGATAGTGATAAACTAGTTAATAATTCCATAGTTTGTGTTTCTATGTAAATGAGTTTATCGTTTGTCGTAATCAAAAAGGGGGAGATTGTTAATGCAAGTAATGCCTAAAAACATTATTAGTGTTAAATGATTGGCGCAATAAGTTTCTTTCATTAGCAGGAAGACTCCAGTTAGTTCGTTCAGTGCTTTCATATATGCATATTTACTGGCCGTCTGTCTTTGTTTTACCTGTTCGGATTATTCATGATTTGGAACAGCTTATGAGAGGCTTCTTATGGTGTCAAGGTGAAATGAAGAAAGGTAAGGCTAAAGTTGCTTGGAACTCTGTCTGTACCCCGTTTTATGAAGGTGGCCTTGGTATTCGTAAGCTTTCTGATTTTAATACTGCTTTAATGGTTTCTCATATCTGGTGTATCCTTACTCGTAAAGATTCTTTATGGGTTAAATGGATTTATTCTTACAAGTTAAAGGATAGAAGTTTTTGGGACATTCCATGTATTGGTGATATGAGTTGGGGATGGAGAAAACTTCTCCAGATTAGATCACGTATTCGTTAGTTTATTTGGTACAAGATTAATAATGGTAAGGTTGCTTATATGTGGTTTGATAATTGGGCAGATTTGTGTCCATTACGGGACGTTCTTACGGTTCGTAGCATCACAAGATCGAGGCTCTCTCTTTCTAATAAGGTTAGGGATCTTATCATTGATAGTATTTGGCAGTGGCCGCAGGAATGGAATGCTAGATTTCCAAACATTGTCTCTATCCCTGTCCCTGTTATTAACGATGATAAGGATGATGATTTGATGTGGCGGGATATAAATGGGGTTTTACATCCTTTTTCAATTTCATTAGCATGGGATTCCATACGGTATAGGGCGGTGATGGTTAATTGGTACCATGTTGTTTGGTTCGCTCATTGTATTCCTCGTCACTCTATTCACTTGTGGTTAGTGGTTAGAAGAAAATTGAAGACTCAAGATCGGCTTAGGCAATGGGATGTTGGCCCATTGGTGGATTTAAGCCTTCTTCGATGTCCTCTGTGTAAATTGGTGCCGGATTCTCATGACCATCTTTTCTTTGAATGTTCTTATTCTGTGCAGGTTTGGTCTAAGGTTCGGGTCCTTTGTGATATGTGTTAATGCAAGTAATGCCTAAAAACATTATTAGTGTTAACTAATCTTTCTTAGTTTTGATCACAACAAACCATACAACACATTTAGTGTAGAAACACAAAATGAATTATTTAACTAACACTATCATCAAGGTAATAATCATATCACTAACCTTTCTTAATCATACTTAGTGATCATCAAAATGATTATCCTTAAAACTCACTTTTGCTAATAAGACAAAAGACTTTTTAACAAACTTTCTTTTTTAGAAAATGTTTTATTAAAAATGGAAAATGAAAATTTGAAAATGGCATATTCCAAATGCTGTTAGAATATCCTTTGAAGGGTTTAAATACCTCAGATATTCTCACCCCACTAAAAGACAAAAAACGGAGCGGAGTCTAGTGGCGGTACCTTAAGTACCTACGCGGTACCTTAGCGATATGGTACCGCGGGGTGAGATAAGGTACCGCGCACAGTAGCCGTTATATATCCGTTGTAACTTTGTCTCCTTTAAATAGTGGGTCAAATCTCATTTTCCAGCAAGCCTCTTGGACGTTTTTCTCATCCCCTTTTCTATTTTCTATAGCATAATCATTAGTAAATGATCACTTAATTTGTTAAGGATGTTTACATATGATTATCCTCTTGATCCCCTCCTTTACCATGTCCAATGAGAAGATCACTCACTCACTAGTGTAGTGATAAAGATGAATTTATGAGCTAGTCATATTCATCATGATACCTTTGTGTTTTAGGTCAATCCAATGTATTTATGAATACTTAGACTAGTTGTGTTCATCCAAGTTATTTGTGAATACTTGGATTTGTTGTGTACATCCATTGCATATGTGTTTGCTTGGATTTGTGTTGTGTAAATCCAAGCTACATGTGTGTACTTGGATAAGTCTAGTTGAGTTGTAATAGATTTGATTAGGAGTTCTCACTAAACTATAAAGTGATGTGGTTGTGTCTTGTGAGTTCTCACTAAACTTTAAAGTGACTAGTAGTTGTGTTGTGTGAAGTTCTCACTTAGCTACAAAGTGAAGAGTCGTGAAGATTGGTTCTAGCTTTCGATTAGAACTCGACATCTAGCCTTGTGTCGTAAAATGGTGAAGTAGGCAACGTCGTGAAGATTGGTTCTACCTTAAGATTAGAACTCGACATCTAGCCTTGTGTCGTTAAATTGTGAAGTAGGCAACGTCGTGTAGATTGGTCCTAGCTAAGGATTAGGTCTCGACATTTAGCTTCTCGGAAAATAATGTAAGCAACGATGTAAGGTTTTCTCCGCCGAGAAGGGAGCTTGTGGATATAGTGGAAATCTCGAGTAGGTGTACTCGAGGAGTGGAGTAGAAACGAGGATAGAGCCTCGTTGTCGAACCACTATAAATCTTGGTGTCTTCCCACTAGGTTGTCTCCTTCCTTCCTCTTTACTTATTTCATTATCATTATACTTGCTTATTATTCTTGCTAGTGCATTTCAATTGAACCTAATCATTATGCAACTTAGCTTTAAGTAAAAGATAGTTTTGATACAAACCAAATTAAAAGAAATTTTAATTTAGTCACTAATCGAAGAGAAACTATTCAACCCCCCCCCCCCCTTCTAGTTTCTACAATATGGATAGCATTCCCCCTCGAATTGATGATATATTAGCTTATGTTATTCCAATTTCTGAGGGAAAGTCTTGCCCTAGTATCCTTGCACGTCTTGTGTTGGCTGCTACTACGTACTTTATATGGATGGAACGTAATTCAAGACTTTTCAAAGAAAAAGTAGATGGCGGTTGATCAGCTTGTTCGGATTATTTGTGATACTATTCGATTGAAGTTGATTTCATTTCGTTTTCAGAAGTTGTCTACCAGGTCGAGTTTGCTGCTTGACAAATGGAGGGTGCCGAGCTTTAGAGTTTCTTACGATGGGAGTGCCGGGTGAGGGTTGTACTCTTTTTTCCTTGTCCAAGGTTTTTCCCACTGGGTTTTCTTTGGCAAGGTTTTTTAAGGAGGTATGCTCATTTGGATTTCCTTTGCTCCTAGTGGTGCTGTTGGAAGCTGAAGAGAATGCGTGTCTTCATGTTTGCATCTTGGTTTCTATCTAGTTTACTTGTATTGAAGTTCTACTTTAGGTAGTGTTTATGTCATTGCATATCCACGTGTTAACATGCTGCCTGTAGCATGCGGTTAATGTGGTATCTCAGCCGCATTCCTTTGTACTTCAACGTTTTATTGGTTAATATATTTACCGGGGAAACCCTTTACCAAAAAAAAAAGTGAAAAGAAGACAAATTGAATTGAAAAATGAAAAGAGAAAACACAAACAACAACCCTTCCTTGGAAGCCTTGGAGGGGTATTTATAGTCACTCACGCGCCTACACTATACATATTTTCCTAGTCTAGTCTTTGCGTGAGTGACTATGGTAACTAATGGGAATTCTTAAATGTCGTCACATAAAGTGGATTTCCAACAGAGGGGACCGATTCGAGTTCATGACTCGGTAATAAAAAAACGAGGTGCATCGTGGGAGAGATCCTATGCTTATCTATGTACATATTATCGCTTTCTAATGTAGTTAATGTGAGGGGACTTGTGCCTTTCCAACCTTTGTTCCATGGTTGTTTGTGACTTGTGGTTAACTAGGATCATCGTCACGATTGAAACCTCTCGCGTTGTTTCACTCGAGTTTCTATCGTTTGCTCTGAAGATTTCTGATATTTGATGATATATCCTTTTATGTTCTAACAACTATCTTTACGCACATTTCATAAACGGCTTAAGATTAATTGTTATACCCTTTCCATTCAAGATGATTCATTCGACTTTTCGTCTCTAGTATGGGGTGTTCCACCCATAGACTCGAAACATTGAGGACAATGTTTAACTTTAGTAAGGGGGGGGGGGGGGTGAATACATATTTGACCTTGCTATACCTTCACGTTCTCCAACTTTCATCTTTTTGTTATCATTTTGTTGCAAATAAGGCTCAAAATTTCCAAATTTTAAATTTTTTCTTGTTTTTCATATGTGTTTAAGACACGAATGTAGGTTTTTCGATGGTGAGAATAAGAGTAACTTTTGACTTGACTGTGCGTGTTGAGCACTTACCTTCGATTCTTAACTATTTTTAGGCTAAGTCTCTTAAATGAGGACGAGAAATGATAGCGTTAATTATAATTTACTATGCTAAACGTAGAGTACGTGTATTCTTTCAAAAACTCATGTGTTTTAATTATTTGCTTATTCTCCCTTCGTTTGTATATATTTTATTGTTAATAAATATTGACTTAGCAGTTTAATCTTTATTGTTGGTTTCTAATTGATTCTAATAGATTCATGTAATTAAATTGGGAAAACATTTAAGAATCGCAAGCGTCACGGTTTTGAAGTATTGGCACTCGAATAATCAAAAGCATCCCCCAATAATAATTTTAAGTTCCTCTTCGCCTAAATCAAGCAAAAATTTGAAGCTCACAAGGACGAAATATCTATGCAAAATTGAAGTTGAATATCTTAAAACTCGAAGCTTTAAAGATCCAAAATTCGCTTCCGCGTGAGGATATACGTCAAGTCATAATAAATACCTCATGGCGAGGTTCAATAAGAGACAAGGGCAAGACCAAAGTCATAATAAAAGCTTCGTGGCGGAGATGAATAAAAGATGTAGGTAAACCATGATAATCAAAGCCACCGATGATGAGGCGGGTCATAAAAATCATGGTAATAAGTCAAATGTTCAAAACCGTTATAAAACCGTGTTTGTCGAATCTTATTTGTTAACTTAATTTTTTGACATCGTTAGGAAGATTATTAATTCGATGATTTTGGTTACACCGTTTCTTCTCTATTTTCGGACCTTAATCTCTATTATCACATAAGTAAAAAAATGTATCCTCGTGATCGTTCAAGACAAAAATAAAATATAAGAGATACCAATTAGGAATAATGGAGTCTAAGTACGTGGTTAGAGCATATGAGTAGTGTTAGCATTACTAACTTATAATGATAATGATCTCGTTTCACGCTTAGCATGGAATTAGGTGAAAATCAAGGACGGCGAACTTATCTCTATGAGGCATTCACGTGTTCTTATTCTTTGACCCTAAAAGACACATTTTCGTGATGAAAATTATACATTATGTCTAACACACGTAGTAGTAGTTTAGTAAGTTTAATTTTCAATAAATGTCGTATAAAAATGAATTTTGGAAATACTACGATACTTTAGTCTAGCATTGTGTAAGGGCACGACAATGGTTTAGTATGTGGGAGTGATGAGACTGCAATTATACATAGTCTCATCGTCCAAACGAGCTTAAAATACATATAAATGTCATAAAATACCTTGAACTATGCGTGTGTTTGTTCATTGTGTATTTTAGGTACGGATATCATGAAAAAAAGACAAAAGATCACAAAGATACAAGCAAAAACGAATACGAGAAACGAAGCCACACAAAGAACCGGACCCGAGTATTGATTTTCCAAGAAAAGTCCTTGAATAATTGAAGATGTACAAGAATGGTCCCTCAACTTTGAAGATTTGTCACTTTATACCTTGTAAATCTCAAAAATACAAGTTTGGTCCCTAATATTTGTTCATTATACAATATTGGCCCTAGAAGAATGAAAGAATGACATTTTTAGTCCTTGTTCTATGATTACAAACAAGAAGGACTAGTTTTGTAAATAAGGCAAAGTGATAAAAGCCCTAAAATTCCTTATGGAAGTTTTTTTTGCCAAATTTAACAAGTCCCTCAAAGATATTAATACGGGGAATTGAGTTATACACAGCCAAGACTTCATTTGCCAGCTATTACAAAGTCTGAGGGGAGTTTTGCCAAGTTTAATACCTAAACCCACCATTTTACCCGACCAGCCCAACCATAAGCCCATACCCATCAATCCATACCCGGTATTCTAGCTTAAGTTGGGAGGTCAAATGGTCAACATATTTAAACCCCAAAACACGCGCTAAACATCATATTTTTGCCAAAAACGGATTAAACACAACTATTTAATCCCCGCCCATTCCATAAACCCTAATCTTATTTCTTCTTTAAGACAAAGGGTATTGGCTCCAGATCGGCGATTGAAGGCCACGCGATCTCATCTATACTTTCACATTTTACTCATCCTCACCCACATGCTCCAGCTCACCCTCCCCTGGCCCACTATGTCGTAGGTTGAAGAATCCTTGCAGATAAAGAAAGATTGAGATTACATAGCATGTTGAGCACAACTATTGGACGCTTAAGATCGTTTTTCACCAGCTCGGCATCAACAAAACGCCAAGATCTTCACATGGGTTCTCCTTGACTTCTTCAAATATTCAAACAAGTAAGGCATCTCAAATGGCCTCTCCAAAAGATCCAAGGGTACAATTGGGACTTCACAGCAATTAGGGTTTTCATTTTATGCATTCTAATAGCTTCTTGTAGCCAATATATAAGGCCCTTAGTTTATCTTTAATTGTTGCTCTATATTTTTTAGCAAAGTTGTAATTTTTTTTGGTAAAGGGTTACTCCGGTAAATATATTAACAAAAAAACAATTTACAGAACAAGGAATGTGGTAGAGTACCATATTCACCTCAAGCAAACGCTTGTAAACAAGGCATAATACATGCCGAAATACAACCTAGCCTATCAAATGAATAAACTAGACATGAACCAAGATGAGAATATGAAGCCATGCGAACATCCAAACACCAAGAAGCACCAAGATGGAAGCAAAGGTTCCAAGTGAGTCTGCCTCCCTAAAAAACCTTGTCAAAGAAAACCCAGTGGGAAAAACCTTGAACAAGGAAAAAAGAGCACAACCCTCACCCGGCACTTCCATCATAACCAAAACACGAGTCATGCATCCTCCACTGATCCAAAAGAGTCCGAGACGCAGCAGTAATCTTCCTAAACCGTAGGGTAGTCAACTTCAGCCTAATAGTTTTACAAATAACGCCAACAAGCTGATCCGCATTCATAGACGATCCCTTGAACAAACGAGCATTGCGTTCAAGCGACAAAAAATAGGACGTTGCAGCCACCATAAGACGTGCAAGGATACCAACTACCGACGTACCTTTAGCCAACGGGATAAGAAACATCATAATATCATCAATCCGAGGAGGAACATTTTCCATTTTGCACAAACCACGCATACTGATCCATACCTGGGAAGAAAATGGACACTCAAAGAAAATATGTGTGTGTGACTCTTGAGTCATATGACAAAATCGGCATCTAAGCATATTGATATCAACCGTCGGACCAACATCCCATGTTTGAATTCTTTCTTGAGTCTTTAACTTTCGACGAATAACAAGCCGTAAGTGAATAGCATGCCGAGGAACACAATGGGAGAACCAGACAGCAGGGGCCCAATCCACTTCCAAACCACAAGCACTAATAGTATCCCAAACAAGAGATATCGAAAAATGATTGAGAATACCATTATTACTGCGCCACAAGACGTCATCCTTCTAAGATACATCAATAGAAGGAACTGGCATAGCATAGATATCCGGGAACCGAGTACTCCAATCATCAGGCCAACGCCAACTCCCATCTATAATACCATCATACACCGTATCCGTGACATGAAAACCTGACCAAGATATAATTCGAGCTGACAAGGTGTCTCTTAAAGGACATAATTCAGCCCACCTATCAAACCATAAAGATGCAGTTTTACCGTTATTGATCTTATACCATATGAAGTGACGAATATAAGGACGAATGTTAAGAAGTTTTCTCCACCCCCAACTTGCATCACTACGGCATGGAACATCCCAAAAGCTTCTATCTTTAAGTTTATGCGAATACATCCACTTTACCCACAATGAGTTCTTACGGGTTAAAGTACACCAAATATGAGATACCATAAGAGCAATATTAAATTCAGCAATCTTACAAATACCTAGACCCCCCTCATTAAGAGGCAAGCAAACCGCATTCCAAGCAACCTTGGCCTTCCCCTTCTTTAAAGCTCCTTGACACCAAAGAAACCCTCTCATAAGTTTCTCTAAATCAAGAATAATACTAACCGGAAGGAAGAAAATAGAAGCCCGATAAATATGCATGGACGAAAGGACAGATCGAATTAGCTGAAGCCTTTCTGCAAACGACAGCGTCTTGTTCTTCCAATTATTAATACGACCTTCCAAGTTCTCCACAAGCACGCGACAATCTCTAGTTAAAAGTCTCGATGAAATAAGAGGAACACCCAAATAACAAACAGGAAGAGTACCTTCCTTAAAGGGTAGCATGTCTAATATACTCGCCTTCAATGCCATTGGGACATTACATAAAAAACCGTACTCTTAGGAATTCTAGGGACAAGACCCAGGACATTCTTAAATTCTTCTAAGGCGTCCATAATAACATGAATAGAAGCCATGTGCCCTTTAGAGAATAAGAATAAATCATCAACAAAACGCAGATTAACAATGCGTTGTTGCTCACAGTGAAGACGAAACTGAAAATCTTCCGTGTTTCGAACTGAACGGTTAACAATCAACGAAAGAACCTCCATAATCAAAGTAAAAAGATAAGGAGATAATGGGTCTCCTTGTCTTAAACCCCTTTTACCATGAAACCAGCCACATAAACTACCATAATACTCACCGAATAAGAAGTAGTAGACACACATACCATGATCCAATCTACCATAGTGGTGTGAAAACCAAACGCAATCAAGATATTACGGAGAAAATTCCAATCAACGGTATCATATGCTTTCTGGATATCAACTTTGAAAGAACACCTAGGAGACCCTCGATTCCCGTGGTAATTCCTCATTAATACTTGAGTAAGCATAATATTATCAGAGATTCTCTGACCCGGCACAAAAGCAGATTGGTTAATACTCACCAAAAAAATCAAGATCACCTTTAATACGATTAGCAATAATCTTGCTAATACATTTAAAGATAACATTACAACAAGAAATAGGACGATAATCATTAATCTTGCTATGGACAGTAACCTTCGGAATAAGAGCAATAATTGTATGATTAACCTCCTTTAAAAGCTTACCATTCCGGAAGAAATCACGAATTTCATTCACAAAATCAGCCTTAATAATATCCCATGCCTTCTTAACAAACGCAACAGAGAAGCCATCAGGACCAGGAGCTTTATCATCACCCATGGAAAAAATTGCCTGCTTTATTTCTTCCTCAGAAACCTCACGAATCATATGAACAGCTCTATCACTACTTAACACTCGATCAAATAATTGATGAGTGTCAAGAGGGATAGTAATACCTTCACACCCCAAAAAATTCTCATAATGCGACACAAAGGCCATTTCAACCTCCTTATTCTCAAATAGCACATCATTGGCATCACGAACCATCTCAATTCGGTTTCTAGCATTTCTACTTTTAAACGAGTTGTGAAAGTATTTAGTGTTAGTATCACCCGCTGCAAGCCACTCAATCTTAGATTTCTGACGTAAAAACGCTCTTCATCTAAAGAAGCTTATTTAAAAGCTAATAAATAATGAGCATGCTCTTCACGTAAAGGGATTGAAGAAGGATCTAAATCAAGGGCTTGTTGAACAGCATCAAGCTCAACTCTCAAACGTTGAACACGATCATGAAGATTACCAAAAGAATATAAAAGCTTACGAAAAGGCCCTTGAACATTGAGACTCCATCCTGTAGCAACAACATCACGAAACCCTTCCTTGTGAACAAGAAAATTCGAAAACTTGAATGGTTTAAGCTTAGCCTTACTAACCATCGGAATACGTAAAACGCATAGAGAGTGATCCGAGATTCTGTATGGTTGGAAGATAGCAAAAGAACCTGGAAAACAATCTAAGAATTTAAGGTTAGACATAATCCGATCAATCTTCTTGAGAATACCATCCTCTCCTTGAGGTTTTTCAGTCCAAGTAAAATGAAGGCTCGTAGAATTAATATCATCAACGTCTACATCATTAACACAAGCTTTAAATTCCCGCATTACAATATTTGGAGAATACCCTCCACAAGAATGGTCTTCCAAGTTAAGAGCTGCTCTGAAATCCCCTAGCAAAACCCAAGGTTGATCACGCATAAAAGATGAATGCATAACCAGATTAGTCCAAGGGGCCCTACGGTCAACATAATAATTATCAACATAGATAAAAGAACAAAAAATATTACAGTTGTCCTGCCGGGTTTTAAGTTGACAATGTATAACTTGATTAGTCTGAGAGAGTATCATGAGATCAACAATATCATCATTCCATCCCAAAATAATCCGCGTACCCTTGGAACAGATACTACCATTAGACGTCCATTTCCAACTTCTAAAATTTTTATGACAAATATCATAGAAACCTAAAGCATCCACATGATATTCTAATATCGCACAAACACTTAAATTGTTCTCACGAACAACTTGACGTACCTCTTTTTGCTTAGGGGAATGGCACAATTCCCTTATATTCCATGAAGCTAAACTAAACATTGGAAACTGTGCTAGAAGGAGTGCTTGCCTCTTTTTGACTATTAAACATGTTTGCTGATTCATCATAAACATTTTCTACATCCTCCTCCTCGTCCTCACCACCACCAGCTTCCTGTTCCATATCATTTAAGAAACCAAAAGTATTAGACGTGGATACCGTGACAGAAGAAGTAGATTTATGTTTGTCAGCAATAACAATAGTAGTCCGCCCTTGTTTTCCTGGATTAGAACCCGAATTCGATGCTTTAGGTTTAAACTGGAAATCACTCCCCATTTGAAACCCTTTTCCTAAAGAAACCCCTTTATGAATCTGATTTGTATTCTTGTTAGTACGTTTCCTGCTTTTAACTTGCTTAAAACCATCTTCCTGTGTATCATTAGTGGGTGTTTAGACGACTTGTCAACATCATTCAACGGACACGAATCAGTATCATGTCCAAAGACATTACATTTAGTGCATCTTTGAGATCTCCATTCATACTCAACTCTAATATTAGCATTAGAATAAATGTCACCTTCAAGTTGAGGACAGCAATAGTGATTTTATCTTTCAAAGGCTCATCTGCACGAACCTCAATAAGGCATCTCGCGAAACTACATCGTCCCCAAGATTCTTTACACATCGTGGTCGTGAAAGAGTCCATCATGATAGGCATTCTAATATAAGACCCAAGAATACTAATACCTTCATCATCAAAAACTTCCAATGGGACATCATGGAATTTAATCCAAACTGGAACACGGTGAAATCCTCCTTAAGAAGACTAGTATTCAAAGTCCCTTATTTAAGTACAACGGGCGTATTCCGAATCACCTATGGACCTTCTTCAAGTACATTCTCAATCCTAGTTCTAAATTTAAATTTTAAAAAGAAAAACCCTTTATCGTTCATCATAACACGTTTCAAACCAAACTTTGCCCAATTGGTCCTAACATAATATTCAACCACCGGAAATGCCAACCGTTTACCAATAAAATAACCATATAGAGTATGTTCAAATATGGAACTCACATTTTGAACTACTCTACGTGGCATAGTAAGATTCACACCTTCCTGAGACTTATCAACCTGAACAATCTTAAATGAAGAACCCTTACTTTTGTTAGGATAATTATTACTCCCACCCATAGCTGCAGCATATGTATACTTCTGGCTAACCTCAATTGAGTGAACCATACAACTAGAATCAACCGAGCGAGTCGAATTAGTAGAATTGTTAGGAAGCCCATGACTGAAATATGAATAAGATTGATTAGGGCACGTAGTATTAACAGACGAAACACCACTAAACCCAGAGCTCAAGTCATCCACACGACTGGTAGCATTGGACGCCCAAATAAAATCATCATTAGGATTAGTAACCTTGGATGGACCTGATGATTTCATGCTGCCTGTCATCCTAGAACCACTCGAGAATTCACCAACCCCTTTTCTAGACGAGGTCAAGAGATTAGTTGTATTCTTCGTGCCACCAACGACTAGATCAGCTTCGAACTTACATAGCATATCAATGATTTCCTTAGAACGTTCTTTAGAGACAAACGACCAAAGTTTATGCTTCTGCATCCTAAGATCATGCATAAATCCACTAGCATCTCCAGCCGTCAATAATGTTACACCAAATAATTAAGTTACCTCCTCAAGTTTACATGGCTTCATAGAATTAATTAATGCAGCCTTAGCTGCAAGATCATCCATGACCCCAAACAAACCCTAACCACCGAACCGAAACCCTAACAGAAAAACCCTAACAAAAACAAAACCCTAACCAACGAACCAAAAACAATCGCACAGGAAAACAAGATTACGAATCACTAAATAATGAATTGAAACCAATAATAGATGCGAAGACCGACCAAAAGTAAAAAAACAATCACACTTTTCACTATCGCGGCAAAAAAGAAAAAAAAACAAACTGATTAACCAAAACCCTAAAATCTATCAACCGAATGAAAAAAATGTTTGTTAACTCAAGAAAAATCAGAGATTAATCGAGAAAACAACATCGTTATACGGTATTCTGATTAAAGAGTGTAAGAACATCGATTTCTGTGAAGGAGAAATTTTTTTGCCGCCATGAATGAAAATTAGGGGTTTTTTTAGCTTTAAGCAAAGTTGTAATTCCTTTTTCTAATATGTGAAAAGTTGGTAGCTTTTATAAAATCTGAGATCCATTTTAGTTTATGCAATTGTGTTTGAATCCTCATTCAAGTTTTTAAGTTTTTTTTTTGGGTAAAAGGGACATTGAAAATGATAATATTTATTTGCTTAAGAAATCGTCATCAAATCCTCGTCATTGCATAGGGACATCATGCTAGTAATGTGTCAAATTTTTTTAATTTTTTTTTTAAGTTTTTAAGTTTAGTTTCTTTTTTTGCCAAGTTTTTATAAACAAATCTGTTTTAGAACTTTGGGACCCAAGTTGTATATTTTTATCATTTTTGTTTGAGTTTGTTGTTGAAAATCAAACATAAGTGAGAAATATAGGACTTGTTTTTATTTTTGTTGATTTATACTAAGTTTATGTTCAGAAAAGTTTGGAAACACCTTTGTGTTCTTTGTCTATTTCTACTAATCCTCTCCTTATTGCATAAGCCCCAGCATAAGCTACTTTAAAAATAGCTTATGCTAAAGTTTTTGGAGCTTGAGTGTCATTTGTTGTTTGTGTGTGATATTAAAACATGTTCACAAGTGCCTGGCTCTTCTATTGAGTCATCAACAAGCACTCACCATCATTTCATCCATTTGTCCAAGACACTCCTAGCTTGTATTCAGTTGTTGAATAAGCTAGGGGAGCTTAGCTGACCCCCTTTTGGATGTAAAAAGGAGGAGGTGCTCTTTTTCTTTCCATGTCTTCACTTTTTATGCAAAATCAAGTTGCTATGTGATTTGGTGATATCTACTTTGAACGTGTGTTTTTCTGGTTTAAATACTCATATATGATTATTAGATATTTTCTTGAGTTAATCTTGCTTGTTAGAATTCCAAAAAAGTAATTTGCTTTGTTAAATATTGAAATCAGTCACTTAACTAGTGTTTGGGACTACCTATTAAAGGGTGGTGGTCTTATGGTCTATTAAACTTGACTGTCTGCTCATGTTTGTGTAACTCAAAGATAATGATTTGTGCCATATAAACCAGGGTGTTAGTTTAATGAATTGAAAATGCAAGTTTTTGTAAAAAATCTATGACCATTCAAGATTTTTTGAGTTTTTGTGTTCAAGTCTGATGTATGCTAGGAGATTGATGTATGTCTTTGGAATATGTATTATGTTTGTTGTTTGAGTTGTTTGCTTGAGGTTTTATGCAACTTCACTTGCTAAATTTTGTCCAAATCAGTAAAAAAACATTCAAATGGTAATTGTGGTTGCTTAAATGGGTTTTAAGTGTTCAAATCTCGTAGACACATAGGTTTTAGGTAATTAGAGGTCAGTTGATAGCTGGATTCAGGTTTTACAACTATTGTTGCTTATTGAGTGAAATCAAATTCACCAAAAAACTGATTTGAGGTATCTGTCTGAGATCATCACTTTTAATTTTGTCTGATATCTAACAACCTATTTTTTGGTTTGTCAGATATCGGTCAATAGGGGATTGTGAGTGCATATTGTTTGTTTAGATCTAAGCTTATTTTCTGATATATCTGGCTTATTTTTTGTTTAATTGACCTTATTGTTGACTCCCAATAAGCCACTGCTTATTGGAGTGCCTTTTGTCCAAAAAGAAATCGAAAAAAATAAAAAATAAAAAAACACAATAGCCTGGGCTCGAACACTCGACCTTGCGTTCCAAGGAGTAGAGTGTTAACCGATGATCTAGGCGTTTTTTCTTGTTAGGCTTTGGAACATTTGATATTTATAGCCTTTTTCATTCCATTTCATTAATATAAGTCGTGGCTAATTAGTGGGTTTTTGAGCTTATTGCTTTAGTATTGTCCCATCTTTAATTTTTCCTAACTTTGTCACATCATTTGAGATTCTATAAGCAAGTTGTAGATTTTTCTCATTATTAGTTTATTTTTAATTCATTTTTCTTTTTCCGTATATTAAAAATTCATTAAAAATAGTTTAATTATTTAAAAATTTTAGAAAAATACATTTTAGTGGTTGAATAATATATTAAAGGTTTACAAACAAAAAAAATCTTAAGTTTGACTTTTTCTTAATTATTTTTAATTTTAGGTCTTTTATTGGACTTTAAAATTAAATAATAATTAAATAAAACCTATAAAAAATATTATTTTGATTTTTCAACCTTATTTATATTATTTAGGATTTTTTTGGTGATTTTTAATATTCTTTAGGAAAGTTTTAATTTTGACCCTCGTTTTGCGTGAAAACACGTTTTTCGTTTTAATCCATTTTTAGCGTAATCCGTCTTTTTCTTTCCATTTATTTTCTCATTTCAAGCTCTTAATTTAATCTAAAACAATTGGAATTGACACACAACACCTATACCTCCTTGGAGAACAAACTCATTTGTCGGTATTTACGTTTTTCTAAACGTAGTACTTAATACTTACCGTGTTTACGCCTTTTATCTAAAGGGTGTAATTTATAATCAAACATTTACCTTCGTGTTTAGTAATGATCTTAAACAATTGTCATTATGCACCTTCTATTGTTATAGGTGTCATTTTTCTTATTTGTTGGATATTGGATTTGTTCACACTATTGATAGTAATGGAATTTCTGTTTTCAAAAATGGTATTTTCTATTTTAATGCAATTGTTGTGAATGGTGTGTTTGAAATTGACATGCATGATATTGTTTCCAAGAGAAATAATAATTATGTTTTTAGCATGAATAAGAAGAGAAAGTTAGACTCGAACTCTTCTTATCTTTGGCATTGTAGACTTGCCCATATTGGGAAGACACGCATACAAAAGTTTCATCGTGAAAGATTTTTAGAAAATATCAATGATTAATCATTTGATAAATGTGAGTCTTGTATCTCTGGAAAGGTGACAAAGAAACCTTTTTATAGTAATATTGAAAGATCTTCAAATCTACTTGGTTCTACACACAGATGTGTGTGGACCTCTTAGACACGTGTCAAGGAAATGTGCTAGCTACTTCTTAACATTTACGGATGATTTCAACCGTTATGGTTATGTTTATTTACTTAAGCATAAACATGAGGTATCTGAAATATTCAAAGTGTTTAAAGAAGAAGTAGAACTGCAACTAGGAAAGAAGATTAAAACTCTTCATTCTGATAGAGGTGGCGAGTACTTAAGCTAAGAGTTTAAAGATCATCTAAGTGAGAATGGAATAGTTCATAATCTTACTTCTCCTTATACTCCACAACAAAATGGTGATCCGAAAGGAGACGTACATTATTAGATATGGTGTGATCTATGTTTAATCTTACAACTCTACCATTATCCTTTTGGGACTATGCCTTAGAATCTGATGTTCCTATTCTAAATATGGTTCTCACAAAGAAGGTAAATAAGACATCATATGAAATATGGCATGGCAAATCGCCTTACTTGTCTTATTTAAAGGTCTGGGGTTGTGAGGCGTATGTGAAACGTGACTCACTGATAAACTCCAACAACGATCTATGAAATGTATCTTTGTAGGATACCTTAAGAAAATTATGGGTTCCAACTTTTATTTCGCACCTGAAAACAAGGTTTTTGTTGCAAGGTATGGATATTTTCTTGAAAGAGATTTCATAACTCAAGAATTCAGTGGGAGAGATTATGATCTTGAAGAGGATCATATAGATACCTTACCTTCTGAAAACACTAGCGAAATTTTTGTAGAACCAGAAAGTCTAGGAGTTCCATCAGAATTAGTTCCTGTCCGTAGATCCGAAAGGACTATACGTGCACCCAGCCGTCCATGTCTTAACATAGAGGATGAAGATGATGAAGTAGGGGATCTTGGTGAACCTGTTAATTATAAGTCCGCCATGCTTGATCCTTAAAAGGTTAAGTGGACTTGTGCAATGGATGAGGAAATGAACTCCATGAAAATAAATGATGTTTGGCTTCTTGTATATCCACCTCCAAATGCAAAAGTAATGAAAAATATGTTGATATTCAAGAACAAAACTAACATGGATGGCGAAATATAGTTTTATAAAGCTCGTTTAGTAGCTAAAGATTTTACTCAAACTTTTGGCACTGACTACGAGGAGACATTTTCTCCAGTAGCAGACTTAAGAGCTATTAGGATTCTCATAGCTATAGCAGTATACTATGACTATTAGATATAGAAAATGGATGTTAAAACTGCCTTCTTAAATGGTGTTTAGATGAAAATATCTATATGCAGCAACCTGACGGGTATGTTGGTCCTAAGTATCCAAAACGCGTGTGTAAACTTCAAATATCTATTTATGGTTTGAAGCAACCGTCACGTCAATGGAATAAGAGATTTGACGAATGTAACACCCCCAAATTGGCCCAACGGAAGCCCACGAGTATTAGGGCCTGTTACGTCATGATTATCGAGTCTTGATCCGAGAGAACGACCTTTATGACAAATATCACCACGCAGACTCCAAATAATCATACAGTCAAGTACCTGAGAATACATGCTTAAAAGTGTCAACACAATGGTTGGTGACTTCATAAGTTTTATTAAAATGTTTATGACACTTTAAAAGTTTATAAGGACCACTACCAAAAGTAGCATTGCAAAAACGTTTAGAAATCCAAAGTTTCGTAATAAAAGAATCGTTGCCACAAAAATTGATTATGAATCAACGTTTAGCAAAAGCATTACAGCTACGACATATACATCAGTTCATAGAAGGCAAATTGTAGTTCACGCTCACAATTCGTTTCAGTCCAATCTTAAGTTCATGATCAAATTCATATTCAAGTTCAATTCAGTAATCATTGTCAACATACATAAAGGTATCATATTCGAGGGTCATGTTAATGTCACAATCATACCAAAACCGCATATACTACTCATTTCAACCAACATATAAGAATCATGTCAAAGTAGCATACAAGCATCATATCAATCTATCATACAAGCATCATATCGATACCACATGCAAGAATCATGTCCATACCACATATAAGAATCATATCAAGAGAATATCATTACCACAGTTCATTTCAATATCGCATTCAAGATTCATAACAGATTAATACATGATCAGAGTCAAAATTCATACCAATATCACAATCAAGGTTCATATCAGATCAATACATGATTTCAATCAAGATTCATACTAATATTACAGTTAAGATTCATATCAGATCAACCCATGATCGCAGTCAATTTTCATAACAATGTCGTGTTCATTATTCATGTTCCAGAGCATAGCAAGATCATAGTCAAGATTCACATTCAAGATTCACAGCAAGATGGACCGCAAAAGTTCAGTCAAGTACCCACGGCATCTATAGGAGATATAGATAATTCGGGTGTTTCAGTGTTTATGATAGAGCTAAGCTCAGATATCGAAGCTAATGATCCAGTACGTACACCAAAATGTACATATAAGTTGCCCCAAGTGAGAGTTTAGCCAAGACTACCAAAATTCACACAAATATTATACACCCGTTCGGCGTCAGAATGCCCGAGTGGAGGTTGTCAAGCCTCAATATATCTATCCATAACATAAGAGCTTACTCCAGCAGAGTAATTAACGGTTCATGATAGTGGGGACTATGGCTAACGCTACTTAGGCTAATCATAAACGAAGTTCACTAAGCATTCACAGAAATCAGTTTTTGTGTCCATAAGCAAGTACAAGTAGTCATTTCACTTCACAGTATTAAACAACAAAGCAGTTTAAAAGGAGCTATGGGATAGCTCAGATATTCACAAGTATAAATCAACAATCCGAAAAGTGTAAACTCATATGTCACGTAAACAATCCTCAAAAGTACAAGCACATACTTAGTATAAACAATCTTCGAAAAGATATCAACACATATGTATCACAGTAATACTTGTAAAGGATAGACATGTAAATCGCAACAATCATTGAAATGCAAAAACTCGTATTTGACATAGACAAGCATGTATCTCTCCCAAAGAGATTCAAAACATTTATAAAGCATTTGAAAAGAGAAAGAGGGGGTATAAACTCACATCGATGTTGAAGATCAATTAGCAGAAATGTGAATACCAAAAGCAGCGTAACGTAGGCCAGAACTGCTCGATACCAGAAGTCGCAGTTTATCTTATCGATCATCTCCCAGCATCCCAAATCGATGTATCCAAGCTTTCCCGATGAAAGGTTTCATCAATACCATCGATTCATAAACCTTTTTAATCTCATGTCATAATCGTTCGGTAATCGGTTCGGTGATTGGTTCAGTAAGGTGAAGCAAAAGATACCACCATGTGTGTAATATATACACCTAGTATATATTACACATGAAAGAACGGAACATGTATATAATTCATAGCTTGAATTATATAGCAAGAACAGACAACGCACGAATAACTCAGAATGTACATGACACGTGACATGTACTATACTCAAGAAAGATGACAACCAAAAGAATAAAATAGTCTACACAATACCTTGCAACTATTATATAAACAAGAAAAATAAATAAAACCTAAATGATTCGACACATTTTCAAAATCACGCATTAATTAAATAAATGTCGTTTTATGAAAGGGAACACACGTATTAAAGTTTCAAATGAAGTCTCAATAATATATACAGTAATTATGATTTTATAAAATAATATTTTATTAATCTTCGTTTCTTTACTTGTCAATTTAATAATTCTAAAAACGTCTTAGTTTTTAAATAACATTTATCAAACTAATAAATATTATATTTATAGAATTTCTGGCATGACCTATTCGTTTGTACAACGTTTCCCATAATCACAAAACATGATATTTTGACTATCACAATCAACTCCGCGTTTCAATTGTACACATATTTCTATTATAACAAATGTATCATTGTCGAATCATAAACAATAAGTAAAATGAATTTACCGATAATCAAGTCGAAAATAAACCAACACTTTCAACCAAACACTTTCATCTTTTTAGTCATCCATAAACCCAAACGCCCCTAAAACTGTCATAAAACTCTCATCCAAACGCCCTCGAATCTGTTATTAAACCATTAACCAACACCCTTTTAGGGCTGTAAAACTTTAATCCAAACGCTATCTTAACAATTTTATTAAACATAATCCACACATATTTCGGATCTATCAAAAATCACAACAACATAATAATATGAACAATCTCGATACCACAAGCCCGACACCTTTTGGGTGCGGCTGTGGTGATGACAAACGCACACAAACACCATGTTTGGTGGCGGATTTTGGTGGTTAACAACGACAATAAATAACAACAATCAACAATCAAGAAACAACCACCCCGAGGGTGGTCAGATTAGGCGGATTTGGTCACAAAAAGTGGCGGCAGATGGTTGTTATATGGACGTGAGGTGGTGATGCGGCTGAGATGGCCCAGCATGGTGGTGGTGGTTTGCACGGCGGCTCAAGGCCACAAGGGTTGTGGTCGTGTAGTGGAGTGACGGCTGGTAAGCCACGGTGGTGGCGGATGTGACGATGGTGGCGTCGTGGTGTTGTAGCGATGGTGGTTAAGCCCGTCAAATAGTGGTGCGTGGCTGTGATTGTTGGTGATGTTGGTGCAAGCGGGTTGTGGTGGTGCTGATAGATCCGGACAGCAGAGATTTATGATGGTTTATAGATCAGTGGTTGTTGGTTGCGACATAGGTGACGACGGGAGGCTGGTGGGTGATGATACAGTGGCGGTTGTGGTGATAGTAGGCTGGCCGACGGTTGTAAGTGGTCGGAGATGGTGGATATAGTAGATCGAGAAATGGATCGTATAGATCGGGTGATGGATAGTATTTGAGAGTTCGCCAGAGTTTTGGCCGGAAAAAGTGACGGTGCCGGAATGTTTTTCCGGTGGCCGGATTTATAGAGATGAGGGAGAGAGTTTATTATTTTAGGGTTTGTGTGTGTGTTTTTGTATATGAGAAGTGAAAGAAAAATGAGGGGTTTTGTTATTTATATAAAAGAAATAAAAATTGTTAATATTAAATGAGAAGTATAATATAGTTGAGGGTTTATCGTATAAATTATTTTCGTAACTTTTCTTCCACATGTTTAAACGTAGCTCGAAACTCGATCGAGATCCGATAAAATTAAAATAAAAACTCGAAATTTTCACCATTGCGTTTAAAATACTTTTTTCTACGAAAATATGTCATTTATACGACTAGTAACTCATAAATCACTTGTAAATCCATTTAAATGTTAATTATCCTCTAGGTTTCTCAGACAAGCGTAGTTTTGACGAAGAATGAACTTCAACTCGATTATTCGTGTTTTTAACAAATGTTATTGAAATAAAAATATTAAATAATTTCTTAAAACATTTAATTACATACCTCGTGATAATTAAATATGAAATTTAATTTTAACGTGTCGGTACGCAGACTGTGCGATTTTTTCAGATTTTGTCAAAAATGTCCTGTTTTCAAATCCAATAAGTTTGGTAGCGCTCAAAAATGAATTTCGAATAATAATTAATATAATTTATTATTATTTAAAGTAGAGAAAATTCTCTGGTGTTACATCATCCACGTGGTATTTTGAGTTTTGTCCTCAAAACTCGTTCGTTGTTACCCAGTTAAGAAGTGTCAAGAAAGGAAAATACGATGTTGTGCTTCAAAGTTAAGTCGAATATACTTAAACCGGTCATTTTTAATTCTCCTCAGATTTAAGTTTGTGTTATTCACAGAAGGTTTTGTCGGAAGGCAATGGGTAAAACCGGATTATATTTAAAGGGTTCAATAGGTCAATTTGACTAAGCGGTAACGGTTCATAGAGCAGATAAGGACAGCTAGAAGCGAAGAGTTCGACAAGTTGCCAACATCTTAAATGTCGGTAAGGGTTCATAGACTAAATAAAGGACGATTAGAAGTGAAGAATTTTAGCAAGTCGGCGACTCTCAAAAGTCGGGATAGGGTTCACTGCAGTCAACTCGTTAAGCTCACGTCGATCAGTGTTTATTCAGACAAATCAGTGCGACAATTTAAGAATCAAATGAAGTTCAAGAATCTTACGTCAAAAGGCTTTCGACATTCTGTCGAGTCAAAAATAAACATTCTTGCCTAAGTATAAGATACTAATATTAACTATATGATTTCGATGAGTCATATGTTATTTATAAAACCAAGAACATGATTGGCAAGTGACATACGTGATATGCTTATGTTTTTATTTGTTCATGCTTGAAATATAGTATTATGTTTAGGTTATTGCTAGTGTTGTCCGCTATTACTTGACCTTACTTGTGCGGATTGATTCTTTGCTTGAGGAGAGTCTATAGTCCATATTAAACTTTTGTATATGTTTAATGTTTTGGGATGCGATAAATGTTTGATTTACGTGTTTGCGATTATCTTATCTGCTACTACATGACGCCAATTTGGGGGTGTTACGTCATGATTATCGAGTCTTGATCTGAGAGAACGACCTCTATGCCAAATATCACCACGCAGACTCCAAATAATCATACAGTCAAGTACCTGAGAATACATGCTTAAAAGTGTCAACACAATGGTTGGTGAGTTCATAAGTTTTATTAAAATGTTTATGATACTTTAAAAGTTTATAAGGACCACTACCAAAAGTAGCATTGCAAAAACGTTTAGAAATCCAAAGTTTCGTAATAAAAGAATCATTGCCACAAAATTTGATTATGAATCAACGTTTAGCAAAAGCATTACAGCTACGACATATACATCAGTTCATAAAAGACAAGTTGTAGTTCACGCTCACAATTCGTTTCAGTCCAATCTTAAGTTCATGATCAAATTCATATTCAAGTTCAATTCAGTAATCATTGTCAACATACATAGCAGTATCATATTCTAGGGTCATGTTAATGTCACAATCATACCAAAACCGCATATACTAATCATGTCAACCAACATATAAGAATCATGTCAAACTAGCATACAAGCATCATATCAATCTATCATACAAGCATCATATCGATACCACATGTAAGAATCATGTCCATACCACATATAATAATCATATCAAGAGCATATCATTACCACAGTTCATATCAATATCGCATTCAAGATTCATAACAGATTAATACATGATCAGAGTCAAAATTCATACCAATATCACAATCAAGGTTCATATCAGGTCAATACATGATTTCAATCAAGATTCATACTAATATTACAGTTAAGATTCGTATCAGATCAACACATGATCGCAGTCAATATTCATAACAATGTCGCGTTCATTATTCATGTTCTAGAGCATAGCAAGATCATAGTCAAGATTCACATTCAAGATTCGTAGCAAGATGGACCGCAAAAGTTCAGTCAAGTACCCACGGCATCTATAGGAGATATAGATAATTCGGGTGTTTCAGTGTTTATGATAGAGCTAAGCTCATGATATCGAAGCTAATGATCCAGTACGTACACCGAAATGTACATATAAGTTGCAACAAGTGAGAGTCTAGCCAAGACTACCCAAGTTCACACAAATGATATACACCCGTCCGGCGTCAGAATACCCGAGTGGAGGTTGTCAAGCCTCAATAGATCTATCCATAACATAAGAGCTTACTCCAGCAGAGTAATTAACGATTCATGATAGTGGGGACTATGGCTAACGCTACTTAGGCTAATCATAAACGAAGTTCTTTGAGCGTTCACAGAAATCAGATTTTGCGTCCATAAGCAAGTACAAGTAGTCATTTCACTTCACAGTATTAAACAACAAAGTAGTTTAAAAGGAGCTATGGGATAGCTCAGATATTCACAAGTATAAATCATCAACAATCCGAAAAGTGTAAACTCATATGTCACGCAAACAATCCTCAAAAGTACAAGCACATACGCAATATAAACAATCTTCGAAAAGATATCAACACATATGTATCACAATAATACTTGTAAAGGATAGACATGTAAATCGCAACAATCATTGAAATGCACAAACACGTATTTGACATCGACAAGAATGTATCTCCCCCAAAGAGATTCAAAACAATTATAAAGCATTTGAAAAGAGAAAGAGGGGGTATAAACTCACATCGATGTTGAAGATCAATTAGCAGAAATGCGAATACCAAAACCAGCGTAACGTAGGCCAGAACTGCTCGATACCAGAAGTCGTAGTTTATCTTATCGATCATCTCCCAGCATCCCAAATCGATGTATCCAAGCTTTCCCGATGAAAGGTTTCATCAATACCATCGGTTCATAAACCGTTTTAATCTCATGTCATAATCTTCCGGTAATCGGTTCGGTGATTGGTTCAGTAAGGTGAAGCAAAAGATACCACCATGTGTGTAATATATACACCTAGTATATATTACACATGAAAGAACGGAACATGTATATAATTCATAGCTTGAATTATATAGCAAGAACAGACAACACACGAATAACTCGGAATGTACATGACACGTGACATGTACTATACTCAAGAAAGATGACAACCAAAAGAATAAAATAGTCTACACAATACCTTGCAACTATTATATAAACAAGAAAAATAAATAAAACCTAAATGATTCGACACATTTTCAAAGACCCATTAATTAAATAAATGTCGTTTTATAAAAGGGAACACACGTTTTAAAGTTTCAAATGAAGTCTCAATAATATATACAGTAATTATGATTTTATAAAATAATATTTTATAAATCGTCGTTTCTTTACTTGTTAATTTAATAATTCTAAAAACGTCTTAGTTTCTAAATAACATTTCAAACTAATAAATATTATATTTATAGATTTTTTTTTGGTAAAGGGTTTCCCCGGTAAATATATTAACCAAAAAAGCGTTGAAGTACAAAGGAATGTGGCTAAGATACCACATTAACCACATGCTACAGGCAGCATGTAAACACGTGATTATGTCATGGCATAAACACAAACTAATCTAGAACTACAATGCAAGTAAACTAGAAAGAAACCAAGATGCAAACATGAAGTCACACATTGTCTTCAGCTTCCACCAACAGCACGAGAGGAGCAAATGATATCCAAATGAGCCCGCCTCCTTAAAAACCTTGCCAAAGAAAACCCAGTGGGAAAAACCTTGGACAAGGAAAAAAAGTACAACCCTCGCCCGACACTCCCATCATGAAGAACTCTAGAGCTCGGCACCCTCCATTTGTCAAGTAGCAAAATTGACCTGGAAGACAACTTCTTAAAACGAAATGAAATCAACTTCAACCGAACAGTATCACAAATAAGCTGAACAATCTGATCAACGGCCAACAACTTTTTCTTGAAAAGTCTTGAATTACGTTCCATCCATATAAAGTACGCAGTAGCAGCCAACACAAGTCGGGCAAGGATGCTAGGACAAGACTTTCCCTTAGAAATTGGAATAACATAGGCTAAGATATCATCAATCCGAGGGGGGATGCTATCCATATCACATAGGCCCTGAACCTTAGACCAAACCTGATGGTCATGTGAATCCGGCACCAATTTACACAAAGGACATCGTAGAAGGTTTAAATCCACCAAACGGACAACATCCCATTGCCTAAGCCTATCTTGTGTCTTCAATTTTCTTCTAACCACTAGCCACAAGTGAATAGAGTGTCGAGGAATACAATGAGAAAACCAAACAGCATGATACCAATCAACCATCAAAGCCCTATCACGAATGGAGTCCCAAGCTAAAGAAACTGAAAAAGGATGTAGAACCCCATTTTTTTATAGAATTTTTGGCATGACCTATTCGTTTGTACAACGTTTCCCATAATCACAAAACATGATATTTTCACTTTCACAATCAACTCCGCATTTCAACTGTCCACATATTTCTATTATATCAAATGTATCATTGTCGAATCATAAACAATAAGTAAAATGAATTTACCAATAATCAAGTCGAAAATAAACCAACACTTTCAACCAAACACTTTCATCTTTTTAGTCATCCATAAACCCAAACGCCCCTAAAACTGTCATAAAACTCTCATCCAAACGCCCTTGAATCTGCTATTAAACCATTAACCAACACCTTTTTAGGGTTGTAAAACTTTAATCCAAACGCCATCTTAACAATTTATTAAACATAATCCACACATATTTCAGATCTATATCAAAAATCAAAACAACATAATAATATGAACAATCTCGATACCACAAGCCCGACACCTTTTGGGTGCGGCTGTGGTGATGACAAACGCACATAAACACCATGTTTGGTGGCGGATTTCGGTGGTTAACAACGACAATCAACAATCAAGAAACAACCACCCCCGAGGGTGGTCAGATTAGGCGGATGTGGTCACAAAAAGTGGCGGCAGATGGTTGTTATATGGTGTTCGTGAGGTGGTGATGCGGCTGAGATGGCCCAGCAGGGTGGTGGTGGTTTGCACGACGGCTCAAGGCCACAAGGGTTGTGGTCGTGTAGTGGAGTGACGGCTGGTAAGCCACGGTGGTGGCGTATGTGACGATGGTGGCGTCGTGGTGTTGTAGCGACGGTGGTTAAGCCCGTCGAATAGTGGTGCGTGGCTGTGATTGTTGGTGATGTTGGTGTAAGCGGGTTGTGGTGGTGCTGATAGATCCAGACAGCCGAGATTTATGATGGTTTATAGATCAGTGGCTGTTGGTTGCGACATAGGTGACGACGGGAGGCTGGTGGGTGATGATACAGTGGTGGCTGTGGTGATAGTAGGCTGGCCGACGGTTGTTAGTGGTCGGAGATGGTGGATATAGTAGATCGAGAAATGGATCGTATAGATCGGGTGATGGATAGTATTTGAGAGTTCGCCGGAGTTTTGGCCGGAAAAAGTGACGGCGCCGGAATGTTTTTCAGGTGGCCGGATTTATGGAGATTAGGGAGAGAGGTTATTATTTTAGGGTTTGTGTATGTGTTTTTGTATATGAGAAGTGAAAGAAAAATGAGGGGTTTTGTTATTTATATAAAGGAAATAAAAATTGTTAAAATTAAATGAGAAGTATAATATAGTTGAGGGTTTATCGTATAAATTATTTTCGTAACTTTTCTTCCACATGTTTAAACGTAGCTCGAAACTCGATCGGGATCCGATAAAATTAAAATAAAAACTCGAAATTTTCACCATTGCGTTTAAAATACTTTTTCTACGAAATATGTCATTTATACGACTAGTAACTCATAAATCACTTATAAATCCATTTAAATGTTAATTATCCTCTAGGTTTCTCAGACAAGCGTAGTTTTGACGAAGAATGAACTTCAACTCGAGTATTCGCGTTTTTAACAAATGTTATTGAAATAAAAATATTAAATAATTTCATAAAACATTTAATTACATACCTCTTGATAATTAAATATGAAATTTAATTTTTAACGTGTCGGTACGCAGACTGTGGGATTTTTCAAATTTTGTCAAAAATGTCCTGTTTTCAAATTCAGTAAGTTTGGTAGCGCTCAAAAATGAATTTCGAATAATAATTAATATAATTTATTATTATTTAAACTAGAGAAAATTCTCTGGTGTTACAATGAAGAAATCAAAAAGTTTGGTTTTTTTAAAATCGTGATGAGCCATTTGTATATCACAAAGCTGGTGGGAGCGATGTAGTGTTTCTAATCTTATATGTCGATGACATATTAATCATGGGAAGTAACATTCCAATACTTAAAGAAGTTAAGGATTATCTTGGCAAATGTTTTTCTATGAAGATTTAGGAGAAGCTGCATACATTCTTGGAATTAAAATCTATACAGATAGGAGTAAGCGGTTAATTGGTCTTAGTCAAAGTAGTTATATTGACAAGATATAGAAGAAGTTTAATATGCATAACTTCAAGAAAGTTTTTCAACCTATAGAGGTTAAGCATGAGTTAAGCCATGATATGGATGCATCAACACCGGAAGAGGTGGAATACATGAAGAAAGTGCCTTATGCTTCGGTTGTAGGATCTATCATGTATGTTGCACAAGGCCAAATATGGCGTTTGCTCAGAACTCAGTCAGTCGGTACCAACAAAATCCAGGGATACTCCACTAGGTTGTTGTTAAACATATTCTAAAGTACTTGAGGAGTACAAAAGAAATGGTTTTAGTGTTAAGAGGGAAGCCAGATACATAACTAAATGTGGTTTGGATTAGGAAGTTTATTGGAGATCTTGGAGTGATGCTTTTAATAAAAGAACCTATTAATATGTATTGTGACAATTCTGCAGCAATCATATTCGCCAATGATGCTGGAGTCATGAGGGTCACTAGACACTTTAAAAGTAGATATCACTATGTTCGAGAACAAGTCGAGGCTGGTGAAATTAGATTAACTAAAGTCACACATATAATAACTTAGCTGATCCTTTTACTAAGGCTTTGCGTAGAGGAAAGGTCAATGAACATGCCAATGGAATTAGGCTTCATTTAGCTAGTGATTTCATGTAAATCTGTGATTAGTATTTAGATAAATGATGTTAGACATTATTATTTAATGAAATAAAGTATTAGTTATGTTTATTCTTGTTATTTAATTTTGTATCCTATTTTACATGTTTTAATCCATGAATATTAAATTATTCTAAATGTTCATTTCGATTAATAATATGATAGTATTATTAAATTAAGACAAAACTAAATTGTTATAGAATATAGTTAAAAGTATATTGATTTGTTTACATATCAAATTTAGATGATATTCAATGAGTTGAATATAGGACTTATCCCAACTATATGATTATACTTTATGGATCTTTGTCATCAAGTAAATCATAAATAGTTATCCTTAGACCTGATATACCAGAAAACTGTCGTGGATCTAGTGCTTTTCTGTGAATAGTCTAAAGCTATACGTAACTGGTGGCCATAAGGGTTATTTTCATAAATGTTGCAAAATTCATAAGTTTTGCCCTTGTAGTAAATATGGGATTTGTTTCCTCCAAATTCGTTTTAGAGTTTAATACAACTGGGGCCCTCGTGGGATTAGTAAGTTGTTTGTGTGGCCGCACCCAAAGTCATTCTGAACTATGTTTAGAAGTTTTGGTAATCTTGCTTAATCGGATAAACGAGAAACATAATAGTTAATTAAGGAATGACTAAGATCCATATCCTTATTAACATTATATTAGAAATGAAATGATAATAATAATGATGAATCATTAATAAGGGTTTATCTAGGAGACTTTACTCGGTTTGTACTAGAGGCATTGATGTAGACTAAAAAAACAAAGTCGATAAGTAATTGGATCTGTTGATTCAAAAAGAATGCCAGAAACAATTATGCTAATAATCGTTGATTCTGAAGAATGTCCGAAAATTAGGATAAAACACGGCAACACAACGACTAGTGGTTTAACTTTTATTAAACTTATAGTTGTCTTATTCATTAAATAATGACTGCAAATAAAGAAAAACCCTAAAAATCCAACGGGCTGGACCGTAGCCAAAAGACAAAGTCTAACTGAAAGTGAAAAAAACATAAATATGTAAAAAAAACTGATAGTAAAAAGGCTTTTCAGGCCCTGTAAAATCCGTAACCAGCTAAAAGGTGGTTACAGCGTCGTCCGCCTCCTTTTTACACACATTTTGACAGGTCACGGGCTGAAAACAGACTTATGATGCAAAAGTTATGCCCGTTTTACTAAAGCCCTCTTCGTCACGCGATCTCGGGCCTCCAGAAACAAGTCAGCCCGTTCTTCAACACTTGGGCCTCCATCAGGCATCGACGTGTAACTAAACACTAACCGATGTGATCACACTATTAAAATATATCCTAGTGGGAGCTGTAAGTTTTATGGACTTAAATTTTAATAGTCGTGTATTAGGATCGAACTCGAGATTACGGATTGCACACAATACGTAAAGAGTTAATTTATTAATAAATGTATTATATATATTTATTAACTAAACGAGCTTTAAACATTTAACGGTCCTTAAGTTTTAAACGTTAAGGACTAACGATTAACGTGGAATAAATTAAAATAGAAAAGAAGGATCTGGAACACCCTTCTACAAGGGGTGTCCGATCGGTGGAAATAAGGAGGCAAGGAGGAGAAGATTTTCTTTCCTAATTTGCCTTTATTTAATCTTGCTCTCCAAGTTTAATATCCATATAAATACCCATAGGGATTAAGATATCCTTCATAACTTTTCACATCTTTTCTATCTTCTTTTTGCTCGATCGACCGAACCCTTCACAAAGGGTTTTCGGTTTGATTTTTCCACTTCACGTTTATACTCGTTTTATATGAACTAGGTTTTCGGTTAACTCATTATTATACGTGTGTACAAGAACGTAATATAATCTCACTATAGATTATATCTTGGATCGGTTAACAAAACGGTAATGGGTTAATCATTGATCCACATAAACCCTAAATTGAAGATTTTTTTTGTTCGTTGGAATTGCATTGCAAAAGGTGCGTAACTCTAGTCGATTAATTATGAATGCGTTATTATTATGATTTTATTTTTTAATCACTTTCGCTATTACGCGCTTTGATCTTCAATTATATTTTTATAATTGTGTATGGATTTTTACCGCACCAAAATTTTCATCATAATCTGTTCAATATATAATAATTTGGGCGGCCAATAATTTGTTGTTCTTGGTTAGCCTGAAAGCATAATTGAACGTGCAGGTCATCCGAACATCAACTTTAATCAATGAGGCCACCTGTATATTAAAACTATAACGTATAAGCCGGGTCATGTATCTCATTTGATTTATACAATATCAAAATAATGATATTGTGGATAACTCTAGTTGGGTGAAGTTATTCTTAAAAAAAAATCTTATAATTAAAAGGATAGAATGAATTATGAGGGTGACATGTGTCATCCTTTCAAATCATATCATGTTATCTAATTTAAAAAAAAATGATTTTTTCTTGAAAATAATTTTTGAAATAAAAAAAATTCGTAAAACTTTATCGTAAATCTTTTTTCAAATTTTTTTTTTCAAAATTCTTTTTTGAAATTTTTTTTTTCAAATTTATTTTATCGGAAATTTTTTTTTTTCTAAAATTTTTTTCTAAATTTTTTCTAAATTTTTTTTACTGCATCACAGTTAAATTTCGAAGAATTTTGGCAATTTTTTCATAATTTTTTACTGCATTACAGTTACATGTATTAGTGCATCATGTTTATAAATTAATGCATCTCACTTTTAATTTTACTACATTATAGTGCGTGCATTCACCAATGTTTTAACTATAATGCACAAAAATTATAACAATGCAGTAAACTAGTACATTAATGCACCAATAATACAAGTGATGACTAGTGATATAATTTTTATTCTCCGATAACTATGATGCAATTACTTATAATGTATCAATGTCACAATTATTATGCATTAAGATTATAAATTACTATATCACTCGTGATGCACAAAACTTATAGCTACAATGCGGTAAACTATTTTGTAATGCACCAAAAATGCAAGAGATACTAATGCATTTATTTATAATGTATAAATGTTATAATTCTGATGCATTGAGGTTATAAATTGCTCTATCATTCGTGATGCACAAAACTTATAACTATGATACACTAGTTATAAGTTAGGTGCATTAAGATTTTAATTTACTGCATCATATTTATCCATATAGAAAATCAATTTTATATTATTAGTAAGCACATGTATTTTTTGTGCATGATAATTATAATTTGTCACATCGTAGTTTTAAATGTATTGCATCATATATATGAGAATTACATTATAATTATTAGTTTTGTGAAAGAATTATGGTGCAATAACTTAAAATTGTGATGCCTTAACTTATAAACATGATGCTCTAGAACGTATAACTGTGATGCACTGCATTTTTATTGATGTGTTGTAGTTCATCACACTTAAAATTTCAGTGCATCAAGAATATGAATATGGTGCATAAAGGTAAGAAATTAGTGTCTTATTCGTGATGTACTAAATCATCTAATATATTTTTTTCCATAATAGTTAAAAAAAAATCTGAAAAGAAAAAAGAATTTGAAAAACAACTTTTTTTTAAAAAAATTCGAAAAAAATTTGAAAAAAAAAATTTCGAAAAAAAAAAATTTTTGAAGAAAAAGATTTTGAAAAAAAAAAATTTGAAATTTTTTTTTTTTGAAAAAAACAAATTTTTGAAAAAAAAAAATTTAAAATTTATTTTATTTTTAAAATATTTTTTGAAAAAAATATATTTTTAAATTTTTTTATTAAAGAGATAATGTGGGAAACTGATGTGTGATAATGTTGTGACAAGGTGAGACACGTCACTTCCACATTCACCCCTTCCATTTTATTTATTTTATTATAAGAACTGTTTTATTTCACCCAACTCCCCTCTAGTTATTCGAAATTAATAAAAGATAGTTGAAAAACAGATATCAACCATCAGAGGCGGAGGCAGGGAGGGGGCCCGGGGGCACGTGCCCCTCCTCCCAACAAAAATTGTTTGTATTTTTTCTTATTTTTAGAGGTATTTTTGTGAAGTGCCCTCCAAAATTGGTATGTTTAGAAGCTGAAGCTTGATTTTGCAATAATAGAAAAGAGAAAAAGGTTGAAGAATATGAAGTAACTGTATATAAAAGAGATAAAGTAAATTTTGTCTTTTTCTTTAATATTGGGTTAGGTGGTATCATCAAAAGAAATTAAAAAGTACTGCATCATATTTTTTTCACATTTTTAACTTTTGTGTCTCTATGTATTTTTTATTTATTTGCATATAGCAACATACTTTATATGATATGTCGATATAGATTATGACCGTAATTTCTATCTTAATGTTTTGCACAATGCAATAATGTAGGATTCCGGAGTAACTAGTATATCTTTATTTAGGTTGGTTGAGTTTTTTTTTTTGAACAAGTGTTTTTTAAAACAAGCTAATTTGCCGAAAAAAAAATAATTTTGTGCCCCCCTTTCGAGTTTCTTCTAGCTCCGCCCCTGTCAACCATGATGATGTTCATCAGCATAAAATGAAGTACTATATGCATACTTCTGATTCGTTAAGAAAAAATCGGCCTCCACTTTGTCTTGTAACAAAAGAGAAAAAATGCGCAAAAAAAATACAAAGTTACAGACGTATTTTATTAATTTGACATACATGCTATAGATATTAAATTTTGGTCTCGCAAGCGCATCTACATAACCTAGATGCCTTTTTTATGATGCTTCCGCAAATCCAACTCTGAGATTTCCATAGTCAAATATTGTGTGGTAACGTCGCATAAACACATCACCCAGTATCCTGCATCATAGGAATAAAAAAAATAAGTCTACTAGCAGACCTTCTGGGTAAATAAAAGGCAGACATACCAGGCTGGGCCATGGGGTGGAGGAATATCCAGTGGAATGAAACCACTTACACACTTCATATCAGCACCCTCCCCAATCTTAAGAATGTACTGCAAAACAAATAGAGAATACGTTAACAAGTTATGCAGACTAATAAGAATAAAAAACTCACATGCAAGTATGAATTTATGTTTTTGTTAAAATTTTTTTACCATAAAACATATATCGGGTTAGTTAGAATAATACCTCATCAGCTGAAAGTTTAAATTCTTTGCCACCAATTGTAAATGAAACACTAGGCATGGAAGTAAGTCTTGCACAGTCAACCATCGACTCTCCCGCTGATTCCCCCGCAGGAATTGGCACCAGGTGACAAACCTGCAAATTTGGGCTCACCATTATAAGCAACATCAAATTATCTACCTAATACTAAATCGATGAGATATAGAATACTCACATCTGTGGCCAACTTTAAAACAAGTTCTCGTGTCTGGTTCATTTTGAGCCCGTTATGTATCAACCGCACTATAAATTTACAAACTATGCACATTGGGGTTCCTACTAGTCCAGATGATACATCATCATTCCTGGCTATGACACTTTTAATGCCAGCACTGCACCATTTCAACAATTATTCCCATGGTTGGTGTAGAAAAGGATATATAATATGTTAATCATTTTACATGATAAATTTGTAACAACTTTACAAGCAATGTTTCATCCATTTTTTTCATACGCAAGACGTATCATACGACGGTGCATTTTGCACGATTTGATAAAACTTAGTGCCAAGGAGAAAGTCACTGTAGAAGACTTGGTATATCTATGGTTACTACTTCATCTAGCCATCTAGGTGAAAAAGGCATATATAATAGTGGAATAGACAGTTTATACAGACCATAATTACAATGATTTTTTTACATGTGTATTTCGATAATGAATTACCGAACTTTGAGAATTTAGTAGTTTTTATTTATTTGGGCATATTGATACGAAAGCTAGTTTTAAAATACCAAATTTCCAAATGTGTGGTTAGAACGAATTAATAGTTACTGCAATCCTGCATGGCTGCACCCACTGATTGGGGGGGTTAGAACATGTTTATTTTTTGTGAAAACAAGAACTTTTTTGGTGGATGCCCATAAAATTTATATCTAAAGAGGAATATGAAAATTCGACAGCATGCAGAAATCAGGCAACTATATAACAATGAACTAAAGCTGACCTTTCTTGGTGATCTTCACTAAGAAGACAGACTCCAAATGGGAGACATAACTTATTAGGTTCAATCTGTTTTCATGAGACACAGAGAAGTAAGAAATATTAACGTATAATCAGATGCATTCCAATATACAGATATGAACTTGTTACCCCAAGAGCAAGCATATCGAATATTAGGCGTCCAAATACTTTAACCACCGTCGTACATGAATCGGTAAACACTCCATTTGCCCCAATGGCTTGATTTATTTCCGTGATCATACTCTAAAATTCAACGAACACACTTAATATCTCAACAAACTAACAATAGAAACACGCGACGTTACACTGAAGCAGTTAAAACATAATATTGTTATTTTACCGGGGTAATCCCCTTTACCCAAAAAAAAACATAATATTCTACATACATAACATTCGAATAAAAAACGAAAAACCAGATCAGTTAATGAACCATGGGATTATCATGAAACAGAAAACTTTAAGACGTACCGTTGGACCAGCTATGAAGGCAGTTCCTGAATCTGCAATTGCTGAACACCCATTTTTACAAAATCCTGCATGAAAACATAGAACATCATGCTAAATCCAGAATTCAACATGTGGTCACATATGCTGTTTTGCAAATGCATACCATTCGATTTCCCACCAATAAGTACATCACCTATATCAAACTAACAAATAATGAAACACCAAAATCATTAGAAATATTAAATAAACTATATTTTGGTATATTTTTGAACAGACGTATATTATAGAATAGATGAAAAACCTGCCAATATCCCTTGTGTGTTACTGGAACATAAGTATGCAACCCTGTATAGTGATTTGGATCAGCACCACCAAATATGATTTCGCCACCTTCGGTTTCCTCACCTTTTTTGTTAAGCCATAGTGAAAATATACGCTTCTTAACTAAATGTTGATTGACCATATTTTCCCTGTACACAAACTTGATTACAAAAGAAACTTGCCCCGAAAAACAACCTTCATGACTAACTACAAGAATCTACTTTTAAACAATAGAAATGCGGTTTGCACAAGTGATACCATCTTTGTAATGAATTCACTTCATTAGGAATTGAATTTAAGATTTAAATTCAGAAAGTATGTCTTTGTAGCTCTGTGTTTCTTCTTTGTTGGCACCATTTTGTCTCACGTAAGCGGGATGAACAACATAGGAATGCAAGCGAATACACTGATTATTAAGAACTGTGAAGACATATATTAAACATACCAAAGTGGCACAGCGTTACCAACAGATAATTCCTTGAATCCAAGCCCAAGGATACCATCAAACCTCCCAGCTAAAAAGGTCAGGCCAATGTCTCTTGTTGCCTCAATGAACTCCTGGTCAAACCACAGATATCTACATTAATTACATTCTCCTATTACCAAGTTGGATCTGATTGCAAAACGCTTAAGTAAAATACATAGTAAACTTCACCTGATCCTCGACCACTATGTCACCAACTATGATGTTATCTTCACTAAAGTATCCAGATATTGATCCACTACGATAATCAATAGTTGCAAGCTTGCCTTCAACAATTGTGACAAATATTTGCAGAATATCAGTCAAATTCTGAACAATGCGAGTTTAATCCATATTCTTTAATATGTGAACAGAACGGTAATACCCCACTATGTCTATGTATTAAAAAGAAAGTAATTGAATATATGACAGTTCATAAGAAAATTCCATCTAGAATTTTGGAGATTTAAGAAAATTTTGAATTTTGATTCACTTTAAGAGAGTTTAAACTTCAAATCCTACAAAGAATTTTTATTTCTTTAAGACAGTTGTAGATCTAAACATCAGTGAAGCAAAGTTCAAAATTCTATGTATGCTCATTTAGCTTCATAACATAATTATTTTGTATCCAACTTTCATTAGTTGCTGTTAAACATCTGTTTTAGTAATATACCTTGCAACCTGATATTAGAAAAGAAATTTATGTCATTAACGCTAAGTCACTAACCATTCCTTTTGTAAGTGCGAGATTGACTTGACTTGTATTTCGAATGGAGAAAGCAAGATGCCTGTAGGAGTGGGATAATTCATTTCCTTCGAATTTTTTTCTCATAATAAGTTGATGTTTTATTGGCATATATGATGTGAAAAAAAATCTTACCGAAAGTATGCATTCTGACGAAGGAATCCATAAGTTAGCGCTGCCAGTGTCAAAGATTACAGTGAACTTTTGTGGTGGCGTGCCAATGCCAATCTCACCATAGTAGTGAGTGCCCATATAGCTCTTCAATGGTACAATATCAGATTCTTGGGGATCACGAAGCTTATCTGCAATCAGCGTATATTTTCTTATTATGGCCTTCAAGTAATCACCATCATCCGCAGTACTTAGGTTCGAAGCAATACGACTTGTCTCATCATATTTCAACTTTTTTATTCTAATCCTAACCATCCCGTCGGTTGATGTAGAAAAGACCAGAGTATGCAGAAAGGTTGACAAGAATACATGAACTGCTAGTATTCCCAAAATTCTTGCCATATCATCTGCATGTCAATCAATCATAAAATAAGCTAAAAGAAATAAGCTAAAATAAGCCATATCAACTGCTAGTATTAGTGGTTATCAAAGGAATAAGCTAAAAGAAACCATTGGTGTATAAACACAACCTTTAACTTATCAGTGGGATATGAATTCAAGTCAAACATAAATCATTATTTTTTCCTTAAAATTAATTGTCTACAATGAGTAAGTCGTTTTACATTACTCGAACCATTCGTATTCTAAAATAGAACTAAACTAATGCATACATCATTTTTGAATTCTTAGAGTAGAATAATTATGAATATAATCTCAGGAGAGCTTCAAAAACACAAGAAAGAATAGATAAAAGTTTACCTATGAAGGTAAAAACCAGAGAGTTTATTGTTCTTACATATCGAATTTCTGATTCGTAAGAGTATTTTCTTTTTTTTTTGGTTCGCCGCGACGTCAATTCTTTATCTTCAACTGGAAAAAGATCTACAATTTCAATATAATCTAAAGACTGCATCTAATAATATGAAGTACTATGAAAATGGAAAAGCGTAAGAATCAGTTTGATGTTCACACCGATGTGATGAGCTGATTATTCACTTGAAACACGTAACTTAACATAATCAGAACATAACGTATACAAACAGGGTGTCCTGGTGCCCGGCACACCTATGAATTATGAATTATGAATTTTTTCGATGTAATGTTAATGTTTGTAAAAAATTATCGATTTCGATATCTTAAATAACATCGATTTCTATATCTTAAATGTACTCAGTGTATCGCAATATATATTTATTTTTATTTAGTGAATATACTTGAAGAAATTGAACTCTACTAAATTAAATTGTAAAAATATTTATGCCCCCGGTCAAACTTAGTCCTGGCTTCGTCCCTTTATACAAATGATTCAAAAAGTAGACAATACGTAAACGCAGAAATAATAAACTAACCTATACATTCTAAAAAGTGCATAACCAACAAAATAGGCACATAAAAAGCTACCTAACATCAAAAAACCTACTGAAAAACAGATAAGTAATTACAACGTTACCAACATAATGAGCAAGAAGAAGACGATGATTGACAATTTCCACAACATAATGCCCAAATACAGCTACAGCGGCATCATTGGATTAACCACAACCAACAGATCAACAACACCACACACCACATAAGGAGGCAATGAATAGTTAGGTACAACCGAAGCAAGCAATACCCAGATTCAACTACAACAAACGTTATATACCCACCACCTAAAAATAGGAAGAGTGGAATACAAGTGTAACCCGTGCCTGTTTAGAAAAGCGAGCGATAGAATGAACTCCCAACACACAACATATATTATATAAGTTTTTCTTGTAAGACAAAGCCTTAGAAAGCGCATGTGAGGAGGCCTCTTTAGCGCCAGAATTAAATAATAAAATATGGACTAATAGTAAGAGTATAAATTAACATAAAAAAATTTTAATCTGTAGGTTTTTTTAGTTAAAAGGTTGTTTTGATAAATTTTATTACTTAAAAAAACTTATTCAATATAAGTGATGTTAGTAAATCTCAAATATCAGTGAATTACATAAGCAAACTGTTTTCTTAAAGGAAATTACACATTCTAACTAATCAACTAGCAACTCAAAAAACATTAACTAACATATTTCGTAACACCCCACTTTGACAAATGGACCGTTACATGATAATTATGGCGTGTCATCAAAGCATGCAAAGTAAATGTCTTAAAAACATAAATGACCATAAAGGAAACCGGAATCAAACATCGGCCCCCAAACATAAAACCAAAAATGCATAAAGTAAATGAAGTGCAAAAGGAATAGAAGTATAAGGTAGCTCTCATCCTATGCACGTCCTCTCCATGCACAAGTCTGTCCTTGGGTACCTGCCGTTTGGGACATGGAAAGAAAATAAACGGCTGAGCAATACGCTCAGTGAACGGATATAATGGCATAATAAGAATAAATGAAACATAGTTAAGATTTGAAATGCAGCAGAATATGTGTAGTCCTGGAAAACCTGGAAGTTTGTTTAAAAGCATATTTATACTGAAAAGTCTTATGTTTATGTTTATACTGAAAAGTCTTATGTTCAAGTTTGAAATTGTGAGTTAAACGCCAAAGATCCCATATAGGTTATGAAGGTGTCAACGTGCATGAATACATAGAGGGGTGACCTCATCATGAAATTAGAGGGGTTACCTCTAATTATAATAGTGTGGGTGGAGGGATCAGCTCCATGTAACAGATGTAGAGCACGCACCACAATTACCTTGTAAGCTGCTAAACATGTACTAGGATGCACCCATTCGCCCCACCTGATAATAATATAAAATTCCAATAACTGAAAGGGACGCCGCGAGCAATCACTCTCACCATGGAAGAGTCATAACACCGGTGCCTCAAGTGTTATGGTTATGGTACCTCCATAACTAGGTGAAACATGGCATGCATGTATATAGCTCAGGCAGTTTAAAATACTAATAATAGTAATTACTGAAAAGTTTAATGTAAACTAGTGAGGAAAACAAATGGCTGAAAACGGGAAATCCTAAATATAGGAAGAGAATGTCCTTACTGAAGGACGGAATATCCGTACCTTATGTCCAGTAATGAAATGAAGATGAAAGCGGAAGAACTACTTCGACTTCACGAGCGCTACATAATACAGGAAATGAATGACTTGTTTGTTTAATATATACGTACTGATTTTAGTTCATTTTACTTTACGTGTTCTTAACTTGTTTTAGTTGTTCTGTTTTTTTTTTTTGGGTAAAAGGGACTCAACCCCGGTAAAAGAACTTGTTCTGGTTTTGTTTTACATGTTCTTGACTTGTTTTACTGTTTCATGTTTTATCTTGTGTTTCTTAGTGGTTCATGTGTTCTTGATTAATGTATTTCATGTGTTATTATACTTTATGTTTCATAATGAGTGATCTTTCTAAAAATAGCAGGTTTCTATATATTGTAACTTTCTAAAAATAGCAGGTTTCCATATATAGTAATTTTCCAAAAATAGCAAGTTTCCATAAATAGTAAGTTTCCAAAAATAGAAAGTTTCCATAATTAGTATGTTTCCATAAATAGTATATTTCCATAAATAGCATGTTTCCATAAACAGTAATAAGCTTATTAAATAAGTATATAATATAAACTAAAGTTTAATAAGCATATATTAGCCATGATTATTAAATGTAATAATATAGTAAAGTTAATTAATAATAAATACTTTAGTCTTAACATAATGATTATTAATTAATAATATAATACATGATTTTATAAGTAATTATTAATTAATAATATAACATGATTATATTAATTAAACTTTACCTTCTCTGATTATTGTACAATTAAATTAAAGTATAGTATTAATTTAATTAAACCTCGGTTAAAATGTAATTAATTAACTAAGCTAAGTTCTTAATTAAATTTATTAAATATAACCATGTACTTATACCATGAAATAATTATATTCATAATTATTATAACCTATAGTTTATATAGATAAATGGTCATGCTTAATATCATGATAATTACACAATTTAAATTATACCCTAAGTCTTTGTTCTTAATTAATGAAATGAAATCATACATTATTTAATATAATTAATTAATTAAATATAACTTGAATGTAATTTAGCAAAAATTAACCAAACACACCTTTGGTGTGTTTCGGTTATACCCGCCCGAAAACCAAGCCACACCGAGACTCCCGTCTCGGCTGCTCGAACCAACAGCCACCACCACAGCCACAACGGCTGTGGCCTTGCCACCGTCAGCCAAAACACCTACCGGCAGTGGCCGGTACCCCCTACTGTGCAACAGTTTCCCACCGGCAGTGGCCGGTACCCACTGTCAAGCCAAACGTGCCCCTGCTGGGGTGTTTGGTGTTGCGGCTGTCAAAGTAAATCAGCCACCGAGACCCCCTTGTGGGCTCGGCTGGCCAAATAAACCCCCACTGAGTGTCTATTGACTCTCGGTTTCTGTGCACACCCGATTAAACCTTGATTAATTCATGTTTTATCCATTAACCCATCATTTGTTCTTATTAATTTTACTAATTCATGATCAAATAACATAATAAAAGAAGAAGATTCAGGTTTTAGGGATACCGCATGTGATATGATAATTGAAACAAACATGAACTCCAAATCCCGAACACAAACAAGATCAAACTTGGTTTTCTCCCTTCCCTTTCCTCTCTTTTCTGCCGGCAACATACACACCACAGTAACCCTAATTCTATTTTATTTTGATATCTTGTAAAATGTAAAATGAGGGTTGTTTCCTGTGCTTGTAATTTTAGCAAATTGGGCCGGGCTTGGGTGCTCCCTTGTTTCATTCTTTTTAGGCCGACCAAAACAGCCCCTAAAAGTATATAATTTGTTTTCGTTTTTATTAAAACCCGTGTATTATTATTCGTGACGTGTGTTCGTGTTTAACTCGTTTTAATTCTTGTCATGTTTTAAGTATTATACGTAAATACTTATCGTGTAATAATTTACATATGTATTACTTGTAGTTAATAAATAATTAATATACGTAATACTTGTATTAAATCTAACTACTTTATAAAAGGTTTATGACTTATTCTAATTATAGAAGTCTTAAAAGTTTAAGCCACAAACATTTCTTTAAAAGGAAAACACTTTTGTTGCTTAATCAAAAATAAGTTACAACATACAAATAGTTATAAATTACATCTTGAAATTAAATTGTCTTTACATTTGTATTTGTAACTACTTTATAAAAGTTTTATGACTTATTCTAATTAAAGAAGTCGTAAAAGTTTAAGCCACAAACATTTCTTTAAAAGGAAAACACTTTTGTTGCTTAATCAAAAATAAGTTACAACATACAAATAGTTATAAATCACATCTTGAAATTAAATTGTCTTTACGTTTGTCTTTGTAACTGAAAATTGAATTGTTTTGAATCTCAATTAGTAACATTTTGTCATGTAACAGTCCATTTAAACCTTTTTAAAGCCCATTTTATAACATTTTTTTGAAAACAAAAGATATACAGTATATAAAGTCCACAAAATCTACAAACACAGGATGAAAAAATACCCATACACAACCCCCTTTCTCTCTCTCTCTCAACCACCATCACTAACCATCGTCAACTATGAAATGCCGGAAGCAATTAAAAGACCGGTGAATCGAACAACATTTGCTCACCGCAAAAATATAGTCATAGGGTATCCGCCGCCGCATTGCGCGGGTACCCTGCTAGTATTCATAATACATTTCGTGGTTTAATCATTTATAAAGTTTTAATTTATCCGTGTTTTCATGTAATTAGTGTTCTTATGTATTTTATGCGGGTTTTACAACTCTTCCCCTCTAAAAAGAATAATTCGTCCTTGAATTAGTGGCAAAAAGATTTGTGGCTATCATTCCAAAGTGTGTGAGGTCTCAAGTTCAATTCTCACTAGGTGCAAACAACCTTGAAGTGGCCACGCCAACCTCCTGAAAAGGGAGGGCTTTACCTGGTTTGAGTCTGTGTGGCGGTGGGCTCAAACCCCGTGGATTAGTCGGCCAATGAGTCGGAAATCACGGTTACCAAAAAGAAAAAAAAATAAAAAAATAAAAAAATAAAAAAATTTAACCACTCAAGGGTAGCCTAGTGGCAAAAAGATTTGTGGCTATCACTCCAAAGTGTGTGAGGTCTCAAGTTCAATTCCCACTAGGTGCAAACAACCTTGAAGTGGCCACGCCAACCTCCTGAAAAGGGAGGTCTTTACCTGGTTTGAGTCTGTGTGGCGGTGGGCTCAAACCCCGTGGATTAGTCGGTCAATGAGTCAGAAATCACGGTTACAAAAAAAAAGGACATAGACTGATGTGGCTGAAGAGAACCAGGAACGTGGCGTGGCTGAAAAGAACATACTTGGATCGTTGAAAATAATGAGGATAAGGAATCCAGATGGACTCCTCCGTTTCCATGTGGCTTCCCGCTCGGGATGGTTCCTCCAAAGGATCTTGACGGAAGGGATAATCTTGGTCTTCATGACCCTGTCTTGAAGATACGGAGAAGTTTCTGATTCATAACACAAGATAGATCCTCATGAATCTGATCGAGTGGATAAGACATAACATGTAAAGATACATGAAACGATACGATACGAAATAACCTGAAAATAATGGTATTAGCAATCTCTGAGTAATGATGCGCGGAACATATTGAAACGTAGTACGTGAACAATTGTGAACGTGATACATGAACAATTGTGAACGTGATGCGTGGAGATTGGGTGAATGTAATATGCGAATCATATGATGAACGTGATACGTGCAACATATCGTGAACATGATATGAGAAACGTAGGGTGAACATGATATGTGAAACATATCGTGAACGTGCGAGGACTGAGGAGGTAACGCCAAAAGATACGAGATAAGTCGTAAAATGTGACGTGAAATGTCTGTCGAAAGATGGAAAGTTGTGTTATACTTGAGTCTGGTCTCCTAAGCTTTCTACAAAACTTTCCAAAACGAAATGTGAAACGTAAATCGTAAGATAGAATACGATCATGAACGTGGACAATGTCATGAACGTGAGTGCGAAAAGCAAACCGTGAAATGGAATAAGGACGTGAACGCGCACAAGGTCGTGAATGCGAACATGAGACATAATTGTGAGCGTCAACGTAAACGTAAACGTGAACGAAAATTTATAGCTGATATGATTGTTGACGGAATACCGTGAAATCGTACGCTCTCCTGCTGAAACTTCCTGCAGAGTAATCCCTTCGGATGAAAGAAAACGTGTAGGCTAAGTTAAATGATCGAACGACGGCACAGATAGCATTATGCTTCTTCAAAGCCTGCGGTAGTCCGGTAACAAAATCCATGGAGATCGTTTTTTGTAAAGGGGAACAAACCCGGTAAAATATATATACCAAAAAACAATGAAGTACAATGGAATGTGGCTGAATACCACATTAACCTCAAGCAACGCTTGAACACACTAAGGCATACGACATGCCATATGACTATAACCTATAGCATACATAACCAATAACACCTATTGGAAAATACCACCTACAAGTACATAAATTGAACACTGAAGACATGGAACTAAACAAGGATAGACTCCGGCAGCTTCCATATCTCCACAAACTCTTTAGCCGCAACTGACGTCTTTAATCTGCAAGAAAGAAGCTTACCCCGAACAGTCACTATATTACAATTGACAATCTGATAAACAGAACACTTGATACCCTTAAATAGACGACCATTTCGTTCCTAGCAAACATAATACGTACTCGCAACCAAAACAAGTTTAGCAATAACTGCCTTCGACGTTCTCCTAGTAGCAAAACGGTAAGAGAGATTGGATAATAGTATGAAACCCTGGCCCCGCATTAACCAATCCCGCCATATTTTTGACTTTATTCCAGACCTGAGCAGAGAAGGGACACTCGAAAAACAGGTGATCATGCGAGTCTTGAACAAGCTCACACAAAGAACATGAGGACTTAAGCTTGGACGAGATCTCCCAGCTATGAAGAAGATCATGAGTCTTCCACCGACGTTTCATAATGAGCCATAAAATAAAAGCATGTCTAAGAATACCAAAAGGAAACCACACAATATTCGCCCAAGGAACCTCCATATCACGAGGCCGAATTGACTGCCAAATAGTATTGACAGAAAAAGCTAAAGGCCCAATAACAGGAAGGCGCCACTCAAGCTTATCCGTACCTCCCTGAAAATGATAAGTATCGATAGTAGCAACCACAGGATGTTTGTGCAACAGACTAGGCGGCCACCAAAACTTCCATGAGACAGAATGTCATGAACCTTAGTGTTGATCGACAATCCAGCCCTATACATGTCACGATGAGATATGAAAGAAGCTAAAGGGTTCACCTAGCACCAATTATCAAACAAAAGAGAAGTGGACGATCCACCACCCATACCGTACCAAACAAACTCATGAATACAACTCCTCAACTGCAATATCTTTCTCCAGCTCCAAGGCATATTACCACGCACAGGAATAGTCCAAAAATTACGGTCTTTGATCTTGTACACATGCATCCACTGTACCCACAAAGATTCCTTACGTAAAAGAAGTTTCCAAATATGTGACGTCATAAGAGCTTTATTAAAATGATCTAATCGCCGAATACCTAAGCCACCCTCAACTTTCGGAAGACAAACCTCTTCCCATGCGACCTTAGCTCTGCCCTTACCCAACCCTCCTTGACACCACAAAAACCCACGAAGGCGCTGCTCAATATCAAGGAGCACACGGGTGGGAAGAATGAACATTGACGCCCAATAAACATGCATCGAACCAATAACTGAACGAATTAATTGGAGTCTTCCCGTAATCGAGAGACACTTGTTCTTCCAGTCCATAATACGCCCATCCACTCTATCAAGCAGCTCCTTACAATCATTACGACCAAGCCTAGAAGAAACCAAAGGAACTCCAAGGTACTTAACTGGAAGCCGCCCTTCTTGAAATGGGAGAATCTGTAAAATAGTTAACTTAATATGATTAAGAACATTACAAAAGTGTGCGGTACTCTTAGGAAGACTAGGTGTCAATCCCGATACGCTTTTGAATTCCTCAAGAGACTCCATAATCACAGAAGCCGAACTAGGATCACCATGAGCAAAAAGAAATAAATCATATGCGAAGCACAAGTTAATCAATTCCAGCTCCCCACAATGGCGGTGATAAGTAAAAGCATCTGAGTCATTAACTTTACGACGAAGCATAAGCGTAAGAACTTCCATAATGAGCGTGAATAGATATGGGGAAATAGGATCACCTTGGCGAAGACCCCTTTTTCCCTTAAAATAGCAATGAAGAGAACCATTAATGGATAAGGAAAAAGAAGCAGTCGTGACACACTCCATTATCCACGTGATCATCCGCTCAGGAAACCAAACTCAACTTAGAAAGTCCCAATCCACCGTGTCATAAGCTTTTTGAATGTCGACTTTAAAAGCACATCGAGGAATTCCACGGTCCAGATGGTAATTATGCATAAGCTCCTGAGTAAGTAGAATATTATCCGCAATGCTTCGCCCAGGAACAAAAGCCGATTGATTAGGGCTGATTAAATACTTCAAACAATCCTTAATATGGTTAGCAAGAATCTTGCTAATGCACTTGAAAAGAACATTACAACACGAGATAGGTCTATAATCAGTAATACATGAAGGGGTCTTAACCTTTGGAATCAGAGCAATGATGGTATGATTAATCTCTTTAAGAATTTTCCCATTGATGAAAAACTGACGAACATCATTAGTAACATCCACATTCACAACATCCCAAGCCGCTTTAAAAAACGCCGCCGTATAGCCATCAGGACCAGGAGACTTATCATCACCCATTGAGAAGATAGCATCCTTGATATCTCTATCACTGACAAGTCGCACCATTTCTTTAGCATCTACACTAGACACCCTGGAACCAAATAACTCATGCACGTTGAGATCATCCACGTCATCAGCTTGACCAAGAAAAACCTTGTAATGATCAACAAAAGCATCAACCACCTGTTCATTCTGAAAAATCTCACCATTAGCATTAGAAATCACATTAATACGATTCCTGCTCATCCTCCCTTTAAGCGATTTATGGAAATACGCCGTGTTTGAGTCTCCTTCATGCAGCCATTTAATCTTAGCCTTTTGCTTCAAGAACCGATTCTCAATCAATAAAGCTTCATTATAAGCATGAACATACATGGCTTCCTCATCCCGTAAAACAGTATTAAAAGGGTCCTTATCGAGATCAAGTTGTACCTGGTCAAGTTCCAAACGCAGCCTACAAACATTATCATGAAGATTCCCTGTCAAACAAAAGCTTACGGAAAGGCTTTTTGAGACTTTTTAATCTCTTAACAACCCTATACATGAAAAAAACCACTCACATTTATAGACCATCCCTCCATCACAACCTAACGAAACCTATCTTGCTGAGTAAGAAGATTTGTGAATTTGAAAGGTTTTGGTTTAGCTAAAACAGCAGCCAGAATATTCAGCACAGCCGGAGCATGGTTTGAAAGTCTATAGGGCTTGAAACAGGCATGAGCACCCACAAAAACATCACTAAAGGACAGATTACCCAAAACACGGTCAATATTTTTAAGGATCCCATCAGACCCTTTCGGTTTCTGATTCCATGTAAAATTTAATCCCGTATGCTAAAAATCTAAAACCTTAATTTCAGCAATACATTCAGCGGAACTCCCTCATTGAAATATGAGCCTTCGAAGAACCTATAGTACTATCCTCAAAGTTTAAAACCGCATTGAAGTCCCCCAATAAACACCATGGCCGACCCCGTACATAACTAGCATGAAGCCCCAACCCCTGCCATAGGCACGCCGTTGAGTATACTTATTATGAGCATATACAAAGGAACAGAAAAATTCCTTTTTCTCATTTTTTAACCAAACACGCGTGTGGATAACCTGGTCACATTGCGATATAACCACCACATCAACATCATTACGGTTTCACCCAAGAATAATCCGAGTACCCTTTTTTTTTGGGTAAAGGGACTCCAATCCCGGTAAAATATATTCCCAAAAAGCGTTGAAGAACAATGGAATGTAGCTGCAATGCTACATTAACCTCAAGCACACAGCTTGAACAACCACTATATCATATGACATGCCATATGATAATTACATTACAAAACTAATGACACCTATAGGAAAGAACCACCTAAAGGAACATAAACAATGAAAATAAACAAACATAATGATTAATGAGAAGTGCGAGTATCCGGCTGACGAGTTCCATGGCGATCATCAATCACAATGTCTTCATCAGTCTCACTATCTGCATTAAGCACATCATTAGAATGACCAAAGCCATCCTCCCAATCAGTCCCATCATCCATCAAACCACTCAAAACACCAAAAGAGTTTTTGCTGCTCGTACCCGGTTGACTAGAATCAAGAGCCAAAGACTTGTTATTAAGAAATCCACGCTTAAGAATAGAACCAGCTTTCTTAGGAGCATTCTGAACAGTAGTACCTATAGAATCATTTTTCTTAGGCTTATTCGCCTTAGAACTATCCCCTTTCTCAACAGCACGGTAATAAAGATTAATAGGTGGTTTAGTGAGTTTAATACCAGCAACCTGGAGTTGCTTATTCTTACCCTTTTTCTTTCTATTGTTCACAACCTCATAACCCTCATTATCAATCTCATTAGCTACCTTATTATCGTCCACATTAACAATCGTATTAATGACATCCTTAGGCAATTTCGGACATTCAGCATCATGATGATCAAATATACAGCACATCGAGCAGCGAGGGGGAGTCCACTCGTATTCTATACCAATATTAGCCATCGTATGTCCCTTATCCTTACCAATAGGAATAGCAACAACTAAAGAATCCTTAGGAGGATGATCAGCAGAAATCTCAATTAAAACACGTGCATAGGTACTCCTTCCCCATGAAGATAGGCACATCTCACTTGTATAAGAATCAAGAAGAATAGGCCTCCCAATCTGAGTAGTGATTAGACTAAGACCCACCTCCGAATATGCAACTATGGGAACATGATGCAATTTAACCCACACCGGTGCTTTCCTAATCTCCTCCTTCACAAGTAAAGAATCCGGAGACCATATATTCAAAATCAGTGGAACCATACGTATTAACCATGGCCCACTCTCTATAACTCTTTCCATTCCAACTTTAGAATCAAATTGAAATAAAAAGAACTCACCATGAAGTTGGACACGCTTGATTCCAAATCCCAGTAATTAAACACATACGAACAAACCTTCATCAATTTTGTAGCAGCCACATGAGTTTCCAAAATTGCGCATATAGAAAGATTGTTTTCAAATATTACATGGCGAACTTCATCTTGCTTAGGGGAGAAGCTCAATCCCCTAATGTTCCATGAAGCGACACTAATCATGGGAACCAGCTGCATTGGGAGTGCTTGCCCCCATAGAAGTAACCCCTACCTCATCAGTATCATCTATATCACTCATGTTAATGGTGTTGCTATCATTCACTTTGTCCCAAAACAGATCATGATCCCCATTGTCAAGAGATAAAACATTAAATGAATTAGTGACCGTGACAGGGTTCGACTTTGCAGCACCACCTGTTGTGATATGTCGTTTGCCATTATTCTTTACTTCCTGAGATTTAACCCCAGTATTATTCATCTTCGAAGACTCCCCTTTCTCCCCTTTGCGAAACACTAAATTAGGTTTGTATTTATTTAACCTAATTCCTTCCACCTGCCTATATTGCTTCGGTTTGGATTGCTTTTTCTTGACCTCAGTAAAACCATCATCATCAATAGTAACCACTGGAGTCACTTTCGGGCGTTTAGGGCAATGGTCATCAGTATGGTCAAAAATAGTACAAACCGAACACCTCAGTGGCTTCCATTCATATTCAATAGTTATAGTAGCCAATGAATGCCCCTTACCATCTGCTAGTGGAATTGTAATAACAACCTCATTGAGAAAATCAGTATCCGACGCTACCTCAACCAAAGCACGAGCATACTCCTTCCTCCCCCAGGATCTTTGACACATAGAACTTGTATAGGAATCCAACATAATTGGGTTCCCAATCTGCGTCGTGATCAAACACAAACCAATTTCGGAGTACGCAACAATTGGAACATGGTAAATTTTCACCCATACAGGAGCTTTCTTAATGTCATCCTTCTTCAATATCGTATTTTGAGTCCAAACATTTAAAAATAAAGGAACATCCCTTATGAGCCAAGGTCCACCCTCTAGCACTTTATCCAAATCCTCTCTGTTCTCAAATTGAAACAGGAAGAAATCATCATCAAGCATTACTCTTTTCAAACCAAATTTAGCCCATGTATTTTTGACATAGTTTTCAACCAAAGGAAAAGCCAATCTCTTTCCTATGAAGTACCCATACAACGTATTGTCAAATCGTTTGCGTATCTCCTCAGCAGCTTCAAAAGGTAATGTCGTTCTAGCACCCTCGACCACCTCATTGCTATGCATTGCATGTAGCTTTACCGTCTTTCTAACCTGTGGGGATTGAGAAGATTGTAAAACTTCAGCGAAAGACGATCCCTTCCCTTGGGAAGAATCGTTAGCCTTTGTGGTTTCATTATTCACAACAGCACCCCGCTGAGGTAACCGAGCTTTTGATGGATCTCCAACATGCGACGACCCAGGCTTTTTCAAGATGGACTTAATGATTTTAGGGACAACAGCGTCACCTTCAATCGGTTGCCCATCAGCACCTCCAGACTTGTTATTATCCTCCATCTCTCAAACCAAAACCGACCAAAATAAAGCACAAGAAACGAAACCCTAAAAAATTAGGGTTTAGAATAACCATCACCAACACCTCAATAAATGACCTTCATTGATCCACGTAAAATATTAATTAAGCACAGTATAGTAAAACAAAACCCTAGCCCTACGCAGCAATTAAAACCCTAAAATAACTGATTAATAAAAAACAATAGAACACGTCGAACAAACTAAAGAGTATTTAGAAACATAAACAATGGTAACATATCGATCTCCGGGACTAGCTGCTCATAGCGGAAATAGGGAGTGAAAAGATCACGTAGCCTATCACACTCACTACACTAGCTGCGAAAGATCAACACATCAACAAGGAATGATTACTAAACAAACGTTAATTCGTGAATGGTGGCTATCATAATTAAATCAAACGGCATGAGAAATTAGGGTTTGAGAATCGCCCATAGAGAGAGAGAGAAATTAGGGTTGTTGAAAGAAGGTTAATTACTAGTAGTAAACTAGTAATTAGGTCCAAATAAGGTGTTACATCAGCAGTCCAATGTGCTTTAGGTTTTATATTGTCCCCAACCATGGGGAAAAATGAAACATTTTCAATGATTCCAAGGAATTAGGGTTCGATCCCCTGGAACACATAATTTAGTGTAGGATTCTCTCCTTTACGCGTAAGCTTAGTAATGATAAAACTAACCGTGAGAAACAACGCGATTCAGAGTGTCACTGTAATCAACCAAAAATTCGTACTGGAAAAATTTCAGTGTGAAATTTCTTCTGTCGTAGAATTTGTAACATAATGCGAAGATGGTCTTCGTGCTCTTCTTTAGACTTAGATAAGGTCAGAATGTTAGCAATGAACAAAATGACGAACTTGTCCAGAATTCATGAAAAACCGATTTCTCAAGTCCATATACTGCTGGCATTCGTGACACCAGAAGGTACGAATATGAATCCATAATGACCATAACGTGTGCGAAGAGCAGTCACGGAAATGCCCTGCTCTTTCGCTCGCAACTGATGGTAGCCTGATCGTAAATCGATCTTGGAAAGTGTTTAGAGTCTAGTAGTTGGTCGGATAGATTATTCATACTTGGAAGAGGGTAAAACTTATGAATGGTGATCCTGTTCAATTTATGGTAATCGATGCATAACCTCATGCTACCGTCCTTCTTCTTTGATGAACAGAACTGACGCACCCTAGGGTGATACACTCGGCGAATAAAACCTCGTTCCAGCAACTCTTGCGGTTGTCCCTCCAACTCCTTGAGCTCAATGTCTAACTTCATTTCACGTATGGGTAGTATATATAACCTCCAGTAGTTTTGGTTAATGTAATATCCATGTTCATAAATAAAAAGGCGATTTTACTCTAAAATTTTTGCATTTTCACTATACTATATGACTAACTTATGGATCTCACACATATTACTTGTATAAGAGTCCAACATAATCGGTTTTCCAATCTGTGTTGTGATCAAGCTCAATCCAATCTCCGAATAGGCCACTATAGGAACATGGTGAAGTTTGACCCACAATGGTGCCTTTTTAACCTCGTCCTTCTTCAGTAATGTAGTAGGGGTCCAAATATTCAAGAATAACGGAACCAACCGAACTAACCACGGGCCATTCTCTAAAACTCGATCCATTCCATCACTCGACTCAAACTGAAACAGGAAGAACTCCTCATGCAGTTGCACACGCTTCAAGCCATACTTAGCCCAGGTATTCTTCACATAATTTTCAACCAAAGGGAACGGCAGCCTTTTTCCAATAAAATATCCGTACAACGTATGCTCAAATCTGGAGCTAATTTCTTCCACTGCCTCCATGGGAAGAACAGCCGTTGCCCCTGGAACCACCTCCTCACTGCGCAGCTCTCCTATTTTAACAACCTTCTTCTGCTGTTGTTCCTGGACAATGGACGCAAACGAGGGTGTAGTATCGTCTATACCTCCAAAAGCCCTAACCGGTTTACGTGAAAACGACCCTCCAGGTTTGTTAAGAACAGTCTTCGCAAGCGATCTCACATCCACACCAGTTCCTTTACCCGAATTGGTTTGAATCTCCTGACTACCATGACGAACATCAACCCCAGCCGAACCAGAGTTGTTATGAGAACCCTTATCACCAGACATCTCCATCTCTCTAACCCACAAACAAAACAAAAAAAACCCTAACCCTAGAAAGAAAAGGCACCGAGAACCCCACAAGACAAAACCCTAAAAAATTAGGGTTGAATCCCACGCGATTACGAAACAAGCCCTAACCCACCTCCATGATTACGAATCAAGACAAAATAATTAATGCAGCGCAGAATAATAAACCCTAAAAAAACTGACCGGCCACGAAACCCAAAAAAACAAACCAAAAAAAAAACCCTAACTAGCAGACGTCACCCCAACAAAATCGATTTAATATCAAATCGCAAAGACAAGATATAAAAAAGATAGATATAGGAGTTAGGAGCCGACTAGATTAAGAATTAATTGGATCGCATGAAACAAGGGAATTCAGCCGCCATTAGAGAGACACGCAAGGTACGTGCTCTTGTTGAGGTGTCAGCTGAAAAGGATTTGGTAGACTCGGTGGTGATTGCTATCCCGCGTGGGGTTGGGGAGGGGCATTCTCTTGTTACTGTTGATGTGGAGTATGAATGGACTCCACCTCGTTGTGCTACTTGTATGGTGTTTGATCACAAGAATGAGGTTTGCCCACGGCTGTCTAAAGCAGTGGTTGTGGATAAACCGGCTGCGACTAGAGGGGATGGTTTTATTGATGTTACCAGAAGAAGGAATAATACTTATCGTCAGTCGCGGGCTATTTCTGGTATTAAACTGGGTAAGTCAGCGCCGAATTTTCAGTACCGTCGTGTGGAGAAGGGAGAATCATCTAAGGCTAAATCTAATAATAATGCTCAACAAGCTACCTCATCTGTCGGGACGTCAAAGGATAGGATTATTCCTAGTAGTCAGAGGGTTGGTAAGGATACAGATGTTGTTCTTGGGAATAAATTTAGTGTGTTGGATAAAGATGGGGATACGGATTGGGAGGATGCTAATGCTAAGGGAGACATGGTGAATGATAGCGATAGTGAGGTGGATGAGAATCTTATCATGGAGGGTCCGGATGCTAAACAGGGGACTTCTTCATCTCCAGGGGCAAGCACTCCTGTTATGGTGGTTCCTCATGATTAATGTCGCTTCCTGGAATATAAGAGGTCTGAATTTCTCCCCTAAACAAAGTGAAGTTCGTCAAGTGATTTCTGAGAATAATTTGTCCATTTGTGCTATTCTGGAATCACACGTCTCTGACTCTAATTTGGTGTCGTTATGTTCTCGTGTATTTCGCCATTGGGATTGGACATCTAATGGTTCGTTATGTGTGAAGGGTGCTAGAATCATACTTGGGTGGAATCATAATGACGTTGATGTTGTGGTAAATAATATGGATGATCAAACCATTCATACTCGTGTATGGTTAAAGCTTGAGAGGAAGGAGTTATTTTGTTCGTTTGTGTATGCTCACAATAGGTATATCCAGCGTAGAGGCTTGTGGAGTAATCTGGGCATCCATAAGTTATACGTTCGTGATAGACCATGGTGCTTATTGGGGGATTTTAACGCTACTCTTCAGCTTGATGATTCGTCTGCGGGTGGATCTTATATTGATATTGCTATGCGTGAATTTAGGGAGTGTGTTGCTAATATAGAGGTCTCAAATGTTCAACATGCTGGGTTACATTTTACATGGAACCAAAAACCGCAAGGTCAGGGTGGTTTACTTCGTAAGATTGATCGAGTTATGGCTAACTTGGAGTTTGGGGTTTCTTTTGTGGGATCTCATGCTGTTTTTAAGCCATATAGAATTTCGGATCATTCTCCTGCTGTGCTTAATATTCCTACATTAACGAAGCCTAAACCTAGACCGTTCAAGTTCTTCAATATTTTGACTCAAAGTGATCGGTTTAAGGAGGTGGTTCTGGATGGGTGGTCTTTGCAGGTTTGCGGGTTTTCTATGTTTCAAGTGACGCAAAAGCTTAAAAATCTTAAGAAACCTTTACGGAAGCTACTGATTGATAAAGGTAATATTCATGATAATGTTACGAAGTTGCGGGAGGAACTTGATAGATTACAGGTTGCTTTGGATTTGGATCCTCAGAATGTTGATTTGCGTGAAATGGAAGCTACGGCTGTTGGGTCTTTCAATCAGGCGCTTCTTATGGAGGAGCGTTTTTTGAAGCAAAAGGCTAAAATTACTTGGCTTAAAGAGGGGGATACGAATTCTGCTTATTTCCATAAGGCTGTTAAAAGCCGTATTAGTAGAAGCCGTATTGATGTTATAACTAAACTAGATGGCACTATTTGTGGGAATGAGCAGGTGGCCGTGGCTTTTGTTGAACATTATGAATCTTTTCTTGGTCTTGCGGGTGATACGGGAGGTTTTAATACGATGGACCTGTTTAATTCTAGGCTTTCTGATGAGGATGCATTAGACATGGTCAGAGATGTAACCAGTCAGGAGGTTAAACGTGCGATGTTTGATATGGGCAATGACAAATCGCCAGGTCCGGATGGGTTTACCGCTGCGTTCTTTAAGGAGTCATGGGAGATTGTTGCCAATGATGTAACTAAAGCGGTTTGTGAGTTCTTTTCTAATGGGAAACTGCTTAAGGAGGTAAACCATACGATTATTGCACTTATTCCCAAAACTAATGCTCCAAATAGGATTAATGATTATCGGCCTATTTCTTGCTGTAATGTATTATTTAAATGCATTACCAAGATTATTGCTAATCGGATTAAGGGTAGTTTGAAGTACCTTGTTAGTCTGAACCAATCAGCGTTTGTTCCGGGACGTCATATTGCTGACAATATTCTACTTACACAAGAATTGATGCATAATTATCATTTGGATCGGGGGAGTCCTAGATGTGCATTTAAAGTAGATATTCAGAAAGCCTATGATACTGTGGATTGGAATTTCCTTTGTGAGGTCCTTATTGGGTTTGGGTTTCATCGTCGTATGGTGACTTGGATTATGGAATGTGTGACTACGGCATCGTTTTCTATTAGTATCAATGGTTTGCTGCATGGTTATTTTAAAGGTAGGAGGGGTCTTCGTCAAGGTGACCCTCTTTCCCCTTATTTGTTCACATTGGTTATGGAGGTTTTAACGCTTATGCTCAAACGGAGGGTTCGGGATGCTGAGTCTTTCAAGTTTCATAGATACTGCTCGAATATGGAATTGATTAATCTATGTTTTGCTGATGATTTATTCTTATTTTCGCATGGAGATGTTAGTTCGGCCATGGTTATTAAGGAGGCTCTGGATGAATTTCAACATGCTTCGGGGCTTACGCCTAGTCTTCCTAAGAGTACTGCATTTTTTTGCAATGTTCTGAATCATGTTAAACTCTCTATTCTTCAGGTCTTACCGTTTGAGGAGGGGCATCTTCCAGTAAAATATTTGGGGGTTCCCTTGGTTTCATCTCGTCTAATTATTAGAGATTGCCAGGATCTAGTGGATAGGGTGCGGACTCGTGTGCAGGATTGGAAGAATAAAGCTTTATCTGCTGCAGGTAGGCTGCAATTGGTCCAATCTGTTATCGGTTCTATGCATGTCTATTGGGCGTCGGTGTTTGTGCTTCCTTCTCGTGTCTTGCTTGATATTGAGCAGATTATGCGTGGTTTCTTATGGTGCCATGGAGATATGAGGAAAGGTAAGGCGAAAGTGGCTTGGGAAGTGGTTTGTCTTCCTAAGGATGAAGGTGGTTTAGGTATTCGTCGTTTGGATATCTTTAATAAGGCTCTCATGGTCTCGCATATTTGGAAGCTCTTAATTCTCAAAGAATCTCTTTGGGTGAAATGGATACATGAATATAAGCTTAAAGGTAGGAATTTTTGGGAGATTCCTTGTCGTGGTAATATGACGTGGGGATGGCGCAAAATTCTTCAATTAAGGCCTATTATTAGGGAATTCATTTGGTATAAGATAGGTGATGGGTCCAAGATTTCGGTTTGGTCGGATATGTGGTGCCCGGAGAGTCCGTTAGCTAAAACTATTTCATCTAGGGATATTCATCGTGCGGGCTTTAATTTCGATACTAAAGTTAAGGATGTCATTCGTGATGGTCAGTGGTTATGGCCTGGTTTCATTAGAGGTAAATATCCTTTTCTTGATAATATTGGTATACCAGTTATTCGTGAGGGTGTTTTGGATAGTTTGCTATGGAGGAGTGAAGGAAATGCTCTTAAACCATTTTCTGTTTCTAATGTATGGTCTTCGATTCGTCCGCGGGATCTAAAGGTGCCTTGGTATGATCTTGTGTGGTTTTCTTGTTGTATTCCGCGGCATTCTTTTAATTTGTGGTTGGTGATTAAGCAAAAGCTCAAGACGCAGGATAAGGTTTATTTGTGGGATGTTTCGGGTGCTTTGGCTACTTCGTGTTCTTTATGTGATATGCAGCCGGATTCCCATGATCACTTGTTTTTTGAGTGTTCGTTCTCACAGCAGGTTTGGAATAAAGTTCGTATGGTTGCTGACTTTGGATGCTCCAGTCCGCATTTCAGTCAAATTATGGCGCACATTCTTCCTTGGGCACGGCGGAGGACTACTAGGAGTGTCGTCTCTAAGTTGATTTTGGCTGCTGCGGCGTATTTCATTTGGCAGGAAAGGAATTGGCGCTTGTTCAAATCGGTGAAGAGGACGGTGGACCAACTTTGTGAGTGCATTATTTCAACAGTTCGGTTAAAGATGCTATCGTGCCGTTTTAAACAGTCTAGAGATGGGACTCGATTTACCCATCTCTTAAGTTTACCGGAGTCTTATCTTATTTGATGTTTGGTTTTAGGTTTGTTGGTGTATGTTCCATTAGGTGGTTTTTCCCTATTGGTGTTATTGGTTATGTAGTTTGTTAGATTCATATGGCATGTCATATGAATTAGTGGTTGTTCAAGCGTTTGCTTGAGGTTAATGTGACACTTCAGTCACATTCCATTGTACTTAACTGTTTTTTGGGATTAATATATTTTACCGGGGTGAAGTCCCTTTTACCCAAAAAAAACTTATGGATCTCACTATCACAAATGCCACATAAACATATGCCTATATGTTGTAAACACTATGTATATATCAAGTCTGAGTTCTAAAAGTTATCATATGAATAAAAAATGAATAAGAACAACTCAAATATAACAAAGATACCCTAAATTCCCATAGAAACCCTAGAAATCCTTTATAAACTAATATTTCAAGCAATGTAACCCCAAAATGACAATGTACTATTATTAAACACTCTACAATAATTCTAATCCACCATATAAAGAAAGGTTAAATAATCACAAAACACTAATATTCACTAATCACAAGCTAATTACAAGAAAATGACCTAAAACCAAGATTAGCATATAAAATCCAATCTATAATGAATTAGACTCTAATCTTTTGCAACAAAATATAAAACTCAACTAAGTATCATAATATAATCATACATTTATCTTGAACCAAGTTACAAATTATTAAAGCATAAAGTATAAGTTTTCAAAGCATAGAACCTTAATCTTATTTAAATAACCCTAGAATATGATCAACTTATATATACCCTCAAACTAAGAATGTAGAACCCATAGAAGTCATAAACATATCATATAAGACCTAGAATAAGCATACATAAGGATATAAACCCTAATTACCCAAGTTAGAAAATCATTAGGATTAATGACCTAAAAACACTAATATTAAGAAATCTACATGGAATCACTACATAGTTCTTTTTGGGCAAGTCTACAAATACTTATAGGACTTCATTAAGATTATAAGATGATATTAAGACAATGTACAAGTACCCTAATGCACTTAAGACACAATTTCTAGGACCTAAATTAAGTTTAAATTAGTAGCTAAGAGTAGGATAATCACATTTGCTAAGATTAAACCCTAGATCATTAGAAAACCCTAATCTACAAATGTATACTTCTCATTTTCACATCAAACCTTTGTTAAAATTCAAACCAAGGACCCAAATCTCTTAAATAGAATTTCTAAACCCTAATTAAGTCCTAATCATTCACTAATCACTTTCCTAAGCCCTTAATCACCAAAAACACAAAACGCAAGTTACAAGCCCTAGATTTTGAATCCGGTTTTGTATTTTCCCTCCAAAACACATTTTCAAACCATTTCCCTCCATTCCAAGTATTAAAACCTGATATTTATTCATCCTAAGATATTTTAGGAGTGTTACAAGTAGGTGGATCACCTCCTTGCTTGCTACACATCACCATTCCTATCTATATGTTGTCGTGACTTATTTTGGACCACAAGGAAGGATTAGGACTAAGCTACAAGCTATGAACTTTTGTAGATATTCACTAGCTTTCATTAGTCACCCCTCAATCCTTCTTACACGTTTGAATGCATAACTTGGAGGCTAAGGGTCATAACAAGTATAAATAGGGGCGTATGTCTTCATTTGAAACTTGTACCCCGTTTCCTTTGTATCTCATACCCATTCTCCATTTCCACCTCTATATACGTCTTAGGACATCCCACATGACCAAAAACCAGGTCTAGAAGCTTGCCATTCAAGCTCTTGAAGCTTTGATAGCAAGTTGTGTTCATAAGAAGCCATAATGAGTCATTTTGGAGCTACCTAGGTAAATCTATGTTAACCAAGGGTTTGATCGTGTTATAAAGTTTAATTAGACTTGTTATAATGCCAAAATTATTTTAGAAAGATAATCCAAAACAAACTAAGTCATTTCATTATTTTAAATGAAAGTTATAAGTTAAAGATGTCTTAAAACCCTAGTTTTGTAATCTACATAAATAATGAGCAAAAACATATTTCAAAAGCTATATCTCTGAATAAATGTTGTTATTATGATTATAAATCTGTTTATAAACTTTTTTTTCAAATCCTAGATCATTTAGACCATTTTTATCTTGTTATGTGATTTTTACAAGTTTTTTTTGGTAAAGGGTTTCCCCGGTAAATATATTAACCAAAAAAGCGTTGACGTACAAAGGAATGTGGCTAAGATACCACATTAACCGCATGCTACATGCAGCATGTTAACACGTGATTATGACATGGCATAAACACAGACTAATCTAGAACTACAATGCAAGTAAACTAGAAAGAAACCAAGATGCAAACATGAAGTCACACAATGTCTTCAGCTTCCACCAACAACACGAAAGGAGCAAATGTCTACATGAGCCTGCCTCCTTAAAAAACCTTGCCAAAGAAAACCCAATGGGAAAAACCTTGGAAAAGGAAAAAAGAGTACAACCCTCACCCGACACTCCTATCATGAAGAATTCTAGAGCTCGGCACCCTCCATTTGTCAAGCAGCAAACTCGACCTGGCAGACAACTTCTTAAAACGAAATGAAATCAACTTCAACCGAATAGTATCACAAATAAGCTGAACAATCTGATCAACGGCCAACAGATTTTTCTTGAAAAGTCTTGAATTACGTTCCATCCATATAAAGTACGCAGTAGCAGCCAACACATGACGAGCAAGGATGCTAGGACAAGACTTCCCCTTAGAAATTGGAATAACATAGGCTAAAATATCGTCAATCCGAGGGGGGATGCTATCCATATCACATAGGCCCTGAACCTTAGACCAAACCTGCATAGAATAAGAACATTAAAAAAAAATATGGTCATGAGAATCCGGCACCACTTTACACAACGGACATCGTAGAAGGCTTAGATCCACCAATGGGCCAACATCCCATTGCCTAAGCCGATCTTATGTCTTCAATTTTCTTCTAACCACTAGCCACAAGTGGATAGAGTGACGAGGAATACAATGAGAAAACCAAACAGCATCATACCAATCAACCCTCAAAGCCCTATCCCGAATGGAGTCCCAAGCTAAAGAAATTGAAAAAGGATGTAAAACCCCATTTATATCCCGCCACATCAAAACATCATCCTGAGCATCATTAATAACAGGGGCAGAGATAGAGACAATGTTCGGAAACCTAGCATACCAATCCTGCGGCCACTGCCAAATACCATAAGTAATAAGATCCGTCACCTTATTAGATAGAGAGAGCCCCGATCTTGTAATACTTTGAATCGTAAGAACGTCCCGTAAAGGAAATAAATCTACCCATTTGTCAAACCACATAGAAGCCAATCTACCACTATTAATTTTATGCCAAATAAATTGACGAATGCGAGGTCTAATATGTAGAAGTTTTCTCCAGCCCCAACTCATATCACCTATACATGGAACTTCCCAGAAACTTTGATCCTTTAACTTGTAAGAATAAATCCATTTAACCCATAAAGACTCTTTACGAGTGAGGATACACCAGATCTGAGAAACCATTAAAGCAGTATTAAAATCAGAAAGCTTACAAATACCAAGTCCACCTTCATAAAATGGAGTACAGACAGATTCCCAAGCAACTTTAGCCTTACCTTTCTTCATTTCACCTTGACACCATAAGAAGCCTCTCATAAGCTGTTCCAAATCATGGATAATCCGAACAGGTAAAATAAAGACAGACGGCCAGTAGATATGCATAGATGAAAGAACTGAACGAACTAACTGGAGTCTTCCTGCTAAAGAAAGAAATTTATTGCGCCAATCATTAACTCTACTCTCAAGTTTTTCAACAAGAACTTTACAATCCCTATATAGAAGTCTGGACGAAATGAGAGGAACACCAAGATACCTGACAGGTAACTCGCCTTCAGCAAATGGCATGATAAGTAAAATACTACTTTTAACAGCAGTAGCTACATTAAGAAGAAAACTGTGCTCTTTGGGATACTTGGAACCAAACCTGAAGCTATTTTAAATTCCTCCAACGCATCCATAATAACCTGCACAGAGTCCAAGTGACCCCTAGAAAAAAATAAAAGATCGTCTGCAAAATAGAGGTTGATAATACGTTGTTGTTCACAACGGTGATGAAAATAAAAATCCTCTGCATTAAGAACCCTCCGCTACAACATAAGCGAAAGGATCTCCATGACCAACGTGAAAAGATATGGAGATAACGGATCACCTTGCCTGAGACCTCTTTTACCTTGAAACCAGCCATATAAGTTACCATTTATACAAATGGAATACGAAGTAGTAGAAACACACGTCATAATCCACTCAACCATTAAATGGTGGAATCCAAAACCAATCAGAATGTTACACAGAAACTGCCAGTCCACCTATCGTAAGCTTTCTGAATATCCACCTTAAAAGCACATCTTGGAGGACCAAAATTTCTGTGGTAATTCCTCATCAGCTCTTGCGTCAATAAGATGTTATCCGAGATCCTACGACCCAGAACAAAAGCAGATTGATTAATATTAACCAAATCACCCAAATCCCCTTTAATACGGTTAGCAATTATCTTACTAATGCATTTGAAAATAACATTACAACAAGAGATGGGGCGATAATCCGTAATCCTACTAGGAACAGAAACTTTAGGGATAAGAGCAATAATAGTATGATTAACCTCTTTAAGAAGTTTTCCATTAGAGAAAAACTCCTGAATAGCACATGTAAACTCTTCACCGACAATATCCCAAGACTTCTTAAAAAACGCAGCAGTAAAACCATCCGGCCCAGGCGCTTTGTCATCACTCATGGAGAATAACGCACTTTTAATTTCAGATTCAGAGATGACTCTAACCATATGGGCAGATTTCTGAGCACCAAGCTTTCGAACAAACAAAGCAGATGTATTAAAAGAACCTGAAACACTTGCCTGACCAAGAAACTGCTCGTAGTGAGCAACGAAAGCTCCAGGCACAGCATCTCCATCATGAAGCACATTATGAGAATCACGAACCATTTCAATACGATTACGAGCAGCCCTACTCTTAACCGAGTTATGAAAATAAGCCGTATTTGAATCACCTGCATCAAGCCATTCAATTTTAGATTTCTGACGTAAGAAGCGTTCCTCATCAAGAGAAGCTTCCTTAAAAGCAACTAGATAATGAGCATGCTCTTCTTTCAACAGCACATTGGATGGGTCACTATCAAGGGCTTGTTGAACAGCATCTAATTCCACACATAGCCTAGTAACACGATCATGAAGATTACCATATTCAAACAACAGTTTACGAAACGGAGCCTTTAAACCTTTTAAACGTTTAACAAGCCTAAACATAGCACAACCATGAACATTTGCCAACCATCCATTAGCTACCACTGCATGAAAACCCTCCTTATGCACAAGAAACTTACTGAATTTAAAAGGTTTAGGCTTAGGTTTGCTAATTGTAGGGATTCGTAACACACAAGGAGAATGGTCAGAAATCCTGTAAAGTTGGAATATTGAAAAACATCCTGGAAACTCATCAAGAAATTTAATGTTAGACATAATCCGACCTATCTTTTTGAGAATACCATCATCACCCTGTGGTTTCTCATTCCAAGTAAAATGTAAACCTGTAGCATTAACGTCCATAACTTCCATAAGATTAACACACTCCTTGAATTCTCGCATGGCAATATTAGGAGTGTAGCCGCCGCATGAGTGATCCTCAATATTAAGAGCAACATTAAAATCACCCAAAACAGCCCATGGCTTATCCCGCATAAAAGTAGCATGAGCAACCAGATTATTCCAAAGACCACGCCGATGGATATAGTAGTTATCAACTTAAACGAAAAAAAAATAAAGTACGGTTATCCATACGCGTTTTAACCTGACAATGCATAACTTGACTTGTTTGAGACAGCACCATAACATCCACATTATCATCATTCCAGCCAAGAATTATACGTATCCCTTTAGGACACAAACCACCATTTGACGTCCACTTCCATCTGCTAAAAATCTTACGACACATATCATAAATACCCGAAGCATCAACATGAGACTCCAAAATAGCACAAACACTCAGATTATTTTCATTAATAACCTGACGAACCTCTATTCTTTTAGGGGATTGGTTCAGACCCCTTATATTCCATGAGGCTATACTAAACATTTAAAACATTCATGGCAGGAGTGCTTGCCCCTGATTGGGAATTAAGAAGATTAGCAGATTCATGATAAATGTTTTCAACCTCCTCATCATCATCATCCCCACTTAGGTCACCTATATCCCCTGAAAGAGTCCCAAATGAATTCGAAGTAGAAACGCCAATCACCACAAATTTACCTTTATTTGAACTATTAGTATGCAACCCAGATTTGGTACCACTATCAACTTTGCTATTATCACGTTTAGATGCATTCGAAGTCGTACCAGGATTAGATGAGTTATCATGTATATGAGCACCAGAAGTAGACGACTTCGGACTAAAAGTAAAAGGAGTACCAACTTGGAAGCCTTTGCTTAACGGGACACCTCTCGGAATCCGGTTTCCTTGATTTACTTTGTTGTTATGCTTCCTACTACGAACTTGTTGAAAACCATCATCTTGTTCATGTGTAACTGTAGGGGCCACTTTAGGGATAACATGTTTAGGACAAGTTTCAGCCGTATGACCAAATATATTACATGTAGGGCATCTAGGCGGCTTCCACTCATATTCAACCTTAATAGTTTCCTTAGTAAATCCCTCACCCTCCAAATCAGGAACACCAATAGTAATTGTCTCATTAAAATCACAATCCGATTTAATTTCAATTAAACAGCGAGCAAAACTACTACGACCCCAAGATTCTTTACACATAGTGCTAGTAAAAGAATCAAGCATAATAGGCTTACCAAGATATGTAGCAATCAGACTAATACCCTCTTCCTCAAACACTTGAAGAGGCACATCATGAAGTTTAACCCACACAAGAATACATGTAAATTCTTCTTTTCGAAGGCTAGTCTTCATAGTATACCTTTTAAGAATAATGGGAGAATTACGAATCATCCATGGTCCACCTTCCAACACAGCTTCATACCCAGATTGTGCATCAAATTGAAAGAAAAAGAAACCATTGGAATTCATCATGAACCTTTTTAACCCAAATTTAGCCCAATCTGTTTTAGCATAATACTCAACCACTGGAAATGCCATGCGTTTACTAATAAAGTATCCATAGAGCGTATTATGAAAACGTGTATTAACCTTCTCAACCACTTTACGTGGAATAGATACCTGAACACCCTCAAACCTGTTTTCAGAGATAGCAGAACCTATATTAACACGAGCAATAGGTGAAACTTGTTGGCTTGAACTAGCAGCAGCTGCATAGGTTGGACCAGCAATATCCACCGACTGTACAATAGGGCATTCCTTCACAGTTTCCTCGACAGCTATCACTGGATCACTTGGATTAAAAAACGTGAAATCATCCATATTTGAGTCAACTACATCACTCCTGTCATTAGGGTTTATATCCAATTGTGCAAACGATAGCTCATCATTAACCAATTTACTAAACGTAGGAGATGATACACTCACCTCTTTATGCTGATCCAAGGACATATGCATTGTGACATTAGATAAATCTGGTATAACCCTAGCATCATTTCCCAAAGTAGTACTCATAGACGGATCCCTAACATCATCACGCACACCTACTTTGGTAGCATTAACATGTTGACGTTTTAGTGTTCTAACATTGCTCTCCAACTCCACTTGGTGTGCACATAAGATATCAAGGGTCTTAGTCCATTGCTCATTAGTCATTCGCTTCAAGAATTCATATTTGTCACTTTGGACATCATTCATAAACCTACTAATCACTTCCACAGTATTGAGAGAGATCGAGAACAGTTTTTCAACATCTTCTAACGACCCTACATTCAACTGTTGTCGTTCACCGTTTGCATTATCACTTCCAGTAACCAAACTAGGATTTGAAACAACCTTAGCCGAATTACTTACGAAACCCTCCATAATAAATAAAACAGCTCCACAAACAATTTAAGCTAGACAAATCAGTAATGCTAGCTACCAACCGAGAATAAAATAACCAAAGAACAAACCACCAAACGAAACCCTAAAAACTAATTATTTCTAGACACGATAAAAACAAAAATAATCCAAAGTCACCAGGACCCACGTGAATCTACACTATGAATAAGAAGATCACCGACCGAATATGAAACTTTAGCCACCAACGAAAACCAATAACAAGCAATAATCAATTACGGCCAATAAATACTAATCCAATACACACGCCGACCTAAACAACAAGACTCCAAAGGAATTAATGCTGTTAAGGTAGGTGCAGTTGAATTAATGAACAAAACGACAAAAAAGCTGATAAACAAAACCCTAAATTCACGATCACCAACACCCAAAAAATCGACACTCTCCAAAACAAAGCAGCAATACGATTAATGTCGTATATAATACTATGTTAAAGATCAAACCGACTTAAAGAGAATTAGTAAATCAAGAAAGAAGGAAAATCATTCAGCTTGGCCGCCATTAGAGAAAGTTTGGATTCTCAGTTTCTCTTGCTCGGTATCGTGATTTTTACAAGTTCAGGGACTAAAACTGTCAAATTTGAAACTATAAATCAATTTGGGCTAAAAGTGTCATTTTATGAAAGTAAAAGCTATAAGAATAAATGTTTTAAAGTTTGAGACCCTAAGGTTAGATAATGAAGGTTTAAATTACAATTTATGAAACTATATACTTAAAGGGTAAAAAGTGTAATTACACCAAACTATAACAACAAGGACTATTTTTGCCAACACTGAAACTCAAAATGTAATAAAATATGACGTGTCATGTTAGTAGGGAGCTTTGTACAAAGATGTTACATCTTGATATTACGTTCTGACTAAGTGATTGGGTTTACGATTTAAAGTGCCCTCGCTCCTCAAACGTTTATAGCATGGCTTCTGAGTATGATGGCCCGAACACTGATACTATCACTCCAAAATTATTTCAATCAAAGGATGTTAAATAAAGAGAATGAACTCAGAGACTAACACTTGATATATATGCATATTGTGTGTTAGTCCAGATTCCATGAGAAGGTTGTGACTGGATAATCAAAAGACTCTATAGGCTAAGGTGAGCTCATAGCCTCACATTTTAAAAGCTTACAAACAATCTGAAAACCCGTGAGGGGGATATATGCAAAACAGGAATACAAGTGTTTTTGTATGCTGCCTATATGATTATTGACACTATGTTTACTTGTTGCCATCCAAAGTCCCTTTTTAATCGTGAACCGCTAATCATTTAATGAGCACTAATATCGTGAATAGTACTTTTGGAGATTGACATCTCCTATCTGGGCAAGTCGCACTTGCTAGCAGCTAATGGTCCATTCCTAGGCTAAACGGATATACTTTATTTTGCTAAAACTCAAGATAGTATGACAATCTTCCTGCTTAAGGGCAATTTGTTAGATTTTTCTGATAATGTCTAGTCGCGGGTCATGAGCTAGTGCAATAAGAATCGATGAATTTAAAACTGGGTGTATAACATTGTAGCCCGAGAGTCATACTTGTACTCAAATGATGTTTAAAACCTATAAATTCACTCAACCTTTGTGTTGACTTTAAGAATTATCTCAGGTGAATGAAGATTGGCGTGCCGCTGAGGGTGTTGTCTTGAATAAGTTATCATTTTATCAATAAAACTAGATCTTTTGGAAACCTGTGTTTGTACAGTGTATGTACAGTTGTTTATTAAACTCTGATTTAAATAAATGAATGATAACATTTTTTTTCATAATAATGTCTTTTTAGCATTTTCTATTATTGTGACTATGATACTATGAAGTAATACCCTATATCAATGTTCTGCTGCGTAAAGGTAAAATGGGGATGTTACAGATTGGCATCAGAGCTTGCACTTATAGAGAATAAGGTTTTCCTAAACTATAACTGAGATTTTAAAAATTCAAGACTATCAGCCATCAGCAGCGCCAACTTAAGATTTTTATCCCTTTAGAAGCATATCTTATGTTATTATGTTATAAAAACTACAAGGATGTCTACTTCCACCTATATTCTCATCTCCGACGATGATGAAAGAGAAATTCTGATGTTCACTCCATCTTCCACAGATGTGCGTGTTTCGGATTTGTATTTTTACGATACCCCTGAAGTACAAGAATATTTCTCACATCAAACTAAAGTGATGAATAGTACACCTTCACCTATGTCTCATTTTCTGTTACCTGAGGATCTTTATTCATCTCCCAATCGAAGTCGTGAAGAGCCTTATGAAACTCAAGAGGTCTCTAGAGCACGGATTGTGGAAAAGCGTGACCGACATCTATTTGCAATTGCAAGTCATCTCGATGAAATTTCCTTAGAAACCTTTAGAAGAGTCGAAAGTAATGTAGAAATTTAATAAAGGGAAGAGCAGAAATTGAAGAGATTTTACGCAGTTGGAATATAAAATGGACGTTACCCAATGCCATAATATTAAACTAAGTAAAAGAATGCATCATTTTGAAGTAGCGATGGCAAGACTTGATAAGGAGAACGCTGAACTGAGAGAAGGACTTACGAAAACTAGGCTTAATTTAGAAATACTCATTGAAGATCTCAAAACTACTCAACAATCTGACTTCGGATATATTTTGGACATAACTGAGGAGATTAAAATGAGAAATTAAGCTTAGAAATCTAGTCCCAGTTTGTAAAAATGTATAGTTTCCTTTATGTAACAGCGATGCTTATCGTGTAAATATGAACGATAAGTTGTTAATAAATAAAGAAGTGTGCTTTTGTTCTTAAAACTCTTATCATTTTATCATAATTCGTATTATGAATCCTCATATATGAATTTGTTAAGAAAATCATCATTCATATTATGAATCCTCATATATGAAATTCCCAAAAGAATGAGAACTCGACAATGATATATTAATTTATTCCATACTCCACGTATGAAAATTTAATATCAAGTGTTATTATGTGGTAGTATAGCTCCTACAAGAGCATCAACATCTGTGACAATAAATATGACACCTAAAGAAATAAGGCAATTGGTTGTTGAGAGTGTGACTGAAGCTTTGCAAGCACAAGCCACCAATGTAGCCGGAGCAAGTAATGGAAATGCTGCTAGAAGAGAAGTTCCTGTTGAAAGAAGATGTACTTACAAGGATTTCATGAACTGTCAGCCTTTTAACTATAAAGGATCTAAAGGAGATGTTGGATGATATGAGCTTAAACTCATATCCTTTTATCAACAAATAACCCTAAAACATGAAGCAAAATACCCATTTATCTTGTAAAAAGCAGTGTTATGTGGTATGTTTGTGTTTGTGTGCTCTTATGTAGGTAAAAGGATACAATTTCAAGCAAACAAGGAAAAACCAAGCTCAAATGGATGAAAAAGACAAAAGAGGATCAAAAGTGACAAGACTTTGAAGTTCAAGGACCTATCTTGACAATTTGTGAAAGTTGAAGGACTTAAAGTGCAAATTATGGAAAGTCAAGATTAAAGTCAAATCTGGTCAAACTATCAAGTCAACTCAGTCAAAGGGCAATTTTGTACAAGTTATCAAAGTTAAAGGACCAAAAATGACAAAGGAATGAAGATTCTGGCCTTAAATAGCAAACTGCCAAGAAGAGGGACTTGTTTTGCCAAGATGAGAAAGTTTTGCAAAGTTGAATCCATGTGTCAAGAGTGTAACCAATGAGAAGAGAGAAAAGACTTAATCCGGATTGCCACTTCACCCTCATTAATACCCACTACCGCCGCTTTTCATTAATTACAAAATCACAACAGTTCAATCCGCAACACACCTTCACAGCAAATGAAAGGCCGCCACGTGTCTATCTTCTTCAACAAAAATATTGCCAAAATCGGGTTTGAGATTTAAACCGTTTCATGAGAAGATCAAAATACCAATTTTGCTCGTTTTGAAGAGAGGAATCCAATGGTGCAATCTAATTAACAAGTTATCCACTCAATCAAAAACCCCCAATTCATTGTTCATCACCTTCAAAGAGGATTTGCAGAATTCCTCCACGTGTCAAGCTATGATTGGCCCGAACACGTCACAAACTCCAACAGAATCTCCTTTCATGCCTATAAATACCTAGCTTGTACTTCATTTGCAATAGTAGCTTAAATTTGTAAAACACATAGTTCTTTAATTTCCCTTTCCCTTTTTCCCTACTTTTCACCTAACTACTCAAGAGTCTGACAAACTCTTGAGTCAGTTAGTTAGTTAGAAGCTTGTAACCACTTTTGTAACTGAATTCACTCAATAAAATTCAAATTTCCTTTTCCCGCCAAATTCTGTTATTCAAATTCCTGTTGATTCTTGTTGCTGTTAAGAGTTCTTGTTGCTGTTTGATGTATGTTATGATCAACCATTGATCATAGCTTGCATTGGTGAAGAATTGTAGCTGTTTGTTCAGAATTCAAGTTTTATCCATTGTTCTTGAAGAATTGAAGCAGAATGTTGATTCCAGATTATGTGTAGCTGATTTGTTGATTGAAACTTGTTAAACACTAGTGATAGGTGGTGGTATCACTAGGGCAAGAGAGCTCAGCGCTCCTCTTCTTCCCAAAGGACTTCTACAATAGGTTCTAAGGCTCTTGATTTTTGTTCCTCTAAACAGTCAAACTGCATGCTCAATTCTCTAGTTTAATGTTGATGGCTGCCTGATTTTACTTGATAAGTAGTTGTGGATTGATTGATTCTAGTGTTTTGAAGTTTGATCTTGTGCATTTGTGTTAAGCTTTCTAGTTTCTAGCTTATTTTCAGTAACTTTTTGGTCTAATAGCTACTTACTGCTCTAGCCTTGGTTATTGTTTGATTTCAGCTTGATTAGCCTTCATTTTGTCCATTGAATTCAATCTGCTTTAGCTTTTGTTTCAGTTCAAACTATTACTCAATTAGTCTTTGTAAAAGTTTGATCAAATCATATAAAGGAGTGTTTGGGAGTAGTTTTAAAATTGTTTTCAAGTATTAGAAATTGGTGTTTCAGAGTTTGTTTCTAGTCATTAAGTGGTAACAAGTAGTTCTTAGTCATTTGCAGGTCAAAATAATAGTCAAACAGGCAATTGGTTAACAAATTGTTTGGGTTAGCCTTATTTCAGCTTTGATAGCCAAAACTTGTCATTTTCATTTGTCTAGTTCTCCTTCAATACTTGATCAAATTTGCTCAAATCTGTTTCTAGTCATAGCTTACATCATAACCTTTCAGTATCTAGAAGGAAATTCTACAGTTTTAGAAAATAAGCTAGGAATAAGCATTTTAGCTCAAGCCTGAGCATTTTCCATTCTCTGTGATAAAGTGTATACTGTTTTCTTGGTTCTCTTAATCCTCTTCACAAAAGTCTTAATTTTCTTTCACAAAAACGTTTCATTAGTGTTGAATATGAGATTCTGAAAATTTGAACTTTTTCCAAAAAGTGGTCAACGTTTGGTCAACATAAGCTCATTTTAGCTTATTTCGGATATCTAGCTTATTTCTGGATGAAATTGGTTCTAATTTGATTTCCCCTTCTTTAAATCAAGTGCTTAATCAGTTTTGATAATAAAATCAAGTTGTGGATGTTTGGATTAGGCTGTAGCTTATTTTGAGCTTATTGATAAGCACTCAATTGCTTATTTTGGACTTTTAGCTTATTTCCTTGAACACACGTAGCTATAATTGGATTTTAATAGTTTTGCAAGTGATTTCAGCTTATTTGGTTGAGTAATAAGCTCAAACGAGCTTAATCTTTACTTTGTCCCGTTTTTAGTTAAAACTTTGGTTTTATTGCACTTTAGTCCCTAGAAGTTTAATCAGTTTCTAAACCTAGCTAAACTTCCTAATTTTGTGGTATTTGCAAAACTTGGTCCTTTTCATTTGAATTTTGTTAAATTTCAGTTGTAAGGTTTGTTAGTTTGTTAAAATTTGGTTAGTTTGTTAAAGTTTTTACAAGTTTGGTCCTTATAGTTAACTGTTTTACATTTTTAGTCCCTATAACTTTTAGAACTTTCATTTCAAGCATTTACATTTCATAGAAATTACATTTTCAGTCCTTATAGTTTTAAGTTTTGCATTTTTATATTTTACTTGAATAAAATTTGATACTTGCAACTTGTTTTACGTATAAGTAGGTTTATATTTTTCATTTTTAACTAGTGTTGTTTGAATTAGCAATAGATTACCAAGTAAGCTTGAACAACCAAGAACAATAATAAATCCGATATTGGTTGGACTTTCTATTAGTTAAGAACTGAGAAAACGAACTTGCATTATACACATTTCAAATGGCGCCGCTGCCGGTTCTTTGACTACACGAGAGACTATCGATTGACGGTTTTCATTGGCTTTTGGGATCCGTTCACTTTGTGAACGTTATTTTTACGTATCATAAATCAAAAACAAATAAAAAATCAAAAATATAAAAATATATAAAAACTAAAAAATTAACAAAACAATTCTTTTCCTAAAGAATTGACCAAAAAAATTAAAAAATCCAAAAAGCAATCTTTTTCCTAAGAGATTGCACCCAAAAATATATATTATTGGATTCTCTCGGTTTTTATGTACATATAGTATTTTCCAATAAAAACTCATAAATACAAAAATATTTTCCATATATTATTATAAGTAAATACGTATACGTATAAGAACAATCAATCTACATATCTTCCATAAGTATTGCCGAGGCAATACACCGTGTTGAGGGGCGTTCCGGTCCTTGACACGCGTATCGATCAAACAAAATAAAGCAAGAATAGATAAATACTCTCAATAAGCAATAATTCGAAGAATACGAACATTTAAGTGAATAGAAAGGCGATGTGCTATAAAATGCCATCTAAGGGTCAATAGGTACTTAAGTGCTTCGCGCCACCTAACCCCCCGTTCACTTGGGAGTATTCTAAGAAGGAAAGCTTCATTGAGGGTCTTGCACCCAAAGTAGTAATACATATATTGTTATTTTCTTGTGGATATTTAATATCGAAACTCGAAGAGGATAATCTTATTCTTTTCAAAGTCACACGAGAGCTTCTCTCTCATTCCTCGTATTGAGTTGCATGCTCACTCGCGGGCGTGCACAAATACCGATTGGTGTACAACCTCTTCCTCCGAAAAGGAAGAAAAAGAGAAAGAGTAAGACCACCACCGTTCACCAAGCCGATCACGAGAATCGTGCTTTGTCACCACCACAAGAAGCCATGGCTATTGATAACCGTACTTTGTTTGAACGTATGCAATCCAACATTCATGGATATGTTAGTGCCATTAAGATTCCCGACTTTCCCGCTAACACATTTGAGCTACATACATCTATGATCAATATGGTTTCTGCATCACCTTTCTTTGGAAAACAAAATGAGGATCCCCATGCTCACCTTAAGAGATTCCTTTCACTTTGCAACACCATTAAGCATAATGGGGTTCCACCTGACGTCATTAGATTGATGTTAGTGTCATTTTCATTAGATGGGAGTGCTAAGCATTGGTTAGACACCCAACCACCCGATAGTATCACCACATGGGATGATTTTACCACTAAGTTTTTGAACAAATTCTTTCCTCCACAAAAGACTATGGCTTTGAGGAATTTGATTATGGGCTTTACACAAAAACCTAGTCAATCCTTTGGTGATGCTTGGGAAGAGTATAGTGAGTTGTTGAGGCGATGCCCTAACCATGGAATGGATGATCTAAGCCAAATCAATACCTTCTATAATGGCCTTAAACCTCACCACCAAGATTCACTAAATGCTTCCGCGGGAGGGAGTATTCATTTCAAGACATACCATGAGGCTTTGAACATTATTGAGACTAAGGCAATGGTTCAAACAAATGATCCATTTGAAGAAAGAGTTCATGTTATCCAAAACACTTCTCAACTCCCTTTTGACAACCAACTCCTCAAGTTTCAAGAAGCCATTTTTCAAAGGATGGATAGAGAAAGTGAGAGGCATTTGCAAGCACAACAAGACATGTTTCAAACTTTTAAGAGCATGACATTGAACAATTCCTCAAACAATGTGAATGCCATCACCATTTCTTGTGTTACTTGTGGAGGTCCCCACTCTTATGAACAATGTGACAAGGTGCAAGGGTATCAAGGGGAATGCTATGCTTACCAAGAGGAACACCGTGAACACTTCAAGCCTAACATCAATCCAAATAACCTTTCTTACAAATCCCAAAATTACCTTACTCCACCCGGCTTCCCACCCCAACCACCCACCCAAATTCCACAAAATCCTCCTCAAATTTTAGCAAGGAATCAAGGGCAAAGACAACCATACCAAGGCAATAATTACAAAGCACCCAATCAATTTCAACCTCAAGCTAATACCTTTTATCCACCACAACAAGGATTTAATCAACCACTTCCATTTATTCCCAATCAAGCATATGCTCCAATACCAAATCAAGCTTACCCTCCAAATCAAACTCAAGGATATGGGATGCAAGAGACTCAAGAGTATGTTGACAAGAAAATGCGTGAAATTGAGAAGAGAATGAATGACCAAGTGAAACGTACAATGGAGGAACAAATCAATAGGGTTTTAGTGGCGGTAACTCAAAGACCACAAGGGGCTTTACCTTCTAACACACAAACAAATCCAAGGGCCAATGTCAATGCCATTACAACAAGAAGTGGTACAACAACAAAGGATCCTTCACCTCCTAAACCTACTATTGTTCAACCCACTTGTGCTCCTACTTGTGATAAGCCTTCTACTTCTACTCCACTTCCTCAAAGTGCTCCTATTCACTCAAACACACCTTCTCAAACCCCTCATACTTCTCCTTTACCTTCCACACTTCCCAATGAAGAGGTTAACAAAGACAAATCTTCCACTACAACACCTATTCCACCTACACCCAAACCTACTCTTCCATACCCTTCAAGGTTGAAAAAGGACAAGTTAAAGAACAAAGATGACATACAAGTCTCCAATTTCTTAAGGATGTTCAAGCAACTCAATATCAACATATCCTTTGCGGAAGCTCTTGCTTATATGCCAAAGTTTGCTAAGATGTTCAAGGATTTGCTCTCAAACAAAGAAAAATTGGTTGATTTGCCCAACACATCACTTAATGAAAATTGTTCCGCGGTGTTACTTAAAACCTTACCAACAAAACTTGGAGATCCGGGGCGCTTCTTGATACCTTGTAATTTTCCCGGTGTTGAAAATTGCATGGCTTTGGCGGATTTAGGGGCAAGCATAAATCTTATGCCTTTATCGGTTTGGAAACAACTCTCTCTTCCCGAGCTCACCCCCACTAGGATGACTCTTGAACTAGCCAACCGAACCATAGCTCACCCCGTAGGTATAGCGGAAGATGTGTTTGTAGGTGTGGATAAGTTTACCTTTCCGGCCGACTTTGTAGTGGTCGATTATGACATGGATCCTAGAGTGCCTTTGATTGTTGGTAGACCGTTTTTGAGAACGGGTCGTACCTTGATAGATGTGGCGGAAGGAGAATTAATTATGAGAGTAGAGGATGAGAAAGTGGTGTTTAAGTTAGGGAAAGTTTGTGATAGAAAAGAGGTTAAGGAGTCTAGACCTTGTGAGACGATTAACATTGTGGATGTGCTAGATGAAGTGTGTAATGAACACTTTCATGATGCTTGTAAGAATGCTAGTGATGAGATTCCACATGTTGAAACCGTGGCCTCAATTGCTCCCTCTTTAACACCTTTTGGAGAGAGTGATTTCCTCTTGGAGGAATTTGAGTCCAACTTTCTTGGTGATGATGATTCTCCCATTAATTGGGAAGAAGATATTCTTACAATCCAAAAGTTGCTCAATGAGGACCCTATTCCTTCACCTATTCCACAAGAGATTACCATTGAGGAACCTTCCATAGTGAAACCTTCCATAGAGAGTCCACCTCCCATTGAACTTAAGGATCTTCCATCCCACTTAGAATATGCTTTCTTAGAAGGAAAAGACCAATTACCGGTGATTATTGCTAAGGAATTGAAAGAGGATGAGAAGGAGCAACTTATTGAAGTCCTTAAGAAACACAAGAAAGCCTTAGCATGGAAAATATCCGACATAAGGGGAATTGATCCACATTTTTGTACTCACAAAATCCTTATGGAGGATGATTATAAACCCGCCATTCAAAACCAAAGGAGAGTTAACCCAAAAATTCATGAGGTTATTAAGAAGGAAGTGATTAAACTCTTAGATGCGGGTATGATTTACCCCATTTCCGACTCTCCATGGGTTAGCCCGGTTCATTGTGTTCCAAAGAAGGGTGGAATCACCGTGGTGCCTAATGAGAACAATGAGCTTATTCCCACGAGACTTGTAACCGGTTGGAGAGTTTGCATTGATTATAGAAAACTCAATGAGGCAACTAGGAAAGACCATTTCCCGCTTCCCTTTATGGATCAAATGCTTGAACGCTTAGCGGGAAATGAGTACTATTGTTTTCTTGATGGCTTTTCGGGTTATTTTCAAATACCCATTGACCCTAAGGATCAAGAAAAGACCACATTCACTTGTCCATACGGTACATTTGCTTACAAGAGGATGCCTTTTGGCCTATGTAATGCACCGGGGACGTTTCAAAGGTGCATGATGACGATTTTCCATGACATGATAGAGCAAACCATGGAGGTTTTTATGGATGACTTTTCTGTATTTGGGAACTCCTTTAGCTCTTGTCTCACCAATCTTGAGAGAATGCTTAAGCGTTGTGAGGAAACACGTTTGGTGCTTAATTGGGAGAAATGTCACTTTATGGTGAAAGAGGGGATTGTTTTAGGACACAAGATATCCAATAAGGGATTAGAAGTTGATCGAGCCAAAATTGATGTGATTGCTAAGCTTCCCCCACCCACCTCGGTTAAAGGTGTGAGGAGTTTTTTAGGTCATGCGGGTTTTTATAGGCGCTTTATACAAGATTTTTCTAAGATAGCTAGACCGATGACTCATCTCTTGGAGAAAGAGGCTCCTTTCATTTTTGACCAAGCTTGTTTAGAATCTTTTGAGACACTTAAGGAAAAATTGACAAAGGCTCCCGTTTTGGTTTCTCCAAATTGGGAATTACCTTTTGAGCTTATGTGTGACGCTAGTGATTATGCGGTGGGGGCCGTCTTAGGACAAAGAGTTAATAAGCATTTCCAACCTATACACTATGCGAGTAAAACCATGACCGGTGCACAACTTCATTACACTACCACGGAAAAAGAGTTGCTTGCTATAGTATATGCTTTTGAGAAGTTTAGACCATACCTTGTGCTTTCCAAGACCATAGTGTATACGGATCATTCCGCTCTCAAGTATCTTATGACAAAACAAGATGCTAAGCCTAGGCTTTTGAGATGGGTTTTGTTGCTTCAAGAGTTTAAGATAGAGATTCGTGATAAAAAAGGGGCCGAGAATTTAGCGGCGGATCATTTGAGTAGACTTGAGCATCCTTTTCAAGGAGATTTCCCACATCAAGAAATCAATGAATCCTTTCCATTAGAGGAGCTCATGTCTATCTCTTCCCAAGAGGATGCCACACCTTGGTTTGCGGATATTGCAAACTATCTTGTGGGCAATGTGCTTATTGAGGGTCTTACTTACCAACAAAAGAAAAAGTTTCTTAAGGAAGTTAAGTATTACTTTTGGGATGATCCATATCTTTTTAGGCAATGTGCGGACCAAATCATTAGACGGTGTGTAGATGGGCCCGAGGCATTTAAAATTTTAGAGGCATGTCATAAAGGACCTACGGGTGGACATTTTGGGCCTAACTACACTGCCAAGAAAGTCTTTGATTCGGGTTACTATTGGCCTTCCATTTACAAGGATGCTCAAGAGATGGTGAAATTTTGTGATGTTTGTCAAAGACAAGGAAAAATTACACAACGTGATGAGATGCCACAAAATTTTATCCAAGAGTGTGAGATATTTGATGTATGGGGAATAGATTTCATGGGACCTTTTCCATCCTCTAAGGGAAACAAGTATATACTTGTGGCGGTGGATTATGTGTCCAAGTGGGTGGAGGCTAAAGCCTTACCTACTAATGATGCTAGAGTGGTTGTAAAGTTCTTGAAACAATTGTTTGCTAGATTTGGTGTACCTCGGGCCATCATAAGTGATCGTGGTACGCACTTTTGTAATGATCAATTCACAAGAGTTATGAAGAAATATGGAGTGAATCATAGACTTTCTACCGCGTATCACCCTCAAACAAATGGTCAAACCGAGGTCACAAATCGTGGTTTAAAGAGGATTTTAGAGAGAACGGTGGGAGAGCATAGAGCTTCTTGGTCGGATAAGCTTGATGATGCTTTGTGGGCGTTTAGGACGGCCTTTAAGACACCAATTGGTTGTACTCCTTATAGGCTTGTCTATGGCAAAGCGTGCCACCTCCCATTTGAGTTAGAACATAAGGCATCTTGGGCTCTCAAGTGGGCTAACTTTGATTTAAACCAAGCCGGCTCACATAGGAAAGATCAAATCAATGAGATGGATGAGTTGAGAGCCAATGCCTATGAGAATTCTTTGCTATATAAGGAAAAGACTAAGAAATTGCATGATGCTAAGATCAAGAATCGAGAGTTCAAAGTTGGAGAGCCGGTTCTCCTCTTTAACTCAAGATTGAAGCTTTTTGCGGGCAAGCTTAAGTCGAGATGGTCCGGTCCATTCACTATTGCTCAAGTGTTTCCATATGGAACTCTTGAGTTGTCCCAACCCGATGGTCCAAATTTTAAAGTGAATGGTCACCGTGTTAAGCATTACTTTGGGGAGGACATTTCCGTTGAAATGGTCCAAGAGGTCCCCATTTTCCCCATGAATTAATTCATTGAGGGACGAGTCGAGCTAGAGACTCATTAACTCAAGCATCGTATAACTAGGTTTAGAGTGTTATAGGTTAGAAATAAAGGCATAGATTTGGAGATACGTGTAGGGGAGACCTTCTTTTGTCTTCTTGATTGTTTGTAGGGTTGCTCACTCATCTCATGCTTTGGAGCTTATAGAGGAGGCCCTTGTATCCGGTTCACTTCGTTACTTTAGTGATTTTTCATTGACACCTTGTGCTTAAACATGATTTCACTAATATTAGTCCTTTCCTTAACTTGGGTTAAGCAAAGTCTATTCATTGAGATAAGTGTAGGGGAAGTTTTTATACTTCCATGCTCTTAAACATTGAGGACAATGTTTAGCTTAAGTGTAGGGGGGTCTTCTATCGAAGTGACCTTACCTAGAACTTGTCATTGTCTTGCATGATAACATGGAAAATTGAATTTTTAAACATTTTTCAAATTTTTAATCTACTTTGGCCAACAAAAATATGCATTCATGATTTTTGCATCAATCATTTTTCATTTGCATAACACATTTGCATTGTATATATTTCTTCTTTTGTTTTTCATCAAAAATATATAAAAGAAAAAATATAATAAAACATGGTTTTAACAAATTTAGATTTCTTTGACATATTAGGCCCGCCATGGATATTTTGACTCAACCCGAGTTTGCTTATTTTAGCACTCTCTAGCTAGTATCCTTAACCATGTAGTCCTTCATTGGTCTATTAGGCTAAGCTTCCACCAATTTCATTCTTTGAAATTTTAAATTTGTGGAGAATGGGAAATGATAGAGTTGAAGCAAGTGTAAAAGGGCTAGATAGACTTCATGGCAATTACTTGTGGTTAAACCCTTCTCTTCTTTACCTCTATTTTCTTCGCTTGTATATAATTGTTAATAAATAATCAAGTACGGTTTTAATTGGTTCGTAATCTCTTATGCATTTTTGGCTAATCATTCATGGTTGATATGAGTACGTCTTAAGATTCTAAGTTAGCACGTTTTATGTGTACTAGACTTGTGTCATGCTCCATATTTAGCGGGTGTTTTTCCTTTTCTTCTTTGCAAATTTCTTGGTGAGGAATAAAGAAAAATAAGAGCGGCTTATGAAAAAAAATGAGTGGCTAGAAAAAAAAAGAAAAAGAAAAAATAAAATAAAATAATGCAAGACTCCCAAGAGGGGCAGTGTGGTGTTAATTATAGTGACTATTGAGTTCCAATATTACCTTGACGGGTTGCGGGGATTCAATAGATTGCTCCAATCCAATATTACCTTGACGGGTTGCGGGGTTGAAGATCCAAAATCTCAAAAAGATGCGGATGTAAATTATTGCGTGAGTTTTATTTTTCTTTCCTTAGCGAGTGTGTAGTTACTTATGAAAGCATGACATGAGGATTTTACACATAAGGCGAATGACTTATTACTCTTAATACGGACTTATATTAATTGTGAGCGGTTTTTCAAGTAATGGATGAGAAGATTACTTAGGATTAAAACCGTGCTTCCTTATTTTTGGATTTTACACTTCTTATATTTCACACTTGAATAATGACAAATTTGCCCACAAGCAATTTGCTCAATTAATAACCGGTTCCACATTTAATTGTCATGAATAAGTTGATGCACTTTTTACTTGTGAATGCAATGATCCCATTTACTAGCTTGGTATGGGGAAAGTGAAACTTGAGGGTGATAAGTGTTCATGGTATCCAAGCCCTAATCCAAGTCATTGAGTTCTTTATGAGTTATTTCCATCAAAACCATTTCAAGAAAAATCAAAAAGATATAGATAGAAGTGTATTTTGATTCATTGCATTATAAAAAGTCAAAATCATGCATCATTTAGTTTAGAGTAGTGTAGATGCATTTCATATGGCCAAGGTGGATTAATTATGAGGGAAATGTAAATTTTTAAGCCTTGAAATACAATATTGCATGAGGACATGGCAATGCTCAAGTGTAGGGGAATTTGATATGAGCTTAAACTCATATCCTTTTATCAACAAATAACCCTAAAACATGAAGCAAAATACCCATTTATCTTGTAAAAAGCAGTGTTATGTGGTATGTTTGTGTTTGTGTGCTCTTATGTAGGTAAAAGGATACAATTTCAAGCAAACAAGGAAAAACCAAGCTCAAATGGATGAAAAAGACAAAAGAGGATCAAAAGTGACAAGACTTTGAAGTTCAAGGACCTATCTTGACAATTTGTGAAAGTTGAAGGACTTAAAGTGCAAATTATGGAAAGTCAAGATTAAAGTCAAATCTGGTCAAACTATCAAGTCAACTCAGTCAAAGGGCAATTTTGTACAAGTTATCAAAGTTAAAGGACCAAAAATGACAAAGGAATGAAGATTCTGGCCTTAAATAGCAAACTGCCAAGAAGAGGGACTTGTTTTGCCAAGATGAGAAAGTTTTGCAAAGTTGAATCCATGTGTCAAGAGTGTAACCAATGAGAAGAGAGAAAAGACTTAATCCGGATTGCCACTTCACCCTCATTAATACCCACTACCGCCGCTTTTCATTAATTACAAAATCACAACAGTTCAATCCGCAACACACCTTCACAGCAAATGAAAGGCCGCCACGTGTCTATCTTCTTCAACAAAAATATTGCCAGAATCGGGTTTGAGATTTAAACCGTTTCATGAGAAGATCAAAATACCAATTTTGCTCGTTTTGAAGAGAGGAATCCAATGGTGCAATCTAATTAACAAGTTATCCACTCAATCAAAAACCCCCAATTCATTGTTCATCACCTTCAAAGAGGATTTGCAGAATTCCTCCACGTGTCAAGCTATGATTGGCCCGAACACGTCACAAACTCCAACAGAATCTCCTTTCATGCCTATAAATACCTAGCTTGTACTTCATTTGCAATAGTAGCTTAAATTTGTAAAACACATAGTTCTTTAATTTCCCTTTCCCTTTTTCCCTACTTTTCACCTAACTACTCAAGAGTCTGACAAACTCTTGAGTCAGTTAGTTAGTTAGAAGCTTGTAACCACTTTTGTAACTGAATTCACTCAATAAAATTCAAATTTCCTTTTCCCGCCAAATTCTGTTATTCAAATTCCTGTTGATTCTTGTTGCTGTTAAGAGTTCTTGTTGCTGTTTGATGTATGTTATGATCAACCATTGATCATAGCTTGCATTGGTGAAGAATTGTAGCTGTTTGTTCAGAATTCAAGTTTTATCCATTGTTCTTGAAGAATTGAAGCAGAATGTTGATTCCAGATTATATGTAGCTGATTTGTTGATTGAAACTTGTTAAACACTAGTGATAGGTGGTGGTATCACTAGGGCAAGAGAGCTCAGCGCTCCTCTTCTTCCCAAAGGACTTCTACAATAGGTTCTAAGGCTCTTGATTTTTGTTCCTCTAAACAGTCAAACTGCATGCTCAATTCTCTAGTTTAATGTTGATGGCTGCCTGATTTTACTTGATAAGTAGTTGTGGATTGATTGATTCTAGTGTTTTGAAGTTTGATCTTGTGCATTTGTGTTAAGCTTTCTAGTTTCTAGCTTATTTTCAGTAACTTTTTGGTCTAATAGCTACCTACTGCTCTAGCCTTGGTTATTGTTTGATTTCAGCTTGATTAGCCTTCATTTTGTCCATTGAATTCAATCTGCTTTAGCTTTTGTTTCAGTTCAAACTATTACTCAATTAGTCTTTGTAAAAGTTTGATCAAATCATATAAAGGAGTGTTTGGGAGTAGTTTTAAAATTGTTTTCAAGTATTAGAAATTGGTGTTTCAGAGTTTGTTTCTAGTCATTAAGTGGTAACAAGTAGTTCTTAGTTATTTGCAGGTCAAAATAATAGTCAAACAGGCAATTGGTTAACAAATTGTTTGGGTTAGCCTTATTTCACCTTTGATAGCCAAAACTTGTCATTTTCATTTGTCTAGTTCTCCTTCAATACTTGATCAAATTTGCTCAAATCTGTTTCTAGTCATAGCTTACATCATAACCTTTCAGTATCTAGAAGGAAATTCTACAGTTTTAGAAAATAAGCTAGGAATAAGCATTTTAGCTCAAGCCTGAGCATTTTCCATTCTCTGTGATAAAGTGTATACTGTTTTCTTGGTTCTCTTAATCCTCTTCACAAAAGTCTTAATTTTCTTTCACAAAAACGTTTCATTAGTGTTGAATATGAGATTCTGAAAATTTGAACTTTTTCCAAAAAGTGGTCAACGTTTGGTCAACATAAGCTCATTTTAGCTTATTTCGGATATCTAGCTTATTTCTGGATGAAATTGGTTCTAATTTGATTTCCCCTTCTTTAAATCAAGTGCTTAATCAGTTTTGATAATAAAATCAAGTTGTGGATGTTTGGATTAGGCTGTAGCTTATTTTGAGCTTATTGATAAGCACTCAATTGCTTATTTTGGACTTTTAGCTTATTTCCTTGAACACACGTAGCTATAATTGGATTTTAATAGTTTTGCAAGTGATTTCAGCTTATTTGGTTGAGTAATAAGCTCAAACGAGCTTAATCTTTACTTTGTCCCGTTTTTAGTTAAAACTTTGGTTTTATTGCACTTTAGTCCCTAGAAGTTTAATCAGTTTCTAAACCTAGCTAAACTTCCTAATTTTGTGGTATTTGCAAAACTTGGTCCTTTTCATTTGAATTTTGTTAAATTTCAGTTGTAAGGTTTGTTAGTTTGTTAAAATTTGGTTAGTTTGTTAAAGTTTTTACAAGTTTGGTCCTTATAGTTAACTGTTTTACATTTTTAGTCCCTATAACTTTTAGAACTTTCATTTCAAGCATTTACATTTCATAGAAATTACATTTTCAGTCCTTATAGTTTTAAGTTTTGCATTTTTATATTTTACTTGAATAAAATTTGATACTTGCAACTTGTTTTACGTATAAGTAGGTTTATATTTTTCATTTTTAACTAGTGTTGTTTGAATTAGCAATAGATTACCAAGTAAGCTTGAACAACCAAGAACAATAATAAATCCGATATTGGTTGGACTTTCTATTAGTTAAGAACTGAGAAAACGAACTTGCATTATACACATTTCATTGGACTTATCCCGTTGGTTTGAGAACTGAATCAGTATTTGCTCGCAGTGACTGTTCTGAAGATTGTAAAGTGAAGTTTGCTACGGGTACGTTAGTAGAAGAAGCTTTGTCTTGGTGGATTGCTTATATACAACCCATTGGGATAGAACAAGCTTATCGTATTCCATGGAATGAATTCAAAAATCTGCTAAATAAGAAGTATTGTCCTCGTAATGAGATTAGGAAAATGGAGGAGGAATTCTATAATTTAGCAGTGAAGGAGAATAATCTTAAAGCTTATATCCGAAGATTTCAGGACTTAGCAACACTATGTCCTAACATGGTGCCTAATACTTAAATGTTGATGGAAGCTTTTATTGGAGGATTGCCTAGAAGCATTGAAGGGAATGTTACCGCCTCTAAACCCAAACTTTAGAGGAAGTTATCACAATTACTCAAAGGTTGATGGATAAAGTGATAAGGTATAATCCTGCACCAATGGCAATCAATAACAAGAGAAAGTTTGATGATAGGAGGAATTTTCCTATTAATCATAATTTCCAGAAGAATAGTTTTCGTAATTATAATCAGGGCAATAATTGTCAGCAGCAGAACAAAAGAAATGATGTTTCTAAAGTTTATGCTGTAACTACGAACACTGGTTATAATGGAAGACAACCCTTTTGTCAGAAATGTTCTCTACATCACACAAGGTTTTGCACTATCAAGTATCAGAACTATGGAAAAACAGGACATCAGACAAGATTCTTGTCACACCCCACCATGGCGGAATATGGGGCGCGACGTATGGATATCATCACAACAATAGCGTGTCTATAGAGATAACTAAATGAAATGGAAATATCATAAATGGTGACACAATGTCATGAAGATATCTCAAACAATGCAGACATCTAGGTAAGTAGGTAACAGGCCTACCTCTTACCAAAGACATACAATTAACAAATAACAAACATATAGGTGTCTACAAAGAATCACTTATTCAAACATAAATAAAGACTAAGAGGAAAGGGGGTCCCTCCAAATGAAATCCTAAGCCTTCCAGCTAGCCACTCCTATTCTCACGCTTAACCACATTCTCACCTGAAAGAGACACTAAAACACGTCAACATAAAGTTGGTGAGAGTCATAGGTTTAGACTCCAACGCCAAATCAGTTATAAGCTGTGAATAACAACCATTAACAAAATAACATATGGACAATGTGCTACAATTATGTATTAACAACTAGCATTCAAGATTAACCAATCACCACAAATCCAAGGCTCCAAGCCTTACCAATAACCACAATTCCAAGGCTCCAAGCCTTACCAATAACCATGGTTCCATAGGCGCCCATACACCTATGAACCAATCCCAAGGCCCCGCCTTGTCAACATCCTCTTGGTACCAAGTCAAACCACAATAACTGAGACGGTACGTGTCCCCCGAGCCAAATCATAAACACAATCAAGAATCATATAGCAGTTAATCACATAAGTGTACACACAAGTCCATCACAAACCATAAAGACATTCACATAATTCTTTACAAAATCATACAGTGTCTCTTCCATCCCATCTGGAAATCAAATCATAAAAAGACATGGGACTATGAAACTCACCTGAACAAGCTTCTCCAAGTATCCGCGCTCTAGCAAAAATCTAAACACACAAACGTATACAATCAAGACATGAACCACATACCAAAATGGATCATCAATCTATGATGGATATGTAACCTTATCCTACTACTTAACCCCATTTATATGCCATATGAATCTCATTACATCCCTCTATAAAGCCCTTAACTTAGTTTAGTTCATAACTTGCCCCGTTAACATTTAACCCAAAACAGTCCCGTTTTTCATACTTCAAACTATTGGTCTAACACCCCCATAACCAAAATAACATGCCCTGTAAAAGAAACCCTATGCCCTTACATGTGTTAGCTAACTCTCCCCTTTGGCCGCAACCTTAAAGCTACTGTTAAGCCCTCCATATATATATATATATATATATATATATATATATATATATATATATATATATATATATATATATATATATATACTTTTACCTATCCAGAATTTACTGATTTTGAACATATTAAAAGTTTGTTATGATCAGAGAGTCTTACCCTAACCCATTTGTTTAGCCCTCCTTTATATCTTTTATTTAATATATAATCTAAGTATCATGTTCGTTTTAAGGTCCAATTATACTCCTAAGTACCCTAACCATCTTAAAACAAAACCTGACTGATTTCAAAACTGCTTTGACCTCCGACTATTATACCCTGTTTTTAACCCACTTTCCGACCTCCAATTTAGTTCTCGTTTCTTGCATTTGAAAGCCAATTCAATTAACTTTCCAGCGACATAAGATTCGAAAATTAAAAGTTTTTATAACTCTATATATGATCAAAACAATGGACCAAAAATTTTGCCCAGTTTTTAAAAACGAATTTAAACATGATTAAACCCTTTAATCATTATTAAACCTCATAATAACCTAATTAATTGAATATTAAGAACCCTAATATTATTAATTACAGAAATCATCATTCCTAGTAAGAAAACCTAATCAAAAATCAAAAATCCTAAACCCTAATCCACCATACTAGGTTAGATACGTAAATTTAACGTTAATCGAGCTAGTTTAATTACATAGCTTTAACCCTTATGCAATATTTCGGTTTTGATCTTCTCCCATGGATGTTTCAACTGATATTAGGCATATTGTAAGGTTATGGGTCGTTTTTAGGGGTCTAGGGGTGTTTATATAAGATTTGGTAACCTCCTTAACAAGTTTGAGCCCAAAAGGGCCTCTACTTGGGCCTTTTCTACCCGTTTCCTTCCTTTAGTTGGCCATAACAGCCCATCCACGACCCACCCCCTTAAATTTGGGTTATTTACACTCTCCCCTTCTATTTTATGTTTACCTATACTTCCATACACTTCCGGGTTGAAATCGGACACCCTTTCGCTAATTTTTTTACTTTCTGCGTAATTTTCGATCTTAACTTTATTTTCAAAACTTTCCTAAAATAGAAAACTCCTATAATACATAGAATATAGATAATATATATCTAATGTACATATATCACGTATGATACATACACAAAATCCTACGAAAACGATAATTCAACTTTCACGAAATTTTCGCGTGATCTCATTTCATTTCACTTCATTTCATTTCATTTCACTTCATTTCATTTCATTTCACTTCATAGTCACTATAATGTGAGCTTATGATTCATGAAATAACCATTCATCGATTTACTTAAGAGCACTTCGTACTCATAAACGATGTCCAAACCATCCTCATTCACACCAAATAAACACGTAAACACATAAAACACATAGTCACACATAACACCCTAAAAACATGACTAAGTGATGAACCTCAAAACCACGGTTGTCACAATTCTGCAGAGGTAAAGGACCAACTACTGGGAGTAATCAAATTCCAGTAACTAAGGTTTTCCATAACTGTGGAGAAAAAGGGCATTTGGTAAATGAGTGTCGTAAAGAGAGCAATAGCATAGGAAAAGCTTATTTGCTGAACGATACTCATCAAGATCAAAATACGGTTACGGGTATGTTCCATCTAAATCAACATCTGGTTAAAGTAATATTTGACTCAGGAGCTGATAGAAGTTTCATTTATGTTAAAATTGTTGCTAAGTTAGGTATACCGACTATTTCCATGAATACTAAGTACGATGTAGAAATGGCCGATGGAAAATTAGTTAGCACTAATACCATTATTCAAGGATGTATCATTACTTTATTACGTCAATCCTTTGAAATCGACCTTATGCCAATTAAGATCGGTAGCGTTGACGTAGTCATAGGGATGGATTGGTTATCTAAATACGATGCTAAAATCTTATATGACGAGAAAGACGTTCATATTCCTATTAACGGTGAAGTTTTGGTTGTCCATGGTGAACGAAGTAAGACTCGACTAAATCTCATATCATGCTTAAAGATAAATAAGTATGTATCCCGAGGGTAGTCAAGTTTTCTTAGTTCAAGTTACAGAAAAACTGCAAGGAGCGAATCGACTAGAAGATATTCCGATAGTTAGAGATTTTCCCGAAGTATTTCCTAAAGAATTACCAGGTTTGCCACCTGAACGTCAAGTTGAATTCCAAATCGATTTGATACCAGGAGCAACACCAATTGCTAAAGCGCCTTATCGATTAGCACCTTCGGAAATGCAAGAATTGTTAAGTCAAATCCAAGAACTAACTGATTGAGGATTTATTAGACCAAGTATATCGCCGTGGGGAGCTCTAGTCTTATTTATGAAAAAGAAAGATGGATCTTTTAGAATGTGTATCGATTATCATGAGTTAAACAAACTTACTATAAAGAATCGTTACTCATTACCCAGAATCGACGATTTATTTGATCAACTTTAAGGATCAAGCGTATATTCCTAAAACTGCTTTCAGGACACGATACGGACATTATGAATTTCAAGTTATGCCTTTTGGTTTAACCAATGCACCAGCTGTTTTCATGGACCTCATGAACAGAGTGTGTAAGCCTTACTTGGACAAATTTGTAATCGTGTTTATCGATGATATTCTTATTAACTCTCGTAACACAGAAGAACATGCCAAGCATCTTGGTATTATTCTCGAGTTACTTAAGAAGGAGGAGTTGTATGCGAAGTTATCAAAATGCGAATTCTAGATCAATGTTGCTCAGTACCTAGGACATGTCATTGATAGCCAAGGTATTCGTCTGGATCCTGGAAGATTGAAGCGGTGAAAAATTGGAGTAAGCCTAGTACGCCAACGGAAATTAGAAATTTTTTAGGACTTGCTGGGTATTATCGAAGATTTATCGAAGGTTTTTTAAAGATTGCTAAAGATTTGACAAAATTAACTCTGAAAAACAAACCGTTTGTCTAAGGAGATAGTCAAGAGATAGCTTTTCAATTATTGAAGCAAAAGTTGTGTGAAGCACGTACCCTAGCATTACCAGAAGGTAACGATGACTTTATCGTTTACTGTGATGCATCTATTCAAGGAATGGGAGCAGTACTTATGCAAAGGAATAAAGTTATTCCTTATGCATCAAGGCAGCTTAAACCAAATGAGAAGAATTATACTACTCATGATCTAGAATTAGGAGCAGTGATATTTGCTCTTAAGATCTGGAGACATTACCTCTATGGTACAAAGTGTGTAGTATTTACCGATCACAAGAGTCTTCAATATATTCTTCATCAGAAAGAATTGAATATGAGACAACAACGTTGGTTAGAATTACTTGCTGATTACGATTGTGAAAACCGTTATCACCCAGGATAAGCCAATGTAGTAGCTGATGCTTTAATTCGAAAGGAACGCGTTAAGCCGTTACGAGTTAAATCATTAATGATAACTCTTTTAGTGAAGTTACCTACCCGAATTCTCGAAGCGCAAGAAGAAGCACTTAAAGTAGAGAATGTTGGAGCAGAGAAATTAAGAGGAATGGATAAATAATTTGAAGTTCGTCAAGATGGAATTCGTTGTATTAAAAATTGTAGTTGGTTACCTGCCTATGGTAACTTACGAGATTTGATTATGCACGAGTCTCATAAATCAAAGTATTCTATACATCCTAGTTTCGACAAGATGTATCAAGATCTGAAGAAACTCTATTGGTTGCCTAACATGAAGGCAATCATAGCAGAATACGTTGGCAAGTGTTTAACGTATGCAAGAGTTAAAGCAGAGTATCAAAAACCATCCGGTCTATTGATACAACAAGAGATTCCAATATGGAAGTGGGAAAGATTTACGATGGATTTTGTGACTAAATTACCTAAGACATCAAATGGACATGACACCATCTGGGTTATTGTCGATCGTCTTACAAAATCTGTACGATTTCTTCCTATTAAAGAGACTGATAGTATGGAAACTCTTTCGAGATTGTACATTAAGGAAATAATCTCACAACACGGAGTGCCTGTATCCATTATCTCAGATCGTGATAGTCTTTTACATATGTATTTTGGAGATCGATGCAAAGTGCCTTAGGTACTCATTTGGATATGAGTAAGGCATATCATCCACAAACAGATGGACAAAGTGAAAGAACGATTCAAACTCTCGAGGATATGCTTAGAGCTTGTGTGACAGATTTTGGAAAAGGATGGGAGAAACATCTACCTTTAGTAGAATTATCTTATAACAATAGTTATCATGCTAGTATTAAAGCAGCACTTTCGAAATACTTTATGGAAGAAAGTGTCGATCGCCTGCTTGCTGGGCTGAAGTTGGAAATATTCAACTGACAGGACCAGAAATAATACATGAAACTACTGAAAAGATTGTTCAAATCCGACAGCGATTACAAGCTGCACAAGATAGACAAAGGAGTTACGCTAATACTAGACGTAAACCTTTGGAATTTGGAGTAGGAGATCTTGTTATGTTGAAAGTTTCACCTCGTTAAGGATTTATTCAATTCGGAAAGAAGAAGAAACTGAATCCAAGGTATATAGGACCATTCAAAATAACCAAAAGAATTGGCCCTGTGGCATATAAACTAGAGCAACCTGAAGAGCTTAGTAATGTTCACAATACTTTTCATGTTTCGAATCTTAAGAAGTGCTTATCTGATGAATCTCTCATCATACCGATGAAATAACTTCAACTCGATGATAAGTTAAATTTTATAGTAGAGCCGGTGGAAATTATGGATAGAGAAGTGAAATGCTTGTAGCAGAGCCGTATCCCAATAATTAAGGTACAATAGAACACGAAAAGAGGACCTGAGTATACTTGGGAACGTGAAGATCAATTCCGAGCTAAATATCCACATCTATTTTCTTTTGTTAAACCTAGTTCTAGTTAAATCTCAAGACGAGATTTTAAATAAGGGGAGAGACTATAACATCCAGTAGTTTAGGTTAATGTAATATCCATGTTCATAAATAAAAAGGTGATTTTACTCTGAAATTTTTGCATATTCACTATACTACATGACTAACTTATGGATCTCACTATCATAAATGCCACATCAACATATGCCTATATGTTGTAAACACTATGTATATATCAAGTCCGAGTTCTAAAAGTTATCATATGAATAAACAATGAATAAGAACAACTCAAATATAACAAAGATACCCTAAACTCCCATAGAAACCCTAGAAATCCCTTATAAACTAATATTTCAAGCAATGTAACCTCAAAATGACAATGTACTATTATTAAACACTCTACACTAATTCTAACCCACCATATAAAGAAAAGTTAAATAATCACAAAACATTAATATTCACTAATCATAAGCAAATTACAAGAAAATGACCTAAACCAAGATTAGCATATAAAATCCAATCTATAATGAATTAGACTCTAATCGTTTGAAACAAAACATAAAACTCAACTAAGTATCAAAATATAATCATACATTTATCTTGAACCAAGTTACAAATTATTAAAGCATAAAGTACAAGTTTTTAAAGCATAGAACCTTAATCTTTTTTAAATAACCCTATAATATGATAAACTTATATAAACCCTCAAACTAAGAATGTAGAACCCAGAATCATAAACATATCATATAAGCCCTAGAATAAGCATACATAAGGATATAAACCCTAATTACCCAAGTTAGAAAATCATTAGGATTAATGACCTAAAAACCCTAATATTAAGAAATCTACATGGAATCACTACATAGTTCTTTTTAGACAATGTTGGGTCAACATTTATTGACCGTGAAGCAACTCTAGGATTTGAATATAAAATCCCCCTAAGTGTTTCATGCTCAGCAGTAAGGCCAGTCTGCTGAAGGATGACCAGAGGAACAAAGTTCCTACTGAAGTCTTTGTAGCTGAAGAACGTTCAACATTCCTCTTCCAGTTAACTTAGAAGACAAAGGAGTCTTTGCTTCAAATACTAGGCGGTCTAGTTGCTGAAGAACAAGTACTGAAGAAGAGCTTTCAGTTCAGTTTGGTTTAACAATACCAAACTGAATGATGTCGATCTCCTCTAGGATATTGAAGACTCTTCAGTATTCTGATGGTTTACATTAGGCGGGAAAAGATAACTTTAAGTCAAAGTAGGTTGCTTGTATTCTTAGCTATAAGTACAACCTTTATCTTTTCTAGAATACTTTAATATGTACTTTGTATTTTTTTGGTAAAGGGAGTTACACCGGTAAATATATTAACCAAAAAACCAATGTTAAGTACAACTGGAATACGACTGAAATACCGTATTAACCTCAAGCCAAGAGATTGATCAACAAGTGCTTATGACAGGCCATAAACACAGCAACACTAAGCTAACATTACAAATCGAAAACTAGTGTAAAAAACAGCATTAGCAAACTCCAATAAGAAGAAATCTTGGAACCAGGCGACCACCCCACAGTACCAGCAGCAGCATAATGGAAGTAAAGGATCCAGATAAGGCTGCCTCCTTAAAAAACCTTTTTGAGAAAAACCCTGTGGGAAAAACCCCAAAAAGGAAAAAAGAGTACAACCCTTACTCGGTACCCCCATCATGAGTTACACTCGAGGACAGAAGTCTCCACCGATCCAAGATAGCCAAAGACCGTGTAGTCATCTTCTTGAATCTGAAAGTAATAAGCTTGAGACGAACAGTAGAAGTAATGATACTAACAAGTTTATCCACAGAAAGCTGTTTCCCTTTGAACAGTCTAGCATTCCGTTCCATCCAAATAAAGTATACAGTAGCCGCAACAACCAGACGAGCAATAATACTAGTAGTAAATTTTCCTTTTGATATTGGTATAAGAAATGCCAAAACATCATCCAAACGAGGAGGAATGGAATCCATACCATAAAGTACCCTAATATGCGTCCACACCTGTGAAGAATAAAAGCACTCAAAAAACAAATGAGAATGAGAAACGGGAGTGACTCTACAAAGAGGACACCGTAGCAGACTTAAATCTACAGCAGGCCCAACATCCCATTGCCGCAACCTATCCCGAGTCTTCATTTTCTGCTTAACAACAAGCCACATATGCACCAAGTGTCGAGGAATACAATGGGAGAACCAAACAACATGGTACCAAACCACAGCCTGAAGTCTGGTTCGCAGCGTATCCCAAGCCAGAGCCACAAAAAATGACTGCAAAGAACCACCACCATCACGCCATACAAGAGAATCTGGCCTCCCCTCCTCCAGAGCAGGAACAGGAATAGAGACGACAGCAGGAAATCTGTCCACCTAATCAGTCGGCCATTTCTAGGCGTTGTTCTTAATCAAGTCAACAACAGTATCCTCAAGGGTAAAACCGGACCTAACAATATTGCGTACCGTAAGAGTATCACGTAATGAACACTCAGCAGCCCACCTATCACACACATAGACGCAGATTTACCATCATGAAGCCTATACCAAATAAACGGCCACACACATGTCCTAAGCTGAAGAAGCTTATGCCAACCCCAACTTATATCACCAATACAAGGAACATCCCAAAAGCTCCTACCCCTTAACTTATACGAATGTATCCATTGAACCCATAATGATTCCTTACGCGTTAGAAGAGACCAAATATGAGAGGTAATAAGAGCAGCATTAAAATCATCAAGCCTCCTAATACCAATATGTACTTTGTACTGTTAGAAGAGACCAAATATGTACTTTGTACTGTTTATCCAGCATGGGCATCAACCACCCACTGGATAAACCCATGCATTGAAACATGCAAATGCAAACCCTAGTTTTACACTGCCTTTAAAAGGAGTGTACATTGAGAGAGAAAGGGTTAACCAATACAAGAGTAGAAACTCTAGAAAACCTTTCTCTCTCGATACCAACTAAACCATATAGCCAAGAAGCATATGAACGTTTAGATTGGAGCTTAGACTTTAACTTAGGTTATAAGTTTAAGTAGAGGAGATTACAAATCATTGTAATTCAACCACTTTGTTATTCCGCAAACAAAGTGGGTTATAGATTCTTTATTTGATTCTAATAAAAGTCTATACGTTGAAAAGTTATTGGTATTGTTGTTTTAATTGTTCATAGTTCTTATCTATTGTTAAAACAACACACTTGAGTCTTGGTAAAGAGTTATTACTTAAGGTTGACAAGTAATAACGATTTACAAGGGACCAACAAGTGGTATCAGAGCAGTTTGATTAGCTAAACCCTTATTTTATTAAACTGCTCATTTAAAAGTTTTCAAATCAAGATCCAAAATTTGCTCAAGTTATACCACAAACCTAGAATATAGGGGTGACCAACTCAATGTTGCTCTTGTACTAGAGATAGCTAATTTCACAAATTGGAAGAAGAGGTTTCTTGTCCACATGGTTGGGATTGAACCTCAATTCCTTGGAATCATTGAAAATGGTCCTTTTGTTCCTATGGTTGGGGACAATAGAAAACCTGAAGTACAATGGACTGCTGATGAGAGAAAAGCTGCTAACCTAGACCAGCGTCTCAAAAGTCTCATCTTGTTTGTGCTTCCAGATGACCAAATGAATTCTGTTGTAGATTGCAAAACAGCAAAATCTACATGAGAGGACCTTATTCTCTATCATGAGGGACCCTCTGATGTAAAAGACACAAGAATCATGGATTTAAAGATTCAATACAACACCTTCAAGCACAAAGAAGGGGAAACCCTCACACAGACATTCACCAGATACAAAGCACTGATGAATGAACTTGTGAATGATGGTGTTGAGCTTTCAAAACTTGAAATCAACACAGTTTTTGTTAATGCATTTCCAAAGAAGTGGCTCAGTTTCTGCCGAAGTTTAAGAAATGCTAATCACATTAAAGATTGATAGGATTTATAAAGGCTCAAGCAAGAGTAAAGCATTAACCATTGCAACACCCTTGTCTACAGCCTTCTTCAGTGAGGCTGTCATCCAAGACTACCAAGATAATCTTGATGATGAAGAAGACACAAGAACTAGTGAGGAATATCTGAATGACCTCAAAGAGGAATTTCATGAAAGAGCTCTTCTGGCCAAGTCTAGAAGGTTCTTTAAGAAAAGAGGCAAGTTCTCCAACACCACAAAAGCTTCAGTTGACACTGAATGCTACAAATGTGGGAAGACTGGTCACTTTGCTAGGGATTGTTATTCTAAAACATCCATTCCTTCTTATTCTTCACCACCTCAATCAAGACCATCTAGTCAATCATCATTTCAACCAAAACAAATTGCTTCTACTTCATTTCAGCAAAACAGGGTTGAACTTCGACCAAAAAAAGACTTTGAGGCTAAATACAGAAAAATCAAAGCTAGACTGGCCCTCATGAGCACTGAAAGTTCTTCCTCCAAGGCTCCTAAGCAAGATAAGAACAAAGGACTTGTTGCTGAAGCTTATGAATGGGATGAAGAAGATGTTTCTTCAGATGATGATGAATTGGTTAATGTAAAAGTGCTAATGGCACTTGCTGATGATGAAGGGGCTAACTCCAATGTTGTGGCCAGAGAAAGTTCCAGAAATGGTGAATGGGTCAATATCATAATCAGAAAGGTACAAACTCTTCTTGTCGGCAGAAATAAAGAAAAAGAATAACATCCATGACCGTGCTAAAGAAATTTCTTGTCGGCATATAGCCGCCAGCAGAAATAAAGAAAAAGAATAACATCCATGGCGGCAGGAAAAAACCCTAGAAAATTCTTGTCGGCAATTGTGTGTTTTCAATTGTTCGTTGTTTAAATTGGTTGCTAGGTTACCTGTTTTTTTCTTAGGGTTTTTTAGGGTTTGTTTTTAATTTGAATTGTTCTTGTCTTCTAGTGTCGGCAAATCGTTGCAGCATTCGTTTGCATCTAATCTCATTCAATTCAAGGTCGGCTGACCTTAAAGATTCTCTTGTTAAAGTGGTCGGCTGACCTTAAAGAATAATTGGTTAAGTGTCATTCAATTCAAAGTCGGCTGACCTTAAAGAATAATTGTTAAAGTGTCGGCTGACCCTTATTGTTTGTTATTAAATTGGTCGGCTGACCTTTTTATTCCGTGAAATTCATTAATCTTTCAATCGTTGCAACTTTAATTCGTTCTTGTCCTCTTCTGTCGGCTGACCTAAACTTGATCTGGGTTTTGGTTATCGATAAAAAAAAAAAAAAAAAAAAAAAAAAAAAAAAAAAAAAATAGTTACTGTTTGTTTACTGTTTGATTGAACATGGATTCGAGCAATGCAAGTGACAAGCCATTGTTCACAGGTTGGAATGATAGGGATATGGTGTCTAATCTTCAGGTTTTAGTAACGTTAGAGGAGATATCTAATTTGTTTTCTATTCCTTTGAATACTGTGCGTGACATTGAAGTGTTTGCAAAGGGTGTTAAGGCAAACAAATTTCCTAAATGGTCTACTTTACCTAAGGAGACCACTACGCTTTATTATGAAGTTTTGTGTGAACGCCATTTGAATCTTACTAGCAAAACGTCTTTACTCAGTTCAGGTGGTTCGAGTGTGCACTCAGCACAAATGGCTAAGGAAACAGATGCTCCAAATGTTTCCTCTTCTTGTGATGTATCTTTGGACCTTGCAGCTAAGGCCGCAACAATTAATGGTATGCAACCGTGTAATCTACATGAGGTTTTGAAATTATTTGGTGTAACAATTTGCACGGTTGGTGATGCGGGTGAATTTATGCATGATTTAAGAATGAAGAAACATCCTTTGTGGGGATTGATCTCACATGACCGTGCTAAAGAAATTTTGGAATTGCTTTGCAAATTTGAAGCTGATATGGTTACGTCTACTAATGGAGGTATTAATGCAGTCTCTTCTTCGTTTAATTCTGATAATGTCTGTGAAGGGGTTAATATTTCTATTCCTAAGAAGGTTGTTGAGACAGTAAATACTCGCTACCAAAACACTTTATATGGTTACTTTCTTGGTAAGAGGATTGCATTTCCCGTGGTTGAGTATTTTGCTAAGAATAACTGGGCAAAACATGGTCTTAAGCGTATCATGATGAATGAGAAAGGTTTTTTCTTCTTTCAATTTGGGTCTAGTGAGGGTCTTAATGCGGTTCTGGAAGGTGGTCCGTGGATGGTTCGTAATTCTCCAATTTTTCTTAAGAAATGGACTATGAAAACGAATCTTCTAAAGGAGGAATTAACTCGTATTCCGGTATGGGTCAAGTTTCATGATGTCCCGCTACAGGTATTTGAAGAGGAAGGTATTAGTTTAATTGCTTCGTTTCTTGGTAAGCTTATTATGATGGATAATTATACTGATAAGATGTGCAAAGAGTCTTGGGGTCGGTGTAGTTTTGCTCGTTGTCTTATTGAGATGAACGCTGATTCGGAGTTTATAGATAACGTTACCATTGGTGTCCCTGATCTTGAAGGCTCTGGTTGTACTAAGGAACTAATTCGTGTTGAATACGAATGGAAACCGCCTAGATGTCATACTTGTAATATTTTTGGTCATTCCTTTGATTCTTGTCCGAAAAATGTTAAACCTACAATGGTTGAAAATGTGATAACTCATGTTGATAATGATGGGTTCCAACAAGTGCAAAGTAAGAGGAAGAAGTACAAAGGTAATTTAGGGAATCAAGTTCCGAGAGGTGTTCCATTGAGTAAGGGTTCCCAAATAGGAAAGACGGTTGTTTTTCGTCCAAAAACTCGTTTGGATACTACAAGTACGAGTGGTGATAATAGTAGAAAGTTGAATACTACATCTGGTCAGTTGCGGCAGACTAGTAATCCTAATGGTCCGAACAAGGGCACAGCTCAAATGAGCAGTGTTTCTACATCTAATAAATTTTCATCTTTGTCCATGCCTGGTATTGATGAAGGGGTTCAACTAAGCGAGGAAGATAATGAGGAGGGAGTCGAGGTTGTCTTTGATGAATCGGTGAATCTTCTCAACACTAATTTTGGGGCAAGCACTCCTACTGGCTGATCACATGTTGATCTTTTATTATGTTTCTCGGAACTTTATGTTATCATCTTGGTTCTTGTCTAGTTTATTTATTTCCAGTATTCTAGGCTAGTTAATGTTTATGGCCTGTCATAAACATTTTGTTTAACAAGCTGCCTGTAGCTTGCGGTTAATGTGGCATTTCAGCCACATTCCTTGTACTTCAACGTTTTTTTTGGTTCTATTTACCGGGGTCATTGTTACCCTTTTACCAAAAAAAAAAAACTCTTCTTGAATTAGAAGATAAGGATGACATTAAATTTGTCTTTGATTACTTGTGTATTGATCTAAAATTTTTGAAGAACAAAGAAACAACTTGCTTGAAAAGTATCATAAATTTGTTCTAAAACTTGATGATTTTGAAAGTAAGCTAATAGAGTTAAAAGAAGCTAAACTTGATGTACTTACTTTTCAACAATTGAACAAAGAGATTCTTGATGAAAATAACTCCCTAAGAGTTGAACTAAAAGAAGCAAAAGATATTGTTAAATCTTGGCTTAGAAAATTTGATAGGGTAAATCAATGCATCAATGAACAAATTCCTGCTCAAAAAAGGAAAATGCTTGGTGCTGAAGGATCCTCCAGCACCAACTCTATTGTCTTTGTCAAAGCCTCAAATGAGGATGGTAGCTCGATCCCTGACGTTGTAAGGTCAAGTGAAGAAAATTTACCTAATCATGACAATAGACGTATCCTTCTCCTTGAGTTTCAGGCAAATGCTGATTCTTTAGCACCTGTTGAGTCCTCAGTCAATGAGGATGACTCAGATGATGATTTAGAGAATGAAGTAAGTACCTGACTTCCACCTTTGGAGAAGCTGGCTGGTGCTGAACCCTCTACTGGACCTAAATCAATCCAGTCAATCATCAAGTCTCACACCACACACAAAAGTAGTTCTTATAAACATGTCAAAATTGACACTTCAAAGAAGTCTTCGGCTCCTGCTGAAGGTTCATATATGGGAACTACCTCTTTAGTTTCAACAAATAAACTGAAGAATGCTAGATCTGAGGAAGATGAGAGAATGTCTCTTGTCATGCAAGAGATCAATGATCTCAAATTGCAACTCAGGCAGCAGCAAACACCAACTCGATTCAGAGATGAACCTTCAAACTCTCCCCATTACAAGTACAAGACACAATTTAAAAGGGCTTGTGATCTATGTGGTCTAAACAATCATCTAACTGAAACTTGCCTAAAAGTGATTTATTGTACTAAATGTGAGAGGACTGACCATTGCACTTGTGAACATACTCAGTATATGCTTGCTAAAACTAGTGCTGATGCTCACAATACTGAAGCATCTCATTCTAGGCGCAATATGCCTTTCCCACCATGCATTTATTGTGGTATGGGCAATCATCACACAGATAACTGCCACTATTACCCTGTTTGTAATATTTGTGGAAGTTATGACCATACACTCATGGACATAATCGAATTATCTTACTCAAAATAGGTAATTAACCAAGAAACCCAAACTCTATTACCAAATGTTGTGAAACTTGTGGAAGCAATGTCCACACTACATCTGATCACAATCATATAGAGTGGTTCAGAAGAGGTGAAGCCCTCTAGGCTAAGAAAGCAAAAGTTGTTCAGACCTCTTATTCTTCTGAGCAATCACACACATCCTCATCAAGAGGACCCTCCAGATCTAGAACACCTTCAAGATCTAAAGCCCCCACCCATCAAAGGTGGGTTTCAAAACAAAACTGACCATTTCCTTAACTTGTGCAGTGTGATCTTAGGAAGCCTATTTGGTACCTAGATAGTGGCTGCTCAAGGTATATGACTGGCACCAAAAGTTATCTTCACAAGTATAAGGAGGAACAAGGTCCTAAAGTTGTTTTTGGTGATAACTCATCAGCTACTACTGAAGGATTTGGCGCAGTGAAATGCAATGGTATAGTTTTCACAAGGGTGGCATATGTCAATGGATTAAAGCACAACCTCATCAGCATCAGTCAACTTTGTGATGCAAAGTATCTAGTGTTGTTTGATGACAAAAAAAGGTAAAATCTTCAACTCTAATAATGAAATTGTGATGATTGCTACACGAGTCAAAGATGTTTAGGTCATGAACATGAACTCTACTCAAGAGACATGTTTATTTGCTAAAGCTTCCAACATTACTAACTGGCTTTGGCATAAGAGGCTCTCACATCTAAATTTCAAAACAATAACTCTGCTGGCAAAAAAAATCTTGTTATTGGTCTTCCTTCACTTGTCTATTCCAAGGACAAACCATGCTCAGCATGTGAAAAAGGGAAGCACCATAGGTCCAGTTTCATAACAAAGCAAACTTTCTCAATCAAAGAAAGTCTTCACTTGCTTCATATGGACTTATTTGGCCCAGTATCACCTAGGGCCATTTGTCATGAAAAATATACACTTGTCATTGTTGATGAGTACTCTAGGTACACCTGGGTATATTTTCTAACAAAGAAAAGCCATGCACCAGATGCCATTATGTCTTTCATCAAAAGAGTTAAAAATAAAAATGACACTCATGTCAAACAACTCAGAACTGACAATAGCACTGAATTTAGAAATCAAACACTGATCAAATTCTGTGATGACAAAGGAATTTCCCAAAATTTCTCATCTCCTTACACACTTGAACAAAATGGTGTGACTGAAAGAAGGAACAGAACTTTGATTGAAGCAGCAAGGACAATGCTTGCTGGATCTGCTCTCTCTAAGCATTTTTGGACTGATGTTGTAGCCACTGCTTGCTACTCAAAATAGATCCAACATTGTGAAGAAACACATGAAGACTCCCTATGAAGTCTTTAGGGGGAGAATTCCAAACATTTCATTCTTACATGTGTTTGGGTGTCTAGTATTCATTCACAATCACAAGGATCACCTTGGTAAGTTTGATGAAAAATTTGATGATGGTTACTTCCTTGGATACTCTCTAGTATCTAAAGCATATAGAGTCTTCAACACAAGAAGACAATGTACTGAAGAAACTTATCACATCACTTTCAATGAAAGTTCTGAAGATCTCAAATTTACAAATCCATCAGATGATGACTTCATATTCATGAATCTCACAATTATCCATCTGATGAATTTCAACATTATGAACCTTCTAAAAGATATCAAACAAGCATCTAAGTTCCTCATATTGATCCATTTGAAGATTTGACAAGTCCTACAAAAGGAAATCCTTTAGTATCAAATATTGATGGCTGTTAATCAAATAATGATTAGTCTCAAAATGATCAAAATGATCACAAAGCAACACAAATGACCAAAATGGTCAGTTTCAAAACAATCAGCATGCTGACACACATGATCAAAATGATCAATCCAATGAAGTTTCCGATGAAAAATCTGAGCCCTCTACTCAAAGTTCTCCAACTATCTCTAGGGAATTAGGTCTTGGATGTGTTGCTTCTGACCAAAAAGGAAGCCCTCCATTTATTGAACCTTTGTCTATTGAATACCCTTCAGCAAACACTAGAGATAATCCAAGTCCAAGTCCATGTTATGGACTTCCAAGTTCTAGCTCTAATCATGATACCAATGCCTATTCTCCAGCTCCACAAAAATCTTGGACTAATAATAGTCACATACAGCTGGTGAACATAATAGGCAATCTTGGTGAAGGTAGAGTCACTAGATCTATGGCAAAGAAACTGAGTGCTGCTTCATCTGGAGAATGCCTCTATGCAAACTTTCTTTCAGAAATTTGAACCTACAAAGGTTTCTAAAGCACTCACACACCCTGGATGGGTGGATGCCATGCAAGAGGAACTAAATCAATTTGAAAGAAACAAAGTCTAGAAATTGGTTCCTCTTCCATATGGTAAATCAACCACTGGCACCAAATGGGTTTAGAAGCTCAAAAGAGATGAAACGAATGTGGTGACCAAAAACAAAGCTAGGCTGGTGGCCCAAGGATTCAATCAAGAGCCTGGTGTTGATTTTGATCAGACCTTTGCTCCAGTTGCACGTATGGAAGCCATACGAATCTTTCTTGCTTATGCCACTTACATGAACTTCATCATCTACCAAATGGATGTCAAAAGTGTATTCCTAAATGGTGACCTAAAAGAAGAAGTTTATGTTACACAGCCTCCTGGCTTTGAGAGTAGTAAATACACAAACCATGTCTACAAGCTTTACAAAGCTTTGTATGGACTGAAGCAAGCTCCAAGAGTTTGGTATGAAACTCTCTCAACATTTCTCATTGAACATAAGTTTGTTAGAGGAAAAATAGATAGCACCTTGTTTATCTATAAATCTAAAACTGATACCATTCTAGTATAAATTTATGTGGATGACATCATCTTTGGGTCAACAAGCTTGAAACTTTGTAAACAATTTGCCAAGATTATGAACAGCAAGTTTGAGATGAGTATGATGGGCGAACTCACATACTTCCTTGGTCTTCAGATTAAACAATCTGACCAACGCATCTACATCAATCAAGAAAAATATGTCAAGGATCTGCTGAAGAAGTATGATATCAATTGTGCTTCAGTGAAAACACTAATGGTACCCACTAACAACTTAGGACCTGATATCAATGGACAATCAGTCAATGAGACTCAGTATAGAGGTATGATTGGATCATTCATGTACTTAACTGCAAGCAAACCTGACATTCAATTCTCTACATGCCTTTGTGTAAGATATCAAGTAGATTCAAAGGAATCACACCTTACTGCTGTAAAGAGAATCTTCAGATACCTAAAAGGTACACCAAGTCTAGGTCTTTGGTACCCTAAATCCTCAGGCTTTGATCTAAAGGGGTATTCAGATTCTGACTATGCTGGATGCAATATGGACAGAAAAAGCACATCTGGTGCTTGCCAATTGCTAGGTGGCAAACTTGTGTGTTGGAGTGCTAAAAAGCAACAAACAGTTGCCATGTCTTCAACAGAAGCTGAATATGTGGCAGCTGCTGGATGTTATGCCAATGTTCTTTGGATGAAAAGCCAACTTGCTGATTATGACATAGAATATGAAAAGGTACCAATCTTTTGTGATAACACTAGTGCTATTGCAATATCCAACAATCCAGTCCTTCACTCAAGAACAAAACACATTGATATCAGAGATCACTTTATTAGAGATCATATTGTGAAAGGGGACATTGAATTACATTTCATCCCCCACTCAGTATCAATTGGCTGATATCTTCACCAAACCACTGGATGAACCAACTTTCAAAAGATTGATTATGGATCTTGGTATGATGAACATTGATGATACAAAACCTGAACCTTCAGCATTAACTGAAGAAGCTTGAAGGTTCAACATTTCTTAAAATTTTGGTTAATGCTAAGTAGCAGTGTCTGAGTAAAGGAGTGTGCAATGTCATGTGTCTATCTTACTTTATGTGATTGTGTATATGATGTTTTGTCGCCTTATTTGATTCACTGAAGCTGAACAAATGATCACCAGTCATCAAAAGTTTCCTTCAGCAAATTCTGAACAAATTTTTAATACAACTGAGTAGCTAGGCCTGAGTAGAGGAGCGTGCAATGTCATATGTCTTGTTCACTTATGTGAACTTGTATATGGGGTTTTGTCGCCTCATCTGACACACTGAAGCTCACAAGTATTGCCATCAGCTTCAGCATATTTGAGCAACAACATTTAAAACAAATCAATCATGTGATGAAAAGTATTAAATGGTATTAAATTTTCTTGTAAATAAAACAAACATTCTTTCAAAATGTATCATTTGTTAATTAAGGAAATTTCAAACGTCCTCATCCATAGTCAACTCCCTGGCACGTGAGGCATTTCACTGTTCAAAGAAACAGAAAATCATACTTTTTGTAGAACATTAATGAGAGAGTTTGTGCCAAATGTTCAAAAGAAACCCTAAAAGATTTAAAAAATTTTCAAATGGTTTTAATTTTTTTTATAAATCAGTTCAAGTTTTTATATAATCCCTTACAATTGGATTTCATTCCACACTTACAAATCTTTTCATAAAAAACACACACACAAACTCTCTCTCTTTCAAAAAAGATACACAGAAACAACAATGGTTGAATCATCTTCTTCCCCAAGGGTTGCAAAGATCACACTTAACCCATCCACCCATGTGACTTTCTCTATTGAAGATATCATCTTCAAGCCTAACAACATCACCTTACTCAAACCTGAATCCATTAAGTATGTTCCTGCGGAACAAGTTATGACTTACTTGTCCAAAAGTGTTTTAAGGTATGCATTATTTGAGGATCCTGGTATGATGTTTCAAAATGTCCTAAAAGAATTTTGGTTCCCAGCTGAGGCTTCTAACAATAAGAAGTCCATTGAGTTTGATTCTACCACAGTTGGGATTCATGGTAGATTTGGGTTAAACTTATTTAGAAGGGTTTTGGGTCTAAATTATTTGTAAAAACCCTAGTGATTATGAGGCTATACCTGATGATTTTATGATTGTTAAAAATTTCTTTAGAGAGATTGGGTATACTGAAGAGATTACTGAGAAAGAGGGGTTAAAAAGGAGTTGTTTTCCACCAAGGTGGAAGTTGCTGATGACTATTCTCATTGAGTGTTTGGGGGGGGGGGGGGGGGGGAACTAGAGGCCTTGACTAAATCAACCAAAAGGATGCTATTATTTTATATTGTCTGGCCAAGAGAATTAAAGCTGACTTTGGGAGGCTTATTATTGAAGATCTCCATGGGAAGCTGGAGAGAAAGACAAGAGAGAAAAACTTTGTTTACATCAGATTTCTATCTCTCCTCTTTGCTGACCATCTTGGTGATGACTTTTCAAAAATCAATGGAGATAAACTAATTTTTCGAGCATTTGATCTTACTCGCTGGAACATTCCAGTCAGCAACATTGATCCTCCTCTTACACAACCCATGCTGGACATCTGCTCAGCAGATGGTCCAGTAGTGTACAAAGCTCCAAAAGACACTCCTCCAACTGGAGAAGGGGATCTGAAAGGCGAAAAGCCTGGAGCTTCATCTGGACCTCGTCAGAAGAGCACGTCAGTTAATACAAAGAAGGTTAGACGTGAGTCCCGAAAGAGGAAATCCCTCACACAATCTTCCTCAAAGAAGATTGCTGATGAACCCCAAGGCCATGTTTCAAAGAAACATAAGTCCTCGGCCAAAGACAAGAACCCAAGCCAGCCGCCACCTTCAGTCTCTGCTGAAGGTGTCATGCATAAAGAGGCCCTGAAGGCAACCCCTCTATCAACCTCTTTAGGAGATAAGGGTGAAGATAGAGCGCACCCTCATCTTAGTAGTGTGGAGTCAGCATTGGTAAGTAATTTAAATCTGAATACATCTCAAATTTCATTACCAAGTTCTATCATTTGTCACTCTGAGTCTGCATCAGGGCATGAGGCGTCAGCAAATACAACAGCTGACGCTGACCCTGGCCTATCTGTTTCTAATGATGTAGTCCCCCCCACAACAGGGTCCTACTGAAGGAACCAAAAATATTATCATTGATCTTAACTTATCAGGGACTCTTTCTCAGGATCCATCAGGTAAAACCAACCCTGGTGGTGAAGGATTTGAAACTGACCATCACACTGGAGGTGACGATCAGCAGACAACCAAGGAAGTGCTTCTCTCCACTGGCGCCAAGGGGGGACACTTGCCTACATTTGTATTCAACATGTCTGTTGATGACTTAGAGAAGGAATTGGGATTCAGTGAAAGAACACCAGTGAATCTGGATGATAGTGAGCCTGAAGATGATATTGCTGATCAAACTCCCAAGACATAATCCCACATAACCACTGAGGAAAAAGAATTGACAAATCAAGTGTTGGTTCTTTAGTCACAGGTGGCCAAACTCAAGGAGGAAAAAGCTATTGCTGATGCTGAACTAGTTACTCTCAAAGCAAGGCCAGTTCCTCCCACTGCTGAGCAAATCAGGAATGCCATTCTCACTGCTCTGAAGCCCTTAGTAACAGATGTGGCCACCACCACCTCTGTCAATAAGGAAATCACAACACTCATGGACTCCATCAATACTGTATCATTTGAGTTCCCAGCTGATTTCAAGCCTGTTCCCAATCAGCTGAATGAGTTTTTTTTGGTAAAGGGGGGAGTTACCCCGGTAAATATATAAACCAAAAAAACCAATGTTAAGTACAAATGGAATACGGCTGAAGTACCGTATTAATCTCAAGCCAAAAGCTTGATCAACAAGTGCTTATGACATGCCATAAACACAGCAACACTAATCTAACAGTACAAATCGAAAACTAGTGTAAAAAACAGCATTAGCAAACTCCAATAAGAAGAACTCTTGAAACCAGGCGACCACCCCACAACACCAGCAACAACATAATGGAAGTAACCCTAATTCTCTCTCTATGGCGATTTCAGCAACCCTAATTCATTTCGATGCCTAGATCATTCCTGTTGCTTTTCCATTATTGATTAACGGTTTTATCTGTTTCAAATCGATTGTTCTTATCTTGTCGCTGTCCAGTGTGAGTAAGGTAGGCTTGGGATTATATCCCTCCCTATTTTTGCTGTGATCAGTGGACAAACCGGGGGTAGGATACATTCTGGTGAGATCGGATAACATCTTTAATTAATTCGACGTTAAGCTTAGGTTTTTTCTAGTGCGGCGCGTTTAGGGTTTGTAGTTCTAGTCATAGTAGGGTTTTGTTTTATATGATTCTGGACGCATTGTTATGGAAGTGAATTAATTTCGTGTGGCGGTTCGTGTCTAAACCCTAATTAGGGTTTGGGCTGTTATTTGGTGTCTTTGGTTTTTATTTAGTTTAGAGAGATGGTTCCTACTAATCAGGATAAACATGGGGTACCGGCTGGAGGATCAAAACTACTACAATCGATTATGGGTGCTAGGAAACCAATGCGTGGGGTGTCTGCTGGTGCGGCTATTCATGCAAACCCTAATTCGAAATTAGGGTTTCAGGAAGTTGCGTCGAAGGTGGTTTCTGCTAGTACGGAGGATGTCTGTGAGGACGTAGCTGGGGGTAAAAAAGATCACAATGTGTCGTTTGCTAACGTTGTCCAACAACAGCAATACAAGCAGGTGGTTAAAATTTCAAAAATGCAAAACTCAGAGACGGTTATGGGTGCTAAAGTGACACTTCCTCTGGAATCTGTAGAGGAGATTAGCTCGCGTTATGACAATACATTGTATGGTTATTTTATTGGTAAACGTTTGGCGTTTCCCTTGGTTGAAAATTATGTTAAGAATACATGGGCTAAGTTTGGATTGAAGAGGGTTCGTCTTCATGCTGATTTCTTTCTCTTTCAATTCGAGTCACGAGCAGACATGGAAAAGTTTTTAGAGAATGGGCCTTGGCTTATTAGGCTAGTTCCTTTAATTCTTAATGTTTGGTCATATGATGCTGATATTCGCAAAGAGGAGGTGAGAAAGGTTCCAGTTTGGGTTAAGTTACATCACGTACCAATTGTTGCATATTCAGAGGTTGGACTTAGTTTAATTACCTCACAGTTGGGGACGCCTATAATGTTGGATACATACACTAGTAATATGTGTCTAAATTCTTGGGGTCGGAGTACTTATGCTAGAGCTTTAATAGAGGTGTCTGCTGATGAGGAGTTGTTGGACTCTTTTGCGGTTGCTGTTCCATTAGGAAGAGATAAGGGGCATGCTCTTGCGACTATTGAAGTGGAGTACGAATGGAAGCCACCAAGGTGTTCTACATGTTGTATCTTTGATCATACTGATGACGCATGTCCTAAAGTGCCAAAACCTACTGTTGAGGTGAGTGATAATACTGCTGATAGATTTACGGAGGTGAAAAAGCGAAAGGACAAGAAAAAACCGCAAGCTAGGGGGAGGCAGATTGATGGTATCATATTAGGCAAACCACAGCCTAATTTTCATTTTAAGCGTAAAGACAAAGGGAAAGTGGTAAATAATGTTGATCATTCGAATGGTAACTTGGGGCAGAGTATTCCTAGTAGCAGCAATGATAGCTACAGGGTCACGAAGAAGGCCACATCGACTACACCCTCAGTTGCTACTAAAAATTCGTTTAGTGCTTTGAATTTAGATGAGGAGGATGCATGGGATAAATCGCAGCCACTTAAAGCTCTCAATATTATTAATGAAAGTGATGATGACGAGATTGATGAGCATATAATAATCAATGAGGGACTTAACCCGGGGGCAAGCACTCCCTGTAACGATAGTTCCCAATGATTAATGTTGCATCTTGGAATATACGGGGTATGAATTTCTCCCTAAAACAAAATGAGATTCGGCAGGTGATCAGTGAGAATAAGTTGTCAGTTTGTGCAATTCTGGAATCACATGTAGCAGCTTCTAATCTAGACCGCCTATGTAAGTATGTTTTCCGGCATTGGGATTGGGTTTCTAATGTGGCTCAGTGTACTAAAGGTACTAGAATTATTGTGGGATGGAATCGCAATGATGTTGACGTTGCGGTTATTCATCAAGATTTTCAAGTTGTGCATACAAGAATTTGGATCAAAGCGGACTGTAAAGAGTTTTTTTGCTCCTTCGTGTATGCTCACAACAATTACATTGTGCGTCGCTCCTTGTGGAATAGTCTTGGTTTACATAAGTGCTATGTTCGCAATAGGGTCTGGTGTCTTCTTGGGGATTTTAATGCATCGCTTTTTGCGGCGGATTCTACTGCTAGCAGTTCGGGTATGGATATTCCTATGCGTGACTTCAATGAATGTGTGGCTAACATTGAGGTCATGGATATTTCGCAAACAGGGCTGCAATATACGTGGACTCAAAAACCACAAGGAAGGGATGGGATTCTTAAAAAGCTTGACCGTGTTATGGTCAATCTTAAGTTTAATGAGTGTTTCATTGGTGCTCATGCTGTTTTTAAGCCATATCGAATTTCAGACCACTCTCCTGCTGTCTTAATTTTGCCCACGCACAGCAAAGAAAAGCCAAGACCGTTTAAGTTCTTTAATGTTGTCATTCATAATGAAAATTTCAGAGAGATTGTCCAAATGGGATGGAATCGGCAGGTTTCGGGTTTTCATGCGTAAGGGGAAATCGAAGGTGGCATGGGAGGTTGTTTGCCTTCCAAAAGATGAGGGTGGTCTTGGGATTAAGCGTTTGGACCTGTTTAACAAAGCTCTTATGGCGTCTCATGTTTGGAAGCTTTTAATTCGGAAGGATTCGCTGTGGATTCAATGGATGCACACATACAAGATTCGTAACCGCAACCTCTGGGATATTCCATGTCGTGGTAATATCTCTTGGGGATGGAGAAAGTTATTGCAGATTCGGCCTCTTATTCGGGAGTTTATTTGGCATTCTGTTGGTAATGGTCAGGCAACGTCACTTTGGTTTGTAAATGGTGTTCTATTAGTCCTATTGCCGGGTTTGTGTCGTCGCGTGACATGTATCGTGCAAGTCTTACGGCTGCATCCAAGGTCTGCGATGTGATACATGGTAATAGCGTGGTTTGGCCTAATTTTCTGGTGGTTAAATATCCTGTTCTTAATTCCGTTTCTGTTGGACATGTGGATTCTAATACGGTGGACAGGATTGAATGGAGGAATGGCTCGGGTACTGTGCAAAAGTTCTCTGTGGCTACTGTTTGGCAATCTATTCGGCCAATGGACATTCAGGTTGATTGGTGCAAGGTTGTTTGGTTTTCAGTTTGTATCCCAAAGCATGCGTTTAATCTTTGGCTGATTATGAAACGTAGGCTGAAAACGCAAGATAGACTGTGTTCTTGGGATGTTGCTCATTCTAATATGGCATCGTCTTGTTTGCTTTGCTCATCACAGCCAGATTCGCACGACCACCTGTTTTTTGACTGCTCTTTCTCGAAAAGGATTTGGCAGCATATGGCAGATTTGGCTAACTTCCATCAGGTGCACTTTAATGTTTATGATGTGGTGGATGATCTTGTTCCTTTGGCTGCTCGTAGGACATCTACTAGTATTATTAGGAATCTTGTTCTTGCGGCTACGACGTATTTCATTTGGCAGGAACGAAATGAGAGGCTGTTCAATAATTCTAAGCGTTCGGTTTCACAAGTTATTGAAGCTATTACGGCTGCAATTCGGTTGAAGCTGGTTTCGTGTCGTTTCAAGAAGTCTAGACGTGGTTTAGAGCTTTTGGATCGTTGGAAGATATCGGACTTAGTTTTAGATCAAAGATGATGTTTTTCCATTTTTGTTCTTGTTTGGTCAGGTGGTTATTTCCTATTGGGGTTATAGGTTTTGTAGTCCGTTTTGTAGTATCGATTGGCATGTCTTTCGATCTTGAGTAGTTCAAGCTTCGCTTGAGGTTAATGTGGTATTTTAGCCACATTCCATTGTACTTCATTGATTTTTTGGTGTAATATATTTTACCGGGGTATGAATTCCCTTTTACCCAAAAAAAAAAAAAGCTTAGGGGTCTTAAAAAACCTATACGCAAGCTCCTTAGTGACAAGGGTAATCTACATGTTAATGTTCAGTTACTGCGTGATAAGTTGGATAGGATTCAGACAGCCTTGGATGGTGATCCTAGCAACCTTAGCCTTCGGTTAGAGGAGGCTGCTATTGTAGGTGAGTTTAATGAGGCTTTGCTGATTGAGGAGAGGTTCCTTCAACAAAAAGCGAAGGTTGATTGGCTGAAAGAGGGCGATAGTAATTCGGCTTATTTTCATAAAATAGTTCGAAGTCGTATGAGCAGGAATAGAATTGATGCAGTGATGGATAATACAGGTACTGTTCATCAGAATGAGGCTGTGGCGTCTGCTTTCATTAACCATTATGAAAATTTTCTTGGTCAACCTGGTGTGACGAATGATTTTGACAGCTTAGATTTGTTTTCGACATGTTTATCGTCCACCGATGCAGATTTCATGGTGCGGCCTATTTGTATTCAGGAGGTCAAGACTGCCATGTTCTCTATGGGAAACGATAAGTCTCCTGGGCCTGATGGTTTCACGGCTGCGTTTTTCAAAAGTTCATGGGATATTGTGGGTTCGGATATTACCTTAGCTATTCAGGAGTTTTTTAGGAATGGGAAGCTTCTTCGTGAATTGAATCACACTATCATAGCTCTCATCCCAAAGGTTCAGACCCCTACGTGTATTAATGACTACAGGCCCATATCATGTTGCAATGTCCTTTTTAAGTGTATTAGTAAGGTGATTGCGAATCGTATTAAAGATAGTCTTAATAAGTTGGTTAATCCTAACCAATCAGCGTTTGTTCCGGGACGATCTATCTCGGATAATATATTACTTACTCAGGAGATTATGCATCAGTACCATCTTGATCGTGGTGATTCTCGATGTGCTTTTAAGGTGGATATCCAGAAAGCTTATGATACGGTGGATTGGGGTTTCTTGAGGAAGAGTTTGGAGTGTTTTGGTTTCCATAATCGCATGATCTCTTGGATTATGGAATGTGTCACGACTACTTCTTTCTCTATTAGCATAAATGGAGTGCTTCATGGTCATTTTCAGGGGAGACGGGGACTTCGTCAAGGTGACCCATTATCTCCTTACTTGTTTACTTTAGTTATGGAGGTTCTCACTCTTATGCTTCACCGGAGGGCTAGTGGGTCTCAACGATTTACTTATCATCGCTTTTGTTCCAAATTAGAATTGATCAATCTTTGTTTTGCGGATGATCTTTTTTTATTTGCTCATGGTGATGTTGATTCGGTTGTGGTCATTAGAGATGCTTTAGAAGAATTTCAAAATGCTTCGGGTCTTGTTCCAAGTATGCCGAAAAGTACTGCGTATTTCTGCAATGTTCTAAACCACACCAAAATGTCCATTCTTCAGGTTCTTCCGTTTGAAGAAGGGAAACTTCCTGTTCGATATCTTGGTGTCCCGTTGGTGTCATCTAGGTTGGTTTTCCGAGATTGTAAGATTTTGATTGACCGTGTTAAGGATCGTGTTAATGACTAGAAAAACAAGTCTCTTTCGGTGGCTGGTAGACTCCAGTTAATACAGTCTGTTTTGAGCTCGATGCACATCTATTGGGCGTCGGCCTTTATTCTTCCTTCTAGAGTGCTGCTAGATATTGAGCAAGTTATGCGGGGGTTTTTGTGGTGTCCTGGTTTATCTAACAAAGGTAAGTCTAAAGTGGCGTGGGAAGTGGTTTGTCTTCCGAAAAAAGAAGGAGGGCTTGGCATTAGGAGGCTGGATATATTTAACAAGGCCCTTATGATTACTCAGTTATGGAAGCTTCTATCTCTTAAGGAATCGTTATGGGTCAAATGGATTTATGCCTACAAGATTAAAGATAGGAATTTTTAGGATATTCCTTATAAAGGTCCTATGTCATGGGGCTGGAGGAAACTTCTCCAACTCCGTCCTCAGATTCGTAGATTTATTTGGTATTCGTTGGGGGATGGTTCGCAGGCGTCGCTTTGGTTTGATACCTGGAATTCGGTATGTCCTCTTGCTGATTTAGTCTCTTCACGTGACATATTCAGGGCTGGTTTGAATTTATCTTCAAAGGTCCGTGATATTGTGTCATCGGGTGCATGGCAATGGCCGAATGGTTGGTTGCTGAAGTACCCCCAACTTGCTGAAATTGACGATCCTGTTTTGAGTGATACTGTGGGTGATTCTCTGGTTTGGCGTGAGCAGGATGGTTCTACTAACCCGTTCTCGGTTCGAACAGTCTGGAATAGCATTCGTCCTAGAGGGGATCTTGTTTCCTGGTACCATGCGGTTTGGTTTCAGAATTGCATTCCTCGACATTCTATTAACATGTGGCTTATTATTAAACAGCGTTTGAAGACTCAAGATCGGCTTAGTTCGTGGGACGTTGCTGCTGGTCTTCCGATTATTTGCTCGTTGTGTGAGTCCTGCTGTGATTCGCATGAACACTTATTTTTTGAATGCTCCTATTCGATGCAGGTATGGGATCATGTTAAACGATTGGCTAGGCTTGAACCTACAGGTCCGTCTTTGGCATCTATATTGCTTCATATTGGTCCTTATATGCATCGGAGATCAGCTCGTAGTACGATTGGGAAGCTTGTAGTAGCGGCTTGTGCTTATTACATTTGGCAGGAAAGGAATAGAAGAATGTTTACAGGAACTAAGCGAACAGCTATGGAGCTCATTCAGTGCATTGTATCCAATGTTCGCCTTAAGCTACTTTCTTGTCGATTTAAAAGATCTACAGATGGATGTGCGTTTGTTAGGCTTTGGGAGCTGCCTGAAGCGAATCTTCTTAGGTCATAATGTTTTGGTGTTTATGTACTATTAGATGGTACTTTCCTGTTGGTACCATAGGGTATGTAATTGTTGGGTAGGTATTCATATGGTCTGTCATATGAGTATTGGTTGTTCAAGTTTTGGCTTGAGGTTAATGTGACTATCAGTCGCATTCCATTGTACTTAAACTGATTTTTTGGTATAATATATTTTACCGGGGAGGGAATCCCTTTTACCAAAAAAAAAATAAAAAAAAATAATGGAAGTAAAGGATCGAGATAAGGCTGCCTCCTTAAAAAACCTTTTTGAGAAAACCCTGTGGGAAAAACCCCAAAAAGGAAAAAAGAGTACAACCCTTACCCGGTACCCCCATCATGAGAAACACTTGAGGACGGAAGTCTCCACCGATCCAGAATAGCCAAAAACCGTGTAGTCATCTTCTTGAATCTGAAGGTAATAAGCATGAGGCGAACAGTAGAAGTAATGATACTAACAAGTTTATTCATAGAAAGCTGCTTCCCTTTGAACAATCTACCATTCCGTTCCATCCAAAGAAAGTATACAGTAGCCGCAACAACCAGACGAGCAATAATACTAGTAGTATATTTTCCTTCGGATTGGTATAAGAAATGCCAAAACATCATCCAAACAAGGAGGAATAGAATCCATACCACAAAGCACCCTAACTTGCGTCCAAACCTGTGAAGAATAAGAGCACTCAAAAAACAAATGAGAATGAGAATCGGGAGTGACTTTACACAAAGGACATCGATTAAGGCTTAAATCCACGGCATGCCCAACATCCCATTGCCGCAAACGATCCTGGGCCTTCAGTTTCTGCTTAACAACAAGCCACATATGCAACGAGTGTCGAGGAATACAATGAGAGAACCAAACAACATGGTACCATACCACAGCCTGGCGCCTGGTTCGCAGCGTATCCCAAGCCAGAGCCACAGAAAATGACTGCAAAGAACCACCACCATCACGCCATACCAGAGAATCCGGCCGCCCCTCATCTAGAGCAGGAACAGGGATAGAGACAATAGCAGGAAATCTGTCCACCCAATCATTCGGCCATTTCCAAGCGTTGTTCTCAATCAAATCATAAACAGTATCATGAAGGGTAAAACCAGACCTAACAATATTACGTACCGTAAGAGTATCCCGTAACGGACACTCAGCAGCCCACCTATCAAACCACATAGATGCAGATTTACCATCATGAAGTCTATACCAAATAAACAGCCGCACACATGTCCTAAGCGGAAGAAGCTTACGCCAACCCCAACTTACATCACCAATACAAGGAATATCCCAAAAGCTCCTACCCCCCTTAACTTGTACGAATGTATCCATTGAACCCATAAGGATTCCTTACGCGTTAGAAGATACCAAATATGAGAAGTAATAAGAGAAGCATTAAAATAATCAAGCCTCCGAATACCAAGACCACCCTCACTTTGTGGAATATAAACATCATCCCAAGCCACCTTTGCCCTCCCCTTTTTCATCTCACCTTGACACCATAAAAATACTCAATAGCTGCTCAAGATCATGAATAATACACATAACACACTAGCCTCCTAAGACTGATACTCGCGAGCTTTATCAATGGTGTCTCCTTTTTTCTTTTCCTTTTGATCTCCGATCTCCCTTGCTTCAGTAATCTTGTGATTAATTTGTTTTTGTTTACATTAAACGTTTCATCTCTTGATTTGTTTATTGTTTACATAAAATGATTCTTCATTTGTTTATTGATTCAATGATTGGTTATCAATCTGGTTACTTTAATCCTGCGTCCCATTAATTTTTTATTACTATACTTATTTCGTTGATTAAACTTGTTTAATTAACGTTATTTGGTATCTTGATCTTGAAATTGATTGTGATCTGGGTTCCAGTAATCTAGGAGTTGATTAGGGTTTCGTTTTTGATTAAGTTAAATAGGGTTTTTGTGTCTGTTCAAGCTATTATTTTATTATTATTTTATTAGGGCTTGGTTTGAGTGTGGCGGCTGGATTTGTCTTCTAGTGGCGGCTAGGGTTTTGGTTATTGCTGTTGTTGTGTCGTTTCATGATTGTTTTGAGAGAGATTGTTCTTCATTTGAATGGATAACACAGATCCGTTTTCAGTTGATCTTGATGCGCTTAGAGATCGAATGAAAAGACTTAAGGGTGATTCTCAGGATTCGGTTGATGTATCTCAACTACAATCAAGTAATCAAAGGGAAGATGTTGATTCGCTGGAACATCAAAACCCATTGACTGATTACCAGTCGGGGTTACATGATGTTGGTATTCATGGGACGGGATTTGTTGAGCCTCGTAAACATGATCATACTGGTCAATCACCGGGGGTGAACCCCATTGAAGATTTGACTAGGACTAGTAATGCTGCTGAGGTGCAGTCTGTTGCTGGTAATGACAACAATCATGGGAGATCTCTTTCTCATGATCGATGGAATGCTGTTCGGGGTAAGCCGATTCAAGAACTAGGGCCTGTTGGGGTACGCACCAGTGCTGCTGTTACAACCTTGGTTTGGGATCATATAGGGCATGGAAACATGTTAAATGTTGCTGCTGGAACAACTCAAAGTGGGCAAACCCAAGGCACTTACGTGCACCCTTTGATTCAGCCTAGAGGTGAGGAGAGCTCATCTAATCAGAATGGAAAAACGTTTGCGTCAATAGTGCAACCTGCATTCAATAAGACGATTCATATCCAAGAGTTGCATAATGACGAGAACGTAACAGGGGCTGCTGTGGCCTTCCATTTGATGCTGTTGAGGAGGTAAGATCACGCCTTAGTAATACATTATTTGGGTATTTTATCGGAAAACGTTTAGCGTTTCCGCTAGTCGAAAATTATGTGAAGAACGTTTGGTCCAAGTATGGATTGAAAAAAGAGTGAAACTTCATGACGAGTTTTTTCTATTCCAATTTGAGACTAAAAATGGTATGGAAAGTGTTTTGGAGAATGGCCCGTGGCTGATTCGTCAAGTTCCATTAATTCTTAATGTATGGTCGTCTGTTACTGATTTGCATAAGGCAGAGATTAGGAAGGCTCCGGTTTGGGTCAAACTACATCGTGTTCCTATAGTTACGTATTATGAAGTTGGTCTAAGCTTGATTACATCTCAGATTGGTCGACCGATCATGTTAGATTCTTATACTAGTAGTATGTGTATCAATCCATGGGGTCGAAGTACGTTTGCTCGTGCACTTATTGAGGTTTCTGCTGCGGATGTTCTTAAAAAATCCATGGTTGTTGCTATCCCGATTGAGAAAGATAAACGGCATAATTTGGTGACTATTGATATTGAGTATGAGTGTAGATGCTCTACTTGTCTCATTTTTTATCACATTGATTCTAAATGTCCTAAGTTGTCTTTGGTTGTCAATAGTGAGGTTGCTACACAGGTTGTTGATGTAGATGAAGCTCGTATGGATAATGATAATGATGGTTTTGTGGTAGTGACTAATAAGAAGAAGAAGGGTAAGAACAAGCAACATCAAGTTGCTGGGAAAACCGGCTCTTAATCTTTCTTATCGTGTTGTTGAGAAAGGGGGTAGTTCTAAGACGACTAAACCAAATGAGTCGTTAGGTACTTCAGTTCCGGCTGCTCCAAAGAAGGATGGATCTATTCTTAAGAGGGGTTTCCTTAATAATAAGGTTTTGGCTCCTGATTCTAGTCAAACGGGGACAAGCAACAAGAATTCCTTTGGTGCTTTGAGTGGTATGATGGAAGATGGCACTGATTGGGAGGATGGTGGTGGCCCAACAGATGATGTGTTGAATGCTGATAGTGAGACTGACGAAGATATAGTGATTGATGATCGCCATGGAACTCGTCAGCTGGATATTCGCACTTCTCACGCATCATGATGATTTCATTTTTTCATTGTTTATGCACTTTTAGGTGGTTTTTTCCTATTGGTGTAATTTGTATTGTAATTGTTTGTTAGAGATCATATGGCATGTCATATGATTTAGTGGTTGTTCAAGCTGGTTAGCTTGAGGTTAATGTAGCATTTCCGCTACATTCCATTGTACTTCAACGCTTTTTGGGAATATATTTTACCGGGGATGATGCCCTTTTACCCAAAAAAAGATCATGAATAATCCGAACAGGCAGGATATAAACTAAAGCCCAGTACAGGTGCATAGAAGATAGCACGGATTTAACAAGTTGAAGTCTCCCTGTGTTGTCCCATATATTTAGATGATTAGAGATAGAAAATAGATGAAAAGAGATGGATTCCTAGAGAGAGAAAGTAGTGAGAGAAAGTAGAGAGGATTAACTTGTATAATATTAGATTAAGAGAAAAAAATGAATCACCCACCCTCCTAACATGCTAGGAGGGTAGTATATGTAGTCCACCCACATGCGGGCTTCTTTATGGACTATATGGTTTGGGCCGGGCTTTCCTTTTGGGCTTTAGTTACTTATTAATGAACTTTAGCCTAAAGTTAAGCCCGTATAACACGACTAATATACTACCTATTACAATGTTCTAAAATACGATACATAATAAACATATGACCGAGCATTCTTGTTTGGCTCAATATTTTGAGGCTAACAATCTCCCCCAATGAGTGGTCGTAAACCTTGGTCATTTAGGAAATTTGTAGAGATTACTAATCTCTCCATAAATGAGTCTTGAACGTGTAATCGTATTCTTGTTCCTTCATGATGTGATCTTTGAGCCTTTGTCGTTGTCTTTCGACTTTGTCTTTAAGCTTGAGATCTTCAAATCATCCTTGACTTGTCTTTGCCATCTTGCGATCTTGTGTCTTCATCCACATGCTCACACTATTAATTGTTGAATATGTCTTTAGGCATGAGTATGTGGTTTCTGAATCATTGACTTTGCTGTGTACACCGTGACGCCACCTTCTCGAGACAAAACATAGACACGAACTGAATGGCTTTGACATTCGTTCTAAATCGATAGCGTTTTACCTCAGGTCGGTGAAGACCGTTATACGATATTAGATACCGTACCTGTGATCAGGTAGATTCAATTAAGAATCTCCTTGACAGGGTTTCGCGGCTGTACTAGCCGTTCTCTTTACTCGACCGTCTCAAAGCAAGACTGCGAACATAAAGAGTGAATCAATTGGATAGATATCCGCTTGATTAAAGTCGTCAATTCAAATTTCTGGAACAAGTGTGATTCTTAAAGAATCTTACCATTGTTGCTTTCCAGTTGACACAAGTTTGATTCATGAGAATTAATAACTGACTTTTTGGTTGGTTAATAAAAGGTTTTGCTTGCAAGATCTTTCTTTGCGTTGCTCGTACCCAATTGATATATGTCGTTGTTTCGTTCTCGGTATCTTCTCGAATTGATCACGGTCAAAAGTGGAATAGTTGTAATTGGTGACTAAAAGGGGGAGCTTTGGTCTAAATCTACTAAAATGATAAGTGCTAGAAATATTAAAAGTAAACTAAAAGCAATTACTAAGAGTAAAAATAAAGCTAGAATGTAAAATTGGAAAACTGGAAATTAAAACTGGAAATTTACCTTATTCGGAAAGATGGCTATCCGGAATATGTTGTCCTACTCGGAATATCAGCTCTTACTCGGAATATTGTAGTCTATTCGGAACATTTGTGCTTATTCGGAATAATCATGACCATGCGGAATAATTTGTGCTATGCGGAATAATTTGGTGATGCGGAATGTTTGGACAGAAAACTCTATGCGGAATAATTGAAAAGAACAACCCTATGCGGAATACTTGAAAAGAGAGCTATGCGGAATAATTTTGATAAAAAGCCTATGCGGAATATGAGCACTACTCGGAATATTTTGATATTCCGAGTAAACAAACACAATCACACCTCTACTCGGAATATTTGGTTATTCCGAATAACCAAGAAAGGCACACCTTGATCCGGAATAATTGATATTCCGAACCAACACAATCAAAGAAACTTTATCCGGAATGTTTCTGGGCAAATACAGTAACTAAGCACGAAGAACAGGGAATTACAAAGGCACGAATTTAACACCAAAATTTACCAAGTTTTCAATCAAAACTTAAACCAATTTCACCACTAATCATTTACTTAAGGTAAACATCAATCCAAAACAACAAAAACATAAATCCCACTTACTTTTTATGATCAAACCAATAAAATAAAACTTAAGAACTTAGAATCAAAAAGAGATGAAGAACAAGATGATGAAAAGATTAAAAGTAGACTTGTATTAATGATTTAGGATTCAACAAACAAAGTGGAAAGATCAAACTTACAAGATTGGAAGAAAATCAAACAAAGATGAAAACCACTCCTTAAGGGAGATGGTTCCTAAGAACTAGGAAAAACGTAACAGAAAGAAAAACTAGTGGAAAGTCTTGAATGGGAGGAGTATTTATAGGCTTCTCCCTTGGTTGGTGAGTGGGCTCTCTTCCTTTCTTTTTGTCTTCTCGTCTTTTCAGAAAAGTTGACGTTTTGGATTTCGATTCGGGATTTGTCGACGAATAATTTCAACTCGTCTTTTAATTTCTTCATTTAATAGAGTTGAGTTTCTTCGACATAGGTAGATCTTCCGCCTTTGGTCCTTTTCTTCGATAAATCTTCAAATAGGCCCATTGACTTCAAATCTTTTGCATCTCTTGGACTATAGACTTCATCTTTTCGTCTTTTTCCTCGATAAAACCCGTGCAATCCCATGTTTTCTTCAATATTTATCCGGTTGGCTCTGAAAACACAACAAACACACAAACCACGCATAATTCCAAACAAATGACATTAAATAAGCGTTTTGGTCTTGTTTTAGCAAGAAATAAGTGGTAAAAGGATGGGTGTTTTCACATCTATCAAATCCCCTACACTTAACCATTGCCATGCTCGCATGTAATGCTTAGTGATAAAGCAAATTTACACTTTTCTCATAATCAATCAACCTTGGCTTTATTAAAATACTACTAAACAAAAATTTAGATACTAAGAGAAATTAAAACTTTAAAGGAGACAAAAGGACTGAAACCTTTTTCACTTGAAAATAGCTATATGGAAATAACTTGCAAAGAGATCAAGGACTTACATTAGGGCTTCGGTGCTGCGAAGATTTATCACCCTTAAGTTTTACGTTCCCCAAACTAAGCTTAAAAACGAGATCATTGTTATTATAAGTTGGCAAATCAAACACTTACACACATGGCTTAATTATATGCTTAAACTCCCTTATTCCTAGGTGTATCTCTTATATTTTATTTTTGTCTTAGAATGATCATGAAGATGCATTTTTGGACTTATTTCGATAGTTTATTTAGGCTGAAAGCAAAGTAGGACGATTTGATCAATAGTTAGCTAAAGGACAAAATCTCTTAAAACTGCTTCTCGGGATATCAAAAAGTTCATATCTTGGCATAACTCGGTTCACGATTTGAGACCTTTCTCGGGCCGATATTTGGCATGTACTTCATACTTCATGTCTTCGAGAGACGTTCTTGAGATAATGGTCTTCTCTTCGTTTATAGAGTTTCTGCACTTGGAGACTTTGAGGGGTACTCCAACTTTGTTGACCACGACTTCATGATTATTTCTTCAATCTCTAATTAGGATTTTGAGATACAACGATCCGCCTCCTTTTCGGACTTGGATCTATTTATCCTCATACCTTGTTAGGATCTTTTCGGATAGACTTCTCCATGATCTTTATGGGAGTTGATTGCTTTTCGTCGTGAGTCTTGATCCTTCATATTGATTTTGGGAATAATGCTTTTCACATCACTTTGGATCTTCAGCAATAAAATGGAATCCTCATGCCTTGTTAGGGCCTTTTTGGACTGGCCAATCTTCGCGCCCCGCTTCATAAGTTATGCCTTGGCTATGAACTCTTATCATTACCGAGCAACTTTTAAACGATCTTGGGCTAGAAGCTAAGTAACCTTTCAAATCGTACGACCTTACTTATTGCAGATAAATTATTAGCAAGTGATGGGAGAATAGGCAAATAATTACACCAAGTGAGCTTGTGCAAGAATACTGACTTATAATTGACTCTATCATTTCTCGTCCTCCATAATTTAAAATCTCAAGTAATGAGACTCGTGGATGCTTAGCCTAATAAACCAATTAAGGTCTACATGGTTAAGGATACTAGCTAGAATAAACTTGAATAAGTCTATTCGGGTTGAGTCAAAATAATCGCAACGGGCCTAATATGTCAAAGATTTCAAAATTAGCTACACCACTTTATTAATATTTTTGACTTTATTGCGGGATATATACATATGAAAGCAACAATAAAAATTTAAAAATTATGACTAAATGGCCAAAGTTAATTAAAAATTTGAAAAATGCTGAAAAAGATGATTTTCCGGTTAAAAGAAGGCATTTTCATGGAAAAGTCCACTTAAAACTTCGATAGAAGTCCCCCTACACTTAAGATAAACATTGTCCTCAATGTTTAAGCATGTGGGAAAAGTCTCCCCTACACTTATGACATTGTGCACGTTGGTTAAATCAAGCGAAGGAAGAGACGACTAAAGTGATTTCAAATGTGAGTATGAAGACAATTGAATCACGATAGTTGAGAGATAGAACCGGTATTGCGGATAACATGGGAGCACGGTTCTTCAAAGATTCCAAGAGTGCACTTATCCCTGTAATCACATCACCATCCAAATACAAGCAACCTATCTAGCTCCCCCTACACTTAGGATGAAAAACGGGAAAGGGGGATAGATACTCGGGTTGCCTCCCGAGGAGCGCTTGTTTTTGTTCACCGAGTCATGAGCCTGACTCGGTCCCGAACTAATTCAAGGGAAACATGGTGAGGGATGGAATCATCTCATGAGAGATGTCCTCACCAAAGTACAATTTCAAACACTGGCCATTCACCTTAAAGTTGGGCCCATTTAGCTGAGAAAGCTCAATGGTGCCATAGGGAAAAACATTGGCGATGGTGAATGGACCAGACCATCGGCTCTTCAACTTGCCTGAGAAGATCTTCAACCGAGAGTTAAAGAGTAAGACTTGATCACCAACGTGGAACTCTCGGTTCTTGATTTTAGCATCGTGGATAATCTTGGTCTTCTCCTTGTAGATCAATGAGTTCTCATAAGCTTCATTCCTCAATTCTTGTAGCTCGTTGAGTTGAATCTTGCGAAAATCACCGGCTTTGTTGATGTCGAAGTTAGCCCACTTCAAGGCCCAGTATGCCTTATGTTCCAGCTCGATAGGGAGGTTGCAGGCTTTCCCGTACACAAGACGATAAGGTGTACAACCAATCGGCGTCTTATAGGCGGTACGGAAAGCCCACAGAGCATCATCAAGTTTATCGGCCCACGAGGCACGATGCTCTCCCACAGTACGTTCCAAAATTCTCTTCAATCCACGGTTGGATATCTCGGCTTGACCGTTGGTTTGAGGATGATAAGCGGTGGAAAGACGGTGATTGACACCATACTTAGCCATGACTCTTGCAAATTGATCGTTGCAAAAATGAGTCCCGCGGTCATTGATAATATCACGAGGAACACCGAATCGAGCAAACAGTTGTTTCAAGAAATTACAAACCACCCTCGCGTCGTTAGTGGGTAAAGCTTTGGCTTCAACCCATTTAGAAACGTAGTCGACAGCGACAAGGATGTATTTGTTGCCTTTAGAAGAGGGGAATGGCCCCATAAAGTCGATGCCCCATACATCAAATATTTCACATTCTTGTATGAAATTTTGAGGCATCTCATCTTTATGTGTGATCTTGCCTTGTTTTTGGCAAGCATCACAATGTTTAACCATCTCGTGAGCATCACAATAAATGTTGGGCCAATAGAATCCCGAATCAAACACTTTTTTGGCGGTGTAATTGGGACTAAAGTGACCACCGGTGGGTCCTTTGTGGCAAGCTTGGAGAATGTCAAAAGCTGCCGGTCCGTCAACACATCGGCGAATAATCAAGTCAGCGCATTGTTTGAATAGAAAAGGGTCATCCCAAAAGTAAGTCTTAACATCGTTCAAGAACTTCTTCTTTTGTTGGGATGTTAACCCTTTGATGAGAACACCACCCGCTAAGTAGTTTGCAATATCGGCAAACCACGGGGTGCCATCAAGATTGAGATTTATAGACATTAAGGTCTCAAGGGGGAAAGAGTCATTGATCTCTTTGTTCGGATGATCCCCTTGATATGGATCCTCAAGTCTGCTCAGATGATCCGCGGCTAAGTTTTCAACACCCTTCTTGTCACGAATTTCAATGTTGAATTCTTGAAGGAGTAAAACCCGGCGGAGAAGTCTTGGCTTAGAGTCGTGTTTAGTCATCAAGTACTTCAACGCGGAATGGTCCGTGTATACGATTGTGGTGGATAAAACAAGATAGGGGCGGAATTTTTCAAAAGCATAGACAACTGCTAAAAGATCTTTTTCGGTTGTCGTATAATGCAATTGAGCCCCCGTCATTGTTTTGCTAGCATAGTGGATTGGTTGGAAGTGTTTATTCACTCTTTGGCCCAAAACCGCACCAATAGCAAAGTCGCTAGCATCGCACATCAATTCGAAAGGCAGCTCCCAGTTAGGGGTAACCAAGACCGGTGCCTCAGTTAGCTTATCCTTAAGAAGATTGAAGGCTTCGAGACACTCTTTAGAAAAGATATAAGGAGTATCTTTTTCCAAGAGGTGGGTCATCGGGCGAGCGATTTTAGAAAAATCCTGAATGAATCGACGATAGAAACCCGCATGACCCAGAAAACTTCTCACACCCTTCACGGTTGAAGGGGTAGGTAATTTGGCTATGACATCTACTTTAGCACGGTCGACTTCAAGACCGACATTAGAGATTTTGTGTCCTAGCACAATGCCTTCTTTTACCATAAAATGACATTTTTCCCAATTCAGAACAAGTCGAGTGTCTTCGCACCGCTTAAGCATGCGTTCCAAATTGGCAAGGCAGGAAGAGAAGGAATCCCCAATGACCGAGAAATCATCCATGAAGACTTCCATGGTTTGCTCAACCATGTCATGGAAGATAGCCAACATGCACCTTTGGAAAGTCCCGGGGGCATTGCATAAGCCAAAAGGCATTCTTTTATAAGCAAATGTGCCATAGGGACAAGTGAATGTTGTCTTCTCTTGATCTTGGGGATCGATGGGTATTTGAAAATATCCCGAGAAACCATCAAGAAAGCAGTAATATTCATTACCCGCTAAACGTTCAAGCATTTGGTCCATAAAAGGTAGGGGGAAATGATCCTTTCTCGTGGCATCATTGAGTTTGCGGTAGTCTATACAAACTCTCCACCCAGTAACGAGACGGGTAGGAATCAACTCGTTATTTGCATTAGGCACAACGATAATTCCGCCTTTCTTAGGCACACAATGGACTGGACTAACCCATGGTGAATCCGAAATAGGGTAAATCATACCCACATCAAGAAGTTTGATAACCTCTTTTTTGATGACTTCATGGATTTTAGGATTCACCCTTCGTTGGCTTTGAATTGTGGGCTTGAAGTCGTCCTCCATGAGAATTTTATGTGTGCAGAAGTGAGGATCAATTCCACGGATGTCGGAGATTTTCCAAGCGATAGCTCTTTTATGCTTCTTCAACACGGCGACAAGTCGGGCTTTTTCTTCTTCTTTTAGGTCCTTCGCGATGATGACCGGTAACTTCTCTTTGTCTTCAAGGAAAACGTACTCAAGATGAGGAGGTAGGTCCTTAAGCTCAAGAGTAGGAGGATCCTCAATAGATGGTGTAACTAACGATGGATCATCATTAGTCACCTCTTTAGGAGAGGGAGGAGGAAACGGGTCTTCATTGAGAAGTCTCTCAATAGTACGAATGTCTTCATCCCAATTAGTGGAAGAATCATCATACTTAATATCGAGAGGACCCAAGATAGCTTCGAAATCATCCAAGTCACTTTCTCCAAAAGGAGTCAATGCCGGAGCAATTGAGGCAACGGTCTCAACATTGGGTAGAGAAGAGAGAGTACTTTTGCAAGCATCATGAAAATGTTCTTCACAAGCTTCATCGAGAACATCAATAGTATTAACACTCTCATATGAATAAGGTTGCTTAGAAATCTTACCCATGTTGAAGACAATTTTATCGTCACCAACTCTCATGATTATTTCGCCCGCGGCTACATCAATGAGAGTGTGACCGGTCTTCAGGAAGGGACGTCCAACGATTAATGGAACACGGGGATCCATCTCGTAGTCAACGATGACAAAATCTGCCGGGAAGGTGAATTTGTCAACGCCAACAAAGACGTCTTCGGCTATCCCCACTGGATAAGCAACCGTACGGTTAGCTAATTCCAAAGTCATTTTGGTGGGGACTAGCTCGGGGAGAGATAATTGCTTCCAAACACTTAAAGGCATTAAGTTTATACTGGCACCTAGATCGGCTAGGGCCATGCAATTCTCTACTCCCGGGAAGTTGCAAGGAATCAAGAAGCGACCCGGATCACCAAGTTTGATGGGCAATTTCCTTAAGAGCACTGCGGAGCAGTTCTCATTAAGTTGGGTCTGAGCAATGTCAAGAAGCTTCTCCTTGTCACTTAGAAGATCTTTAAACATCTTAGCGTATTTGGGCATGTGAGCGAGAGCCTCGGCAAAGGAGATGTTAAAATTCAATTGTTTAAACATTTTTAGAAAGTTTGAAACTTGAATATCATCCTTGCTCTTTTGCTTCTCTTTCCTCAACCTTGAAGGATAAGGTATATTGGATGAAGAAGAAGGCTTTAGGGGAATAGGATCACTCACAACCACGGGTGGTGGGGAAATGGGGATAGAAGGTGAAGGAGGTGAGGAAAGTTGCTCTTTTTCCTTGTTCACAATCACGGGTGGAGGTGTAGGAAGCTCGGGTTCCGTATAACCTTTTCCACTACGTGTGGTGATTGCTTTCATCTCCCCTCTTGGATTCGCAACGGTGTTACTCGGTAGAGTACCCGAAGAAGAGGATTGATTACCTTGGATGAGCGAACCAATCATATCACAAATGTTAAGCGCTTGAGTGCTGAAAGAATCTCTGATGTCGGCACGGATTTCATTGCTCTGTTTTGCCATATCATTCCTAAGCTCTGCTCGAATATATTCCCTTGTTTCGTTATTTCGCCCTTCAAGTTGATGACTTGACTCTGAAGATTCGTCACCAGCTCCCGATTAGTCTTCATGAACGTCTCGACGTCTTGATTTAATGCCATCGGTTGATTGAGAGGTGGAGCTTGGTAAGCTTGCGAATTTCCTTGAGGTGGGTATGGGTTTCTTTGGGCTTATATTGATTGTTGGCACGAGGTTGGGATTGGTTGTTTCAGTTATAGCTTTGTTGTTGGTTTTGGTTTGAAGGAGGGAAACCGGGTGGAGCAAGATAATTGTTTGAACGATAACTGAGCAAGCTACGGTCTCCTTGAGGGCGAGCTTGATAGCCTCCCGTGGGATAAGTACCGTAAGCTGCGTTAACGTTTTCAGAAAAATTGCCTTGGGTAGAAGGACAATCATTATAAGAATGAGGACCACCACATGTGTCACAAGAAATAGCAACGGCTTTAGCTTGTTGAAAGTGGTTTGTGGCCATGGTCATGAAATTCTTGTTCATCTCAGCGAGTTGTCGAGAAATTTCAGTCATCTCAGGATTGGAAGTAGTAGAAGAAACATTGACTCTCGAGTTAGATCTTGAGGATGCGGATGAATCCCAGTTCTTGTGGTGAGTAGTCATGTTTTCAATCAACTCTCTACACTCCTCCGGTCTCCTTTTCATAAAAGTACCACCGGCGGCGGCGTTGATCGTGTCACGATCACGAAAAGTGAGACCATTGTAGAAAGTATCAATGAGAGTGACGGGGAGCATATTGTGATTTGGACAGCGGTCGATCAAATCATTGTACCGTTCCCAAGCATCAAAGAGTGATTCATCATTGTCTTGCATGAATCCACTAATTTGGTTACGAAGGCTCGTGACCATGGATGGTGGGAAGTAGCGCGACAAAAAGCGTTGAGACATGTCGTCCCAAGTATGAATAGAGTTCTTTGGGAGACGGTCAAACCATTTTTCGGCATGGTGAGAAAGCGAGTGGGGAAAGAGTTGGAAGCGAAGGTCATCCATAGAAACACCGGGGGACTTCATGCTTTGGGTGATGGTTATGAATTTGTCGAGGTGTTTGTTAGCATCATCATCCGGAATTTCGCGAAATGGGTTTGTTTGCACTTGCTGGATCATGTGATGCTTCAACGAAAACTCCTGAGCCGTGACATGCATCGGTGCAATCGGGCCTCCACGTCCGTTCATCGTGGGTTGACATAGCTCCTCCATGGTTCGTAGGTCGGGTAAGGGTGGATTATTCATGTTTTGGTGGGGTGGATTATTATTGTTGTTGTTATTTGGGAGGGGTGGATTATTATTGTTGCTGTTGTGTACACCGGCCATGTCTAATTGTTCGAGAGTCTCGGGCTCTGAATAAGACGTTGATCGAGTACGCATACACTAAAAAGAAAATGCAAGAGAAAATATTTTTGGTTTTTATCGGTTTTTTAATGTTTTTGTATTTTTGAAAATTTTATATTTTTACGGGTTTTTGAAAATTTTTGTGCTTGAAAATAACGTTCCCGAAAGAACGGATCCCAAAATCCAATTTTTCTCACAAGAAACCGTTGATCCTTACGAAAAGAGCCGGCAACGGCGCCATTTTAATAACTGACTTTTTGGTTGGTTAATAAAAGGTTTTGCTTGCAAGATCTTTCTTTGCGTTGCTCGTACCCAATTGATATATGTCGTTGTTTCGTTCTCGGTATCTTCTCGAATTGATCACGGTCAAAAGTGGAATAGTTGTAATTGGTGACTAAAAGGGGGAGCTTTGGTCTAAATCTACTAAAATGATAAGTGCTAGAAATATTAAAAGTAAACTAAAAGCAATTACTGAGAGTAAAAATAAAGCTAGAATGTAAAACTGGAAAACTGGAAATTAAAACTGGAAATTTACCTTATTCGGAAAGATGGCTATCCGGAATATGTTGTCCTACTCGGAATATCAGCTCTTACTCGGAATATTGTAGTCTATTCGGAACATTTGTGCTTATTCGGAATAATCATGACCATGCGGAATAATTTGTGCTATGCGGAATAATTTGGTGATGCGGAATGTTTGGACAGAAAACTCTATGCGGAATAATTGAAAATTGATAAAAAGCCTATGCGGAATATGAGCACTACTCGGAATATTTTGATATTCCGAGTAAACAAACACAATCACACCTCTACTCGGAATATTTGGTTATTCCGAATAACCAAGAAAGGCACACCTTGATCCGGAATAATTGATATTCCGAACCAACACAATCAAAGAAACTTTATCCGGAATGTTTCTGGGCAAATACAGTAACTAAGCACGAAGAACAGGGAATTATGATAAGGTTTGGAAGAGGCTGAAAAGGTTGTAGCAACGAATAATGATAAGGTTGATCCAAAGAAGGTAAATGCAACATCTCCAAGTACTTCCAAGGATATTGGTGTTATGGAGAAGGTTGAGTCATCAAGTAAACAAAGTTTAGAATATTCTAATATTCTTAATCCTAGTGATTCTGATGATGATGAGGTTTTTGCATCTCCTGAGGAGTTTGCAGCTTACATGTCTTCTATGGGAGGGGGCCACCAGCATGAAGATGAATTTGACATTTTTAGTGAAGAATATGCGGACCAGATCAATGATTTGCCTGGAAAACGTAAGGAGTTCCGTGACTTTTCTCTTCAGCATAGTGGTAGGAAGTAGTTTGATAGTTGTCATAAGAGGGAGTGTCCTTTTATGTAGGTGTTTGGCTGTTAGCAGTTGTGCTTGGTAGTTGCCTATGTAATGGGCTTTGATATAGGATTCACCTATATCTTTTGTACTTAATGGTTTTTTGGCGTAATATATTTTACCGGGGTCAATTCCCCTTTACCCAAAAAAAAAGAACAGGGAATTACAAAGGCACAAATTTAACACCAAAATTTACCAAGTTTTCAATCAAAACTTAAACCAATTTCACCACTAATCATTTACTTAAGGTAAACATCAATCCAAAACAACAAAAACATAAATCCCACTTACTTTTTATGATCAAACCAATAAAATAAAACTTAAGAACTTAGAATCAAAAAGAGATGAAGAACAAGATGATGAAAAGATTAAAAGTAGACTTGTATTAATGATTTAGGATTCAACAAACAAAGTGGAAAGATCAAACTTACAAGATTGGAAGAAAATCAAACAAAGATGAAAACCACTCCTTAAGGAAGATGGTTCCTAAGAACTAGGAAAAACGTAACAGGAAGAAAAACTAGTGGAAAGTCTTGAATGGGAGGAGTATTTATAGGCTTCTCCCTTGGTTGGTGAGTGGGCTCTCTTCCTTTCTTTTTGTCTTCTCGTCTTTTCAGAAAAGTTGATGTTTTTGATTTCGATTCGGGATTTGTCGACGAATAATTTCAACTCGTCTTTTAATTTCTTCATTTAATAGACTTGAGTTTCTTCGACATAGGTAAATCTTCCGTCTTTGGTCCTTTTCTTCGATAAATCTTCAAATAGGCCCATTGACTTCAAATCTTTTGCATCTCTTGGACTATAGACTTCATCTTTTCGTCTTTTTTCTCGATAAAACCCGTGCAATCCCATGTTTTCTTCAATATTTATCCGGTTGGCTCTGAAAACACAACAAACATACAAACCACGCATAATTCCAAACAAATGACATTAAATACGCGTTTTGGTCTTGTTTTAGCAAGAAATAAGTGGTAAAAGGATGGGTGTTTTCACACCTATCAAGAATCTCACAAGTCACCTACCGTAGCGCTGTTTGATGTTGACGCTAGAAGGATTTCAAATCGTCACTGTGAATATTAATGAATATCACTCTGAATGTTCTGGCAAGACCATAAAGATATTGCGTAGAAACCTGAAATGATTTTGAATCAATTCAGAATCAAACCACTGTTGCTTTTCAGTTTTACATATGTTCAATTCATAAAGAATCTTGCATATGACCTACCGCAGTGCTGTTTGACGTTAACACTTGAAGGATTTCCACTCATCATTGTGAATACTCAGTAGTATCACTCTGAGTGTTCTAGCAATATCGCAAGGATATAGCGTAGGACTCTCTTGATCTTCATCCGTGTGTCCTAACGAGATTTGATTCATCTCTTGGCTCTAGACTCTATTTGTGCACTTTTAGTGGTCGGAGGCTGGAGCAGATGCCACCTATTCAATATCAACTATCTCAGAGTGAGAAAGTCAATAGAAGTCGTGTTGATCTCCGTGACAATAAAACAAACTTCTTTTGAGAGAAGCCTGAGTAGCTAGAAAAGGGTTGTGCTTCACATCACTGGGTCCATGATGAGTTTGTCTTCATGATGAGTTGACCCGGTTTCTGCCTAAGTTGTATGGAGGGCTTCTTTCTTTACACCCTTTATCCTTACATTTCTTTTTCATTCTTCAACCCCTTCAATGCTTACCAAGACATCATTACTAGCACCTTGTTGTGATTGTTCCAGTGCTAGCATCAGTACTTAGTCGGCATTCAGCTACGTTCACATTCTACTCCATCTTTCCTAAGGACTTCTAATAATCTATTGGATTGTCCCTGGGAAGATCCCTCCGGTTCTGGTTGGATCATAGGACTTGAACCTAACCACCCTTTTGACACCAATAACGTCGTGAATTAAAGATGTTGTGGGTATCGTAACCATGAAAACCACTTTAAATTCTAACAAATTGTTTGAAAAACATTTAACCCCTTGCTAGTTTTGTCGTTTTAGAAATGCTCCCCCTTCACATGTGCATCAAAAATCGAAAGTGTTTCGCACATGTAGGTAAGAGCTAAAGTGCTTGAGTCTTATATTAGATCACATTTTAATCACATTTTCTCCCCCTATCTCTAATATATAAAATCTTTTGATATTAGAGATACCAAATTTGATTAAAATATATTTTGAAAAATAGTCTTGAAATCTCCGAGAGAAAGATGTGTTAGTCTTTTGCATGAAGTTAAAATGCTCCCCCTCAAAAATTGATCCAATTGAATTGTCATTGTGAGGATATGATCCATATTTCACTATTTGAGGATGGGAGTTGTTGAACACACAATTTTTGAAAGATTTTGAATATCATTGAAAAATTCTTGAAAAAATTATGTTCAGCGCTTTCTAAAAAATCAATTCTTTTTGTCGACAGGTTTTTCTAAAGCATAAACTTGAGTTCATAGAATTTGAATGTCTTGACGAATCCACTCAAGTGTAAGAAGATTTCTCTTCTTTTGCTGAGGGTAAGGGTACTAAATCGTACACTCCCCCGTGAATATCAATCCGGGTTGCAATCTGAAAGTGATTACAAGCCATTGTGTTGAGCTCAAAACGTTGAATGTTTTGTGACAAGCTCAACCCGTGATAGATTGCTCTACCCGTTGTTTGGAAATATTTGTCCAAAATAGACAATTTCCTTTATTAAAAGAAGAAATGACATGTTTTGAAAAATATTTACAACTTTCATTCGAGCTTTATGTACACACCCGTGTCGTTATTGAGCGATATTTCTAGGCACGTCCATATTATCGATACTGAAAGACATGTCGAGAAGAATATTTTTGGATTTTGAAAGATTTTTAATTTTGTGTTTTGCTTTTATGTGTTTTATATTTTTGTATTTTGCTTTTTCAAAGATATTTACAAGTTGATGTTTGATAGATAAATCAAGCAGGCACCTTTGCCAGAATCTCCAGGTCTGCTGGAGTCAAACATCTCATACCAATTTGCCTAACGAGGTACTCAAACCTATCTTTCGACAGAGCTTTCGTAAACAAGTCGGCTAATTGGTAATCCGTTCCAACAAAGTATAATTCAACGATACCTCTTTCAACTTGTTCCTTTATGAAGTGGTATCTGACATCGATGTGTTTCGTGCGGGAATGTTGTACCGGGTTGCAGGAGATGGCTATGGCAGACTTTGAGTCACAGTACATAGGTACTTAATCAAAGTGGAAGCCATAATCCGTGAGTTGTGTTCTCATCCAAAGAACTTGAGCACAACACGCAGATAGAGACACATACTCCGCTTCGGCTGATGAAAGTGACGTGCAATCCTGCTTCTTGGAAGACCATCCTACAAGCTTATCTTGTCCTAGAAATTGTGCACCACCAGAAGTACTTTTACGTGTATCAAGACACCCTGCATGATCAGAATCTGAATAGGCCGTTAGAAAGAAACCGATTTCTCTCGGATACCAGAGTCCCATGTGAATGGTATTCTTAAGGTACCGAAAGATCCGTTTAACCTCCTTGAGGTGCTTTTCAGTGGGTCGTGCTTGATATCGTGCACAATAGCATGTAGCATGATGAATATCTGTTCTGCTTGCTGTCAAGTACATGAGGGACCCGATCATGGAACGATATCTCGTTTGATCTATGGGTAATCCCTCCAAGTCAGCATCTAGGGATGTGGTTGATAAAGGTGTCCCAACGAGGTCACATGAGGTCATATCATGCTTTTTGATTATCTCTTGACAATACTTAGCTTGGTTTATAAAGATACCACTTGGGGATTGGTGAACTTGAATTCCTAGAAAGAATTTTAGTTCGCCCATCATTGACATTTCAAATTTGCTGTGCATTACTTTTTCAAACCATTTTGAAAGTTTTGGGTTTGTAGACCCGAAAATAATGTCATCAACATAAATTTGCACAAGCAAAATGTCATCCCCATATTTATAAGTGAACAAAGTTAGATCAATGGAACCTTTTGAGAAACCTTTGGATACCAGAAATTTTGAGAGCTCGTCGTACCACGCCCTTGGAGCTTGCTTGAGTCCATATAGTGCCTTGTGGAGACGATACAACTTGTCAGGATAATGAGGATTGACAAATCCTTCCGGCTGCGTGACATAGACTTCTTCCTTCAAAGGACCGTTAAGAAACGCCGTCTTTACGTCCATTTGATAGACAATAAATCCCTTATGTGCAGCATAAGCAAGAAAAATCCTGACCGCTTCCATTCGAGCTACTGGTGCAAATGATTCTTCGAAATCAATACCCTCTTTCTGTCCATACCCCTTAGCCACTAGCCTAGCTTTGTTCTTGATGATCGTATTCTCTTCATCCATCTTGTTTTTCCAGATCCAACGAAGATTTAATGGAGTCACATCGTATGGTCTGTCAACAAGTTCCCAGACTTTAAGTCTTTCAAATTGTTGAAGTTCATCCGTCATCGATTCAATCCAAGCATGATCAGCCATGGCTTCTTTGATGTTTTTCGGTTCAGCTGTACTCACGGCGAGTGCGAACATACAAACATCGCCATCGGTTGCTAGTTGTCGTCTTGTACGAACAGGCTGTGAAGGGTTTCCAATTACGTGAACCAAAGGATGATCTCGGGTCTAATGATGTGTTGAAGGATGTCATTGATAGAACGTATGCATATTTGACGGATCAACATGGCGAGTAGAAGACTCTCCAGTTTCGTGTACCGGTGTACCGAATGGGTTGATAAATTCGTCTTCGTCAGATAATGTATCGTCTGCTTGATTTGTGTTCTCTGGAGCAATGACAGTAGTTGTGGATGTTGTAGGATCGATTGTTGAATTGATATTCTGAGGAGGTAAATCTGCAACAACCTGTGTTGAAGTAGATGAAGTTGTATCCATTTGTTGATGATGATCGGTATCATCATTCTATCATGAGTGACAGCGGAAGACTTCGATGCAACTTGTTTCTCCCCCGTGAAATATTCATCATACATTGGTCCATATAACATTTCCAACTCTTCAAGTGTCGTGTGCACTGTCATATCTGCTCTAGGAACATGTTCAGGAACCAGCTTTGAACTTGACGGTTCATTGCTGTGGTCTTGAGTTCCGAGTTCCGTGCGGTTGTGAACGGAAGTCGTTTGTCGTTGTGGATCGGGACTTAAACTGCTTTGTTCAAGTGCCATTTCTTGTAATTCATCGAATCTGATATGAATAGTCTCGACTATCAATTTTGTTCTCTTGTTGTATACTCTGTATCCCTTAGACTGAGTTGCATATCCCACTAAAATGCATGCATCACCTTTCTCTTTCATCTTGTCCATATTTTCACCATCTCGAATAATGTAACACGTACATCCAAAAACATGAAGGTGTTTGAGTGAAGGTTTGCGATCATTAATTATGTGATATGGTGTCTTTTCGTGTCTTGGGATAACTAAGGAGCGGTTTTGTGTGTAGCATGCGGTTGACACGGCTTCGGCCCAAAAGTATAGTGGAAGTTTTGAAGCGGATAATAATGTTCAAGCAGCCTCAACTAAAGTACGGTTTCGTCTTTCAACAACGCTGTTTTGTTCGGGTGTTCGAGCAATAGATGTTTCATGTTCAATTCCTTCGGCTTCAAAATAATTTCTCAGTTTTGAATTCAAAAATTATGTACCTTTGTCAGTACGAACCACTTTAACTTGAGCTTGAAGACCACGTTGTATCACTTTAAGGAAGCTGATGAGAACATCGGGTGTTTCATCCTTGGATCTCAAGAAGTGAGTCCATGTGTACCTTGAGTAGTCATCGACAATTACCATAACGTATTTCTTCCCATTGATACTTTGAACACGCATGGGACCACACAAATCTATATGAAGAAGATCTAACCGTCCTTTAGAGCTTGGTGTAGTCTTTGTCTTGAAACTACTCCGTTTAGCTTTACAAAGCTCACAAGAAGAACAAAGATGATCTTTGATGAATTTCAAGTTAGGAAGGCCTCGTACAATATCTTTCTTGGAAAGCAAGTTGATGGTGTCAAAGTTAAGATGAGATAAACGTTGATGCCATAACCAAGCTTGAGTCGTTGAAGCTTTAGCCATGAAACAGATTGGAGTTGAAGATGTGGAGTCTTGTAGTGAAATAGTGTAGAGATCAGTACCCCGTGTTCCGGTAAGTAAGTCATTCCCATCATAATCACGAACAAAACATGTCTTCTTTCTAAAAGCAACCTCCAAATCCGCATCACCGAATTGACCAACCGAGAAAAGATTATGATTGAGCCCTTCGACGTAGTAAACCCTTTTGATAGTGATATTCCCCTGAACCAAGTCTCCATATCCTAGGATCAGTGCAAATTGATCATTTCCGAATCGGACCGTACCCAGGAACTTCTCTACGAAGTTAATTAGAAGCTTGAGATTCCCCGTCATGTGCTTCGTGCATCCGGAGTCCATTATGAAGAGAATTATTTCGATCACCTGCAGAAGAATTAGAACACGATGGAGCATTTGCTAAATTGGATTCCATGTTAGTTGTGATTTCCGATTCATTAGTTTCCCTAGTTTCATCACTTAGAGGCACACTAACGCTCGTAGTCACATTTTCTGTCCTAACCTTAGGCATCCATTTATATCCTGGAGGACATTGATTAGCAAACCACCATTTCCAAGGCTTGCTAGCAGACTCATATAATTCCCTAATTCTGATTCTAGGGTTCTTAGTGGTGGAGTCTGATGCAATACTTTTCTTAGGGGGGGTTGCACCAGAATGGTTCACTTTGCGTTTGGGTTTTCTAGCACTAATAGGCATCAGAGTTTGCTTCTTAGTTCTAGTTTCTACTCCTTTGACATTATTCGAAACACACATAGCATGATTAGTATTAGCACACTTTCCACATTTCACACAAACAAACTTAACTTTCATAGCATTCAAAGTCGAATCATTCAAATCGTCATTACACGCGATTACAGACGTTTTATTCTTAGAAACACTGAAAATCCTAGGGTGGTCTTCTACTTCCTTCATCTTCCCTTGACTTTTGTTTTGCCAGACCTTTTCATTTATGCGTGTGCTCTTAAGCTGGGGCCGGCTAACACTAGCAGTGGGGACTACTCCTGTAGTAAAAGACACACGTCTATTAGTGTTTCTAGAAGTCTGAGGTGATTGACTTTCTTTGTTTTGTGTGGGTTTAGTGGCCAATCTATACATCCCTGGTTTAATCACATTTGTGTTCTTAATGCTTTGTGATCGAATATGTGTTTTGGGAGTGTTTTGTGGTAACGTATCCTTCCCATCCGTCTTGGGGGAAAACGCAGGTTTTGCAAATGCAGAATTAGAGAAAACAGATGGTTTTCCCAAGACAGAGGGCCTAGTCACTTTTTGAGCATTGGGTTGTCTTACAACAGGTTTCTTAACACTAGGTTCCACAATCTTCCCACCCATCTTAGCAACGAGTTTCTGCAACTCTGCTATCGCTCTGTCCCTATCTTGTAACTGAGCTTTCAACCCTTTAATTTCCAAATTCTGTTCGTTCATTTCTCGAAACGTTTGGGAAAGTTTTTCTTGCAGTTTATTATTATGTGGAAAACTACCAACGTCTTTTTGCAAAGCAAGTTCAAGAGAAATGACAATGTTTTTGAAGGAAATCAGTTTTGTGTTGAAGTAACTCAAAAGCCTTTTTATCAACATTTTCTTTATGTTTCGAAAGCTCAAGTTCAAGACGCTCAAACTCTTTGATTTTATCAAGATATTTGCATGCAACATCAGAATATTCATCGATATCAGCACAAGATTGAAGAGTAACACACAAAATATCTTTGGAGAGACATTCTTCTAAGAGTAGATCATATTCGTTTGAAAATTCTAATTTGTCATTTTGAAGGTCATCAATTTCTTTTTCAAGAGACTCAACATATTTCAAATCATCAAACATTTCAGACTGAATTAAATTTTCAAACTCAAGAACATGTTCTTTTATTATCTTCGTATTTGGTATTAAAAGTTCTTTCACAAGCACAGTTATGTCGTGAGGAATCTCGGTTTTCCACTTATCCTTTTGACGTTTCTCCCAATCGCTTGCAACAATTGATTGAACATTATTAACGTGGTGTTTAAGAAAACCAAGTATTTTTCTACTTTTGCTTTTAGAAGCATCTAGAGGGAAATAGTTAATATATTTAAAAACATTAGTTTTCCTCTTAGTGGCAAAAGCTTTTTTCCATTGAATTCTTTTTTGTTTGCATTCTTAAAATAATTCCTCACGAGACTTCTGTTTTTGTGGAGTGAAAAGACCATAAAGACTGTTTTCATAAGCATAGTTATATGGTTTCACAAAATCTTTATTGACCGGTGATCTACTCTCTTCATCTCAAAGGGACGTCTCTTCACTATTGATGTTAGCTACTGGGCAGTCATTATCAGTCCATTCGGACTCATCAAGATATAAGTGAGGGTTCGCAGCTTGAGATTGTTCGAGGTACTTGGGGGTGGCAAAGCTAGGTTGACCCTTGAAAAACGACCGAGGTGCTATCATTCTTACGGTTTGAATAGAGTCATGTGTATTATAAACAACGTTTTGCAAAAAATCGACTTGTTCTTCGAGATCCTTTACTTTTTCAGTATCTTTGCTCTGTTTATTTTTGAAATCTTGTTTTAATGTTTCAACCTCTTGTTTCTTCTCGTCAAGAATTTTATCAGAATCGGTGGTGTTCATAGAAAGCCTCTGTTCAAGTTCATTAACTTTTGTTGTGGCAAGGTACGTTTTTTGACGTTCATCACTTAATAAAACATTAAATTGACGTTTTTCTTTAGTTAACAAAGCAAGAGCTTCATTGTATTTATTTTCAAAATCGTCCTTTTTAACGTTGATGACACGACTTTTGTACCCCTCAAGCTCGTTGGTCTTTTGAAGAAGCTCAGCCCTATAACTATCAATAGTCTCACTAGATTTTATAAGAGCGGCTTTGCATTCTTCAAAGTTTTGAGTGAGCGCTGCGTTTGTCTTCTTTAATTGCTTTTGATTCTTTCTATTTTCATTGACATCTTTTTTGTAAACTAGCAATTAAATTAGCAAGCGCGACACGCTCCTCGCCATCATACTCATTTGCATGTTGATCATCCTCAAACTCATTATTGCACATGTCTGATGAATCGGGTGTGGTATTGCTATCAACCATTTCCATCATACACGTGTCAGTAATTGTTGTTGGTAGATCACTATGCTCATGTGTATCACCAAACACATTATATTCAGCATCATCTTGTACCTTATCAATTAGCTCGGTATCAAAGATAGGGCCATTGTCATCTTTAGTGACGTTAAGGACCTCATGAATCTTTGCCATGTATGAATAATGTGCCTCGAGTTCTTGGTCGGAGAGTTCATCATCTGTGTCGTCAAGCATTTCTCCTTCCTCAGCTGATAACTTGATTCCAGCTTCCATTTTCTTGCACAGCAGCATCTTTTTCTTATGATAACCATAATCTTTAACCCTCTTTGGCTGCCTGCATTCCCTAGCCAAATGCCCAAAACCTTTGCAGTTAAAACACTGAATCCCACTTTGTTGCACAACTTGAGTACCAATAGTTTCCCTATTTCCAACAACAGTAGCCACCCTCTGATTATCATACTTAGGTTGCCGATCATACTTTGGAGGACTCTCAGCACGTCTTCGTGTGTCATACCTTGGAGGACTCTGTGCATGGGTGTTCCTCGAGTTTGAAGATGTTCGAAGGTTGTTGTTGGTGGGTTTGTAGATTTTCTTATATTGCTTCATAACGAAAGCCATTTGTTGCTTGAATTCCCTATCCTTTTGAGCTATTTCTTCATCACTGTCTTCTTCGGATGATTGCTCAAGTGTGGGTGATGGTGCTCTTGCAACTTCTTTGCCTCGGGATCATGTTGGAACATGTGACTTGGAGACAATGGATGATCGTGGTGATGATGATTGAGTAGAGTAGGTCTTTGAAGTACGGGAGTGATATTCTAATGTTGAGTGGTAGACACCAAAGCAAGTGGATTGGAAATCTTTGCAACTCGTTCAGCTCGAAGTTCATTTGCCTCATTTTGAAATTGTTTCAAGATGTCAAAGAGCTTGTGATATGAAACTTCGTCTAACTTTTGTTGTTGTTTCACCAAGGTGAAAAACCGTGTCCACTCTGGTTGAAGTTGCTGTAGAAATTGGACATTGACTTGCATGGTGGAAACTTGCAAGTTGTTTCGGGTCATATCATTCATCATCTTGTAGAATCGGGAGTAATAAGAATCAATTGATTCCCCATCCTTTGATGTAAACTTGCCAAAGTTCCAAAACATCTTAGTTTTCACATCTTGTTTGTTAAGTGATTCTCCTTGTTGCAATCTTTCAATAGCCGTCCACATTTCTTGAGCAGTAGGGCATGCGTCAACCGTAGAGTAAATTTCATCTCCAATGCCATTGAGAATTAAGTAGATTGCTTCCTTCTCTACATCAAACCACGCACGGTTCTCTGGGGTGAGGTCGGTCCTCTTTTCATCACGTTCATATGCGGGTTGTGCGTCACTTGTGTCTGTGGCTGGTACTGCAGGAACTTGAATCCTTGAGAGTTTATAGGGTCCTTCCAAAATACATTGCCTTAAAGCATCACCGTTAGGTTTTGTGTCAAGGTAACGTATAAAACGGGATTGCCATTGATCATATCGACCCGACACAAGCATTAGTGGTCTTTCCTTGTTACCTGCCACCATTATGTTGTTGTTCGTCACACGATATTCAGCGGTAGAATCCATCTCAAAGTTCTCTGAAATGATGAATCGAATGTGGATCTTAAGTAGATGTGTTGTGATTGGTGATCGAGAAAAGATGTTGAAATCCCCTAAAATTATCTTCACAATTAACCAAAAAATTTCAAAAATACAAATTTTCGAAAAACAAGTGAAGATTTCGCAATGAGGTGAAAGATTCCGCAATAGATGAATAATTTCGCAATTAAGGGAAGAAATTCGCCATTCCTGAGCAACAATCCGCAATGACAACCAAATTCCGCAATTAACTAATAATTCCTCAATTAATGCATAATTTCGCAATACCCATAAAACACTAATTCCGCAATACCCATAAAACACTAATTCCGCAATAGGCCAGTATTCAAATTCGCAACTTTAATAACAAACAAGATTCCGCAATAAGATTTCGCAACTTGAGTAGGATTTCGCAATAGGATGTAATTCCGCAATTACTTAACAAACACAAGATTTCGCAATTCGGTTCAAAGTAAGATTTCGCAACTTTCTGCAGTCTATAATTTCGCAATAGGAAACATGATTCAATTTCGCAACATTTTGAGAATCAACAATTTCGCAATTAGATTGAAAGATGCGAAATTTGTACCAGATTTGCTAGAAAATAGGAACACGAAGAACACTTATCAAAAACGTGATTTCACACCAAAAATCAAGCCAAACACCACCAAATTACGTGTTTTTAACCGATCTAAGTAACCCAAATCACTACCACGCCTATGTAGAAGATTTGTCTACTCACGAACTCCACAAAAACACAAAAAAACGTGATGATTAGAGCTTAAAAATCAAGAAAAACGCACGAATTACTAAAGGAGAATCAAAACCAATCACGTATCTACCCCATGGCGATTGATACCAAATGTTGTCCCATATATTTAGATGATTAGAGATAGAAAATAGATGAAAAGAGATGGATTCCTAGAGAGAGAAAGTAGAGAGGATTAACTTGTAGAATATTAGATTAAGAGAAAAAAATGAATCACCCACCCTCCTAACATGCTAGGAGGGTAGTATATATAGTCCACCCACATGCGGGCTTCTTTATGGACTATATGGTTTGGGCCGGGCTTTCCTTTTGGGCTTTAGTTACTTATTAATGAACTTTAGCCTAAAGTTAAGCCCGTATAACACGACTAATATACTACCTATTACAACGTTCTAAAATACGATACATAATAAACATATGACCGAGCATTCTTGTTTGGCTCAATATTTTGAGGCTAACACCCTGCATTAGATAGAAATTTGTAACGCCAATCCTAGACCCGACTCTCCAATTTTTCAACAAGGAATTTGCAATCCCTATAAAGTAGCCTAGAAGAGATAAGAGGAACCCCAAGATAACGCACTGGCAATGTGCCTTCCGCAAACGGCATAAGATCTAGAATACTAGCTTTCACATCAGGTGGAACATTACAGAAGAAAGCAGTACTCTTAGGAATACTAGGAACCAAACCTGACACATTTTTAAATTCCTCCATAGCATCCATGATGGTCCGAACCGAATCCAGATGCCCCCTAGTGAAAATAAATAGATCATCTGCAAAACATAGATTAACAATACGCTGGTGCTCACAATGATTGTGATACAGAAACTCCTCCGCCAAACGAACACGCCTCTACAGCAGGAGTGTCAAAACTTCCATAACCAACGTAAATAAATAAGGTGACAAGGGATCACCCTGTCTTAGCCCACGCTTACCCTTAAACTAGCCATAGAGATTCCCATTAATACAAATAGAATACAAGGTCGTAGTCACGCACTCCATAATCCATCCAACCATCGTAGTGTGAAAGCCAAACCCAAGCATAATCTCCTAAGAAAACCCTAATCAACAGTATCATAGGCCTTTTGATAATCCACTTTGAAAGCACAACGAGGAGGTCCAATATTCCTATGATAACTTCGCATTAACTCCTGTGTAAGTAATATATTATCCGAAATCCTACGCCCCGGAACAAAAGCAGATTGATTAATATTAACCAAGTCCCCCAACACCACTTTAATGTGGTTAGAAATAATCTTCGTAATGCATTTGAAAATTACATTACAGCAAGAAATAGGTCTATAATCCGTGATCTTATTAGGAACAGTCACCTTTGGAATAAGCGCAATAATGGTATGATTTATTTCCTTAAGCAACTTACCATTAGTGAAAAAGTCCCGAATAGCACATGTAACATCATCACCCACAATATCCCAAGTAAAATTTATGCTAAGGTCTCATCCTCTTCAAAAGATGGAGTTTGGCTTTCCTCTTTTTGGGTAAAAGGGAGTTTCCCCAGTAAAATATATTACACCAAAAAACATTTAAGTACAACGGATGTAGATGAAGTTCTACATCTCAGCCCGTTACATAGGCACATTCATGCACATACAGTGCAACAAACAAAGCCTTGTAAGAATGACAAACCATTCTAAAAGACTACCAACAGTAAGCTAGGAAAATTATAATTATAATTCTATTACAACCCAAAAACCCTAACTTAAAACGCAACTCACTAGAAATACTTTGAGACTTAAACATATGCAGAAACATTAACCATTCTCGCCTTAGTCTCGAAACATGGTAAATCTATCCCAAGCCATCTACCAAGACGCATTCCAATGAACAAACAATGAAGAAAAATTATTTTCTTCACTCACGAATAAGGTGGATATACATGAAACATAATGCATTCCACTAGCGCATCCAACTTATGAGAACAAAAGCATGTATATGCAACAGCTTACACGCATTAATCATTGCAAACATATAAAGGATGGCAACAATGAACAAAAACAATAATCTTTTGAAAAAATGATCATCCTTGTATTAGCAACAACTGCAACAATAGTGAGCCAAGCACTCACATGTCTCCGAGAATACGAATTAAGAATACCGACAAATTTGCAGTTTATTACATGTACTAAACAAAGGTAGATCCATCAATGTAAGTATAAGAGAAACCCAAAAAACAGATCGAGTTTCATTAGCTTCAATCCAGCAACAAGGAACCACCTGCGATAATAGGATGCATAGTGATGCATCAGATCTCTCTCACCCTAAAACCCTTAAATACCATAACACATATGGAAACAAAATGATAACCAAACCGCATCACCTTACCAAGGTTATCGATGCTAACCCTAATCACCGATCAAGATTAGATCATGGCTCCATTATAATAAACCTACTGAGAATGCCATAACATGTTATCAAACGACCCCTAAATCCACAACGACCCTCAAGAAATAATATTCAAAAGTCAAGCGAAACTCTAAAAAATACGGTTTTAGAGGGACGCGCAAGCCAACAGATCTGACTAGAATAGGCGTCGTAACATCAGATCCCTACGAACACCAAACAAAAACGAAACCCTACGATATGAAACCCTAATATAAAGATTAGGGTTATAGGGTTATCATACATAGACGATTCCTTGGATATTATGAGTGAAAAATAATGGCACGCGCCACCCTCTTAAAGATAAACCCTAGCCCATGTTCGATTCCCATGAAAATGAAAAAGTAAATGGTAGATATTAAAGGTATCCAGTCATTCACCTAATCATTTAAAGAAAAAAGGACGATAGGCATAGAGTTCTTGACCGGAAAATCATATAGGGTGGCGGCCGGAAATCGTCTCTCAAAGAGAGAGAAAACAAGGGTTTTTGCGAATGATCATAGTTTGGCTTTCCTCAGAAGATGGCAGTAAAGATCTTTGACCAACAGTATTTGTAGTAGGATTAGCAGTACTTGGTTCTTCAACAGTATTGAATTCACTAGTTGTAGACACACTTCTTTCACCAATCATCAAGGTATCTCCAGACACCTTATCTCCTTTGGAAGCTGTCTTTCTAATTTCCAACTCCTTAGTCTTGTCTGATTCAACATTCATCTTTGAACTTGGCATTACTTGAACTGACTGTTTGTTATGATAAAAAAATTATCTTTGTGGTGGTGGAGTTGTAGACACAGGAAATGTAAGATTTATTTCCTTTAGCTTCTCAGAAAACTACTCCAGTTAGCTTCTTGTAGTTGTGGTGATTGAGGCTGTGGTTATAACGCCACCATATCTTCATCACCAGTTGATGGTTGTGGTTGATCTTCAGGTTGATTCTCCATATTTGTGTCATCTATATAGTTTCTAATACCATCATCAGCTTCAAAATTAATTTCAACCCCAAAAATCTTTGTTTGAATATTAGAAGAAGGACATGGTTCTTCATTATTCCTCCCATGTTTGGTTGCATTCAGTTGCTTCTTCTTGATAAGTTTGAGCCTTTATTTCTTAAGATTAGCCTGATGAATTGCCCTATGGTTCCTTATCCAAAGAGTAGCTCGTTTCCTTAGCTTAGTATGATTTGCTTCCAAGTCTGCAATTCTCTTATCTTGCTCAAGCTTTTCCTTTTCTAAAACATGTACCTGTTTGAACAAGCTTGTATACAAAGTAGTTAAATGTGCAACATCCACCACCTCTATTGCTCTGGCTTGTGGAGAAACACTAGCAGCATGTGAAGCAACAGGTTTATGGATCACCTCATCAGAGTAAGGTTGATCATCATCATGACGAGAAGAAGATTGAGTATCTTCAGAGAGTTGGGGATTCTAGTTAGAGGGATTTTGCTGAGAGGCACTAGCTGAGCTAGGATCCTCACCCTCTTGGTTAGCTGGGTGTGCTAACATATTATCAAATAATGGTGTTACAGTCCCTGAAAAAGAGCTACCTTTCTTTGACAAGAAAGAGAAGGTCCTCTTGGTGAAAGTAGGGATATCCCATGTATATGTTAAGTCAGGTAGGTTTGGGATTTGGTATTGTATTAGAGCTGAAACGTGTGCAACTGCATGAGGAATTTTTCTTTTTCAGTTTGAGTCAAGTGATGGCATGGATCGAGTTTTAGAGAATGACCCATGGCTAGTTCGGTTGGTTCTGTTATTCTTGAATATTTGGACTCCTACTACGTTACTGAAGAAGGATGAGGTTAAGAAAGCACCATTGTGGGTCAAACTTCATCATGTACCTATAGTGGCCTATTCCGAGATTGGATTGAGTTTGATCACAACGCAGATTGGTAAACCTATAATGTTGGACTCCTATAGGAGTAATATGTGTGTGAGTTCATGGGGGCAGAATACGTATGCACGTGCACTTGTTGAGGTGTCAGCTGAGAAGGACCTGGTAGAATCGGTGGTGATAGCTATACCACGTGGGGTTAGGGAGGGACATTCTCTTTCTACTATTGATGTGGAATTTGAATGTACACCACCCCGTTGTGCTACATGTATGGTTTTTGATCACAAGAATGAGGCTTGTCCACGGCTGCCTAAAACAGTGGTTGTGGATAAACCGGTTGCAGCGAAGGGGAATGGTTTTAATGAAGTTACCAGGAGGAGGAATAATACTTATCATCAGCCGCGGTTCATTAACGGTGTTAAACTAGGTAAGTCAGCGCCTAATTTTCAATACCGTCGTGTGGAGAAGGGTGAATCATCTAAGGCTAAAACAAATAATAATGCTAAACAAGCAACTTCATCTGTCGGGACATAAAAGGCTAGTCCAATTATTCAGCGGATCGAGAAGGACACAGAAGTTGCTCTAGGTAATAAATTTAGTGCTTGGGATAATGAAGGGGATACAGATTGGGAGGATGCTAATGCTAAGGCGGAGATGGTCAATGCTAGTGATAGTGAGGTGGACGAAAATCTCATCATGGAGGGTCCGGATGCAAAAAATGTGACTACATCATTACCTTCAGGGGCAAGCACTCCTGTTACGGTGGTTCCTCATGATTAATGTCGCTTCCTAGAATATAAGGGGTTTGAAATTCTCCCCTAAACAAAGTGAAGTTCGTCAAGTGATTTCTGAGAATAGTTTGTCCATTTGTGCTATTCTGGAATCACATGTTTCTGATTCTAATTTGGTGTCTTTATGTGCTCGTGTGTTTCGCCATTGGGATTGGACATCTAATGGTTTGTTATGTGTTAAGGGTGCTAGAGTCATTCTTGGTTAGAATCACAATGACTTTGATGTTGTAGTGATTAACATGGATGATCAAACTGTTCATACTCATGTGTGGTTAAAGCTTGAAAGGAAGGAGTTATTTTGCTCGTTTGTGTATGCTCATAACAGGTATATTCAGCATAGGAGCTTGTGGAGTAATCTTGGCGTTCATAAGTTATACGTTCGTGATAGACCATGGTGTTTATTGGGGGATTTTAACGCTACTCTTCAGCTTGGTGATTCGTCCTCTGGTGGGTCTAATGTTGATATTGCTATGCGTGAATTTAGGGAATGTGTTGAAAATATAGAGGTTTCCGATGTGCAGCATGCTGGGTTATAATTTACATGGAACCAAAAACCGCAAGGTCAGGGTGGCTTACTTCGTAAGATTGATCGAGTTATGGCTAATTCGGAGTTTGGAGTATCTTTCGTGGGATCTCACGCTGTATTTAAGCCATATAGAATTTTGGATCATTCTCATGTTGTGCTTAATATTCCTACAGTTACGAAACCAAAACCAAGGTCGTTCAAGTTCTTCAATATTCTGACTCACAGTGACCGGTTTAAGGAGGTGGTTATGGAAGGGTGGTCGTTGCATGTTAGCGGGTTTTCTATGTTTAAAGTGACGCAAAAGCTTAAAAATCTTAAAAAGCCCCTTCGTAAGTTACTGATTGATAAAGGTAATATTCATGCTAATGTCACGAAGTTGCAGGAGCAACTTGATAAATTACAGGTTGCTTTGGATGCGGATCCTAACAATGGTGATTTGCGGGAATTAGAAGCTACGGCTGTTGGTTCTTTTAATCAGGCATTACTTATGGAGGAGCGTTTTTTTGAAGCAAAAGGCTAAAATTACTTGGATTAAGGAGGGGGATACGAATTTTGCATATTTCCATAAGGCTGTTAAACGCCGAATTAGTAGAAGTTGTATTGATGTTGTGACTAGATCAGATGGTACTGTTTGTGAGAATGATCAGGTGGCTGAGGCTTTTGTGGAGCATTATGAATCATTTCTTGGTCTAGCTGGGGACACGGGAGGTTTTAATACGATGGACTTGTTTCATACTCGGTCTTCTGAAGAGGTTGCGTTAGACATGGTTAGAGCTGTAACTAGTCAGGAGGTTAAACGTGCGATGTTTGATATGGGCAATGATAAATCGCCAGGTCCGGATGGGTACATCGCTGCATTTTTAAGGAGTCATGGGATATTGTTGCCAATGACGTGACTAATGCGGTTCGTGAATTTTTTTCTAATGGTAAACTTCTTAAGGAGGTAAACCATACAATTATTGCTCTTATACCCAAAATTAATGCCCCAAATAGGATTAATGATTATCATCCTATTTCTTGTTGTAATGTATTATTTAAATGCATTACTAAGATTATTGCTAATCGGATTAAGGGTAGTTTGAAGGACCTTGTGAGTCTAAACCAATCAGCGTTTGTTCCGGGGCATCATATTGCTGATAATATTCTTCTTACCCAAGAATTGATGCATAACTATCATTTGGATCACGGGGTTCCTCGTTGTGCATTTAAAGTGGATAATCATAAAGCTTATGATACTGTGGATTGGAATTTCCTTCGTGAGGTTCTTATTGGTTTTGGATTCCATCAACGTATGGTGGCTTGGATTATGGAATGTGTGTCCACGGCATCGTTTTCAATTAGCATCAATGGTTCACTTCATGGTTATTTTAAAGGTAGGAGAGGCCTTTGACAAGGGGACCCTCTTTCTCCTTATTTTTCACATTGATTATGGAGGTCTTAACGCTTATGCTCAAACGAAGGGTTCGGGATGCTGAGTCTTTCACGTTTCATAGATACTTTTCGAATATGGAATTGATTAATCTATGTTTTGCTGATGATTTGTTTTTGTTTACTCATGGAGATGTTAGTTCAGCTATGGTTATTAAGGAGGCCCTGGATGAGTATAAGCATGCTTCGGGGCTTACGCCTAGTCTTCCAAAGAGTACTGCATTTTTTTGCAATGTTTTGAATCATGTCAAACTTTCTATTCTTCAGGTTTTACCGTTTGAGGAGGGGCATCTTCCAGTAAAGTATTTGGGGGTTCCTCTGATTTCATCCCGTCTGATTATTAGAGATTGTCGTGAGCTAGTGGATAGGGTGCAAACTCGTGTGCAAGATTGGAAGAATAAAGCTTTATCAGCAGCAGACAGGCTGCAATTGGTTCATTTGTTATCGGTTCTATGCATGTTTACTGGGCTTCGGTCCTTGTGCTCCCTTCTCGTGTCTTGCTTGATATTGAGCAGATTATGCGTGGTTTCTTGTGGTGTCATGGAGATATGAAGAAGGTTAAGGCGAAAGTGGCTTGGGATGTGGTTTGTCTTCCTAAAGATGAAGGAGGTTTGGGTATTCGCCGATTGGATATCTTTAATAAGGCTCTAATGGTCTCGCATATTTGAAAGCTTTTAGTTCTCAAAGAATCTCTTTGGGTTAAGTGGATTTATGACGTGGGGATGGCGTAAAATTCTTCAACTGAGGCTTATCATTAGGGAATTTATTTGGTATAAGATTGGTGATGGGTCTAAGGTCTCGGTATGGTCGGATATTTGGTGTTCGGAGAGTCCGTTAACTAATACGATTTCATCTAGAGATATTCATCGTGCAAGCTTTAATTTCAATACGAAAGTTAATGATGTTATCCGAGATGGTCAGTGGTTAAGGCCTGGTTTCTTTAGAGGTAAATATGCCTTTCTTGATAATATTGTTATGCCAAATATTCGTGAGGGTGTATCGGACAACTTGCTATGGAGGAGTGACGGAAATGTTCTTAAACCATTTTCTGTTGCTAATGTGTGGTCTTCGATACGTCCGCGGGATTTAAAGGTGCCATGGTATGATCTTGTATGGTTTTCTTGTTGTATACCGAGGCATTCTTTTAACCTGTGGTTGGTGATTAAGCAAAAGATTAAGACGCAGGACAAGGTTTATTTGTGGTATGTGTCGGGCGCTTTGGCTACATCATGTCCGTTATGCGAAACGCAACTAGATTCCCATGATCACTTGTTTTTTGAGTGTTCTTTCTCGCAGCAGGTTTAGAACAGAGTTCGAATGGTTGCTGATTTTGGGTGCTCCAGTCCGCATTTCAGTCAAATTATGGCGCATATTCTTTTCTCTTTTTTTTGGGTAAAGGGGAATCCAAACCCCGGTAAAATATATTCCCAAAAATGTTGAAGTACAATGGAATTTAGCTGCAATGCTACATTAACCTCAAGCAAATGCCTAAACAACCACTACATCATATGATATGCCATATGATCCTACTAAACTATTACAAAACAAATAACACCAATAGGAAAGAACCACCTAAAGGTGCATGAACAATGTAAGTAAAACGTCATCACGGCTATCACTTGGAGCAAACATCAGGCTGACGAGAACCATGCTGATCATCAATCGATATGACTTCTTCAACCTCACTATCACTCTCATTAACCACATCTTCTTTGGTCTTAAAACCATCCTCCCAATCTGTACCATCATCCATCTTATCCCAAAGAGCACCAAAAGAGTTATGAGAACTCTTATCCTTAGCATTAGTCTTAGCTACAAAACTCGATGTTTTGTTATTCAAGAAACCCTTCTTAAGCATCGGAGCTGCCTTCTTAGGATTCTGACCCGTCACATTTGTTTTAGAGGATTCACCTCTCTCAACATTACGAAACTGAAGATTAAGGGCTGGTTTTGTTAATTTAATACCTGCAACTTGTGATTGCTTCTTCTTACCTTTATTCTTCTTGTTTTTGACCACCTCAAATCCATCATCCACCACATCCTTAGTAGCATGAGTAACCACTTCCTTGTGCACTTTCGAACACATATCACTAGTATGATCAAAGATCAAGCATGTAGAACATCTTGGAGGTCTCCATTCGTACTCAATATCAATAGTAACCAATGAATGACCTTTATCACGACCTTTAGGGACAACAATTACCATCAGATCCAATAACTCCATATCAGCTGAAACCTCAACGAGCGCTCGAGCATATGTACTTCGACCCCACGAGTTAACACCATATTACTCGTGTAGGAATCCAACATAATAGGTGTGTCAATTTGGGTCGTGATAAGACTAAGACCAACCTTCGAATAAGCAACAATCGGCACATGATGAAGCTTAACCCAAACTGGTGCTTTCTTAATCTCCGCCTTTTTCAAATCAGTAGTAGGCGACCAAATATTCAAGATCATGGGAACTGCCCTAATCAACCACGGGCCATTTCCAAGAACTCCTTCCATTCCTTCCTTCGTATTGAATTGGAAAAGGAAGAAATCCTCATGCAATTGAACGCGTATCAAACCAAACCGTGCCCATGTATTTTTAACATAGTTCTTCAATGGGCAAGGCGGAGGACTACTAGGAGCGTCGTCTCAAAGTTGATCTTGTCTGCAGCAGCGTATTTCATTTGCCAGGAAAGGAATTGGCGTTTGTTTAAATTGGTAATGAGGACGGTGGACCAAGTTTGTGAGTGCATTATTTCAACGGTTCGCTTGAAGATGCTTTTTTGCCGTTTCAAACAGTCTAGAGAGGGGACTCGGTTTACCCACCTTTTAAATTTACCCGAGTCTTATCTTATTTGATGTTTGTTTTTAGGTTTGTTGGTGTATGTACCATTAGGTGGTTTTTTCCTATTGGCGTCATTGGTTATGTAGTTCTCTAGATTCATATGGCATGTCATATGAATTAGTGGTTGTTCAAGCGTTGGCTTGAGGTTAATGTGACAATTCAGTCACATTCCATTGTACTTAACTGATTTTTTGGGATTAATATATTTTATCGGGGTTAAGTCCCTTTTCCCCAAAAAAAAATCTGGGATACATTTAAACTTCTTAGAGGCCTCTAAATTCCTAGTCATACCTTCAAAATTAACCTAGAAAAGTTAAAAACTATGTTATTTGCCAAACAAATACCAGCTGATGCCAAAACAACAGGAATTTGATCCAAAGATGTACTTTTTGAGCTCAAACAGTGAATTATGGCATGAAAAAGTAACTTTCATTATGGTGAAAACAAACCCTTAAAGAAAGTAAGACTCTCCCTACCACGCTGATATCCTATGGCTGCAAGGCCATCATGTATCTTAGTATTGGTCAACATACTAGTCACATAGATATTCCTATGATTAACCCTAGCTCTTATACAGGGTTGATTATGCCGTGTACCTACTACAACAATATTCCAAAATTGTTACACAGGAATAGAGACAATAGGACTTACAGTGAGCGCAAAATGTATGTGACTTCGAGATAAAAAGTCAAGAATCTGATGAAAACTAAGTGAATCATCATTTTAAGTGAGTGTTGCAACCTGATTGTGTTTAGAGATCACTTGTAGAGCAGCCATTAGTGTATTTTATTAACGAAGATTAGAACGAAGGAGGCAGGCTCATTTGGATTCTATTCGGTTGAAGTTGATTTCATTTCGCTTTAAGAAGTTGTCTGTCAGGTCGAGCTTGCTGCTTGACAAATGGAGGGTGCCGAGCTCTAGAGTTCTTCATGATGGGAGTGCCGGGTGAGGGTTGTACTCTTTTTTCCTTATCCAAGGTTTTTCCCATTAGGTTTTCTTTGGCAAGGTTTTTTAAGGAGGCAGGCTCATTTGGATATCATTTGCTCCTTTCGTGCTATTGGTGAAAGCTGAAGACATTGTGTGACTTCATTTTTGCATCTTGGTTTCTTTCTAGTTTACTTGCATTGTAGTTCTAGATTAGTTTGTGTTTATGCCATGACATAATCACGTGTTAACATGTTGCCTGTAGCATGTGGTTAATGTGGTATCGTAAGCCACATTCCTTTGTACTTCAACGTTTTTTTGGTTAATATATTTACCGGGGAAACCCTTTACCAAAAACAAAGATTAGAACGAAGGTTATAAAAAAGAGGTACAAAAATAAAAGATTAGGTCAATCAATTATGTAACTGGGATTAGTATTTATATGAATAACAACCCCAAGCGCGAAGAAACCGCCAATTTTACAAAAGAGACCGGTACAACGGTTATGTAGCGGTACATAGAACATATACGGTACTTCAATTTCGCCTAGCGGTACTTGGTTCCAAAACGGTACCTCAAAGATAAGACCGGTACTTGCATTCCACTATCATTGTAACCTCTTTGATCTTAATCTAATAACTTGTAAGCGCATCAAAAACAAAAACATACACTATACAATAAAAATAGCATAGGAATTGTACAGCTGTTACCTCCCTTTAACATATGCAACAGTTATTGGTTGAACATACCAATATGTGTTACCAAGAACTCAAATCTCTTAGTTTCAAACGCCTTGGTTAATAAATCAGCTACATTGTTATATGTATGGATCTTCAAAACCTGAATAAGCTTTTTATCATAAGCATCTCTTATAAAGTGATGTCGATCCCATCAAACACGAGAAAACCCGAAAAACATCAATGGCTGCCGAAAAATCCCCTTTTCTCATAACCTGATTTTCTTATTCCTTTAATCTGAATACCTTATAATGATGCTGTTTTCTCGATTAATCATTGATTATTCTTGAGTTAACAAAGTCCTTGTTTGGTTGATTGGTTTTAGGGTTAATTAAATTAGTTTTTATTTTACTTTTCTGTCGTCATTGCTTTGTGCGTTCACGGTTTATTTAACAAAGTCCTTTGTGCGTTCACGGTTGGTTATTGTCACATTATTGGTTGGTTTTTTAGTATCACGCGGTATAAATTGTGGTAGGGTGCGCTTGAATTGGTCGGCTGACATTGATTCAATTGTGGTCGGCTGACTTTAGTTTATTATAAATTGTGGTCGGCTGACATTGTGGTCGGCTGCCATTAGTTTATTATAAATTGAATTGGTCGGCTGACATTGATTTTAAAGTTCACGTGGTCGGACAATTGCGTTTGTTTATTATTAGTTGGTTCGTCTATGTCGCATTTATTAATTTTTAGGGTTGTTTTGTTGGGTTTCTTTTGGTTTATCGTAATCGATTGTAGGGTTTGGTTTTTTGTCGGATTGTTGAAGTTATGGTGGGTTCTAGTGCGACTAATGTCTCAAATCCTAATTCGGTTGTTGATACAGCAAATGGTGAACGAATTAATTTGAATGTAGGGTCAATAGAGGATGTTGAAAAACTGTTCTCAATCTCCCTCAATACGGTGGAAGTGATTAGTAGGTTTATGAATGATGTCCAGAATAACAAATATGAATTCTTGAAGCAAATGACTACTGAACAGTGGACAAAGACTCTTGATATCGTATGTGCACACCAAGTGGAGTTGGAGAGCAGTGTTAGAACACTAAAACGTCAACATATTAATGCTTCCAAAGAAGGTGTGCGTGATGATACTAGGGATCCGTCTATGAGCACTACTTTTGGACATGATGCTAGGGTTACACCAGATTTATCTAATATCACAATGCGTATGTCCTTGGATCAGCATAAAGAGGTGAGTGTCTCATCTCCTACGTTTAGTAAATTGGTTAATGATGAGCTATCGTTTGAGCAATTGGATATAAACCCTAATGAGAGGAGTGATGTATTTGACTCAAATATGGCTGATTTCACGTTTTCTAATCCAAGTGATCCAGTGATAGATGTCGAGGAAACTGTGAAGGAATGTCCTATTGTACAATCGGTGGATATTGGTGGTCCATCTAACTCCTAAGCTGCTGCTGCTAGTTCAAGCCAACAAGCTTCACCTGTTGCTCGTGTTAATATAGGTTCTGTCATATCTGAAAACAGGTTTGAGGGTGTTCAGGTATCTATTCCACGTAAAGTGGTTGAGAAGGTTAATACACGTTTTCATAATACGCTCTATGGATACTTTATTGGTAAACGAATGGCATTTCCAGTGGTTGAGTATTATGCTAAAACTAATTGGGCTAAATTTGGGTTAAAAAGGATCATGATGAATCCAATGGTTTCTTTTTCTTTCAATTTGATGCACAATCTGGTTATGAAGCTGTGTTGGAAGGTGGACCATGGATGATTCGTAATTCTCCCATTATTCTTAAAAGGTATACTATGAAGACTAGCCTTCGTAAAGAAGAATTTACCTGTATTCCTGTGTGGGTTAAACTTCATGATGTGCCTCTTCAAGTGTTTGAGGAAGAGGGTATTAGTCTGATTGCTACATATCTTGGTAAGCCTATTATGCTTGATTCTTTTACTAGTACTATGTGTAAAGAATCTTTGGGTCGTAGTAGTTTTGCTCGCTGTTTAATTGAAATTAAATCTGATTGTGATTAACATGAGACAATTACTATTGGTGTTCCTGATTTGGAGGGTGAGGGGTTTACTAAGGAAACTATTAAAGTTGAATATGAGTGGAAGCCGCCTAGATGCCCTACATGCAATATCTTTGGTCATACGGCTGAAACTTGTCCTAAACGTGTTATCCCTAAAGTGGCACCTAAAGTTATACATGAACAAGATGATGGATTTCAACAAGTTCGTAGTAGAAAGCATAACAACAAAGGAAAGCAAGGAAGCCAGATTCCGAGAGGTGTCCCGTTAAGCAAAGGCTTCAAGGTTGGTACTCCTTTTACTTTTAGTCCGAAGTCGTCTACTTCTGGTGCTCATATACATGATAACTCATCTAATCTTGGTAAGACTTCGAATGTATCTAAACGTGATAATAGCAAAGTTGACAGTGGTACCAAATCTGGGTTGCATACTAGTAGTTCAAATAAAGGTAAATATGTGATAAGTGGCGTTTCTACGTCGAATTCATTTGGGACTCTTTCAAGGGATATAGGTGACCTAAGTGGAGATGATGATGATGAGGAGGTTGAAAACATTTATGATGAATCTGCTAATCTTCTTAATTCTCAATCAGGGGCAAGCACTCCTGCCACGACTTTTTTAAATGTTGAGTATCGCCTCGTGGAATATAAAGGGTCTGAACCAATCCCCTAAAAGAATAGAGGTTCGTCAGGTTATTAATGAAAATAATCTGAGTGTTTGTGCTATCTTGGAGTCTCATGTTGATGCTTCAGGTGTTTATGATATGTGTCGTAAGATTTTTAGCAGATGGAAGTGGACGTCAAATGGTGGTTTGTGTCCTAAAGGGACACGTATAATTCTTGGCTGGAATGATGATAATGTGGATGTTATGGTGTTGTCTCAAACAAGTCAAGTTATGCATTGTCAGGTTAAAACGCTTATGGATAACCGTACTTTGTTCTGCTCTTTCGTTTATGCTGATAACTACTATATCCATCGGCGTGTTCTTTGGAATAATTTGATTGCTCATGCTACTTTTATGCGGAATAAGCCATGGGCTGTTTTGGGTGATTTTAATGCTGCTCTTAATATTGAGGATCACTCATGCGGCGGCTATACTCCTAATATTGCCATGCGGGAATTCAAGGAGTGTGTTAATCTTATGGAAGTTATGGACGTTAATGCTACAGGTTTACATTTTACTTGGAATGTGAAACCACAGGGTGATGATGGTATTCTCAAAAAGATTGATCGGATTATGTCTAACATTAAGTTTCTTGATGAGTTTCCAGGTTGTTTTGCAATATTCCAACCTTATAGGATTTCTGACCATTCTCCTTGTGTGTTACGAATCCCTACAATTAGCAAACCTAAGCCTAAACCTTTTAAATTCAGTAATTTTCTTGTACATAAGGAGGGTTTTCATGCAGTGGTAGCTAATGGATGGTTGGCTAATGTTCATGGTTGTGCTATGTTTAGGCTTGCTAAACGCTTAAAAGGGTTAAAGGCTCCGTTTCGTAAACTGTTGTTTGAACATGGTAATCTTCATGATCGTGTTACTAGACTACGTGTGGAATTAGATGCTGTTCAACAAGCCCTTGATAGAGACCCATCCAATGTGCTGTTGAAAGAAGAGCATGCTCATTATCTAGTTGATTTTAAGGAAGCTTCTCTTGATGAGGAACGCTTTTTACGTCAGAAATCTAAAATTGAATGGCTTGATGCAGGTGATTCAAATACGGCTTATTTTCATAACTCGGTTAAGGGTAGGGCCGCTCGTAATCGTATTGAAATGGTTCGTGATTCTCATAATGTGCTTCATGATGGAGATGTTGTGCCTGGAGCTTTCGTTGCTCATTACGAGCAGTTTCTTGGTCAGGCAAGTGTTTCAGGTTCTTTTAATACGTCTGATTTGTTTGTTCGAAAGCTTGGTGCCCAGAAATCTGCCCATATGCTTAGAGTCATCTCTTATTCTGAAATTAAAGTGCGTTATTCTCCATGAGTGATGATAAAGCGCCTGGGCCGGATGGTTTTACTGCTGCGTTATTTAAGAAGTCTTGGGATATTGTGGGTGATGAGTTTACATGTGCTATTCGGGAGTTTTTCTCTAATGGAAAACTTCTTAAAGAGGTTAATCATACTATTATTGCTCTTATCCCTAAGGTTTCTGTTCCAAATAAGATTACTGATTATCGCCCCATCTCTTGTTGTAATGTTATTTTCAAATGCATTAGTAAAATAATTGCTAACCGTGTTAAAGGGTATTTGAGCGATTTGGTTAATATTAATCAGTCTGCTTTTGTTCCGGGGTGTAGGATCTCGAATAACATCTTATTGATGCAAGAGCTGATGAGGAATTACCACAGAAACTTTGGTCCTCCAAGATGTGCTTTTAAGGCGGATATTCAGAAAGCTTACGATATGGTGGACTGGCAGTTTCTGCGTAACATTCTAATTGGTTTTGGATTCCATCATTTAATGGTTGATTGGATTATGACGTGTGTTTCTACTACTTCATATTCCATTTGCATAAATGATAATTTATATGGCTGGTTTCAAGGAAAAAGAGGTCTCAGGCAAGGTGATCCGTTATCTCCATATCTTTTCACGTTGATCATGGAGATCCTTTCACTTATGTTGCAGCGGAGGGTTCTTAATGCAGAGGTTTTTTATTTTCATCACCGTTGTGAGCAGCAACATATTATCAACCTTTGTTTTGTAGATGATCTTTTCTTGTTTGCTAAGGGTCACTTGGACTCTGTGCAGGTTATTATGGATGAGTTGGAGGAATTTAAGATAGCTTCAGGTTTTGTTCCAAGTATCCCTGAGAGTACAATGTTCTTCTGTAATGTAGCTACTGCTGTTAAAAGTAGTATTTTACATATCATGCCATTTGCTGAAGCCGAGTTACCTGTCAGATATCTTGGTGTTCCTCTCATTTCGTCCAGGCTTCTATATAGGGATTGTAAAGTCCTTGTTGAAAAACTTGAGAGTAGAGTTAATGATTGGCGCAATAAATTTCTTTCTTTAGTAGGAAGACTCTAGTTAGTTCGTTCAGTTCTTTCATCTATGCATATCTACTGGGCGTCTGTCTTTATTTTACCTGTTCGGATTATTCATGATTTGGAACAGCTTATGAGAGGCTTCTTATGGTGTCAAGGTGAAATGAAGAAAGGTAAGGCTAAAGTTGCTTAGGACTCTGTTTGTACTCCATTTTATGAAGGTGGACTTGGTATTCGTAAGCTTTCTGATTTTAATACTGCTTTAATGGTTTCTCATATCTGGTGTCTTCTCACTCGTAAAGAGTATTTATGGGTTAAATGGATTTATTCTTACAAGTTAAAGGATCGAAGTTTCTGGGACGTTCCATGTATAGGTGATATGAGTTGGGGCTGGAGAAAACTTCTACAGATTAGACCACGCATTCGTAAATTTATTTGGTACAAGATTAATAATGGTAGATTGGCTTCTATGTGGTTTGACAAATGGGCAGATTTATGTCCGTTACGGGACGTTCTTACGTTTCGAAGTATTACAAGATCGGGGCTCTCTCTATCTAATAAGGTAAGGGATCTTATTACTGATGGTATTTGGCAGTGGCCGCAGGATTGGTATGCTAGATTTCCGAACATTGTCACTATCCCGGTCCCTGTTATTAATGATGCTCAGGATGATGATTTGATGTGGCGGGATATAAATGGGGTTCTACATCCTTTTTCAGTTTCTTTAGCTTGGGACTCCATTCGGGATAGGGCTTTGATGGTTGATTGGTATCATGCTGTTTGGTTTGCTCATTGTATTCCTCGTCACTCTATCCACTTGTGGTTAGTGGTTTAAAGAAAATTAAAGACACAAGATCGGCTTAGGCAATGGGATGTTGGCCCTATGGTGGATCTAAGCCTTCTACGATGTTCGTTGTGTAAATTGGTGTCGGATTCTCATGACCATCTTTTCTTTGAATGTTCTTATTCTATGCAGGTTTGGTCTAAGGTTCGGGGCCTATGTGATATGGATAGCATCCCCCCTCGGATTGATGATATTTTAGCCTATGTTATTCCAATTTCTAAGGGAAAGTCTTGTCCTAGCATCCTTGCCCGTCTTGTGTTGGCTGCTACTGCGTACTTTATATGGATGGAACGTAATTCAAGACTTTTCAAGAAAAAGCTGTTGGCCGTTGATCAGATTGTTCAGCTTATTTGTGATACTATTTGGTTGAAGTTGATTTCATTTCGTTTTAAGAAGTTGTCCGCCAGGTCGAGTTTGCTGCTTGAAAAATGGAGGGTGCCGAGCTCTAGAGTTCTTCATGATGGGAGTGCCGGGTGAGGGTTGTACTCTTTTTTCCTTTTCCAAGGTTTTTCCCACTGGGTTTTCTTTGGCAAGGTTTTTTAAGGAGGCAGGCTCATTTGGACATCATTTGCTCCTTTCGTGCTGTTGGTGGAAGCTGAAGACAATGTGTGACTTCATGTTTGCATCTTGGTTTCTTTCTAGTTTACTTGCATTGTAGTTCTAGATTAGTTTGTGTTTATGCCATGACATAATCACGTGTTAACATGCTGCCTGTAGCATGCGGTTAATGTGGTATCTTAACCACATTCCTTTGTACTTCAATGCTTTTTTGGTTAATATATTTACCGGGGAAACCCTTTACCAAAAAAAAATAAAGTGATGTCTTATTTCAATATGTTTGGTTTTGGAGTGAAAGATTGGATTTTTGACAATGCATATAGTACTTTCATTATCAATATAGATTTTGGTGTTCATGAAGTTCAAACCATAATCTAACAACTGATTTTGAATCCAAAGTACTTGTCCATAACAATGAGCAGCAGCTACATATTCAGCTTCAGTTGTAGAAGTAGAAACAACAGTTTGCTTCTCACACTGCCATGATATGAGTCTTCTGCCTAGGAATTGTTTTTTTGGTAAAAGGGTTTTGACCCCGGTAAAAAGATCCAAACAAAGCGTTGAAGTACAAGGAATGTGGCTGAAATACCACATTAACCGCAAGCTACAGGCAGCTTGTTAAACAAAATGTTTACGACAGGCCATAAACATTAACTAGTCTAGAATGCTGGAAAACTAGACAAAAACCAAGACGATAACATAAAGTTACGAGGAAAATAATAAAATATCAACATGGGATCAGCCAGTGGGAGTGCTTGCCCCAATATGAGTATTGAGAAGATTCACCGATTCATCAAAGACGACCTCGACTCCCTCCTCCTCCTCATTATCTTCCTCGCTTACTTGAGCCCCTTCGTCAATACCAGGCATGGACAAAGATGAAAATTTATTAGATGTAGAAACACTGCTCATTTGAGCTTTAGCCTTGTTCGGACCATTAAGATTGCTGGACTGCTGCAACTGACCAGATTTAGTATGCAACTTACTACTATTATCAGCACTCGTACTTGTATTATCCAAGTGAGTTTTTGGGCGAAAAACAACCGTCTTACCTGCTTGGAAACCCTTGCTCAATGGAACACCTCTCGGAACTTGATTCCCTAAATTACCTTTGTACTTCTTCCTCTTGCTTTGCACTTGTTGGAACCCATCTGTATCAACATGAGTTGTCACTTTTTCAACCGTTATAGGTTTAACATTTTTCGGACAAGAATCACCGGAATGACCAAAAATATTACAAGTATGACATCTAGGCGGTTTCCATTCGTATTCAACTCGAATTAACTCCTTAGTACAACCAGAGCCTTCAAGATCAGGGACACCAATAGTAACGTTATCTATAAACTCCGAATCAGCATTCATCTCAATAAGACAACGAGCAAAACTACAACGACCCGAAGACTCTTTGCACATAGTATCAGTATAATTATCCATCATAATAAGCTTACCAAGAAACGAAGCAATTAAACTAATACCTTCCTCTTCAAATACCTGTAGCGGGACATCATGAAACTTAACCCATACCGGAATACGAGTTAGTTCCTCCTTTAGAAGATTCGTTTTCATAGTCCATTTCTTAAGAAAAATTGGTGAATTACGAACCATCCACGGACCACCTTCCAGAACCGCATTAAGACCCTCACTAGATCCAAATTGAAAAAAGAAAAAACCTTTCTCATTCATCATGATACGCTTAAGACCATGTTTTGCCCAGTTATTCTTAGCAAAATACTTAACCACAGGGAATGCAATCCTTTTACCAAGAAAGTAACCATATAAAGTGTTATGGTAGCGAGCATTTACTGTTTCAACAACCTTCCTAGGAATAGAGATATTAACCCCTTCATAGACATTTTCAGAATTAAACGAAGAAGAGACTGCATTAATACCTCCATTAGTAGACGTAACCATATCACCTTCAAATCTGCAAAGTAACATCAGAATTTCTTTAGCAAGATCAGGTGAGATCAATTCCCACAACGGATGTTTCTTCATACTTAATTCATGCATAAATTCACTCGCGTCAGCAAACGTGCGAATCGTTACACCAAATAATTTCAAAACCGCATGTAGATTACACAATTGCATACCATTAATGGTAGCAGCCTTAGCTTCAAGGTCTGTTTCCTTAGCCATTTGTGCAGAGTGTGCACTCGAACCACCTGAACTGAGTGAAGAAGTGCTGCTAGTTAAATTCTTATGGCGTTCACACAAAGCTTTATAATAAAGCATAGTGGTCTCCTTAGGTAAAGTAGACCATTTAGGAAATTTGTTTGCCTTCACACCATTTGCAAACACTTCAATGTCACGCACAGTATTCAAAGGAATAGAAAACAAATTAGATATCTCCTCTAGCGTTACTAAAACCTCAAGAGTAGACACCTTAACCACATCCATCCAACCTGTAAATAATGGCTTATCACTTTCATTACTCGAATCCACCATAGCTTCAACAAATCGATCAAACAAACCACTAAATAATAAACCAACACTCTCGTATTTAATGCGCAGCTCTAAACCAAAACCCTAACACTAGCAATAATAATACTGCAATGACAAGTCAGCCGCACTATCTTAAATATTAAGGTCAGCCGCTATTAAGTGGGGACAACCGACCTATTAGGAATAAAATACTACAAAGATATGGAACCAACTAATGCGCAATTGATTCTTAAACTTAAAGGTCAGCCGACAATGGGGTAGGGATCACCCCACAAGATGTCAGCCGCCAATGTCAAAGGTCAATAATTATTTAATGTCAGCCGACCAAAGCATGAAATCATCCAACAATTAATAGCGAATGAAGTTTATTGCTAATAAGTTCAGCCGCCAAGCAAACAATTACTAGCGAATGAAGTAATTATTAGGTCAGCCGACAATTACTAGCGAATGGAGTAATTATTGCAAATGATTAATAATGCACAGTAAACAGCAACCCGAAACCCTAAAAACAATAAAGCGACACACTATGAAACAATCAAGACGAATTTACTTTGTCAAGGTAGCACCAACGACTAAAATAAAGACAATAAACCACCGACGATAGAGACAAACAATCGCACAAGAATGACAGCCAAAAAACGAATAATAAAACCAACTTAATTTACCCTAAAATCAATCAACCAAATAAAGACTTTGTTAACTCAAGAATAATCAGTGATTATTCGAGAAACCAGCATCATTATAAGGTATTCGGATTAAAGGAAAAAAAAATTAGGTTATGAGAAGAAGGGATTTTTTGGCAGCCATTGATGTTTTTTAAGGTTTTTTTTTTCTGCCTAGGAATTGACAACCTCCTGTTGTGGATTTCCTATCATGATTAGCTCCAGTATAATCACTGTCTGAATAAGCTTCTAAGTCAAAAGTAGCATCTAGGATACCATAAACTTAAGTTAGGTTGTCCTTTAAGATACTTGAAAATCCTTTTCACGGCATGTAGATGTAAAACCTTTGGATTAACTTGAAACCTTGAACAAGCACACACAACAAACATAATATCTAGCCTTGAAGCAGTAAGGTACATCAATGAACCAATCATTGATCTATACAAATGAAGATCAACATATTCACCATGTTCATCTTTTGATAGAGACTTCTTGTCTTCAAAAGGTGTACTTGTACTTCTTGTATCCATACTTGAAAATTTCTTCAAGATTTCAGCTACATACTTATCTTGGCTGATAAATATCCCATCTTTCCTTTGTTTGACCTGAAGTCGTAAAAAGAAAGTAAGTTCTCCCATAGAACTCATCTAAAATCTTCCTTTATTAAAGCTTCAAACTCATCACACCATAACGTTTTGGTTGAACCAAAAATGATGTCATCAACATACACCTGGACTAAGATAATATCCTTAGCATTCTTCTTGATGAAAAAGAGTCTTGTCAATGGTCCCTCTCATATATCCATGTTCCAAAACAAAATTGGACATAGTCGCATACCAAGCTCTAGGAGCCTGATGAAGACCATAAAGAGCTTTAATAACTTTGTAGACTCCTTTGAGATAGTTCCATAATGAAAAGCACTTTTCACATCTATTTGATAGACTATAAATCCCATATATGATGCAAAGGCCAAATATATCCTAATGGCTTCTATTCTTGCCACTGGTGCAAAAACCTCATCATAGTATATCCCTTCTTCCTTTCTATAGCCTTGAGCAACAAACCTGGCCTTGTGTCTCACAACAACACCTCTTTCATCCTTTTTTTCCTAAATACCCAACTAGTACCAATTACTCTCTTTCCAGAAGGGAGATCCACAAGAATCCAAACCTTTTGTAATTCAAATTGCATTAGCTCTTCATGCATGGCATCTACCCAAATTTCTTCATCAAGAGCTTGAGAGATATTCTTAGGCTCTACTTGTGATAAGAAACAAGCAAACAAATAATGTTGAGTATCTTTATGATTTGTTCTCTGTTGTTGTTTGACATAACTCACAAGTGCATGAGTTTCAGCACTAGCTTGGATTTGTCTTCTGGTTTGCACAACTGACTTTGGGTCTCTAATGATTTGAGCTATAGGATGGTTGTTGTTGACTTTATGAGTGGGAATAGGACTAACTGGTATTTCAGATTCCAAGTTATTGAAATCAGTCATTGCACCCTGCTCATCATAGGAAGCATTTGAGATGATTCCTTCCTTTGGACTAGTATAAGCATCTTCATTATTCATTTCTTGAAAAATATCTTCTAGTGAATCAACATATTTTATAGAAACTATCTTAGCAATACTTGCAGATGAAGTACCACTAGATTGCAAATGTCCTGTTGAGCTTTATGACTCCAAGGGTTCTTCTCTTGAATGCTTATCACTTGATCTAGCATTCTTTTCTTGATCCATAAGCCTCTGGATTTCATCATGTGAGGCTTGATCATCATTTGGTATCACTGGTTGCATATGTTGTGGGCTAACAACTGTTTGTGAGACAGTAGGCAAATGTGGTACATAGAGATGAACATCCTCATCATCTTGAGAGTCTAATGAAGAAGGACTTTCCCTATGAGTACCTGAGCTAGTTGCACTAGTCTCTTTACCTGCATTGTTAGTTTAACAGTCTTGTTGCATAGAATAGTAATTCATGGAGTTAGTTAGATAATCCAAATCAAACATCCAAGCATAACCTATTTCTGGGACATTGGGCTTATTCACTAAGAAATTGACATGGACATTTTCCTCAACTTTTCCTGATGTCAAATTAAAGATTCTATATGCCCTGCTTTACAAAGAATATCCTACTAGATATCCTGGATCAGAATTTCCATCAAACTTACCCAACTGATCAAGAGTATTTAAAATAGACACATGACACCCAAAAGGTTTTAAATGACTTACTGTTGGCTTGACACCAGTCAAAAGTTCATAAGGTGTTTTATTTTGAGGCTTGGTCACTAAAACTCTATTTAGAACATAACATGTAGTGTTGATTGCTTCTGCCCAAAAGTGTTTGGCAAAAGAGAATCAGCCATCAAAGTTCTAGCAGCCTCAGTTAATATCCTATTTTTCCTCTCAGCTACTCCATTTTGTTGTGGAGTCCTAGGATTACTAAATTGTCTCTTGATCCCCTTAGACCTACAAAATTCATCAAATTCAGCGTTCTTAAATTCTGTCCCGTTATGTGTTCTAATGACTAAGACTTGTTTAGTGAACTGTTTCTCAACTAAGGTGACAAAGTCTTTAAGTAATTCATTGGTTTCACTTTTAATCTTTAAAAAGAAAACCCAAATGAATCTACTATAATCATCAGTTATATATAGGCAAAAGGTCTTGTGACTAATGCTCCTAACAGGAACTGGACCAAACAGATCCATATGTATGAGTTGCAAAGGCTTAGTCACAGAATTGACAGTCTTGGTCTTCCAAGAGGTTCTATGTTGTTTTCCTTTTTGAAAAGCAGTATATGTGAGATCATTTTGAAAAGATTTGGTAGGTAACCCTCTAATCAAATTTCACTTAACAAGTTTGTTTAGTTCTTAAAATTCACATAACCTAACCTCCTATGCCATAAATTAGGCTCATCATTAGAAGCTTTAGCTAACAAGCATGTAATACCACTTGTTAGAGTAATAGTATGAAGGTTAAAGGTATACATATTTTCTTTCCTGGGTACTTTAAGTAGTACTTAAGATTCCTTAGGCATCTCAATGTCTTTGGAGAGTACCAAGGAGTCTGTATCTGTAAAGAGTACCTTGTTCTTCTTATCATACATTTGTGATGCAGAGAAAAGATTGAACTCATTCGATTCTTTAACAAAGAACACATCTTCAAACTCCAATCTTCGTGTGTTGATTTTTCCTTTGCGAGTAATCCTGCGTTTACTTCCACCAAAGGCTACTGGTCCACCTTTGAATTCTTCAAATTCAACAAGGAAATCTTTGTTCCCTGTCCTGTGCCTTGAGCATCCACTATCAACTATGCCTTTATCTTTCAATTCATTAATCAGATGCTCCTGCACATACACAAAACACATTAGTGTTTAATAGGGACCCAAGCCACATTTGGATAAGATCTTGTGGGACCTACATACTTAATTGTTTTATAAGAAATTTTACCAGTAAGACTACAAACACTCTTATATTTAATTGTTCCAGATATGTTATAAAAAAACATAATGTGATTTTATGTTCTTAGACTTTCTAGGCTTAAATACTGTTTTGGCAGTACTTGGTGGAACAAGTGACTTTTGTCCTTTAGGAACCCACACTTGCATTGGTTTTTCATAAGGCTTACTTCTGGGTGACTTAACAATCTTAAATAGACTTCTAGAAGTTTTGTTAAACTTTGATTTTCTAGATGGAAGACCAACGGTACTTGTATTAGTTCTAGCAGTACTTGCAGATTTTGATATGCCGGTATTTGAAGATCTTAACTTTAAAGGTACTAGACCTTGTTTCATAAGTACTGCTCTAGGTACAAAGTCCTTACTGGTTTGAGGGTAACTGATCTTATTGGACTTATTTTGCTTATTTACCCTCTGAGCATGACCCTACTTAGGTTTGTCATCTGTTGGTCCCAACTACCTTTTTCTCTATGTAGTTTTCTCATGCCCTTTTATTGTGACCTTTTGTTTACCAATTTTATCTTCATGCACAATACAATCTCTGATAAAAATGACTTAAACTACCACACACATAACATCCTCTTCTTTTCAAAGAAGATCCAAAAGGTTGTTCTGACTTAGTGTTTTTAAAACCTAGCCCACCCCTTTTGATACTACCATGATGTTTTGCATTGCCATTCATTGCCTTACTAGAAGATTTAACCTGCTTGGGAGCAGAACTAGTTGTAGGCACATGTCTTTCAGGTGCAAATGTGTTCATCAAAGGTGGATATACAACCTTTTTGGTCACAACTGGTTCATCTTGGGTCAAAGTACTAAAGTTTGATTCAAAATAATAATAAAATAATATGAAAAATCCAAAATTTATAAAAAAGTCTAAAAATTTGCAAACTAGTTTAATTTAACCTAATAAACACAGAAATAAAGTTGAAATTACAAAATACCCTTAATGGGCCTTCAAATGGGCCAAAGTCCAAAACAGACCCTTATTGGGCCAAAATAAGCCCAATAAGAAAAATGTTTATAAAAATGGCCCAAAAGCTCCTATCTGACTCAAAATTTGATTTTAAACACAAAACTCTGAAGGCCCAAAAGCTGAAAAGGAGTATAAGCTAGCTTATTTCAAAGTAGCTTATTCTCAATGGGCTTTTTGGCCCATTAAGCTATAAGCTGATGCCATAAGCTCAAATTAGACACACAAGCTTCTTTTGAGTTACTTAAGAGTTCTGTAAAAAGAAATTTGAAATAAGCACAAGGAATAAGACTGAAAAAGCAATAAGCTATCTTCACAAAACGACAAAATAGTCGTTTTCGAGTTCTAGGCCACCCCAAGAGCTGATTCAAGTTTCAAAAGCTTTTAAATGACTTAACTAAGCTTAATCAACAAAAAGTTTTCAAATAAGCCCACTCAATAAGCTGGAATAAGCAAATAAGCACTTAATTAAAAGTCAACTTTATGAGTTTTCTAGCAAAAAGTCAAAGTCAAGGTCTGATAAGCTCCAGTTCAAACAAATGGGTCAAATGATGAAGATTGATCACAAAAAGTAAGTTGTTGCAGGCCTGGATAAGCCAATATGGCTTATTAATAAGCTAACTGAAAATTAACACTAGCATGGGCTAGTTTTGGTGTCTGAGCAGTGGAAACTTTTTCCACTGCTTGACTTGTTTGACTATTTGTCTTTAGTGACTTTTTTGTGGATTCAAGTTTAAAAAAGGCACCCAAATGATCAGTTAATCATAAGGAGTCAATAGTAATCACAAAAACACAATCACAATCAGCCAATTAGTACAGTTAATTCAAAACATCACCAGATCTAGCCCATACATGAACAAATAAGCAGTTAAGCACTTATAAGCTCATTTAGCAAATTTCAGCCAACCAAATTGCACCAAAAGCATACACAAGCTATAATAAACTTGAATGAACAAGTTTAAACAGGTTTCATGCAATGATTCAAAGCCTAAATCAAGATTCAAGCACAATAAGGTTACTGATGAACACTAACACAAGCAGATTTTTAATTTGTTGATGTACTTGACCAACAAGCCAAATTCAAACACTCAGATCTATCACATATGTTGTATTATCAATGATTTAACAACTTTTAACCCTAAGCATGCATATATTCTAGATATTTCCAAAATCTTAGGTCAAAATTAGTCAAATTCAATGAGATATAGCACAATGTTTGATTCAAAGGTTTAAGCCCAATAACTTGCAGCAAATAGCACTCAACCAAGTAGATAACAGATACAAAGCACAAACAACACTTTTCAACAACACAATAACACACTATGACTTACCGGGGTATGAATTCCCTTTTACCCAAAAAAAATAACACACTATGATTCACAACAGGTTAACCCAAACACCCCTTTAAATTTTCAAATCAAAATTTTCAAATCAAAAGTGTATTGCAAGGTTACCCAAGCCCAAATTAACACAATAACAGATGTAATATGCAGATTTTAGCAAGATTAAGCCACAAATTTCACAAGAACACAAGAAACACACAAATATCACAAATATCCAACTTTTTATCAGATTTTGAGATTAAGGGTGCAAACCTCATGGATGTACATCCACACCCACGAATTTTGAGCTTATGTGCTAGCAAGAACAAGCACAAGCTTCCACAATAAAGCCTGCTAAGATTCAACAAAGTTAGAAGCAAATTATAAAAAAATCAGAAAAGTGACCAAGCCTTGATTAATGCAACTCTTGTACCCCACACTTGATTATCCCCAAGTTATAAGCTTCACAACACCTTGATATCACAATAGGATGCTATGATCAGCTTTATAGCCCAAGAATTCCAAGGTGTACCAAGAAACTTAGCAAAATATCAAGCTATAGGAAAATGTGCAAACTTTTGCACAATCCTTTGAAAACAGGTTTTAAGATTAAAGATTAGTAAACAAAGAACAATAACAAGCAGATATACTGATTGGCACTTGAGCTTTCTCCACAATATCAAACACATTTCATTAAACTGAATATATGATTTACAGAAAAGTGAACAAGGAAAATTCAAGAGCAAACTGAAATGTAATGAGTCCTATGCCTTTTATAGGCTACAAATGTTAACTAAGATGCATAAAAACGTAAACCCTAATGGTGTAGAAGCCCAAAAATGCCCTTGTGAAGTTTGAACTTTGGAGAATCATGTGACTTGTTCTTGGCAGTTTGTGGAGGTGGCATGTGTTGGAATTGCATCCAATGGCTTCAAATAAGCTTAGAAAGTAAGCTGAAATGTGGGGCGTTGGATTCTCTTGGCTTCTTTGTCTTCTTCCTTAAACGTGTAGCAGGGGAGTCACAAGGGGACAAATGGGGTGATGTGGCAAGTTATTTAAGAGTTGGGTTATGATTAAGGATACCTTAATCATAAATCTGGAGCAGTTGATGGCTTAATTTCAACACAATTAGGAAAGCCTAATTAGTGTTCATATGCGAATAGTAAGGGTTTAATCTGGTTTTGTTTTTGAAAAGATGTTAAGCGCCTTTTTTAATAAACTAATCCAGATTAGTTAAGGTTAGTTATGGGTGGGAAATGAGGTGGCACAATGGGGAGTTCTGATTGGTTTAGGGGAGTTAGTGGGACAGGTGTCAAGCTCCCATTAGTCTAGGTAAGGTTTGATGTCAGCCAAGAATAACCCTCAATCTTTCCACTTCTTTTTATTTGCAAATAAAGCTATCAAATCCGGATTTCCTTTGTATATGAAGTTTCCAACTTCATACTTTTGCCCCAAAATGTTTTATAAAATGATTTCAGGGGTATTTCTTGCCAATTCTTGATTCTTGAAGGGCTGTTTTGGCATTTTCTTCATTGATAATGGTCTTGACTTGTTTGTTTGACTTTTTGGAGGACTGAATTTGCCAAGTCATGATTAATGAGGGACCATTTTTGCCATTTCTTCAAAGTCAAGGGTCCTTTTGGTAATTTGACATATTTAAAGGACCAAACTTGTAATTTCTTGTAACTTGAAGTTCTTCATGGTATGTCTGACTTTGAGGAGGATAATTATTGACAATTTAGTTTTGTTGAGGGACTAAAATTGCCAATTCTTCAAAGTGGAGGGCCCTTTTTGCAATATTGACAAATTTTAGGGACCAATCTTGTAATTATGAAGATATAAGGGTATAAAGTGTCATTTCTTCAATATTGGAGGACCCTTCTTCATAAATATTCAAATCTTCAAGGGTTTTCTTTGGAAAATCTTAATTAGGGCTTGGTTCAATGTGCGGCTTCATTTCCCGTGTTCGTTTTTGCATGATTCTTATGATCTTTTGTCATTTTCTCAATATCCGTACCTAAAATACACAAGCAACAAACACAACCAAATATTTGGCCAATTTCATGATATTTTATGCATTTAAAGCCCTTTTTGGACGATGAGACTATGTATAAAAGCAGTCTCATCACTCCCCCATACTAAACCATTGTCATGCCCTCACGCAATGCTAGAATAAAGTATCGTAGCACCTCCAAAATTCATTTTTATGCACTTTTATTGAACGATAAACTAGCTATACTACTACTATTGCTACTACTACTTGCGTTTTTAGACATAATGTATGATTTTCATCGCAAAATGGGACGTTTAGGTTCATAGAACAAGAATACGTGATGATGACGTATAGTCCCCAACCGGGTCACGAACCCGGCCCACGGGTACTACCCGTATCCGGCCCGTCACAGATGGGTGGAATAATGTCATTCAGGCTTATGGGCTTGGATGAACAGTAACCGCACACATGTGTGCGGCCCACGGCCCGGTGTGGCCGACATGGCCGACATAGGGTTAGACAGAATAATATTCTGTCTAGGAATATCTTTATCCCAATGGAAGAGGATATTCACTACCAGAATTAGAAGATAACAATCATTCTAATTCTGGTGGTTATCTCTTCCTTGGGGCCGAAGCATCAGTGAAAGCCCATTAGGGTTTTCACTGCCTATAAAAGGAACCCTCAAGGGTTCCACAAAGGTATTACGACATATACTCTAAACTCACATAAACCCTAAATCGATTACTTACTCTCACGCCAGAGTCTAATCGTGGGAAACATTCCCACGGTAAGCCTAACGCGTGCTGTTTAGTGTGCAGGATCCCAACCAAACGATTCACTTGGTGCAGGAGCCGGAGCCCAGCCAACCCGAATTAAGCCTAATTCGGGTCTAGCAAGGATCAACCAACTTTTGCATCAACAAGTTGGCGCCATCCGTGTGACCCTTACACTAAGCTAGAACAAAACCTCATCTTGAATTTCCATTGACGAAGGGGCATCCGCAAGCTAACCCCAGGAATGCGAATCCCGGGAACCGGAAGTCCCAAGGGGAAGGAATTCTCATCCCCAATCAATCACCCAGCCGCCTTGCAGGCGGGCCTGGTAACCGTGGCGTTTTTCAGTCCCTGGGGGCGACGAGCACGATCTCCATGACACCCCCACCTACCTCAACCCTGGATAACCCTGACCCAGGGAGTGCGCTAAACCCTCCTAACAAGGAACCGCGCAGACCCTCGACGGAGGAAGAAGTGGAAGTCCTACCACTCAGTGAGGAGGATCTTACTCGAGTTCTCACGCAGAACTTCGATAGGATCGTCCCGGGGATCGCATCAAGGTTGAATCTGGGGAGGAACCTCCAGTCCAGACTCAACTTTGGTGACACCGGACCAATCACCTCCTCCCAAAATCAGAGGAAAAGGAGAGCGCGACCTCAGGAACAGGGCACCTTTGAGGAAACTCCTCAACCCCGGAATGTGTTTGAGCGCATAGGAGATCGCCTCATGCAGGAACTAATGCAGTCACGAGAGGGAGAAAAATCGGATGGCTCACCCGAACGACCAGATCGAGAGCTGGCCAGAACCGCACGTCGCCCGAGTGTGTGGGACAGGATGAACACTGGGAAAAAGGCTCCTGGTTCGTCCCAAAAAAGTGGTCCCTATTCAAAGGATGGGGCACCACCGCCGTCCCCGGACCCGTCCGGAGAGGACTCAGATAACCATCCGCCTAAGCGTCGCCGGCCTAGGCGCACCCCTCCACCACCACCAAACAATGATGAGTATTATGGTGGCCCTTACTATCGAGATGCGGAAGCGGATGATCTTTCGCATCCATGGTGTGAACCATGGGATGACCCTAGGATCACCCGGCCATGGGCGGATCCCAGGGAAGACCCGTTCACCCTCCGCATACGGAACTATTCTGAGGACACCAAACGTCGCATGCCGGCGTGTATCAAGACTTATGATGGGTCCGGTGATCCGGTGGATCACCTTAAAATATTTGATACGCAGGCTAAAATTGAGCGATGGCCCATGCCTATATGGTGCCAAATGTTCAATTCGACCTTGATCGGAAATGCCCGTGACTGGTTTGAGGCACTCCCTCCACGGAGCATTGATAGTTTCACGGAACTACGCACTGCGTTTGAGAACAATTATACTCAAAGGAAGAAGTATAATAGGGATCCGGTCTCATTTGGCAACTGTCAAGCAACGGCCGGGGGAGTCCACAGAAGCCTTCACTGAACGCTTCAATGATGAGTGCACGCGCACAAGAACCATGCCGGAGCTCCTGAAAATCTCTGACTACATGTACGCCATAACCGACAGAGAACTGATCCGGCGCCTCAATGACAAGCGTCCAGAGAGATATGATGACCTCATGGAAAGGGTCAGAAATTTCATAGAAGGAGAAACAGCTGTTGCCGCGGCCTACCCATCCCGAGGAAATGGGTACCGGTCAAATGATCAGTCCCGGAGACAGTCAGGCGGTCAAGGCAATCAGAACAATAACAAGGGCTCAGACTATAAGAGCCAAAGCAAAGGAGGATGGCAGGACGATAAGTTCACCCCCTAAAGATGTCCTACCGGGAGATCTTGCTGACGGAAGGGGCGAACTTCCCAAGGCCTCCCCCAATAACCACTCCACCGGAACGTCGGCAAGGAAATCGCTTCTGCGAGTTCCATAATGACAAAGGCCACGGTACGGAGGAATGTATCCAGCTCAAGAAGCATATTGAGTCACTGATCAAATCAGGTAAACTCAAGCACCTAGTTAAGGATTGGAAGGATGGAAAAGACAACAACAAGAAGTATGATAAGAAGGATCCCCAAAAGGACAAACCTTTGACTATATACATGATCCAATCCAGACAGCGCCGCACGAGGCAGAAAGTTGGCCAAAAATTTTCACGCGGCAGGGAAATCTCATTCCCTCCCATCACAGCAAGCGATGTGATTGATGCGCCTCTCACTATTGAGATAAGCATTGGAACACACAAAGTTCGTCGCATGTATGTGGATGGAGGATCGTCAGCAGAGGTACTGTATGAACACTGTTTCGTGCAGTTATGCCCAGAAATAAGAAGCCAGTTAGTACCGGCCACGTCGCCGCTTACTGGCTTTAGTGGAGACACTATCTGGCCGATAGGGCAATTACATTTGCTTGTAACCATTGGGAATGAGGAACATTCCACAACGGCGTGGATGAACTTCATGGTGATACGCTCACACTCTCCGTATAACGGGATCATAGGCAGACCAGGCATTTTGGCTATACAGGTAGTACCCTCTACGGCGCACGGAATGATCAAATTCCCCGTTGAGGGGGAAACCGTTACCATTTACAACACAGTCGTACCAGCATCCGAGTGTCACACCGTGACAACACCGGCTCCACCTGTTCCACCCAAGGATGGATCACCACCTCCCAATTGGAAGGTAGCCATTCACCCTGACTATCCGGAACAGGAGGTATCCATAGGAGGGGCGCTCTCGGATAGCGGCAAAAGGGCCATGTGCTCTCTTTTAAGTGCAAACCTAGATATATTCGCATGGGAGCCAAAGCATATGACAGGCGTGCCACGTGCTATAGCAGAGCATAAGCTCCAGATCCGCCAAGGGTACCAACCCATCAAGCAAAAGAAGCGCGGCCAGGCGCCTGAGTGCAGCCAAGTGATATTGGATGAAGTATGGAAACTAGTGGATGCAGGCATCATGCGCGAGGTATACTACCACGAGTGGTTGTCCAATCCGGTCATGGTCAAGAAACATGACGGAAGTTGGCGCATGTGTGTGGATTTTACGGATCTAAACAAGGCCTGCCCACAGGACTGTTACCCGTTACCGGAAATCGACTGGAAGGTGGAGTCCCTATGTGGGTATCCTTTTAAATGCTTCTTGGACGCATATAAAGGGTATCACCAAATCCAGATGGCGGAGGAGGATGCAGAAAAAACGGCGTTCCATACGAGCCAGGGCGTATATTGCTATACGAAAATGCCGTGTGGACTGAAGAACGCCGGTGCTACATATCAGCGGTTGGTGGACAAAGCTTTTGAATCACAAATAGGACGCAACTTGGAAGTCTATGTTGATGACTTGGTGATAAAAAGTCACACGGAGGAGGCACTTCTCCGGGATGTCCAAGAGACATTCGACACGCTGAGAAGGATTAACATGAAGTTAAATCCAAAGAAATGTACATTTGGGGCAATGGAGGGAATGTTCCTCGGATACTTGATTGATCCAAACGGCATCAAACCTTGCCCAGAGAAGACGGACGCAGTGATACAACTGCCGTCCCCTCAGACACGGAAGGAGGTGCAATCCTTAAATGGGAAGCTAGCTGGGCTGAATAGGTTCCTATCTAAATCCGCAGAGAATTCATTACCCCTATTTAAGACGCTCAAGAAGTGCATTAGAAAGGGAGACTTCCGATGGACGAAGGAAGCCGAGGAAGCCTTCGGCCAACTAAAGCAGCATCTTGCATCCCTCCCTATGCTAGTGGCTCCCCGGCCAAAGGAAGAACTCATTATGTATATCTCAGCCACTCATGGCGCAATAAGCGCGATACTTATGACAGATAGAGAGACAGTGCAAACTCCGGTCTACTTTATAAGTAGAACACTACAAGGGCCGGAGCTGAATTACTCTTCTATGGAAAAACTGGTGCTAGCACTAGTGTTTGCTACGAAGCGGCTGCGCCGATACTTTCAGGCACACCCAATTGTGGTCATTACGGATCAGCCAATTAAGCAGGTTATTTCTAGCCCGGACGTACCAAGGAGGCTACAAAAATGGAGCATCCTATTGGGGGAGCACAATATATCTTACAGGCCAAGGACGGCTGTTAAAGGCCAGATCTTGGCAGATTTCCTGATCGAGAAGCCGGATGAGGAAGGACCAATCGTTAAACAAGACGAGATCCCAACAGAACCATGGGTGTTATTCACTGACGGATCTTCGTGTACGGACGGGCCCGGAGCAGGTCTCATCCTCACAAATCCAGAAGGAATGGAATTCACGTACGCTCTCCGTTTTGAGTTCACGGCCACTAACAACGAAGCTGAATATGAAGCATTAATTGCGGGTTTGAAAATCCCGCTAGAATGGGAGTCCGCAACCTTGAGGCCTACGTGGACTCGCGGCTTGTCGCGAACCATATTCTAGGTGGATATGTGGCTAAAGAGGACAACATGGTCAGGTACTTGGAAAAGGTCAAGTCGCTAATCGTGACTTTCAGTAAGTTTTCCATCAAGCAGGTCCCAAGGGGCGAGAACAAAAAGGCGGATGCCCTCAGCAAGATACTTTCAGGTACTTGAATGCTTCGTTAGAAATAATTTCACCGTCCTCGATTTCACCCTAATTCCATGCCAAGCGTGCAACGAGATCATTGTCATTATAAGTTAGTAATGCTAACACTACTCATATGCCCTAATCACGTACTTATCCTCCCATTTCCCTAAGTTGTATCTCTTATATTTTATTATGTCTTGAATGTTTCACGAGGATACGCTGTTTAACTTATGCGATAATAGATATTTAGGTCTAAAAATAGAGTCCTAACGGTGTAACCAAGACCATCAATTCAATAACCCCTCCTAATAGACAACGATGTCAAAAAATTAAGTCAACAAGAAGGATCGATAAACACGGTTTTATAACGGTTTTGAACATGAGACTTATTACCAAGACTTTTATACGCCCCCTAACGGAAGGGCCTTATTATCATAGGTTTATCTCCATCTTTTATTCAACTTCGCCATGAAGCTTTTATTATGACTTCGGTCTTGCCTTGCCTTTTATTATCCACCTCATCGGTGGTTTTATTAGCCAAAGACGTATATCCTCACGCTAAGGCGAATTTTGGATCTTTAAAGCTTCAAAGATTAAGGCTTGATTCACTTTCAAATTTGCATAGATTTTCGGCCTTGTGAGCTTCAAATTGTTTGCTTGATTTATGTGAGCACTTGAAATCTTATTATTGGGTGAAGCTTTCGATTATTCGGGTGCCAATACTTCAAAACCGTGACGCTAGCGATACCTTAATGTCTTCCCAATTTAATTACACGAAAGCTACTAGAAAAGACTAGAAACCCAAAAATCAAGACTAAACCGCTAAGTCAATATTTATTAAGCAAAAAATATTTACAAGCGAAGGGAGAATAAGCAAACAATGAGAGCACATGAGTTTATGAAAGAATACGAGTACTCAACATTTAGCATAGTAACTTATAATTAACTCTATCATTTCTCGTCCTCATTTAAGAGACTTAGCCTAATGAAAGTTAAGGAATCAAAGCTAAGTGCTCAACACGCACGGTCGAGTCAAAAATTACTCTTATTCTCGCCATCGGAAAATCTACATTCGTGTCTTCAAACACTTATAAAACATGAGAATTTTTTTAAAATTTGGCCATTTTTAGCCTTATTTTGCAATAAAACGATAAACAAAAAGATAAACTTTGGAAAGCGTGAAGGTTTGTGAAGGCAAGTATCTATTCACCCCCCATACTAAAGTTAAACATTGTCCTCAATGTTTCGAGTCTAGGGGTGCAAACACCCCCATACTAGAGACGTAGTCGAATGCCTAATCTAGCATGGAAAGGGTGTAACCGTTAAATTTAAAGCCGTTTATGAAGTGTGCTATAAACCTAAGGCTAGAACATCAAAGGATATATCATGGATATTGAGAACATCTTCAAAGCAAACGATCGAGTGCTCTCATAAAACGAACACGAGAGGCTCCAATCGTGAAGATCATGATAATGTAAAATCCAAAATTCACAAACAACCATGGAACAAAGGTTGGAAGGGCACAAATCCCCACACGTTACTACATTAGAAAGCGATAATATATACATAGGATAAACATGGGACTCCCCCACGAGGCACCTCGTTTTTGATTACCGAGTCATGAGCTCGACTCGATCCCCTCAATACTAATTATCATTGGGGAAAGTGATTTGGTCGAGGTAGTTCAAGGATGGAACTTCCCCGCCAAAGTAGTGCTTCAACCTATGTCCATTCACCTTGAAATTGGGGCCATCATTTTGAGCTAGCCTGATGGTCCCATATGTAAAAACTTGAGTCACGGTGAATGGACCGGACCAACGGGATTTCAACTTACGGGAAAAGATTTTCAAACGAGAATTAAAAAGCAAAACTTGATCCCCAATGTTAAAAACACGGTTTTTAATTTTTGAATCATGCAACTTTTTAGTCTTTTCTTTATAAATCAATGAATTTTCATAAGCAATATCCCTTAATTCATCCAATTCATTTAATTGCATTTTCTAGTGTTTTCCCGCGGTCTCCATGTCATCATTACAATGCTTTAGGGCCCAATAAGCCTTGTGTTCGAGTTCAATTGGCAAGTGACAATTCTTCCCATACACTAGCTTATAAGGAGTGCACCTGATGGCCGTTTTATGAGCGGTCCTAAAAGCCCATATAGCATCGTCCAACTTATCCGACCAAGATTGTCGGTTTTCCCCAATGGATCTCTCCAAGATCCTCTTCAACGCTCGGTTTGAAACCTCGACTTGCCCACTCGTTTGTGGGTGATAAGTCGTAGAAAGCCGATGTGTAACCCCATATTTCCTTAGGACCCTTTCGAATTGGTCATTACAAAAATGGGTTCCATGATCGCTTATGATCGCACGAGGGGTTCCAAACCGAGAAAACAAGCTTTTCAAAAACTTGATTACCACACGAGCATCATTGGTGGGCAAAGCCTTAGCTTCCACCCACTTAGATAGGTAGTCAACTGCGACAAGGATGTACTTATTACCATGAGATGATGGGAACGGCCCCATAAAGTCGATGCCCCAAACGTCAAAGATCTCACACACTTGGATGATGTTTTGTGGCATTTCATCTTTTTGTGAGGCTTTTCCTTGTCGTTGGCATGAGTCACACGACTTCACAAGCTCATGTGCATCTCGGTAAATAGTAGGCCAAAAGAAACCAGCATCAAAGACCTTCTTAGCCGTGAGATTAGCACCGTGGGTCCCTCGTGACAAGCTCTAAGGATGTTAGAAGCTTCGGTGCCAAAGACACAACGTCGAATAATTTGATCCGCACAAGTTCGAAACAAGTAAGGGTCGTTCCAAAAGTAGAACTTGACGTCACGAAAGAATTTTCGTTTTTCTTGAGTCGTCATACCCTTGATGATGAAGTTGCCCGCATGGTAATTTGCGATGTCCGCAAACCATGGGGTGGAAGAATCAAGCTTAGAATTCACTACACCAAGTGTCTCGAGTGGAAATGTTTCGGTGATTTCCTTGGGCTCGTAAACACTTTGGTGAGGATCTTCCAAACGAGAAAGATGATCGGCCGCTAGATTCTCGGCTCCTTTTTTGTCAACAATTTTGTGATCAAATTCTTGAAGGAGGAGAATCCAACGAAGTAATCTTGGCTTAGCATCTTGTTTAGCCATAAAGATACTTGATAGCCGAATGATCCGTATACACTATGCATTTAGTCAAGACGAGATAAGGTCGGAATTTCTCAAATGCATACACCACGGCAAGGAATTCCATCTCCGATGTAGTGTATTTTAGTTGAGCCTCGGTCATCATCTTGCTAGCATAGTGAATAGGTAAGAAGTGCTTTTCATGACGTTGCCCCAATACGGCCCCAATAGCATAGTCACTAGCATCACACATGAGCTCAAAGGGGAGGTTCCAATTGGGAGCAACAAGAATGGGAGCTTCGGTAAGTTTCCTCTTAAGGATTTCAAAGGCTCATACACAATCTTCGTCAAAGACAAAACGTGCATCTTTTTCAAGGAGATGTGTAATAGGTCGAGAGATCTTTGAAAAATCCTTGATGAATCGACGATAAAAGCCCGCATGGCCTAGGAAACTCCTAACTCCTTAACGGTTTTGGGATGAGGTAATTTGGCGATGACGTCTACCTTAACTTGATATACCTCAATCCCCGCTTTCGAAACCTTGTGCCCTAAGACGATTCCACTTTTAACCATAAAATGACATTTTTCCAATTAAGCACAAGGTTGGTTTCCTCACAACGCTTCAACATTCTCTCAAGATTCGACAAACACGAAGTGAACGAATTACCAAACACGGAAAAGTCATCCATGAAGACTTCCATCGTCTTCTCGACCATGTCATGAAAAATAGTCATCATGCAACTTTGAAAGGTTCCCGGTGCATTGCAAAGTCCGAATGACATTCTACGATAGGCAAACGTTCCATATGGACACGTAAACATAGTTTTTTCTTGATCACGAGGATCGATGGGAATTTTGAAGTAACCGGAAAAACCATCTAAAAAGCAATAGAAATCGTTTCCCGCAAGACGCTCCAACATTTGGTCCATGAAGGGCAAGGGAAAATGGTCTTTTCGAATGGCTTCATTCAACTTACGATAGTCAATGCACACTCTCCATCCGGTCACGAGTCTAGTGGGAATTAACTCGTTGGCACCGTTTGGAACAACGGTCATTCCTCCCTTTTTAGGGACACAATGAATAGGACTCATCCAAGGGCTATCAGAAATAGGGTAAATCATTCCCGCGTCAAGGAGTTTTAGGACTTCTTTTTTGATGACGTCGTGAATTTTGGGGTTCACCCTCCTTTAACATTGGATTCCGGGCTTGTAATCCTCCTCCATTAAGATTTTGTGGGTACAAAATTTGGGATCGATCCCCTTAATGTCGGATAACTTCCACGCAATTTCCCTTTTGTGATCCTTTAGAACATCGATAAGTGCGGTTTTTTCATCATTCGGAAGTTCTTTCACAATAATAACCGGCAACTTGTCGTCCTCCTCCAAAAATACATATTCGAGATGAGGAGGTAAAATCTTTCAACTCGAGGATAGGTGGTTCCTCATTTGAAGATTTGGGCTCGATACTCATAACCTCCTCGGGTGGAGGAAATGGGAAATCGTTAAGAAAATCCTTGATAATCGAAAAGTCCTCATCATTGTCGAGGTCCTCGTTACCAGTACGTGGAACATCAAATTCTTCCAACGTAAAACCACCACCTTCAAATGGAGTGAAGGTTGGTGTCGAGTTATCAAGAATGAGATCTAACATAGTGGGATTGCCACTATTTTCATCATCACCAAAACCTAGAACTTCTTGTGAAAATTCCTCGCAAACAAAGTCAATCATATCAACGAGGTTTATGGTTGCAACGGAATAAACATGAGAAATTTGAGAGTTTTGAGTTGCTTTTATAACAAGTTCCACGTCGTTGAAACGTAAGGTGATCTTTCTAGCATGAACATCAATCAAAGCCATAGACGTATCTAACAACGAACGACCTAAAATGAGAGGAACTTGAGGATCCGTGGGAATATCGACAACGATAAAGTCTACCGGATAATAGAACTTTCCCACTTTCACAAAAACGTCTTCCGCCAATCCACATGCGGGAATCATGGAATGGTCGGCCAGCTCGATAGACATTAGTGAAGGAGTAAGATTAGGAAGATTGAGTGACTTGAAGATTGCAAGTGGCATCAAGTTAATGCTAGCACAAAGATCGGCCAAGGCATAGCACTCTTCGATATCTTGAATTGCACATGGAATCAAGAATTTACCGGGATCACCGACTTTTTGAGGTATGTGGTTAAGATAAACCGATGAACAACTACACAATTGTTGCAATTTCTCCTTGTTGTTCAACATACTCTTAAAGTTAGCGGCAAATCGAGGCATCATGACCAAAGCATCGGCGAAACTCACATTAAAGTGAAAATCACAAAACATTTTCATAAAAAGCTCAAATTGGTAATTGTCGCGCTCTTGACGTTTCTCCTTTCTAAGTCTCGATGGATAGGGCAAAGGTGGTGTGGGTTGAGGCATAGGCATAGCCTTTGGAACCTCGGGTTCCAAATGTAGTAATGGGTCAACCGTAGGTGTGGCATGAGCGGTACTTCGTGGGATTGGGACATGCTCCTTTTCGACCACCACCTCGGGTTCTTCCTCAATTGCATCCTCCGTAGGAGCAAGTAGTTGAGGAGTCGGTTCCTTAAGTGTCTTACCACTACGTGTAGTAATCACTTTCATCTCTCTCTTAGGGTTCAATATGGTGTTACTAGGAAGACTACTCGAAGACGGTTTGCACATAATTGCCTCAAACATAGATGAAATTTTGTCCTCAAACATGGATTGCCTCTTCTCGGCCTTAATCATCTCTTGCTTAATTTCATGTTGCCCTTGTTCCATTTTTTGTTGGTTTTGTTGTAACCTAGTTACATTTCCTTCCATTTTGTTTGTATGGATTTTAAGCTCATTTGCTAACTCATTTTTCAACTCTTTCTTCAAGTCGTTCTTAAACTCGGATCTTAGGCTAATGATTTCTCTTTGAATGTTTTCAAACCTAGCATCGTTTCCATTAGCGTATTCAACAAGTTTATTTGGAAGATCTTTCAAAGTTTGCAAACCCTTGTTGTTGTTTTGAAAATCACTTTGATTTTTGTTTGAAACTTGATTATTAGCCCCTTGATTTCCATAGTTTCCTTTGTAATTGTTTTTAAAACCAACTTGATTGTTTCGATAGTTGTTGTTAGCATTTTTATTTGAAGCAAAACCCGGTGGAGTTAATTGATTAGAGCGGGTAACTTGACCGTTTTGGTTGTAAGTTCCCGTGGCCGCGTAGGCACTCGAAGTGTTACCACCGTTGGTAATGCACTTGGAGAAATCATGACCTCCACCACAATACATACATGAAGCCTCAACCGTTTTAGCCGTAGCGGGAGTACTTTGTTATCCAACTTTGAATTCAATCAAAAGTCCTTTAAGCTTATCAAAGATTTTGTTTTCCAAGTTCGCCTCAATTTGGCAAGCATCGATGGTATTAGACAAAGAAGGTGAAGCCGAAGACGAAGCCTTACGAACACTCGACGTGCTACGAGGACTATACACCTTAGATCTATTCTCAATTATCACCAAAGCTTCCTCAACCGTTTAACACAAAAAATTACCACCTGCGGCGGCATTTAGATAATCCCTTTCATGATCATTAAGTCCATTTTAAAACGTGTCAATTTGATGCAAGTCGGAAAAACCGTGATGAGGACACTCATGTAACATTTCCTTAAACCTATTCCAAGCCGTTGAAAAACTCTGATTAAATTCTTGTGAAAATTTTGAAATCTCGTTTTTCAAATGCGTAGTCTTAGAGGGCGGAAAAAATTGGTTCACAAATTTAGAAACGAGATCCTTCCACGTCAATATAGAATTGGGTGGCTCTTTCTCTAACCAAATTTTAGCGGGCACCGCTAAGGAATACAGAAAAAGCATCATCTTAATCGAGTCATTAGCAACATCCTTAAATTTGCAAGTGGCGGTAAGACGATTGAATTGGCGGATATGGTTGTGCGGGTTATACTTTTCACCACGGAATTTGTTGTTTTGGATCATCGATAACAAACCCGTTTTTACTTCGAAATTCTCCGCAAGGATAGTGGGAATTACAATAGCCTCTCCATAACCCTCGGTGGGTGCTTGAAGTAACTCCATCATAGTTTGATTCTCCATGGTTGGTTCCTCTCTTACGATAGGTTCGTCAATAGGAGACTCCTCACTAGAAAGATTAGGAGTAGGTGTTGACTCCTTTCGGTTTCTTCGTTTACGTGCACGTCTTGCTTGGTTGCGGGTTTGCATAAACGTCACGTACAACGAGGGGATGAGCAAAGAAGATTCTTTTTGGTGTTTTGTATTTTTCCAATTTTTTTGTGGTTTTTGATTGTTTTTACTTTTTTTGGATTTTTGTGATTGTATTAAGTAGACCAAAATCTACAAATATCCTCCTTAATCAAATCTCTTGATTAAAGAAGCCTCAAGGAATGAAAATGATCACGTGAAGTGAACGCCTTCGATGACTTTAGAACGTTGGTGGAACACCAAAACGTTAAAGAGGGTTTAATCAATGAAACCAAGAAAGTATATATGATACTTAATAATACTTTGGGCGGCAAAACCCTCGATTAGCTTTCAATCTCAAAATACTCACAAGCAAGCGGGGAAACTAGGCGGCGCGAAGCACTTAAGAGCCATTTTCCTTAGGGTATATTTTATAATACCCGCCTTATACCCACCTTATAGTTTGTATTTTTCAAAATCGAGCTTCACGAAAGTGTTTATCTATTTTTGCCTTTTCTTTCTTGTTTGAGATTCGAATATAACGATTGGGTAATGACCTCCCAAGTCAAGGTTGTGTTTTCACACTTTTGGAGTACTTGTGAATTTGTTGTTCTACGTATACAATATATTAATAATATTCACACAAAAAACGAAAAACCGATAATACGTATTAGTGGAGTGCTACTAATACAATAGATATTATGGCTATATATAAAAACAACAATTTGCCAAATCAAAACACAACACACCTCCCCGGCAGCGGCGCCAAAATTGATGTAGTAGTTTTCACACCTCTTTAGGAAAAGAGAGCAAAATAGAGAAAGTATTAAGTGTCGGTTTAGGAAAACCAAGCACTAATGACCAATGTGGTTCAAGTTCGATTCCCAAAGAGGCTAGTGTGTTGTGTAGAGAGATGATTATTGATGTGATTATGATTATGAGAAAAGAAAATAGAAATGAGATTAGAAGAGAATGACGGTTACGATGACGAATTAAACTAAGACGAAATGTCGTACATGTAAAACCGTAAAAAGTAGGAAAATTAAAAATTTATCCTAAAAAATTCCTAGAAAATTGAAATAAATCCTAAATAATGTAATTAGAGTTTACAAAAAATCAAAAATCACCCAAACCTTTTATTTAATTAAATAATAATTTTTTAATGCTAATTGAAGCCCAAAAAAATCAATTTAATTAACAAAAAGCCCAAAATGAGATTTTTTCAATTGTAAACCTCTAAAATGACCTAAATTAATTTAAAACTATTTTTGAAAATTTTAAAATTAATTAAAACTATTTAAAAATAATTAGAAACTGTTAAAACTTAAAATAATTATAAAAATTAATCTGAGGACAATAAAAATATTCTAAAAATTGTAAATTTTCTAACTTAATGTATTTAACCTAAGAAAAATATAAAAACTTGAAAAATCTAAATTTTAATTTTTAATAATAAAATAATATGAAAAATCCAGAATTTATAAAAAATTCTAAAAACTTGCAAACTAGTTTAATTTAACCTAATAAACACAGAAATGAAGTTAAAATTACAAAAATACCCCTAATGGGCCTTGAAATGGGCCAAAGTCCAAAACAGACCCTTATTGGGCCAAAATAAGCCCAATAAGAAAAATGTTTATAAAATGGCCCAAAAGCTCCTATCTGACTCAAAATTTTATTTTAAGCACAAAATTCTGAAGGCCCAAAATCTGAAAATGAGTATAAGCTAGCTTATTTCAAAGCAACTTATTCTCAATGGGCTTTTTGGCCCATTAAGCTATAAGCTGATGCCATAAGCTCAAATTAGACACACAAGCTTCTTTTGAGTTTCTTAAGAGTTCTGTAAAAAGAAATTTGAATAAGCACAAGGAATAAGGCTGAAAAAGCAATAAGCTATCTTCACAAAACGACAAAATAGTCGTTTTCGAGTTCTAGGCCACCCCAAGAGCTGATTCAAGTTTCAAAAGCTTTTAAATGACTTAACTAAGCTTAATCAACAAAAAGTTTTCAAATAAGCCCACTCAATAAGCTGGAATAAGCAAATAAGCACTTAATTAAAAGTCAACTTTATGAGTTTTCTAGCAAAAAGTCAAAGTCAAGGTCTGATAAGCTCCAGTTCAAACAAATGGGTCAAATGATGAAGATTGATCACAAAAAGTAAGTTGTTGCAGGTCTAGATAAGCCAATATGGCTTATTAATAAGCTAACCGAAAATTAACACTAGCATGGGCTAGTTTTGGTGTCTGAGCAGTGGAAACTTTTTCTACTGCTTGACTTGTTTGACTATTTGTCTTTAGTGACTTTTTTGTGGATTCAAGTTTCAAAAAGGCACCCAAATGATCAGTTAATCATAAGGAGTCAATAGCAATCACAAAAACACAATCACAATCAGCCAATTAGTACAGTTAATTCAAAACATCACCAGATCTAGCCCAGACATGAACAAATAAGCAGTTAAGCACTTATAAGCTGTTTTAGCAAATTTCAGCCAACTAAATTGCACCAAAAGCATACACAAGCTATAATAAACTAAAATGAACAAGTTTAAACAGGTTTCATGCAATGATTCAAAGCCAAAATCAAGATTCAAGCACAATAAGGTTACTGATGAACACTAACACAAGCAGATTTTTACTTTGCTGATGCACTTGACCAACAAGCCAAATTCAAACACTCAGATCTATCACATATGTTGTATTATCAATGATTTAACAACTTTTAACCCTAAGCATGCATATATTCTAGATATTTCCAAAATCTTAGGTCAAAATTAGTCAAATTCAATGAAATATAGCACAATGTTTGATTCAAAGGTTTAAGCCCAATAACTTGCAGCAAATAGCACTCAACCAAGTGGATAACAGATACAAAGCACGAAACACTTTTCAACAACACAATAACACACTATGATTCATAACAGGTTAACCCAAACACCCCTTTAAATTTTCAAATCAGAAGTGTATTCTAAGGTTACCCAAGCCCAAATCAACACAATAACAGATGTAATATGCAGATTTTAGCAAGATTAAGCCACAAATTTCACAAGAATACAAGCAACACACAAATATCACAAATATCCAACTTTTTATCAGATTTTGAGATTAAGGGTGCAAACCTCATGGATGTACATCCACACCCACGAATCTTGAGCTTATGTGCAAGCAAGAACAAGCACAAGCTTCCACAATAAAGCCTGCTAAGATTCAACAAAGTTAGAAGCAAATTATAAAAATTAGAAAAGTAACCAAGCCTTGATTAATGCAACTCTTGTACCCCACACTTGATTATCCCCAAGTTATAAGCTTCACAACACCTTGATATCACAATATTAGGATGCTATGATCAGCTTTATAGCCCAAGAATTCTAAGGTGTACCAAGAAACTTAGCAAAATATCAAGCTATAGGAAAATGTACAAACTTTTGCACACTCCTTTGAAAATAGGTTTTAAGATTAAAGATTAGTAAATAAAGAACAATAACAAGCAGATATAATGATTGACACTTGAGCTTTCTTCACAATTTCAAACACATTTCATTAAACCGAATATATGATTTACAAAAAAGTGAACAAGGAAAATTCAAGAGCAAACTGAAATGTAATGAGTCCTATGCCTTTTATAGGCTATAAATGTTAACTAAGATGCATAAAAATGTAAACCCTAATGGTGTAGAAGCCCAAAAATGCCCTTGTGAAGTTTGAACTTTAGAGAATCATGTGACTTGTTCTTGGCAGTTTGTGGAGGTGGCTTGTGTTGGAATCGAATCCAATGGCTTCAAATAAGCTTAGAAAGTAAGCTGAAATGTGGGGCGTTGGATTCTCTTGGCTCCTTTGTCTTCTTCCTCAAACGTGTAGCAGGGGAGTCACAAGGGGACAAATGGGGTGATGTGGCAAGTTATTTAAGAGTTGGGTTATGATTAAGGATACCTTAATCATAAATCTGGAGCAGTTGATGGCTTAATTTCAACACAATTAGGAAAGCCTAATTAGTGTTCATACGTGAATAGTGAGGGTTTAATCTGGTTTTGTTTTTGAAAAGATGTTAAGCGCCTTTTTTTAATAAACTAATCAAGATTAGTTAAGGTTAGTTATGGGTGGGAAATGAGGTGGCACAATGGGGAGTTCTGATTGGTTTAGGGGAGTTAGTGGGACAGGTGTCAAGCTCCCATTAGTCTAGGTAAGGTTTGATGTCAGCCAAGAATAACCCTCCAACTTTCTGCTTCTTTTCATTTGCAAATAAAGCTACCAAATCCGGATTTCCTTTGTATATGAAGTTTCCAACTTCATACTTTTGCCCTAAAAAGTTTTGTAAAATTATCTCAGGGGTATTTCTTGCTAATTCATGATTCTTGAAGGGCTGTTTGGTATTTTCTTCATTTATAATGGTCTTGACTTGTTTGTTTGACTTTTTGGAGGACTGAATTTGCCAAGTCATGATTAATGAGGGTCCATTTTTGCCATTTCTTCAAAGTCAAGGGTCCTTTTGGTAATTTGACATATTTAAAGGACCAAACTTGTAATTTCTTGTATCTTGAAGTTCTTCATGGTATGTTTGACTTTGAGGAGGATAATTATTGACAATTTAGTTTTGTTGAGGGACTAAAATTGCCAATTCTCCAAAGTGGAGGGCCCTTTTTGCAATATTGACAAACTTTAGGGAGCAATCTTGTAATTATGAAGATATAAGGGTATAAAGTGTCAATTATTCAATATTGGAGGACCCTTCTTCATAAATCTTCAAATCTTCAAGGGTTTTCTTTGGAAAATCTTCATTAGGGCTTGGTTCAATGTGCGGCTTCATTTCCCATGTTCGTTTTTGCATGATTCTTGTGATCTTTTGTCATTTTCTTAATATCCGTACCTAAAATACACAAGCAACAAACACAAGAATATATTTGGCCAATTTCATGATATTTTATGCATTTAAAGCCCTTTTTGGATGATGAGACTATGTATAAAAGCAGTCTCATCACTTAGCAACACCTTGTTTAAAATCATTTACTTCTATAGTACATGTGTTTACTTTTTGATATTGTTCCTCAAATTCTACCTTAAGACTATTAAAGTTAAGAAAACAATCTTTAGAAAAGGGATGTACCTCAGTATCTTCATGAGAGAGAGCCATTAGACCATGCTCGTCTTCTTCTTTAGGGTGTGTCAGTCCAGTTAACCACACCATCCACTGTCACCAAAGATTTAGTTGTTTTTGGACCCCATGGGTTTCTGCTATCTCCTGTTGGAAGACTTTCAGTGACACTTGGGCTTGTTCTGTTGCTATTCTTGAACTTCTGGTTGCAACTTTCAGCTTTTTCTCCCTTGCACTCCCTGGCAAAGTGTCCAAGCTTTCCACAGTTGTAGCATTCAACCTTTGATTTGTCATATCCTAATGGTTCATTAGGATCAACATTCATCTTTCTTCTAGTCCTTTTATAGAGTCTATTGGATCTAACTAAGACCATGGCAGCTTGCCATTTGAGATCCATCTCTTCAATATCAGCATCATCCATTTGGAACAGATTATTAAGAGCCAATCTTGGTCTGTTATCTTGTCCAGCAAAGAATGAAAAGGCATCATTCTCATTGAATAATGGTGACGAACTTCCTTGTGAATTCTTAGTCATTGATGAACCGCTTTCAGTACTTTGAAGATAAGTACTGCTGATTGATCCACCAACAGTGCTTTGGAAGTATGTACCGCTACTTGATCCACCAGCGGTACTTTGAGAGTATGTACCGCTACTTCCTTCTGACACAAAAGCTAAGTTAGACTTTGGTACAAATGCTTTTGGTGGCTCAATTCCTTTAACACCCATATCATACACTCTAAGATTGTTATAGATATGATCAAAGGGAGTAACATCTAAGTCATCTCTTGTGATGATGTGCATAGCCATCACCTTCCACTCTTGTGGAACTCCTCTCAAGAACATTAGATTAGCTTCTTCATGAGGAATTACTAGTCCATGAACTGCTAATTGAACAAGTAATTTACTTAACCTTCCATATCCACTATGGATCCCTTCTGCACTAGAGATAGAGAAGTTATCAAATTCTTGTTTGAGAACTAACTTCTTCATCTTCTTAGATTTTTAATTGCCTCCAAATCTAAGTTTGATAGCCTCCCACATAGCTTTTGCATCTTTGTAATGATGAAAGCTAGGTAATATGTCTTTTTTTGGGTAAAAGGGTATTCATACCCCGGTAAAATATATTACGCCAAAAAACATTGAAGTACAACGGATGTAAGTGAAATCTTACATCTCAGCCCATTACATGAGCACAACCATGCACTTTCTGTGCAACAAATGAAGCCCTAATAAGAATGACATGCCATTCTTATAGACTAAACTAGTTAAATTAAGAAAAACTAAAGATAAAACAAATAGAATCCCAAATTCCTAACTTAAGCCACATCTTCACTAGACACAAAATGCAATGTGTAATATTCCAGGAAACCATCAACTTGGTACCTTTTCATCATAGAACAACATACCAATAAAGAACCAAAGACCACATGTAGCAAATCGCACTCCATGCATATGTCTTCATGCAACTTGTTGTGGATATCAAACAGGATTCAATGTATTGAGACGTAATACACAACAAGACCATAACGAAGCCATTAGACAATCGAACACTAATTGACCTCGACATCCAAATCACTATACACCACTAGGTATAGCAAGCTAAGTCGCAAACAACGAACACCATAACCATATCAGCCATAAGAATACGATTGCATTACGACCACATAACCATCTCCCCCAAGAACCCACTAACGACACACCCTCATAACAACGCAGCATGCCAGCCGCACACGCCAATTACCTCATATACAGAAAATATAAGCACCACACTCACAAGTTCACCGCGATGCCGATCATAACTATATGCATGATAGATATTCGGATCAGACACCAATGTTGCAAACAAAACAAACCCTAAGATCAGACCTGGTATACGAAACCCTAATATCTAGGGTTTTAAGGGATCCAGTAGTGTTATACAAACCATTAACGAAACCCAAAGAGTTGCGTCACGACGAACATAAAATCAACCAGTAAAAACGGCTACATAACAAAACCCTAAAAAAGGATTTGACCATTGAACTCTCGAGCCCAACTTGGCCATGATCCCATATGATAAGAGTGATAAGGTAATATGTCTTCCGAGAGTTCCATAGCTAAGGCAGTTCTAGCCTTTCTTTCTCTAATCTCTGCTTGTACCTCTTTAGCAGTGACAGCAGGCAAAGCATAACATGTACCATCAGGCAGCCAATGTAGCTTTTTAGGAGTATTCCCATTCTTGATGACTTGCCACAAAGTATGATCTGTGTGATTCATGTAGTGTTCCATCTACATCGCCCAAGTGTCATAGTTATCACATTTGCGAATAGGGAGCTTTACAGCAGAAAGAGCATGGGGAGAAGATGTAGTTTGTGTGGCTACACCTTGTATAGTTTTTGCTACGGGTGGCTATGGAACCACTGGTGTAGGTTGCACAATTTGAGGTTGTCCCTGTGGTACTAGATCAGGGATTGGAATTTCTTCCATAAGAGGAAGGTGGTCACCAGATTAAGACATTGTGTAAGTGATTGAGGAATATGGGGTATTGTTCTTCTTATTTAGAGTTTCTCGACAAGCTCTGATACCACTTGTTGATCCCTTTGAATAGATCTATATCCTGTTAAGGATTTGTACAGTAGCTTGTAATCAAACTAGAGCACTTGAGAGACTCTTACTCAACTAAATAAGCTATGCGGAATCGAACTTATAAAGCAAAGAAGAACAAAATTACTCTAACTATTCGATCTTCTATAATTGACTTTGGCAAAAGGTACAAGAAACTCATCGTACCTATGTTCCTTTTATAGTGCAAGGAACCGTAGAATATTCTATTATGATAAGTATATCACACACGATATATTATCAATATTCTAACCTATTAAGTATATCACATAAGATATACTCTAACTATAACTATAATATATCTTTACCAAAGATATATTCGTCTTTATCATCTTAGCAGTACTTACATTAACACTAACGGTACTTGACATATACCGCGTTAACACTAACGGTACTTGCTAACACTAACACTACTTGTACTTGTACTAACGGTACTTGGTACTTTACAATAATTCCCAGCACACACCGAGACCCTCGTCTCGGCTGCTCGATGTTGATCCCAAACTTAGATCGATTTAGCTTTGTATTATCGAGATTGAATCAAGTATAATACGTGGAGAAACTTTGTGTAATCAATAGTCTAAGTGTTATGCGGAATTAACACTTAAAACAAAGAACAAAGCAAAACAAAGTATGTATACCAAACTTTCACTTCCATTGATAATAATAACCGCGTACAATGAAAGTGTGGAAAACGTATATCGATATCAAACCCTAAGACCTCTTTTTATAACACAAGGAGTCTTGAAAATAATCTACCTATAAACTATTTTAGAAAAAGATAAACAATAAGAATACAATGTAGAACATATCTTTTCCTAAGTATACAAAACGTGTTGACTAAGTAGATTGATATAATTGGGATTTCCTTTGTCAGCGCCTTGATATTCCTTGTGAGCGTCTAATCTGTCAGCGCCTTAATTACTCTTGTCAGCGTCAAAAATCCCTTTGTCAGCGGCATAATGACTTAGCTAATTTTATTCCCAACAATCCTCCCCTAAACTTGATATTTGATGACTTAGCTAATTTTATTCCCAACATCCTCCCCTAAACTTGATATTTGTGGGGTCCACGGCCCGACACGACCGGCACAGGGTTAGACAGAATGACAATCTTATTAGGATTGAAATTACCCTAAAGTAGAGGATATACACTAACCATAATTAGAAGATAAAATCAAACTGATTATGGCACTTATCCTTTGCTTGGGGCCGAAGCATCGGTGACAGCCCATTAGGGTTTCACCGCCTATATAAGGAACCGCCAAGGGTTCCACAAAGGTATCACATTCTCTATACTCTCAACCTACAGCCGATTCTTAACCCTAATCGATTACTTACTCTCACGCCGGAGTCTAATCGTGGGACACGTGCCCACGGTAAGCTTAACGCGTGTTGTTTTAGTGTGTAGGATGTTAGCTAGACATTCACTTGGTGCAAGAGCCGGAGCCCAGCCTACCCGAATTAAGCCTAATTCGGGTTAAGAAAGGATCATCCAACTTTTGTATGAACAAGTTGGCGCCATCCGTGGGACCCATACACTAAACTATACTCATTCTCTATCTCAATCTCTCCCAGTGACGAAGGGACACTTTCAGGGAAACCCAAGGAACACGAATCCTGGGAATCAGAAGTCCATAGGTGATGGGATAATCACCTCCGCCCAACCTCAGGGTGGCCAAGCAGGAGGGCCAAATAATCGAAATGCGTTTCAATCTCTTAGTGTGGCAGGCACGTCCGATAATACCCCACCACCAACCATCACTTTGGATAAACCCGATCCGGGAGCTACGCCAAAGGCCCCTACCAAGGAGCCGCAAAAGCCACCAGTGGTCGAGGCAGAATTGGAAGTTGGTTCACTCGATGAGGAGGACCTTGAGCGCGTACTCACGTATAATTTCGACAGAATCATGCCAGGCATCTCGGCAAGGTTAAATCTGGGACGGAATTTCCAGTCCAGACTTAACTTTGGAAGCTCCGCGCACGGTACTCCCCCTCAAGCTCGGAAGAGGGGAAGGAAGACGCGAGCTCATGAACAGCCTTCCTTCGAGGAAACCCCTCGACCACGGAATGTGTTCGAGCGCATAGGGAATCGCATCATGCAAGAATTGCAAGAAGCCCAGGAATATGAGGATAAATCCGACGGCTCCACTGGACGCCCGGTGTTGGAAACTCCCGTATATAATCGCCGCACAAGTGTGTGGCGTAGGATAAACTCTGGTGGAAGGGAAGCTCCTTCTCACAAAAGTGCCCATCATAGGGGTGGGGCACCCCCCCCTCCCCCCTCATGACCCTTCGGGCTCTGATTCGGATGACCATCCCCCAGATGTCGTCGACCTAGGTATTCCCCACAACCACCATCGGACGATGAAGGGCGCTACGGTGATCCCTACTATCGTGATGAAGAGGAGGAAGATCTCTCCCTTCCGTGGTGCGACAACAGGGAGGACGCCTTCACTCTTCGCATACGAAACTACTCTGAGGAAAAGAAGCGTCGTATGCCGGCGTGCGTTAAATCCTATGATGGATCTGCTGATCCGGATGATTACCTAAAAGTATTTGATACGCAGGCTAAAATCGAACGATGGTCGATGCCTATATGGTGCCAGATGTTTAATTCAACCATGATTGGCAATGCCCGCGATTGGTTTGAAAAGCTCCCTCACCGGAGCATCGATAGCTTCGGCGAGCTACGCACCGCGTTCAAAAACAATTACACTCAGATGAAGAATTACAATAGGGATCCGGTCTCATTGGCAACCGTCAAGCAGAGGCCCGGAGAGTCTACAGAAGACTTCACAGAGCGTTTCAATGACGAGTGCACGCGTACCAAAGCGTGTCCAGAAGTTCTCAAAATTTCTGATTACATGCACACCATAACTAATAAGGAGCTAATCAGGCGCCTTAATGATAAACGCCCGGAGAAGTTTGACGAACTCATGGAAAGGGTTCAGAATTTTGTGGAGGGGGAGACCGCGGTTGCTGCGGCTTACCCTACAAAAGGGAACCACGACTACCGATCAAACGATCAGCCTAGAAGGTAATCAGGTGGCCAAAGTAACTCCGGCAATGGAAGGAGTCTGGATTACAAAAACCAGGCAAAAGGAGGGCGGTCGGATGACAAATTCATCCCTCTAAAGATGACTTATCGGGATATCTTGCTGACTGAAGGAGCAAATTTTCCAAGACCTCCTCCGATGACAACTCCAGTTGATCACCGTCAAGGCACTCGCTTCTGCGAGTTCTATAATGACAAGGGTCACGACACGAATGAGTGCATCCAACTCAAGAAGCATATAGAGTCGCTGATTAAATCAGGCAAACTCAAACACCTGGTCAAAGATTGTAAGGATGGGAAGGATAACAAAAAGTATGACAAAAAGGATTCCTAAAAAGACAAGCCTACAACCATATATATGATTCAATTATGGTAGCACCGCACGAAGCAGAAAGTTAGTCAAAAAATTTCACGCGGCAAGGAAATCTCTTTCCCTCCTATCACGTCAAGCAACGTGGCTGATGCACCTCTCACTATTGAGGTAAGCATTGGAACCCACAACGTTCGTCGTATGTATGTGGATGGAGGATTATCGGCGGAAGTACTCTACGAAATTGCTTCGTACAGCTACAACCAGAGATCAAAAGCCAAGTGATGCCGGCCACGTTGCCGCTCATTGGCTTCAGTGGAGACACTATCTGGCCAATAGGACAACTACGTCTACTGCTTGGAGATAAAGAGCATTCCACCATGGCGTGGATGAACTTCATGGTGATACGTTCACATTCTCCGTACAATGGTATTATTGGAAGAACATGTATCCTAGCCATACGGGCAGTCCCGTCCACGGCACATGGCATTCTTAAGTTTCCGGTTGAGGGGGGAATTGTCACTATTTACAATTCAATCACACCGGCATCCGAGTGTCACGCCATGACAACACCAATCGAGCCAGTTCCTATGAAGGAAGGATCACCACCCCCCAATTGGAAGGTGGTAATCCACCCTGAATATCCGGAACAAGAAGTAGCTATCGGGGGAACGCTCTCCGAAAAAGGGAAGAAGGCCATGTGCTCTCTCCTAAAAGCAAACCTTGATATATTCGCATGGGAGCCGAAGCATATGACGGGCGTACCGCGTTCAATACCAGAACATAAGCTTCAAATCCGCCATGGATATCCACATAAACAAAAGAAGCGCGGCCAAGCACCAAAACGCAGCCAGGTAATACTGGACGCGGTATAAAAAGCTGGTAGACGCAGGAATTATGCGCGAGGTCTACTACCATAAGTGGCTTTCTAATCCGGTCATGGTCAGGAAGCATGATGGAAGCTGGCGCATGTGTGTGGACTTCACAGACTTGAACAAAGCTTTCCCATAAGATTGCTAACTGTTACCATAGATTGATTGGAAGGTGGAATCCTTATGTGGGTACTCTTTTAAATGTTTCTTGGACGCATATAAAGGATACCATCAGATCCAGATGGCGGAGGAAGACGAGGAGAAAACGGCATTCCATACCAGCCAGGGCGTATATTGTTACACTAAAATGCCGTCCGGACTCAAGAATGCAGGCGCTACATATCAACGACTTGATGATAAAGCCTTCGACTCACAGATAGGCCGTAACCTGGAAGTCTATATGGACGACTTGGTTATCAAAAGCCATACGGAGGACGAACTCCTCCGCGATGTCCAAGAGACATTCAACACATTAAGAAAAATCAACATGAAACTGAATCCTAAAAAATGCACGTCTGGAGCAACCAAAGGAATGGTCCTTGGGTACATGATTAATCCAAACGGCATTAAGCCCTGTCCAGAGAAAACGGACGCCATGACACAGCTTCCATCCCCTCGGACACTCAAAGAGGTGCAGTCAGTTAATGGAAAGCTGGCCGGTCTCCATAGGTTCCTATCAAAGTTAGCAGAAAAATCACTTCCTTTATTTAAAACACTCAAGAAGTTCTTAAAGAAAGGAGACTTTCGTTGGACAAGAGAGGCGGAGTAAGCATTTGGGCAGCTCAAGCAACACCTTGCGGCTCTCCCCATGTTGGTCGCCCCGCGACCTAAGGAGGAACTAATCATGTACTTATCCGCTACATTTGGAGCAATAAGTGCAGTTCTCATGACTGATCAGGATTCGATCCAAACTCCGGTCTATTTCATAGGTAGAGCGCTACAAGGTCCAGAGCTGAATTACTCACCAATGGAGAAATTGGTCTTATCGTTGGTTTATGCTGCAAAAAGGTTACGTCGGTACTTCTAGACGCACCCAATAGTGGTAGTCACAGACCAACCGATAAAATAGTTGATCTCCAAACCAGACGTAGCAGGAAGACTACAGAAGTGGAGCATCCTGCTGGGGGAGCACAACATATCTTATAGACCAAGGACAGCCATCAAAGGCCAAATTTTGGCATATTTCATAATCGAGAAGCCCGAGGAGGACGAGTCAATGCTGCAAAAGGAAGATATCCCATCAGAACCGTGGGTTTTGTTCACGGATGGATCTTCCTGTACGGACGGATCGGGGGCTGGCCTCATACTCACAAATCCGGAAGGAATGGAATTCACCTAGGCCTTGCGCTTTGAGTTCACAGCCATGAATAATGAGGCAAAATACGAAGCATTGATTGCGGGTTTAAAAATCGCCGCTATGATGGGAGTCCGCAACCTTGAAGCCTACGTGGACTCACGGCTTGTCGCGAATCACATCCTAGGGGGGTACGAAGCTAAGGAGGAAAACATGATCCAATATCTGGAGAAATTCAAGTCACTCATCGCCAGTTTTGGTAAGTTCTCTATCAAGCAGGTGCCAAGAGGCTAGAACAAGAAGGCGGATGCTCTTAGCAAGATCGCGTCTACAAGTTTTGCCCATCTATCCAAACAGGTGTTGGTTGAAATACTTAAAGAGAAGTCCATTACAAGAGGGGAGATAGCGACCATAGTTGATGAAGAAGGGCCTACATGGATGACCCCGATCATAAACTATGTAACTGATGAAACCCTTCTTGAGGACGAAACTGAGACGCGGCGCGTCAAAAGAAAGTCATAACACTTCGAACTCCGAGATGGTGTCCTATATAAGCGTTCCTTCCTACAGTCGTGGTTGCGATGTGTCGGGCCACGCCAAGCTAGTTATGTGATTAGTGAAATACATGAAGGGTCGTGCGACATGCACGCAGGCCCCAGATCAGTAGTAGCACGAGCTCTGCGCACAGGATACTATTGGCCAACTATGCATCGGGATGCACAAGACATGATTCTTAAATGCAGCGATTACCAAGTACACAGACTAGTTCCGCGACATCCACAACAAGAGCTAACACCTATCACATACCCATGGCCATTCTACAACTGGGGAATTGACATAGCAGGACCTTTTCCTGTTACTGCAGGAGGCGTTAAGTTCTTGATTGTAACTATGGACTACTTCACTCGTTGTATAGAAGCTAAGACGGTCACAACAATCACGGGCAAGCAGGTAAAAAAGTTTGTTTGGAAAATATTGTATGCCGTTTTGTTTTGCCAGGGGAGATGATCTCGGATAACGGGAAACAATTTGCGGACAATCCGTTCAAAGATTTGTGTGCGACGTTGAACATCAAACGACGCTTCGCATCAGTTAAACACCCACATACCAATGGTCTAGTGGAGCGGGCGAATAGAAGCCTAGGTGAAGGAATAAAGGCGCGCTTAGACCAAAGAAGCACTAAATGGGTGGACGAACTGCCACATGTCCTATGGGCACATTGGACTATGATCAAAACAGCCAATGGGGATTCTCCATTTGCGAGCCTATGGAACCGAGGCTGTTTTCCCAGCATATTGGGATGCCAACAATCCGCGCAGCGGAGGTTAACGTTGTCACAAATGATGAGTAACTCCGGGTCAATCTAGACTTGTTAGAGGAGAAAAGGGAGATAGCAGCCATCAATGAGGCTAAATCTAAGGCACATATGAAAGCTTATTACGACTCCAAAGTCAAGGGTGTTTCCTTTCGACCGGAATATTTTGTCTATCGTGCTAACGAGGCAAGTCGCGCGGAGAGCACGGGGAAACTTGGTCCAAAGTGGGAAGGGCCGTATGAGGTCACAGAAGCTTTGGGGCTAGGCGCGTACAAGTTGCGTGATATGGATGGCCGTGACTTAGATCGTACATCGAATATTTGAAGCCTTAAAAGATGCTATCTCTGAAAGGCTACGACCTCCGCATGGACACTACGCTATAGTCAGCTTCAATAAAGATCCATGTATTTTTTGTTTTCATGTTTTCTAGGTTCTATTTTTCTTAGGATTTTAATTCTGTCAACAAAATCGTAATCGTTCTAATAAAATGCCGTGGTGCCTAGCTAGCTCCACGGTCTGTTCTTGTGCAAATTATTATCTTGCGTTCTTAGAATTATTTGTTATTCTCTTATGTGTTATTACTTGTTCATATGCATTCATTCAGCCGTACATGTACTATTCGCTCCCAGGCGGAGTAAGTGGATTAAGTGAACCTAATAATTCAACTTGTCGCATAAGCGAGATGCAACCCCAGTGACGCGGATCATGTATCCTTACTAGACACCTTATTTACAAGACATTTTAATAAGTTCCCACATGCCGTACTTACATAGTGCCAGACACGATAAAGACACACAGTGCACTGTCTAGTAAATTATAGACTTAGTTTTACTCTTACCACGCCGTGACACGTCATGCAAACAGATACATGATTTCTAAGAATAAATACAAGTTTCAAATATACAAACACAAGTTGCCGTGATCACCACGTACATGTATCTTCATAAATATTCTAAGTGTTTACACATGGAATTACAAATTAAAGCCGTGGACATCCACGGACGAATAAGCAAAAAGTAGTACAAATGTTTACAACTAAAAAACTACAAAGAAGGCACGAACTCCCCTACTTCTTTCTTACCTTCGGCTATCAAAGCATGAAGTACCTCACCACGCGCCTTCTTTCCACTATGCGCCCTGGCTAAGTTGGCCTCTAACGCCTCATCCAGCATTTTCTCACCCTTCACGACCTTTAAGTTCGCATCATATATTGGAAGGGTGAGCTGGATTGGGTCCGGTGTAAGCTTCGCCATGATATCCTTATTGGAGGCATCATTATAGCTTCGAGGTCAGCTAAGAAGGGATATTCCATGTCCTCCAGGACGGACATTGATGTAGTCATCTTTGCCTCCACCCCGGGATTATGGTAGGCATGCTTGGTGATGTCTTCCTTCTTGCTTATCAATTCAGTAGCCTTTGTCAAACCTTCATGTCTGCCGCGGTCGATGCCATCTGACACGACATCTGCAAAAGCATGTACGAACTGTGGCGCTTCCATTACCCTCATCACCGCCAGGCGTGTCCCTTGGCCCACCATCCACCTACGACCAACAATGACTGTAAGAAGTGGGGGGCACAACACTTCAGCCCAACTTGTGGCCAGCTCGCTCAGCTCATATTCCACCTTGCCCAGGGACTCAGCCATTTGCTTCCCCATCTCGGCTCGCTCCTTGGTGAGCTCCTTCTTCAGAGCCTCCTTTCCCTTCACCAACGACTGCATCTTCTCAAGTTCTTCGGTGAGGGCGGATGCTTGGTCAGCCGCAGTCTTGGTAGAAGCCTTGGCTGCAGCTAGCTGTTTGTACAAACACTATGGGTTATTTTATGGTTATAAACTACTTTTATTGGAGCATTTGGAAGAATGGGGAACTTACCTTATCACGAAGGATTCGTGCATCAACCTCCATCTCTTCAATCCGGCATTCCCGGGCAGCGGCGTGGCTGGACTTCTCCTTTATTGTCGCCTCCGCCATGGATAAGTCTGCTTGCAAGGTAGAAATTGTCTGCTCATGCTTCTCTACCATTTTCTCACGGCGGACAACTCTTCTATCAGATCTGTCTACATGGCTCAAGGCCGCTTCAAGGCGATGTCGCAGGGCTGCACCAAGAGTTATTTGGTGCGTCGAGGCAACGTTGTATTGCTCCAAGAGATTTCCGTACTCAACCTCGTCATGGTCTTACGCCTGGACAGGAGGAGTCACGTGGTCCACAAATTCCTTACACTCCGACTCCGCCTCTAGCCTTGTCAACTGGGACATATTCCAGGCTGGGCGTAGGCAGGAGTCCGGGCCTTCGGGCTGGGGCTCTTCTGCATGAGTGGGGGGAGGAGATGGTGGAATCATGGATATCATAGGGGAGGGTTCCCTCTCAACTTCGTTTTCCTGCGCCACGGTCGTAGGATGTACCCTGTTATTTAGCCAACACTTATAATTTTTTTTAGTTTTATACACAACAAATATGATGGAATGTCAAGAGGTACTTACGTCGCAACTGTTATCGGCTCAGTGATGGTGGGAGCCACGGCATTCACCGGCGTCGCCTGCCACATGTTGGTATCTACCTCCTCCTCTGTTCCGGCAGGGGCGTGTGGTTGTTTTGTGGTAGGGTGGTGCTTCTCCCTTTTTAGATTTGGGGGTGATCTTCCCTTGGCCTCTTGCGGGGCGCATTGAAGGCCCCCGCCTCCATCTCTACTTCTTTCACCACCCTCCTGGTGAATTTACGCTTCTTGTAAGTGGGTTTGGGCTGCCTGGAGGTCCCAGTCTTCTGCGCCACTTCCTCATCATCACCGAACATATGGTTGATGAACTGATCAGTTGGCTGCTTTTCACCTTGGATGGTGGTGGCGTTCTCCAACAGTAGCTCACCACCATCTTCATTGGTGAAGTCCAATGGCGACTTCTCTATCAATGGTCCCTGCTCAACGGACTACGGCTCGGTTGTTTCCTCTAAAGGGATGGTCATGCCAGCAGTCGCAACGAGTAGAGGAGGCTCGCCCTCACGAAGTGGTCAGGATCCCTCCGCGAGCTGGTTCGGATCTCCCTGGCATAGCAGCCCAAATAGCTTCATCTCTGTGGACATACGTATGCATATATGTTAGTATGATTAACAACATTATTGTATCATTTATATGAACATACATATACGAGGAAACACCCACCCTGCCTACGTTCGGTCAGAAAGCACGGATACCTGTCCTCCCTACCAAAGTAGTTGCGGCTGATCCCTACTAAGCATAAGAAATGCTCAGGTAGGTCCCTATGGAAGTCAGTGCGATGGGTATCTAATGTTTTTACGTCCTGGCTGCTATACTCCTTGGTTGGGGGTGGATAGTCATGACGCACTTTGGTTTTAAGAACAAAGGTTGTGGGGAACACCATGGCGTCTACGAAGAAGTAGTGGTCATACCACTTCTTGAGGGAGTCTAGAGGCTTCCTATAGCACATGGGGGCGGTTGCGAATCGTTTTTTAAACGAAAACCACCCATTCACCATTTGGGGGACGTAAAAGACCTTAAATAAACTAACAGTGGGAGCTACCTCACAAGCATGACATGTAATTTCGAACTGGTTAATTTTACAGGCTCCTATACAGTGGAGTTGGGTTAGATAGAAATCATAGTATGAAAGGATATCTACAAGGAACCTAGAGAGAGGAATACGTTAGTTTTCCGAGTCAAATAGACGCGTATATACGCCTATTTTCCCAGCGGGAGCGTCCGCGATCGCTTCACCATCACCCGGATTGGTGGGGTGTACGCTCTCAGGAATATAATATTTGGACAAAAAGTCCATGTATTTGTCCGGGGACATCACGTTAAGTACGGACATGATGATGGGGTTATCTTTCACCATGATTTATAACTAGGAGAAGAAAGGCGCGGTGATCTAACCTGATACGGTGGATTTCCGTGTAAAATAAGGAGAAGGAAGGTAGAAATGAGAGCAAGTACAACAATGGTGGAAAGAGTTGATAACTGTGTGTGTACAACTATTTATAGGGTTTATAGGTGTGAAAACACCCATCCTTTTACCACTTAATTATAATAATAACCAAGCCAAAACGTGTATTTTATGTCATAAATGTCGGAATTATGCGTGGTTTGTGTTTTTATTGTGTTTTAGGACCAAAAGATGAAAAAGGAAGAAAACACGGGCTTTCACAAGCTTTTATCGAAGAAAACGAGAAAAGACAAAGTCAAAAGATCAAGAGTGCAAAAAGAACGGAAGTCCAAGGCCTATTCTGAAGATTTATCGAAGAAAAAGTCTAAAGACGGAAGTTTAATGAAGTCGAAGAACCAAGTCTAATTAAAGATGAAAATTATAAGACGAGTTCAAATTATATCGACAAATCCCGAGACGACGTCGAGAAAGACAAAGAATTTAAATCGAGTCGAGACAAGAAGAAAGAAGGAAGAAAGCATCAACATTTTACTCCTCCAATAAATACCCTCCTAATGTGTCATTAGGAGGGGGTTAGTTAGATTAGTTTAGGAGTAGGAGTAGATTACTTTCTCTCTCTAGATTTATTTCATGTTCTTAAGTTTTTCTTTCTTTTTTTTGGTAATGGGTTACCCCGGTAAATATATTAACCAAAAAAACGTTTAAATACAAAGGAATGTGGTTGAGATACCACATTAACCTCAAGCTACATGCAGCTTGTTAACAAAGACTATGAACATCAAAAGCCCTAACCGAATCTAGAAGACAAACAGTAAACTAGATAAAAACCAAGATGTGAACATGAAACCGCGCTCACTCTGCAACATCCAACACCACCATGATAGGAGCAGGATGAATCCAAATGAGTCTGCCTCCTTAAAAAACCTTACCAAAGAAAACCCAGTGGGAAAAACCTTGGACAAGGAAAAAAGAGTACAACACTCACCCGACACACCTATCATGGAACAAATCTAGAGCTCGGCACCCTCCATTTGTCAAGCAGCAAACTTGACCTGGTAGATAATTTCTTGAAACGGAAAGAAATCAACTTCAAGCGAATAGTATCACATAGAATCTGAAATAACTGATCAACAGTTTTCTTTCAAGTTTTCTTAATCTTTAATCTTTAATCTTTAATCTTTAATCTTTAATCTTTAATCTTTAATCTTTTACTTTTGAATCTTTAATCTTAATCTTATTTCAAGCTTTTTACAATCATCTTCTTCTACCTTTCTTGATCTTTTTAATTATGTTTGATTCGAAATAATCTTTGATTTTGTTTAATCTTGATGTTTGATTGATTAAAAAGTTTATCTTTTTATCATCTATAAGTTTTAATACGAATTGAGCTTTGAGCTTGACATGCTTATTGGCTTAATTTTGTGTTTAGCTTACTTACTTTTTAGTTTTCTTAAAAAGTTTAGTCTTTTTAAAGTTTGATTCATAAAGTTTGCTTATTTAGTATTTCCAAAGTTTTCAAATTTGTGCTTATTGAGTTGGTAAAGTTTTTGTTAATTGTTCTTTTTAGAAGTGCTTATTGGTTTATTACCTTATGCCCATCCATCCGAATATTGTGATTTTTCCATCATAATAGGGTTTCTACATTGTGACAGCTTATTGTGATAGTTTTTCCGATCACTTATTCCGATCGTAGGTTGCGATCGCCCCTTGCATCGTACTTTGCGATCGGGTATAAGGCTTATTGTGACGAAATGCTGCCCAAATTTTGACTTACACATTCCGATAGATTTTGATTTCATATACCGATACTTTTCTTACATTTAGTATTTTGATACTTTTTTCTTATAATTAGTTTTCCGATAGTTTTTTAGTTGATATTCCGACAGTTTCTTTTATTTAACATTCCGATAGATCTTTTTGTATACATTCCGATAGTTTATAAAAAAAACATTCCAATATTTTAACATTAACATTCCGATGGTTCCAATTCCAATTCTATATTCCGATAGAAGCACCTACATGCCTGCATGCTTATAGTTTTTGGCGCCATTTTAAGCTAGTAGGTTGCTAGCTTGAGCTAGCTGCGTGCTAGCTTGTTTAATAATTAGTATTGTTCCGTAACTGTTTAGTTTAATCTGAAAGTTGTTCTGATTTTATTTCTGAAAGTCACGTATTTTTAGTTAAATTTTTCGTCTAATTTTAAAATTAATATTTTTTCGAAAAGTTCAAGTTTTATCTTTTATTTAGTACCCGCTTTAGGTTTTGCCTCGTTTAACTTTAGAGTACCCACTTAGTTTTATTCTCTCCTTTTTAATTAAGTAAACTTTATTTTCGAGTCGATAGTTAATTTCGTCTTTTAGTTTTATTTTTATTAATTGTTTCGTTTTAAATTCACGTTTTATTATTTATACTGTTTCGTTATTTTTAGTTAATTGTTTTTAGCTTATTTTTATTACTATTCGCATTTAACTTTTACTTAGAAATAGATAATCAAAACTTTCTTTTTGTTAACCAAAAACGACTGAGTCACACTTTGAACCGGAAATCAATTCGTTAAGACACGAGAAAACGAACTTTTTAACCTAGCAAAATCATAATTTCAAATGGCGCCGCTGCCGGCTCTTTTCGTGAAGATTAACGGTTTTTTGTGAGAGACGCGTTGGATTTTGGATCCATTCACTCGTGAACGTTATTTTTCGTGTCAAAAAATTTCAAAAATCCATAAAAATAAAAAATTTCAAAAATCCAAAAACATTTGAAAAATCATAAAAGCATTTCTTTTTCGAAAGTTTTGCACCAAAAATATTCTTCTTGCTTATCTATTGTTCTTAATGGATTCGTTTGTTGACTGTGTAGGGTGTGGAAGACCATCTTCTGTTAGTCAATCCTGTCAATGGTGTTCATGCGAACGGTGTGGAATGGATATCCCTAATTGCGAATATGGACGTTGTCTATCGTGCAATTCGATCAATTCATACTTCAATTCATTATTCTCTTCTAATGACACTATTTCACCCTCTCCCATATATGACGATCCATATCAACAAAATGCACCGGGTTTCTCTCAATACCCGTGTTGCAACAATTGTGGGGGCCCTCACGATACTTCTTATTGTCAGCCGATGAATTATTATGAGCCAAACCCGTGTTTTACTTCTTTTCAACCAATGATTTATGATGGGCCACATCCGTGCTATAATTCTGGTTTTCACAATTTTGAGCCCCCACAATACACTCTCGATCATCAACCTTCTGTTGGAATGTGTGAAGAAGAACGAGCAAATTTTTTGAATACACTTCAATACGTTCAACAAGAATTAGCTAGTATACGCGAAGCAAGGGAGGAATAAAAGTGACAACAACAAGAGCAAGTATCTAATCTTAGTGATTATACTCCTCCTCTTGTGCGTCCATACTACTATTATGATGATGACGAGGATGATATCTATAATCTCAACCCATCTTCTGAGATTACTACTCCTACTCTTGATATCCCTAATGTGTCTAAGGATAGTGATACATCGAGTGAGATTAGTGATTTTGGTCTCGACAAATTCTTTGATGAGGTTTGTGATGTGCAGACTTTTGAGGAGCTTACGGAAGAGGTCGCTCTTAATGATGATGATTTTTCTCCATGCTATGAGAATTTCACTTTTAAAATGTCTCCTTCTCCTCTGGGCGATGAAGGCGATGTTGATTTATTCTCTCCGACATACGAGAAGTTGACTGAACTTGGTCTTGTAGATGAGGTGGAAGACGTTATTCTTCGCGACAAATTACTGAAAGTTGATCTTCTTATTGCTAAAATTGAAGCGTTGAATTCTTCTCCTATTTCTGAGTCTTTACCTCCGTCTATTACTTCAGTTGAGAATAATGATACAGCTATGGAAGAAATCGACATTCTCTCAATACCTTCGGGTATTGATGATGATGACACAGAGGGGGATATTATTTTTGATAATTTGCTGCATGAAGATATTGTCCCAAGTCCCCCTCCCGAGCACCTTTCATCCAATCCTTTAGACACCATTACGGAGGATGAGTGCTTTGACCCGGGAGGTGACATTGACTATTTTATGAGTGATAACTTTACGGCTTTTCCGCTTGGTCAACATACATTGTCTTTGGGGGATGACAATGTGCTTCCTTTACCCACCTCACCTCCCGTGGATCACAACCTCACATACTTTTTGTATGTTGAGAGGACTTTTCTACCCTTCAAGACTTATCCTCCGGCCTCTCCTGTTGTATTTTCCTCCGGGAACGAAGACAAGGTCTTTGATCCCGGTATTATATTTGAGGCTTCCCCATGGACTATTTAATTCGGGGTCGAGTCAGGCTCGTGACTCGGTTAACAAAAACAAGCGCTTTTTGGGAGGTAACCCGATTATCTATCTATCTTTATCTGTTTTTTATAATAAGTGTAGGGGGAGACCCTAGTATGTGTTTGTTGTTTTCTTTCTTATCATGTCCAGGGATTCGACCTTTCAAAGATACATTCTTGATGACTTTTGATGACCCGTGATTCCGTGTACCCGTCTTCCCGGTTCTATCCTAAACTCTTTTGATTCATTATTTTATCATTTATGTTGAAATAGGAATCACTTTAGTTGTCTCTTCCTAAGCGAGATTTAAACAAAGTGCACAATGTCCTAAGTGTAGGGGAGTTTACTCCCACATGCTTAAACATTGAGGACAATGTTTATATTAAGTGTAGGGGGACTTCTATCGAAGTTAAGTGGGCTTTTCCTTGTACTTGTCCTCATTTTAACCGGAAAATTTGATTTTTTGACATTTTTCAAAATTTTTAATCTATTTTGGCCTTGTAGTTTTCCTTTGTTATCGTTATTTACTTTCTTTGCTAAAAATAAAGTTTGAATAAGTGGTTTTAAATTTTTTTCAAAGTCATGAATCTTTTGACTCAACCCGAGTTTACTTATCCAAGTTTACTTAACGTGTTTAAGTCAAGTTTTGCTAGGCTTTTATATAGGGAACTTTAAAACGCGAAAGTCTTAACTCTTACGGGTTAAGAACAAGAACATTTCGCAAGTTCCTATAATTAATCCTAGAAAGTCATTTATCAAGGGAACTTTAAAATGCGAATTCTAAACTTGAAAGAGTCTAAGAATTTGCAAGATCCTATAGATGACTTGAAAACCCAAAACTTTGATTTAATTGGCTAAGCATCCACGAGTCTCATTCCTTGAGATTTTAAATTGTGGAAACGAGATGATAGAGTCAATTATAAGTTTGGTATTCTTTCATGAATTTATGTGAGTTGATTATAAACTTTTTCTCCCATCGCTTGTTAATAAATATATTTACAATAAATAAGGTTGTACTATTTGAGAAGTTACTTAGCTTCTAGCACAAGATCGTTTAAAAGTTGCTCGGTATTAATTAGAGTTCAAAGCCAAGGCATAACTTATTGAAGCGGGATGCGAAGATTGGCGTGTCCGAAAAAGCCCTAACAAGGCATGAGGGCTACATTTTGTTGCTAAAGATCCCAAGTGATGTGAAGAATCATTTATCAAAAATCAATATGAAGGATCGAGACACACAACGAAAAGCAAATACTCCCCTAAAGATCATGGAGAAGTCTATCCAAAAAGACCCTAGCAAGGTATGAGGATAAATAGATCCAAGTCCTAAAAGGAGGCGGATCGTTGTATATCAAAATCCAAAATAAAGATTGGAGAAAAATGAAGAAGTCGTGGTCCAAATATGAAGAATCTCTCAAAAAGTTCAAGTGAAGAAATTCCTATTATGAAGAGAAGACCATAATTTCAAGAAGGTCTCTCAAGATTCGAAGTATGAAGTTGCTGCCAAATATCAGTCCGAGAAAGGTCTCAAATCGTGAAGCGAGTTATGCCAAGATATGAACTTTATGAGGTCCCGAGAAGCAGTTTTAAAAGATTTTGTCCTTTAGCTAACTATTGATTAAATCGTCCTACTTTATTTTCAGCCTAAATAACTATCGAAATAAGTCAACAATGCATCCTCGTGATCATTCAAGACAACAATAAAATATAAGAGATACACCTAGGAATAAGGGAGTCTAAGTGAATAATTGGGCCACATGAATTTGTGATAGTTTGCTAACTTATAATAACAATGATCTCGTTTTTAAGCTTGGTATGGGGAACGTGAAACTTGAGGGTGATAATCATTCATGACAACCAAAACCCCAATGTAAGTCTTTGATTTCTTTACTTGTTTTGTATATATTTCTATCTTTTAGTTTCCTTAGTGTTTAAGTATTTAATAAAGGCCAAGATGGGTTATTTATGATGAAAAATGTAAAACGTGCTTTGTAATTAATGCATTGCATGAGGGCATTGCAATGGTCAAATGTAGGGGATTTGATAGGTGTGAAAACACCCATCCTTTTACCACTTAATTATAATAATAACCAAGCCAAAACGTGTATTTTATGTCGTAAATGTCGGAATTATACGTGGTTTGTGTTTTTATTGTGTTTTAGGACCAAAAGATGAAAAAGGAAGAAAACACGGGCTTTCACGGGCTTTTATCGAAGAAAACGAGAAAAGACGAAGTCAAAAGATCAAGAGTGCAAAAAGAACGGAAGTCCAAGGCCTATTCTGAAGATTTATCGAAGAAAAAGTCTAAAGACGGAAGTTTAATGAAGTCGAAGAACCAAGTCTAATTAAAGAATAAAATTATAAGACGAGTTCAAATTATATCGACAAATCCCGAGACGACGTCGAGAAAGACAAAGAATTTAAATCGAGTCGAGACAAGAAGAAAGAAGGAAGAAAGCACCAATATTTTACTCCTCCTATAAATACCCTCCTAATGTGTCATTAGGAGGGGGTTAGTTAGATTAGTTTTGGAGTAGGAGTAGATTACTTTCTCTCTCTAGATTTACTTCATGTTCTTAAGTTTTTCTTTCAAGTTTTCTTAATCTTTAATCTTTAATCCTATACTTTTGAATCTTTAATCTTAATCTTAGTTCAAGCTTTTTACAATCATCTTCTTCTACCTTTCTTGATCTTTTTAATTATGTTTGATTCGAAATAATCTTTAATTTTGTTTCTTGATGTTTGATTGATCAAAAAGTTTATCTTTTTATTCATCTATAAGTTTTAATACGAATTGAGCTTTGAGCTTGACATGCTTATTGGCTTAATTTTGTGTTTAGCTTATTTACATTTTAGTTTTCTTAAAAAGTTTAGTCTTTTTAAAGTTTGATTAATAAAGTTTGCTTATTTAGTATTTTAAAAGTTTTCGAATTTGTGCTTATTGAGTTGGTAAAGTTTTTGTTAATTGTTCTTTTTAGAAGTGCTTATTGGTTTATTAGCTTATGCTCATCCATCCGAATATTGTGATTTTTCCATCACAATAGGGTTTCTACATTGTGACAGCTTATTGTGATAGTTTTTCCGATCACTTATTCCGACCGTAGGTTGCGATCTCCCCTGGCATCGTACTTTGCGATCGGGTATAAGGCTTATTGTGACGAAATGCTGCCCAAATTTTGACTTACACATTCCGATAGATTTTGATTTCATATACCGATACTTTTCTTACATTTAGTATTCCGATACTTTTTTTTATAATTAGTATTCCGATACTTTTTTTAGTTGATATTCCGACAGTTTCTTTTTTTTAACATTCCGATAGATCTTTTTGTATACATTCCGATAGTTTAAAAAAAACATTCCGATAGATTTTAACATTAACATTCTGATGGTTCCAATTCCAATTCTATATTCCGATAGAAGCACCTACATGCCTGCATGCTTATAGTTTTTTGCGCCATTTTAAGCTAGAAGGTTGCTAGCTTGAGCTAGCTGCCTGCTAGCTTGTTTAATAATTAGTATTGTTCCGTAATTGTTTAGTTTAATCTGAAAGTTGTTCCGATTTTATTTCTGAAAGTCACGTTAGTTAATATTTTCGTCTAATTTTAAAATTAATATTTTTTCGAAAAGTTCAAGTTTTATCTTTTATTTAGTACCCGCTTTAAGTTTTGCCTCGTTTAACTTTAGAGTACCCACTTAGTTTTATTCTCTCCTTTTTCATTAAGTAAACTTTATTTTCGATTCGATAGTTAATTTCGTCTTTTAGTTTTATTTTTATTGATTGTTTCGTTTTAAATTCACGTTTTATTATTTATATTGTTTCGTTATTTTTAGTTAATTGTTTTTAGCTTATTTTTAATACTATTCGCTTTTAACTTTTACTTAGAAATAGATAATCAAAACTTTCTTTTTGTTAACCAAAAAGGAATGAGTCACACTTTGAACCGGAAATCAATTCGTTAAGACACCGAGAAAACGAACTTTTTAACCAAGCAAAATCATAATTTCAAGGGTTGCCTCGATTTACGAGGTGCCCTGGATGGTTGCCACGTGTAATCCACTACGCCCATCCAATGGGTGGGATGGACGGTACAGTTGAAACGTCAGAGGGACCCACGGGTCACCTCATAGCAATTTTACGTGGCTCAAGAGTGGGCATGTCAGGTGCACTTTTGTAGAGAAAACGTCTGACTCATGACTACCATTAAAAAATTCATTAATATCGTCCCGGGCGACCGTTTTTTTTTTTTTTTTGGGTAAAGGGACTCCAATCCCGGTAAAATATATTCCCAAAAAGCGTTGAAGTACAATGGAATGTAGCTGCAATGCTACATTAACCTCAAGCACACAGCTTGAACAACCACTATATCATATGACATGCCATATGATAATTACATTACAAAACTAATGACTCCTATAGGAAAGAACCACCTAAAGGAACATAAACAATGAAAAAACAAACATAATGATTAATGAGAAGTGCGAGTATCCGGCTGACGAGTTCCATGGCGATCATCAATCACAATGTCTTCATCAGTCTCACTATCCGCATTAAGCACATCATTAGAATGACCAAAGCCATCCTCCCAATCAGTCCCATCATCCATTAAACCACTCAAAACACCAAAAGAGTTTTTGCTGCTCGTACCCGGTTGACTAGAATCAAGAGCCAAAGACTTGTTATTAAGAAATCCACGCTTAAGAATAGAACCAGCTTTCTTAGGAGCATTCTGAACAGTAGTACCTGTAGAATCATTTTTCTTAGGCTTATTCGCCTTAGAACTATCCCCTTTCTCAACAGCACGGTAATAAAGATTAATAGGTGGTTTAGTGAGTTTAATACCAGCAACCTGGAGTTGCTTATTCTTACCCTTTTTCTTTCTATTGTTCACAACCTCATAACCCTCATTATCAATCTCATTAGCTACCTTATTATCGTCCACATTAACAATCGTATTAATGACATCCTTAGGCAATTTCGGACATTCAGCATCATGATGATCAAATATACAGCACATCGAGCAGCGGGGGGGAGTCCACTCGTATTCTATACCAATATTAGCCATCGTATGTCCCTTATCCTTACCAATAGGAATAGCAACAACTAAAGAATCCTTAGGAGGATGATCAGCAGAAATCTCAATTAAAACACGTGCATAGGTACTCCTTCCCCATGAAGATAGGCACATCTCACTTGTATAAGAATCAAGAAGAATAGGCCTCCCAATCTGAGTAGTGATTAGACTAAGACCCACCTCCGAATATGCAACTATGGGAACATGATGCAATTTGACCCACACCGGTGCTTTCCTAATCTCCTCCTTCACAAGTAAAGAATCCGGAGACCATATATTCAAAATCAGTGGAACCATACGTATTAACCATGGCCCACTCTCTATAACTCTTTCCATTCCAACTTTAGAATCAAATTGAAATAAAAAGAACTCACCATGAAGTTGGACACGCTTGATTCCAAATTTCGCCCACGCTTTCTTAACATAGTTTTCAACCAAAGGAAACGCCAATCTCTTCCCTATAAAATGACCATATAATGTATGCGTCAATCGTGCCCTAACCTGATCAACCACATCGAGAGGAATAGTAACCGCTGCCCCTTCAACATGTTCTTCATTACGGAGTTCTTTTACACGTGCAACTCTTTTAGCTTGACCATGTAACATGGACACAAAAGAGGGTTTTGGAACAGCAGTTGATGGTGCAGGAGCCCTACATGGAGTAACAACCCTTGTATCACTCTGCTCGGATGGAATCGTATCAGCCATACATGGAGTAACACCCCTTGTATCATTCTGGATATCATGATCATTAGCCATACTAGTCGTTCCAACCTCCTTCAATACTGGCTGCTTGAGTGAACTTGCATTCGTATGTATCTGGTTTGAGCATTCTGTCCCATCACCATCATGTATCTCGGTCGATACATGTTTGGGCTCACCATCTGACCTTTCTGTAGTGTCACCCCCAAACGATGGAAGAACACCACTCGATTCATAATCATTAATCATGACTCCATCCTGACGCGACGAGGTAATGGAAACCCTAGACACCTCAGAAGTCTTGTCAGGACTATTTATGTGATTCGCTTGTTTTAAACGCGACATGCGCGCATGTAACCTGTCCATGTCGATCGGCGTAACAGCGATCTTCTTCTCCATGACACATTAACCAGATCGAAATACCTCTCTCTAATACACAAAACAATCAATCGAAACAGAAAAACTACCTAGGGCAAACGAAACCCTAGATCAAGGACCAATCACAGCGCACCAAACCAAACCCTAATACATAAAATAATAAGAGATTAAAAAAACCCTAATTTCTTAAAAGGTAATAAACGGCGGCTACCAAGAGTTTTATCACTAAATCAAAAAAACCGATCATAATACGAATCAAATCTTTCAACCAATCAAAGACCAGTCCCACGCATTGAAAGGATTCTGTTTGGACAACTGATTTAAATAATCAAGAATCACAAAAGAAAACAAATCAAGACAATGGTACGGTTATGATAGGTGGAAAACAGATTGGAATTAGACAGTTTGCTTAATTAAGATGAACGGAAACCATGGTGGAGGCAGCCGGAAATCACCAAAAAGAGAGAGAAAAAATTAGGGTTTTTTTAGGTTTTTTTTTTCCGGGCGACCGTTTTTTAGTGCGGCTATGTTTGCAACAACGATATCTAAGGGACATTGGTTAGTCTAGAGGTTACGCCTACGGCTGTGAAAACTAGACTAGGGGAACATGATGACGTATAGTCCCCAACCGGGTCATGGATCCAGCCCACGGGTACTACCCGCATCCGGCCCATCACGAATGGGATGGGTTGAGTCATTTAAGCCTATGCGCTTCGAATGAACAGTGGCCGCATAGATTTGTGCGGTCCACGGCCCGACACGACCGGCACAGGGTTAGACAGAATCACAATCTTATTAGGATTGGGATTTACCCTAAAGTAGAGGATATACACTAATCATAATTAGAAGATAACAATCAAACTAATTATGGCACTTATCCTTTGCTTGGGGCCGAAGCATCGGTGACAACCCATTAGGGTTTTACCGCCTATATAAGGAACCCCCAAGGGTTCCACAAAGGCATCACATTCTCTATACTCTCAACCTATAACCGATTCTTAACCCTAATCGATTAATTACTTTCACGCTGGAGTCTAATCGTGGGACACGTGCCCATGGTAAGCTTAACGCGTGTTGTTTTAGTGTGTAGGATCTCAGCAAGACATTCACTTGGTGCAAGAGCCGGAGCCCAGCCTACCCGAATTAAGCCTAATTCGGGTTAAGCAAGGATCATCCAACTTTTGTATCAACAATATTTATAATAATACTCAAGTTTCTGAATAAAAACAAAATTCAAAGAGGCTTCTTACAAATAAAACCTACTCCTTAATCTAAGAATATATAAACCTCATAAAGTCCATGCTAACATCACTTGTGTAATCAACTTCAAGTTTGGTGGTGATCAACTTCTTCAATAATTCTTCTGACAGTGGATACTTCTCATCTATCAACAAGTACTCTACAAACTTTGTAGTGCTAAGATGAAACACACCATTAGATGAATACAAATGCCACGTCAAGCTACTCAAATCATCTGGATTTAACCAAACTGGATCATCAACATCATAGGCAAACATTCTTCTAAATGTTGTCCAGATTTTTATTCCATTCAATGATGAAGGAGCTTCAGCCTCCTAGACCTCCTTCATCAAACTCTAAAGAGTTTCTACATCTTCTCTATCCAAACTGGGAAACAATGAAACCAAGGAAGAAAAAGTGTGTACCTTACCACCAGCGCTAGTGATCACCCAAAATCCAATAGCATCTTCTTCATACTTAATGATAGGATTCTTGAAATCAAGAGGTACAACTACAGCTAAATCAGATTCCATCAATGGAGAAAGCATCATGTTCCTCTTTAAAATTACTTCATGTGGATTCAACTGATCAAGTACTGGGAATCTTAGCTTGAATCCTTTCTTCACTGGTTTTGGCATAACCGATGCCTTCTTTAGCTTTAATTCCTCCTTAATTTCTTCCTGTCTCTCAGCAGACAACAACCTATAAGTGTTTGCCTCACACACAGAATCCCATATTGGATAGGCAAAACATTCCAACTGCTCAAATGATAGCTTCTTCAATTTTATATATGTCCAATCTGTTTGATGACATCTTAGAAGAATGTAGTACAATTCTCTCCTTGTAGTATTGTTTTCCCTTAAAACCCTATATGTCCTATTCTTCACAATGACATGGCAATCACCTTGAACTCTCATCATTATTTCCAGTCCCCAAACCTTATCAGTTAGAGAGACCTCAGGGTTCTCCAATACTTCTCTCTCATACCTAAAATATATATCAGCAATAGCAGGTATCTCAAAATAAACCTTCATCTTAAGCAACATAATCCTTTCCAAAGCTGCATCATTCTCTCTAGGTGTATTCCGGCCGCCGTATGATTTTCCGTTCCCCTTTAATCTGATCTATTGCCTTCTCCTCGTTCTATCTTGGTGGCTGTATATCTATTATTGATTCTAGCGTTGATAGAAATTAGGGTTTCGTTATTTACTTTTTAGGGTTGTATACGAAACTTTCTTATCAGCTCTTTTAATTAATATTGATATACAGATTCATTGAATAGAACGGCTAAGGTGGTGACTGGTTTTTAGGGTTTCGGTTTTGTCCTGTGCGCCGCTGCATCTTTTAGGGTTTTCTTTTGTTATTATTTTAATCGGTATGGAGATTGGGTAGGTTTATTTGGGTACTGGTATAAAACCCTAATTTGTTAATTAGGGTTTTTGTGATATTGTGGTTGATTGGTTTCATGATTAGAGAGATGGATAACAGTTTTGTTCCGGTTGACATGGATGCGTTGGCAGCTAGGATGCTCAGATTGAGAGAACAGATGGGAGTTTCATCTCCTTGTGATACGGATAGCTCACCTGCTGTGGTGCATGCAGCAGGACTTCAGTCGACACAAGAGGGTTCTGAGTCGCATGCGACACTTGCTGATTCGACACAAGATGCTGTACCTGCTGATTCAATACTTGCTGATTCGACACCTGCTGTTAATGCGGGTAAGGAGAGGGGTTCACTGCTTCAGGGGTGTGCTAACTTGTATACTAATGTCATTAGTCCACAGAAGGGTTCGTTTGCCTCGTTACTTCAAAACGAGGGTGGTATGAACCAAACAATTCCTAAGATGGTGAAGATATCAGAATTACGGTGTGATGAGCATGTTGAAGGAGCACGAGTTGCACTTCCGTATGCTGCTGTTGAAGAGGTTGAATCCAGATTTAAGCACACGTTATACGGGCAGTTTATTGGTAAACGTTTAGCTTTTCCATTGGTGGAAAATTATGTTAAAAATACGTGGGCACGATTTGGTTTGATACGCGTTCAATTACATGAGGATTTTTTCCTTTTTCAATTCAAGACGAAGGAAGGAATGGAAGGAGTCCTTGAAAATGGCCCGTGGTTGATTAGGATGGTTCCCATGATCTTGAATATTTGGTCGCCTACTACTGATCTGAAAAAGGCAGAGATTAAGAAAGCACCAGTTTGGGTTAAGATTCATCATGTGCCGATTGTTGCTTATTCGGAGGTTGGTCTTAGTCTTATCACGACCCAAATTGGCACTCCTATTATGTTGGATTCTTACACGAGTAATATGTGTATTAACTCGTGGGGTCGGAGTACATATGCTCGGGCGCTCGTTGAGGTTTCAGCTGAAATGGAGTTATTGGATTCGATGGTAATTGCAGTCCCTAAAGGTCGTGAAAAAGGGCATTCATTGGTTACTGTTGATATTGAGTACGAATGGAGACCTCCAAGATGTGCTACATGCTTGATCTTTGATCATAATAGTGATATGTGTCCGAAAGTGCATAAGGAAGTGGTTACTCATGTTACTAAAGATTTGTTGAATGATGGATTTGAGGTGGTCAAAAACAAGAAGAATAAAGGTAAGCAGAAGCAACCTCAAGTTGCAGGTATTAAATTAACAAAACCAGCCCTTAATCTTCAGTTTCGTAATGTTGAGAGAGGTGAATCCTCTAAAACAAATGTGACGGGTCAGAATCCTAAGAAGGCAGATTCTCTGCTTAAGAAGGGTTTCCTGAATAACAGAACCTCGAGTTTTGTAGCTAAGACTAATGATAAGGATAAGAGGTCTCATAATTCTTTTGGTGCTCTTTGGGATAAGATGGATGATGGTACAGATTGGGAGGATGGTCTTAAGACCAAGGAAGGTGTAGTCAATGAGAGTGATAGTGAGGTTGAAGAAGTCATATCGATTGATGATCGGCATGGTTCTCATCAGCCTGGTCCATGATGATGTTTTACTTTCATTGTTCATGCACCTTTAGGTGGTTTTTTCCTATTGGTGTTATTTGTTTTGTAATCGTTTAGTAGGTCATATGGCATGTCATATGATGTAGTGGTTGTTCAGGCATTTGCTTGAGGTTAATGTAGCATTGCAGCTACATTCCATTGTACTTCAATGTTTTTGGGAATATATTTTACCGGGGTTAGGATTCCCCTTTACCCAAAAAAAGCTGCATCATTCTCCCCATACTCTAACTTTTTTGGTTCTTCCAAAATAATATTAGAACCATGATCACTACTTTCTTCTTCATCACCAGAACCAACTTGTTCATCACCCTCAGATTCAATGAAAGAATCTGAGCTTCAATAGCACCTTTCCCAAGCCCCTTCTTCTCTTGCTCATAAATCTGTTGAGCTAGCATAGCATCAACTTTTTGTTGGGCTGCATCCTTAGGAACATCCTCTGCTACCAAAACAGCATTACCCTTATCCAAAGGATCAGTAAGAGGCAAAGTAGTAGGTGTTACCTGTATGGAAGGCTCCTTGATCATAAACGGTGGTTGACATACACCAGTCAAACTAGGAAACCTGTCAGCATTTGAAATAGGTGTGTTTGCGTTCAAATTACCTTTGTCATCAAAATTTTTGATCATACAAAAAAAACCCTAAAAAATTCTCTCCCTAGGGAGATATCCAGCCGCCACTTTTTCTTTATTATCCGGCTAAATCTTTCTTATAAACGATTCTATATCTATGATTCATCATACTAGTTTGATTGGTATATTGTTTTTTGTTCTCCTTGCGGATTTCAATTAACATTTACTTGATTAATCTGGTTTGATTTCTTGTGGTATATAATTGGGTATAAGTAAGTGATTGTTATGAAAAAGTGGTGTGCGTCTTTTGGATATCTCCCTATCCTACCGAAATCATTGCCCTAATTTTTTAGGGTTTCATTATTATTGCTGTTCATTATTAGGGTTTCGTGGGTTGCGTGTTGCGAGATCTAGGCGGTTCATTGATTGATATTCATAGATCTGTATGTGGTTAAGGGTGGCGGCCTGTTTTTTCATTGCTTAGCCTAGTTAGGGTTTTCATGCCGTCAAGATGAGTGTGCTGGGTAAACCCTAATTTTTAAGGTTTCTTTTTTCATGTTTAATCTATGGCCACTGATCTAGGCTATGAGGTTGTATGTCTATGTCATCAAGATCACCATGAAGCTGACTGGCGTATGTTTAGGGTATGTGATCCCATCAGTTCGGTGGTTACAAGTTTTTACTTGTATTCGATCATTTGTAAAGCGATTAGGTTTACTATCTTGTTTGATTGGATCTGCGTGGGTCCTTATGATCTCATAGTTTGTTGTTGCTTTGGATGGTGCCTCGTTGAGGCTGTGATGTTTTGGAACGATGGGTTGGGAGAGGTGGAATCGATTTTGTATTGGATGTATCGTGGTTCGTATCACGATTATTTGGGTCTTGTTCGCAGATCCCAGGTGCAGCCGAGTTCTTTTCACATGGCAGATCAAGAGCCCGGGTTTTAGGGTTTTCCGTTGGAATGCTTATTATTACTGGTCTTGCCGAGATTCGGTATCATATATGCAGGTTGGCTGCTTGGAAGTAGCGTATTTAATAATACGCTTTGTGTTCACATCTTGCTTTCAAGATTGTTTTTCTCGGAAGTATAAGCTAGAAACATGTACCATATAGTTTTCTTTATTTTATTGTTTTGTTTTCTAAGCTTATTTGATAGTCATAAGAGTGGCATGTCACTCTTATGTACGATTTTGGATCATTGCACGTGATGTGTGCATGGTTGTAGCCCATGTAACGGGCCGTGATGTTAGGACTTCACCTACATCCGTTGTACTTCAACGTTTTTTTGGTGTAATAAATTTTACCGGGGTCAGTCCCCTTTACCCAAAAAAAATTACCTTTGTCATCAGCTGATAGTCCACTTGCTTGTAACATCATTTCTATGAAAGACTGCTTCATGGGAGTAATCAAAAGGGTAGTAGCTTGTTCTTTTAACCATGTAAGTTCCTCAGCTACCTCGTTTGTCCCATACGAACCTTCATGGGACCCCTTATCACTCACATTAAAGGGTTCAGTAGGTGCTTCCTCCCATTTGTATGAATCATCTTCAGAGGACAACATCATAGCTCTCCTTTTTCTTGAACTAGCAACATCCAAAACAACTATCCTCTCCCTCAATTGATTGAGTTCAAGGCCTTGGTTTGTGACTTTCTATACAAGTTCTACATTGTACTTTTGCAAGCCAATGCAGATAGCTGTCAATTCAATAAGAGATAGTGGTTGTAGACTGTCCTCCTCCAAAATTGGGATTTGACTCCTCAACAAGGATTCATCAGGCAAAATTCTCTTAGCTTCATAGCTAGGACCACTAGAGGAGAATACTCCAGTAGTCCTTTGTCTTTTCTCTAGACGAAAATCAAAGGGTTCAGATGAGGAGGTGTATTGGTAAACATGTGTTAAAGGTGGTGAAGTGACAGCAGGTGAGATGAGAGTGTCAGCGGCTGAAACGCGAGTGTCAGCGACTGAGGGATGGGGATCAATGTTCATTTGTTCAACTATGTGGGGTGAAGTTGGTTTTTGTTCTTGTACAGGTTTAGGTTCAGGGTGAGGCTGGGGGTTTTTGGCTGCTTCAATAACAGCCAACATGGGAGGGGTTAAAGGTAGGTCTGAAATGTTGAGTGTACATAGACAGAAATTTTTTAGCTTTTTGAGTAGGGGTCTTATAAAGATCCCTACGACAATAAACTTGTTGTTCAAAAACCATTTGTAAAAACCTAGGGTACGCAACAGTCATCTTGGTACCCTTGTTGTGCAACATGCCCTCAAAAATTATATGGGAAAAAATATATTTTTGCCCAGTGGCCATACAAACAAGAATACAACCAAATGATCGATTGATTTCATTCAAGGATGTACACTTAGGACTAAGAAACTGTAGGAGGACATGTATTAAGAACTTCCATGATGGGCAAATTGTTGTTTTGAATATTTGTTAAATTTTTCCCTCTGGGCGCAAGTCATACCCCAAGCCTCGAAGTCCTTCCTCTAACTGATCATAAGGAAAGGTAGTTACACCATCAGCATCATCAAGCTGCAAAGCTTGACGAATAAGTGCTTCAGTAACTATCCATTTTGTCCCATGAACAGTCCCTGATAATGTAATCACTCCATCAACTGTTTCAGAACGTGCAGTGTTCCAAAACTGTTTGATGTGTGTGATAGGAATGTGTGGAGCATGAGTCAAAACATACCTTAGATTAAAAGCCAAGAGATACTCAATTATTCTAGTATACTGGGGATGATGGTCAGGATCAGCCTCAAGATAGGCAACCATGTTATGTTGATCACTGAATCCCAAAGTAACACCAGCAAGTTTAAATAATGGAGCCATGAAAATTGTTTGTGAAAGGTTAGGGTGAATGGAAATGAAGATGTATGGTTATGGAGAAAATATGAGACAAATATGCAAGTTACCCTATGTGAAAAATAATGAACCGTATTTATAGGATGAAAACTAGGCTACTATTGGTTGAAAAAGAGGTAAGTTAAAACCTGAAAAGTTGTATGCTAAAAACCCTAATTTTTTCTCTCTCTTTTTGGTGATTTCCGGCTGCCTCCACCATGGTTTCCGTTCATCTTAATTAAGCAAACTGTCTAATTCCAATCTGTTTTCCACCTATCATAACCGTACCATTGTCTTGATTTGTTTTCTTTTGTGATTCTTGATTATTTAAATCAGTTGTCCAAACAGAATCCTTTCAATGCGTGGGACTGGTCTTTGATTGGTTGAAAGATTTGATTCGTATTATGATCGGTTTTTTGATTTAGTGATAAAACTCTTGGTAGCCGCCGTTTATTACCTTTAAAGAAATTAGGGTTTTTTTAATCTCTTATTATTTTATGTATTAGGGTTTGGTTTGGTGCGCTGTGATTGGTCTTTGATCTAGGGTTTCGTTTGCCCTAGGTAGTTTTTCTGTTTCGATTGATTGTTTTGTGTATTAGAGAGAGGTGTTTCGATCTGGTTAATGTGTCATGGAGAAGAAGATCGCTGTTACGCCGATCGACATGGACAGGTTACATGCGCGCATGTCGCGTTTAAAACAAGCGAATCACATAAATAGTCCTGACAAGACTTCTGAGGTGTCTAGGGTTTCCATTACCTCGTCGCGTCAGGATGGAGTTATGATTAATGATTATGAATCGAGTGGTGTTCTTCCATCGTTTGGGGGTGACACTACAGAAAGGTCAGATGGTGAGCCCAAACATGTATCGACCGAGATACATGATGGTGATGGGACAGAATGCTCAAACCAGATACATACGGATGCAAGTTCACTCAAGCAGCCAGTATTGAAGGAGGTTGGAACGACTAGTATGGCTAATGTCCAGAATGATACAAGGGGTGTTACTCCATGTATGGCTGATACGATTCCATCCGAGCAGAGTGATACAAGGGTTGTTACTCCATGTAGGGCTCCTGCACCATCAACTGCTGTTCCAAAACCCTCTTTTGTGTCCATGTTACATGGTCAAGCTAAAAGAGTTGCACGTGTAAAAGAACTCCGTAATGAAGAACATGTTGAAGGGGCAGCGGTTACTATTCCTCTCGATGTGGTTGATCAGGTTAGGGCACGATTGACGCATACATTATATGGTCATTTTATAGGGAAGAGATTGGCGTTTCCTTTGGTTGAAAACTATGTTAAGAAAGCGTGGGCGAAATTTGGAATCAAGCGTGTCCAACTTCATGGTGAGTTCTTTTTATTTCAATTTGATTCTAAAGTTGGAATGGAAAGAGTTATAGAGAGTGGGCCATGGTTAATACGTATGGTTCCACTGATTTTGAATATATGGTCTCCGGATTCTTTACTTGTAAAGGAGGAGATTAGGAAAGCACCGGTGTGGGTCAAATTGCATCATGTTCCCATAGTTGCATATTCGGAGGTGGGTCTTAGTCTAATCACTACTCAGATTGGGAGGCCTATTCTTCTTGATTCTTATACAAGTGAGATGTGCCTATCTTCTTGGGGAAGGAGTACCTATGCACGTGTTTTAATTGAGATTTCTGCTGATCATCCTCCTAAGGATTCTTTAGTTGTTGCTATTCCTATTGGTAAGGATAAGGGACATACGATGGCTAATATTGGTATAGAATACGAGTGGACTCCCCCCCGCTGCTCGATGTGCTGTATATTTGATCATCATGATGCTGAATGTCCGAAATTGCCTAAGGATGTCATTAATACGATTGTTAATGTGGACGATAATAAGGTAGCTAATGAGATTGATAATGAGGGTTATGAGGTTGTGAACAATAGAAAGAAAAAGGGTAAGAATAAGCAACTCCAGGTTGCTGGTATTAAACTCACTAAACCACCTATTAATCTTTATTACCGTGCTGTTGAGAAAGGGGATAGTTCTAAGGCGAATAAGCCTAAGAAAAATGATTCTACAGGTACTACTGTTCAGAATGCTCCTAAGAACGCTGGTTCTATTCTTAAGCGTGGATTTCTTAATAACAAGTCTTTGGCTCTTGATTCTAGTCAACCGGGTACGAGCAGCAAAAACTCTTTTCGTGTTTTGAGTGGTTTAATGGATGATGGGACTGATTGGGAGGATGGCTTTGGTCATTCTAATGATGTGCTTAATGCGGATAGTGAGACTGATGAAGACATTGTGATTGATGATCGCCATGGAACTCGTCAGCCGGATACTCGCACTTCTCATTAATCATTATGTTGTTTTTTCATTGTTTATGTTCCTTTAGGTGGTTCTTTCCTATAGGAGTCATTAGTTTTGTAATGTAATTATCATATGGCATGTCATATGATATAGTGGTTGTTCAAGCTGTGTGCTTGAGGTTAATGTAGCATTGCAGCTACATTCCATTGTACTTCAACGCTTTTTGGGAATATATTTTACCGGGATTGGAGTCCCTTTACCCAAAAAAAAAAAAAAAGAGGTAAGTTATTCAAAAAGTAATGATGAAAATCTTGAAAAATAATAACTTATCTCTTTGCTTTTAAAGAAATTACCAAATCCCATAAAATTACGGCCCAAAATATCGCAAAAGTAACAGCTAGGTAGGACCCAGTGTTCTTCAACGGTCAAAATATAAGTGTCAGCGGGTAACGGCTATATTTGTCAGCGTGTAAATTTACAATGTGAGCGTTTGAAAATGTGCTTGTCAACGGATGAACCACTTATGTGTCAACGGCCAAAAATAAAAAAAACAAAAAAAGACCTTAACAAAGAAGTTTAGCCTAATGAAGATAACTCATCTCTGACACAGATTGAAATTAGCATTCTCTGTCCAGTTTTGGTGTTTTATAACCAATTGTTAACAAGCTGCCTGTAGCTTGTGGTTAATGTGGTACTTCAGCCACATTCCTTTGTACGTTCAACGCTTTTTTGGTTAATATATTTACCGGGGCAACCCTTTACCAAAAAAAAAAACTCTTTGTACAGATAAGCCCATTTTTATTTACACCAAGTCTCCCAACCAACCATTCCTAAATCTAGGCCAAAAAGTCTTGGCAACATGCATAGTATATCACTTTGCATGCTATAGTGCCTCAAGATTTAGAAATTCCAACAATTCTTAAAAAGAAAAGCCTTCATTATTCCTAACTCTCACTCATCAGTGGACACAATCTAGAATTGTGATAAGAGCACTCTAAAAGTACCTAAAACCTAAAGGTTTCCTAAACCTCCCCTTAAACTTACACAGTTTGCAAAATAAATGAATATAATAAATTTTTATTTCAAGATAGGAATGTAAACATTCCAACCATCATAAATAAATATTTTTCAAGGCTTTGAAGTCCATAAGGAACTCTGTATCCTTTTGCACAGTGCTCAACCTGCCTGCATGATTAGATGAAAAACCACAAAAACTAACATAGGCTGTCAGCGGCTAATATCCACGTGTCAACGGATAAAATGCCTTTGTCAATTTTAGAAAATATGGTGGAAAATCTAACACATTTACATGGAATAATAACAATGCATATCCTGTACATATGAACCAAAAAACACATATTTTATAGATTGATCATTCCAATACTTGTTACCAAGTACTGGAACCTCCCAACATCAAAATGTTTAGTCAAAAGATCAGCCACATTATTTTCCATGTCTACTCTATCTGAATGTATTAAATCTTTTTCAAAACAGCCCCTTATAAAATGATGCCTAATTTTATGTGTTTAGTTTTAGAATGATGTACAAGATTGTTAATAATGCAAAGTGTATTGTTATTATCCACAAAAATCTTGGTATGCATAAAATTATACCCATAATCTAAAAGCTGATTTTGAATCCATATCACTTGCCCACAACATGCAGCAACAGCTTAGATACTCAGCCTCAGTTGTTGAATTGGCCACCACTATTTGTTTCTTGCATTTCCAAGAAATGCATCTGCTTCCAAGAAATTGACATCCACCAGTTGTGGATTTCCTATCATGATTATCACCTCTATAATCACTATCTGAATAGCCAATAAGCTCCAAAGGAGACTCTCTAGGATACCACAATCCCAATGTGGGAAAGCATCTAAGGTACCTAAAAATCCTTTTAACAACATGAAGGTGACATTCCATGGGAGACACTTGATGACGTACAAATGCACATACTGCAAACATGATATCAGGTCTTGAAGCTGTAAGATACATCAATGAACCAATCATTGATCTATAATGCCTGTTAATATTATCATAATCCAAACTACTTTACAACCCTAAAAAGTTCTCTCTCCCTCATGGCGATTTCCAGCCACCCGTGTTCTAATCAAAACCAATAACTTTTCTGTCTTTCCCTCCTTAATCAATTCGTATATATTAGGGTGTTTATCTCTGCCCGATTCCTATTGATTTAGGGTTTCGTCACTATTACTCTTTTAGGGTTATAGTCCGAAATCTTTTTATTAGTCATTGGATCTGGTGGATATACATGTTCGATATATAGAACCTGATTTAGTGATTGGCTCGTGGATTAGGGTTTGGTGTAGATCGGATTTTTGGGTGGCGGTTAAACTCCTATTTTTTAAATCGTCTAGGGTTTTTATTCCAGCGTTGTGTTTTCTTGGTATATTCGTGCAGATGCTGGTGGTTGTCTTCTGATCGTATACTACCCATAACGTTCTTCTCTTTTTAGGGTTTCGTTTGTAGCAGTGGGTGGCGGCTGGTTTTATAATATAATCCTTCGTTTAGGGTTATTATTGAGCTATTTGTGGTGTTGCTATTGTTTTATGATTGTGTAATCAGATCAGTGAATTTCTGTGGGTTTGAGAGATGGATAAAGGTTTTTTGCCTACTAATAAGATCAAAAATATTGACGGGAAAAAATCTAATTATGGGGGTATCGTTCGAAATGCTGTGCGTAATCTTCATGGGAGTAACCGAGTGGAGCTTCCATTAAATGATACTTTACCGAAGGTGAAGGAAGGCGTGCAGGGTAAGGATGTCATGGTTGGGCCTAACGTTGAGGGGACGCCTGAGTCTCCTGTATCTATGATGGCTGTTGAGTCTAAACCTGCTGTTGTTATGGATGATGTGAGTTGCAAAACTGTTACATTTGAAACAAAGAAGACAGTTCGGGTGTCTTTCATGAAGAATGTTAACAAGGTTTTGGGGCCTAATGTGGAGATCCCATTGACTGTAGTTAAAGATGTTTGTGATGTGTTTGCAAACACCTTATATGGATACTTCATTGGCAAGCGACTTGTGTATCCTTTTGTTGACATGTATGTTAAGAACGCGTGGGCAAAATATGGATTAGAACGTGTTATAATTCGGAAGGGTTTCTTTTTGTTCAAGTTTAGGTCTAATGAAGGAATGAATAAGGTGCTTGAAAGTGGCCCGTGGCTGATCTGCTCGACTCCATTATTTCTGAATGTTTGGTCTCCAAATACTAGGCTGGTGAAAGAGGAAATCAAAGTTGCACCATTGTGGGTGAAAATCCATGAAGTGCCTATTGCTGCCTATTCAGAAATTGGTCTTAGCTTGATCTTATCTGATTTAGGCCGCCCTATTATGTTAGATACTTACACAAGCGAAATGTGCCTAAATCCGTGGGGAACTCATGATTATGCACGTGCTATGGTAGAGGTATCTGCTGATTTACCACTTATTCATTCATTAGTGGTAGCTATCCCGTTTTCTGATGGTTCGGGGCATTCTATGGAAACGGTTGAGGTAGAATTTGAGTGGCAACCCCCTCGGTGTGATGAGTGTAAAACGTTTGATCACACTGGTGAACACTGCCCGAAACGGTGTAGTGAGCCTAAAAATGCACCGATTGTGGGGGGACGGCTTTGTCCAGGTGACTAAAAAGAAAAGAAACAAGTATCGGGCTACTAGATCACGACAAATTGAAGGTATTCGGTTTAATCAATCTAAATCAAATTGGGTTTATAAAGCGGTGTCAAAAAAGCCTACAAAAGTTGCTCGCGATAAACCGAAATATGTATAGGATAATATTAATGTCTTGGAACTGAAGAATTCTTTTGCTAAACTTAGTGAGGAGGACAAGATCCTGGATGTGGCTAGTGGGACTGATGTGGCCGCTACTGAACAGCTAACATGTGAACGTGAGGTTGATAAGGATATGAAAGGTAAAGGGGAAGCTGATGGAGCTTCATCTAGTAAACCTAAACGGTCCTTTGGACCTCTTGATCTTAGTAATGTTAGTGACTCCGATTATGAGGATGAGGTCTTTGCATATCAAGAGGAATTCAATGCTTATATGTCGTCAATTGGGGGAGGGCACCAACTTGAAATGGATGAGTATGATGGTTATGACGACTATGCGGCTCAGATCCATGATTTGTCGGGAGAGATTCAAGACTTCCGTGATTTTCAGCTCTCCAATACTCGTAAGAAGTAGATACTTTCTTAATTTTTCATAAGAGGGGTTTTTCCTCTTATGTATGGTATTTGTTAGTTGCATTAGATATGCCTGTTTTTTGGAGTAATAAATTTTACCGGGGATAGTCCCTTTACCCAAAAAATATAATGCCTGACATCTACCTCTTTACCATATCCACTCTTTCCCCATGGATGTTCCTTGTCCATGGGAGTGCTAGCCCGTTTTTCCTGTGATGAGAAACCAAATTTCTTCAAAATCTCAGCCACATACTTATCTTGAGAGATAAAGATACCATCTTCTTTCTGCTGAACTTGTAGACCAAGAAAGAAGGTCATCTCTCCCATAGCACTCATATGAAACTTATCTGTCATAAGTTTGGAGAAATCATCACTCATTCTTTGGTTAGATAAACCAAAAAAATTGTCATCTACATAAACTTGGACAAGAAGAAAGTCCTTCCCTTCTTGCTTTGTGAATAAAGTCTGGTCTATGGTACCCCTCTTAAAGCCATTGTCTACAAGGTAAGTAGAAAGTGTTCCATACCAAGCTCTAGGGGCCTGATGAATGACATACATTGCTTTCTTCACTCTATATACTTTATTTGGATGCTTAGAGTCTTCAAAACCAGGAGGCTGTATGACATAGACTTCTTCTGTGTCATAAAAAAATGCACTCTTCACGTCCATTTGGTAGACTTTGAAACCCATGCAGGAAGCATAGGCTAGGAAAATCCTTATTGCCTCAATTCTAGCAACAGGTGCAAAAACCTCTTCATAGTCAATACCCTCTTCTTGAGTATATCCTTGAGCAACCAATCTTGCCTTGTTTCTAATAACAATGCCTCTCTCATCCTTCTTGTTTCTTAGAACCCATCTTGTCCCAATAGGCCTGACATACCTTGGACAATCTACAAGCTCCCAAACGTCTTGAATAACAAACTGATGAAGCTCATCCTGCATTGCTTCAACCCAGCTTTCTTCTTTAAGAGCATCAAAAATATTCTTTGGTTCTAGTTGAGAGAGAAAACAGGCAAACAAACATTCTTAAACAAAAGGAGTATCTTCATTCTTGTGTGTATTAGCAATGAATCCACCTTGAGTCTTCTTTGCCCTCCTTCTTTGCACAGGAGTCTGAATATCACCAATTATTTGGGTGGGAGGATGATTTTTGGCCACCTTTGTAAGAATTCCTCCCCCAAATAACGCATTATCATGAACAGTGGATTCCATATTACCAATATCACCTCCAATGCTACTCTTATGCCCAGTTGAACTAGGAGATATGTTGTCAGCGGCTGGAACTGGGCCACTGACATCTTCATTGGGTATGGGATCTTTAACATGTTCAAAAACATTTCTGTTGGAGGAGAATAAATTGCCAAACAAATTATTCGCGGCTGAATCCTAAGTCTCATCGTCTGATTTGGCTTTGTCAGCAGATGAAGATGCATGCATTGATTCCTCAACTGGTGCCTCTTGTTGCTTTTCTTCCTCCTCTTTGGCAGCAGCAAATGCTTGCATAAACTGTTCACTCCATATAGGTATGGTGACATAATCAAACATAGGAGAGGGTTCAACTGCATATGATCCTTCTTCTTCATCAACCTGTATACCTACATTGTTAACAATAGGTGCTTCCAAGACAACTGGATTAGTCACATGCATATAATTCACGGACCTTGATAATGGCTCTAGATCAAACAGCCAATTAGGTCCAGACTCAAGATCTCTTGGTTTACTCTCCAAGAAGTCAACATGAATGTTTTTTGTTAGTATCTTAGACTTCTTGTTATAAACCCTATACCCCTTGCTATTTGTGGAATATTCTATAAAAAGTCCCTCATCACCTTTTGAGTGAAACTTGCTTAGATTATCACTAGTATTCAGAATGACTACATGACATCCAAAAGGCCTAAAGAACTCTATATTAGGCTTCTTGTTCCAAAGTAATTCATAGCGAGTCTTATTATGAAACTTATTGACTAAGGCCCTATTTTGAACATAGCAAGCAGTGTTCACATCCTCAGCCCAAAAAAAGCAATGGGAAGATTTGCATCTGTCAACATGGTCCTAGCTGCTTCTATTAGAGTTCTATTTCTTCTTTCAGCTACATCATTCTGCTGTGGATTTCTAGCTATGCTAAACTCCCTATAGATTCCCTTATTGACACAAAAGGTATCTGGAAGGTTGCTTCTAAATTCACCACCATTATCACTTCTAAGAATTTTCACCTTATTACCTGTTTTCTTTTCAATCTGAGTAATGAAATTGATTAAGGTCTTAGCAGTATCACTCTTTAATGCCAAAAAGAAATTCCAAGTAAACCTAGAATAATCATCAGTGATAACAAAACAATAGGATTTACCATTAAGACTTTCTATATTGGTTGGGCCAAACAAATCCATGTGTAATAAGTGAAGTGGTTTAGAACTCGTATGAACATTCTTAGACTTAAATGAGACCTTATTTTGCTTTCCTTTAAGACATGCAACACAATTTTTTTTTTTGGGTAAAAGGGACTATCCCCGGTAAAATATATTACACCAAAAAACATTGAAGTACAGATGGAATGTGGCTGAAATACCACATTAACCTCAAGCTAAACGCTTGATAAACGCCTACAACGATGTATATGACATGCCATATACATTTACACACCTAAAAAATAGAACAAAATAAAATCAAAGATTTATTCATGTCTTCATTTAGCTTTATCCCTCTTGTCATGATATAAGTATGCAGCTTCATCATAGACATTCTCAACCTCTTCTACCTCCGAATCAGATTGATTTAGAATCTCAAAGCTATTTGATGTACCAACACCACCCTCATTCCGACTAATATTATTCATGAAACCTGCCTTAAACGTTGCTGGAAATTCAATTTTCAAGGACTCCTTCCATTCCTTCCTTTGTCTTGAATTGAAAAAGGAAAAAATCCTCATGTAATTGAACGCGTATCAAGCCAAATCGTGCCCACGTATTTTTAACATAATTTTCCACCAATGGAAAAGCTAAACGTTTACCAATAAACTGCCCGTATAACGTGTGCTTAAATCTGGATTCAACCTCTTCAACAGCAGCATATGGAAGTGCAACTCGTGCTCCTTCAACATGCTCATCACATCGTAATTCTGATATCTTCACCGTCTTAGGAATAGTTTGGTTCATACCACCCTCATTTTGAAGTATCGAGGCAAACGAACCCTTCTGTGGACTATTGACATTAGTATACAAGTTAGCACACCCCTGAAGCAGTGAACCCTTCTCCTTACCCGCATTAACAGCAGGTGTCGAATCAGCAAGTCTTGAATCAGCAGGAACAGCATCTTGTGTCGAATCAGCAAGTGTCGCATGCGACTCAGAACCCTCTTGTGTCGACTGAAGACCTGCTGCATGCACCACAGCAGGTGAGGTATCCGTATTACTAGGAGATGAAACACCCATCTGTTCTCTCAATCTGATCATCCTAGCTGCCAACGCATCCATGTCAACCGGAACAAACCTGTTATCCATCTCTCTAATCATGAAACTAATCAAACACAATATCACAAAAACCCTAATTAACAAATTAGGGTTTTATACCAGTACCTAAATAAACCTACCCAATCTCCATACCGATTAAAATAATAACAAAAAAACCCTAAAAAATGCAGCGGCGCACAGCACAGAACCGAAACCCTAAAAACCAGTCATCACCTTAGACGTTCTATTCAATGAATCTGTATATCAATATTAATTAAAAGAGCTGATAAGAAAGTTTCGTATACAACCCTTAACGAAACCCTAAAAACTATCAACCCTAGAATCAATAATAGATATACAGCCACCAAGATAGAACGAGGAGAAGGTAATAGATCAGATCAAAGGGGAACGGAAAAACATACGGCGGCCGGAAAACACCTAGAGAGAATTAGGGTTTTTTAATCATGCAACACAATTATGATCATTGTAGAATGCTTTTGAAGGCAATCCTCTTACAAGATCATGTCTCACAAGTCTATTCATGTTTTTGAAGTTAATATGCCATAACCTTCTGTGTCATAACTTACTCTCATCTATTGACGCCTTAGCATAAAGACATGACAAGTTGTTACTCATTTTAATTCCATTTAAATTCACATTATAAACATCTTTATGTCTAGGTGTTCTAAACTCTATGAAATTTTTAGCAGGAATCTCAAAATCCTTGCTCAACACTAAACACTCATTATCAGTAAAAATAACCTTATTTTTGTTGTCACAAACTTGTGACACACTAAACAAATTATAATCAAGTTCTTTCACTAGGAAGACTTCCTCAAACCTTAAGTTGTTGGTGATAAGTGTGCCTTTGCCAGATATGTTTCCATAGCTTCCACTAAATTACACCTTGTCACCATATTTTATTGGAATGAAATCAGTTAGGTAATCTTCCTTGCCAGTCATGTGTCTAGAGCATCCACTGTCCCAATATCCAAATTCATTGACCTGCTTATGAATGCCATGCAGATGAAGAAAACAAATTAGTTTTCTTTGGGAACCCAAGCCTTTGCAGACTTGGATTCATGTGGTTGTTCAACAAGAATTGATTTATTCCTTGTAACAACCCCCTGTTCATCCCTTTGTGCCCTAAACACCCAATTTACCCAAATGGGTTTAGTAACGACCTTTTCAAGAAACTTAAATCTGTTGCAGGTTATGGAAATTCCATTTGATTTAGGGTTTTGATCTTGTTTAGGTCTCCATGTTAAACTGGATGAAGCTTTAGACCCTTGTTCCTTAGGTTTTAAATACCTATTACTCGGTATAACATAAGGTCTGACAGAAGATAGTTGTGGCATTTTCATACCAAACCTGGATTTGTCAGTGCTGATTTGCTCTTGTTAGCCAGACAAATTGTTCTTGTCAGCGTGTAAATTAGGGTTTACTACAGGGACCCATTGTCTGTTAGACCAAGTATTAGTCTTTTGAAAGGGTCTTTGTCCATGGGTATTAGTCCTTTTAAAAAAGAAAGGAGCTGCTCTAGTGGCCTGAGAACTTGGTTGGACAAAAGGTCTAGGTTTGACCATGGTTGACCTATTGTCAGGAGGTAAAGTGTATCCACTGACACAGTTATAGGCCAAATGTGAGAAGCTCCCACATGTGTAACAAGCCTTTTCAGACACAAACTTAGGCTTGGACTGATAAAACCCTGTCCCATTAACACTTGGCTTTGGGGTGATCTAGTTTTTCTATACATTTCAGCATATTTGACACTAGGTTTACTTTTTGGAGTTGAGCCAAGATTAATAGTCTTACCAGTGGTGGGGTTGGTCACAACAATGGGTTTAGGTTCAACTGGGTCATCATTAAGCAGTCCACCCTTAACAAATAGAAAAGGGTTAGATGCTTTCCATTGTTCTAGGTGAGTCACCTTTTTCCTATATTCCTCAACAGGGGTAAGCACACGTGGTGGAGGTATAAATTCATTCTCTTGTAATTCAGGTACGCCAGTCAAAGAGAGTTCCTTTTTAAGGACACCATAAAAGTTTGCAGTAGTTGGTGGGATAGCAGCATACTCTTTCATCCCAATCCCAGACATGTCCCCATGCTCTATTTGCTCACTCACACATTTTTCTAGGGTTTGACTAGATTTTTCAAACTTTTCAATTTTTAACCCTACATTTTCTTTAGATCTAATGGCTTCATCTAACTTAAGTTGTAAATCTGCTCTAGATTTCATTAAAGAGTCCCTAGCCTCATTACTAACTTTTAGATCTCTAGTCAAGACATTAATTTGATCTTTAAGATCAAATTCCATTTTCTTATACTCCTCAACCATCGCATCAGATTGAGCAAGACCCCTTTTATAGTTTGCTAGCCTGATTTCTACATCAAATACATCTGATTTATACTTTAAAACTTCTTTGTTTAGTTTTTAGTATTTAACCTACAACCCTTACTACAATAAGCATCATCATATACCTTATTATTTGATGAAGAGGGAGAGTTGGCCATGAGAGCATATTGCACATGCTCTTCTTCCTAGTTAGCTATCAAGGCTTGATTCTGTTCCACTTTATCTGCCATAAAGTCCAACCCAATCCAAGTTCATCAATTCCTTGCATGGCAACCATAGCCTTTGATCCAGCATCTTCAACCTTGATGAGCTGGCTTGAGCTCTTTCCAGCATCAGTTCTACGTGGAGATCTGCATTCTCTCATGAAGTGTCCCATCCTATGACAATTATAGCATTCAACCTTTGATTTATCAAATCCAGCAGTTTCCTTGCCATTGAATGTCATTCTCCTTCCAAACCTTTTGTTCCATCTATTGGCCCTTATGCTAGCAAGTGCCATACTCCAGTTAATGTCCATCTCTTCAAGATCAGCATCACTTATTTTCTCAAGATCCTCATAAGTAACTAGAGAACCATGGGGCAAGGCAGCAATGTATGCACACACAGTATGCAAGTCAATACCAGCTGGTTTGAGACTTGGGGAACCAATATTGTAGGTGTCAGCGGCTGAAGATGAGCCGCTGACATATGTTGATCCAATGATTGGATGTACATTCAAGTCGCTGACATGTGAAACATTGTCAGTGGGCTGTGAGTCATTGTGAGAGATGAATGCCATACTTCCAGATGTTAGCATTCTCCCTTGTTTGAGCATGGCGTCAGGTTCCATAGTCCTTAGTTGATTATAAATATCATCAAAGGAAGCATTCTTGTAGGCCTTGGTGGCAATAATAGATTTTGCATGAATCTCCCATGCATCACCTAGACCTCCAAGAAAGGTAGCTGTGATATCTTGCTCTTCAAGATCTGTTCCCATGAAAGCTAACTTGCTGGTAATATCTTGAAGACGACTTCTCATCTCACTTAGCTTCTCATTAGCACGAGCTTTGAAAACAGTATACTCAATTATTAACTGCTTCTTCGTTTGTTTAACAGTTTCCTCATTTCCACCATAGATGGTCTCAAGGGCTGCCCAAAGATCCTTAGCAGATATATACTTTATGAATTTATGTTGCTCCTTAGGACCAAGCAAGTTTGAGTGTACTCGAAGCTTTCATATCATTCCTTCTATCTACTATTTCAGCAGCATAAACAACTCTTCCATCTTCATGTTTTGGTTTGAGTTCATCTCCAGTTTGTTGAGCTGCTCTTCGTGTTTCTATAGCAGCTTGAATCTTTGCTTCCTTATCGAATTGATTACCAAACTCAATAACTTCCCAAATAACATAGTTATCAACTTGTAGATATTGGTCAAAGTTGAATTTCCATAGTTCAAAGTTATCAGGATCAAGTATGGGAATTTTGAGATTGTGATTTGATGATTGTGAAGGTGCGGCTGAGGTGGACATGATGTTTGGATGATGTTAGGGTTTTTGCCGATTTAGGGTTTTTCTTCTTAGATCGATTTAGATTTGTATTATCGAGATTAAATACAGTATAATACGTGGAGAAACTTTGTGTAATCAATAGTCTAAATGTTATGCGGAATTAACACTTAAAACAAGAAAAAAGGAAAACAAGGTATGTATACCAAACTTTCACTTCGATTGATAATAATAACTGCGTAAATCCCTTCTTCTCATAACCTAATTTTCTTTTTCCTTTAATCAGAATACCTTATAATGATGCTGTTTTCTCGAATAATCACTGATTATTCTTGAGTTAACAAAGTCTTTATTTGGTTGATTGATTTTAGGTTAAATTAAATTGGTTTTATTTTCCGTTTTTTGCCGTCATTGTCTTGTGCGAGTGTATTTTTTGGGTAAAAGGGAACTATTCCCCGGTAAAATATATTAATCACCCAAAGTCAATAAATACAATGGAACATGGCAGAAATACCACATTAACCTTGAGCCATAGCTCAAACAACCACTACTAAAACCGAGAGACAGACCTGGGTTACTTGTCTTTTTAGTAGTGGTTGTTTGAGCTATGGCTCAAGGTTAATGTGGTATTTCTGCCATGTTCCATTGTATTTATTGACTTTGGGTGATTAATATATTTTACCGGGGAATAGTTCCCTTTTACCCAAAAAAAAACGCTTGGAAAAGTCTTGTCAGCGTCCAAAAATAAAATTATTTTAAAAAGTGAAAAATGACCTTAACAAGTAATTTATCCTAGAGAAGATAACCAAAAGCTGATAATTATCATAGGGCGGCAAGCACTGTCCAGTTATGCACACTTGCATAAGCAAGATAGACATAACAGTCCTCTAGTGTCCCTTGCTAACCAAAACTCTTAACAACAAAGTTACCTTATAAAATCCTTGTTACTCCCAGGTAAATCCCATATCAAAACCATTCCCAAGTCTCCCAACAGACCACAACCAATTCTAGGCCAAAAATGTCTTGGCAGCATGCAAAGTTGATATACTATGCATGCTACAGTGCCTCATGATTTAGTAAAACTAACTCATACTCACCTGTGGACACAATCTAGAATTGTGATAAGAGTATCATATGGATACCCAAACATCCTAAAGGTTCCTAAAACCTCCCCTTAAACTATGATACAAAAAGTTTGCTAAAATCATGCATGAACATAAAAATTTTATGTCAAGATAGAAATGAAACATTCCAACCATCATCCATAAATAAAAACTTGTCCAAATGCTTCTCCATTGATCCATAAGCAACTATGTATCCAATGGTATACTGCTAACATCATCTGCACATTTAGATTGAAAACCACAAAACTAACATTGTTGCTGACAACGCCCCGATAACACATGACAGCGTTGAGGGAAGCCTTGTCAGTGTTAGACAATTATATTGCTGACAACGTTGCAAAACCCTTATCAGCGTTCAAGCAACCTTTGTCAGTGTTAGAAAAATATAGTGGAAAATCTAAATCATCAATAAGACCAATAATAATAATGCATCATCCTGTACATACTTTTACAAAAAGAATCCAAAACACATATTATGTGAGATTGACCATTCCAATACTTGTTACCAAGTATTGAAATCTCCCAGCATCAAAAGGTTTAGTTAAAAAATCTGACACATTTTCCTCAGTGTCAACCCTATCTGGTTGTATTAAACCTTTCTCAAAGCAATCTCTTATAAAATGGTGTCTAATTTCTATGTGTTTAGTTTTAGAATGATGTACAGGATTCTTAATGATGCATAAAGTACTATTATTGTCAACAAATATCTTAGTATGCATGAAATTATACCCATAATCCAACAGCTGGTTCTGAATCCACAAAACTTGGCCACAACATGCAGCTGCAGCCACATATTCTGCTTCAGTTGTAGAATTAGCCACCACTGTTTGTTTCTTGCATTGCCAAGATAATAACCTGCTCCCAAGAAACTGACATCCACCAGTTGTGGATTTCCTATCAAACTTATCACCTCCATAATCACTATCTGAATATGCAATCAGCTCCAATGGTGAATCCTTTGGGTACCACAAACCAAGACTAGGGTAACATCTTAGGTACCTAAAGATCCTCTTCACAGCATAAAGGTGACATTCTTTGGGAGTCACTTGATGACGTGCACAAGCACACACAGCAAACATAATGTCAGGTCTGGAAGTAGTAAGATACATCAAGGATCCAATCATGGATCTATAATGCCTGACATCAACATCTTTCCCATCTCCAATCTTTCCCCAAGGGTGTTCTCTATCCATAGGAGTAGTAGCCCTCTTTTCATGTGGAGAAAAGCCAAACTTCTTCAAGATCTCAGCAACATATTTGTCCTGGGAGATGAAGATACCATCCTCTTTCTGCTGAACTTGTAAACCTAGAAAGAAGTTCATCTCCCCCATAGCACTCATCTTGAATTTGTTTGTCATAAGCTTGGAGAAATCCTCACTCATCTTTGGATCAGTAGACCCAAAAATGATATCATCAACATAGACCTGCACAAGCAACACATCCTTGCCTTTCTTCTTTGTAAATAGTGTCTGATCTATGGTGCCCCTCTTGAATCCATTGTCTACCAAATAGGTAGACAGAGTACCATACCATGCTCTAGGGGCTTGATGAAGGCCATACATAGCCTTTTTGACTCTATACACTTTATCTGGATGCTCTGGATCCTCAAAACCAGGAGGTTGCATTACATATACTTCCTCAACAATAGTGCCATAGAGAAAAGCACTCTTGACATCCATTTGATAGACTGTGAAGCCCATGCAAGAGGCATAGGCTAGAAAAATCCTAATAGCTTCAATCCTTGCAACTGGTGCAAAGACCTCCTCATAGTCTATCCCCTCCTCTTGTGTATAACCTTGAGCCACTAACCTTGCCTTGTTTCTGACCACAATGCCTCTTTCATCTCTTTTGTTCCTTAGAACCCATCTTGTCCCTATAGGTCTGACATATCTAGGACAATCAACAAGCTCCCAAACATCCTGAATTGCAAATTGGTGAAGCTCATCCTGCATTGCTTCCACCCAACTTGGTTCTTTGAGAGCATCAAATATTTTCTTGGGTTCTTCTTGTGACAGAAAACATGCAAACAAACATGCTTGCACAAGAGGGGTATCAACCTTCTTGTGTATATTGGCAATAAACCCACCAAGACCTTGATGAGATCTTCTAGTCTGAACTGGAGTCATAATATCACCAATGATCTGAGATGTGGGGTGATTCTTCATTGTGGAAGTGAGAACCCCTCCTTCAGAAAGTCTGGTGTCCTCAACCTCATGCTCCATGTTGCCAATGTCTTCTTCATCAGACTCTCTTATATCAACATAAGGAGGACCTTCTTCATAAGAATTGGAAGGTTCACCTTGTTCAAAAGTGGAAGACAAAAGATGTGCAAAGGTGTTGTCAACGTCTGAACCTTGTTTGTCAGCGCTTGGACTAACAACGCTTGAACTGTTGTTGTCAACGTCTGAGCCATCAACGTCTGAATTGGTCTTGTCAGCGCTAGATTTGCCTTTTTCAGCGCCTTAAGAACCATGCATGTTTGTATCTGGTGGTATTTGGAAACCACCATTATCTTGTCCAGCAGCAGCAGCAGCAAAAGCATCTGTCCAAATGGGAATTGTGACATATTCAAATGTAGGAGATGCCTTTTCTGCTTGTGATCCAACCTTCTCATGAACCTGTGTACCTGAAACATTAACAACTTGTTCCTCCACAACATTTGAAGTTACCTTCACAATGTCTGGATTAGTGACAGGCATATAATTTAAAGTTCTAGATAAGGGTTCCAAATCAAACAACCAATTTGGACCACTTTTAGGATCACTAGGTTTATTCTCTAAGAACCTAACATGTACTCTCTCAACTATACGTTTGTCCTCTTTAAGATAAACCCTATAACCCTTGCTCTGGACTGAATACCCCATGAAGTAACCCTCATCACCTTTTGCACTAAATTTCCCTAAGGCATCACTAGTATCCAACACTACTACATGACAACCAAAAGGTCTGAGAAAACCAATATTAGGTTTTCTTCCCCAAAGTAACTCATAAGGTGTTTTGTTCTAAATTTTGTTAACCAATGCTCTATTTTGCACATAGCATGCTGTATTAACAGCCTCAGCCCAAAAGGCTATTGGAAAGTGAGCATCAACCAACATTGTTCTGGCTGCTTCAATTAGGGTTCTATTTTTCCTCTCAGCAACCCCAACTTGTTGTGGGGTTCTAGCAATTCCTTTCCTGGCACAAAAATCATCTAGCTTCTTGTTCCTAAATTCTCCACCATTATCACTCCTAAGCATTTTAACCTCATTTCCAGACCTTTTCTCAATCTGAGTGATAAAATCAATAAGAACATCAGCTGTGTCACTCTTCATAGCTAGAAAGAATGTCCAAGTAAACCTAGAGAAGTCATCTGTGACAACAAAGCAATATGACTTACCATTCAAACTTTCTATATTTGTTGGACCAAAGAGGTCCATGTGAAGCATATGAAGAGGTCTGGAACTAGTATGCACCTGTTTGGACTTGAATGAGACCTTGTGCTGCTTGCCTTTAAGACATGCAACACAAGAGTGGTCATTGTGGAAGGCCTTCTCAGGCAAACCATCAACTAAACCAAGCCTCACAAGTCTATTTATATTTTTAAAATTTATGTGCCCTAGTCTCCTGTGCCACAAATTACTCTCATCTACTGAGGCCTTAGCATAAAAACAAGACATATTTGCATTCATTTTAATCCCATTTAAATTCACATTATATATGTCCTTATGCCTAGGTGTTCTATACTTAATATATTTCTCATCAGGGATCTTAAAATCCTTGCTTAACACCAAACACTCAGTATCAGTAAAAAGAACCTTATTTTTGTTATCACAAACTTGTGATACACTAAACAGATTATAATCAAGTTCTTTTACCAGGAAGACATTCTCAAAACGCAGATTATTGGTGAGAAGGGTTCCTTTGCCTGTGATTGTACCTTAACCACCTCCAAAGTATACCTTGTCACCATCTTTAATAGGGGTGAAATTCGTCAGATAGTCTTCCTTCCCTGTCATGTGCCTTGAGCATCCACTATCCCAATATCCATAATCATTGATCTGTCTTTGAATGCCCTGCACATAAAGAAAACAAATTAGTTTTTTTGGGAATCCAAGTCTCAAAAGACTTGGATTCATCTGGTTGTTCAATAAGAACAGACTTAGTTCTCATAACAACCCCATTCTCATCCTTTTTAGGATGAAATACCCAGTTAACCCCAATAGGTTTTGTAATGACCTTTGAAATGTAATTAAATCTATTGCAAGTCATTGAAATCCCATTATCATTAGGGTTTTGATCTTTCTTGGGTCTCCATGTTAAGCTTGAAGAAGCTTTAGACCCCTTACCTTGTGGCTGCAAATACTGAGGTCTAGACACGTTTCTGTCAGCGTTAGAATTTGTCCTGTCAACGCTGAAATTACCCTTGTCAGCGTTGAACCTAGGGTTTGCTACAGGAACCCATTGCCTATTTGACCAGGTGTTTGTCTTTTGAAATGGTCTTTGTCCATGAGTGTTAGACCTTCTAGAAAAGAATGGGGCAGGTCTAATCACTTGTGGACTTTGCTGCACACAAGGTTTGGGTCTGACAACGTTTGACTTTCTAACAACGTTGACTTTCTTCCTGTCAGCGCTGAAATTGTTCCTATCAGCGCTGAATTTGGGAGCGTTGACATACTTGTATGCCAAATGTGAAAAGCTACCACAAGTGTAACAGGCTTTCTTAGACACAACCTTAGGTCTAGAAGAGAAGAAACCTGTTCCATGATTGCTAACTTGGCTCTTGGGTGACCTATTATTCCTATACATCTCTGCATATTTAATGGTAGGTCTTCTAACAGTGTTTGAGCCTAAGTCAACAGCTTTACCAGTGATTGGGTGAGTAACCTTAATGGGTGGTGATTCATTGGGACTTTCACATAGCAAACCTCCCTTAACAAATAAAGTAGCGTTAGCTTTCTTCCACTCATTTAGGTCAGTCAATTTTTGTTGATACTCTTCCACTGGAGTGACAACTCTTGGTGGAGGAATGAATTCCTCCTCTTGGAGCTCTGGTAAACCAGTCCAAGATAAGTCCCTTCTTTGGACACCATAGAAGTCACCAGCTGGTGGTGGAACCAAAGAGTAATCATTCATCCCAATCCCAGTCATGTCCTTAGGATCCCTTTGTTTAGCTACACAGTCTCCTAGGGTTTGGGTGGCTCTATCAAATCTTTGAATTTTGAGGTCAACATTATCTTTATTCTTAATGGCCTCATCTAACTTAGCCTGTAATTCACTATTAACCTTTTTCATGATGTTTCTAACATCCATACTACCCTCTAGCTCATGTTTTAAGATATTGATCTTATCTTTTAATTCAAATTCCATTTTCTTGTATTCAGAAACGGTTTTCTCAGTTTCAGTAAGAGCTAGTTGGTAATTAGACAATTTACACCTTTCAGTACTCATATCATCTTTTAGTTTTAACACCTCTTTGTTAAGTCTTTCAGTGTTTAACCTACAACCTTTGCTACAAAAAGCATCATCATATACCTCATTATCAGATGAAGAGGAGGAGTGTGCCATGAGAGCATATTCAACATGCTCTTCTTCTTCAATATCAGCAACCAAAGCTTTATCCTCTTCAACATCCTTAGCCAGATAGCTCCAATCCCATCCTGTACCATCAATTCCTTGAACTGCAACCATAGCTTTGGAATCCTGAGCTTTAACAACCTGACTTGAGGGTTTACCAACATCAGATCTTCTAGGAGATCTGCATTCCCTCATGAAGTGCCCCATACGATGACAGTTGTAGCATTCAACTTTGGATTTATCAAATCCAGCCGTGTCTTTAGCATTGAAGGTCATCTTCTTTTTAAACCTTCTGTTCCACCTATTTGCTCTTATACTAGCAAGAGCCATGTTCCACTTGATGTCCATCTCTTCCAAGTGCTCATCACTTATCTGCTCAAGGTCCTCATATGTAATCACTGAACCATTGGGCAAAGAAGCAATGTAAGCACAAACAGTATCCAAATCCAAACCAGCAGGTTTAACTCTTGGGGAGTCATTCTTGAATGTGTCAGCGTCTGAAAAAGAGACGTTGACAGGACTTGTTCCAGCGCTGACACATGATGATCCAGTAACTGGATGCATATAAGAGTCCTTCTGATTAAATTGACCTTCACTATGAGAGAAGTAGGTCATGTTGCTGGTGGTAGATTTGCTTCCATGCTCTGAAAGAGTTTCATCTTCCAACAGTCTTAGTTTGTTGTAGATGTCATCAAACGAGGAGCTCTTGTAAGTATTATTGGCAAGAATAGATCTTGCCTCAATCTTCCATGCCTAACCAAGACTTTTAAGAAAGGTAGCATTGGTGTCAACATCACCAACTTGTGTCCCCATGAAGGACAACTTGCTTGTGATGTCAAGCAATCTGCTTCTCACACTACTCAGTTTCTCATTGGGTTGAGCTTTGAAGACAGCATAATCATGCAGAAGTTGCTTTTTCTTTTCTTCCTTAGTGTCTGCATTGCCACCATATGCAACTTCAAGTGCTTCCCAAAGATCCTTAGCAGATTCATAGCCTCTATATTTGTTCTGGTTTTCTTGTCCCAAAGAGACTTTCAGAATATTTAGGGCTTTCATGTCAACCCTTTTCTTTGCAATATCTTCAGCAGCTACAGCTCTACCATCTCCAGGTTTTTCTTTCTTATCCTCTTCAGGGCATCCTTCAACAGCTGTTCTTTGACTAATGGCATCAAGAATCTTTTGAGCCTTATTGAATGAGTTTCCATATTCAGTAATCTCCCAGAGTGTGTAGTCATATATCCCCAGATATTGTTCAAAGTTGAACTTTCATAAGTCAAAGTTGGTTGCATCAAGCATGGGAATCTTGATGTTTGGTAAGGGTGAGGAGGAGGAGGTTATTGCTTCAGACATGATGTTGTTAGGGTTTCTGAGAAAATTAGGGTTTTGGTGTTTTTAGGGTTTTGGTGTTCGTGTATGGTGTTCTTTAAAGATCAAAAGTTCCTCAACAAGCTCTGATACCACTTGTTGATCCCAAACTTAGATCGATTAGCTTTGTGTATACGAGATTAGATCAAGTAATACACATAGAGAAACCTTTGTATATGCTTTATGAATCTAAGTGTTATGCGGAATTTAACACTTAAACAAGAACACACAAGATGTAAACAAACTTTCACTTTGATTATGAATATCGAACTTGCTTACAATGAAAGATGTTTACGAATGAAAACTTATATAAAACTTATATCAAACATTAACCTAAAGGCCTTCTTTTATAGTAAAAGAAGGCTTTTACAATAATCTACGTATCAATTATTCTAGGTAAAGATAAACATAGAAAATACATTGTCGTTTCTATCCTTACTAGAAGTATTCTAGAATATAATAAACGTGTAGATTATATCTTCCATCAGTGCTTGTCTTCAATGTGTCAACGCTTGACTTTAACTTGTCAACGCTTAAGCTGTCAGCGCTTGTTTTCTTCTTGTCAGCGCTCAAGTGATCTGGCCTTAATTTATTCCCAACAATATTTATAACATTCGGGCAATTACAATAATTTAACAGTTTCTATTATAGGCAATCGTAATCAAAGTTTATACAACTTAGTTTATGTCCAATAAAATAAGTCGCATGTTTTCTCCCCTGTAGAGGAAAAGTTTATCAATATTTTGTATGGGGCTATAAAATCACCTTAAAGATTGTAATGGCTGTGCAAATTAAAGTAATCCAAGTAATGCTCACGTCACAGTCTACTGCCTAATTAAATTGTACAGTCTTAATAAATAATACAAGAAAACGTATGTGCATGCTTATACAGTTTTTAATCAGTTTATTAATGCTACAGTATTTATTTAAATACTGTAGTGCAAGTATTAATAACATTCATTTAAACTTGTAAATAAATTTCCTGTTTAAGTAAAAACGTTTTTCTTACAATTTTTATATAAGAATACTTGTATGTATATTATATATAGTTTATTTAAATTGTTTTATAAAGTAAAATATAATTATTTTATTTAACTTAAAGTCCCCAAAAGTTTCCAACATTTACAAAATAATTTATAATTTACAAGTTTAAGAAATTACAGTTTTAATCCTTATAGTTTAGGTTTTATTCAAGTTTTACGAAATAAAAATGGAATAAGGGTTTAGGGCTTGTTTAAGTTTCGGATAAGTGCAAAACTAGTCCCTCTATAATTTTTATTAAAGTGAAACTTTCGGATTTTACATTTTTGGTACCTAGGGCTTGTAATACTTTCGGGTTATGGTAGAAATAGTCCCTCTAGTTATAATCAGGTTTTATAACTTTCATTAGATGGAAAAAACAGTCCCTAGGGCTTCTATATGTTTCGGCTTATTACAAAAATGGTTCTTAGGGTTATAAAATGACAAAACAACTTTAGGAAATTTAAAAAAATGGTCCTTAGGGTTTAATATATCACGGATGACATTTATTAAGCCCTAGACTTTTGGATATTTACAATATTAGTCCTTGTGCTTAATGGTTTATCAAAACAAGTTTCAAATGTCATGATTTTAGTCCTTAAGTTTTATAAATTGTCATTTTTAGTCTAAAAGTTTTTATAAGTTACATTTTTGTTATAAAAACTTTATTTAAATATTTAATATATTAAATAGGCTCATTAAATGGACCAAAAGAACTAATGGGTTATCTAATGGGCCTAAACATATTTTAAGTCCACTAATATACTAAGATTAGTTAAATGGGCTTTCAAAACATTAAATGGGCCTAAACATATTTTTAAGTCCACTAATATACTAAGATTAGTTAAGTGGGATTTCAAAACATTACATGGGCCTAATGGGATTTTGAATATATATATGGCTATATTGTGTGGGCCTATTGGGCCTATTTAAGTCTTTGGACTAATGTTGCATGGGCTTGATTAGTCCATTAACATTACTTAACAACCTTTCAAGGTATAAAATTTATGTACTTTTACAAGCTTAATATTGGTTTGATAAAATTAAGTGATGATTTGCAAAATAAGGAGTAAAACTCACGGCCATATTTTATTTGGTGTTTCAAGTAAGATCTAAATTAGTTTCAAGTTTGCATGCAAGTTAGAAGCCCTAAAATAAGCTCATAACTCACGGCTAGATTTATTTGTAGCATATGAAGATAAGTTTAAGTTCTTTATATGGTTGCATGTAATTATAAAAGTCCCAATATGAGATCTAAGCTATATACAAGTCTAGAAATCAATCATAAGTCCACAAACACACATATATATATATATATATATATATATATATATATATATATATATATATATATATATATATATATATATATATATATATATATATATATATATATATATATATATATATATATATATATATATATATATATATATATATATATATATATATATATATATATATATATATATATATATATATATATATATATGTATATATATATATATATATATATGTATATATATATATATATATATATATATATATATATATATATATATATATATATATATATATATATATATATATATATATATATATATATATATATATATATATATATATATATATATATATATATATATATATATATATATATATATATATATATATATATATATATATATATATATATATATATATATATATATATATATATATATATATATATATATATATATATATATATATATATATATATATATATATATATATATATATATATATATATATATATATATATATATATATATATATATATATATATATATATATATATATATATATATATATATATATATATATATATATATATATAGCCCACGGCTATATATTAAATCTTGGCATTCCAAGATGAGATTTAAGCTTGTCATGTGTTTATAATTATTTATAAAGTCCAAAAATTAATACCTAGATTTATTACATGTTTCCAAGTTCATTATAAGTTCAAACAAATGTAATATATAGCCCACGGCTATATTATTTTTCCCATGTATTCTTATAATAAGATTTAGGCTTATTACATGATTATTAAGTTAAGTTAAAGTCTTAACACAAGATCTAGGTCTAACACAAGCATGCATGTTCATTAGAAATCCATCCTATGATGTTTATAGCTCACGGCTATATTTTTACACACAAGATGTTTTTATGATTTTTAGTAGTTCATTTTACATAGGTAAACACATATTCCATCATTAAAACTTGTTACATAAATCATTGATGGGTACATAAACAAGTTGTGACCTTTAAAGTAATTGTTTTCTAGTTTGTGAGTTACAAAAGATTACCCATACGATTTATGTTTATAAGTTTAACCAAAATCCCAAAAATAGGACTTATAGCCCACGGCTAATAATAAATCCATAGAAGGGTTTATATGATTTTCACCAAGTTTAAAAATAGGTAAATAATCATAGGATTCTTATCAAATATATTTTAGGCATGTCTCATGATATTTCAAAAATATGTCGTGACCTATATGGTCATGGTTTCACCAAATCTTAAGTTTTTCAACAAGTTTATCATGTGTTCATTAGGTGGATGATTATGCATGCAAGTAAATAATAAAGAAAGTATAGATGAGTGATACCTTCTTGTGGTATCTTAGCCACATTCCTTTGTACTTCAACGCTTTTTTGGTTAATATATTTACCGGGGAAACCCTTTACCAAAAAAAGAAACCCTAAAAACAATCCATGCCGTGACCTATGTTGGTTCGGCTAGGGTTTATATGGGTTGTTATGAAGATCAACTTGGTAAAGATAATACCAAACTATTGGTAGTAATGGGGATGAGGACAAGATCTTGAAGTTAATGTGTTTCTTGGATGTTTATGGCTTCAAGCCGTATGATTTGAGAGAGAATGAGATGAGAGAAAGTGAGATTTGGTTTGCATGTGAAGATGAGAATGTTGATGTGTGTGTGTGTTTCGGCTTAAAGAAGAGAGAGAGGAAGGAAAGGCATGATTTGCCTTGGTAAGAGACATCTTTCCAAGTGTTGGGTTTGACAATAACAAGGCATCCCTTCCCCTTCTACCTTCTAGTTGCCGTGTGATGCTAACTGTTCGTGCAATTTCTTGCAGGGGTCCGAATGGTGAAACCTCTTCGGACCTGGAGTGGAGTATGCTTCGGATTACCTGAAACCAAAGTAAACGCGTTAGCCTCGTCCGGGTGTGAGAAACCCAGACCAAGCTCAGGCGTGAGACTAAGTAAAGGATAAAGATCCGAAAGGGAGATATACGAATATTATAATGTAAATAATATAATAAGGGTAAAAGAGTTAACCTAAATCTTGGACCCAAGGGGAGTAGAGGCTGTTCAAGCTGAGTTGGCTTGAGGTTAATGTGTCATACGGTCACATTCCATTGTACTTAACTGATTTTTTGGTGTAATATATTTTACCGGGGAATCACCCCTTTACCCAAAAAAAATCTTGGACCCAAGGGGGGGTATTTATACTAGTCAAATTTCTAAAAGGCCGGGAGTTGTGATGGGCCTTGGTTGGCCCGATTGGGGACATTCTCCCTATTTTTTAGGAAGTGTGTCTGTTGACTTCTCCGTTGACTGGAGCTAATACCTTCTAGAAGAGTTCATGCGTTTCAGACCTTTTGGTCTTGTTCCGGATCGGGTCATGTGTTCCAGACACATACACGAACAAGTCCCCCCAAGTGTTGATTAGGCTACTTCATTCGGAACTGTCTAGTCGAATCAATACTTAGACTCCCTTTTTCTCGCAATCGGGGTGGGCCGAATAATTTTATTAGCCCATATTTTGGTTTAGGCCCATCAAGGCCCAACCACTTTTACCCTATCTCCTCGCGATGATAGACACGTGGCCTTGGCTTGCTTGGATTGAAGACACGTGCATTTTTACTGTACCTTTCACACTCTCCCATGTTTTTACTGAGCCTATAAATACCTTCCCATTCGTCACTTGTTTATGTGTATTTTTCATTTCTCTCACAGATATTTCTTCTCTCTACCAATCTGGATTTCTCATCTCCTCAGGTATATTCTCTTCCTTTCCTAGTTACCTTTCCGGATCCTTCCTTTAAAAGTTATGGCAAACGAAGATCTTCCTGGGCCTTCCAGTTCGACCCGCTACGCTCCCAAGTTCGACATGCCGAAGTATACTTCTAATCTCAACGATGCCTATGTTAAACATCTAGTGAAGACATATCATATTCCGGAACGCTTTTACCCCCAAGCTGCTCCGGAAGGGATGACCATGGATCGTCTCCATTCAAATTGTATAGGTTTGTATGAACAGTTTTTTAAGTTATCTGGACTACGAGTCCCCTTCTCCAGCTTCCTTTTGGCCGTTTTGGAAAACTTCGTCGTTCATATCTCACAACTAGTTCCGTTAGGGTTAAATCGCGTCATTACCATTAAAGTTTATTGCCGAAGCCTCTCTAATGAACCCACTGCACCCCTATTTCATCTATACTATAGGCTTAGCAAACAAGGTCATTGGTTTTCCCTTGAAAAAAGATCTGGAAAGGGTTCACGTAAGCAGATTTTTCATGATACACTTACTTGCTTGAAAAATTGGAAGTGGGAATTTTTTGTTATAGATCGTCGAGCGATTCCGGATTTTATGTCGTGGAGACACGTTGATTCGGACTTAAATGATTATATTCCTCGTGATTGCTTTAATGAATCAGATGCTCTTCGTCTTGAGGAGCATGTTATAGACTTGGTTGCCATTCCGGAAGGCGTATTGTATATGGCTGTCGTGTCATTGACTTGGGAGTGTCCAAAATTTTTCCCTCGTTTTTTGGATCCAGAAGGGAATGGTATTACCCTTGTTTTAATTTTCCTTTTTTCTTTTTATCTTGCCTTTTCTTTTCATGAATGTAAATCTATATTGCTTTTGTTGTGTTTCCTTTCTTTTCTTGCAGCTGTCGCCATGTCTGAGTACCTTAGGTTTCCCATTATTGCTCCGGGCAAAATCGCTAGGGGTGATCGTCTAACTGATGCCAACCGGATTACTCCTCACGTTGTTGGTGCACTAGCTGCCGAAGAGCGTTTGAGTGCTCCTACTGCTGAGCAAATATATGTGATGAATGAGAGTGAGGCTGTCAAAGCCACTCGTGAAAAGAAAAGGCTTGCTGCTCTTCGTGCTGCGGAGGAAAATAAAAGGAAAGAAGAGGGTGGGGAACCAGTGGAGAAACCGAAGGGCAAGAAAAAAGCTCCCAAAAAGGGTGGTTCTTCCGGAGCTTCTACAAAAACCAGCAAGGCTGTCAGCGATCTTCACCGGAGTATGAAGCGTATAACTGTGAAAGCTATGGCGTCTGGTGGTCCGGCTAAGAAGAGACGGGTGGACGCGGACAAAGGTGCTAGTGGTCATGAGGATGAGATCCTTGATGAAGATAATGTTATCAGTCTCATTCCCCTTAGGTTTGTCAACCTAACTGTTAATGTAGAGGACGATTCTTTCGGACTTGTTGGTGATCACTTGGAGAAGACGCATGAGTCGGCGTCCGGAGGGGGTGGTAAGGATACTATTTCGGAACCTTCTAAAGAGAAATTCCCCCCTCCAAAGTCTTCACCTCTTGGCAACTCATATCTGGATGGATCGAGCTCCAAAGGTGTCTTTTCCGATGAGGTTGAGGAGCCTACCAAGCATAGGGATGGCAAAGGGGTTATGGATTCGGATCATCTTCACTCTAAACGTGAGTGCCTTTCTCCCAGGATTTCTCTTTTTTTATTTTATGTATGCGCATCGCATCATCTGCTCTAACCTTAAAAATCTATATCCAGTTTTCCGAAACAGACGTATTCATTGTTGAGGAAGAGACATCTGGTCTGAGTGATAGGTATGCTCCGAACTAGAATATTGGTGTTGCCAGCCGAGTGGATACCCTTGCTGAGTGCCAAGATCTGATGATGCATATCATTCCTCCGGTTGTGCAACGATAGTTGAGCTCCTATCCTCCTTCCCTTGCACTTAGCCTAAGCTGGTATCAACTTGCCCGGAGTACAATGAGCATGTTCGATTCTCTTCGCCGGTTGGAGGAAGAGTCCAAAGACCAGGGCAATCTCTTGGATAAATGTGTAGAGTACTAGGCACTTCTTCAGGCTTCGGATCTCAAGTTGTCGGAACAGATTCAAGCTAATTCCAAACTCTCTTCCCAGCTACGAAACGCCGAAAAGGTTTGTGCCTCTAAGGACACCGAGCTTGCTATCGTTGTGGGTGAGAAGTGGGATTTACCTGAGAGACTCAAAGGTCGTGATGCCCGAATTGCTGATCTTGAAGAGACACTTCATGTTCTTCGTGCCGATAAAGAAAGGCAAGCCGAGGAGGCTAAGGTTCTTAAGGCCGAAAAGGAGGAACTTCAAAGCAAGTATAATACTTCTAAGATGAGCCGATACAACTCTGTTCGGACCTTGCTTCCTGCTCTCATTTCCAAGCTTCTCAATAGCCATGAGGATAAAAAGAACATAACTGATTGTTTCAATAAAGCTATTGAAGCTGGATGGTCCGAAGGGATTAAGGTATAGAGACCTGTCGAAGAACAATTGGTCATCATTAAGGCTACTCCTGGCTTTGATATTTATTGCGACCAGAAGATGAGGACCATGGTTCACAAGATTTTAGAAGCCAAATATCCATACCTTGAAGAGGTTTCCACCAATTTCTTCCTACCTATCGAGCGTCTCATGGAGATTGAGCCAGCACCTGCTCCGGAAAAGGTTGCGGACCCTTCGGATGAGGCCACCAATGATGAAGATGATGGGTCTCCTCATAATGATGAAGATGCATCCGGATCGAAAGACCCTTCTTTAATTTGATTTGCTTGTAATCCACCAAGACAATTTACTCTTATTTATTCGGATGAATGTAATATTTTAAGACTAGCTTTTCCTGTTTTATGCCTTTGTCTGATTCGGATGATTGTACTAATTACATTATGTTTTATGCATTTACTTTTACTCTTTATGAATACATGCTTCTCCTTACGTTTTTCAATTCTTATTCGGAAAAAACTTTAACTGTTAACCCTGGTTGCTTTGTATGTGAATGAGTTTCCCATTTCGGAAGGAACTTAGCAAATACAATCAAATTTTTCCCCCGGCCGAAGGGAAAAAGAATCGTATTGTGAATAGTCCTTTCATTTTGGATATGACTTAATAGAAATAATCAAATTCTTCCCTTGCTGAAGGGAGAAATAAATGTATACGAATAGGCCTTCCTTTTCGGATAGGACCTTAAATGAAAATAATCAAATTCTTCCCTTGTCGAAGGGAGAAAGAATTGTATACGGATAGGCCTTCCTTTTTGGATAGGACCTTAAATGAAAATAATCAAATTCTTCCCTTGCCGAAGGGAGAAAGAATTGTATACGGATAGGCCTTCCTTTTCGGATAGGACCTTAAATGAAAATAATCAAATTCTTCCCTTGCCGAAGGGAGAAAGAATTGTATACGGATAGGCCTTCCTTTTCGGATAGGACCTTAAATGAAAATAATCAAATTCTTCCCTTGCCGAAGGGAGAAAGAATTTTATACGGATAGGCCTTCCTTTTCAGATAGGACTTAAATATAAATAATTAAATTCTTCCCTTGCCGGAGGGAGAAAGAATTGTGCCTTTAATAATAGAATGTAATCTAAATGTACTGCCATATTATTCATGCTACTCATAATTGTTGCAAAAGTGCTTTCTCTTATTAACGAGAAGAGAAGCTTTTTCATTCAAACAAAAGACATGACCTTTCCCTTCTGGAGGGAGTGAAGGTTGATACATTTCAGAATAAAATCTAAACAACGTAAAAAACTGGACTCTTCCTTTGCTAAAGGGGGAAAGAGTCGTTACATGATAGAAATGAAACTACAAATAACACTTCCTAAGGTTCATTGAATGCCACACCCTCGGAACCTCTTTGTCTTTCATGGTAAGGAGCTTGTATGAGCCATTTTGGTATGCTTCCTTGACACGGTACGACCCTTCCCATGTAGGAGCAAGTTTTCCTTCCTTTTGTACTCTGCTTGCTTCATTCTTTCGGAACACAAAATCTCCTGGGCGGAATGTGACTGGACGGACTCGCTTGTTGTAGTATTGTTCCACCTTCGTTTTGTACTTTGCTTCTCAGAAAGATGCCATCTCCTTTTTCTCTTGTAGTAGGTCCAAGTTTATGCGCAGGGCATCGTCATTGTCCTTCTCATTGATCATCATTGTCCGATAGGTAGGCATTCCTATCTCAGCCGGGGTAACTGCTTCTGAACCATATGTGAGGCTGAAAGGAGTTTCGTCATTGCTCTGCTTTAGTGATGTCCGATGGGCCTACAATATGTGTGGTAACTCCTCTGCCCATCCATTTCTGATTCAGCCAAGCCTTCTCTTAATGCCTTCCATGAGGGTTTTGGTAGCCTTTTCAACTAAACCATTTTCTTGGGGGTGAGCTACAGCCGTATTGATCTGCTTAATCTCCAAATCCAAACACCAGCTCTTGAATGGTTCATTGATGAACTGCTTAACATTGTCTGTGACTATTATCTTTGGAATTCCAAATCGGCAAACAACATTTTCCCAGAAGAACTTAATAACTTCATTTCCAAATATTTTAACCAATGACTTAGCCTCCACCCACTTGGTGAAATAATCGATGGAAACATTTATGTATTTCACAGTTCTGGATGAGGTTGGCAATGGGCCCAAGATGTCCATTCCTCATTGATAAAATGGCCATGGTGCCATGATTGACTTCATCAATGTCTTCGGCAATCTTGCTACTTGTGCATGAATTTGGCATGAATCGCATTTCTCTAGTTCCTCCCTTGCATCTGTGTGCATGGTTGGCTAGTAATATCCCGACCTTAAAGCTTGTGCCACTATCGATCTTGGTTTCAAATGCATGCTGCATGAACCCATGTGTATCTCTCAAAGGACCTAATTGGCTTGCAATGGACCCACACACCGAAGCATTGGTTCTATGTATCCTTTTTTAAACAAGACTCCATCAACCATTTCATATTGGTGTAGTTTCAGTCTTAAGCATCGTGCTTCATTCTTATCGGTTGGCCAAATTCCGCCCCGGAGACATTTTACAATAGGAGTCATCCAGTTGTCCTCCACTTCTTCCACTACAATGTTTACTTCGTTCCGGTCGATAGATCTTTTGTTCAAGACCTCCACTAGTACTTCTTTTGTTAAGTGATTGAATGCCAATGTTGCCAATTTGCTTAGGATATCAGCCTTCTGATTCTTGCTCCTTGGTATATTTATGATTGAAAAATGAGAAAATTTCGGTATTAAAGCTTTTGCTTCGGTTAGGTACTTCATCATTCTGTCACAGCTCGCTTCGTATGTCCCGTTGATCTTGTTTTCTACCAACTTTGAGTCTACTCGAACCTCGATCTTCCCCACCTTCATTTGTACTGCAATTCTCAAGCCTGCTAGAAGGGCTTCATATTCTGCCTCATTGTTGGTGGTTTCGAAATTCAATCGGAGAGCATAAGTGTATTCGGTTCTGGTTGGGCTAATGAGAACCAATCCGGCTCCTGCACCTTGGGCACTGGATGCTCCGTCTGTAAAGAGGGTCCATACTTCTGTTTCGTCCTTTCCTAGCTTCAGAATAGGCATCTGGAAAAATTCTTCTACTGCCTGACCTATGGGTGCTTTGGTTAGGAAATCTGCCAAGACTTGCCTCTTGATCGTAGTCCTTGGTTTATACTCCATCTTGTAAGCCCCCAACTCGGTTGTGTATTTAGCTAGCTTCCCGGATGCATCTGCCTTGCTTAATATTTTCTTGATTGGTTGGTCTGTGATCATATTTATTTCGTGGCCCTCGAAATATCTTCTGAGTGTCCTTGATGCTTTTAGTAAAGCTAAAGCCAGTTTTTCCATGGGAGAATAATTCTTTCTGCATCACTGAGTGTTCGGCCAATATAATGAATCAGACACTGTCTTCCATTCCTTTCAGTAAGTAGCACTGCGTTGATTGATTCTTGTGATGCTACCAAGTACATGTATAGTGGTTCCTTTGGCCTCGGAGTAGTGAGGGTTGGTAAGTTCATAATCAACTGCTTCATTTGCTGGAACGCCTCTTTTGCCTCCGCGGTCCACTTGTACTCATGCTTGTTTTCCTTTGTGATGTTCTTCAAGGTGTTGAAGAATGGAAGTGCCCTTTTGGCAGATAGTGATAGGAATCGATTCAAAGCTGCCAATTTACCACTTAACGATTACATTTCCTCCCATGCTTTTGGTGATTGGATATCGACAATGGATCTGGTTTTCTTTAGATTCACTTGGATACCTTCCGGAGTAATGATGTACCCAAGGAATTTGCTTTCTTCTACGCCAAACGAGCACTTAACCGGATTTAACTTCATGTTAATTTGTCTGAGGTTATCAAAGTTTTCTACCACTTCTACTAACATGCTCTTCTCATCTTTACTTTTTATCACCATATCATCAATATATGCCTCTATATTTCGTCCTATTTGACTTTGAAAAGCTGAGTCAACTAGTCTTTGATATGTTGCCTCGACATTTTTTAATCCGAAAGGCATCTTGGTGTAGCAAAACGTGCCTTGATCCGTATAAAAGGCTGTTTTCTCTTCGTCTTCCGGAGCCATTTGAATTTGATGATAGCCCTTATACGCGTCCAAGAAACACTTAAAGCGTGACTCCACCACGGACTCAATTTTTTCATCAATGTCCGGTGATGAGTAGTAGTCCTTTAGGCATGCTGAATTAAGATTTTTAAAATCCACGCACATTTTCCACGATCCATTACTCTTTTTGCATGACCGGATTGAAAATGTATGTTGGGTACTTTACTGGTCTGACTATTCCTGCCGCCACTATATCTTCCACTTCTTTGGTTACGGCTTTGCTCTTCTCGGACCCTAGCATCCGTCTCTTCTGACATACCGGATCTAAACTTTCATTAACATTTAAATTGTGCTGCATGATTCGTCTCGGCACTCCTGTCATGTCTGATGGTTCCCATGCGAAAACATCCAAGTTATTTTTTAAAAGGTTCTTTAGTGCTGTTTGTCAAGATTTGGTTAATCCGCCGCCGATAGTAGTGAGCTGTCCCGGATAAGCAGGGTTAATCATAATGCTTTATGTACCGGATGGTGGCTCAGCCTTCACGGCCTTATCTTTGGTTGTGGGAGTTGGTGCTTGTCTTTTTGCTATTTTCCTACATTCCGAGACGATGACTGATCGAGAGACTAGAGAGGCTATTCCTCTCGGGGTGGGAAATTTCATCATGGCATGAATGGTTAATGGTATTGCCCGAAGGATCCGGATGCCTATTCTTCCAATGATCACGTTATACGGTGATGCGGCGCTAATCACCACGAATTTCATGTGAGTTCTTCGAACTAAGCTATCTAAGCCGAAACTGACTTCTAACTCGATCTTCCCTATTGGCTTGACCACCTCTCCAGCGAATCCGACGAGATCAGTTTGTGTGTCTCTCGTCTTTGACTTGATGCTTACTGGTAACTTCTCAAAACAGTGTTCGAATATAATTTCCACCGAAGCTCCCTCATCAACGTATACTCTTCTTACTAGATAGCCTCCCAATTCGGCCTCTATGATGATTGGATCGTCAGACATCTCATCTTCCTCCAATGGGGGAAAGGTGATTGGGGCTCTCATCCAGCTTTCGGTTGCTTCTCTAGCCTTCCTTTTCTCCCTTTCCGGTATTGTTCGGACCAAGTTTATTATCTTGTCTTGCCTTGGAGCTTCTTCTCTTCGGTTATCTCGTCCTCTCTGGCGTACATTCCGGACAAGGTGATTCAACTTTCCAGATTCTAGGGCTAGCTCAATTTTCTTTCGCAAATGGATGCAGTCGTTGGTAAAGTGTCACTTGTCCTGATGATAATCACAATAACGATCCTTCAATGCCGAAATCTTCACGACTTCCGGAACTCCATGGATAAGGCCAACTTCGACTGTCCATCGCTCTTTAAAATCTGTGAGTGATTCATTTGCCTTTCTTACAATCTTGGTTATCTCGTGAGGGCCCTTGTGACATAGCTTTCGGATCGAGTACCTCTTGGTAAATGCTTTCCTTCGTTCAGCCCATTCATCAATGTTGTCTGCATCCAAGCTTTCAAGCCATCCCCTTGCTCCCCCTTTTAATGTCTGCTGGAACATTCTGCACCAAACCGGCATTGGCCATTCACCAGAATTGGCTGCTCCGGTGAAGCGGTTTAAATGATCCTCCAGATCTCCCGTTCCGTCATATGTCTTGACTGTGACCGGCATCTTGTACTCGGGTACGGAGAAGTCAATGATCCTTTGAGTAAGAGGAGATTTGACTGCTTCCTTGAAAGGTTTCTTTAAATCCGCATCGGACACCACCTTGCCCCTTACTATCTTAGTGTTACTGCTTCCTTCGTCTTCCTCGTTGAAACTTAGACGGACGGGTTCTACGGCGTTTCGGTTATATTGCTTGACAAGTAGCCGCAAGGTTCAGATGTGCTGTTCGAGTTGTTCCTTTGTGAGATTCTGGTTATTCGGTGAAGTCAAGTCGATCGGAAGGTTAGGACCTGTCGGAGTGACAGGAGGAGTAGGACCTGTCATTCTAAACAACTGGTAGATAGAATATCAGGTCCCATGGATGGCGCCAAATGTTCGTGCAATTTCTTGCAGTGGTCCGAATGGTGAAACCTCTTTGGACCTGGAGTGGAGTTTGCTTCAGATTACTTGAAACCAAAGTAAACGCGTTAGCCTCGTCCGGGTGTGAGAACCCAGACCAAGCTCAGGCGTAAGAGTAGGTAAAGGATAAAGATCCGAAAGGGAGATATACGAATATTATAATGTAAATAATATAATAAGGGTAAAAGAGTTAACCTAAATATTGGACCAAAGGGGGGTATTTATACTAGTCAAATCCCTAAAAGGCCGCGAGTTATGATGGGCCTTGGTTGGCCTGATTGGGGACATTCTCCCTATTTTTTAGGAAGTGTGTCTGTTGACTTCTCCATTGACTGGAGCTAATACCTTCTAGAAGAGTTCGTGCGTTTCGGACCTTTTGGTCTTGTTCCGGATCGGGTCATGTGTTCCTGACACATACACGAACACTAACCAAAGGGGAGGAGTGGGCTTGGGCTTGTCAAGTGTTGTGTGTATAAACACAAAGTAAGGTGTGTACTTGTGCAATTTCAAGAAATGTGTATGCATGTATATGGTATACATACACGGCTAGATATATATATATATATATATATATATATATATATATATATATATATATATATATATATATATATATGGTGTAACATTGTTTTCAAATTTTGTTAAGTGTTATGTATACACATGAATGTATGCATTTTATTACTTGTTCTTTCATATCTAATTACAAAGTTTAGGTTATGTAATTATTTGTAACAAAATAAAATGCAAAAGTATAAGTACATAATAGACATGTTCATATATCTTATAGAAATATAACACATGAGAGAATGTTCTAGCATTATTGGGTACACTTTTATTATATTTAATAATGGTAAAATCATGGATTTTACATTCATCTTTTCACAAAGACTTCTTGGCTTCAAAAGGTGTGCTTGTACTCCTTGTATCCATACTTGAAAATTTCTTTAAGACTTCAGCAACATATTTATCTTGGCTGATAAATATTCCATCCTTCCTCTATTTGACTTAAAGTCCTAAAAAGAAGGTAAGTTCTCCCATAGAACTCATCTGAAATCTTCCTTTCATTAAAGTTTCAAACTCTTCACACCATGACTTCTTGGTTGAACCAAAAATAATGTCATCAATATATACTTGAACTAAGATAATATCCTTGGCATTCTTTTTTATAAAAAGAGTTTTGTCAATGGTCCCTCTCCTATATCCATGTTCCAAAAGAAAATTGGACAAAGTTGCATAACTAGTTCTAGGAGCTTGATGAAGACCATAGAGAAAGAAAGGCACTTTTCACATCTATTTGATAGACTATAAAACCCATATATGATGCAAAGGCCAAAACTAACCTAATGGCTTCTATCCTTGCCATTGGTGCAAAAACCTCATCATAGTCTATCCCTTCTTCATGTCTATAGCCTTGAGAAACAAGCCTAGCCTTGTACCTCACAACAACACCTCTCTCATCCTTTTTATTCCTGAAAACCCACCTAGTACCAATAACTCTTTTTCCAGAAGGAAGATCAACAAGAATCCAAACCTTTTGTAGTTTAAATTACATTGATCCTTCTTGCATGGTATCTACCCAACTTTCTTCATCAAGAGCTTGAGAAATATTCTTAGGCTCTACTTGTGATAAGAAACAAGTAAACAAAGAATGTTGAGTATCTTTATGATTAGTTCTCTGATGTTGTTTAAAATAGCTTACAAGTGCATGAGTTTCAGTACTAGCTTGAAGCTGTCTTCTGGTTTGCACATCAGACTTTGGGTCTCCAAAGATTTGAGCTGTAGGATAGTTGTTATTGACTTTATGAGTGGGAATAGAACTGACTGGTATTTCTATTGGTGCTGAATATAATCAATAATATATTAAACATAATCAAACATAGTGGAACAAGCACCTATGAACGGATCCATAGAGTCATATGATTAATCAATAAAAAGCGAGATATAAGTATACCTTTGTAGCGAGATTTGGTAGGATTAAATGGAGACAATCACCAACAAAAGATCAACCAAGAAACCCTAGTATATCCACACTACACTTCACTTCCTTGTATACCAGATAGATGCTAGTCTATATAACCCATATTTTGTTAAAATAAGATTTAGATCAAAGAAAAATGAAAACCATTTTCATTTTTATGTTTACTGTCGTCACTCTCTTTCATACCAAAAGAAATAGAATATGTAAACCTAGTTTCTTTTTATCTTATGTTATCAATATTTGACCAAAATCAATCCCTAGTTATTTTGAAAAACAACAAAACGTATATACTAAAAATGCCATCTAAAATGCCGGTCATCATGGCAGTAAATGGGCTTTTCAATTTATTTTTTTTAAGTCAAATAGACGAATAACATAATAGGTTATAGAAAGTCGATACTGATCCGAAGTTATGTAGGTTATATGAATACCGTAAATACAATAGATTCGATATATTTAAGTGATACCTCGGTGTATATGTATGTGACCTCATAGGCTCACATGTGTCTAGTCGTATAATTATTTATTATGAAACGAGCATACTCCAACAGCTCCCATGTGCGCACGTCATAATAATAATGTAATTATACAAGCAATGGTTAGCGTCTAGCAACACGCCAATGCACCTAGAAACATATGAGGATTGTTTCTCAAATATCTCATTTTATATGGTTTAGATATCAATCATCCCTTTGTTTCAGATACTATGTTAAACTTTAGACATGGATTATCAGTCATTCTTAAGTTTAACTATTCTGTTTCTCGATATTGATATTGAACTAGATTTCCAAATTAATCAAGCATCGTCTTAATTACATTAGGGTGTGGCTACACATACATCTGTGTAATTCATCGAGGACCCCGGTAGTATCTAACTCCAATACGTGTGGAGGAACAAATCCTATTTTGACTACACGTGTCGTTGAACCATATCAAGGATTGAGATTACACACATACAAAACCTAATTGTATCTCATGTCTAACGATGAGAGATTCAACCACTTGTGAGATCCACTATTGACGCCGATCCATGTAGTGAATTCTCGTTGGTTAGGTCAATCCAATGTTCATCCAATGAACACATATGAGTTTGGCAAAATCATCAATTAATATTCATTCCAAATGAATATGACCAACTCACATTTGTCTCAACTCAACAATACTCCCATATTGTCAACCGACAATGGATAGTTTAGAATAATAAGATTACTCTTGTTCCACTAAGTTGTTTCATTGGGGGAGGATTCCTGGAGGTCTTGGGTTCAAGACCTGCCAAGGGTCTTTCAGGCGAAGCGGATAAGGAGTCTAACATAACTAGGCGAGGGTTCGAAGAAGACATTCTTCCGCTTGGATGTTATTGCACGACTCGACCTACTAACCACTAACATTTTCCGTTCTAAAAAAATAAGATTACTCTTGGATTAAACATGCAAATATAGGACACACTTGATATAAAATGAAAATGATCATACCTCATATATCAATTCATTATAAAATAAAAACTGTTTTACATCCCAATTATTCAAATACTAAAAAAAACAAATCTACATTAAACTACCAGCTGGTCTAAGTCCAATGCCCCTAACATGATCAACATGTTTGGTACAAGACATTAGTTTAGTAAACGGATCAGCTAAATTATTATCTGTGTGAACTTTAAGAATATGAATATCATCTTTTTGAATTACTTCTTGAATGTAGTGATATTTTCTCTGAAAATGTTTGGCACCCTTTTGAACTCCAGGTTCATCGGATATAGTAATTGAACCTGTATTATCAAAGTACATTTCCATAGGTCTATCATTACTGGGAACAACGCTAAGCCCAGAAATGAATTTACGTATCCAGATTGCTTCCATTGCAGCTTCAGAAGCAGCTATGTATTCAGATTCTGTAGAGGACATCGCAGTAGTGCTTTGTTTACAACTCTTCCAATCAACAGCGCCTCCGTTCATCAAGAAGACAAATCCGGTCTGTGATCGAAGATCATCCCGATCTGTCTCCCAACTAGCATCAATGTACCAAGTAACACCAAGCTTAGTTGTTGAATCACCTCCATAAACAAGAAACATATCTTTACTATTTCAAAGATACTTTAATATGTTATTTACAGTAGTCCAGTGACATTCACCTGGATTCTGTTGGTATCTACTTGTAAGGTTCAGAGAGAACGCTACATCGGGTCTAGTGCACCTCACATCATACATAATGGATCCTACAGCCGAAGCATAAGGCACTCCTTTCATTCGCTTCACCTCTTTAGGTATGGAGGGACCTTGAGTCTTACTCAATTCTACATTGGATTGCATTGGTAGACTCCCACGTTTGGAGGCATCCATCTTAAACCGCTTTAAGATTTTGTCAATGTATGCACTTTGACTCAAACTGATTAATCGCCTTGATCTATCTTCATAGATCTTAATTCCTAGAACGAACGGTGCCTCACCCAAGTCTTTTATGGCAAAACATTTTCCAAGCCAGGATTTTACATCTTGTAGCATTGGAATGTTGTTCTCCATGAGTAATATGTCGTCGACATATAAGACTAGGTAAACGACAATACTTCCACTAGCTCTTTTGTATACACATGGATCATCAGGATTTTGAGTGAAACCAAACTTTTTGATCTCCTCATCAAATCTCTTGTTCCAGGTCCTAGATGCTTGCTTTAACCCATAAATGGATCTTTGAAGCTTGCATACACGTCTGGGATGTTTAGGATTCACGAACCCTTCAGGTTGCACCATATAAACATCTTTGTTCAGATGGCCATTCAAGAAGGCGGTATTGACATCCATTTTCCAAATCTCATAATCATAGAACGCTGTTATGGCTATAAGAATCCTAATAGCTTTAATGTCTGCAACAGGCGAGAAGGTTTCTTCATAGTCAACCCCGTAGGTTTGAGTGAAACCTTTTGCTACAAGAAGTGCTTTAAAGGTGTGTACAATGCCATCCACATCAGTCTTCTTCTTGAAGAGCCATTTACTCGTAACCGTCTTACAGTTAGGAGGGAGGTCAACTAAGATCCAAACTTCGTTGTCCCTCATGGATTTCATTTCCGCATTCATAGCTTCAAGCCACTTATCGGATTCAGGATCCGACAATGCAGCTTTATAGTTATCGGGTTCACCATGATCCCCTAACTCATGTTCCTCAGCATCGATATAGAAACCATATCGGTCAGGTGCGTGAGATATCCTTGCGGATATACGAATGGGAATTACATCACTTTGAGATTCGACATTTTCATGTTAAACCTCTTGGTGATGTTCGCTAGTGTTCTTAGAAGGTTGTGAATCTTGACTTTGCATTTCATCAAAGTCTATGGTGCTCCCACTTGCTTCTTGTAATATGAGACTACTCTCAAGAAACTCAGCATACCGAGCAACAAATATTTTGTTCTCGGGTGGGTAATAGAAGTAGTCACCCATTGTTTCTTTTGGGTATCCTACAAAGATACACTTGATAGATATGGGCTCAAGTTTGTTTGGTGTTTCTCGTTTAACGAGAGCCTCACAACCCCAGACTTTCAAATAAGACAAGTTCGGGACTTTCCCGTGCCATATTTCATATAGAGTCTTATCAACCTTCTTAGTTGGAAACATATTGAGTATGCGTGCAGCAGACTCTAGAGCGTAGCCCCAAAATGACATTGGCAAAGTGGTTGGACTCATCATTGATCGAACCATGTCAAGCAAGGTTCGATTTCTCCTATCTGACACCCCATTATGTTGTGGTGTATAGGGAAGAGTAAGTTGTGAGACAATCCCACGATTCTTAAGATGATTTAAGAACTCAAGGATTAAATACTTGCCTCCTCGATCAGATCGAAGTGCTTTGATTGTCTTCCCGAGTTGATTTTCTACCTCGTTTTGGAAGGTTTTGAACGTTTCAAAAACTTCATGTTTATGTTTAATCAAGTAAACATAACCGTATCTACTGAAGTCGTCAGTAAATGTAACGTAGTAGTTAGCTCCTTCTCTAGACGTGGTTCTAAATGGACCACATACATCACTATGTATGAGTCCAAGAAGAACATCAGCTCTTTCACTTGCATGAGTAAAAGGCTTTCTTGCCATCTTGCCAGATATACAAGATACACATATATCAAATGATTCATCATCAGTTGACTTTAAAAGCCCATCATGTTGCAGCTTCGCTATGCGTTTCTTGTTTATATGGCCAAGTCGGCAATGCCATAGAAAAGTAGAATCCAAGTTGTGCTTGGACTTCTTTTTGCTACAAGTATAAATAGAACCCTCATTTGATACATGATTATGCATAGCAATTTCAAAAATTCCATCACGAGGAATAGCATTAAAATAAAATACATTATCCTTGGAAACTTGAATAGTACCATAATCAGTAAATTTATGTGAAAACCCATTATCCCATAAACGCGAAAGAGAAACAATTCCTCTAGTAATAGAGGGTGAAAAATGACAATTCTCTAGTACAAGAATCATTCCACTAGAGAGGATAAGATCATAGCTCCCTATGGCTTCGACAGTTGCACGGTTGCCATTTCCCACGTGCAAATCTAAAGCTCATTTATTTAACTTTTGGATCCCTCTAATCCCCTGAATAGTATTACAAATGTGAGTACCACAACCAGTGTCATACATCCAGGTATTACTTTTAGGGAATGAGTAGAGTTTATGATGAAGATACCTGATGTGCCGGACGTGCTGACTTTGTTCTTTTTTTTGTCCACTTCTGCCAGGTAGTAAGGACAATTCCTTCTCTAGTGTCCAATCTCATGACAATGATGACACTCTACATCCTTAGCAGGATGCTCCTTTTTTCCATATGGGGGGAACATGCGTTTAGGGTCATGAACCATAGTGGCTTCTCCCTTGAACTTCTTACCCTTGCCTCCTTTAGCTTGTGACTTTGGTTTTTGGATATGACCTTTCTTTATAGCAAGAACAGAGGGAGCTTTCTTGGGCATACCCTTCTCTGCAAGCTTGAGCATGGCATGCAGCTCAGGTATAGTCTACCCCATGTCGTGCATATGATAGTTCTAAACGAACTGATCGTAGTCTTTGGAAAATGAAGTGAGTATCAAGTTAACTCCTAATACTTGTGGCATAGGGTAGCCAAGTCAGGCCTCTTCCAAGTGGTGCAACTTTCCTTCTGATCTGAGGACAATTCTCAAATTTCGAAACCAGTCAAGGAAGTTCATACCACTCAATTTCTCCTTATCGAGAATTGATCTGATTTGATTGTTAATGGGTTGATTCGTTGCCATCTACAAAGTAAACAAAGTTCAGAATTTTAGTATTTTTAATAATTAATCCTTTAAAAATTAACTACCCAAGTTTATATAAAAATAATTAATTTTACGAAAAGGCTAAGACCCTCATTGAGGTTCTACCATCACATCAGTTGATCTGGTAGCAATGATAGATTCAATAGGTAGATGACGTTCATCAATTGCAAATCATGTGCAATTCTTACATCCTTATGGGACTCATAACATAAGTGAACAATTCACAAAATGTCAAACTGGCATGTTTAGTCCCATCCTTGCCTCAGTCAAGGTCTCACCACTTAACCGATTAAGTCATCCAATTTGAGAACATGTGAGAATAATTATAGGTCACAGGCATAGATAATAATCACCTTGGGTTACAATTCACATCCGTCCCACAAGATGCAAAAAGTAATTGCGAGTGATCTCAAACGATTGGACGGCATGACTTAAATTTGAGACAGGTATAAATGTTTTACAAATCAAATGTATGTACGAGGAAGCATGAATTCATCCTCGTAGCACAAGTTAAAAACATTTCTTAACTTAAGTCTAATCTTGTTTTAATTTATGCGTGTCAAGTTGTCCATGTTAAATACTTATATAAAACCTAAATAGATTTAATATTAGATAAGACAATACATAAGTCATAAATTCATAATACATTAAGAATTATTATGAAAACAAGATTTTAGTTTTAAATTATATTAAACTTTAAACTAAATCAAAGATTTAGTTTATAAATGGTTTGTGATTGGTTTAAGTTTTTATAAAAACATTTGCAAGTTATATCAAGATATCAAGCAAACAAGCAACCATACAACCGCAAGTATGCAAAGCCTCAAACCGATGAAAAACCTATGCTTGATCTTGTGACCCATCACGAGGACCAAGAAGTCAACTAATGGTAAGTCAACACAATCACAAAGTGGGCTCCCACTTGCTCCAATACCATCAAGATCAAGTAGAGCCCAAAATGAACATGAGGCCCAAATCTGCCAAAAAAACTTCAGTCGACTTCTAGGGCCCAAAACCCATAGAAGGAATCTTCCCTAGCCTGAGGTCCAGTTGAGACTTTTGAAGGCCCATGAGTTTTGAATCATCACACCAAATTTGGGCTTCTATCTCCTTATAGAACTCCGAGAAATAAACTTTTAGTGCATGCCACTTAGTAGCTCCAAATTTCACAATATGTGTTTAATTCTTTAGCCATTCCCATCCAAGCATCGGTTACAAATGATTTATGACTAAAAACATTTAACCTATCATTAACCTACTATAAAATTCCCAAAAAATGGCTATAACCAACATCAAAAACAAACTAATGAAGCCGAAACAATGACAAATCCCCAAAACTAAAATTAATTGCAAATCAACACAACATGTCACATTTGGTTTAGGTTTTCATCGGCTTTGCATACGAAACATAACAATAACATAAGATTATGAATATAACAGGGTGTTGGCAACGTCCATGGCCAAACATGCATGTATTTGCCATGGAAATCAAATTAAACAACAAGAAACACTAGTTAGCCAACGAAATCGAAGAAATAATCAATAATTAAATAAACCCCCGATTGGTACGTGTAACCAATGACATTAGAACCTTAAAACCACATTTTATAAACTTTGTAATTATCATATATTTATAGAAAACATGGTCATTAGGGCTGCTTAAAACCCGATTCAAGAATCGTTCCAAAAAATACGTTTTAGGTCATTTTACACGTACTCGGTAACAAACCCATTTAAGTATGCGTAACCCGTTACTATGAGATCATTAAAAACAGATTATATGACCTTCTAAAACTCTATAATACTACAAAAATAATGCCATACCGGCTGTTTAAATATTGGTTTAACAAAACCATCAAGAACACTCATATTTAGCCATTTTTACGCCTACCTGATAATCATATGACATCTATGATGGCTCTGATACCACTATAGGTGCTGAATATAATCAATAATATATTAAACCTAATCAAACTCAGCGAAACAAGAACCTATGAACGAATCCTTAGAGTTATATGATTAATCAATAAAAAGGGAAATTAAAGTATACCGTTGTAGCGAGATTAGGTAAGATCAAATGGAGACAATCACCAACACAAGATCAACCAAGAAACCCTAGTGATCAAAGTAGATCACCACTATAATGTATCCACACTACACTTCCTTGTATACAAAATAGATACTAGTCTATATAACCCGTACTTCATAAAAATAAGATTTAGATCAAAGAAAAATGAAAACCATTTTCATTTTTATGTTTACTGCCATCACTCACTTTCACACCAAAAGAAATAGAATATGTAAACATAGTTTCTTTTTATCTTATGTTATCAATATCTGACCAAAATCAATCCCTAGTTATTTTGAAAAACTAGAAACGTATATATTGAAAATGCCATCTAAAAGGCCGGTCATCATGGGTAGTAAATGGGCTTTTCAATTTATTGTTTTTCAAGTCAAATAAACGAATAACATAATTAGTTATTAGAAAGTCGATATTGATCCGAAATTACGTAGGTTATATGAATACCATAAATACAATAGATTCGATATATTTAAGTGATACCTCAGTGTATATGTGTGTGGCCTCATAGGCTCACATGTGTCTAGTCGTATAATTATTTATTATGACACGAGCATATTCCAACAATTTCAGTTTCCAAATTATTGAAATCAGTTACTTCACCTTCCTCATCATAGGAAGCTTTGGAGAAGATTCCTTCCTATGGACTAGTATATGCATCTTCACTGTCCATTCTTTGAAGAATATCTTCGAATGAATCAACAGACTTTGCAGAACTTGGCTTAGCAGTACTTGCAGATGAAGTACCGCTAGGTTGAATATGTACTGCTGAGTGTTGTGATTTCAAATATTCTTCTCCTGAATGCTTAGTATTAGCTATAGCATTCTTCTCTTGATCTTTAAGCCTCTGAAGCTCATGTGAGGCTTGATCATCATTAGATAGCACTGGTTGCTTCTGTTGGGGGCTCGCAACTATAGGAGAGACAGTAGGCTTACTTGGTACATAAATATGAACATCATCATCTTGAGAGTCTGATGAAGAAGGTCTTTCCTGAGTACCTAAAGTTGTTGTTTCAATCTCTTTACCTGCATTGTTAGTTTGACAATCTTTTTGTACAGAATAGTAATCCATGGAGTTAGTTAAATAATCAAAATCAAACATCCAAGCATAACCTATTCTTGGGACATTGGGCTTATTCTCTAAAAAGTTGACATGAGCATTTTCTTCAACTTTTCTAGATGCCAAATTATACACCCTATATGCTTTACTTTGCAAAGAATATCTTACTAGATATCCTAAATCAAATTTTCCATCAAACTTCCCCAATTGATCAAGAATATTCAAAATAGACACATGACACCCAAAAGGTTTCAAATGACTTATGGTTGGCTTAACAACAGTCAAAAGTTCATAAGGTGTTTTATTTTGAGGCTTGGTTACTAAAACTCTATTTAACACACAACATGCAGTACTGATTGCTTCTGCCCAAAAGGTGTTTGGCAAAAGTGAATCAGCTAGCATAGTCCTAGCAGCCTCAATTAGTGTCCTATTTTTCTATTCAGCCACTCCATTTTGTTGTGGTCCTAGGATTGCTAAATAGTCTCTTGATACCTTTGGACCTACAGAATTCATCAAATTCAGCATTCTTAAATTCTGTCTCATTATCTTTCCTAATGATCAAGACTTGTTTAGTGAAATTTTTTTAACTAAAGTGACAAAGTCCTTAAGTAATTCATTGGTTTCATTCTTATGTGCTAAAAGAAAACCTAACTGAATATACTAAAATCATCAGTTATAACTAGGCAAAAGGTCTTGTGACTAATACTCCTAACAAAAACTTGATCAAACAAGTCCATATGTAAGAGTTGCAAAGGATTAGTCACATAATTGACAGTCTTGGTCTTACAAGAGGCTCTATGTTGCTTACCTTTTTGACAAGCAGTACATGTGAGATAATTTTGAAAAGATTTGTTAGGTAACCCTCTAACCAAATTTCCATTAACCAATTTATTTAGGTTCTTAAAATTCACATGACCTAACCTCCTATGCCATAAATTAGACTCATCTTTTGAAGCTTTAACTAACAAACATGTAATGCCATATGTTGGAGTAATAGTATGAAGATTGAAGGTGTACATATTTTCTTGCCTGGGTACCTTAAGCAGTACTTGAGATTCCTTTGGCATCTCAAAGTCTTTAGAGGGTACCAAGCAGTCTGTATATGTAAAAAGCACCTTTTTCTTTTTATCACACATCTATGATACAAAGAAGATTCCTAATATTTTTTCTATACCTGTGCCTATTATTAATGATGACAAAGAAGATGAGTTGCTATGGAGGGATATTAGTGGTGTTTCTCGGCCGTTTTCTGTGGCGTTAGCTTGGGATTCCATACGTGATCGGGCTATGGAAGTAAATTGGTATAAAGCTGTCTGGTTTTCTCATTGTATTCCTCGTCATTCTATTAATTTGTGGCTAGTGGTTAGAAGGAAATTGAAGACACAGGATAGGCTTAAACAATGGGATGTTGGCCCGTTGGTGGATTTAAGCCTTCTTCGGTGTCCTTTATGTAGTTTGGTGCAGGACTCACATGACCATCTTTTCTTTGAATGTTCTTATTCTGTGCAGGTTTGGTCTAAGGTTCAGACCTTGTGTGGTATGGATATTGTCCCACCTCGTATTGATGATATATTAGCTCATGTTATTTCAATTTCAAATGGGAAATCATGTGTTAGCATTCTTGCTCGTCTTGTGTTGGCTGCTACTGCTTATTTTATTTGGATGGAACGTAATTTAAGACTATTCAAGAAGAAGCGGATGTCTGTTGATCAGTTATTTCAGATTCTATGTGATACTATTCGCTTGAAGTTGATTTCTTTCCGTTTCAAGAAATTATCTACCAGGTCAAGTTTGCTGCTTGACAAATGAAGGGTGCCAAGCTCTAGATTTGTTCCATGATAGGTGTGCCGGGTGAGTGTTGTACTCTTTTTTCCTTGTCCAAGGTTTTTCCCACTGGGTTTTCTTTGGTAAGGTTTTTTAAGGAGGCAGACTCATTTGGATTCATCCTGCTCCTATCATGGTGGTGTTGGATGCTGAAGAGTGAGCGCGGTTTCATGTTCACATCTTGGTTTTTATCTAGTTTACTGTTTGTCTTCTAGATTCGGTTAGGGCTTTTGATGTTTCATAGTCTTTGTTAACAAGCTGCATGTAGCTTGAGGTTAATGTGGTATCTCAGCCACATTCCTTTGTATTTAAACGCTTTTTTGGTTAATATATTTACCGGGGTAACCCATTACCAAAAAAAAATGATACAAAGAAGAGATTGAACTCATTTAATTCTTTTACAAAGAACACATCTTCAAATTCCAACTTTCTTGTGTTGATCCTTTTCCAGTAATGCTGCCTTTACTTCCACCAAAAGCTACTGGTCCACCTCTGAATTCTTCAAATTTAGCAAGGAAATCACTATTTCCTATCATCTGCCTTGAGCATCCACTATCTACAATACCTTTGTCTTTCAATTCATCAATTAGATGCCCCTGCACATACACAAAGTTCATTAGTTTTTAACAGGGACCCAAGCCACATTTGGCTCGGATCTTGTGGGACCTACATACTTAAGAGTTTGATAAGTAGGTTTTCTAGTAAGACTACACACACTCTTGTATTTCATGGTTCCAGTTATATAGTCAAAAACATAAGGTGACTTTATATACTTAGGCTTCTTTGACATAAGTACTGCTTTAGCAGTACTAGGTTGAACACATGATGTTTGTCCTTTAGGAACCCACATTTGCAATGATTTGTTTTGAGGCTTACTTCTAGGTGTTTTTACAATCTCAAATAAATTTCTAGAAGAATTGTAGGACCATGGTTTGTTTGAATTTTGACCAGCAGTATTTGCTTTTGGTCTAGCAGTACTTGCAGTTCTAGGCATGCCGGTACTTGTCTTCCTAGACTTCAAAGGTACTAGACCTTATTTCATATGTAATGCTCTATGAACAAAGTCCCTGGTTGTGAGAGTGTGACTTTCCTTATTGTTATTATTAGGCCCAATTACCCTTTTAGTATGATTAAACTTAGTTTTGTCATCTTTAGTCCCCATTTACCTTTTTACCTTTGCATTTTTCTCATTACCTTTCTCTGTGACCTTTTATGCAGTCTTTAGCTTTGCAATTTTATCTTAATGTAAAGTGAAATCTTTGATAAAGTGATTTAGACTACCACATACATAACATCCTTTTCTTCTCAATGAAGATTCAAAAGGTTGTTCAGACTTAGTGTTCTTAAAACCTAGCCCACCCCTCTTGGTGTTACCATGATGTTTTGTACTGTTATCCAATGCCTTACTAGGAGATTTCACCTGCTTGGGAGCAGAACTAGTTGTAGGCACATGTCCTTCAGGAACAAAGGTGCTCATCAAAGGTGGATAAATAATATTTTTGGTCACAACAGGCTTATCTTGGGTCAAGGTACTAGAGTTTGACTCTGAATCATTAGACTTATTATCAACATCAGCATTTGACTCATCTAACTCTATGCCTATATCATTATTGGGGGGCATGAAAATTCCTGATAAAGCTGGAGGAACTGCCTTCATTCCTTCAGCATACCTATCATTTTCAGGAGTATCAACTGACTCATTAGAACTATCAAAAATCCCTTTTGATAGGTCCTTGTCGGTTAGGGTTATCCCAGGTTGGTCATCTATATATCCTATGCATGTTTTATCATAATAACCCATTTGTGAGTTAATCAGCTTATCCATTCCTTTTGAAGATTTTTGCAATTGATTAATCACTTCCCTTTCATTAAAAAGACTAGATTTTAAAACTTCATTTTCTGCTGTTATTTTCATAAGTTGTTTTTCAAAAGTTTTAATAGCCACATCTTTTTCTCTCATTTGAAGAGGTGAAATTCTAGTTTTCTCTTGATAGTTTTGTTGACCCTTTTTATACAAAACTATATTTGCTTCTAACTTAGCAACACCTTGTTTTAAAAGCATTTGCTTCTATAGTACATGTGTTTACTTTTTGATATTGTTCATCAAGTTCTACTTTTAGACTATTAAACGTAAGAACACAATCTTTAGAATAAGGATGTACCTCAGTATCTTCATGAGAGAGAGCCATCAAACCAAGCTCTTCTTCTTCTTCTTCTTCTTCTTCAGTCCAGTTAACCACTCCATCTACTGTAACCAATGCTTTAGTTCCTTTGGGGCTTCTGTTATCTACTTTTGGAAAGCATTCAAAGACTCTTGGACTGGTTCTGTAGTTGTTCTTGGACTTCTGACTGCTTCTTTCAACCTTATCCCTATTGCACTCCCTTGCAAAGTGTCCATTCCTTCCACAGTTGTAGCATTCAACTTTGGATTTGTCATATCCTAATGGTTCATTAGGATCAACATTCATCTTCCTTCCAGTCCTTTTGTAGTGTCTATTAGATCTAACAGAGACCATAGCAGCTTGTCATTTGAGATCCATCTCTTCAATGTCAGCATCCTCCATTTGGAATAAGTCATTGAGGATCAAACTTGGTCTGTTGTCTTGTCCAGCAAAGAATAAGAAGGCATCATTGTCACTAAACAGTGATGAGGATCTTCCTTGTGAATTTTGAGACATAGATAGACTGCCTTCAGTACTTTGAGAATAAGTAGTGGTAGTTAGTCCTCTAGCGGTATTTTGGATGTAAGTACCGCTACTTGATCCACCAACGATACTTTGAGAGTATGTACCGCTGCTTCCTTCTGACAAAAAAGCCAAGTTAGACTTCGGTGCTGCTACTGTTTGGTTACTTCAACGCCTTTAACATCCATCTCATAAACTCTAAGATTGTTATAAAGATGATCAAAAGGAGTCACATCTAGATCATCCCTTGTGATGAAGTACATGGCCATCACTTTACACTATTGTGGAACACTTCTTAAGAATTTTAGATTTGCTTCTTCATGAGGAATTACTAGTCCATGAACTGCTTATTGAATAAGCAATTTACTGAACCTTCCATAACCACTATGGATTCCTTCAGTACTAGAAATTGAGAAGTTATCAAATTCTTATTTCAAAACAATATTTTTCATCTTCTTAGACTTGTCATTGCCTTCAAATCTAAGCTTGATAGCTTCCCACATAGCCTATGCATCCTTAAAGTGATGAAAGCTAGGTAGAATGTCTTCTGAAAGTGCCACAGCTAAAGCAGTTTTAGCCTTTCTTTCTCTGATCTCTGTTTGTACCTCTTCAGCAGTGACAGCATGCAAAGCATAACATGTACCATCAGGTAACCAATACAACTTCTTAGGAGTATTCCCATTCTTGATAACCTCCCACCGAGTGTGATCTTTGTTATTCAGTAATGTTCCATCTACATTGCCCATGTCTCATAGTTATCACTTTTGAGAACAGGGAGTTTCATAGCAGAAAGAGTATGGGAAGAAGGTGTAGTTGTATGAGTAACTACAAAATTTCTAGTTTGTTCACCTTGTGCAGGCGGAGTCGCAGGTGCAGGATGCACAATTTGTGGTTGTCCCTGTGGTATGGGATCAGGTACTGGAATTTCTTCCAAGTGAGGATTTTCACTGGATTGAGACATTGGATTTGTGTGAGTGGAGATTTAGGGTTGTGTTCTTCTTATTCAGAGTTTCTCAACAAGCTCTAATACCACTTGTTGATCCCTTTGAATGAATCTGTATTCTGTTAAGAATTTGTACAATTGCTTATAATCAAATTAGAGCACTTGAGAACTCTTACTCAACCAAATAAGTTATGCGGAATCTAACTTATAACGCAAAGAAGAACAAATTTACTTTTAATTATTCGATCTTCTGTTAATTGACTTTTCAATGAGGTACAGTAAACTCATCGTACATATGTTCCTTTTATAGTGTAAGGAACCCTAGAATATTCTATTATGATAAGTATATCACACACGATATATTATCAATATTCTAAACTATTAAGTATATCACATAAGATATACTCTAACTATCACTATGACATATATTTTCTAAAGATATATTCGTCCTAATCAATATAGCAGTACTTACATTTAACACTAACAGTACTTGCTATGTACCGCGTTAATACTGACGGTACTTGTCAACACTAACAGTACTTGTACTTGCACTAACGGTACTTGGTACTTTACAAATAATTCCCAACAGAGGTCAGTTCATGCTTTTTGATTATCTCTTGACAATACTTAGGTTGGTTAATAAAGATACCACTTGGGGATTGGTAAACTTGAATTCCTAGAAAGAATTTTAGTTCTCCCATCATTGACATTTCAAATTTGTTGTGCATTAGTTTTTCAAACCATTTTGAAAGTTTTGGGTTTGTAGACCCGAAAATTATGTCATCAACGTAAATCTACAGAAGCAAAATGCCATCCCCTTATTTATATATGTACAAGGTTAGATCAATGGAACCTTTTGAGAAACCTTCGAATACCAGAATTTTTGAGAGCTGATGTAGGGTTTTTATTCACTTTTAGATAAAAGCGTATAAATGGCAAGTATTAAGTCAACGCGTTTAGGAAAACGTGAAACCGATATTGCAAGTTCGTTCTCAAAGGAGGTGTATGATTTGTTTGCCAAAAATATAAATACATATTTAGATTAGTAATGTTTTGAGAGAGAAGGTTGAAAAAGTAAAAGACGAGTTACGCTAAATTAAACTATGACGTAAAATAGAACGTAAATGTGAAAACGTGACGAATTAAAAATTTTAAGCTAAAAAATAATTAAAAATCAAAATTAAATCCTAAATAATATAAATAAGAGTAAAATCAACAAAAAGTCCAAAATATGATTTTATCAAATAGGAATCTTACTTATATTATTTTATAACTAAATAGTATTTTTCTAGAATTTTTAAAACTATTTATCTATTTTTAAATGGCTAAAAATAACTTTTAAATTAAAATAATCCTAAAAAGAAATAAAAAATGGGAAAAATATAAGAAAATTATAAAATACTTAAACTCACTTGGGAAAATAAAAACTGCAAGAAAAGTTGATTTTAATGCTAATAAGACAAAAAAATCCAATAGTGACCTTTTGTAATTTAGCTAACAGTGGGAACTTAATGAAGGTCAGTGGGTAGATGGTTCCCACTATTTGACAAAAAATTGCACAGGGATATTGGGAGGCCCGGTTTGGGAGTTATGTTCGGTTTTGCTAGGCCACAAAGGAACCCCACAACCAGTTGGGGTATGGGGAGTCAATGATATCACAAAAAACACACAAACAAGCAACAATTACCCTAGATCATCAGAAAAATAAAGAAAAAAAGCAGAAGTTGAGGGCTGTGTTCTATTGTGCAATACAGTGACAATTCTAGCAATGAATCTTGGCCAATAAGCTAACAAATCTTAATATTACTAGTACACAACCCTAACCTATCTTGTTATCTAGCTATGAACCAAAGTGAAAGCCACAACTCACAAAAACAATAGGCTACAACCCATTGATGAAAATGGTATACATTAAAGTGCCTTTGCTGAACTATTTTGTCTGGATTTTAATCGCACAAAACTTAACACTAATCTTACCTAACCTCAGAAATAGTGATTACAAGTGTGACAACCCTGGTTTTGAGGTTCGTCACTTAGTTTTATTTTGTGCTAGTTACGTGTCTTTACGTGTTTATGTGCTAATTGGTGTGTATAGATTGTGGTTTGGATATCGTTTCCGGTACGGGGTACCTTGTGAGTGAAACGATGTGTGATGATTTCATGTTCATAAGTTCACATGGTAGTGACTATGAAATGAGATGGTGTTATTTAGTGGTTTACGTATACGTATATGTATTATAGAAAATCGTATTTTTTTTACGATATATGGTTTAGCATTTAGAGGTCTCGGATGAGGTGTTTAGTCATGTGAGTATTTTTAGTCATTTAGGACTTAGTTATAAAGTTTATTTCAAAATTTGAGATTTTTTATAAAAGTGTATATTTTACGTCTTTTACGGTAAAACGCGTAAATTTGACTAGTTTTACGGTTTTGAGGTTTTGGAGGCTTTAGGAGCTGAAATAAATTAAGGAAAATTAAGGTAATATTAATAAGTTATTAATTAATATTAAAATATAAAAAAACGAAATAAGGGGGGTGTTAGCCGGTTTGGACGCAAGAAAAGAAAGAAAAAAAGGAAAAAGGGGAAAAAAGACAAAAAGGAAAGTGGGCTTTGGGTTGGACTAGGATTCACCCATCCACTATATAATGTTTTTATCAAAATCAGAAGTCATATTTTTTCTCCTGGAGTTCTATAGCCGACGGTTTCACAGAGTTTTTTTTAGGGTTTCAATATTTTTTTCATCTTCCATAAATCTTAAGGTAAACCTTCATAACCCTTTTTAATTTAATTGTTTTTAATGTTTACATAATCATCTTATGATGGATTTAGGTTAGGGTTTTAATAAAATATGTATTTTAATGATTTCATAATGATTGGATGGTTTAGGGCTTGTAATTAGTGGGGTTATGGGTAATTAATGAGGTTAATGTAATTAAACCCGTTTTTAAAAACTGGGCAGAATTTTGAGTCAATTGTTTTGATCATATTGGGAGTTCTACAAACTCTTATGTTGCGATCCAAGTATCCCTGAAAATGTAATTGAAGTGGCTTTCCAATGCAAGAAACGAGAACTAAATTGGAGGTCCAGAAGTGGGTCAACAACAGGTTACAACAGTCGGAGGTCAAAGCAGTTTTGAGATCAGCCTATTTTCTTTTTAAGTTTTGGGTTGTTTGGGGTACTTAGGGTTGCATTGGGACATTCAAAAGAACATGAGAGATGGTTTATATATTATAGTAAGTATCTGCATTGGGGCTAAGATGGTGGGTTAAGGTAAGACCCCCTAATCATAACAAACTTTTTGTATGTTTAAAATCAGTAAAACCTGGATAGACGAAAGTATATATATATATATATATATATATATATATATATATATATATATATATATATATATATATATATATATATATATATATATATATCGGGGCCTTAACAGTAGCTTTAAGGTTGGGGCAAGTGGGAGGTGTTAGCTAACATATGTAAGGGCATAAGTATTCCCTTTGCAGAGATCATGGGTATGTTTAAGTAGGCGTTTGGCTTATAGTTTGGAGACCTAAAACCGGGACTGTTTTGGGTAAAATGTTAACGGGACGGGTTATGAAGTATAATGAGTTAAGGGCTTTGTAGAGGGGTGTAATGAGATGCTTAGAGCATATAAATGAGGTATTTATACAGGAGGAGGATAGATGTCCATCATAGGTTGATGAGCCGTCTTAGTGATTGGTTTATGTTTTGATTATGTGTTTTTGGTTTGTTAGCTTTTTGCTAGTGCGCGGACTTTTGGAGAAGCTCAATCAGGTGAGTTTCATAGTCCCATATATTTTAATGATTTTGACTTCCAGATGGGATGGAAGAGACACTGTTTTGTTTTATAACTTATGCTGTGAATGTTTTTGTGGTTGTTGATGGACTTGTGTGTGCATACTTATGTGATTAACTGCTAGTTGATTCTTGATTGTTTATGTTTTGACTTGGTACCAAGGGGATTGTTGACAAGGCGGGGCCTTGGGATTGGTTCGTAGGTGTTTGAGTGCCTATGGGAGTATGGTGTTTGGTATGGCTGGGAGCCTTGGTTTTGGTTTGGTTGGTTAATCTTGAATGTTAGTTGTTAATGCACATTTGCAACACATTGTCCCTATATTTTTATTGTTGGTGGTTATTCACAGCTTATATTATAACTGATTTAGCGTTGGAGTCTAAACCTATGACTCTCACCAACTTTATGTTGACGTGTTTTAGTGTCTCTTTCAGATGATATTATGGTTAAGCGTGAGAACTTGAGTTGCTAGGATTTGGAGTTGCGTAGGAATGCATTTAGAAGGAGATCCCCGTTTCCTTCTTAGTTTTTATTTGTTCATTTAATAAGTGATACTGTTGGCACCTATATGTTTGTTTTGGTTTTGTTATTGTGTGTCTCGGGTAAGTGGTAGGACTGTTACCTACTTACCTAGACTCCTGCATTGTTGAGATATTGTCATGACTTTTGTGTCACCATTTTATGACATTTCTTATTTCATATAGTTATCTCTATAGACACGCCATGTTGTGATGATATCCATACGTCGCGCACCATATTCCGCCATGGTGGGGTGTGACAGAATGGTATCAAAGACAGGTGGTTATAGAGAATTAGGTTGCATAGTCGCGTAGCCTAGTCTATAGCTTAAGGGTCCCTGCATATAGGCGTCATAGTAGTATGTGTGCATTTTATAATAATTGATGTGTTTGGATGTTATTTATTGTGATGTTTTGACTAGTATGAATTGAACCATAGTAAGTTCATACTTAGCCACATGTTATTTTTCTTTTCAGGATGTGACTAGTGCTGGTTGAACCATAATCATCCAGGCTAGTCATTATCGTATTTTGCTTAAATTGTATGTTATAGTACATAATTTGGTACAAGGTAGTTTCTATCTTTTGTTGAGTTATTTTATATACCTGAGGTATGTTATTTTTCTTTTGATGTTTAAGTCATGTTCCCTAAGAATCGTGTGATGGTTCGAGTTACTAGGAGTACATGGGTAAGAAGGATTTTAAGCTGTTTCTACTCTTATGGGCGACATGACTTATAACTGATTATATTTTCATTTTGGATTTAGTCTATGCTGTTTTAGCTAGACTATGGATTTATGTATTTCAAGAAGTTTGACTATGTTATTTAAATAGTTAGAGTTTTAGACCTTATTGTTTATGTGGTTATGTGCTTAGGTGAGTTGATGGATTTATGTGTTATATGTTGTATTAATTCTTATAAATGTCACATAGGAGGGAGTGCATTGGGGAAATGGTAATTGTATAAGTATGCTGGCCAACATAGTTATACAAGTACCACAACTTCAATGGGTTCCTAAGTATGATTGCATGAAAGAGGGTTAGTACATGCTTATATATGATGAGATGTGGATTTTGGTATATTTATAATATATGGGTTTATGTAACAGCTGCCTACGATATGGCTATTTTTTTAGTGTGTTATATGTTTTGAGTTATAGTCGTGTTGTGTGATTATGAGGTCACACGATATGGGTTGGTTTTGGTAATGGGTTTTGTGCCTTGTTGTGGCATGGTGAGATGGTGAGAAGGTGATTACTCGTATGGAAAAACGAGTGTATGACGCGATTGATTGATCTAACATGTATGGTAACGAGTATGTTTTGGGAGATTTAATAGTTATATATATGCGGATGTATATATACTACTATGTGTTAAGTTATGATATATGGTCGTTTAGTAGTTATTATAACTTGAACGTACCTTGTGTTTGCTCGTGTTTTATGGTGCTGGAGTTTGATGGAGTTCCAACGACGTTTTGAGTCTTTTGATGTGTGTCTACATTCGGGTATGTATTTAATAATTGAGAACCACTAAATTTTCTTACAAATAAGTGTGGCTGACTATAGGAAAACGGTTTTGAAAATAATTTGTAAGTGTATGGTATGATATCGTGACTTACATATTTTTTTTTTAGTTTGTAGTAGTAAGCTATAAAAAAATTTGTCTTGAAAATAATTGGATTAGTTTTCTATGTAACATGTGATAATACATTTTAAAGGGGCAAAGAAATTTTACAAAAAATTTCTTAAGTGTAGTTAAAATTTTAGAAGTATTTAACTAGACGGCAAGAGTAAAAAGGGAGATTTTATTATAGTAATGATAATAATAACACCACACCTTGTAAACATGTAGTAGTTTAGTTATAACCAGCCTAAATGGATTTTATAAAAAAAACACTGTATTTTATAAACATGTATTGGTTTCATAATAACAAGTGAAATAAGTCTGGGTAAAAGGGCATCATCCCCGGTAAAATATATTCCCAAAAAGCGTTGAAGTACAATGGAATGTAGCGGAAATACTACATTAACCTCAAGCTAACCAGCTTGAACAACCACTAAATCATATGACATGCCATATGATCTCTAACAAACAATTACAATACAAATTACACCAATAGGAAAAAACCACCTAAAAGTGCATAAACAATGAAAAAATGAAATCATCATGAGAAGTGCGAATATCCGGCTGACGAGTTCCATGGTGATCATCAATCACTATATCTTCGTCAGTCTCACTATCAGCATTCAACACATCATCTGTTGGGCCACCACCATCCTCCCAATCAGTGCCATCTTCCATCATACCACTCAAAGCACCAAAGGAATTTTTGTTGCTTGTCCCCGTTTGACTAGAATCAGGAGCCAAAACCTTATTATTAAGGAAATCCCTCTTAAGAATAGATCCATCCTTCTTTGGAGCAGCCGGAACTGAAGTACCTAACGACTCCTTTGGTTTAGTCGTCTTAGAACTACCCCTTTTCTCAACAACCCGATAAGAAAGATTAAGAGCCGGTTTAGTTAATTTAATCCCAGCAACCTGATGTTGCTTGTTCTTACCCTTCTTCTTCTTCTTATTATTCACTACCACAAAACCATCATTATCATTATCCATACGAGCTGCATCTACATCAACAACCTGTGTAGCAACCTCACTATTGACAACCAAAGACAACTTAGGACATTTAGAATCAATGTGATCAAAAATGAGACAAGTAGAGCATCTAGGAGGAGTCCACTCATACTCAATATCAATAGTCACCAAATTATGCCCTTTATCTTTCTCAATCGGGATAGCAACAACCATGGATTTTTTAAGAACATCCGCAGCAGAAACCTCAATAAGTGCACGAGCGAACGTACTTCGACCCCATGGATTGATACACATACTACTAGTATAAGAATCTAACATGATCGGTCGACCAATCTGAGATGTAATCAAGCTTAGACCAACTTCAGAATACGCAACTATAGGAACACGATGCAGTTTGACCCAAACCGGAGCCTTCCTAATCTTTGCCTTATGCAAATCAGTAACAGACGACCATACATTAAGAATTAATGGAACTTGACGAATCAGCCACGGGCCATTCTCCAAAACACTTTCCATACCATTTTTAGTCTCAAATTGGAATAGAAAAAACTCGTCCTGAAGTTTCACTCTTTTCAATCCATACTTGGACCAAACGTTCTTCACATAATTTTCGACTAGCGAAAACGCTAAACGTTTTCCGATAAAATACCCAAATAATGTATTACAAAGGCGTGATCTTACCTCCTCAACAGCATCAAATGGAAGGGCCACAGCAGCCCCTGTTACGTTCTCGTCATTATGCAACTCTTGGATATGAATCGTCTTATTGAATGCAGGTTGCACTATTGACGCAAACGTTTTTCCATTCTGATTAGATGAGCTCTGCTCACCTCTAGGCTGAACCGAAGGGTGCACGTAAGTTCCTTGGCTAAAAGGCAAAGTTTGCCCACTTTGAGTTGTTCCAGCAGCAACATTTAACATGTTTCCATGCCCTATGTGATCCCAAACCGAGGTTGTAGCAGCAGCACTGGTGCGTACCCCAACAGGCCCTAGTTCTTGAATCGGCTTACCCCGAACAGCATTTTTTTTTTGGGTAAAGGGGAATCCTAACCCCGGTAAAATATATTCCCAAAAACATTGAAGTACAATGGAATGTAGCTGCAATGCTACATTAACCTCAAGCAAATGCCTGAACAACCACTACATCATATGACATGCCATATGACCTACTAAACCATTACAAAACAAATAACACCAATAGGAAAAAACCACCTAAAGGTGCATGAACAATGAAAGTAAAACATCATCATGGACCAGGCTGATGAGAACCATGCCGATCATCAATCGATATGACTTCTTCAACCTCACTATCACTCTCATTGACTACACCTTCCTTGGTCTTAAGACCATCCTCCCAATCTGTACCATCATCCATCTTATCCCAAAGAGCACCAAAAGAATTATGAGACCTCTTATCCTTATCATTATTCTTAGCTACAAAACTCGAGGTTCTGTTATTCAGGAAACCCTTCTTAAGCAAAGAATCTGCCTTCTTAGGATTCTGACCCGTTACATTTGTTTTAGAGGATTCACCTCTCTCAACATTACGGAACTGAAGATTAAGGGCTGGTTTTGTTAACTTAATACCTGCAACTTGAGGTTGCTTCTTCTTTCCTTTATTCTTCTTGTTTTTGACCACCTCAAATCCATCATTCACCAAATCTTTAGTAACATGAGTAACCACTTCCTTATGCACTTTCGGACACATATCACTATTATGATCAAAGATCAAGCATGTAGCACATCTTGGAGGTCTCCATTCGTACTCAATATCAACAGTAACCAATGAATGCCCTTTTCCACTACCTTTAGGGACTGCAATTACCATCGAATCCAATAACTCCATTTCAGCTGAAACCTCAACGAGCGCCCGAGCATATGTACTCCGACCCCACGAGTTAACACACATATTACTCGTGTAAGAATCCAACATAATAGGAGTGCCAATTTGGGTCGTGATAAGACTAAGACCAACCTCCGAATAAGCAACAATCGGCACATGATGAATCTTAACCCAAACTGGTGCTTTCTTAATCTCCGCCTTTTTCAGATCAGTAGTAGGCGACCAAATATTCAAAATCATGGGAACCATCCTAATCAACCACGGGCCATTTTCAAGGACTCCTTCCATTCCTTCCTTCGTCTTGAATTGAAAAAGGAAAAAATCCTCATGTAATTGAACGCGTATCAAGCCAAATCGTGCCCACGTATTTTTAACATAATTTTCCACCAATGGAAAAGCTAAACGTTTACCAATAAACTGCCCGTATAACGTGTGCTTAAATCTGGATTCAACCTCTTCAACAGCAGCATATGGAAGTGCAACTCGTGCTCCTTCAACATGCTCATCACATCGTAATTCTGATATCTTCACCGTCTTAGGAATAGTTTGGTTCATACCACCCTCATTTTGAAATATCGAGGCAAACGAACCCTTCTGTGGACTATTGACATTAGTATACAAGTTAGCACACCCCTGAAGCAGTGAACCCTTCTCCTTACCCGCATTAACAGCAGGTGTCGAATCAGCAAGTCTTGAAACAGCAGGAACAGCATCTTGTGTCGAATCAGCAAGTGTCGCATGCGACTCAGAACCCTCTTGTGTCGACTGAAGACCTGCTGCATGCACCACAGCAGGTGAGCTATCCGTATTACTAGGAGATGAAACACCCATCTGTTCTCTCAATCTGATCATCCTAGCTGCCAACGCATCCATGTCAACCGGAACAAAACTGTTATCCATCTCTCTAATCATGAAACTAATCAAACACAATATCACAAAAACCCTAATTAACAAATTAGGGTTTTATACCAGTACCTAAATAAACCTACCCAATCTCCATACCGATTAAAATAATAACAAAAAAACCCTAAAAAAATGCAGCGGCGCACAGAACCGAAACCCTAACAACCAGTCATCACCTTAGACGTTCTATTCAATGAATCTGTATATCAATATTAATTAAAAGAGCTGATAAGAAAGTTTCGTATACAACCAATAACGAAACCCTAAAAACTATCAACCCTAGAATCAATAATAGATATACAGCCACCAAGATAGAACGAGGAGAAGGTAATAGATCAGATCAAAGGGGAACGGAAAAACATACGGCGGCCGGAAAACACCTTTGGTTAGTAAAGATACCACTTGGGGATTGGTACCCCGAACAGCATTCCATCGATCATGAGAAAGAGATCTCCCACGATTGTTGTCATTACCAGCAACAGACTACACCTCAGCCGCATTACTAGTCCTAGTCAAATCATCAATGGGGTTCACCCCCGGTGATTGACCAGTATGATCATGTTTACGAGGCTCAACAAATCCCGTCCCATGAATACCAGCATCATGTAACCCCGACTGGTAATCAGTCAATGGGTTTTGGTGTTCCAACGAATCAACATCTTTCCTTTGATTACTTGATTGTAGTTGAGATACATCAACCGAATCCTGAGAATCACCCTTAAGTCTTTTCATTCTATCTTTAAGCGCATCAAGATCAACTGAAAACGGATCTGTGTTATCCATTCAAATGAAGAACAATCTCTCTCAAAACAATCATGAAACGACACAACAACAGCAATAACCAAAACCCTAGCCGCCACTAGAAGACAAATCCAGCCGCCACACTCAAACCAAGCCCTAATCAAATAATAATAAAATAATAGCTTGAACAGACACAAAAACCCTATTTAGCTTAATCAAAAACGAAACCCTAATCAACTCCTAGATTACTGGAACCCGGATCACAATCAATTTCAAGATCAAGATACCAAATGACGTTAATTAAACAAGTTTAATCAACGAAATAAGTATAGTAATCAAAAATTAATGGGACGCAGGGTTAAAGTAACCAGATTGATAACCAATCATTGAATCAATAAACAAATGAAGAATCATTTTATGTAAACAATAAACAAATCAAGAGATGAAACGTTTAATGTAAACAAAAACAAATTGATCACAAGATTACTGAAGCAAGGGAGATCGTAAATCAAAAGGAAAAGAAAAAAGGAGACACCATTGATAAAGCTAGAGAGAAAATAGGTTTTAACAAGTGAAATAACTTTAATATGAGTAAACAAGATAATGGTTAGAATAAGATTGTAGTATATTAACAGGCTGATATCTGAATAAAATAATGAGAATAAAGGATGAGTTATTGGTTAAAAATGAGTATGATTGATTTTCGTAGTGTTGGAGTTTGGTTCTTATGAGAAGTAACTAATTGGGATGGAAGTTTTAAATTTTCTAATGTATCGAAATTTGGTAATATTTTTTTTGGTAAAAGGGTAGCAATGACCCCGGTAAATAGAACCAAAAAAAGCGTTGAAGTACAAGGAATGTGGCTGAAATACCACATTAACCGCAAGCTACAGGCAGCTTGTTAAACAAAATGTTTACGACAGGCCATAAACATTAACTAGTCTAGAATACTGGAAATATATAAACTAGACAAAAACCAAGACGATAACATAAAGTTACGAGGAAAATAATAAAATATCAACATGCGATCAGCCAGTAAGAGTGCTTGCCCCAATATGAGTATTGAGAAGATTCACCGATTCATCAAAGACGACCTCGACTCCCTCCTCCTCCTCATTATCTTCCTCGCTTACTTGAGCCCCTTCGTCAATACCAGGCATGGACAAAGATGAAAATTTATTAGATGTAGAAACACTGCTCATTTGAGCTTTAGCCTTGTTCGGACCATTAAGATTGCTAGACTGCTGTAACTGACCAGATTTAGTATTCAACTTACTACTATTATCAGCACTCGTACTTGTAGTATCCAAGTGAGTTTTTGGGCGAAAAACAACCGTCTTACCTGCTTGGAAACCCTTGCTCAATGGAACACCTCTCGGAACTTGATTCCCTAAATTACCGAAATTTGGTAATACTAATCGTGACGAGTCTAACTTTTTCGTTGTTGGCACACTCCATTGATCTTTCGGATTACATTGTTTTGTTTTCAGTTGTTTTGGCTAGGGTTCGTTTTACCCTATATTTTACTGAGACACAATTGTTTGGAATTCTTTTGTTACACGCCACGATCGTTTGGAATTCGTTTTACCCTACATTAAAAACGGTACGTCATGGATGATTTATTTATGCGATTGTGGGAACGTTAGGATGAGAGGATAGAGTTGGGTAGTATTACTTATGGTTAGACACTATAATGGAGAGATGTGTTTTGGTTTAAAGGTTGTGTTGAAGGAATGATTAAGAGTTGCGGAGTTTTGAAACTTAGATTAGCTACGGGAATAAGGGAGTAAGTAAAGTTAGTTGAGTGGTCATGGGAACGAGATGTCATGCTATGAGAAGTTGGTTGAAGTACTTTTAGAAATATTGTGGTTGATGAGTTGAAGTTAGAAGCTACTACGTAGTGTGAAGTTCCTAGGTAACATCATGGAGACGAGAAGGAGTGCGTAAAGAGCTACATCGCGAAGCAAGGAGCTGAAAGGACTACGTGTCGGCTGCAAGAAGGATGCAAGAGTTTTCGAAGGAGTCACAAAAGTTGCAAGGACTGAGAAGGTGACAAGCACTATGATGGGAAATTTACGTATGGTTCGTGACGAAGAAGGACAGATCGAGTACCAGAGTGGAGCTACGGAGAGCTGAACCAGTGGATCGTGATGAAGTGAATACATGACATGGGGGATTAAGAACTCGTGGAAATAACAAGGGGAGTCGAGTGACTACGCGGATAGAATTTTTGTGGCAACCAATATCGAGGGATGAGTAGTGAAGCTGAGCTGAATAAGTTTGTGGAGAAGTGATTAGAGAGTCGGTTTTGTGAGTGTGTTATGAAAGATCTTTAGAAGAGACAGCTATGCATTATCCAATGCACTAGTGATTTCCATAGATTTGAGGAATGAAGTATGGAATTTATGTTGGACGGCCCGTACGCTCGGCCTGCCGGCCCGCTTTGGATAATTCATGGGTCGGCAGGCGGGCGAGACAGAATGGCCGGGCGGATAGTGTAGGAATAGGGAGAACCATGGAAGGAGAGAACCAAGTATTCCTAGAAGATGATGATTGAAAGTACCTCGTGTTGGGTGCAAGATCAAGGTAGAAGTATGAGATTCGAATAAGAATTCAAAATATGGCTTAGTGGACAAATGGAAACTAATGTGGGTATAAGATGAGAGTGTGATCCGCATGGAATCACATGAAACTCTAGTCTGTCCCTATTAGGAGGGAGTAAGAGAACTAGTTGTGAGAAAAACAAGTAAAGCTACTTGGAAAATTTTGGTGTTAGATGACTAGATAGACTTAGTTAGTGGAGTTGGATTGTTATATCTGCCTAGAATGCTAGAGGCATTTGGGGTACGAGACGTAGAGAATGATCTATACAGATCATGAACATCTCCAACACATATTTAATCATCTTGATTGAACATTTGGAAAAGCTGATGGGTGGAGTTAAATGATGAAAGAAAATTGCAAGGCCAAGTACCATCTGGGAAAGGCAAGCATAGTTGATGAGACATGGAATAAGAAGAATGAAGTGAAGCTGAGACGAAATTGAACTATATGGATGACGTATTAGGGTGGTTTGGATGAGGGATGTAGGTTGCACGAGTTGAGTTGTCTAAAGCAGAGAACGCGTCAACATGTATGTTGCGTGGCTTGGACAATCATATGGACAAAAGGGACGTAGACTATACTTCCTACATAGATAGGAGTAGTTTAGAAAGGGGGGATGTAAGGACGAAATTGGTGAAGGTGACGAGAGTTGGGTGATAGTCGATAGACTGACTAATTCATCTCATATTTCAAGAGGAATGAGTAGTCACGTAGATGAGAAGTTGGAAGGAGTGCGTACGGATGTGATGGAATAGAGGGTTTTGCGTAAAAGTTAGCCAAATATGTATGGAATGCCTTATGAAGGATTATGGCAAGGGAAGCATCACATCGTGATGTATGGTAGGTGTTGAGTAAGAAGAAAGAAGTGTCTATAGAAGCAAAGCATGAATGAAATAGGTCGAGATAGGAACCGGAGGTAAAACTTTGGTAGAGCTTAATAAGTAGAATAAAGCACAACGCAGGCTTAATAATGTCGTAGTGTGGAAAAGGAAATGGCACTGACCTATATTGATTGTTTGGGAGGCTTAGTATCGATAATCGAATGGATGAGGAGTTATAGGAGTGATGTGCCATAGGGACGAAGGGCTTGGACTAACTGAGATAACCGTCCTTTTGATGATGTGTATAGATCATAAGTTGATTTGGATTGGAAGAACTATGGATATGTGGAAGACCGTCATAGGTCACTTTGTAAGGAAATTGGAACTTTTAAGTAGTTTGGGTTACAGACTAAAGGGAGTTGATGAACATGATTGGATATGAGTATATCCAGCTAACTGGAAAAGGATGGGCAATTGAGATATTTATACAACCTTAGGGGTTACACTAAGGGCATGAGTGATTGATTTAGAGGGAGTTAGGAAACTCTTTAGCGATGGCTGAGTTTTCATATAATGATAGTTATCATACTAGAAGTCGATAAATGCCATTTGAGGCACTATATGAAAGGATAGGGTGAGTTGTCCCCATTGTGGACTAGAATTGATAAAAGAGGCTACTAATGTGGTAATGGTGTTTGTGGAAAGAATGAGAGCAACAAGGGATGCTATGTTGAAAAGGAGGAAACCACTAGAGTTTAGTGACAAAGTTATGTATGAAGTTTCACCCATAGTAACGGGAGGTAAAATGGAAGAGTTGATGTAGAGTTTTGTAGGTCCATTTATGATCTTTGGAAAGATCAGACCAGTAGCTTATGAGCATGGAATTACCTGGGGGAAAATGAGTGGTATACATGATATATTTCATGTATTGAGATTGGTAAATGTTGTTTGAGAATGCATATTTGCATGTACGGTTATTCGGGACTTGTGTTAATAAGAGTCTTTGTTTTATCGAAGAGTCATTTGTGAGATTTATTGACTGTGAGGTCAAGAGTTTGGCAATGAATTTAAATATTGTTGGTTAATATATGTGGTAATTTGAGACTTGAACTAAAGTTCACGCGGAAATGAGAGGAGTTCATTTAGAACAAGTATCCTCAGTTGTTTGCTAATGGTGTGTTTGATCCTAAGGAGTAAATCTCGGGACGAGATTTCTATTAGGAGGGAGTGATGTGACAACCCTGGTTTTGAGGTTCGTCACTTAGTATTATTTTGTGCTAGTTATGTGTCTTTACGTGTTTATGTGCTAATTGGTGTGTATAGATTGTGGTTTGGATATCGTTTCTGGTACGGGGTACCTTGTGAGTGAAACGATGTGTGATGATTTCATGTTCATGAGTTCACTTGGTAGTGACTATGAAATGAGATGGTGTTATTTAGTGGTTTAGGTATACGTATATGTATTATAGAATATCGTATTTTTTTTACGATTTACGGTTTAGCATTTAGAGGTCTCGGATGAGGTGTTCAGTCATGTGAGTATTTTTCGGAATGGTTTCAAGTCATTTAGGACTTAGTTATAAAGTTTATTTCAAAATTTGAGATTTTTTATAAAAGTGTATATTTTACGTCTTTTACGGTAAAACGCGTAAATTTGACTAGGTTTACGGTTTTGAGGTTTTGGATGCTTTAGGAGCTGAAATAAATTAAGGAAAATTAAGGTAATATTAATAAGATATTAATTAATAATAAAATAAAAAACGAAATAAGGGGGGGGGTGTTAGTCGGTTTGGACGCAAGAAAAGAAAGAAAAAAAGGAAAAAGGGCAAAAAAAGAGAAAAAGGAAAGTGGGCTTTGGGTTTGACTAGGATTCACCAATCCACTATATAATGTTTTTATCAAAATCAGAAGTCATATTTTTTCTCCTGGAGTTCTATAGCCGACGGTTTCACAGAGTTTTTTTTAGGGTTTCAGTATTTTTTTCATCTTCCATAAATCTTAAGGTAAACCTTCACAACCCTTTTTAATTTAATTTTTTTTAATGTTTACATAATCATCTTATGATGGATTTAGGTTAGGGTTTTAATAAAATCTGTACTTTAATGATTTCATAATGATTGGATGGTTTAGGGCTTGTAATTAGTGGGGTTATGGGTAATTAATGAGGTTAATTTAATTAAACCCGTTTTTAAAAACAGGGCAGAATTTTGAGTCAATTGTTTTGATCATATCGGGAGTTCTACAAACTCTTATTTTGCGATCCAAGTATCCCTGCAAATTTAATTGAAGTGGCTTTCCAATTCAAGAAACGAGAACTAAATTGGAGGTCGGGAAGTGTGTCAACAACAGGTTACAACAGTCGGAGGTCAAAGGAGTTTTGAAATCAGCCTGTTTTCTTTTTAAGTTTTAGGTTGTTTGGGGTACTTAGGGTTGCATTGGGACATTCAAACGAACATGAGAGATGGTTTATATATTATAGTAAGTATCTGCATTAGGGCTAAGATGGTGGGTTAGGGTAAGACCCCCTAATCATAACAAACTTTTTGTATGTTTAAAATCAGTAAAATCTGGATAGACGAAAGTATATATATATATATATATATATATATATATATATATATATATATATATATATATATATATATATATATATATATATATATATATATATATATATATATATATATATATATATATATATATATATATATATATATATATATATATATATATATATATATATATATATATATATATATATATATATATATATATATATATATATATATATATATATATATATATATATCGGGGCCTTACAGTAGCTTTAAGGTTGGGGCAAGTGGGAGGTGTTAGCTAACATATGTAAGGGCAAAAGTATTCCCTTTACAGAGATCATGGGTATGTTTAAGTAGGCGTTTGGCTTATAGTTTGGAGACCTAAACCGGGATTGTTTTGGGTAAAATGTTAACGAGACGGGTTATGAAGTATAATGAGTTAAGGGCTTTATAGAGGGGTGTAATTAGATGCTTAGAGCACATAACTGAGGTATTTATATAGGAGGAGGTTAGATGTCCATCATAGGTTGATGAGCCGTCTTAGTGATTGGTTTATGTTTTGATTATGTGTTTTTGGTTTGTTAGCTTTTTGCTAGTGCGCGGACTTTTGGAGAAACTCAATCAGGTGAGTTTCATAGTCCCATATCTTTTAATGATTTTGACTTCCAGATGGGATGGAAGAGACAATGTTTTGTTTTATAACTTACGCTGTGAATGTTTTTGTGGTTGGTGATGGACTTGTGTGTGCATACTTATGTGATTAACTGCTAGTTGATTCTTGATTGTTTATGTTTTGACTTGGTACCAAGGGGATTGTTGACAAGGCGGGGCCTTAGGATTGGTTCGTAGGTGTTTGAGTGCCTATGAGAGTATGGTGTTTGGTATGGCCGGGAGCCTTGGTTTTGGTTTGGTTGGTTAATCTTGAATGTTAGTTGTTAATGCACATTTGCAACACATTGTCCCTATATTTTTATTGTTGGTGGTTATTCACAGCTTATATTATAACTGATTTAGCATTGGAGTCTAAACCTATGACTCTCACCAACTTTATGTTGACGTGTTTTAGTGGCTCTTTCAGGTGATATTATGGTTAAGCGTGAGAACTTCAGTGGCTAGGATTTGGAGTTGCGTAGGAATGCATTTATAAGGAGATCCCCGTTTCCTTCTTAGTTTTTCTTTGTTCATTTAATAAGTGATACTGTTGGCACCTATATGTTTGTTTTGGTTTTGTTATTGTTTGTCTCGGGTAAGTGGTAGGACTGTTACCTACTTACCTAGACTCCTACATTGCTGAGATATTGTCATGACTTTTGTGTCATCATTTTATGACATTTCTTATTTCATATAGTTATCTCTATAGACACGCCATGTTGTGATGATATCCATACGTCGCGCCCCATATTCCGCCATGGTGGGGTGTGACAACAAGCCCTAGAGTAACATAAGACAAATCAAACAGCAGGATTAACAAGCTCAACTCAAACATTTTTAACCAAGGATCCCTACTGTTTTCATTTGGTATGCTTTATGTAGAAAAATTAAAACTAGCAAGTCCACTTTTTTACACTACCAAACTAAAATAAATTGCACAATTACCTAATTCTAACCTAATAGAGCATGAATGGACTAATTCTACCACCACTCTGGGTCACCCATAATCAAGTAAGCATAGTGCCAAACACCCCTTAATATGTAGAAAATGGAATTAAAACACACATTTCTGTTTAAACAATAACACACCTATTTAAAACTATCGAGAGCACCTAATTAGGTTAAAGATGACATGTTTGAGCTTATAAAACCCCAAATAACAACAAGTTGCAACAAATCAAAGGACCCCTAAGATATGATAGAATATAAGGACGGAAAATGGGTTACCATTATTGGGCTTTATTAAAGCCCAAGAACACACCAAGCATTAACACCTAGAGCTTCTGAAATGGAAGGAAAACTAAGCTTGTTTGAAATGAAATGGCTGGGTGGACAACTACTATCCAATACTCAAAAAAGAGGGGAATAGAGAATGGCCAATGCTCTTCAAGTTACCTGCAATGGAAACACCATAAAAACACCACAAGAACAACAACAAACACTGATGTACAAGCTTTGTCAGAGCTTGTATCTTGGCGTTTGCTACAGTGTTACACAATTAAGACAGAAAAATAAAAAAGATTTTAAGGACCAAAATCTTTAAACCTTCTTCAAAAAGAACCAATGTTATCCAAACAATAAAATAACAAGTACTCAAGTTTATTGTTTAGGTTTGTTTGTCAAACAACCCTAACCAACAAAAGGAGGAAGGTCAATGAGCAAAAGGAGGAAGGTTTTCAGAATGTAAAAAGTAAGAAGAAGAGAGGTAAAAAGACTAATGGCAGCGTGAATGGAGGTTTCCAGGTTGGTAGTAAACCTCTTTATGTTCCTAAAGTCAATTTACCAGCTAGTTCAACCTCCAAGTATAATAAGAATGCTCCATCGATACCAAAGGCCGGTACGAGTGCGTCTTCTACTAAGAGTGGACCGGCCCTTGTTGCGGTGACTCCAATTAATCCTACTAAACGGACGAATAATCCAGATTCTAATTCTGAATTTCCAGCAACGTTTAAGGCAGGTTTCATGAATAATATTAGTCGGAATGAGGGTGGTGTTGGTACATCAAATAGCTTTGAGATTCTAAATCAATCTGATTCGGAGGTAGAAGAGGTTGAGAATGTCTATGATGAAGCTGCATACTTATATCATGACAAGAGGGATAAAGCTAAATGAAGACATGAATAAATCTTTGATTTTATTTTGTTCTATTTTTTAGGTGTGTAAATGTATATGGCATGTCATATACATCGTTGTAGGCGTTTATCAAGCGTTTAGCTTGAGGTTAATGTGGTATTTCAGCCACATTCCATCTGTACTTCAATGTTTTTTGGTGTAATATATTTTACCGGGGATAGTCCCTTTTACCCAAAAAAAAAAAAAAAAAAAAAAAAAAAAAAAACCCTAACCAACAACCTTTGATTCCTTGGGTCTCAAAAACGGATTTGCCAAATTTTTCTTGAACAAAAACCAACCTTTGATCAATCTTAAACTAAAATTTACATGGAAAAGTAAAAATTACACTAAAACTGAAAAATAATGGAACTTAACTATTTTTTTTTGGTAAAAGGGTAACAATGACCCCGGTAAATAGAACCAAAAAAAGCGTTGAAGTACAAGGAATGTGGTTGAAATACCACATTAACCGCAAGCTACAGGCAGCTTGTTAAACAAAATGTTTATGACAGGCCATAAACATTAACTAGTCTAGAATACTGGAAATATATAAACTAGACAAAAACCAAGACGATAACATAAAGTTACGAGGAAAATAATAAACTATCAACATGGGATCAGCCAGTTGGAGTGCTTGCCCCAATATTCTATTAATTTAAAGAAAAATTACATAAAAAGTTGGAACAAGTATAAAGGTTCATAAGCCGAACCTTTATATAGTACATGAAAGAAAATTCTAGAAAATAAGAAAAGTGTAAAACCGTAACAGTATATTGCCTATAATGCCCTTGTGTCATGTTTGAATCGTGCTGGTCAAATGCCCCATGTGAAGGATGTTGGGGATGAGCTGTGATGCCAGTTGGTCTTGATTAATCTTGGATATCCATCTCACACTTAAGCAACAAGAAAATGATATGATCCCTTTGGTTTCCACAAACATGCTTCTTTTACCAAAAATGGGGTGACAGGGGAGCGTGGGTATGGACCATTGGGTATAGCTGGTGGGAAGTTAGGAGTGGGGAAAGGTTCATTGGATGCTCAATCATGAATTTGGACATTATCATGGTCTAATTCGTTGTAATCAAGAGGGACAAATTAGGATTTATAGAGGATACAATATGTGGTTTGATTAGTTTTTGGTTAGTGCTGTGTTACCCGGGTTTAAGGATATAATAATGTTTTTAAAAAATTCTTAAAATTGGGTGACGTGTAGTGGGTTAGGGGTAATGGTTGGGTTGGGTAATTGGGATAGTGGGTTGGATGTTGTGGGTTGATGGGTTTAAAACTGGGCTAGAAACGGGTTAAGGATGGGTTAGGTTATGGTTTTGAACACATTCACCACTGAACTTCCACTTTTTTGGAAAATAAAGTTTTTCAACTATTATAAATCATTTACCTTGTATTGAAACTTGAGGGAAATTACAAAAACAGTCCCTCAATATTGTAGTTGTACTTAAGGACTATAATTGCAATTATGGAGATCTTCAAGGGCTATACATGCATTATCTTGAAACATTATGGACCAAACTTGTAATATTAAGATTTACAAGGGACTAAAGTGACAAGTCTTCAAAGATGAGGGAACAATCTTGAAAAATCTTCAAACTTCAAGGAACTTTGGAAATTCACGGTTCGGTTCTGGTTTGTTGTGGGCTTCGTTTCCCGTGTTCGTTTTTGCTTGATTCTTGTTCTCCTTTGTTGATTTAACGATATCCGTACCTAAAATACACAATGAACAAGCACAAGCATATTTCACAGTATTTTATGACGTTTGTGTACATTTTAAGCCCGATTTGGACGATGAGACTATGTATAATTGCGTCTCATCACTCCCCCACTAAACCATTAACGTTCCCACATGCAATGCTAGAATTAAGTAACATAGCACCTCCAAATTTCATTTTTATATGACATTTATTGAAATGAAAATTTAAATTAATTACTACTTGCGTTTTAGACATAATGTAACGTTTTTATCATGAGAACGTGACTGTTAGGGTCAAAGAATAAGAACACGTGAATGCCTCATAGAGATAAGTTCGTCATCCTCGATTTTCATCCAATTCTATGCTAAGTGTGAAACAAGATCATTGTCATTATAAGTTAGTAATGATAACACTACTGATATGCTCTAATCACGTACTTAGACTCCCTTATTCCTAAGGTGTATCTCTTATATTTTATTTTTGTCTTAATGATCACGATAATACATTTTTTACTTATACGTGACTAGAGATTAGGTCCAAAAATAAAGCCTTAACGGTGTAATCAAAATCATCGAATTAATAATCTTTCCTAATAGGCAACGATGTCAAAAAATTAAGTCCACAAGTAAGCTCGATAAACACGGTTTTACAACGGTTTTGAACATGAAACTTATTGCCAGTTTGTATTGGTTTACCGCCACCTTTTATTTAACTTCGCCATAAAGTGTTTATTATGGCTTTGGTCTTACCCTTGTCTTTTATTTAACTTCGCCATGTGGTGTTTATTATGACTTGACGTATATCCTCATGCTAAGGCGAATTTTGGATCTTTAAGGCTTCAAAGTTTAAGAAATTCACTTTCAATTTTGCATAGATTCTTCGGCCTTGTGAGCTTGAAATTTTTTCTTGATTTAGGTTAAGAGGAACTTAAAATTATGATTGGGGAAGCCTTTGATTATTCGGGTGCCAATACTTAAAAACCATGACGCTGGCGAAACTTAAATGTTTACCCAATTTAATTACATGGAAGCTAATCAATGAGCAACAAACAATAGAGACTAAACCGCATAAAACCTATTTATTAACAATTAAATATATGAGCGTTGAGAGAAAAGAAAATAATTAGGTCACATGAGATTTTGAAAGAATACGAGTACTCTATGTTTAGCATAGTAACTCATAATTAACACTATCATTTCTCGTCCTCAATTAATGAGACTTAGCCTAATATAGTTAAGGAATCGAAGCTACGTGCTTAACACGCACGGTCGAGTCAAAAATCTCTTATTTTCACCATCGGAAAACCTATATTCGTGTCTTAAACACTTATGAAAAACTAGAAATTCTTTAAAATTTGGTCATTTTTAGCCTTATTTTGCAATAAAACGATAACAAAAAGATGAATATTAGATCGCGTGATGACGTATGCAAGGTAAAGCATCTATTTACCCCCATACTAAAACTAAATATTGTCCTCAATGTTTCGAGTCTAAGGGTGAAACACCCCCATACTAGAGACGAAAAGTCGAATGCTTAATATCGAGCATGGAAAGGGTAAAACGAATAACCTAAAAGCCATTTATGAATAATGCTAATAAGATAAACGTTAGAACGCAAAAGGATATCATTGGATATTGGAATCTTCAAAGGCAACGATCGAACCTCGAGTGATACGTAAAACGAACACGAGAGGCTTCAATGATGACGATGAACCTAATAAATCAAAATCACAAACAACCACTAAACAAAGGATGGAAGAGCACAAGTCTCCGCATTAAACTAATAGAAAACGATAATATGTACAAGGATAAGCATGAGAATCACCCACGAGGCACCTTGTTTTTGATAACCGAGTCAAAAGCTCGACTAGAATCCCCATAAATGTGATCATTTAGGGATTATCATGGTATGGTCATTTTTGGTGGGGCTTACATGATAAACAAGGCCCAAAAAGCAACTGGTATTAAGGACTAAGTCCGTTGATGATGTAAAATACCAGGGTCGAAGATGATGTCTTCGTTTTCATGGGTCAAACGGAATAACACCACTCCAAGCAACGTCCCAAAGGGACACAAGAAAATAGAAAGAAGATAAAAGGATGGGACAATGGGTGGGGCACAAACAATTTGAGCTACTCGAGGTAGACTCACAACAAGCAAATAGATAAGTTTTCCATTTATTACATCGGTGGAAGAACGAGATTTTCCTTTAAATGCGGATCCGGGATGGAATATCTCGTTCTTGGTGGAAAAGTGTGAGGAAACATAAGGGGATTCCCCCACACTAGATCTACACGAAGCATCGTCAAAAGGAGTAGACGAGTTCGTACCACTCAAAGAACGTAGTGATGATGGAGTTAAGGTAAGAAAATCATTCAAATCAAATTTAAAATCTTTTCCTTTTTCATCTTTTAAAAACTCTTTATGAAAACCCGGTTAAATTATGTAGAAAATATTTGGCGTTTCTAAGAAGACGTTAGGCACACTAAAAATTCTCACATTGACATCGTGGGGATTATCATAATCGTCAACACTAAACGAAGGATCGTTAATACTATCGAACTCTTCATCATAGATAGACTCGTTGAACAAAGGTCCCTCAGAACCATCATTTTTTGGTAAAAGGGTTTAAATACCCCGGTAAATAGATTAACCAAAAACGTTGAAATACATCGGAATGTGGCTGAAGTACCACATTTACCGCAAGTTACAGGAAGCTTGTTAAACAAGGCCTATTAAAAGCCAAACCACCAATCTAGCCTATAACATAAATAAACTAGACATAAACCAAGATGAACCATGAATACATGAAGACATCCAACCTCTAAGTAACAGCATGATGGGAAAACAAATTAACCGATTCACCATATATATTTTCCACCACCTCGTCCTCTTCATCACTATCCATCCTCTCCATATCGTTATCATCATGTTCTAGTGCACCAAATGCATTAGACGTGGAAATTTAGATGGGAGATGTGGACTTTTTCTTCTTATCAACTTCATTAGTATTCAATTTCTGATTACCTGGACTCACCTTAGCACCAGCAGGACCCGACGTCGAAGCTCTAGGCTTGAATTTAAAATCATTCCCCATTTGAAACCCTTTCCCTAAAGGAACGCCCTTCGGAATCGGGTTTACATTTTTGTTATTACGTTTCCTACTACGCACTTCTTGAAATCCATCCTCACTTTTAGTTTTGTTTTGTATTATAGATGTATTCCTCATAACTGAAATGAATTTCCGAGTATTTGTTAAGTAAATACTATGATATTGTATTGGAATTATTGAAAGTACGCTGAGTGCTTGTCAGTATCATATTTATTTTTTTGCGAGCATTGTATAAACATCATTTGCATTATGTTGCATAGCATGGATTACGTATAAAATTTGCATAAGTATTGCATACTAGTTTTTGTTTTGTTAACAATGACCTTAAGTATCCTTAAACCCTTATAATTATAGAAAATGGCTGGTATACCTCGTGAGGATGGATGGATTGACATGACTGATGTATTAGACGGTGAGGAAGTAGATAACTTTGGTGCTAGTGACGATGAGGAGCCTTATGAGTATTTAGATGATGGAATTGCTCCTACTTCACTTGGACAGACCGAGCCTGAAGTGATTCAAAGTAGTTATGTTCCAAGAGTTAATGTTATGCCACAGACTGTTCTGGACTGTCAGCGACCTGTTGTACGTTCTTCGACGCCTACTTGTGATGCTTATTTGAGCAGTTTGCCTGGGATGGCAATTTCTAGGGGTGATGTTCTTGTTGAGTCGAGTAATGCTACTAGTGCCCGATCTATTCATGATGGCATATCTAAGGTTTATTGTCCAGGTCCTAGGTCTTATGATTTTCTGGTTTCTTAAAAAGTTTGATAGATCTTTGTTTGAAAGGTATTTAGTTGAAACCCGTATGATTAGAAGGTTTGAGCAGAATGAAAAGAGGTTTGACAGGTTTGTTAATAGTGTGAAGAGATCAGAGTTTGTTAGTGTAAGGGAAATGGATGAAGTTGTTAGGTTAAGATTAATGGTGTTGAATTTGAGTGGGCAAATTGAAAGGTTTCGTGAGGAGCAAGAAAGGAATGCAAGGTTGAATGTATGGGATGTACCGATGAGATATTTTCCTAGTCGAGGTGTGGTGATTCGTGATGTGCCAAGTCAGGTTGAAGCTCAGGTGTTGGTGAAGCCAAGTGAAGGAGGAAGTCGAAAGGGAAAGGAAAAAGTGGAGGAAGACTCTGAGGAAGATGATAGCAGCAGTGATGATGAGCCGATGTACAAGAAGCTGCGGAGATAAGATGTTTAGTTCTTTTATGTTGTTTTTATTAGCCTGGTTGTAATAGAACTTAAGTAGACTGGTACTGTAGTTTATGATGAAACTTAATGACTTTTAAGTTTATCGTGATGAAGGGTTTTAGTGACATTACTTGTCACAAATTTGTGGAGATTTTCCAATGCAATCCAAATTACCTTCATGACTTATGATTTGTCTTATTAGTTCTTTTGTGAATTGGTTAATGATTCATTGTGGACCGTGTTGTTGGTGCATGTAGTATTCCTGTTACACCTTGATAGAGAAATCCTTCTTCTTATCTTGATATGAATACTTACTTGTTCTTTTTCTTCTATGTCATCACAGGAAGGAGTTGGGAGGCGTTTTTCTGACTTTACTAAATTGTTGTTTGGTTAGTTTCCTAAAACATGCCGCCTAAATTGACAACTACTACTGTTAATACCATGATTGAGCAAGTTGTTGCTAGAGCATTGGAAGCTGAACGTGTTGCGAGGAACCAAGAGGCTGAGAATAGAAATGCTGCTGGTCAGGTTGGAGGGAATGCTACAAATCTAGTTGCAGGTAATACTAATGAACCAGTGGGAGGAAATGCTGTAGAACAAGTTGGAGGTAATGCTATTGTTCAGCAGATTCAGAAGGAATGTTCTTATGCTAGTTTCATGAAATGTGGACCTACCCAATTTCGTGGTACTGGTGGTGCTTTGGAATTAAGGAGGTAGATTGAGAAGATTGAAAGTACTTTTGAAATCAGTGGATGTTCAGAAGTTAGTAAGGTGAAATTTGTTGTAGCTACTTTTCAGGATGATGCATTAAGCTGGTGGAATAGTCAGGTAGCTACTGTGGGTTTGGTTGAAGCTAATGCTAGAACATGGACTGTGACCAAAGGACTACTAACTACTAAGTTTTGTCCTAAGGAAGAGTTAGGTCAGTTGGAGGATGAGTTGAGGCATTTAGTGCTGAGGAACAATGATATTGTGGCTTATACAAGGAGATTCTTTGATTTATGTTTGTTGTGTCCTGATGCTTTTACTGATGATCGTAAGAAGATGAAGCAGTACATCAGAGGTTTATCTAGCAATATCAAGGGAGAGACTACTTCGTCGAAACCTAAGTCATTTGATGAAGTTGTTCAGATGGCTCATGCTTTAATAGATGTAAAGCTACAGGATCGAAAGGATAGTATTGCTATAGGGGAATAAGAGAAAGTGGGAAGCTGCACACTCAAACCAAGGACAGAATCGTGGTGGTTATCGTAACAACAATAACCAAGGACCAAATAGGAATCAACAATACAATTTGAGAAGGAATGATGGTGTTCGTGCTGCCAATAGAACTCAAGGTAACAAGGTGAATCCAAAGTGTGGTCGATGTAATCTGTATCATGTTGGAAATTGTACACCTGCTTGCAACAAGTGTGGGAAGGTCAGACATAAGATGGCAGATTGTAGAAACAAGGGTGTGGCCACTGGAGCCAATGCTGTTAAGGTAGTTAACTGTTCTGGATGTGGAGGCCGTGGACATAAGCAAGGGAACTGTCCGAGGGTTGGCACTCGACAAGGAGGCAATGTTGCTGTTGTTGCTGCTGGGACTGCTGCTCCAGCCTATGTCTTGGGAGATGCTGACAAACCTCAAGGGCCGAATGTGGTGACTGGTACGTTCTTACTAGATGCTTGTTATGCTACTGTGTTATTTGATTTTGGATCTGGTAGAAGTTTCGTAGATGTCAGATTCAATCAGCTATTGGATAGAGAACCAGTGAGATTGACAACTAGTTATAAGGTGGAGTTAGTTGATGGTAAGGTTGTAAGCACTAGTTCTATAATGAAAGGTTGTTCCTTGAAGTTAGGTAATTATGTGTTTAGTAATTATTTGATGCCTATAGAATTAGGATATTTTGACGTGATTGTTGGAAGGGATTGGTTAGTTGGTAATGGTGCAGTGATTGTTTGTGGAGAGAGATTAGTTCAGATACCGCTATGGAATAGGGTATTGACTGTAAAAAGTGATGAATATACTTCTCGTTTGAGAGTTGTTTCTTGTTTGAATATGATGAGGTATATGAAAGCAACTAGTGTAGTGCTCATGCGTTTCGTTGACTGTTTCTCGTGCACCGTATCGTTTAGTTCCATCTGAGATGAAAGAATTATTTGATCAATTGAAGGAATTGATGGATAAGGGATTTATTAGACCGAGTTCATCGCCGTGGGGTGATCCTATTTTGTTTGTTAGGAAGAAAGATGGTTCTTTTAGAATGTGTATTGATTATCGAGAGCTTAACAAATTGACTATCAAGAATCGGTATCCATTGCCGAGGATTGATGATTTGTTTGATCAGTTGAAAGGATAAAGCGTATACTCGAAGATCGATTTGAGGTCTGGGTATCATCAACTGAGAGTTAGGGAAGAAGATATTCCTATAACAGCTTTCCGTACTCGGCATGGACATTTTGAATTTCAAGTGATGCCTTTTGGGTTAACGAATGCGCCTGTTGTATTCATGGATCTGATGAATCGTGTATGCAAGTCGTATTTGGATGAGTTTGTTATCGTATTCATTGATGATATTCTCATTTACTCCAAGAGTGAAGAAGAACATGTGAAGCATTTGAGAACAATTTTGGAATTGTTGAAGAAAGAGAAGCTGTATGCGAAGTTTTCTAAGTATGAATTTTGGTTGAAATCAGTGCAATTTCTAGGGCACGTGATTGATAGTGAAGGTGTTCGTGTGGATCCTGCTAAGATTGAGGCAATCAAGGATTGGTCAGTACCAACGACGCCAACTGAAGTTCGCCAATTTCTTGGTCTAGCTGGGTATTATAGAAGGTTTATCGAGAAGTTTTCACTAATTGCTAAACTGTTGACCAAGATTACGGAAAAGAATTGAGTGTTTGAATGGGGATTGGTAGAGGAATCTGCATTTAGTACGCTAAAGGATATGTTGTGCTCCGCGCCGATTTTGTCTTTTCTAGAAGGATCTGAAGATTTTGTGGTGTATTATGACGCGTCTCATAAAGGATTTGTAGCTGTGTTGATGCAAAGGGAGAAAGTGATAGCATATGCATCGAGACAATTGAGGAAGCATGAAGAGAATTACACTACTCATGATCTAGAACTTGGGGCTGTGATTTTTGCTTTGAAGCTGTGGAGACACTACTTGTATGGAACCAAGTGTGTGGTTTTCACTGATCATAAGAGTTTGCAATATATTTTGGATCAAAAGGAATTGAATATGAGATAAAGGAGATGGGTTGAGTTGCTGAGTGATTATGACTGCGAGATTCGTTACCATCCTGGTAAAGCGAATGTGGTAGCTGATGCACTTAGTAGAAAAGAAAGAGATAAGACTATAAGAGTTAGAGCTTTGGCAATGATGAAAAGTGTTGATTTGATAGAAACGATATTGAAAGCCCAAGCTAATCGTTTGAAGGAAGAGAATATTGAGGCAGAAAATTTGGGTAGAATGTTGAAACCATTGTTTGAAGTAAGGTCAAATAGATTGAGGTATTTTGAGAATAGGATTTAGTTACCATTGTGTCCGTCTGAGGAAGGTTCTTTAGGAGTGCGAGATTTAGTGATGAATGAATCTCATAAGTCGAAGTATTCAATACATCCTGGATCAGACAAGATGTATCAAGATCTTAAGAAAGTTTATTGGTGGCCGAAATAAAGGCAGATATAGCACAGTATGTTAATAATGATGCAGTTTTCTCGATTAATCGTTGATTATTCTTGAGTTAACAAAGTCCTTGTTTGGTTTATTGGTTTTAGGGTTAATTAAATTGGTTTTTTAATTTATTGTTTCTGCCGTCATTGAATTCTGCTTTTGTTAGGTCTTAGTCGGTTGTTAAGTGTCGCATATTTGTCGGTTTGTTATCAATATATATTGTGGATCACGGGAATTGTGGGGTCTCCCATTATTGTCATTGAATTCTTCATAGTCGGTTAGTGCCGTCTTTGAATTCTTATTGTGTGGGTCTCCCATTACTCATCAATATATATTTCGTAGGTTTGCCATCAATAAATTGTGGAATCACGTGGGTACCGGCGACCTTTTTTTCTTTTTGTTTTTTTGTGTCGAGCATTAATTGTCTTTTTGGGTTTTTTGGTAGGGTATCATTTGGTTTTTAAAATCTTTGTTAGGGTTTGGTTTTTTTGGCTGTTTAAATTAATATGGTGGGTTCCAATGATTCGACTAATGCTTTTTCAAACCTTAGTTCGGTTGCTGATACAACAAATGGTGAACGACTGAATTTGAATGTAGGGTCATTAGATGATGTTGAAAAACTGTTCTCGATCTCCCTCAATACGGTGGATGCGATTAGTAGGTTTATGAATGATGTCCAAAATAACAAGTATGATTTATGGAAGCGAATGACTATTGAGAAATGGACGAAGACCCTTGATATCATATGTGCACACCAAGTGGAGTTGGAGAGCAGTGTTAGAACACTTAAACGTCAAAATGTTAATGCTACCAAAGCAGGTGTGAGTGATTATAGTACTGCTAGGGATCCGTCTATAAGCACTACTATTGGACATGATGCTAGGGTTACACCAGATTTATCTAATATCACAATGCGTATGTCCTTAGATCAGCATAAAGAGGTGAGTGTCTCTTCTCCTACGTTTAGCAAATTGGTTAATGATGAGATATTGTTTGAACAAATGGATATAATCCCTAATGAATGTGTCACTGAGCCTAAGAGGAGTGATGTTCTTGACTCAACTATGGATGATTTCACGTTTTCTAATCCAATTGATCCAGGGATAGATGTCGAGGAAACTGCGTGGTCTTCTAAGCCTATAGGTAATAAAGTGGAAATCCCTCTATATGAGTTATTTGGTGAAAATGTTACCAATGTTAGATGTGGTGAGAAGGAATGTCCTATTGTACAGTCGGTGGATATTGGTGGTCCATCTAACTCCTATGCAACTGCTGCTAGTTTAAGCCAACAAGCTCCACCTATTGCTCGTGTTAATATAGGTTATGCTATATCTGAAAACAGGTTTGATGGTGTTCAGGTTTCTATTCCACGTAAAGTGGTTGAAAAAGTTAATACTCGTTTTCATAATACGCTCTATGGATACTTTATTGGTAAACGAATGGCATTTCCAGTGCTTGAGTATCATGCTAAAAGAAATTGGGCTAAATTTGGTTTAAAAAGGATCATGATTAATTCCAATGGTTTCTACTTCTTTCAATTTGATGCACAAGCTGGTTATGAATCTGTGTTGGAAGGTGGCCCATGGATGATTCGAAATTCTCACATTATTCTTTAAAGGTATACTATGAAGACTAGTCTTCGAAAAGAAGAGTTTACTAGTATTCATGTGTGGGTCAAACTTCATGATGTGCCTATCCAAGTGTTTGAGGAAGAGGGTATTAGTTTGATTGCTACATATTTGGGTAAGCCTATTATGCTTGATTCTTTTACTAGCACTATGTGTAAAGAATCTTGGGGTCGTAGTAGTTTTGCTCGTTGTTTAATTGAAATTAAATCTGATTGTGATTTACATGAGACAATTACTATTGGTGTTCCTGATTTGGAGGGTGAAGGGTTTACTAAAGAAACTATTAAAGTTGAATACGAGTGGAAGCCACCTAAATGCCCTATATGTAATATTTTTGGTCATACGGCTGAAAACTGTCCTAAACGTGTTATCCCTAAAGTGGCTCCTATAGTTGTACATGAACAAGATGATGGATTTCAACAAGTTCGTAGTAGAAAGCATAACAATAAAGGTAAGCAAGGAAGTCAGATTCCGAGAGGTGTCCCTTTAAGCAAAGGATTCCAGGTTGGTACTCCTTTTACTTTTAGTCCGAAGTCATCTACTTCTGGTGTTCATATTTAAGATAACTCATCTAACCCTGGTACAACTTCGAATGCATCTAAACGTGATTATAACAAAGTGGATAGTGGTACCAAACCTGGTTTTCATACTAATAGTTCCAATAAAGGAAAATCTGTTGTGAGTGGCGTTTCTACTTCGAATTCATTTGGGTCTCTTTCAGTGGAAAAAGGTAACCATAGTGGGGATGATGATGATGAGGAGGTTGAAAACGTTTATGATGAATCTGCTAATCTTCTTAATTCTCAATCAGGGGCAAGCACTCCTGCATGAATGTTTTAAATGTTTAGTATAGCCTCTTGGAATATAAGGGGTTTGAACCAATCCCCTAAATGAATAGAGGTTCGTTAGGTTATCAATGATAATAATCTGAGTGTTTTTGCTATCTTGGAATCCCATGTTGATGCTTCAGGTGTTTATGATATGTGTCGTAAGATTTTTAGAAGATGGAAGTGGTCGTCTAATGGTGGTTTGTGTACTAAAGGGACACGCATTATTCTTGGCTGGAATGATGATAATGTGGATGTTATGGTGTTGTCGCAAACAAGTCAAGTTATGCATTGTCAGATTAATACGCGTATTGATAACCGTACTTTGTTTTGCTCTTTCGTTTATGCTGATAACTACTATATGGATCGGCGTGTTCTTTGGAATAATCTTGTTGTTCATGCTACTTTCATGCGTGATAAACCATGGGCTGTTTTGGGTGATTTTAATGTTGCACTAAATATTTAGATCACTCTTGTGGCGGCTACACTCATAATATTGCCGTGTGGGATTTCAAGGAATGTGTAAATCTTATGGAAGTTATGGATGTTAATGCTACAGGTTTACACTTTACTTGGAATGAGAAACCATAGGGTGATGATGGTATTCTCAAAAAGATTGATCGGATTATGTCTAACATAAAGTTTCTTGATGAGTTTGCAGGTTGTTTTGCTATTTTTCAACCCTACAGGATTTCTGACCATTCTCCGTGTGTTTTACGTATTCCTACAGTTAGAAAACCTAAGCCTAAACTGTTTAAATTCAGTAATTTTCTTGTGCATAAGGAGGGTTTTCATGAAGTGGTAGCTAATGGATGGTTGGCCAATGTTCATGGTTGTGCTATGTTTAAGTTTGTTAAACGTTTAAAAGGCCTAAAGGCCCCGTTGCGTAAATTTCTTTATGAACAGGGTAACCTTCATGATCGTGTTAACAGACTGCGTATGGAATTAGATGTTGTTCAGCAAGCTCTTGAAAGAGATCCATCTAATGTGTTGCTGAAAGAAGAGCATGCTCATTATCTAGTTGCTATTAAAGAAGCTTCTCTTGATGAGGAACACTTCCTTCGTCAGAAATCTAAAATTGAATGGCTTGATGCAGGAGATTCGAATACGGCTTATTTTCATAATTCGGTTAAGAGTAGGGCTGCTCGTAATCGTATTGAAATGGTTCGTGACTCTCATAATGTTCTTCATGATGGTGGTGCTATGCCTGGAGCTTTTGTTACTCATTATGAGTAGTTTCTTGGTCAGGCAAGTGATTCAGGTGCTTTTAATACCTCTAATTTGTTTGTTCGAAATCTTGGTGCTCTTAAAGCTGCCCATATGGTTAAAGTCATCTCTGATTCTGAAATTAAAAGTGCGTTATTCTCCATGAGTGATGATAAAGCACCTGGTCCGGATGGTTTTACTGTTGCTTTTTTAAGAAGTTTTGGGATATTGTGGGTGCTGATTTTACAAGTGCTATTCGTGAGTTTTTCTCTAATGGAAAACTTCTTAAAGAGGTTAATCATACTATCATTGCTCTTATCCCTAAGGTTTCTGTCCCCAAACAAGATTACTGATTATCGCCCCATCTCTTGTTGTAACGTTATTTTCAAATGCATTAGCAAGATAACTGCTAACCGTATTAAAGGGGATTTGGGTGATTTGGTTATTACTAATCAATCTGCTTTTGTTCCGGGTCTTAGGATCTCGAATAATATCTTATTGACGCAAGAGTTGATGAGAAATTACCATCGAAATTTTGGTCCTCCAAGATGTGCTTTTAAGGTGGATATTTAGAAAGCTTATGAGATAGACTGGCAGTTTCTTCGTAACATTCTAATTGGTTTTGGATTCCACCATTTAATGGTTGATTGGATTATGACGTGTGTTTCTACTACTTCGTATTCTATTTACATTAATGGTAATCTTTATGGCTGGTTTCATGCAAAAAGAGGTCTACGACAAGGTGATCCGTTGTCTCCGTATCTTTTCACGTTAGTTATGGAGATTCTTTCTATCATGTTGCAGTGGAGGGTTCTTAATGCGGAGGAGTTCTATTTTCATTACCGCTGTGAGCAGCAATGTATTATAAACCTATGTTTTGTAGATGATCTTTTCTTGTTTGCTAGGGGTCACTTGGATTCTGTACAGGTCATTATGGATGCATTGGAGGAATTTAAGATAGCTTCGGGTTTGGTTCCAAGTATCCCTAAGAGCACTATTTTCTTTTGTACTGCTGTTAAAAGTAGTATTTTACGTATCATGCCTTTTGCTAAATGCATGTTACCTGTCAGATACCTTGGTGTTCCTCTCATTTCGTCTAGGCTTCTATATAGGGATTGTAAAGTCCTTGTAGAAAATCTTGTGAGTAGAATAAATGATTGGCGCAATAAGTTTCTTTCTTTAGTAGGAAGACTCCAGTTTTTTTTTTTTTTTTTTTTTTGGGTAAAGGGGATAAACCCCGGTAAAATATATTACACCAAAAAATATCAGTTAAGTACAATGGAATGTGACTGAGTGCCACATTAACCTCAAGCATAAGCTTGAACGACCTCTACTCATATGACATGCCATACAAGATCTACCTAGCCATTACAAAACTAATGACACCCACAGGAAAGTACCACCGAATAATACAAAGCCAAAAACACATCACTAACGAAGAACAGAATCCGGCAACTCCCAAAGCCGAACATATTTTAACCCATCCATCGACCTCTTGAAATGACAAGACATAAGTTTAAGACGAACAGACGCCATGATGCACACAATGACCTCGTTCACCGTTCTTTTCACTTGTTTAAACAATCTCCTGTTTCGTTCTTGCCAGACGAAATAAGCAGTAGCTTGGACCACCAGCTTCCCGATGCAACTTTTCACAGATTTTCTCTTAGCTATAGGTAATAAGTTCGTCACAATATCGAAAATATTAGGACGCGCCGACTCCAGACCCGCAAAGCGTTTAACATGAGACCAAACCTGCTTAGAATAGTCACACTCAAAAAATAAATGAGAGTGTGAGTCCGGCTGCATTTCACATAGAGGACACACAACCGACTGCCCTGACACCATATCCCAGCTACGTAATAAGTCCTGCGTCTTCAGTCTCTGGTGCATAATTAACCACATATTGAAAGCATGCTTGGGAATACACATACGAAACCAAACCACATCAAACCATGTCACAGCATTCCCTCTTGGCCTGATAGATTCCCAAGTATTATAAACAGAAAAAGGGACATAATTTCCATCATTATCACGCCACAGAAGTTGATCAATCCGCTCATTTAGTTGAGGCACATTAATATTACCAAGACATGGATACTTACTCAACCAAACAGTCGGCCACTTCCATTCGCCATTCTCAATACACTCGGCAACAGTGGTACTAAGGTTGAAACCAGCACGGTATATATCTCGGGAGGTAATAACCCTACCAAGAGGACTCTCGCTGCACCACGCATCAAACCACACGGACGTGTGAGTACCACTTCCCAGAATCGTCCAAACAAATTGCCGTAAAATAGGACGAAGCTGCAATAGCTTTCTCCATCCCCAAGACATAATGCCTCTACTCGGAACCTCCCAAAAATTACGGTTCTTAAGCTTATATGAGTGAATCCACCTCACCCACAACGAATCCTTAAGAGAAATAAGCTTCCACACATGCGTCGCCATAAGAGCATAATTAAAATAAGTAAGGCGACGAATACCTAAACCACCCTCCTTTTTTGGAAGGCATACAACCTCCCAAGACACCTTAGCCTTCCCTTTCCGAATGTTCCCTTGGCACCACAGAAAACCTCGCATTATTTGCTCAATATCTTGGAGAATACGCATAGGAAGAACAAAAACCGATGCCCAGTAAATGTGCATAGAACTCATGACCGACTGAATAAGCTGAAGGCGACCTGCAATAGATAGAAATTTATTCTTCCAATCATCTACACGCCCTTGAACTTTATCAATCAATTCCTTACAGTCCCGAAAAATCAACCGAGTAGACACAAGAGGAACACCCAAGTATTTAACGGGAAGACGACCCTCCTCAAACGGAAGAACTTGCAAAATCCCTAGCTTGACATGGTTAAGAACATTACAAAAATACGCCGTGCTCTTAGGAAGACTAGGAGTTAAGCCAGAAACCTCCTTAAAGTCCTCTAAAGCATCCCGAATCACTAGCGCCAAATTAACATCCCCATGAGCAAACAAAAATAAATCATCCGCAAAACAGAGATTAATCAGCTCCAACTTAGAGCAAAACCTGTGGAAAGTAAAGTCCAATGAGGTAGTAACACGCCTTCTCAGAATAAGGGTAAGGACTTCCATAATAAGAGTGAATAAGTAGGGCGAAAGAGGATCACCCTGGCGTAAGCCCCGTTTACCCTTAAAATGGCCATGAAGATAACCATTTAAACTGATCGAAAAAGAAGTAGTAGTCACACATTCTAGAATCCACGAAATCATTTTCTCATGAAAACCAAAACCATAGAGAACATCCCGAAGAAACTTCCAGTCCACCGTGTCGTATGCCTTCTGGATGTCTACTTTAAAAGCACATCTCGGAATTCCACGATCTAAATGATAATTATGCATAATTTCTTGAGTTAGAAGAATATTATCCGCAATGCTTCTACCCGGAACAAACGCAGACTGGTTAGGACTAACTAGAGTCTTAAGACAGTCCTTCAACCGATTTGCAATAATCTTGCTAATACATTTAAACAAAACATTGCAGCACGAAATCGGCCGATAATCATTAACACGAGCAGGTGTATTCACTTTCGGAATCAAGGCGATAATAGTATGATTAAGCTCACGGAGAAGCCTACCATTTGTTAAAAATTCAATAACCGCACGCGTGATATCCGGGCCAGTAATGTCCCATGTTTCTTTAAAAAAAAGCCGCCGTAAAACCATCAGGGCCAGGAGCTTTATCGTTGCCCATAGAGAAAAGCGCCTCTTTAACTTCTTTATTAGTAACAGACCTGACCATGTTCAAAGCCTCCTGTTCACCAAGCCTGTTAACAAACAAATCCTCCTGTTGAAAAGCACTCGTGATACCAGGTTGACCCAAGAAAATCTCATAGTGGCTGATAAAGGCCTGCGCAACAGCCTCATTCTGATGAATAACACCACTGCTGTCCGTAACAACATCAATCCGGGACCTATTATTCCTGCTTTTAATAGTCTTAAAAAAGTAGGCAGAATTGGCGTCTCCATCCTTGAGCCACTCTATTTTTGCTTTCTGTTTAAGAAACTGCTCCTCAGTTATAACCGCGTCATTAAACGCAAGAACAGTGGCAGCAACATTTTCACGCAACACCCCATTAAACGGATCTGTATCAAGCTCAGTTTGAAGCCGATCTAGATCAGCCCTAAGCTGAACAACATTTCTGTGTAGATTTCCCTTCTCGTACAGCAGTTTACGAAGAGGTTTCTTAAGACCCTTAAGCTTTTTCACAACACGAAACATGTGAAATCCAGAAATCTCATGCGACCAGCCCTCACCAACAACACCTTTAAATCTTTCATGGCTAGTAGTAACATTGAAAAATTTAAACGGCCGCGGCTTCCTCATACTAGTAGTGGGAAGAACAAGAACACATGGAGTATGATCCGATATACGGTACGGTTGAAAGATAACATGAGTTCCCACAAACAAGTCATGGAAAGCAAGATTTGCCATTACACGGTCCAATTTTCGAAGCACACCAGCCGTACCCCTCGGTTTTTGGGTCCACGTGAAGTGCAATCCGGTGCTCTGGACATCCATAACATTAATATTCTCAATGCAAGCCCTAAATTCCCTCATAGTGATATCCATAACAGAAGACCCAACAGATGACTCCGAAGCATCCAAAGAAGCGTTGAAATCACCCAAAAGGCACCAAGGCTTATCCCGAATAAATACATTATGTCTACACAAACTGTCCCAAAGTGACCGTCTTTGAGAGTAATGGTTATGAGCATAAATAAACGAGCCAAAAAATTCCTTTTTCTCCATTTTCAACCAGACTCGCACATGGATGACTTGCGCTTCTTGATGAAGAACCGTAACATCTACATCGTTAGAATTCCATCCTACAATAATGCGAGTTCCCTTCGTACATGACAAGGCATTAGAGACCCAGCTCCAATGTCTAAACACCGATTTACACGTTCTCTCAAGGTTACAATCAGCCACATGAGACTCTAGAATTGCACAAATCGACAACTTATTTTCATAAATCACCTGTCTAACCTCATTCTGTTTAGGGGAGAGATTAAGACCCCTTATATTCCATGAGGCTGCACTAATCATGATGAGACATACAAAGAAGGAGTGCTTGCCCCTGGATTATCATTTACATTAGATGCTCTTTCCTTTTCACCAATTACAAACGCCTTGGAAGCAGTGGCATCATCAATAACGAAAGTTTCATCCACCTCACTATCACTATTCAAAACCGTTAAATCTTGTTTAGGATCAGCACCACTCTCCCAAAAGTTCTCATCCTCCTTATCAAGAACATTATAAGCATTGGACGTAGAGATCACCGGATCCACCACCTGTTTAGCGGCATCCTTTGCAGGAGAAACCTTAGAACCCTGCTCTTTCACATTAGGCTTAGACGTTGACGCTCTATCCACACGACGAAATTGAAGGTTAAGTGATGGTTTTGTAAGCCGAACACCCTCCACTTGTCGTTTCGTATCTTGTTTAGCACGACTCTTCTTGCGTTTTACTTCAGTAAACCCTTCAGCATCTTTATCAGAAGTAGTCGAGATTACAGCCGGATGTTTTGGACATTTATCACTAGTATGATCAAAGATCATACATGTACTACACCTCGGAGGTGTCCACTCATATTCGATATCTATCGTTGCAAACGAATGCCCACCACCATTGCTCAAAGGAATGGCAATTACCAAAGACTTCAATAATTCCGCATCCGCCGATACCTCAATAAGAACACGCGCATAAGAGCTCCTGCCCCACGAGTTAATGCACATGTTACTCGTATAGGGATCCAACATAAGAGGTTTACCAATTTGCGTAGTTATTAAGCTTAGACCAACTTCCGAGTATGCCACAAGCGGTACATGATGTAACTTGACCCATACAGGAGCACTCTTGATTTCATCCTTCTTTAGAATCGAATTAGGCGTCCATTCATTAAGAATAAGAGGCACAAGTCTTATTAACCATGGACCATTCTCCAAAACCCTTTCCATACCTTCCCGAGTATTAAACTGGAACATAAAAAATCCTTCATGCATTTGAATACGCTTCAAACCATATTTTGCCCATGCATTGTTAACATAGTTCTCAACAAGTGGGAAAGCCAATTGATCACCGATAAAATAACCATAGAGCGTATTAATGAATCTAGCATTGACCTCTTCTACAGCCGCCCATGGTAACGTGACAGCAGCGCCCTCAACAGTATCCACACTTTGCATCACCGTGAGTTTCACAGTCTTCTTTACCTCTTGATTATGGACCACAGAAGCAAACGAACCCGAAACGGTTGGATCCTTTGTCACAGAATTGACAGGATTCATCCTTTTTGGAACATACTTACCATCGAGATTCACCACCTTCGACGCAAGAACACTCGCCTTCACAGACTGACTTAACACCGAACCATCACCAGAAGACGGCACACTCTTAGTAATATCCATCTCTCAACACAAAACATACAAAAATCACAAGAAACGACACAATAGAACGAAACCCTAAAACAAAGTAAACCCTAGAAAACGGTTAGGGTTAAACAAAACACACCCAATGATTAGCTACCACTAAGGAGACAGGAATTAAATACTATAACCAACCGACAGAAGATGACAAAAGACGAAACCCTAAAAGCACAGTAAAGCGAAACCCTAATTACGATTCAATTAAACCAAAAAAACAGCAACAAAATAATGGACGATTAGTGCTCCATAACCCAGGGGATTAATCATCACTAATTGAACATTATCAAGTATTCGATTAATCAGAATTAATCAGATCGGACAAAAAAGGGTCACCGGAATTCACCATGCTAGAGAGAGAATAGGGTTTTTTAAGTTTTTTTATGTGGCTATGGTATATGGAAGACTCCAGTTAGTTCGTTCAGTGCTTTCATCTATGCATATTTACTGGGCATCTGTCTTTGTTTTACCTGTTCGGATTATTCATGATTTGGAACAGCTTATGAGAGGCTTCTTATGGTGTCAAGGTGAAATGAAGAAAGGTAAGGCTAAAGTTGCTTGGGATTCTGTCTGTACCCCGTTTTATGAAGGTGGCCTTGGTATTCGTAAGCTTTTTGATTTTATTGCTGCTTTAATGGTTTCTCATATCTGGTGTATCCTTACTCGTAAAGAATCTTTACGGGTTAAATGGATTTATTCTTACAAGTTAAAGGATAGAAGTTTTTGGGACATTCCATGTATTGGTGATATGAGTTGGGGCTGGAGAAAACTTCTCCAGATTAGATCACGTATTCGTTAGTTTATTTGGTACAAGATTAATAATGGTAAGGTTGCTTCTATGTGGTTTGATAATTGGGCAGATTTGTGTCCATTACGGGACGTTCTTACGGTTCGTAGCATCACAAGATCGGGGCTCTCTCTATCTAATAAGGTTAGGGATCTTATCATTGATGGTATTTGGCAGTGGCCGCAGGAGTGGAATGCTAGATTTCCGAACATTGTCTCTCTCACTGTCCCTGTTATTAACGATGATAAGGATGATGATTTGATGTGGCGGGATATAAATGGGGTTTTACATCCTTTTTCAGTTTCATTAGCATAGGATTCCATACGGTATAGGTCTTTGATGGTTAATTGGTACCATGTTGTTTGGTTTGCTCATTGTATTCCTCGTCACTCTATTCACTTGTGGTTAGTGGTTAGAAGAAAATTGAAGACTCAAGATCGGCTTAGGCAATAGGATGTTGGCCCTTTGGTGGATTTAAGCCTCCTTCGATGTCCTCTGTGTAAATTGGTGCCGGATTCTCATGACCATATTTTCTTTGAATGTTCTTATTCTGTGCAGGTTTGGTCTAAGGTTCGGGTCCTCTGTGATATGGATAGCGTCCCCCCTCGAATTGATGATATATTAGCTTTTTTTATTCCAATTTCTAAGGGAAAGTCTTGCCCTAGCATCCTTGCACGTCTTGTGTTGGCTGCTACTGCGTACTTTATATGGATGGAACGTAATTCAAGACTTTTCAAGAAAAAGCAGATGGCGGTTGATCAACTTGTTCAGATTATTTGTGATACTATTCGATTGAAGTTGATTTCATTTTGTTTTAAGAAGTTGTCTACCAGGTCGAGTTTGCTGCTTGACAAATGGAGGGTGCCGAGCGCTAGAGTTTTTCACGATGGGAGTGCCGGGTGAGGGTTGTACTCTTTTTTCCTTGTCCAAGGTTTTTCCCACTGGGTTTTCTTTGGCAAGGTTTTTTAAGGAGGCAGGCTCATTTGGATTTCCTTTGCTCCTATCGTGGTGTTGTTGGAAGCTAAAGAGAATGCGTGTCTTCATGTTTGCATCCTGGTTTCTATCTAGTTTACTTGTATTGTAGTTCTTGTTTAGTTAGTGTTTATGTCATTGCATAACCACATGTTAACATGCTGCCTGTAGCATGCGGTTAATGTGGTATCTCAGCCACATTCCTTTGTACTTCAACGTTTTTTGGATTAATATATTTACCGGGAAAACTCTTTACCAAAAAAATAAGTGTTTAACTTGTGCGAAAGTGAAAGCTGAACATAAGAAACCGTCTGGATTATTAGTGCAACCTGAGATTCCTGAGTGGAAATGGCAGAAGATTACTATGGATTTTGTGACAGGTTTGCCAAGGACTGCTAGTGGTTGTGATATAATATGGGTGATTGTAGATAGATTGACTAAGTCTGCTCACTATTTACCAATGAAGAAGACGGATAGTATGGAGAGGTTAACAACAGTGTACGTGAAGGAGATTGTTTGTCGACATGGTGTACCTTTGTCGATAATTTCTGATCGTGATAGTAGGTTTACTTCAGAATTTTGGAAATCTTGGCAGAAAGCGATGGGAATGGAGTTATGTTTGAGTACAACATATCATCCGAAAACTGATGGACAAAGTGAAAGAACGATTCAATCGTTAGAGGATATGCTTCGTGCGTGTGTGATTGACTTTGGAAATGGTTGGGATAAACATTTGCCATTGGTTGAATTTTCGTATAATAACAGTTATCATGCTAGTATTAAAGCCGCACCATTTAAAGCTTTGTATGGACGTAAGTGTAGATCTCCAGTATGTTGGAGTGAAGTAGGAGAAAGTCAATTGACTGGACCTGAAATGATATTTGAGACGACTGAAATGATTGTGCAAATTAAGAAGCGTTTGTTATATGCCAGAAATAGACAAAAGAGTTATGCTGATAACCGAAGGAAACCGTTGGAATTTGAAGTAGGAGACATGGTTATGTTAAAGGTATCTCCATGGAAAGGAGTGATTCATTTTGGAAAGAGAGGAAAGTTGAGCCCAAGATATATTGGACCATTTAAGATTATCCAAAGGATTGGATTGGTTGCTTATAAGTTAGAGTTGCCTGATGAACTTAAGGCTATTCATAATACTTTTCATGTGTCTAATCTGAAGAAGTGTTTAACTAAAAGGGATGTGGTGATTCCATTGGAGGAAATTCAACTTTATGATAAGTTGCATTTTATAGAGGAATCTATAAAGATTATGGATAGGGAAGTTAAGAAATTGAAGCATAGTAGGATTCCGATTGTGAAAGTGAGATGGAACTCTAGACATGGATCAGAGTTTACCTAGGAACGTGAGGATTTCTTTAAGGATAAGTATCCTCATTTTTAGGAAGGATTAAGCGCCGCGGACGTCGCTCTTTTTAATAAGGAGGGGATGTGATAACCTGAAACCGAGGTCATTGCTTAATCTTATTTTACGACTATTTTTGAAATTTTTGATGAGTTTGAATGATATTTATTTTTGGAGGTTTAAGTTTAAACTGATGTTGGAAGGCTTATATTTTATATTTAATAACTATAAGGAGTATTAGCAAGCGTGATGTCGATGAATGCCAAATAGTTTACGTTTTATTTTCAGTTGTTCGATGTTTGTCATTTTTGATGTTTTCTTTTAAATGACGTGTTAAGTCGAGTCGGGAGTCGATATAATTATATTTGAGGTACGTTTTAAATTTTTAAAAGTATCTTTATGAAACCCGAGCCCCGTAAATATTTTCAGAATTGACTAATAGTTTTTTTTGAACGACAGTTTGGTGTAGCGGGGTATCTTGCGTGCCACCAAGGCACCAAGTCTCTCGACCCGAGTTCGAATCCTCTTACAAAGAGAATATCAACCCCCATGCTAGCCATCCAGTTTCCCATTAAGGGGCTTCAAGGCATTGCGATGGGATTCAAACCCGGCTGCTAATTCTGGGAAAATCCCCCACATGGGGAATGACAGGAGTCGAACCCTTGACCTCCCCCACATGGAGACTATAACCAAATGCATCCATCCAACTGAGCTAGACCTCCCCCACATGGAGACTAATAGTTATTTCCCGCTTTTTAGCTAACTATTTTCATTTTGAGCCATAACTATTGCAAATTTACAACAAAGGTCCCTCAAACACTATATAAAAGCTTTATTTTTTCACATAAACACACGCACACCACTCACACAAAAAATTTTCTATCCTCTTCTTTTTCTTGAGCTAGACGTGACCCCCTCTACCCCAAAATCTAACTTCAATGAATTTTACTTCAAATCTATGATGATCTAAGCTAAACTAACATAAGACCCATCTCTATAATTTTAAGAAGATCATTTTAGTACTAAATTTGGGTACATGCAAGAAGTTTTATTTTTTTTAGGTTTGGTAGGTGAGAATTATGATCATGCATGTTGATTTTAGGATGATCAAAAGGGGTTCTTGCTAAAGTTTTGTTAAAAACTTGATTTTGATTTGAGGGTTTTAATTTTGATGATGATTCAAGTGTTATAGTTGATATATGTTAGTGTTAGGGTTATGGGATGATCATAACTATGGATGATTTTAGCTAAAAACATGATTTTATACAAGTTTTAAAAAGGTGTTTTATATCAGTAGGTAAACTGTATTTTTGGGTATTTTATGTTATGATAATGGTTTAACTAATAGCCTAGGGTTGTAGAGCATTCGATTAGCTTCGATTTGATATAAGGTAGAGCTTCTAGCTCCAAACGAGCGCAAAGTTATGATGTTTTGATTATTCGTGTACCGGGAGACGAGTATCGGCACTACATATAGTTGTTGTCGATATTTGGATCGAATCTCGGGGACAATAAATTGAAGTTTTGAAATGAGTCACATACTGATAATGAAGTGTAAACCCTAGAGGGTGAGTTTATTTTCAAACCCAAGTGTCGCTTTTGTAAATGGAGTCGTTTAAAGAAGTTAAAACGGTTGTATGAATTATTAACGTAAAACTGTCCGGATTTTGTAGTTTGAAGATGAGTCGGGTAAAGAACTTTAAAAGTAATTTCATTTGATAAACTTGTTGTAGGACTTTCTATATATAGTAAGTTATTTCCTCGAGTCGTTTCACAAACGTTTGACGAGTCTAAAAGGGGTAAATAAGCTAGTACATGTAGTATGTGCCGGCGGATTTTGTTGAAAGTGTAGAATGGCAAAGTAAATGTGTAGAAGAGTGTAATAGATTTATTTGTATCATTTTCTCTCAAGTTTATCGTGATTTTATGAGTTTGAGTTTGATATTGTTATGTATGATTTATTTCTCGAGTCATTATTAATGAACGCGTCTTATCTGATAGGTAGCGGTTCTCGTGTTTGAAATGCATCCACTATCATCGACGATCATCTCGCTACATCTCTTATACTAAGGTGAGTCTATAGCCTCGCTTTTCATGCTAGCTACTTAATGTTTTATTACCCGCGAGGGAGATACATGTTATTTGAAAATAAATGAACACAAGTCATGAGTAATTGTTGGACCCGAATGTTGCCTAAGTTTTTTACATTGTATTGAGTACCTTGTTGCTAAAGAACCTAAATTCATGAACCGCTAACTATATTCTGACTTGATGTTGTGAGTTGGGAATAGCCGCTTATTCTAATGATAGTACTATTGGGTTGACCACCCTATCTGAGACCAGGGCATTACGCTGAGCAACCTCTGGGAAGGATAATTTATGGGAATAAGAATGTGGTATTCTAGCAACTGATACCCTAGAGGGGCAATGGTTTTATTCTAGTCATGCTGGCATCTGGCGTGGGTGACTATTTCGTTAAGGGGTCGGTGTCATGAGCTTAAATACAATGTATTGCCTTGAAATAGATTGTGTGTACGACAATTCTATAAATGATTATGATTGATTTTCTTCTTGTGTTCAAATATGATTTGATAAACCTATGGAATCGCTCAACATTATTGTTGACTCGTTTTAGCATTTGTTTCAGGTAATAGGAAGTGATGGAAAGTGGAGCCTTGCTGTGGAGGTTGTGGGTTGACTTTTGGAAGAATGTTGGTCTAAAAACTGTTTCTATCCTTTTACTGTTAAACAATTTGTTAAATGTTTGTGTGTTGTACTGAAACTTGTTGGTTGTTGGTCGAGATCTGTGGGGACTAAACGCTTTACTCTGGTGTCGCTTTTAGTACAATATGGGATGAAATTATGTTTTAGACCTATTATGAAAATCTTGTTTATATTTTATGTGTAAACGTCTCTTTTTTGAGTTGTTCAATATACCTTGTGTGATGATGCTTGTGTCTAGCACCCAATTATGTATTTCCGTTGCGCAATGTAAATTGGGGGTGTAAGAGATACAAAAGACATCGAGCATGAACTTCACGGACATCAGAATTTGATAAATTTAAGTCAAGAGCCCTTTGAGCCGTGTCAAGCACATCCCTGTTCCGAATCACACGTGCGTGCAGATTACCATTCTCATGAAGAAGCTTGCGAAATGGCGCTTTAAGATATTTCAGACATTTAACCACACGATACATAGCACAACCCGAAACACTAGCATTCCACCCATTCAGAACAGCAGAACGAAACCCTTCTTTATGAACAAGAAAATTAGAAATTTGAAAGGCTTCGGCTTCGGTCTACTAACCTTAGGAATACGAAGAACACACGGAGAATAATCCGAAATATGATAAGGCTGAAACACCCCAAGAGAACCCGGAAACGCATCAATAAAAATCATATTAGACATAATCCTGTCAATCTTCTTAAGAACACCACAGTCATCTTGAGGTTTTTGATTCCATGTGAAGTGAAGTCCAGTAGCATTAACATCCATAACCTCCATGAGTTGGACACATTCTTTAAATTCACGCATAGCAATATTCGGCTCATACCCACCATAGGAGTTATCTTCAAGATTAAGATCAACATTGGAATCACCCATCAAAACCCATGGCTTATCACGCATAAGATAAGCATGAGCAGCAAGATCATTCTATAACACACGACGATCCACATAGTAGTTGGCAGCATACACAAAAGAACAAAAAATGGTTTTCCGGTCAGCCCGAGTATTAATCTGACAATGAATAACCTGTTCCGTTTGAGCCATGATAGCTGTAAAATTACCCCTTTAGGAAAAGGTAGGTAAAATATAGGGTAAGCACGACGATTTAGGAAAACCGTGTGTAAATGACCCTAAAGTGAGTTCGTTCTCGAGGAAGCTAGTGCGTTGTGTAATGAAATGATTAACTTTGTGATTTTATTGTTATGAGAAAAGAAAATAGAAATTGGCTAAGAAAAGAATGACAGTTACGATGACGGATTACACTAAGACGAAAAGGTTGTTCACGTAAAACCGTAAAAAGCACCAAATTAAAAATTAAACCTAAAAATTAATTAGAAGTTAAAACTAAGTCTAAAATAATATAAATAAGAATAAAAATCCAACAAAAATATTTTAAAACCTTTTATTAATTAAATATATAATTTTAAATGCTAATTAAAGCCCTAAAATCAAATATAATTAACAAAATGTCCAAAATATTATTTTATTGAACTAATAAGTTACTTATATTATTTAAAGACTAAAAAGTATTTTTCCTAAATTTTAAAAGCTATTTTTCTATTTTTAAAACACTTAAAACTATTTTTAAACCAAAATAATCATAAAAAATAATAAAATAATGCTAAAAACGATTTGACAATTTTAAAAATCCTAATTTATACTAAGGAATAGTAGAAAAATGAAAAAGTCTGAAAAATATAAAATTTTTCACTAAAAGACAAAACTGATTATAATTAAAACCCTAATTAAGCTAAATTAATTCTAAAAAATAATTAAAAAGTGAACAGTAAAAACTTTTTAAACTAAAAATCTTAAAATCTTTTTCTAAATCTAAGAAAAATTTTAAAACTGAAAAATAATAATTTTTGCCACTAAAAGACAAAAACAGAAAGTTAAAAAGTTAATTAAAATAGCAATTTAATGTAAAAAATATAAAATGAACAGTAACTGAAAAATAAAATAAACTGAGAAATCAAATATTAAATAAGAAAAATATTGAAACTAATTTCAAACCCTAATTCCTATTTTAACCCACAAAAGACAAAAAATCTAATTTTCTGATAGTGACATGTAAAGGACTTTGTTTTTTAGTACAGCAGTGGAAACCTTAACACTGGCAGTGGGAAATTGGTTCCCACTAGTAGTGTAAATTTTTGGTCAGGAAGGCAATAAGCTTAGGAAAGCTTATTTTGTTGGCTTATTTTGGACAATAAGGCACCCCTACACTCAGTGGAGTGTAGGGAGTCTAAATAATCACAAAAAACACACAACTTTTCACAAAATTTAAACACAAAAGCACCAATACAATTACTGATATAGGGGTGAATGTCTGTTGGGAGTTTGCTGATCTATTTGGCAATTTGGTGAGTTTTGGCTCACCAAATCTTGCTCAATATATCACCAAATCACAACAGACCAATGAAAAACCCTAAATACTAACCAGGACAAACAGATTTCACAAACTGATGGTCAAAATATGCTAAAACAAAGCAGTAAGGGTGTTTACTGATTTTTATCAAGTTTTACCCTAAAGTGGACATGCAAACTTCTGTAAATCCTTACCAAACTGAAAACCAATTACTAATAACACGTTTTTAAACCTAAATAAGTATGTTTGACTAATGTTTAAACCAAAAATAGTTACCCAAAGCAGTTTAAACCCCTAATCCAAACACTCCCTTAATTCTGAAAATCAAAAATATTCAAACATAATCTATTCAGATTCAAACCAAGTTGATTCAAACTACCTAAACATTAACATTAAGCATAAGCATACATACATTAACCATCAAACTATCATGCAAACAGCTTACTCACAAAACACATTAAGCATACAATTTTCAAACCAAAAGAGGGTTCAAGCTTGGTACATTTGTTGATGCCTTCCAAGGGATTAAATGAAGAGCTTATCTTGGGCTTATAGAAGTGTAGAGAGTGTGGTGGTGGTGAGACTAAACAGTCAACACCACCCAATATATCTTCAAGAAAGCAAGAATATGCAAAACAATGAAATAGGTCTTGTTTCTTCTTGCCTGCACAAAACAGCCAACCAATAACAAACTACAAGTTGGATAAGCTTGAAGCCAATAAGTTTGTCAGGCTTATTGGTTTTAGCTTATTCATGTAGTTAAGAACAAGAAGAGCAAGGGGAAGAATAAGCAGCAACAACAAATTTCTGGCATTAAACTTACGAAACCAGCCCTTAATATTAAGTATCGTAATGTTGAGAGGGGTGAAACGTCAAAGACAAGTGATACCGGTCAGAAGAAGGCAACTCCCCTGCTTAAGAAGGGTTTCTTGAATAACAAAGCCTCGAGTTTTGTTGCTAAGCCTAATAATACGGAGAAGAGTTCTCAAAACTCTTTTAGTGCTCTTTGGGATAAGATAGATGATGGCACCGATTGGGAAGATGGTTCTAATATCAAGGAAGATGTGGTTAATGCTAGTGATAGTGAGGTTGAAGAAGTCATATCGATTGATGATCGGCATGGTGCTCGTCAGCCTGATGTTCGTTCTAAGTGTTAGCCTTGATGTCATTTTATTTTCATTGCTCATGCACCTTTAGGTGGTTTTTTCCTATTGGTGTTATTTGTTTTGTAATTGTTTGTAGGATCATATGGCATGTCATATGATTTAGTGGTTGTTCAAGCTTTTGCTTGAGGTTAATGTAGCATTGCAGCTACATTCCATTGTACTTCAACGCTTTTGGGAATATATTTTACCGGGGTCTTGATTCCCCTTTACCCAAAAAAGATTTTTTCTTGGAAAATCTTTGAAAAACCTGAAATTTGTAACCACCCAAGATTCTTGACAAAAAGTTACACAAATGTAAAACCAGTGTTATGCATCCACTATCACTTCATCATAACACTGATTTTATCCTTTTTTGAAAACCTTTTTCAACAATCCTTAAAAGTATGAATTTTCTGAGAATGCCTTCTTAAAACGACCACTTTTCAAAACTTAACCTAAATGAATAGAAATGGAACTCAGATTATGCTAATAACAATACCAACTTTTAAACATAAAAAGGAATTACTTTTAAAATAAAAATACCAACTTTTATAATATAAAAAGGGATTACAATATTTTAAGCAAAAATCTAGAACCAGGGCTATACACACATTGTATGCTCCTTAAATACTACTACTAAGAACATTCTAGTGCTACTAAACCCTAATAGATGAAATTCCTATCATGCCCTTTGAAAAAAAATTCGAATCTTGGTCAAACTGAGGTCTTCACGTGATTCTTGGATGCCAGCTTGATATAAATGATCTTGATCGTTATTTGGTAGCCTTTGGGACCAAGTAATGTGCCCTGGGTCGTTGATTTTCTGTAGATGCTGTTTTTGCCATTTTTAGGGTAAGCAGGGGACATGGGGGACCCACTTGGAGGTTACGGGAAGGGAGTTTTGGGGTGGGGTTTTGATGTTGATATGTGGAATTAGCAATCTGGGTAATTTGGGGTAAAACCCCTTTGATTTTAGCTTAATTGAAACTGGGGATTGCTAGGGTTTATGGTGGGATTATGGGTGTATTAATCTGATTTGGGGGTGGGTTTATTTAAAAAAAAGTGTTTTGGTGGGAATTAAGGGGTTTGACTGGTTTGACCCAGTTTAAATTAATAAAACTGGGTACGTGGGGTTTGGGCTGGGTAAATGATGGGTATTGGGCTTAGGGTGGTAAAGTGGTGGGTATGGACAGGGTAGGGTCGGGTTAATGGGTTTTTTAGTGGGTGTGGGTTATGATATTGGCAAAACTAGTCCCCTGACTTCCAAAAACATAGCAAATAATGTATGACCAAATAATGTGCCCATTTCCTTTGTTGCAACTATGAACCTCTTGTCATATTTGGCACAATTAAGTTCTCAACTTTCATCAAGGACCTCTTTTGTAATTATGGCATTCTTCAAGGGCTGAATATGCAATATCTTGAAACTTTAAGGACCCACTTGTAATATTTGAGATTTACAAGGGCCTAAAGTGACAAGTCTTCAATAGTTGAGGGACCAATGTTGCCAATCTTCAAAACTTCAAGGTCAAATTGGAAATTCCATTCTTGGGTCCGGTTCATTGTGCGGCTTCGTTTCCCGTGTTCGTTTTTGATTGATTCTTGTGATCTTTTTGTCATTTCCTCAATATCCGTACCTAAAATACACAAGCAACAAACACGAGCATATATTTGGCATTTTTAATGATATTTAATGCATGTTAAGCCCATTTTGGACGATGAGACTATTTATAAAAGCAGTCTTATCACTCTCCCATACTAAACCATTGTTGTGCCCTCACGCAATGCTAGAATAAAGTATCGTAGCACCTCCAAAATTCATTTTTAATCACTTTATTGAATGATAAACTAGCTACACTACTACTATTACTACTACTTGTGTTTTAGACATAATGTATGATTTTCATCGCAAAATGGGACGTTTAGGTTCATAGAATAAGAACACGTGAATGCTTCGTTAGAAATAATTTCATCGTCCTCGATTTTCACCCTAATTCTATGCCAAGCGTGCAACGAGATCATTGTCATTATAAGTTAGTAATGCTAACACTACTCATATGCCCTAATAACGTACTTATCCTCCCATTATTCCTAAGTTGTATCTCTTATATTTTATTTTGTCTTGAATGTTTCACGAGGATACATTGTTTGACTTATGCGATAATAGAGATTTAGGTCTAAAAATAGAGTCCTAACGGTGTAACCAAGACCATCAAATCAATAACTCCTCCCAATAGACAACGATGTTAAAAAATTAAGTCGACAAGAAGGATCGATAAACACGGTTTTATAACGGTTTTGAACATGAGACTTATTACCAAGACTTTTATACGCCCCCTAACGGAAGGGCCTTATTATCTTTGGTTTACCTCCATCTTTTATTCAACTTCGCCATGAAGCTTTTATTATGACTTCGGTCTTGCCTTGCCTTTTATTATCCGCCTCATCGGTGGTTTTATTAGCCAAAGACGTATATCCTCACGCAAAGGCGAATTTTGGATCTTTAAAGCTTCGAAGATTAAGGCTTGATTCACTTTCAATTTTGCATAGATTTTTCGGCCTTGTGGGGCTTCAAATTGTTTGCTTGATTTAGGTGAGCACTTGAAATCTTATTATTGGGTGAAGCTTTTGATTATTCGGGTGCCAATACTTCAAAACCGTGACGTTGGCGATACCTTAATGTCTTCCCAATTTAATTGCACGGAAGCTACTAGAAAAGACTAGAAACCCAACAATCCCAACTAAACCGTTAAGTCAATATTTATTAAGCAAAAAATATTTACATGCGAAGGGAGAATAAGCAAACAACGAGAGCACATGAGTTTTTGAAAGAATACGAGTACTCTACGTTTAGCATAGTAACTTATAATTAACTCTATCATTTCTCGTCCTCATTTAAGAGACTTAGCCTAATGTGTAGTTAAGGAATCAAAGCTAAGTGCTCGACACGCACGGTCGAGTCAAAAATTACACTTATTCTTGCCATTGGAAAACCTACATTCGTGTCTTCAAACACTTATAAAACATGAGAAATTTTTTAAAATTTGGCCATTTTTAGCTTTATTTTGCAACAAAACGATAAACAAAACATAAACTTTGGAAAGCGTGAAGGTTTGGTAAGGCAAGTATCTATTCACCCCCCCCCCCCCCATACTAAAGTTAAACATTGTCCTCAATGTTTCGAGTCTAGGGGTGCAAACACCCCCATACTAGAGACGTAGTCGAATGCCTAATCTAGCATGGAGAGGGTGTAACCAATAAATTAATAGCCGTTTATGAAGTGTGCTAAAAACCTAAGGTTAGAACATCAAAAGGATATATCATTTGGATATTGAGAAAGTCTTCAAAGCAAACGATCGAGTGCTCCCATAAAACGAACACGAGAGGCTCCAATCGTGAAGATCATGATCTAAAAACCACAATTCACAAACAACCACGGAACAAAGGTTGGAAGGGCACAAATCCCCTCACATTAAACTAATTAGAAATCAATAATATGTACATGGATAAGCATGGGTCTCCCCCATGAGGCACCTTGTTTTTGATAACCGAGTCAAAAGCTCGACTCGAATCCCCATAAATGTGATCATTTAGGGATAATCATGGTGTGGTCAATTTTTGGTGGGGCTTACATGATAAACAAGGCCCAAAAACAACCGGTATTAAGGACTAAGTCCTTTGATGGTGTAAAATACCGGGATCGAATATGGCGTTCTCGTTTTCATTGGAAAAACAAATCAACGCCACTTCATCATGTGTCAACACAAACCCAAAGGGTTTCAAGAAAATAGATTACAAGAAATAGAAGTGTGGGACAATGGGTAAGTCATAAAAACCATGAGCTACTCGAGGTAGACTCGCACCAATCAAATAGAAAGATTTTCCATTTATTACATCGGTGGAAGACCGAGATTTCCCTTTATAAGCAATTCCGGGATCAAATATCTCGTCCTCGGTGGAGAAAGGGGAGGGAACATAAGGGGCTTCCCCCACACTAAGTCCACACAAAGCATCGTCAAAAGGAGAAGACGAGCTTGTAGCACTCAAAACACGAGGTGATGACGGAGTTAGCATTGTAGAAAAATCTTTTAAATCCAATTTAAAATCTTTCCTTTTTTCATCTTTTAAACTCTCCTTATGAAAACCCGACTTAATTATGTCAAAAATATTTGGTGTTTCTAAAGCAATATTAGTCACACTAAAAATTCTCACATTTGAAAACCGTTTTGGTTTAGGTGGTGGTAAGTTCTCAAAACGTTTGTCAACAAAGAAAACATCCCCATCGGGATCAACATATTCATCATCCGAAGAATCATTCGTGATTGGAATCGTAGGCTTAACACTCTTAACCTCCACCGGCGGAGGGGACGGAAAATCGTTTTTATCATCAACTCCTAAAACTCTTTTTGAAATCCTTTTACAAATGTTTTTGATGGGACTAACATTGTTCAAAGACGTGATAGAATACACATGAGAAAGTGTGGAGTTTTGAGTTGCATTAATGAAGAGTTCTTCCTCATTGAAACGAAGAGTGATTTTTCTTGCATGCACATCGATGAGTGCTCGCGAGGCATCCAAAAATGATCGACCTAAAATTAGAGGAACTTTAGGATCGATGGGAATGTCAACAACAATAAAGTCCACGGGATAGTAGAACTTTCCAACTTTCACGAAGACGTCCTCGGCTACTCCACAAGCTAGAATCGTAGAATGATCGGCCATCTCGATTGACATTCTTGAAGGAGTGAGATTGGGAAGATTGAGCGACTTAAAAATCTCAAGAGGCATCAAATTAATACTAGCACCAAGATCGGCCAAGGCGTAGCATTCCTCCATATCTTGTATAGCACATGGGATTAAAAACTTGCCGGGATCACCGACTTTTTGAGGTATGCGGCTAAGAAAAACCAAAGAACAACTAGACGACTTTTGCAATTTCTCTTTGTTATTCAACATACTTTTGAAGTTCGCCGAAAATCGAGGCATCATGACCAAGGCGTCGGCAAAACTTATATTAAAATGCAAGTCACGAAACATTTTCATAAAGAGTTTAAATTGATAATTATTTCGTTCTTGTGCCTTTTCCTTGTTTCGTCTTGAAGGGTAAGGTAAGGGTGGTGTGGGTTGGGGCATAGGCATCGGCCTTGGAATCTCGGGTTCCAGTATTGGTATTGGTTCAACCGTAGGTGTGGTTTGAGCGGTACTTCGTGGGCTTGGAATTTGCTCCTTTTCTACCACCACCTCGGGTTCTTTCTCTTTTTCCTTCTCCATAGAAGTACTTGGACGAGAAATGGGTTCTTTGAAAGTTTTACCACTACGAGTAGTAATAACCTTCAATTCTCCTTTCGGGTTTACGATGGTATCACTAGGAAGACCACCCAAAGAAGAAGGTTTACACATGATAGCTTCAAACATTTTTCCAATTCGGTCTTCAAACTTAGATTGCCTAGCATCCGCTTTTAACAACTCTTGCTTAATCTCATGTTGACCTTGCTCCATTTTTTGTTGATTTTGTTGGAGACGTTGAACATTTCCTTCCATTTTATTAGCATGAGTCTTAAGTTCATTAGCAAGTTCGTTTTTAAGCTCGTTTTTCAACTCGGATCTTAAGCTAACCATTTCACGTTGCATATTATCAAACTTAGCATCGTTTGCTTTAGCATAATTCAAAAATTCTCCTTGAAGATTTTTGGTGTGATCATTTTGAAAACCTTGTGTGGTAGTTTGAAAATCACGGTTTTGGTTTTGGTTTGAAATTTGCCCATTTCCACTTTGATAATTACCCTTGTTGTAGTTACGTTGATTTCCTTGATAAGCACCACTTTGATTGTTGTTTCGATAGTTGTTAGCATTTTGATTTTGTGGAGCTTGATTTTGGCGGGAACCTTAACCGTTTTGGTTATAAGTTCCCGTGGCTACATAAGCATTCGAAGTGTTACCATACGCGGTAATGCACTCGGAAAAATCATGAGCTCCACCACACGAAATACAACTCTTGGCAACCGCCTTAACCGAAGCGGAATTCAAAGCATCTTGTTCTTTCCAATGAGTCATAAGAGTCGAAAACCTATCGAAAAACCGATTCTCCTCATTTGCTTCATCTTGCAAGGCATTAATGCTACGAGACGATGACGAACCCAAATTGGCAACACTCGGTGTGTTACGAGGGCTATAAACCTTAGACCTATTCTCAATGATTTTTAAAGCCTCTTCGGTCGTTTTGCACAAAAAAATACCACCCGCGGCGGCATTTAAGTAATCTCGTTCATGATCATTAAGCCCATTATAAAAAGTGTCAATTTGATGCAATTCGGAAAAATCATGGTGTGGACATTCATGTAACATTTCTTTAAACCTTTCCCAAGCCATTGAAAAACTTTCATTAGATCTTTGTGTAAATCGTGAAATCTCGTTTTTTTGGTAATGGGTTACCCCAGTAAATATATTAACCAAAAAAGCGTTTAAATACAAAGGAATGTGGCTGAGATACCACATTAACCTCAAGCTACATGCAGCTTGTTAACAAAGACTATGAAACATCAAAAGCCCTAATCGAATTTAGAAGACAACAGTAAACTAGATAAAAACCAAGATGTGAACATGAAACCGCCGCTCACTCTTCAGCATCCAACACCACCATGATAGGAGCAGGATGAATCCAAATGAGTTTGCCTCCTTAAAAAACCTTACCAAAGAAAACCCAGTGGGAAAAACCTTGGACAAGGAAAAAAGAGTACAACACTCACCCGGCACACCTATCATGGAACAAATCTTGAGCTCGCCACCCTCCATTTGTCAAGCAGCAAACTTGACCTGGTAGATAATTTCTTGAAACGGAAAGAAATCAACTTCAAGCGAATAGTATCACATAGAATCTGAAATAACTGATCAACAGACATCCGCTTCTTCTTGAATAGTCTTGAATTACGTTCCATCCAAATAAAATAAGCAGTAGCAGCCAACACAAGACGGGCAAGAATGCTTACACATGATTTCCCATTCGAAATTGAAATGACATGATCTAATATATCATCAATACGAGGTGGGACAGTATCCATACCACATAAGGTCCGAACCTTAGACCAAACCTGCACAGAATAAGAACATTCAAAGAAAAGATGGTCATGGGAGTCCTGCACCAAACTACATAAAGGACACCGAAGAAGTCTTAAATCCACCAACGGGCCAATATCCCATTGCTTAAGCCTATCCTGTGTCTTCAATTTCCTTCTAACCACCAGCCACAAATTAATAGAGTGACGAGGAATACAATGAGAAAACCAGACAGCTTTATACCAATTTACTTCCATAGCCCGATCATGTATTGAATCCCAAGCTAATGCCACAGAAAACGGCCGAGAAACACCATTAATATCCCTCCATAGCAACTCATCTTCTTTTTCATCATTAATAATAGGCACAGGTATAGAAACAATATTAGGAAATCTAGTATTCCAATCCTGCGGCCACTACCAAGAACCATCAACGATAAGATCCCTCACCTTATTAGATAAAGATAACCCCGATCTATTGATATTACGGACCGTGAGGATGTCCCGTAGAGGACATAAATCTGCCCAATTATCAAACCACATAGAACCAACTCTACCATTATTAATATTATACCATAAATACTTACGAACACGTGGTCTGATTTGGAGAAGTTTTCTCCAGCCCCAACTCATGTCTCCAATACAAGGAACATCCCAAAAGCTTCTATCCTTTAACTTGTAAGAATAGATCCATTTGACCCATAAAGAATCTTTACGAGTCAAAATACACCAAATATGAGAAACCATTAAAGCAGCATTAAAATCAGAAAGCTTATGAAATCTCGTTTTTCAAATGTGTTGTTTTAGATGGTGGAAAAAATTGATTCACAAATTTCGAAACGAGATCACCCCACGTCAAAATCGAATTTGGGGGTTCTTTCTCGAGCCATATCTTGGCGGGTCCATCTAACGAGTATGGAAACAACATCATCTTAATGGCATCGTTTGGTACATCCTTAAACTTGCTTGTCGCGGTGAGACGATTAAATTGCCTAATGTGATAATGTGGGTTGTCTTTCTCGTGTCCGCGAAACTTGTTGGCTTGAAGCATAGACATTAAACCCGTCTTGATCTCGAAGTTCTCCGCAAGGATGGCGGTAATCACAATGGCCTCTCCAAAACCCTCGGTGGGTGCTTGAAGCAACTCCATCATAGTACGATTAGCCATGATAGCTTCTTGTTCTACAATAGGTTCCTCACTTGGAGTCTCTTCACTAGAAAGATTAGGAGTAGGTGTTGCCTCCTTTTTGTTTTTTCGTTTACGTGCACGTCTTGCTTGATTGCGAGTAAGCATAAACGTCACGTACAATGTAGGGATGAGCAAAGAAGATTCTTTTTGGTGTTTTTAACTTTTTCATTTTTTTTGGATTTTTGATTGTTTTTACTTTTTTTGGATTTTGGAATTATATTAAGTAGACAAAAATCTACAAATCTCCTCCTTAATCAAATCTCTTGATTAAAGAAGCCTCAAGGAATGAAAACGATCATGTGAAGTGACGCCTTCGATGACTTTAGAACGTTGGTGGAACACCAAAACGTTCAAGAGGGTTTAATCAAATAAAACCAAGAAAGTATATATGATACTTAATAATACTTTGGGCGGCAAAACCCTCGATTAGCTCTCAAAATCAAATACTCACAAGCAAGCGGGGAAACGAGGCGGCGCGAAGCACTTAAGAGCCTTTTTCCTTAGGATATATTTTATAATATCCGCCTTATACCCACCTTATAGTTTGTATTTTCAAAATCGAGCTTCTCGAAAGTATTTATCTATTTTTGCCTTTTTTTCTTTGGTTTGAGATTCGAATACAATGATTGGGTAATGACCTCCCAAGTCAAGGTTGTGATTTCTCACGTATTTGGAGTACTTGTGTATTTATTGTTCTACGTATACAATATAGTAATAGTATTCATAAAAAACGAAAAACCGATAATACGTATTAGAAGAGTGCTACTAATACAAATACTTATTATGGCTATATAAAAACAACAATTGTTCAAGTCAAAACACAACACGCCTCCCCGGCAGCGGCGCCAAAACGATAGCTGTAAAATTACCCCTTTAGGAAAAGGTAGGTAAAATATAGGGTAAGCACGACGATTTAGGAAAACCGTGTGTAAATGACCCTAAAGTGAGTTCGTTCTCAAGGAGGCTAGTGCGTTGTGTAATGAAATGATTAACTTTGTGATTTTATTGTTATGAGAAAAGAAAATAGAAATCGGGTAAGAAGAGAATGACGGTTACGATGACGGATTACACTAAGACGAAAAGGTTGTTCACGTAAAACCGTAAAAAGCACCAAATTAAAAATTAAACCTAAAAATTAATTAAAAGTTAAAACTAAGTCTAAAATAATATAAATAAGAATAAAAATCCAACTAAAATATTTTAAAACCGTTTATTAATTAAATATTTAATTTTAAATGCTAATTAAAGCGCTAAAATCAAATATAATTAACAAAATGTCCAAAATATTATTTTATTGAACTAATAATTTACTTATATTATTTAAAGACTAAAAAGTATTTTTCCTAAATTTTAAAAGCTATTTTTCTATTTTTAAAACACTTAAAACTATTTTTAAACCAAAATAATCATAAAAAATAATAAAATAATGCTAAAAATGATTTGACAATTTTAAAAATCCTAATTTATACTAAGGAACAGTAGAAAAATGAAAAAGTCTGAAAAATATAAAATTTTTCACTAAAAGACAAAACTGATTATAATTAAAAGCCTAATTAAGCTAAATTAATTCTAAAAAATAATTAAAAAGTGAATAGTAAAAACTTTTTAAACTAAAAATCTTAAAATCTTTTTCTAAATCTAAGAAAAATTTTAAAACTGAAAAATAATAATTTTTGCCACTAAAAGACAAAAACAGAAAGTTAAAAATTTAATTAAAATAGCAATTTAATGTAAAAAATATAAAATGAACAGTAACTGAAAAATAAAATAAACTGAAAAATCAAAAATTAAATAAGAAAAATATTGAAACTAATTTCAAACCCTAATTCCAATTTTGACCCACAAAAGACAAAAAATCTAATTTTCTGATAGTGACATGTGAAGGACTTTGTTTTTTAGTGCAGCAGTGGAAACCTTAACACTGGCAGTGGGAAATTGGTTTCCACTGGTAGTGCAAATTTTAGGTCAGGAAGGCAATAAGTTTAGGAAAGCTTATTTTGTTGGCTTATTTTGGACAATAAGGCACCCCTACACTCAGTGGAGTGTAGGGAGTCTAAATAATCACAAAAAAAACACAACTTTTCACAAAATTTAAACACAAAAGCACCAATACAATTACTGATATAGGGGTGAATGTCTATGGGGAGTTTGCTGATCTATTTGGCAATTTGGTGAGTTTTGGCTCACCAAATCTTGCTCAATATATCACCAAATCACAACAAACCAATGAAAAACGCTAAATACTAACCAAGACAAACAGATTTCACAAACTGATGGTCAAAATATGCCAAAACAAAGCAGTAAGGGTGTTTACTGATTTTTTATCAAGTTTTACCCTAACGGGCGGCGGGGCTTACGTCAAGGAGACCCTCTTTCTCCATATTTGTTCACTCTTATTATGGAGATTCTAACTCTTATGCTTCGAAGACGAGTTAGAGAAGTGGATAGATTTTCTTATCATCGCTATTGTGAAAGATTAGAATTGGTGAATTTATGTTTTGCGGATGACCTCTTCTTATTCACTTACGGGGATGTTAATTCGGCTAAGGTGATTAAAGAGTGCTTAGAGGAGTTCAAGAATGTGTCTGGTTTATGTCCGAGTTTACCTAAAAGCACTATTTATTTTTGTAACATCACGGCCCCAGTGAAAAATGCTATTCTCCAGCTTTTGCCATTTGAAGAAGGTAAGCTGCCGGTAAAACATCTTGGTGTGCCTTTGATTTCGTCGAGGCTTATGTATGGGGACTGTAAGGAGTTGGTTGATAAAATCCAACTTCGAATTGATGGCTGGCAAAATAAAGTTCTTTCCCGAGCAGGTCGTTTGCAACTTATTAAGTCGGTTTTGGGTTCACTTCATGTCTTCTGGGCTGCTGTGTTTATTCTGCCCACGAGAATCCTTGCGAATATTGAGCAACATATGAGATGTTTCTTATGGTCTCAAGGTGGGTCGGGTGTGGGGAAGTCTAAAGTTGCATGGGATATGGTTTGTCTCCCGAAGAAAGAAGGAGGTCTTGGTATACGTCGTCTTTCTCCATTTAATCAAGCCCTTATGGTGTCCCATGTTTGGAAACTTGTTTCGAATAAGGACTCTTTGTGGGTGAGATGGGTGCATACGTATAAGCTAAAGAACCGGAGTTTTTGGGATGTTCCTATTCGTGGAAACATGACATGGGCTTGGCGTAAAATCCTCCAATTAAGGCTGCTGCTTCGTTCCTCAATTTGGCATAAAATTGGTGATGGTAATACTACTTTGGCTTGGTATGATTCTTGGTGTTCGCTTAGTCCACTTGCTAATATTATTTCTAGTCGGGACATCTTTCGATCGGGATTTAATAAACAGACTAAGGTCCGAGATCTTATTACGGAGGGGCGGTTCAACTGGCCTAATAAATGGGCACATAAATACCCTTTGTTACTCAATATTGCAGTTCCAACTTTATTTGAAGGTAATGCTGATGTTCTGGAATGGAGGGATGGGGACGGGAATCCAAAACCATTTTCTACGCTTGCTGTGTGGAATTTGTTGAGGCCTAGGGAGATTAAGGTTGCATGGTATCACGTTGTTTGGTTTACAGGGTGTATACCTCGGCATGCATTTACGTTGTGGTTGATTATTAAGCGTAGGCTGAAGACCCAAGATCGAATGAGGGATTGGGATAATGTTGATCTGTCTACGTTAAGTTGTGCTCTTTGTGAGACGACGCATGATTCACAAGAGCACTTGTTTTTCGAATGTTCGTTTTCTACTCAAGTTTGGAATACAATTAGAAGAGTTGCTGACTTTCCCTATTCCATGCTTGCTATAGAAGATGTGGTACATGCTTTATTTCCGTTTGCTCATCAGAAATCTACCCGAAGTGTTGTAGCGAAACTTGTGTTGGCTGCGACAACATATTTTATATGGCAGGAGAGAAATAATCGAATCTTTAAGAATTCTAAGAGGACGGTTGCCCAGGTTGTTGAGGTTATTGAAAATTTTGTTCGGCTCAAGCTCATGTCCTGCCGTTGGAGACATTCTCGGAGCGTCTCAGCTTTGGTGCAGAAATGGAGGCTATCGGCTCGGTTGATTAGCTAGTTTTCTTTATGGAGGGTTTATTTTGTTCATTTTCCTGTAGATGGTTCTTTCCTATAGGTGTTTTAGCTTATTTTATGCATTGATTATATGGCATGTCATATAATATGGTAGTTCAAGATTTCCTTGAGGTAAACACGGTATCTCTGCCGTGTTCCATTGTACTTAATGTTTTTGGGTGATTAATATATTTTACCAGGGAATAACTTTCCCTTTTACCCAAAAAAAAAACTTCTGTAAATCCTTACCAAACTGAAAACCAATTACTAATAACACGTTTTTAAACCTAAATAAGTATGTTTGACTAATGTTTAAACGAAAACTAGTTACCCAAAGCAGTTTAAACCCCTAATCCAAACACTCCCTTAATTCTGAAAATCAAAAATATTCAAACATAATCTATTCAGATTCAAACCAAGTTGATTCAAACTACCTAAACATTAACATTAAGCATAAACATACATACATTAACCATCAAACTATCATGCAAACAGCTTACTCACAAAACACATTAAGCATACAATTTTCAAACCAAAAGAGGGTTCAAGCTTGGTACCTTTGCTGATACCTTCCAAGGGATTAAATGAAGAGCTTATCTTGGGCTTATAGAAGTGTAGAGAGTGTGATGGTGGTGAGACTAAACAGTCAACACCACCCAATATATCTTCAAGAAAGCAAGAATATGCAAAACAATGAAATAGGTCTTGTTTCTTCTTGCCTGCACAAAACAGCCAACCAATAACAAACTACAAGTTGGATAAGCTTGAAGCCAATAAGTTTGTCAGGCTTATAGGTTTTAGCTTATTCAACAGTAAGTGTAAATAAAAAAGGAAATAAGATTTTTTCTTGGAAAATCTTTGAAAAACCTGAAATTTGTAACCACCCAAGATTCTTGACAAAAAGTTACACAAATGTAAAACCAGTGTTATGCATCCACTATCACTTCATCATAACACTGATTTGACCCTTTTTTGAAAACCTTTTTCAACAATCCTTAAAAGTATGAATTTTCTGAGAATGCCTTCTTAAAACGACCACTTTTCAAAACTTAACCTAATTGAATAGAAATGGAACTCAGATTATGCTAATAACAATACCAACTTTTAAACATAAAAAGGAATTACTTTTAAAATAAAATTACCAACTTTTATAATATAAAAAGGGATTACAATATTTTTAGCAAAAATCTGGAACCAGGGCTATACATACATTGTATGCTCCTTAAATACTACTACTAAGAACATTCTAGTGCTACTAAACCCTAATAGATGAAATTCCTATCATGCCCTTTGAAAAAAATTCGAATCTTGGTCAAACTGAGGTCTTCACGTGATTCTTGGATGCCAGCTTGATATAAATGATCTTGATCGTTATTTAGTAGCCTTTGGGACCAAGTAATGTGCCTTGGGTCGTTGATTTTCTGTAGATGCTGTTTTTGCCATTTTTAGGGTAAGCAGGAGACATGGGGGACCCACTTGGAGGTCACGGGAAGGGAGTTTTGGGGTGGGGTTTTGATGTTGATATGTGAAATTAGCAATATGGGTAATTTGGGGTAAAACCCCTTTGATTTTAGCTTAACTGAAACTGGGGATTGCTAGGGTTTATGGTGGGATTATGGGTGTATTAATCTGATTTGGGGGTGGGTTTATTTTAAAAAAAAAATTTGGTGGGAATTAAGGGGTTTGACTGGTTTGACCCAGTTTAACTTAATAAAACTGGGTACGTGGGGTTTGGGCTGGGTAAATGATGGGTATTGGGCTTGGGGGTGGTAAAGTGGTGGGTATGGACAGGGTAGGGTCGGGTTAATGGGTTTTTTTAGTGGGTGTGGGTTATGATATTGGCAAAACTAGTCCCCTGACTTCAAAAAACATAGCAAATAAAGTATGACCAGATAATGTGCCCATTTCCTTTGTTGCAACTTTGAACCTCTTGTCATATTTGGCACAATTAAGTTCTCAACTTTCATCAAGGACCTCTTTTGTAATTATGGCATTCTTCAAGGGCTGAATATGCAATATCTTGAAACTTTAAGGACCCACTTGTAATATTTGAGATTTACAAGGGCCTAAAGTGACAAGTCTTCAATAGTTGAGGGACCAATGTTGCCAATCTTCAAAACTTCAAGGTCAAATTGGAAATTCCATTCTTGGGCCCGGTTCATTGTGCGGCTTCGTTTCCCGTGTTCGTTTTTGATTGATTCTAGTGATCTTTTTGTCATTTCCTCAATATCCGTACCTAAAATACACAAGCAACAAACACGAGCATATATTTGGCATTTTTAAGGATATTTAATGCATTTTAAGCTCATTTTGAACGATGAGACTATGTATAAAAGCAGTCTCATCAAGCCATAACACCAACATCAACCATATCATCATTCCAACCAACAATAATACGAGAACCTTTAGTACACAAGCTACCATTCGAAAGCCACTTCCATCTCCTACACACCTTACGACATGTATCATACACAATAGATACGTCAACATGAGACTCCAAAATAGCACAAACACTTAAATTATTCTCAGTAACCACCTGTCGAACCTCTCTCTGCTTAGGGGACTGGTTCAAGCCCCGTATATTCCAAGAAGCAATACTAAACATTAAAAACATTTACAGCAGGAGTGCTTTCCCCTGATTGAGAATTATTCATAAGATTAGCCGTCTCATCATAAACATTTTTCACATCCTCCTCATCATCGGAAACAGTAACCTTAGATGTACCACTATCCTCCTTATTAAGAGTAGATAAAGCATCATAGGGATCAGAAATCACAATAGGAGTAGCCTGCGATAAAGAAGCAGCCTTAGACACCAACGACCTATTCAGATTTGAAGTCGACCCATGCAAACCCTCACTATTCCTCCCTGAACCACCAGTTGACGTATTAGGTCTATCAACAGGAGATTTTCCCTTAACATTCTTACCATCCACCTTTGGAGCATACACAAACTTCTTTCCTGGTTGAACACCCCCTTTATTACTAACATTAGTTTTCTTCTTCCTGTTAACCACTTGCTGAAAACCATCATTAACAGTTACATCTTCTTTAATAACCACCACCCTATCCGGACACGACTCAAACATCGATTGATATTAAAAATGTTATTAAATCAATTGATATTAAAAACATCGATTGGCTTAATATTTTTAATATGGGGCAGAAAATGTGATTTAATATGGGAAATGATTAATGATAGATGGTTTGACTTAACGTGATAGCTCATCCAGACATATGTGAAATGTTTTCGGATATCGTGGCATATGTTAAGGGGAGCAAAATGGATTTGGATTTGGGTTAAGGCACTTGATGTAGTAGATCTTTTCAAAATGGATTTTTATGGTGACATACACTTACCCAAAACATCTCTATTCACGACGGTGAAGATTGTGGTGACATAAGGATGGAAGGATAGGTTAAAGTCCAATGATTCCTCTAGAACTGGAGGAATCTTCCCAAGGACTTTCCATAGCTAGAAATAGTAGTCCTTAGGAAAGATGGAGAAAGTTTGTGAACGTAGTTGAATGCCGACCAAGTACTTAAGTTAGCACTGGAACAATCACAACAAGGTGCTAGTTATGATGTATTGGCAAGCATTGAAGGGGTTGAAGAATGAAAAAGAATTGTAAAGATAAAGGGTGTAAAGAAAGAAGCCCTCCTTACAACCTTAGGCAAAAACCGGGTCAATACATATGCTATTGAGATCATTTTTAATGATGCTCGATATTGAAGATAGACATCATGGACCCAGTGATGCAATGCACAACCCATCCCAGCTAACTCAGATATCTCTCAAAAGGTATTTGTTTTAATCACACGAAGATAACGCAAATCTATTGATTTATTAACTCCGAATAAATTGGTATTGAAATGGTGGCACTCCTCTCCAGACTCTAATCACTAAAAATCCAAAATGCACGATCGACTCTAGAGCCATTTGAGATCATCAAATATCTCATTTGGACACACTTTCATAATTCCTTGCTTCTTCATACACTGTGAAAAGTAAGAAAGATCTTAAGAGTCCTACGCAAAATCTTCATGATCTTTCCTGAACATCCGAGTAATACAAAAGTATTTACAATGAAGATGGAAATCCTTCTTGAGCGAATATCAAAAAGCTCATGGTAGGTGACTTGTGTGATTCTTTATGAATCAAGCTTGTGATTCTGGAAAGCAACAATGGTTTAATTCTCAACTGAACTTAAACATGTTCCAGGCCTCTACGCAATCTAAGTGATCTTGCCAGAACACTCAGAGTGACACTTTATAGTGTTCACAGTGATGAGTGGAAATCTTTCTAGTGTTAACATCAAACAGCACTTGATAGGTAACTTGCAAGATTCTATATGAATCAAGCTTGTGACAACTGGAAAGCAACGATGGTGCGATTCTTAATTGAATTTCACTTGTTCCAGGAATATGAACTGACGGCTTCAAATCATGCGGATAATTTTATCCATATGATTCACTGTTTATGTTCGCAGTCAGCTTTGGACGGTCGAGTAAAGAGAATGGGTTTACCCGCGAAATATTGTAAAGGAGGTTCTTAATTGAAATTACCTGCCACAAGTACGATATTTAATATCGTCCAATGGTCTTCACCGACCGGAGGTAAAATGCTATCGAATTAGAATGAAATGTTCAAGGCCATTTCATCCATGTATATGTTTTGTTGCTAAATGTCATATGCAACGTAACAAGAAGGTGGCATTGCGGTGTACAATCCAGAAGAAGTCATCAACACATACTTATACTATATGCGCTTAATACTTCAACAAATTAAAGAAAGCTTAAAAGTTAAGTCTTTCGCTGTATCAAACTCTGAAGCTTTCAAGATTTTATAAAAGTATAAGTATGTGGAACATGAAGTCACGAGGAGGCAAATTTCACAAGTGATGAATGCACAAGGTCAAGGCAAGGAAACATGCTCAAGAATAAAGTCAAAGATCTCATCAGCATATTCACAAGAACAAGATCGAAGACTCAAGCATAGTATGCTAGGTTTAAGATTTTGTAAAATGGTGTGACCTCCCTTAGAGGGAGATTGTTGGAAATACGTTTTTCCAAAGAAAGGCTCGGTCACATCATTATTAGCATAGATCACGAACTATAGACTATTTAGGACATTGTAACTTGGTGACCTCCCTTAGGGGGAGATTGTTGGAAATACGTTTTTACGTATTTAGAAAGGATCGGTCACTCCAACGATATATACGTAGATTAGGCTCGTGATCTAGTTATGTAAGTATAACCCATAAAGCCCACATGTAGAGTGGGCTATATATACCCTTCCTAGCATGTTAGGAAGGGTAGTTGTTCATTCACATTTACTTAATCAATCTTTCTTTCTCTAATCCTCTCCTTTCTCTCTCTAACTTTCTCTCTCTAGTTCTTCATCTATCCCTCTCTCTTTTAGATCATTACAACACTTGTACAATCCTAAGAAAACGTGGACCTATAGGATACAACCATGATCTACAATATCAATAACAACAAGTTCAACAGCTATTCAATTTACTATATTAAAATCGATCAAAACCAGCCGGTATAAACCAACTTACGCAGCAGCAAGCCTGAGTTACTAAAGCTACAATCATACGACAGCAGTTCATTTAAGACAGCATGTGTTTGTAGAAACAATTATGACCATAGCAAACAATAAAAATCATTTAAGACCTACTGATAGCATGCTTTAATGAAAGCACACAGTAATAGCCATTAGTTTCCTTTTTGACTAATATGCAATAAGAGAATACAGACTCATTCAACTAATCCTCAAATCTCAAACTAATAGCTACTGGAACCCCTAAACCAACGAACACTTATCTTAACAGATTTAAAACTCTAATGAAACCATTATAAGAACTTGAACTACTATCAATTAACCTGCTGATGAATACTAAACCATTAGAATCTTTAAACAGACCTAAATGACTAATATAAACTACAAAATCAAATGAGCATTGATTTATTCAACTCGAAACTAAACTACCACAACGATACTCAGATCTAAAACTTAAACAGCTTCATTAATGAATAAAATATGACAAACTCATAACACTAACAGTTCCGTACACAGACTCGTTATCTATCCATAGCAGAATCTCAAATCCGTTAAACAAAGACAACATAATAAACAAATATGAGAAACTATAGATCAAATCAAGCAGCACTACACAGATCCATTCATGATTCAACAGAAAATAAAACTGTAAATCTAACTTTAACCAAACCAAAAAGGATAAGTGATACCTTAACCGTCTGCTTTAAGGACTCAAATATGCTCAAATAGAGCTTGTTCTCTCTACCCGTAGCTGACGAGCCAAGAGCTAACACTTCTTCTATCAACCTAGACTAATCCTAACGCTGACCCTCGACACTAAAACCATTTATCCTTAAGAATAAACCTCCAGTTTTGATTCATAAATCAGAACCTTCAACCAGTTTTTGTTCTAAACTTATCATTTTGATAAGTCGTCCCCTCAACTAGATTATTTCAACCATTTAAGCTTCGAATGAGCTTAAATGATTAAAACGGATTATAATAGAGTTCATAAGCTAGAAATTATCAAAAAAATTTAAAATAAAATCAGAAATTAAAAGACTGATTTAAAACGAGAATATAACTTTTATTAAATCGAAAATTCATTACAATACTTTGAAATTGAAAAACTAACTACAAACTACCATTATAACTTTACACTAGAAAAGGGATACCGAATAATGAAGAAAAAGGGGGGTTTTATAGCTGAAGAAGAGGTTGTGGGTTTTAGAGGAAGAATTAATTTTAGCCCTTCGATAAGCATCTCCAATCATATCCGTTGGATCATCCCACTCATTCTGATTGCCACGTTGGCGATCCGTGTGACTTTTACACTTTTGTGTTAATTTAACAAAGGATTCAGTGTAAAAATCGACTCACCTTGTGTTTCTTTGCAGCTGATGTGTCAAAAATAGACCAATAGGAATTCATCTCTGACGTTTCAATCATCCACGTATCAACTTGGTACTAGGAATATTCGTGACATCACGTGCTTTTTCTTCCCTCTTTTATCTAATTTACATTGCGTGATAACCAATTGCTAGATTATTTAAGAAGCCTAATTTTCTCTCTCTTTTAGGTGATTTCCGGCCACCACAAACAACTTTTCCGATCATACTTTTCAATTCAATTCGATTAGACTCTTCTCCTCTTCGGTTTGTGATCTTTAACAAGGTTCAATCTAGGGTTTTTGTTTCCAGGGTTTCGTTTTTTCCTTTTTTGGAGTTCGCAACCTTTTAAATATATTTCCTCTTGATTTTATCTTGTGTAAGTTTATCACGATTCATAAGGGTTTAGGGTTTGCGTTTGGATTTAGGTATTCATCGGTTCTGTTTGTTTGGGTGGGCCGATCATTCTTACAACAAGAAATCACTTATATATTTGCTGCGAGCCTTTGGTTTGTTGCTAGGGTTTCGCTGGTGGTGTGATATAGTCGGGCATATTACAAGTCTTAATCTAAGGCGACTGTTGTGTTTTCAATCCTTGACGATTCCCTACAAACCCTAATTTTTTTAGGGTTTTGGTTTTATTAGTTGATATTGTTCAGATTTAGGGTTTCGTTGGCAGCATAAAGGGTACTAGCGTGATTCGTATTGTGTTAAAACCGATTAGGGTTTACTTTCCGTTAGGTTTTGGGTGATTGCTGCTTGTTTATTTCCTATAAGTGGGTTGTGAGAGATGGATAAAGGATTTTTAAATCAGAAATCAACTAGTACTAGACCTGCTGTTGAGATTTTGAGTAAAAAGAGTTCACTATTGACCGATCTTGCTGGGAAGATAAAGAACATTGATGGTAAGATGATAGGCAAAGAGGTAAACCAATGGTGGCTCGTAGGAGTTTTCATTTTTTGGATGAAACAAAGGATTCTAGCTGTGTAAGGGTGCAAGATTCGTGTCACAGTGGTAATGATAGGAAGCAGGTGCATGCTATTATACAACCTTTACATCAGATTATGAATTCTAATGATAGTCGTCCAACTATGCATTTTGATTCTAAGAAGGCGATGGGTGTGGAGGCTGTTAATTGTCCTGATAAAGGGTGTGTTAATCCTATGGTGAATATGGCTAGCTCTTCTACTACTACACAAGTGACTGGACGTATATCATCATCAGCTGTTATTCCTAGGGAGGCAGTTGATGAAGTAAAATCGAGATTGGTGAATACCTTATACGGGTATTCGGTGGGTAAGAGATTAGCGTTTCCCATGGTCGAGAACTATGTTAAACATGCTTGGGGACGTTTTGGTTTGAAACGGGTCATGACTCATCTTGGCTTATTTCTTTTTCAATTCGATTCACGCATAGGCATGGAACAAGTTATGAAGGGGGGTCCTTGGCGAATCAATCTGGTCCCTATTATGTTAAAGATATTGATGCCGAATATACTACCTGAGAAAGAAGCTGTATCTAGTGTTCCGTTATGGGTGAAAATGCATAACGTGCCTTTAGTAGCATATTCAAAGGTGGGGTTGGATGTGATTGCTGCTAAGGTGGGTAAACTCTTAAGATTGGATGCTCATACGAATAGCATCTGTCTCAATTCATGGGGGCGTAGTGATTATGCAAGAGTGCTTGTGGAAGTTTCTACTGATATACCTCTTGTTAATTCAGTTGATGTTGAGATCCCCCTTGATGTGGACAAGGGACATGTTATGGCCAAGATCGATATTGAATATGAATGGCAGCCTCCTAGGTGCGGGACTTGTAAAGTTTTTGATCATCTGGAGGATTTGTGTCCGAAGAAATCGACTAATTACCCAAAGCGATCAAGATTTGAAGGCAAGGTTAAACAGGCTGTTTCTAAGCCTATGGTTGACATGGGTAAGCAAAAAAACGGTAAACAGGTTAGTTCTCAGCGCTATATTAAAGGAATTCGTGTTAACATACCTAAGACTAAGCTTGTTTACCGTGCGGTGGTTAAACCGCAAGAAGGAAAACATGTTCATTGCAACATGGAAAAGGTCACGACTACAACCAAAGCACCGACTCTATCTGAAACTTCAAGCAATGATAAACCAAAATATATTAATGATGATATTAGTCTTGCTGATGCTAGGAAGTATGTAGATAAGAAAAACGAAGAGGAGTCGATACTTGAATTTATTGGGAATAACAATAATGAGGGCTGTAGTTCGTGGGACAAATCGGATGCTAAGGTTTCGTCTACGAAATTGGATTCTTCTTTGGACGTTCTTAATGCAGATTCGGATACGGACATAGAAGAGGTTGTACTACCTGGTGAGGGATCTTCTTTTCCTAGCTCTTCGTTGGGGGGCGGGCATTCTTTGGAAAAGGAGGTCCTAAATGTCTATGATGACCATGATGATCAATTTGATGAATACTCGGGCCTCTATAGAGAATTTAGTGATCAATTTGATTTCAAGCTGCGTAGTCATAGGAAGTAATTTATTTCTGTTTTGTCATAAGATCGACATGTCGTTCTTATGTACTAGAAAGGGAAGTAGCAAATTTATTCTTTGCTGTATTTTGCCTATGTAACGGGCCGAGATGAGGGACTTCACCCTCATCCATTGTACTTCAACGTTTTTTTGGTGTAATGCATTTTACCGGGGTCTACATTCCCCTTTACCCAAAAAATAGATTATTTAAGAAGCCTTAAAAATTAGGGTTCTTAATCTGCTTCTTTCTTCCCTCTTTTCTTCCGAGTTTATTTTTCTTTCGTTTATTTTTATGTTTCTTTGTTTTGACTGAGGTTGTAAAAAACGTAACTTCCTTTTATTTTCAACCTTTCTCTCTTTCTCTTGTGGGCTTGGACGTATGCTTAGCCCAATTTTTGTATAGTTTTCACCTTGGGTTGAATTTATGGCAACAAAGTAAGCTTTTATAAATCCCGTAAGGCCCTTAATCTCGATAAACTCTTATTTCATGGTAAAATCGAACTTGTTCTATTCACCTTTGATAATTTCTTCAATCTCGTGTCGGTGTCGCTGGTTTTGCGTTCTTTTTACAATATTCACACCCGCACACATGAAGCAAACAAAACAAGCATATATGATACCAGTTTCATAGTATTTTCGTGTTTTGTTTCTGTTTTATAAGATAAATGATATGTGTGTTTCCACACATATTAGACGTCTTCCGGAGATTTGCTCATGGGAACAAATACTCGAAGAGGAGGTCGAGTGAGGAGAAGTTCAAGAAAATTCAACTTTTCCAAGATGTGAGAAAGTTCAATTTGTTGAAATCTACAACAAGCACAATAGTTTCCATAATGCAAGACAAAGGCATTAGAGGGAGGAGGTGGAGGAGAAGGTGAATGTGAATGTGGAGAAGAAAATAGAAGATTACCATCACAATATTTAGTGAGGTTAGGGTAAGAGGAGATGTCACTTATTTAAGGTGTGTTGAAATGCTTAGATGGTGGCGAAAGAGCTTCCTTTTCTTTGATAATTGGATTGATTGAGTAATACTCATTCCAAGACTCAATTGGGGAGAAGTTTGAAGTCTTGAAAGGTTTTGGAGAAGAATGCTTAGTAAGATCCTTGTTCCTTTTAGTCCAACTAGGTTTGACAGAAATTTTTGGTTTCTTGGAAAGGTTAGAAGAAGAAGCTTTCGATATAGAGGTTTGTGACAAAGAGATGTCAAGGTTAGGTTTAGAAGGCAAAGAAGAGATAGAAAAACAAAAGGTTAAAGAATGTTTAGCTCAAAGAGAAAAATAAAGAATCTTAAAGAAAACTGTTCAAAAGAGAAGGACTATAACGAACAAAAAATGGCTCTCTGGTCGTAGTTCATTAAATAGGGTCGCGGATCATTAAAGATAATGATCCGCTGGTTCATTTAAGGAACCGCCGATAAGGGCTGCCAAAATACGATCATCTGAAACTTTGAGAAAAGACAAGGACTTTTTCGAATTTTAGCAAATCTTGGATTTTTACCTCTAATAGCATTAGGTCAGGCTAAGGTTTAATAAAAAGAAAGATACACACAAGAGTATCTTGACAAAGGGTGACAAAATATTAGATAACATTTGGATCCAATTTTAGTCAAGTTTAGAGGTGACAATAGATTTAGGTTCAGTTTTAAGTTTTAAATTGAATTTGATTAATGTGTAAACAAGAAAGATAAAACACATAAAACTAAATCCATACAACATCTACATGAAAAATATGTACGAAAGTAAAGATATAAAAGACAAAAACAACTAAGCTAGCTATTCTAATCTTGATTGGTTGATCTTTATGGCTTGCTATTTTAAAAATATCATCATCAGGTGGAAGAGGGGGAGGAGCAAAGAAGGATAACACAAGGTTTTCCAATCTTTCATGCTATTCATACATCTCCATCCTAAGAGATTGGATGAGATAATTTTTTTAAAGACAACATGGATAATATGTACCATGTGCCTCAAGAAAAGTAAAAAGGTACGAATCACCCAAGGGATGGAAAATAGGAACACCGATAAGAGGAGTGTTAACTAACACAGAAGGAATGCTAAAAAAAAACCCTAGTTTCAACAATGGCGGCTAGAAGTTTTCTCCTTTACTGCTGATCGTTCAATTCATTCTTTTTATTCGTGATCCCTTATAACGTCCATGTTTTATTGATTAATCCTAGGATTACTCTGATCTAACATGTTTTTTATTAGGTTGATCGTGTAATTTAGGGTGGTTGTTCGTTTTTTCTTTTTAGGGTTCTTGCTGTCGGTTTTGTTTTTTTTCTAATTGATCTTATGATAGTCGGTTAGACCTCTTCATGTGCTATTAATTCCCTCTTTTGTGTGGTCTCGTTCAAACTATACGTGGAGTTTGGTGTTGTCTGTTCTGAGTGTTCGTGGTGTTTAGGGTTTCTTTTTTATTTTAGGGTTTTTTTAGGGTTTCGGTTTTATGTCTAATATTGGATCTGTTGATGTGGATGCTTTAAAAGCAAGAATGTCTTCGCTGTTGCATCAAAGCGGTCTGGGGGAGCGTAGGGCTGTTAGGGGTAATCCCTCGAATGTTTCAGCAAGTCTTGAAGTTCAATCGTCACTTCCTATTAGGGCTCCTAATAACAGTTCAAGGGGTTCGCATGGGGCTGTCACGAGTGAGGTTTTAAAAAGTACTGATCATGGGGTTTGGGGCAGTCATGGGGATAGGACTTCGTCTCTGAATGCTAGTGCCAGACCTGATGATGTGGTTGGAGATGGGGGTCAAGTTTCTGGTTTGTTGAATACGACGGAGATACTTGAGACAGAAGTAAGGGGAGCGAGCTCGCTGCCTGATCGTGTAGTCGGTACTGATGGTCAGATTAACACATCATCGCCTTATTCTAGTCAAGATGACATGTTTGTTCAAACAGCAACAGTTAATACTTATGCTGATGCTGCTGGTGGACAACGGAAGGCTGATAAGGTGGGTGAGGCTAAATTTCGTGCCTTACAGGTTGATAATGTTTATGAAGGGGTTGATGTATCGATGCCTTTTTCTATTGTTGAAAGTGTTAGTGCTCGGTTTGAGAATACCTTGTGTGGATATTTTATTGGTAAGCGCATTGCGTTTCCGGTGGTTGAATATTTTGTGCGTAATAATTGGGCGAAGCATGGTCTCAAGCGGGTAATGTTGAATTCAAAGGGCTTCTTTTTCTTTAAATTTGACTCAAGTGCTGGTCTTTCGGCTGTTTTGGAAGGGGGTCCGTGGATGATTAAAAATAGTCCTATTATTTTGAAGCAATGGTCGGTAAATTCCAGTTTATCCAAAGATGAGCTGACTCGTGTTCCTATATGGGTGAAGCTTCATGATGTCCCGTTGCAGGTCTTTTCAGAAGATGGGATAAGTATTCTTGCTACAAAGATTGGTACTCCTATTATGCTTGATTCTTTCACTAGTGCCATGTGTGCGGATTCGTGGGGTAGAAGCAGTTTTGCGAGATGTTTGATTGAGATTGATTCGAATGTAGAGTTGAAGGAGTCTATTAAGGTGGGTATTCCTATTGATGGAGGGTTAAGACACATAGTGGAGAGCATTCGGCTTGAATATGAATGGCGACCACCAAGGTGTGATGTTTGCAAGATTTTTGGCCATAATAATGAGGAGTGTCCTAACAAAGTAGTTACTGAACTGCCTAAGAGTGTGGATCTTAATGAGGGTTTTCAACAAGTTACTAAGCGCAGGCGCAATAATAATCGCTCTAACAAGGGGAATGTGGCTATGGGTGTTTCCGTTCCGAAGAACTTCCAGTATGTGCCTAAGAAATCTGTTAGCCGTAATGAGGTGGGAACTAGTTCTGGTCGTTCTAATGGTCAGGCTACAAGTAAGCCGTCTAATGATGGGACAGTGGGTGTTGGTTCTACTCAGCCTTTGTCTAAGGCGAATGGTAAGGCTGTGATGAATTCGGGAGATGATTCACATATTTCACATGGGGGTAAGGAGTCTTCTAATATCCATAATATCTCTGTTTCTAATTCTTTTAATCTTTTAGATCCCCATAACGGGGATGATGTTGATGGAATCTTGGATGACGATGATGAGGTGGAGAATATTTATGATGAATCTGCGAATCTTGTTTCAAGTTCTACTCCAGGGGCAAGCACTCCTGCTATTGATGTTCTCAATGTTTAGTATCGCTTCATGGAATATAAGGGGCTTGAACCGATCCCCTAAACAGAAGGAGGTTAAGCAGGTTGTGAATGAAAACAATTTAAGTGTTTGTGCTATTTTAGAATCTCATGTGGATGCTATTAGTGTGTATGATAAGTGTCGGAAAATTTGCCAACAATGGAAATGGACTTCTAATGGAGGTTTGTGTCCTAAGGGGTCTCGTATTATTATCGGTTGGAATGATGCTGTTGTTGATATTATGGTTATGGCGCAAACTACCCAGGTTATGCACTGTCAGATTAATATTCGTGCTGATGCGAAGACTATTTTTTGCTCATTTATATATGCTGCTAATTATTATGTTGACCGGCGCTCTCTTTGGGCTGATTTGGTTGCACATGCTTACCTTATGCGTGATAAACCATGGATTCTGCTTGGTGATTTTAATGTGGCGCTGAATTTAGAAGATCATTCGTGTGGGGGGTATGAGCCTACACTTGCCATGCGTGAGTTTAAAGATTGTGTTCAAAATATGGAGGTTTCGGATGTTAATGCTACTGGTTTGCACTTCACATGGAATCAAAAGCCGAAGGGGAGTGATGGTATTCTTAAGAAGATTGATCGGATTATGAGCAATCTCCCGTATATGGATGAATTCCCAGGTTCTTTTGCTATATTTCAACCTTACAGGATTTCTGATCATGCTCCTTGTGTTTTGCGTATTCCTAAGGTTAGTAAGCCGCGGCCTAAGCCATTTAAATTCACGAACTTTCTGGTTTATAAAGAGGGTTTTTCTACGGTTGTATCTAATGGTTGGATGGTTAATGTTGAGGGTTGTGCTATGTTTAGAGTGGTTAAACGTTTGAAGGGGTTAAAGTCCCCTTTGCGTAAACTTTTGTATGAGCATGGGAACCTTCATGATAGAGTGGACAGGTTGCGTGCTGAGCTTGATGAGGCTCAAAAGGCGGTAGATCGTAATCCTTCAAGTGTGGAGTTGAGGGAGGATCATGCTCATTATTTACTTGCTTTTAAGGAAGCTTCTCTCGATGAAGAAAGATTTTTAAGGCAGAAATCTAAAACTGAGTGGCTGGAAGCGGGTGATGCTAATAGTGCGTACTTTCATCGTATTGTTAAAAGTAAGCGTGCGCGTAATCGGATCGAAATGGTTCGTGATCAATTTGATGTTTGTCATGAGGGGAATGATGTTGCTGCTGCGTTCGTATCTCATTATGAGCAATTCCTGGGTGTTGAAGGTGGGACCAGCCCACTTGATGGTCATGGTCTTTTTACTAGGGTTCTTGATTGCCAAAGAGCTTTGTCTATGATTCGTGATGTTTCGGATGATGAGATTAAGAGTGCATTATTTTCTATGGCTGATGATAAGGCCCCCGGACCTGATGGTTTTACTTCTGCTTTCTTTAAGAAGTCGTGGGACATTGTTGGAGGTGATGTAACATGTGCAGTTCGGGAATTCTTTACTAATGGTAAGCTTCTTAAGGAAATCAATCATACTATCATTGCCCTTATCCCTAAGGTGTCTACGCCTGCGAAAATCACTGATTATCGTCCTATTTCCTGCTGTAATGTTCTTTTTAAATGCATTAGTAAGATTATTGCTAATCGTATTAAGGAGGATTTGGGTGATCTTGTGAGTATTAATCAATCTGCGTTTGTGCCGGGACGGAGAATCTCGGATAATATTTTGCTTACTCAGGAGCTTATGCGTGGATATCATCGGCCAGCTGGCCCCCCTCGGGTTTCTTTTAAGGTCGACATCCAAAAAGCTTATGATACTGTGGATTGGGGCTTCCTTCGGTCTATTCTTGTCGGGTTTGGTTTTCATCATATTATGGTTGAGTGGATCATGACGTGCGTCACCACCACTTCTTATTCTATATGCATTAACGGGGAGTTGTTTGGTTGGTTTAAGGGTAAGAGAGGGCTGCGGCAAGGGGATCCTTTATCGCCTTACTTGTTTACTCTTGTGATGGAAGCTTTAACGCTTATTCTACGGAAACGGGTGAGGTCTATGGAAGATTTTCAGTATCACCATCTTTGTGAGAAAAACCGCATTATTAATCTGTGTTTTGCTGATGATCTTTTCTTGTTTGCCCGTGGTCACATTGAATCGGTTCGTCTAATTATGGATGCTTTGGATGAGTTCAAGAATGTCTCGGGTCTTGTGCCTAGTATCCCGAAGAGTACTGCTTTTTTCTGTAATGTCCCGATTCATGTGAAGAATAGCATTCTTACTTTGCTGCCCTTTGCTGAAGGTATGTTGCCTGTTCGGTATCTTGGTGTTCCGCTTATTTCTTCCAGGTTGCTTTATCGAGATTGTAAGGTGTTAGTGGAGAAACTTGAGGGGAGAGTTAATGATTGGCGGAATAAATACCTCTCCTTGGCTGGCCGGATTCAACTTATTAGATCGGTTCTATCGTCTATGCATATTTACTGGGCCTCTGTTTTCATTCTGCCTGCTCGGGTCATTCTTGAGTTGGAGCAGCTTCTTCGTGGGTTTTTGTGGTGTCAAGGTGAGATGAAACGGGGTAAGGCTAAAGTTGCGTGGGTTGATGTGTGTTTGCCTCAGCGTGAAGGGGGATTGGGAATTCGTAGGCTTGATGACTTTAATACTGCCCTTATGACGACGCATATTTGGAGCCTCTTGACTAATAAGGAATCGTTGTGGGTCCAGTGGGTCCATTCTTATAAGCTTAATGGTCGAAATTTTTGGGATGTTCCTTGTCTTGGTGATACGAGTTGGGGATGGAGGAAGCTTCTGCTGATTCGTTCTCGTGTTAGGTCGTTTATTTGGCATAAGATCTTCAATGGTAGGTCTACCTCTATGTGGTTTGATAGGTGGGATCCCATGTGTCCTATTCGTGATGTTTTGACTGTTCGTAATATTGTTCGTTCGGGTTTTTCTCTTACGGATACGGTTAGTGATCTTATACTTAATGGTGCTTGGAAATGGCCGGCTGATTGGGCTGATCGGTTTCCTCATGTTGTTGCTATACCAGTTCCGGAGATTCATGATAATCAACCTGATGTCATGATGTGGCGTGATAGACAAGGTGGTTTTCAACATTTTTCGGTGGCTTGTGTCTGGAACACTATTCGTGCTAGTGCGGCTGAGGTGGGTTGGTATAATATTGTTTGGTTTGCGCATTGTATTCCTCGGCATGCTGTGCACCTTTGGTTGGTTATTAATCAAAAGTTGAAGACTCAAGATAGGCTGAAGCAATGGGATGTCGGCCCTAGTGTTGACTTAAACCTGCTAAGATGCCCCTTGTGTAATATGATTCAGGACTCTCATTCGCACTTGTTCTTTGAATGTACTTTTTCGCTGCAGGTTTGGTGTAAAGTTCGTGCTATGGCTGGAATGGAAACTCTTCCAACTTCGTTGGCTGATATCATTTCGATCCTTATTCCCATTTCTAAGGGCCGTAATGCTTTTAGTATTATTGCTCGGATTATAGTAGCGGCTAGTTCCTATTACATTTGGATGGAGCGGAATTCTAGATTGTTCAAGAAGACCTCTTTGACGGTTGATCAGCTTGCTCTAATTATTTGTGATACTGTTAGGCTTAAGCTCGTTACGTTCAAATTCAAGAAGATGTCGAATCGATCCTCTTCTCTTCTGGATCGATGGAAGCTTCCTCGTGTTTGTTTTAATCATCATGGTAATGCAACGTGAGGGTCATACTCTTTTTTCCTTTTTGAGGTTTTTCCCGCAGGGTTTTTCTCGTAAAGGTTTTTTAAGGAGGCGACCTCATATGGATTCTTTGCTTCCTTTGTGTTGTTGGTGGAGTGGCGGGATGTTTGCCCTGTTCCAAGACTTCCTCTTGCTGGTTATTCCTCATTGGTGGTTCAAGAAATATAGAGGCTCTTGTTTTTGTTTTGGTTGATAGGTGTTGTGTGGTTATGGCATGTCATACACACTAGTTTATCAAGTTTTTTGCTTGAGGTTAATGTGGTATCTCAGCCACATTCCATTTGTACTTAAATGCTTTTTTTGGTTAATATATTTACCGGGTTTAAACCCTTTACCAAAAAAAAGATAAGAGGAGTGTTAGGAGGAGGAGGAGGAGGAGGAGGCATGGTGTCCAAAGGTAAAATAGGTAAGGCACAACAAAGTCATCCTCAAATGGAATGCTTTTAAGTTGTTAAGGGTTCTCATCCAAGAAAAGGCTTGGAGAGAAGGGTAATGAGACTTCAATATTAAATTAATTCCTTTTCTCTCTTGCTATGGGCGATCTGCCTGGTGATTTTCCTAGCCGACTTTTATTAAATTAATTCCTTTTTCTGATCGTCAATCTCTCCTTATTGGGTTGTGATTCCTATTCCTTAATCGTTCTTATTCGAAACGACTTTGGTTTTAGGATTACTTTGCGATTAGGACTGATTGTTCAACGATTTGGGTTCTAATTTTCTAAGCCGTGGTTTTAGGGTTTCGCTGCATAGCTTCTTTAATTATCCTGCCAATCAGCGATTAGGGCTCATTTGAATCTTTATTATTGTATTGCTGCTCATTAGGGTTTTCAACCTTGTGTGCGTATCCTAGCTGGTTTGCAGGTCTTGGTGCGGGTGTTTCAGGTGTGTCAACAGGTTTTGGGGCTTCATTATTTAGGGTTATACCCTATCTATCATTCTGTATTGGTCGATGATATGGATTTCAAGTAGTTTGCATTGGTGCTGCATTTTGGAGCCCTAATTATTAGGGTTTCGCTTCTGGTTTAGTTATACTTGGTTAGCTGTGATTTGAGGTGTTGTGGTTGAGGGTTAATGGAGAGGGGTTTTCTTGATAGCAATGAGAAGAAGAAGAAGAAGGTGGTTGTTTCGGAGACAGTAATCGAGGTGGATTCTACTATTGCTGGTATTGCTAAGCGGGTAAGGAATATTGATGGTAAAACTTCCGTGCCTAAGAGTATCCTGCGTAAACCGGCTCGTGTGGAACCTATGGATAATAAAGAGGCTGCTACAATGTCGAAAGAGGTGGGATGTGATAATAATATATCGACCAAAGCTGCTGGGAGTGAGCAGATTGGTCCTAGAGTTGATTCTCCAAAGGCAGCTAGCACGTACGCTAGTCTTGTGTGCCCTAATGACTCTAGTTCCAAGGTACAATTTCGCACTCTCATTTCTGACGTTAAGCTGGACTCGTTTGATTGTGTTTTACCTAAGGACGTGGCTGCTAAGATCAAAGGTAAGTACGAAAATACCATTGTTGGTTTTTTTGTTGGTAAAGATCCTTCTTTCTATGTGGTTCAACAATATGCGTCGAATACATGGAGGAAATTTGGTTTTGAAAAGGTTACCAGGAATGACAATGGAGTATACTTGTTCAAGTTTGCATCTAAGTCTGGTATGGATCAGGTGCTGGAAAAGGGACCATGGCTTATACGTAAATCACCGATCATGCTTACCAAATGGACACCTAGTGTGTCTCTAAAGAAAGGTGAGGTTACCAAAATTCCTGTTTGGGTAAAAATGTACAATGTGCCTGTACTTGCGTACTCGGAGGATGGTTTGAGTCTTATTGCAACCCAAATTGGTAAGCCTATTATGCTTGACGCGTTTACTAGTTCTATGTGTGGTGATTCTTGGGGTAGAATTAGTTTTGCCCGGGCTTTGATTGAGATTGATGCGGTTGCTGGTTTTAAGAAGGAGGTTAGTATGGCGATTCCTACGGAGGAGGGGGATGGTTATAGTAAAGAGATTGTTCGAGTTGAATATGAGTGGAAACCTCCACATTGTGATACATGTAAAAGCTTTAGTCATGATTCTAAATCGTGTCCTAAACGTGTTCTTGAGGGGGTTCCTATTAAATCAGCAAGGGATATGCACTCTGCTGATTTGGAAGACAAAAGTGATGGATTTACGACTGTTAAAAGTCGTAAGAAGAAGAAGGAAGCTGATCCAAAAGTTTTTGCGGGTCTTCGGCTGAATAAACCTAATTCCAAGGTGATTTGGCAACAAAAGAAGAGTGGGAATACGAATGGGGGGTCTAAATCAGCCTCTCCTAGTGTTTCTACTAATGGTGGTGCTCCAAATTCAGGTTTGAATTCGTCGAATCCTTTTGATGTTTTAAACATGGAGGGTGATAATATGGGTGACCCTATGCCTCAACCAAATGATCATGGCACTTCTAAGGATACGGGGGCCAGTAGTTCTAGTTCTGGTTGTGGTGATAAGGGCAAAGATAAAAAGGTTAGTAGTCCTCCTGTTTTGGTAAAGAAATGGGAGGATTGTGTTAATGCTTCGGACACTTCTGATGAGGAGGGTGAGTTCGGTTATGGTGGTGGTCAACAACTTGAAGATGATGATTTGTGTTTATATGATGGTTATGAAGACCAAATTGATGATCTTCAAGGAGCTCTCAAGGATTTTCGTGACTTCAAGTTGAGAGGAAGTGGTAGAAAATAGGTTATTTGTCTGTTTTCTTTACTGTTCGTATGTTTGGTAGTTTCTTAAGGATGGTTTGTCATCCTTATGCAGGTTTTTGGCTGTTTGTTGCTTTTAGTGCTGGTTTGTTGCCCATGTAACGGGTTGTGATATAGGACTTCACCTATATCCATTGTACTTCAACGATTTTTTTGGTGTAATATATTTTACCGGGGTAATTTTCCCCTTTACCCAAAAAATGAGACTTCATTCACATGGTTAGTACCATAGGTTGAGGAGAGGTCTTGCATGGTGCAAGAGGTGGTGAAGGTGATGAGGAAATGAGAATAGGTGAAGGAGTTGTCTCATTTCTTGGGGTAGCTGATGAGACTCTAATTATACATCTTTTCGTATCCGAAAACGAACTTAAAATGAGTAAAATATCATCAAAAGTGTGTCATATATGCTTGTTTCTTTGTTTGTGTATGTGCAGGCATAAATATCAATAAATCACATAAAAATACCAAAAACAAGATAAAACAGACGCGAGGAAAAAAGTAGTACAATAAAACCAGAGTCGGGTGTCGTTTTTAGGGTTTTGAAACCCTAAATGGTGAATTTACCAAAATACCCTTAAATATTTGAAGAAATCACCGTTATACCGCTCAACTTTCTAAATGTTCACATTATACCCTGCTTTTATCCCTAAAATACCATTTTGGCCCTTGAAGAATGCAAATATTGCAAAAATTATCCCTGAAAATGGTAAATGCAACTTGAGGGACAAAACCAGCCATTTGCCAAAGTTAGATGAATGTTATCTTGGCGTAATGAATGTTAGCACATAACAAGGGGTTTTATGTAATTTCTGAAATTTGAGAGAGTGATCAAAATTTCCAACTAGCCATACTTAAACCTGTTGCAAGTCAAACAAGTCAATGGGGCCTTAGTGTCATTTTTGGAACTTCAATAACAAAGGAAAATCAGCTGCTACGTTTTTAGCAAGTCCATGGACCTATTGTGTCATTTTCTATAGTTTAAATGATATAAACTATAATTAATGTGGGAGGGACACATGTTTATCCTCACTAAATCAGATCAAACCACCCTTTAGAACCCTAACCTAATCCCATTTTTAATTAATCACAAATCATGGGGTAAAGTGAAATTACTTTGCAGGTTTTGATCATTGCCCCACATACAACACACCCACATGCTCAATTCAGACTCCAACTCAGCCAAGGGGACCAAGCCTACTCATCTTTATCATGGGTTACTCTTACCTTGTAGTAATGGATGACCAAACAATGGCCAAAATTTCTTTACTTGTTCAGCACAACAAATACATGATCTAGATCATCTTTCGACCACTGGCAATCACATGGGCTCAAGAATCATCCAGAAGATCAATTTGAATTTTGGCATCTTCAAAGTATATAACAAGATCCTTCAAGGGTCGTTTTAGAACTTCAATAAACTAGGGTTTATGTTTGTAACATCCTCACATTGTATATAAATAGGGTGTAGTGTAGCTGTAAAACTATTGTTCTAAATTTTCTCTTCCATTGTTTGTAATTAAAAATACAAGTTAATGAAATTGAGAGTTAAAATTCCACTGTCCTTTAAATGTTTTTTTAGAACGACAATTTTTACAAGTCACACCAACTATCTCACAATTTCTATCTCACATGTCTCCACCGAGATTTGAACCCACAACCTTGAGGTTAGAGGGTCACTCACATACCGCTAGACCAAGAGGCCTTTGGTGTCCTTTAATTTATTTACTTTTCAGCATTTACATGTCTGTCACTTTAAATTTATTGCACTTTTTAATTCTTGTTTTTATCAAAAATATTTCAAATTTTGACTTATTTTTTAGAACCATTGAGCTATTAGTTGGCTTATGGGCTTAATTGACACCTAAGCCAAATTTAAAATTCAGTTACTTTAGTTTAAAATTTCAATTTCAAGTTCTTGCACTTTCTATCTGTTTGAAATCAGTAGCATTGGTCCTTGTTTTATCTTTGTTCATTTACCGTTTTCCTTGCTTAAATTTATTTTTGTCTAATTTATTTGACATGTCTGATAGATCTTAGACACTAGCTTACACTTAGGAGTTGATATGAGTCACAAGTTTGCAAATATTTGCCTATTTGATTGTCAAACACATCAGCAAGCATAATTCTTTGGAGTTTAATTTTTAGAGCTAATTTTGGAATATTTTAGGTTTATGTATTAATCTTAATCTGTTTATAGTCATTTTAGGAGTTAGAAGCTTTTTGGGTGCTTAATCATTAAGAAAAAATTTTGCCAAAATACCATAAATAGGTTGTTTTAGGCATAACATAGTTCAAGTGTTTATTTTTCTTAGTTATCAGCCTAATTAATTGTTAATTGTGTTATGTCTGTATGATTTATTTGTTTTTGCTTTTTCTAACCTCCCAAATAAGCCGACTGCTTATTGGGATTGTTATTAAGTCCAAAAAAAATTAAACAAGCAAAAAGTTGGTAATGGGACTCGAATCCACACCATTCACACCACACACAACACTCCTACCGTCCTACCATTAGTTCTTTTTCATAAAGGACTCAAGGGGTTTAGTTTCTATACTTGTTTGTTTAAATTTGGCCAAATAAACTGCCAAACAAGCACAACACTCCTGCCATACTTGTTTTTCAGCTTTTAGTCTAGTTGTGAAAGTTGTTTAGAATTAAATTTTGAGTCAAGTAGGCTATTTAGTTTTCTGTTTTTGCAAAGTTTTTCTTATTGGGCCCAAAATGCCTGATAAGGTTTAGGCTGTTTTTACTTTTGGCAAGAACTTGAAACTGAACAAACGCACAGACTCGTCCAAGTATACACATATACCTTGGATCTACACAAGACTAATCTAAGTATACACATATAACTTGGATTTAAACAAGACTCAAATGAACAAATATGATGAACATGACTAGATCTAAAGAAAGAATGATCTTCATCAAGGCTTCATCTTTTATCACATCACAAGTGTGTGAGTGATCTTCTCTTTTGGACATATGAAGAAGGGTATCAAGGAGATAATCATAAGTAAAAATACTTAACAAATTAAGTGATCATTTACTAATGATTGGAATATAGAAAACAGATTTAGAAGCAGAAATTTATCCAAAAAGGTTCATTAGAAAATGGAGAAATGATCCACTATCTATAAGAGAAAGGTCCAATGGCTAGTCTGCCCGCGGTTCCTTAAATGGTCTTGCGGTTCATTATCAATAATGAGCCGTAGGCACGTATAAGGCACCGTAATAACTGAATTTTAATTAAAGTTCGTTTCTATCGACTCGATTCGAATTGACAAAAGGTTTATCGTGTGACTCAGTTGTTCTTGCTGGATAAAAGAAAAATGTCGTTATCTATTTTAAACTAAAAATAAAATTTTAAAAATGTAAACTAAAAATAAAGGAAAATAAACTAACTTAGAACTTGATGAAAAGTAAAATTGAAAATAAAATTAAACAAACAATTGAAAATAAAGCTTGGTAAAATTGGCAGGAAAAATAAAGATTTGAAAACAATTCGAAATAAAAAAAACTATTCATAATTCGGAAAACAGAAATAACATATAATTCGGAATAGGCAACTAGACTTAGTTCGGAATAATTACCAAATTGTAATTCAGAATGTGATATAAGACCTAATCCGGAATAAACACTACACCCTAATCCGGAATCCTTAAAATTGAACCTAGTTTGGAATCTGTTACAAACACACAGTTCGGAATCCACACTAACATGTAATTCGGATAAATTAAATTTAGAAGCTAATTCGGAATAGCTGATAGCACAACCTAAGTCGGAATATTCAACAAAACGTAATTCGGAATGTAGATGTTTTGTTAATTCAGAATAACATTGACACATGTAATTCGGAAAGTATTAATAGGACCTAATCCGGAATATCTGAATTACTACCTAATTCGGGAAAATGGTTTAAGCATGTAATTCGGAATAAGTAGTTACAAATCTAAGTCGGAATAAAACAAAGTTTTCAAGTCGGGTAAAGAGGGTTTAGGAAATCCGGATTATGAAAAATAAGCAAAAATCAAATAACCACTTAACCAAAAATTAATCCAAACTAAATTTTAAGAAAAAGCTAACAAGACACAAATTAAAAATTATAAAAACACCAAATAAGCAAAATATTTAAAATCAACTTTAAAAAAATATTAATCTACCAAATCTACTTAATTAAAAATAAGCTTAAAACAAAATAAACAATAAGCACAATAAGCTATAACCATCAATCACTAAAAACCATAAGAACAATGAAATAAGCACATCAATCAATCAAGCAACAAGATCAAACAAACTACATGATTAACCAAATCAACCACAAGATTAAGAACAAGAAAGGAAGAATGAGATATATTTAATAAGCTTGAATTAATGATGAAGATTAAGATTCAAATACATAAGATTAAATATGAAAGATTAAGAAAACTTGAAAGAAAACTAGAGAGAGAAAGTAATTAACACCTACTCCTAATTACCTTAATGAAAAACGAAAAATGAACTAACTACAAAATGAAGGCTTAATGGTCTATTTATAGTGGAAGGGATGTGGTGTTGTTGCTTCCTTCTTTCTCCTTGTCTTCTCGACTTTTTAAATAACTCGTCTTTCTCGACTTTGTCTCGGGATTTGTCGATAGATAAAATGAACTCGTCTTCTAATTTTCTTCTTTTATTAGACTTGGTTCTTCGACTTCGTTAAACTTCCGTCTTTAGACTTTTTCTTTGATAAATCTTCAGAATAGGCCTTTGACTTCCGTTCTTTTTGCACTTTTGATCTTTTGACTTCGTCTTTTGTCTTTTTCTTCGATAAAAGCCCGTGAAATCCCGTGTTTTCTTCTTTTTTCATATTTTTGTCCGAAAACACAATAAAAACACAAACCACGCATAATTCCGACTTTTACGACATTAAATACACGTTTTGGTCTCGTTTTTATTTGTTTTAAGTGGTGAAAGGATAAGTGTTTTCACACTTATTAAATCTCCTACACTTGACCATTGCAATGTCCCATGCAATGCATTATTCAAAGCATAATTTCACATTTTCCATCATAATTAACCCATCTCGGCCTTTATTATTATATACTACTACTACTACAATAAAAGGAACTCAACAACGATGATAAGATAAAAACTTATAAAAGACATAACAATTTCCTTTAATTTATTAACTTCGAAATTGTTTGATGGAAGAAACTTGTAAAGAAATCTAAGACTACATTAGGGCTTTGGTGTCATGAATATTTATCACCCTCAAGTTTCACGTTCCCCATACCAAGTATAAAAACAAGATCATTGTTTACCATAAGTTCTCAAGTTAAAACCACTTATATAAGATAATTGTGTAATACTCCTTCTCCAATATTCCTAAGTTGTATCTCTTTTTTTTTGGGTAAAGGGGTTTTAGACCCCGGTAAAATATATTACTCCAAAAAACGTTTAAGCACAAAAGATATAGGTGAAGCCCTATATCAAAGCCCGTTACATAGGCAACAACCAAGCTAGAACATAGCTAAAACCCAACCCCTTACATAAGAGACCAGACTCCTTTATGACAACTAAAAAACATCTGTCTACTTCCTACCACTAGAACGAATTTGAAAATCGCGAAAATCTTGAATTTGTCCAGGCAAATCCCGAATCTGGTCCGCATAATCATCATCATAATAATCAAATTCATCCTCAAGTGGGTGTCCACCTCCAAACGACGACATGTAAGCCTCATAATCCTCCGTAGAAGCGAAAACTTCTTCCTCATTCGAATCACTGATATTTACAAGATCTAAATGTTCAAAAGAGTGTTTAGGCTTACTTGAAGAAGCCGAAGCCTCGTTAGCAGCCTCTTTACCCTTTGGCGCAACCTGTGTAGTTGAAATATCTTTGCTTACAGTCGTCGGTGTTTCTTGATCTTTCTTCGCTACCTCTACCTTATCAGTCACATCGAAAACCGAATCCTCATCCCTAAGTTTATCAAACGAATTCTTTAATTCCAACATATTCAAATCATCATTTATGTACTATTTATCTCCAGTGTTGCCCGAATTCTGAGCCTTAGACGATGATGGTTTAGAAGGTTTAATAACCCAAGCAGACCTAGGTTTAGTAATTCGAAGACCTTCTGTATGACGTGATCCTTGTTGATTGTGCCTCCTCTTGACTTCCACAAACTCATTACCTTTACTCTTGGTAACAACCGATTTACGAGGGCATTCCGCATCACAATGATAAAAAATATTACAGTTGGCACACCGGGGTGGCTTCCATTCATATTCAACCTTAATAGTCTCAAATTCATGCCCCATCTCATCTTTAATCGGAACTGACACAACAAATGAATCAACAAGAGCACATTCTGCACTCACCTTAATAAGAGCCCGCGCATACGAACACCGACCCCATAAATTAACACACATATCAGAAGTATGAGCATCCAACATAATAGGTCGACCGACCTTAGTGGCAATCAAACTCAGCCCAATCTTAGAATATGCAACAATAGGAACATCATGCAGTTTGACCCACAACGGCACCTAGTAATATCCTCTTTAATCAGCTTTTTGTTGGATTCCAAATATTAAGCATAATAGGTGTAGACCTAATACGCCATGGACCATTAGCTAGCACCCGCTCCATACCGTCCCTCGTATAGAATTGAAAGAAAAAAAAGCCATGGTGAAACATGGTTCTTTGAAGACCAAAACGCGCCCATGCATTTTTAACATAACTCTCCACTATAGGAAATGCATGCCTTCTCCCAACAAAATAGCCATACAACGTGTTATCAAACTTTTCTGCCTTCTCATCAACCACAGCTTTAGGTAATGCAATATCAGCTCCCGATATCACTTCATCATTAACACATGAAGCATTATTCACTTTTAAGGCACCTTCAATCTTTGCAGCTATAGAGACAGAAGAGTTAGCAACACTTGACTCCCCCTCCTTTGCAAACGTAACATTAATAGTAGGCTGAACACCCTTATCAATCACGTTCCCAATATTTTTAAGAATAGACTTCAATGGTTTATCCTTGGGATTATGAAGCTCGGACAATGCATGACCAACTGACTGATCTTGAATAACAGCCCCACGTCGAGCAATAAGGGTTCTGCCCTAACTCTTAACAATCTTACCATCAATATTCCTAATCCTCTTCGCCAAATCCTGCACATCAGCCGACGGTATAGTGTTAACATCCTTAACCACACGCGGACTGTTGAGGAATCCCTTTTCCATCTCTCTTAGTAACCCACACCCAAATAACTACCAATGAAAGAACAGTAAACCCTAAACGACTTACTCAGCAACGACCACACAACCACAGCCCAAAAACCCTAGAACGATTAGAACATTAAGCACCAATACCACCCGAACGAACCCACAACAATCCCCAACGATTTGCACTGTTCGTCGTCTCACCAGACCGAAATCACAAATAAGACCACCACAAAGGCAGTAAACAAGATGAACTCTGATTTCAATAAGGTAACCAAAGACCAGCGACCAAAGATGAATAAATTAAATATATGCTGGATAATAAAAAGCAAAGCCTAGCGATTACAAAATAGGAGATGAACCGTCACACAGATCTAAGAAAAACCTAACCCTAATCCGCCATCCTTTATAATTAATCTAGTGATTCAAAGTATCACCCTCACGATTCAAACCCTAACTATTAGGAAGTCGTATGAAAAACGAAACCCTAGATAGCTGTGCTCGAAAACAAAGAATGAATACACTGACCTAAACGAATGATCAATAAGGAAGAGAGGAACGAATTAGATACTGATCAGAAAAGGGTGGCCGGAATCGCCAGGGAGAGAGAGAGAAAACATTAAGTTGTATCTCTAAATTTTAAAGATTGTCATTCACTCGTAGGATCATTTGACTTATTAAATAATCATTAGTCCAAAATGAAAGGAAAACGGTGTAAACCCGACACTCAGAACCTAACCTCATCCTCAAAAACGTTGTCACTAAAGTAAGCCCACATCAAGGATAATTTAACACGATATAGGGAATAAGTTCCCGGATCCGAAATTTGGCCAATAGTACTATTTATTATTATTTCCTCTGAATTCATGTAGACTTTATGTGGAGTTTAGAAAATTCACATCATATACCCTTTAGGCTCTTTAAGATGTAAAAGTGCTCCTCATCTATGATCCACACCCTAAGGCTCATTGAACCACAAACAAGGGAACTGATTGATTATCAATTTTTATTCAACACTTACCATGCCATACACCCTAAGGCTCTAATGACAAGGTTCGTGCTACATGCCCCACACCCTAAGGCTCCTTGAGGTCATGTTTTAATCTTATTCTTTCTTTATTTATGATATATATAGTAGGCCAAATTCCGCGGTCACATGATCTGAATACCTCCTACTTAGTGGTTATGAGCCACCTTAGTCGGAAGTCCACAACGCTGGTATCCTCAATGTGTTCATGCTTTAATTACAAGGAAATAAAAGAGTTGGTTAAGAGCTAAAATATCGAATCTAACCGCAAAAATCCTCATTTATTAAGCAATTAAATATCTAACCTTTAAACTTATTATCAACTCTATCATCTCTCGTTCTCCACAATTTAAAATCTCAAGTAATGAGACTCGTGGATGCTTAGCCTAATAAACGAATTAAGGTCCATATGGTTAAGGATACTAGCTAGAGTAAACTTATATAAGTAAACTCGGGTTGAGTCAAAATATTCACGACGGGCCTAATATATCAAAGACGTCTAAACTTGTTAAAACCATTTTATTTATTTATTTTTTCTCTTTACTATTGACTTTATTCTTGAAATGAAATATATACATACGATGGTGATGACAAAGGAAAGAAGATAAACGAAAAATACTACTATGCCAAAATAGATCAAAATTTTTGAAAAACGTCGAAAAATATTAATTTTCCGGTTTAAATGAGGACATATTCATGGAAAAGCCCACTTAACTTCGATAGAAGTCTCCCCTACACTTGATATAAACATTATCCTCAATGTTTAAGCATGTGGAAGTAAACTCCCCTACACTTAGGACATTGTGCACGTAGTTTAAATCTTGCTAAGGAAGAGACAACTAAAGTGATTCCCATTTCAACATTTATCGATAAAATATTGAATCACAAGAGTGTAGGATAGAACCGGGAAGATGGGTACACGGGATCACGGGTCGTCAAATATCATTAAAAGTGGATCTTTGAAAGCTTTAATCCCTGCACATCATAAAAAACAAGACAACAAACACCTACGTGGATCCCCCTACACTTATTATGAAAACCGGATAAAAAGGATAGATCATCGGGTTGCCTCCCGAGAAGCGCTTGTTTTTGTTAACCGAGTCACGAGCCTGACTCGACCCAGAACTAATTCAAGGGAAACGTGGAAAGGGATGGAATCATCTCATGAGAGATGTCCTCTCCAAAGTACAACTTAACACGTTGGCCATTCACCTTAAATTTGGGCCCATTTGGTTAAGATACCTCAACGGTGCCATAAGGGAATATTTGGGACACGGTGAATGGACCGGACCAGTGGCTCTTAAGTTTTCCTGAAAAGATTTTCAACTTAGAGTTTAAGAGTAAAACTTGATCACCTATGTGAAACTCTCGGTTCTTAATCCTAGAATCATGAATGAGCTTAGTCTTCTCCTTATAGATCAACGAATTCTCATAAGCCTCATTCCTAAGTTCATTAAGTTCATTGAGTTGGATTTTCCTAAAATCACCGGCTTTGTTTATGTCAAAATTAGCCAATTTCAAGGCCCAATAAGCCTTAACAAGTGAAAAGGCTTGGCACACCACACGGGGGTTCGTGTGTTCGAGCCGGGCCAAATACTTTTTTGGTACTTGTTTTTTTTTTGTTTTTTTCTTGTTTGTTTTGGGTACAAAAAGCACCCAAATAAGCTTTTGCATATTAGGAGTCAAATATAAGCTCACAAAAAGTAAATAAGCCAAGAAAATAAGAACAATTAAGAACATATAGCTGATAACAAAAAGCAATCCAGACCCCCTTGTTGTCCGATATCTGACAAATGGTAAAGCACAACTGTCAGATATCAGACATAACATAGAAATCAGAAGTCATAGACTGTTTACAACAGCTGATCACTTTGGCCTTTTTATGACTTTTGAGCAATTCTAACTTGGTGACTAGCTGAACAAATCCTTAATAGGCACCCTACAGCTACTTAAAAACACCAAAACTAACACCTAACAACAACTCAAAGTGTAACACTCACAAATCATGTAGAAATCATCAACATGCAAATTTGGCATAAACATCATGGAGGCATGCAGTTTTAGTTCTACTTTTGAGATTCACAAACTTTAACAAATAGCTGTAAAAACCTTAATTCCATGTTACACAAACCTAGCTATACAAGATATCTAGCAATACAGACACAACTATGACAGATTTTGGAGAAAACTTTGAAAATAAGTTTTACCATAACAAATTCCAAACAAATGACACAACAAAACTAGTTTCCACTAACCTAAAGTGTTTGAGCATAAAAAGATCAGTTGAGGTCACTCCCTACCCAAAAACCTTGCTTTCCCTAACACCCCTTAAGTATTGAAAAACAAAAAAAATTCAAAGAAATTTTGAGAATTAACCCTACACAGATGGTTCTTTCTACACAGACATATCATCAAACACAATCAAACAAGGTTCAAGAGAAAAACTACCACAGATGCATAGTCAATCAACAAACATATCAGCAAGCACATAATAAAAGTTGAAAAAGTGAAAAAACTGAATTTTACAAGAGAAACTTTCCTTCTTCTTTTGGCAGCATCAACCTTAAGTAAAATGGGCTCACTCAACAAGAAAAAGAAGCTATAAGAGCTTATGGCTGCTGTTATGAGCTTGTGCTAAGACAGAACATAAATGTCTTCGATATCTTCAACAAGAAAAAGTAACAAGCACCCCCTTTTTGTACCTGTTGAAACACAAGCATAACAAAAGAACAAATACAATTTCACATAAGCATTCAATAAAGTTGTTTACAAGATAGCTTATTGGATGAGCTTATGTGAATAGTGAAAACAATGAATCAAAGAACAAGGACTTTCTTCAAATTTTTCTTCACAAACCTTTAGAAAAACCTCTTAATACCACTTAACAAAAAAACTTGAAACACTTTTTTAAGTGAAAACAGATTAAGTGACAGATTAATAAATCAAAACAGAGATTTAGGCAACAATTTCCAAAACACCAACTTTTCATAAGAATGAAAAAGGAATTACACTTTGTAAAAGTTAAATCAAATATATGATAAAGTTAGAACTCGGAATTCTTCAAAAACAATACCAACTTTTATTCAAAATAAAAAGGGATTACAATATTTTTGCAAATTTTTGAAAAAATGTTAAACTAGACCTACGATGCCTCATATAGTGGCTTACAGAAGCTACTAGAATCTATACAATAAGCTAAACCCCAAAAGCTGAAAATCCAATTATGCGCTTTTGAAGTTTGAATCCCAAAATGGGTCAAAGTGGTATCTTGTGAATAGCCAGAATGAGCATGTGATATGCCAGCTATTGGACTTAATCTTCGCCATCAAAAAATCATTGGAGAGCAAGTAATCACTAAAAGCCGTCGATCCTTTGTCCATGTTTTGTTGGGGAGTGAATAATGGGGTAGGGGACAGCTGTGTAGAGCACATGGGGGTGTGGGTTTTGGTTTAAGAGTGAAAATAGGTTTAAGGAATGATCAATTAATGATCTGGATAAGATGGTTAATTTCCCTTTTGTTATAAAATTAATTTGGGATTAGGGTTTGATGATGAATAGTTGCTCAATTGATCTGTTTTGGGTTTTTGTTAGGTGTTAGGCTCCAAGAAAATATAGTAATTAATTAGGTTAAATAAAACTAATTAATTATATAATCCGGTGAGTGGGTTGTGTGTTGGCAAGGTTGGTGGGTCGGATTTATGGGTTTGGGTTGGGCTTGGTATGGGTTTTTAATGAGTTTTGGTAGGCTGGTTTATGGAAACATGTTTGAAAAGACCACTTTTACCCCCTAAACTTTTTGGAAACCTTTAAATCAAGTCTTGGCATAAAATTAGGGCAATTTCCATTCAAAACAACTTTAGTGTAATTACATAACTAGTCCTTGTGTTGTACAATCTTTAAATAAGGACTATTCATGTAATTTGAAATAACATCAAGGGATATTCTTGCCAAATCATCAATCTTTGAGGACTATTCTTGTATAAAGTGATTCTTCAAGGACTATTTTTGACAATTCTTTAAAGATGAAGGACCAAACTTGTATAATCTTCAAACTTGGCGGACTTTTCATGGAAAATCAACACTCAGGTCTGGTTCTTTGTGTGGCTTCATTTTCCGTGTTCTTTTTTGCTTGTTTCTTTGTGATCTTTTTGTATTTTTCACGATATTCGTACCTAAAATACACAACAAACGAATACAAGCATATTTCACTGTATTTTTTTGACATTTTTAAGCATTTTAAGCCCGTTTTGGACGATGAGACTATGTATAATTGCAGTCTCATGATGGGCACACTTGGATATGTTGTAAGGGTAGTACATCCATTTGATGGGTATCCTTGGATTAGGTGTTAGGAGTGTATATCCAAGTTATGTATATTCTAAGATGTGCCTTGTGTCCTAGATCTAAGTGGTGGGTATACTTAGATCTAGATTAGATGGTTTATGCGTTTAGGCCATCAAACACAAGGTTTGTTATGTTGGGCCATAAAACATAACTAGTAGATTCGTGGGTGTAGATTGGTCCTGCCTAAGCTTAGGACTCGACATCTAGCCTTGTGGCGGTAAATGGGAAGTAGGCGACGTGTGTAGATTGGTCCTACTTCGTAACACACTTTGACAAGTGGACCGTTACATGATAATTATGGCGTGTCATCAAAGCATGCAAGGTAAATGTCTTAAATATATAAATGACCATAAAGGAAACCAAAAACAACCATCGGTCCCAAACATAAACTCAAAAGATGCATAAAGTAAATGAAGTGAAAAGGAAAGATGTATAAGGCAGCTCATATCCTATGCACGTCCTCTCCATGCTCGAGTTTATCCTTGGGTACCTGCCGTTTAGGTCATGGAAAGAAAATATACGGCTGAGCAATACGCTCAGTGAACGGATATAATGACAATGAAATGAATAGCATAAACATAAAAAATAATGAACTTAAAGTATGAAATGATAGTCTAGCGGAATAATATAAGTCCTAGGAAAACCTAGTGTTGTTTTATAAAGTGGTTTATATTCTGAAAAGACTTATGTTTATTTTATACTGAAAACTGTATTTTAAATATGCCCAAGAGCCCATATAGGTCATGAGGTATCATCATGCATGTATACATAGAGGGGTGAACTCATCATGCAATTAGAGGGGTTGCCTCTAATGTGTTAGGCTCGGGTTTAGGGGCTCGGGTACACGACGACACACAAGGGGTGTGTTTGGTTTATGATTTTGGAAAATTAGACAAGATTAATTTAATTAACAAATAAATATAAAACATGTACATGTAGTTTGATTAATTAAATTAGGACCTAGGTTATGAATTAAATTGTATTATTTTCATGATAATATAACATGGCCATTTAAATAAACTATATGTTATAATAATTATTAATAATTATTCATGCTATATGTACATGTCCATTAGTTAATTTAATTAAGACTTAGCTTAATAAGTTACTTACATTATAACCAACGTTTAATTAAGTTAATAACATGATTTAATTTAATTATGCAATAAATCATTTAAGGTACGGTTTATTTATTATAATCATGTAATATTATTAATTAATAAAAATAACTTATAATATCATGTATTCCCTATTGTTATTAATTAATAATTATATGTTAAGACTAAAGTATTAATATTATTAAACTTTACTATATTATTATTATATAATAATCATGACTTACTTATTTATAAGCTTATTACTATTTATGGAAATATGCTAAATATGGAAACATATAAATATAGGAACTTTCTATTTTTTGGAAACTTACTAACTTTGGAAACTTTCTATTTTTAGAAACTTACTATTTAAGGAAACTTGCTATTTTTGGGAAGTTACTATATATGGAAACCTGCTACTTTTGGAAAGTTACTATATATAGAAACCTGCTATTTTTAGAAAGTTACTCATTATGTTACTACAAGTACTGTTACACGTAAAACATGAAATACACTAATCAAGGACACTTAAAACACTAAGAATCACATGATAAAACATGAAACAATAAAAAAGACAAGAACAAGTAAAACAAGTTAAGAACACGCCATGTAAACTAATAATAAGTAAATATAAGTTGGTAAAAGGGTAACAATGACCCCGGTAAATAGAACCAAAAAAACGTTGAAGTACAAGGAATGTGGCTGAAATGCCACATTAACCGCAAGCTACAGGCAGCTTGTTAAACAAAATGTTTATGACAGGCCATAAACATTAACTAGTCTAGAATACTGGAAATAAATAAACTAGACAAGAACCAAGATGATAACATAAAGTTACGAGAAACATAATAAAATATCAACATGGGATCAGCCAGTAGGAGTGCTTGCCCCAAAATTAGTGTTGAGAAGATTCACCGATTCATCAAAGACAACCTCGCCTCCCTCCTCATTATCTTCCTCGCTTAGTTGAACCCCTTCATCAATACCAGGCATGGACAAAGATGAAAATTTATTAGATGTAGAAACACTGCTCATTTGAGCTGTACCCTTGTTCGGACCATTAGGATTACTAGTCTGCTGCAACTGACCAGATGTAGTATTCAATTTTCTACTATTATCACCACTCGTACTTGTAGTATCCAAGCGAGTTTTTGGACGAAAAACAACCGTCTTTCCTATTTGGGAACCCTTACTCAATGGAACACCTCTCGGAACTTGATTCCCTAAATTACCTTTGTACTTCTTCCTCTTACTTCGCACTTGTTGGAATCCATCATTATCAACATGAGTTGTCACATTTTCAACCATTGTAGGTTTAACATTTTTCGGACAAGAACCAAAGGAATGACCAAAAATATTACAAGTATGACATCTAGGCGGTTTCCATTCGTATTCAACACGAATTAGTTCCTTAGTACAACCAGAGCCCTCAAGATCAGGGACACCAATAGTAACGTTATCTATAAACTCCGAATCAGCGTTCATCTCAATAAGACAACGAGCAAAACTACACCGACCCCAAGACTCTTTGCACATCTTATCAGTATAATTATCCATCATAATAAGCTTACCAAGAAACGAAGCAATTAAACTAATACCTTCCTCTTCAAATACCTGTAGCGGGACATCATGAAACTTGACCCATACCGGAATACGAGTTAATTCCTCCTTTAGAAGATTCGTTTTCATAGTCCATTTCATAAGAAAAATTGGTGAATTACGAACCATCCATGGACCACCTTCCAGAACCGCATTAAGACCCTCACTAGACCCAAATTGAAAAAAGAAAAAACCTTTCTCATTCATCATGATACGCTTAAGACCATGTTTTGCCCAGTTATTCTTAGCAAAATACTCAACCACAGGAAATGCAATCCTCTTACCAAGAAAGTAACCATATAAAGTGTTTTGGTAGCGAGTATTTACTTTTTCAACAACCTTCTTAGGAATAGAAATATTAACCCCTTCACAGACATTATCAGAATTAAACAAAGAAGAGACTGCATTAATACCTCCATTAGTAGACGTAACCATATCAGCTTCAAATTTGCAAAGCAATTCCAGAATTTCTTTAGCACGGTCATGTGAGATCAATCCCCACAAAGGATGTTTCTTCATTCTTAATTCATGCATAAATTCACCCGCATCACCAACCGTGCAAATCGTTACACCAAATAATTTCAAAACCTCATGTAGATTACACGGTTGCAAACCATTAATTGTTGCAGCCTTAGCTGCAAGGTCCAAAGATACATCACAAGAAGAGGAAACATTTGGAATAGAGTCACCTGTTTCCTTAACCATTTGTGCTGAGTGCACACTCGAACCACCTGAACTGAGTGAAGATGTTTTGCTAGTAAGATTCAAATGGCGTTCACACAAAACTTCATAATAAAGCGTAGTGGTCTCCTTAGGTAAGGTAGACCAATTAGGAAATTTGTTTGCCTTAACACCATTTGCAAACACTTCAATGTCACGCACAGTATTCAAAGGAGTAGAAAACAAATTAGATATCTCCTCTAACGTTACTAAAACCTTAAGATTAGACACCATATCCGTATCATTCCAACCTGTGAACAATGGCTTATCACTTTCATTGCTCGAATCCATGTTCAATCAAACACAGCCCTAACCACGGAAAATAAACCCTAAACAAACAGTAACTATTGTTTTTTTTTTTTTTTTAATCGTAAAACCGAAACCCAGATTAAAAGATACCTAGCAATGCCACTTATGTAGCTATCGTGAAGTCGGACTGATCTTCCACTTTCGTTTTCATCCTCATTACTGGACATAAGGTACGGATATTCCGTCCTTCAGTATGGACACTTTCTTCCTATATTAGGATTCCACGTTTGCAGCCATCTGTTTTCCCCAGTAGTTTACGTGTCTTAAACACTTTCAGTAAATACTATGTTTTATTTTAGATTTTGCCTGAGCTATATACATGCATGCCTGTCCCCCACCTAGTTATGGAGGTACCATAATCATAACACTATAGGCACCGGTGTTATGACTCTTCTGCGGCGAGAGTGATTGCTCGCAGTGTCCCTTTTCAGTTATTTGGTCTATTTTATTATTATCATGTGGGGCGAATGGGTGCATCCTAGGACAAGTTTAGCAAGATTACATGGTAACTGCGGTGTGTGCCTTGCATCCGTTACACAGAGTTGATCCCTCAAACCCAGACTATTATAATTAGAGGTAACCCCTCTTATTACATGATGAGGTCACCCCTCTATGTATTCATGCACGGTGATACCTCATGACCTATATGGACTCTTGGGCATATTTAAAATACAGTTTTGAATATAAAATAAACATAAGTCTTTCCAGAATATAAACCAATTTATAAAACAACACTAGGTTTCCCTAGGACTTACATTATTCTGCTGCACTATCCTTTCATACTTTCAGTTCATTCTTTACTTATGTTTATGCTATTCATTTCATTGTCATTATATCCGTTCACTAAGCGTATTGCTCAGCCGTATATTTTATTTCCATAACCCAAACGGCAGGTACCCAAGGACAAACTCGAGCATGTAGAGGACTAGTTAATGTTTATGGCCTGTCGTAAACATTTTGTTTAACAAGCTGCCTGTAGCTTGCGGTTAATGTGGTATTTCAGCCACATTCCTTGTACTTCAACGCTTTTTTTGGTTCTATTTACCGGGGTCATTGCTACCCTTTTACCAAAAAAAAGAGTTTATGTTTGGGGACCGATGTTTGATTCCGGCTTTCCTTATGGTCATTTATGTTTTAGGACATTTACATTGCATGGTTTGATGACACGCCATAATTATTATGTAACGTTCCACTTAGGGGTGTTACAATTATGGTATCAGAGCTCAAGATTTCGACCAATAGGCTCTAAAAACTTGACCTATGACTAGTAGGTAGTCATCAGCGTCTTCCTAAACTGACAGTTGATTTCATTTATTCATTTCATGTATTATTGCTTTCTATTAAGTTTTTGACCAAGTAATGGTTGGGACAGGACTGACCATATTTAGTCGCATGTGCTTTTCATTCGAATTTTGTTTTGTGAACTGACCCAGAGGCGTTCACCCTTGCTCATGTCAATTTTGTTTGTGAACCGACCCATAGGCGTTCACCCTTCCTCATCTCAATTTTGTTTTGTGAACCAACCCATAGGCGTTCACCCTTGCTCATGTCAATTTCAGTTGGTCATGCCTTCATGAACTATTTCATGCATCTCTTATGTTTATCCTATGTTTCAAACAGATTAATCATTTTACGTTGTTCCTCTTTTAAACTGTCAGATGGCGGTATAATAGCCCAAATTTCACTGAGGTTTTGACTAGTATGGATTGGACCCCAACCATCCATATTTAGTCTCATGATTGTTAAATTATATCTATGATATCTTTCCCTTGAATTTTGACAAGTATGGATTAAACAATAATCATCCACACTTAGTCACATGTTTTTCTTCGAATTTTGTGGACTGAACCATAGCAGTCCACACCATCCAATGTTAAATCTCTGTGATTACGTATTTATGTTCTTTATGACGACGATGTTTTCATTCTCTCATGTTGATTTCGTCTTCATGCTGATTATGTTTTATGTCTCCCTACGTTGAATATGTTTTCATCATGTTGATTAGGCTTTCATGCTAGACATTGATGGATTTCATTTAATCCTACCTTTTTTTGGTAAAGGGTTTCCCCGGTAAATATTTTATCCTACTTTCATGATAGTCATGGTTGGTTTTCATTAATCATGCTTTCGTATTGATCATCATTGAATTTCGTTTAATCAAACTTTTGTGTTTCTCTATGCAACCAGAATTATGTCTACGCCGGAATGGCTAGGATATCTTGTTGCTCACTTCTGTTCGGTTTTGCTAACCGTAATCAATTATATCATTTAAAATCATGTCAGATAGTCGACATCCATATCGATCATCTCATGTGCATTCCATGTGTACTCCATGTACTATCCTCCACGTGTACTTCATGTATCGTATCCCATGTGTATTACACGTACCGTAATTCATGTGTATTTCACTTACAATACTCCATGAGTATTCGCTAGTTGATTCGCAATCATCTCAGGCATATTCCACTTGCCGATATTCTACGAGATGTTGATGGTGCTTATAAATTAAAGATTTTACAAATGTTGATGCTGCTCATAAGTTGGAGATTTTACAAAATGCTGATAATGCTGATAATTGGAGACCCTACAAGATGAAGAAAAAGGCGTTTGATCGAAACGATCGGACGAGGAAGATGTTTCACCACAATCCATGTCCTTACCTTTTTAGTTAAATGTCACACGTCATTCAGTTGTCTGTTCAGGCATATGAGTGGAAACCGGTACCAGCCGGCCACTCAGCTGAATAGTTACTTGAATCACCGTCATGATAATGACCGTCATAGAACTGAAAGACAGGGAAGTAGTGACAACTATCGTGACAATATATATTGTGCAAACGACAAAAAATTCGGTAACGGACGTGATAAGAAATACAATGGGTCAGCAGTTCAACCGATCCGCCAATCCTGGCATAACACATAAGAATTTCAACTTTATTCACTTTCACATCTGGAGACACATGTTAAGACATCCGTCGAAACACATGTCTCATGTGTACTTTTTGAAGACACATGGCATACGCATATTTTCTCAAAATGTGAGTCAAGACACACAACTCACGCATAATTTCTGATCTTAGTAGTTCAGGGACCCTCCAAGGGTTATAACCATCTTTTTGTGTTATGTACGAATCAGTCCATTAAAATTTCAGTGCCACCTCTGGCGTATTGTCCATATTTGGACACGCAGTGTTCGTTCTGTGTGAGATGGGCGAAACACATTCATTGAGATCTGCTACTTTTACTCCGTGTATTGACATAACACTTTCATTTCTCGATCTCGTATTTCATATATTCCACGTCCATAAAAGACGTCGTTGTATCACCCATGTATATAAGGGCTTCCATTCCAGTTTGGCGACAAGATCCTTTCTACTAACGCACTTTCCTTGGACAGATGCGAGTACGATATGATTATGATTATGGATTGGTTAGCAGCACGTCGCGCTATGATTTATCGCTATTCATATCAGATTATATTCAGCGATGTTCAGGCTCCTGAATACATTCATCATGGTTTTCTACCAGGAAAATCTGTACAAATTATGCTGCTTTACCAACACGTGCGTTATCATCTCATGGCTACAAAAATTATCTAGTTACCAGTTATGAAGCAACTTTTCTGAAGTTATTAAACCCATAACCAACTGATTGTGTCAGAATTCCCGGAATACCTTTCCAAAAGAACTAACAGGTATACCACCCATTCGTGAAATGAAGTTGTCATTGAGCTCAAGGAGTTGGAGTAACAACCACAAGGGTTGCTGGAACGAAGTTTATTTGCCGAGTGTATCACCCTGTGTTGCGCCAGTTCTGTTTATCAAAGAAGAAGGACGGTAGCATGGAGTTATGCACCAATTACCATAAATTAAACATGATCAGCTTTCATAATTGTTATTCCCTCCTAAGTATTAATGATCTATCCGATCAAATACCAGACTCCAAAAGTTTTCCAAGATAGATTTACGATTCAGGCTATCATCAGTGGCGAGTGAAAGAGCAGGACATTTATGTTTTTCACACGCAGGACATTTACGTGCCAACAGTAAATATGGACTTTAGAAATCGAGCTTTTATGATTTCTAGACAAGTTTGTCATTTTGTTCATTACTAACATTCTAAGCTTCCCTAAGTCTAGAGAAGAGCACGAGGACCATCTTCGCTTTATGTTACAAATTCTACGACAGAAGAAATTTCACACTGAAATTCTTCTAGTACGAATTTTGGGTTTATTACAAAGACACCCTGAATCGCATTGTTCCTCACAGATAATCTTATCATGATTAAGCTTATGCGTAAAGGAGAGAATCTTGCACAAATTTATGTGTTACAGAGGATCCTACGCTAGGAGAGGTCTAATTTACCAAGATTTATTGTCTTCAAAAAATTTCTATGTATCCAGTTCCTACGAATGTATCATGATCTCAAACCACATTTTGGTGGAGCGACATGAAACAAAATGCAGCTACGTTCATATCTAAATGCCTGACTTACCAGCAGGTTAAGATAGAACGCCAACTTGCTAGTAGTTATTTCAACCATCAGAAATTCCTGAACATAAGTGGACAAGATCTCCAAGGATTTTGTTACTGGACTACAACAGGCTCAGAAGAAGCATAGTGCTATCTGGGCCGTCGTCCGACCATTTAAACTAGCCTACACATTTTCTTTCATCCGGAAGAATTACGTAGTTAGCAAGTCTGCAGGGAGTTCAGCAAGAAATCTTGATTTCACGGTATTCCGTCAACAATCATATCAACTAGAAATTACGTTCACATTCATGTTTACGTTCAATTTTACGTTTATGTTGACGCTCACATTTACGTTTCACGTTCGTGTTCACGACTTTGTACGCCTTCACGTCCTTGTCCCATTTCACGTTTTGCTTTTCGCGCTCACGTTCATGACATTGTTCCGTAATAACTTAATTTTTTTTTTAATAAGAAAAAGTTCTTGTGATATCTTATCGAATTGATCTCTGGTTCAAAGCTAGACTTTGTCGTTTTTGGTTAATAAAAGAAAGATGGATTCTATAGCTACTTTAAATAAAACGAGAAAAATATTAAAAATATGACAATAAACAAACTAAAACTTAATAAAAAGTAATAAAGAAAATGGTAAAAATAAAAATAAACAAAGTAAATAAATGTGGGAATAAAAAAATTAATGTCAAAATAAAATAAAATAAAAGTTGTAATTAATAAATGGCGGAATAAAATAAAAATTTAAAAGTTGGATTAAATTAAAAAATAGAAAATAAAAAAAATTAAAAGTCGGAATAACTAAAAAGTTTAAAAGTCGGAATAATAAAAAAATAAAAATAAAAGTCGGATTAGTTAAAACATTAAAGTCGGAATCTAGAAACATTGCCAAAATTCAGAATCTATTACAATCCAAAAATGTCGCAATCCAAAAATGTCACAATCTGTTAATATTCGGAATATGTTATAAAAGGTGGGAAAGTAATATAACTAACAGTCAGAATTCCTTAGTAAGATTCGTAATTCAATATGTTAACATGTAGGATTCCATAATTTGAAGCAATGTTGGAATCCATTGCTTTAAATGCGGAATGAATATAAGAAATGTCGGAATCCGTTGCTTTAGTGGCGGGAATTTTTTTTGATAAGAAGTCGGATTTAATGCTGACAAATTCGGAATATTAACTAAAGTTTCTAAAATGTCGGAATATGAAGAAACTGTTTAAATGTCGGAATACTAGAAAAAAGTACTAAAGTCAGAATCTACGTTTGTAAAGAAAAGTCGGAATAAAACTCAAAGTTAGAATGAGGGTTTTGGCATAAAAGTCGGATTAATAAATTTGACTAAAAGTCGGAATAAGGAAAAATTATTAAAAGCCAGAATAAGGGTTTATGATTTTTTTTTTGGGTAAAAGGGCCTCATCCCTGGTAAAATATATTCCCAAAAAGCGATGAAGTACAATGGAATGTAGCGGAAATGCTACATTAACCTCAAGCTAACCAGCTTGAACAACCACTAAATCATATGACATGCCATATGAACTCTAACAAACAATTACAAAACAAATTACACCAATAGGAAAAAACCACCTAAAAGTGCATAAACAATGAAAAAATGAGATCATCATGATGCATGAGAAGTGCGAATATCCGGCTGACGATTTCCATGGCGATCATCAATCACTATATCTTCGTCAGTCTCACTATCAGCATTCACCACATCATCTGTTGGGCCACCACCATCCTCCCAATCAGTGCCATCATCCATCATACCACTCAAAGCACCAAAGGAATTCTTGTTGCTTGTCCCCGTTAGACTAGAATCAGGAGCCAAAACCTTATTATTAAGGAAACCCCTCTTAAGAATAGATCCATCCTTCTTTGGAGCAGCCGGAACTGAAGTACCTAACGAATCCTTTGGTTTAGTCATCTTAGAACTACCCCCTTTCTCAACAACACGATAAGAAAGATTAAGAGCTGGTTTAGTTAATTTAATCCCAGCAACCTGATGTTGCTTGTTCTTACCCTTCTTCTTCTTATTATTATTCACTACCACAAAACCATCATTATCATTAGCCATACGAGCGTCATCTACGACAACAACCTGTGTAGCAACCTCACTATTGACAACCAAAGGCAACTTAGGACATTTAGAATCAATATGATCAAAAATGAGACAAGTAGAGCATCTAGGAGGAGTCCACTCATACTCAATATCAATAGTCACCAAATTATGCCCTTTATCTTTCTCAATCGGGATAGCAACAACCATGGATTTTTTAAGAGCATCCGCAGCAGAAACCTCAATAAGTGCCCGAGCAAATGTACTTCGACCCCATGGATTGATACACATACTACTAGTATAAGAATCTAACATGATAGGTCGACCAATCTGAGATGTAATCAAGCTTAGACCAACTTCAGAATACGCAACTATAGGAACACGGTGCATTTTGACCCAAACCGGAGCCTTCCTAATCTCTGCCTTATGCAAATCAGTAACAGACGACCATACATTAAGAATTAATGGAACTTGACGAATCAGCCACGGGCCATTCTCCAAAACACTTTCCATACCATTTTTAGTCTCAAATTGGAATAGAAAAAACTCGTCCTGAAGTTTCACTCTTTTCAATCCATACTTGGACCAAACGTTTTTCACATAATTGTCGACTAACGGAAACGCTAAACGTTTTCCGATAAAATACCCAAATAATGTATTACTAAAGCATGAGCTTACCTCCTCAACAGCATCAAATGGAAGAGCCACAGCAGCCCCTATTACGTTCTCGTCATTATGCAACTCTTGGATATGAATCGTCTTATTGAATGCAGGTTGCACTAATGACGCAAACGTTTTTCCATTCTTATTAGATGAGCTCTCCTCATCTCTAGACTGAACCGAAGGGTGCTCGTAGGTACCTTGGCTAGCAGTAGCACTGGTGCGTACTCCAACATGCCCTAACTCTTGAGTCGGCTTGCCCCGAATAGCATTCCAACGATCATGAGAAAGAGAACTTCCCTGATTGTCGTCATTACCAGCAACAGACTGCAGCTCAGCCGCATTACTAGTCCTAGCCGAATTCATAATTCCAGCAGCACCATAAGCCGAAACCCTAGCAGCCGTAGACCCTGCCATGGTCTCCCTCAAACGCTGCATTCGTTCAGATAACGCATTAACATCAATCTGCGTATGCCCTTCATTACCATCAATTCCCCTATTATCCATGAAATAACAAACCCTAAGACAGTAAAAACCCTAAAAAAACGTCACTCCCTTTCACCCTAGAACACCTCCATAACACGAACAACCAACAAAAACAGATCGTAATCGAGAACGATGATAGGAAAGAACAAACACTCAGCAGCCGTACAAACCCTAGAAACCCTAATTCGTTTTGACCAGATTTGCCCCCCCAATCACAAAAACATAAACGTAAAAGAAACACAATTCAGAGAATTAGTTACTCAACAATCACGTTATGTGAAAAAAAAGGTAAAATCAAGAATCAAAGGACAAAAAAATGATCTTAGGCAGCGGCGGCTAGAGAGAATTTTCCACCATTTTTAGGGTTTATGATTTAAAATGGAAAATAAGCAAAAACTAATTAAGCAAATAAGCAAAAATTAAGCTTAACTAATCTATTAAATAAGCCAAACAAAACACAAATAAAAAATCTAGAAAGCACCAAATAAGCAAAATAACTAAAATCTATTTTAAAAACATTAAGCTACTAAATCCACTCAAATAAAAAATAAGCCAAACATAAAATAAGCAATAAGCACAATAAGATATAAAAATCAACCACATAAAAAGTAATAAAAACAAGAAATAAGAAACTCAATCAAATAAGCAATAAGATCAAATAAGCTAAAAGATTAATCAACTCAACCACAAATTAAACAAGAAAGGAAGAATGAGATTAATAAGAAACTTGAAATTAAAGATGAAGATTAAAGGTTTAACAATGAAGATTAAAGAAAGATTGAGAGTTTTAAAGATGAAAAGCTTAAAGAAAATGAGAGAATACTTAAAATTACACCTACTTCTAATTAAAAAAAATAACTACTAATGAAAAACTAATTCCTACAAATGAAGGAAAATAGTCTTTATATAGTGGAGGAGTGATTGGTGATTGTGCTTCTTTCTTTCTTTTGTCTTCTCGTATTTTTAATAAATTCGTCATTCTTGACTTTGTCTTGGGATTCGTCGATAAATAAAACTAATCCGTCTTCTAATTTATTTTTTATTAGATTTGGTTCTTCGACTTGTTAAACTTCCGTCTTTGGTCTTTTTCTTCAATAATTCTTCAGAATAGGCCTTTGACTTCTGTTCTTTTTTCACTTTTGATCTTTTGACTTGTCTTTCGTCTTTATCTTCGATAAAAGCCCGTGAATTCCCGTGTTTTCTTCCTTTTTCATCTTTTGGTCCTAAAACACAACAAAAACTCAAACCACGAGTAATTCTGACTTTTACTACATTAAACACACGTTTTGGTCTCGTTTTTATTTGTTTTAAGTGGTAGAAGGATAAGTGTTTTCACACTTATTAAATCCCCTACACGTGACCATTGCAATGACCTCATGCAATGCATTAATTTCAAAGCAACATTTACATTTTCCTCATAATTAACCCACATTGGCCCTTATTACATACAACGACACTATGGATACTAAAAAGATAGAAAATTTCTCAAAAGAAAAAGATATACAATTTCACATTATTTATTTACTTGAAATTGTTTGATGCAAGAAACTTGTAAAGAAATCAAAGAATTAAATTAGGGCTTTGGTGTCATCAATATTTATCACCCACAAGTTTCACGTTCCCCACACCAAGTTTAAAAACGAGATCATTGTTATTATAAGTTAGTAAAGCTAACACTTACTCATGTGGTTCAATTATTCACTTAGACCCCCTTATTCCTATGGTGTATCTCTTATATTTTACTTTTGTCTTGAATGATCACGAGGATGCATTTTTGACTTATTTTGATAATTTATTAAGGCCGAAAATAAAGTAGGACGATTTAATCCATAGTTAGCTAAAGGACAAAATCTTTTAATACGGCTTCTTGAAATATCGTAAAGTTCATATCTTGGCATAACTCGTTTCACGATTTGAGACATTTCTCGGACCGATATTTGGCATTTACTTCATACTTCAAATCTTGAGAGACGTTATTGAAATAATGGTCTTCTCTTCATATTTGGAATTTCTTCACTTGAAGTGTTTGATAGATTCTTCAACTTGGACCACGACTTCTTCATTTTTCTTCAATATTTATTGGGATTTTGATATACAACGATCCGCCTCCTTTTCGGACTTGGATCTATTTATCCTCATACCTTGTGAGGGTCTTTTTGGATAGATTTCTCCATGATCTTTATGGGAGTAAATGCTTCTCGTCGTGTGTCTTGATCCTTCATATTGATTTTGGAATAATGATTCTTCACATCATCTTGGATCTTTAGCAACAAAATGGAGCCCTCATGTCTGCCTTGTTAGGGCCTTTTTGGACTCGCCAATCTTTGCATCCCGTTTCAATAAGTTATGCCTTGGCTATGAACTCTAATTAATCCAGAGCAACTTTTAAACGATCTTAGGCTAGAAGCTAAGTAATTTTTCAAATCGTACGGCCTTATTTATTGCATTTATTTATTGACAAGTGATGGGAGAAAAAGCTTATAATTAACTCACATAAGTTCATGAAAGAATACAAAACTTATAATTGACTCTATCATTTCTCGTTCTCCATAATTTAAAATCTCAAGGAATGAGAATCGTGGATGCTTAGCCTAATAAATCAATTAAGGTCCATATGGTTAAGGATACTAGCTAGAGTAACTCAAATAAGTAAACTCGGGTTGAGTCAAAATATTCACGACATGCCCAATATATTAAAGACATCTAAACTTGTTAAAACCATTTTATTTAATACTTATTTTGACTTTATTCTAGAAATGAAATAAATACATACGATGAAAGAAAATAACGATAACAAAGGAAAATACTACTAGGCCAAAATAGATCAAAATTTTGAAAAATGTGGAAAAAATCAATTTTCCGGTTAAAATGAGGACTATTTCAGGGAAAAGCCCACTTAACTTCGATAGAAGTCTCCCCTACACTTAATATAAACATTGCCCTCAATGTTTAAGCATGTGGAAGTAAACTCCCCTACGCTTAGGACATTGTGCACGTTGTTTAAATCTTGCTATGGAAGAGGCAACTAAAGTGATTCCCATTTCAACATTTACGGATATAAAATATTGAATCACAAGAGTTTATGATAGAACCGGGAAGACGGGTAAACGGAATCACGGATCGTCAAAAGTCACCAAAAGAGGATCTTTGAAAGCTCCAATCCCTGCACATCATAAGAAACAAAACAACAAACACCTACTTGGCTCCCCCTACACTTATTATGGAAAACGGATAAAGAAGGATAGATCCTCGGGTTGCCTCCCGAGAAGCGCTTGTTTTTGTTAACCGAGTCACGAGCCTGACTCGGCCCCGAATACTATGGTGAAAAGTTCATATAAAACCTTGAAGAAAATCCGCCAGGGTCAAATACATGGTTCTCATCCAAGAAGTAGCATAACCCTACTATGAAAAGCACAAGCCAAAGTAGAGTAGGCAAGGTTCCCTTAAGAAAATGTTGAGCACGGTGATAGTAGAAGGTGTGGTAAGGTGAAAGCGTAGCTCCGAATATTCGAAAAATCTTTCCTTTTATTGCATCAGATGGATACTGAGATGGCTCAAAACTGTGATACCAGGATCGAACACCTTTTCCTTTAGGGGAAAATAAGAAAGACACTCAGTCGAACTTGAAGAAGATCCGCCCATATACCTCACATTCTCATCCGAAGAATGTGGAAAGAGAGGTATCAAAACATAAGTACTCTGAATGTTGGTGTCGCCCGATTTCTTTTCCTTTGAAACAGGTTTCTGTCCGAAGGAGGGTAAAGGCCATAATCAAAATCCAAAGTTGTAGAATCATGCTCATTAGGAAAGTAAGTATTAAGAAACGTGTCAAAATCTTCCTCAAAAGAGTAATCCTCTAAAGTAGTATCAAACGTTGTTGGAGGAGGATCCTCATCAAAGATAGGAGCAAAAACATCATCAGAAGACACAAAAGTTGAAGAATCACTCTTGGATTTCTCACATCGAGAATATATTTGATGCGATGGGTTGTGATGGTGTTTTCAAGACAAGACTGGCTTGCCATAAGTTTGAAGGTGGTGTGTTGTAGTGGTGGAAGTTAGTCAAGCAGTCCAATTGTGGTGATGATTTGGTTGCACTACTGACACGGGACCAGTTTAAGGAGCTCTTCTTTAATCAGTACTTCCTGAATGCGGAGCAGGAGAAACTTAAGAGGGATTATCATAATATTCGACAGGTTGCTGGGGAGAACAACAACGAATTCATGCAAAGGTTTCTTCGTTTGGCTGGATCCTTGGGCGCAGTAGCTGGTACTACTAAGGAGCAAGCTGAGAAGTTTTGATGGGCTCTTCACACTTCGGTTGCCAACAGTTTCGTTTGTGCTACGTTCACTATAGTGGCACAAGTGGCCGATGCAGCCCGTAAGCTTGAGATGCTTCAGGAACGAGAGGAGTTTGGTGATGATCGATCAGTGAAGAGGTATTTTTCAATCACCAATTGTAAACCATTCATTTCTTAAAGTATTTTCATTTTCATATCATCCTCTGTTCAACTTTATATTTCAGACAAAAGACTGACGACCAGAAACCTTCGGTCGCTCAGCAGCAATTATCTAAGGGAAACGGTCAGACCAACGACCGTTCTGGTTCAGATAGGCATGGCGGTAATGATAATTACCGTAACAATGCCAATAACTCAAACAACATCAGGTCCCTACATTTACCTTCATTCATGTTAAACTGTCTTATGTTATGGTATCCTGACACTCCAACGACTCATATTCAGGAACAATAGCAACGGCATGGATCAGGACCGTAGAGGTTCGCAGCCTAACCGTTCTACTTCCTCTGGTAATTATTTAAACCTTCTATATAATAATGCTGATGTTCCATGATCACGTCTCATGCATGTAATCCTGAAACAGGCTCTCAGCTAGCCAGGACGCCTGTTGGAGGGTTCACGCATCCTATCTTTCCTACTTGTTCGCGCAGACATTATGGTGTTTGTCGCCGAGTTACTGGTGGTTGTTTCAAGTGTGGCCAGCAAGGCCATCAGCAGAAGGATTGTCGCCAAGGTGAGATAGAAGGCACCTCTAGACATGCCGACTCCAAACCACCTCCTACTTCACGTCGCGTGTTCACTACTACTAGAGACCAGGCGAACAAGACTTCAGGTACCACCACTAGGAATCTCTTTATGTATGGTTTGGAAGCATACGTTTTGTATGATACTTGAGCGACTCATTCAGTCATATCCACTACTTTTGCTATACGTTTTAGGATTTCCCCTATGCCATTAGAAAATGCCTTAAGCATTTCCACGCCACATAGGGACTCTGTACGAATCACCCAGGTGTACAGAGATCTTCCCCTAGAATTTGATGATAGAATCGTAGAGTTGACGCACTTCCTTTGGACATGTGCGATTTTGACTTGATTTTGGGCATGGACTGGTTATCCAAACACCAGGCTACGATGACTGCCACACTTATCGGGTTATCTTTGATGATGTTAAATCTCTAGAGTACATACACCATGGTTTTCTGCCAGGGAGGTCGGTACAAATTATTTCATCCATGGAGGCGCGTGCTTTACTAACACACGGCTGTCATGGCTTCATAGCCAATATTCATGACATTACTGCCGAGTCTCCATCGATTCAAGATCAGCCCATTGTGTCAGAATTTCCTGATGTATTTCCTGATGAACTTCCGGGCATACCACCTGTTCGTGAAGTCGAGTTTGGAATTGAGCTCATTCTAGGTGTAGAGCCAATTTCCAAGGCTCCTTATCGCATGGCTCCTATTAAGCTTAAAGAATTAAAAGATTAGCTGCAAGAACTTCTAGAGTGAGGTTTCATCCGTCCCAGTGCATCGCCATGGGGTGCACCGGAACTTTTCGTGAAGAAGAAGGACGAAAACATGCGTTTGTGTATAGACTATCGTGAGCTGAACAAGATCACGATCAGGAATCATTATCCTTTGCCGCGAATTGATGACCAGTTCGATCAACTTCAGGGAGCCAAGTATTTCTCCAAGATCGATCTGAGGTCCGGCTACTATCAGTTACGTGTTAAAGAGTAGGATGTTTCTAAGACTGCCTTCCGTACATGTTATGGGCACTACGAGTTCGTAGTCATGCCATTCGGACTCACAAATTCTCCAGCAGTCTTCATGGATTTGATGAACCGTGTCTTCCATGAGTTTCTGGACAAGTTCGTTATCATTTTCATTGATAACATCCTGATTTTCTCCAAATCCAAGGAGGAACATGAGGAACACCTTCGTATAGTCTTGTAGATTCTTCATCAGAAGCAGTTGTATGCCAAGTTCTCCAAGTGTGAGTTCGGGTTAAGTAAGGTGGCATTTCTTGGCCATATTGTATCTGCAGAGGGGATCACCATGGATCCTACAAAGGTTGAAGCTATCACTAAATGGCCGAGACCTACATCTACAATAGAGGTCAGAAGTTTTCTGGGTTTAGCTGGCTACTACCATAGGTTTGTAGATAACTTTTCAGAAGACCTTAAGTAGAAGTTAGTGACTGCACCGATTCTTACTCTCCCATCTGGTACAGGTGGATTTCAGATCTATAATGACGCTTCAGGAAAGGGTCTAGGTTGTGTTCTCATGCAACATGGGAAGGTTATTGCATACGCATCACATCAGCTTAAACCTTATGAAGAAAACTATCCTACTCATGATTTGGAGCTTGCAGCAGTTGTTTTCGCGTTGAAGAACTGGAGGCATTATTTGTATGGTGAATCATGTGACATCTTCATAGATCACAAGAGTCTCAAGTACATCTTCACTTAGAAGGAACTAAACATGAGACAGAGAAGATGGTTAGAGCTACTGAAGGATTACGACACCAACATTCAGTACCATCCTGGTAAGGCAAAAATGGTGGCAGATGCTCCAAGCAGAAGGTCGGGTATGATTGCTGGCATCTGGATTGCAAAGGAGATCATCCGTGACCTAGAGATGACTGATATCGAATTTTGTGTACGAGGATAACATGGTTACTGGGTGAATCTTAGAGTGGAACCAGACTTACATTCTAGGATCAAGGAAGCTCAAAAGGAAGATGGTAAGATTTGGGCTATCATTCAGAACCTTGATCAGCAAACGAAGTTTCGTGTTGATGATGACGGTATCTTATGGCAAGGTACTAGACTACTTATTCCTAATGACTCTACACTCAGGGAAGTTGTGCTGACTGAAGCTCACAGCTCTCCATTTACCATACATCCTTGTTCCACCAATATGTACCACGACATCAAGCAGCATTTCTGGTGGAATGGTATGAAGCAAGATGTTGCCACCTTCATTTCTAAATGTATGATCTGGCAGCAGGTTAAGATCGAACACCAGAGAGCTAGTGGGTTACTACAACCACTGGATATTCCAGAATGGAAGTGGGACAAAATCTCCATGGATTTTATTACTGGTCTTCCGGTGACTCAGAGGAAACACGACGCCATCTGGGTTATTGTGGATAGATTGACCAAATCTGCTCATTTTCTGCCAATCCGCAAGGAGCATCCAGTCAGCAAATTGGCAGACACTTTTCAGAAGGAGATCATTAGACTGCATGGTACTCCATGAGAAATCACCTCTAACAGAGATCCCCGTTTCACCTCATGATTTTGGCAGAGTCTGTAGAAAGCTTGGGGTACCAGACTTAAGCTCAACACTGCCTTTCATCCTCAGACCGACGGACAGTCGGAGCGTACCATTCAGACATGGGAGGACATGCTGCGGGCGTGTGCTCTGGAATGGACAGGAAGCTGGGATGATTATATCTATCTAGTAGAGTTTTCATACAACAACAGTTGGCACGCTAGCATCAAGTGTGCACCGTTTATATTATAGTTTTTCTTCTTATGTAAGTCATGAGAGTGACAAGTCACCCTCATGTTAGTTGTTGCATATTATTTATATTATTTATGTGCATTGTATTGCCCATGTAACGGGCTGTGATATAGGACATCACCTATATCCATTGTACTTCAACGGTTTTTTGGTGTAATGCATTTTACCGGGGTATTGATTCCCTTTTACCCAAAAAAGTGTGCACCGTTTGAGATGTTGTATGGTAGGAAGTGTCACGCCCCAATCTGCTGGGATCAGGTGGGCGAACGACTGATTGAGGGTCCGGAGATGATTGAGTTAACTAATGAGAAGGTTGCTATCGCCAAGGCGAAGCTTCAGGAAGCTCGTACTCGCCAGAAGAGCTATGTTGATAAACGTCGTAGGGATGTATCTTTCAACGTAGGTGATCACGTTTTCCTCAAGGTATCACCTGCACGGGGAGTTAAGCGTTTTGGAATCAGAGGGAAGCTCAGTTCCCGCTTCATTGGACCGTTCGACATCATAGAACGCGTTGGTGAAGTGTCATATCGTTGAACGTTACCGCCTCAGCTATCACACGTTCACAACGTGTTCCATGTGTCCTTACTCAGAGGATACAACTATCATCCCGTTCATGTTGTTCAGTATCCGCTTGATCAGATTCGAGAGGATCTTTCATATGTCGAAGAACCTTAGAGAGTTCTTGAGCGACAAGATCGTGTCATGCGGAGGAAGACAATTCCTTTCGTCAAAATCTCTGGAGGGGTCATCCTGAGCGGGAAGCCACTTCGGAGACGGAGGAGAAGAGTAAACATGAACAGTAAACATGAACAGTGAATAAACGAAAATACGAGAAAATTAAAACTTTCCATTTATAATATATTACATGTGCCACAACATTAAATAACATTTATTTACGTATATATTATAAATGTGACGTGTTCACGATATATTAAATTCACGACAATTAAAACACGAACGTACACGATATTTACTTAACTAGAAAAGACTATGGGTATTCCTCGTGGGCTTCATGTAGGCCGCGACTAAGGGTAAAGAAAGGGAAATGAATGGGCCTCTTGGCCCATAACCCATAATAAACTAATAACAAGAAAAACACAGGGAACATTTATCATAAGTTTAGGTTACAGAAAAATCAAGACCCTTGCCTCCCTTTTCTTTCTTGCCGCCGGCTACCATCAACACCAAGAGGTGTTCGGGACGATTTTGATCTTTGATATTCGTGTGTACGTGTTCGTGATCATAAGCCTTTTTCTTCTACGCACTCGGTATAATCATAACCTTTTTTTTTAATTCTTTTATGAATTCATGTAATCAATCTTAAAAACAATCAAGAAAAACATGTTAAGATTAATTAAAAATCAAGAATTAAGGGTGTTTGGTGTTTGCTTTGTTCGACCGAGACCCAAACCGAGAGCCCAAGGCTCTCGGTGGTGTTCGCTTCGCCCAGCCGAGACCTCAAGGTCTCGGTGTGGGGTTTTTTTGGCTCGGACGCTGGACAAGGGAACCCCGACGTCGAGTTGGGGTGGGTTTTGTTTTAGTTTTGGGGCTAACCGAGACCACTAGGGTCTCGGTGTGGCTCGATTTAACAAGAACAGTGGGAACCGGCAACCGCCGGTGTGAACCGAGCTCGGCAGTGGCAGCCATAGCTCGGCAGTGGGAACCGAAGGCCACTAGTGGCAACCGGCTAGCTGGTCAAGCCACTGGTGGGCTGTATGTGATGATCAGCCGCCGACTGACACCACTAGCCGCCGGCTATGTGGTGTCTGCTAGGCATTTTCGGGCTTGGGTATATTTTTAAACACGGGTTCGGGCTCGGGAATTTTTAAAAGCGGTTAAATAGTTTAATTAAATGTTTTCATGACTATTTAATTTAACTAAATACATGACTTAGGTTATATATTTTTGGGTAAAAGGGCATCATCCCCGGTAAAATATATTCCCAAAAAGCGTTGAAGTACAATGGAATGTAGCGGAAAAGCTACATTAACCTCAAGCTAACTAGCTTGAACAACCACTAAATCATATGACATGCCATATGATCTCTTAACAAACAGTTACAAAACAAATTACACCAATAGGAAAAAACCACCTAAAAGTGCATAAACATTGAAAAAATGAAATCATCATAATGCATGAGAAGTGCGAATATCCGGCTGACGAGTTCCATGGCGATCATCAATCACTATATCTTCGTCAGTCTCACTATCAGCATTTACCACCTCATCTGTTGGGCCACCACCATCCTCCCAATCAGTGCCATCTTCCATCATACCACTCAAAGCACCAAAGGAATTCTTGTTGCTTGTCCCCGTTTGACTAGAATCAGGAGCCAAAACCTTATTATTAAGGAAACCCCTCTTAAGAATAGATCCATCCTTCTTTGGAGCATCCGGAACTGAAGTACCTAACGACTCCTTTGGTTTAGTCGTCTTAGAACTACCCCCTTTCTCAACAACACGATAAGCAAGATTAAGAGCCGGTTTAGTTAATTTAATCCCAGCAACCTGATGTTGCTTGTTCTTACCCTTCTTCTTCTTATTATTATTCACTACCACAAAACCATCATTATCATTATCCATGTTATTTTTAATTAAATTCTTATAATGTATAGTTTATTAAATTAACCAAGTTAATTATCTAATAAGCTATAATACTTGAACCATGACTTGTATTTTACTAAATAAACTTTACTTGACGTTAATAATCCAGCTTATTTCTAATTATGGAAACTTACTATTTTTGGAAATTTTCTATTTTTGGAAACTTACTATTTATGGAAACCTACTATTTTTAGAAAGTTACTTAGTATTACAATACAAGTATTATAATACCATACTACATGAATAATAAACAACAGATTACAAGAATAACTATAGTTAACACTTAAAACAGTTAAAACATGACTGAACATGAATAATAAGCTAAGAAGACACAGAACCAGTAAAACACATGTAATTCAGACAACTCATACACGTCCCTATTCTTATATAGTATTATCCGTCAAGGCGGAGTAGGTTCTTCAGCGTTTCTGTTAGCTTCTACTAGACACAAGGTACGGATTTCCCGTCCTCCAGTAAGGACAATCTCATCCTTTATTAGGATTTCCCGTATGCAGACAGCTGTTTTCCTAGTAGTTACAGATTTAAATGCTTATGTTTTATTTGTTACCTTATCCATATACATGCATGACCAGTTTCACCTAGTTTTGGAGGTACCATAACCATAACACAAGAGGCACTAGTGTTATGAGTTCACCACGGCGGAGTGATAGCTCGTGGTGTCCCTTTTAGTTTATTTGGCAATTATTATTTATTATCATGTGGGGCATATGGGTGCATCCTAGTTACAGTGTCAGTCAGGATTTTGTGGTGAATATGGTGTGTGGCTTTGCATCCTTCACAAACCTGATCCCTCCTACCCATTACCATATTAATTAGAGGCATCCCCTCTAATTGCATGACGAGGTCACCCATCCAAGTATTCATGCACGTTGTTGACCTTATGACCTATATTGGCTTTTGGTATTTTAAACTAATACAAATTTTCATAAGTAAATATAAGTTATGATTTTAGAACTAAAACCAGTAAATATGTCATACGTCTAGGTTTCCCAGGACTTATTCATTTCCGTTGCTTTCATGCTTTATATGCTCTTATATGCTTTCATTACTCTATGTTTTCCATGCTTTATTGTATATCCGTGCACTAGGCGTTATGCTCAGCCATTTTCCATTTCTATGTTCCCAAACGGCAGGTACCCAAGGTCGCAAGTAGGATCTGAAGAGTATGTGCATTCGTATGGAAGCTATCCAGCCTTCTATATCTTATGCATTTATCATACTTTATCTTACTTCATTCAATGTTGGACATTGTTTAGTCCTTTTCCTTTACAGTACTTATATTTGCTTGTGTTGAGTTACTTGGACTACCGATGTTTGTTTCCGGTATTTCCATTTATGGTCATGAATATTTAGACATGTTGTAAAACCCGCATTAAAATACGATGAATAGTACACATGAACAGTGAAACATACCAAAATACGGTAAAATTAAGACTTCCCATTTATAATATAATTCACGTGTCATGATATTTAATAACATGTAATTACATATATTATAAATGTGTTACGTCTACGACATTAAAGTGCACGATAATTAATCATGAACGATCACGTAAATAATTTACTCGGGAAAAACTACGGGTTTCCCCGTGGGCTCCCTTTAGGCCGCGGCTAAGACAAGAAAGAAGGAGAAAGCGGGCTTGGCCCATGACCCAACTTAAAACCCATGTTAAGTAAAAACATAGGAAAACTTAATCATAAATTTTAGGTTACAGAAAAAGTTCTCCTTGCCTCCCTTTGTCCTCTCTTGCCGTCGGCTACATCAAACCACAAGGAAGAACCGGACGATTTTTGCTATTTAGTTTTTGTGTGTACGTGATCGTGATCTAATCTTTTCTTCCACGTGTTCGGTAAATCAAAAACCTTCTTTTCTTTTTAATTCTTTGTTGAATTCATGTTCTTATTTTAATTAATCATAAAAACAAGTGATATAAAACATGGGGATTAATTAAAATATGGAAAAGGGGGGTGTTTGGTTCGTGTTTTGGTTCGGCCGAGACACCACCGAGAGCCATGGGGCTCTCGGCTTGTCTTCACTACCACCACAGAGACCCTTAAAGGGTTCGGATTGGTTGGTTTGGGCTTAGACGACACAAGGGAACCCCGACCACGAGTCGGGGTATGGTTTTTGGCTTGGATCAAGTGCCAACCGAGACCAATAGGGTCTCGGTAGGGCTTTTGGTGCTAACAGTGGGAACCAAACAACAAAACAAAGGGAACCAATCACGAACCGGTAAGAACCGGTGTGAACCGGGCTCGGCAGTGGCTGTCGTAGCTCGGTAGTGGGAACCGAGAGCCACCAGTGGCAACCGGCTAGCCGGTCTAGCCACCAGTGGCAACCGGCTAGCCGGTCTAGCCACTGGCAAGGCTGTTTGTCTCGGTTTATATGTGACCACGGGTTTCAAGCTCGGGTTAATTTTTAAAACACAGGTTCGGGTTTCGGGAAAATATTTAAATCAGAAATATGTTTAATTAAATTATTTCTTAGGCCATTTAATTTAATTAAATTCATGACTTAGGTTAAATATTAAAATTAATATTTCATGCATAACCTAAAGTATTTTACTTAGCTTAATTTAATTAAAACATGTATTTTTAATTAAATTCTTATAACTTATTGTTTAATTAACCAAGTTATTTAATTAATAAGCTACTACCTTTAAACCATGACTTGTATTATACTAATTAAACTTTACGTATTATTAATAATCTAGCTTATTTCTAATGATGAAAACTTACTATTTTGGAAACTTTCTATTTTTAGAAACTTACTATTTATGAAAACCTGCTATTTTTAGAAAGTTACTTAGTATTACAATACAAGTATTATAATACACTATTACATGCATACTACACTACAGAGCATCAATATAACTACAGATAACACAGTAAAACACTAAAACATGAGAGAATAAGTATAACAAGCTATCACAAACGGCATTGGAAAAAACCCAAAAAACATCAATGGCTGCCAAAAAATCCCTTCTTCTCATATCCTAATTTTTTTTCTCCTTTAATCCGAATACCTTCTAATGATGCTGTTTTCTCGAATAATCATTGATTATTCTTGAGTTAACAAAGTCTTTATTTGGTTGATTGATTTTAGGGTAAATTAAATTGGTTTTTTTTTTCGTTTTTTTTGGCTGTCATTATTGTGCGATTGTCTGTTGCTCCCGTCGGTGGTTCTTTGTCTTTATTTGGTTGGTGCTACCTGGACAGAGTTTGTCGATTGATTGTTTAAATTGTGTCGCTTTTATTGTTTTTTGGGTACGATATTTTAAGTGGTTGGATTAATTGCTTCTGCATCTCGCTGACCTCAATTCTAATTTGTCGGCTGACTCAATTCTTAATTGTTCGGCTCACCTTTATTGGTTTATTAATTGTGGGTTGACAATTAATTGCGGCTGACATTATTTTTTAATTGCAGCAATCATTGCAAGCAATTATTTTCTTCATATCATTAATTGGTCGGCTGAATTAAGTGGATTACGGCTGACCTTTGTTTAGTCATTGGACGGCTGACATTTGTTTGGTCGGCTGACCTTTGAAGGAGATTGGTCGGCTGCTATTTATTTACAATTTAGGTTTAGCGTCTATTGTTTGTTTGGTTACTAAGAGTCGATCTATTTTGCTCTTTCAGTATAGTTTCAGTATTGTTAATCCTTTGTGGTTGTTACGATTAAAAAAAAAAACAAGTTACTGTTTTGTTTAGGGTTTATTTATCGTGGTTAGGGCTGTGTTTCGTTTGATCGATTTGTTGAAGCTATGGTGGATTCGAGTAATGAAAGTGATAAGTCATTATTTACAGGTTGGATGGATGCGGGTAAGGTGTCTACTCTTGAGGTAACGTTAGAGGAGATATCTAATTTGTTTTCTATTCCTTTGAATACTGTGCGTGACATTGAAGTGTTTGCAAATGGTGTGAAGGCAAACAAATTTCCTAAATGGTCTACTTTACCTAAGGAGACGACTATGCTTTATTATAAAGCTTTGTGTGAACGCCATAAGAATTTAACTAGCAGCACTTCTTCACTCAGTTCAGGTGGTTCGAGTGTGCACTCTGCACAACTGGCTAAGGAAACAGACCTTGAAGCTAAGGCTGCTACCATTAATGGTATGCAATTGTGTAATCTACATGCGGTTTTGAAATTATTTGGTGTAACGATTCGCACGTTTGCTGAAGCGAGTGAATTTATGCATGAATTAAGTATGAAGAAACATCCGTTGTGGGAATTGATCTCACCTGATCGTGCTAAAGAAATTCTGATGTTACTTTGCAGATTTGAAGGTGATATGGTTACGTCTACTAATGGAGGTATTAATGTAGTCTCTTCTTCGTTTAATGAAAATGTTTATGAAGGGGTTAATATCACTATTCCTAGGAAGGTTGTTGAAACAGTAAATGCTCGCTACCATAACACTTTATATGGTTACTTTCTTGGTAAAAGGATTGCATTCCCTGTGGTTGAGTATTTTGCTAAGAATAACTGGGCAAAACATGGTCTTAAGCGTATCATGATGAATGAGAAAGGTTTCTTCTTTTTTCAATTTGGATCTAGTGAGGGTCTTAATGCGGTTCTGGAAGGTGGTCCATGGATGGTTCGTAATTCACCAATTTTTCTTAAGAAATGGACTATGAAAACGAATCTTCTAAAGGAGGAACTAACTCGTATTCCGGTATGGGTTAAGTTTCATGATGTCCCGCTAAAGGTATTTTAAGAGGAAGGTATTAGTTTAATTGCTTCGTTTCTTGGTAAGCTTATTATGATGGATAATTATACTGATAATATGTGCAAAGAGTCTTGGGGTCGTTGTAGTTTTGCTCGTTGTCTTATTGAGATGAATGCTGATTCGGAGTTTATAGATAACGTTACTATTGGTGTCCCTGATCTTGAAGGCTCGGGTTGTACTAAGGAGTTAATTCGAGTTGAATATGAATGGAAACCGCCTAGATGTCATACTTGTAATATTTTTGGTCATTCAGTTGATTCTTGTCCGAAAATTGTTAAACCTATAACGGTTGAAAAAGTGACAATTCATGTTGATAATGATGGGTTCCAACAAGTGCAAAGCAAGAGGAAGAAGTACAAAGGTAATTTGGGGAATCAAGTTCCGAGAGGTGTTCCATTGAGCAAGGGTTTCCAAGCAGGTAAGACGGTTGTTTTTCGCCCAAAAACTCACTTGGATTCTACAAGTACGAGTGCTGATAATAGTAGTAAGTTGAATACTAAATCTGGTCAGCTACAGCAGTCTAGCAATCTTAATGGTCCGAACAAGGCTAAAGCTCAAATGAGCAGTGTTTCTACATCTAATAAATTTTCATCTTTGTCCATGCCTGGTATTGATGAAGGGGCTCAAGTAAGCGAGGAAGATAATGAGGAGGAGGAGGGAGTCGAGGTCGTCTTTGATGAATCGGTGAGTCTTCTCAATACTCATATTGGGCAAGCACTCTTACTGGCTGATCGCATGTTGATATTTTATTATTTTCCTCGTAACTTTATGTTATCGTCTTGGTTTTTGTCTAGTTTATATATTTCCAGTATTCTAGACTAGTTAATGTTTATGGCATGTCGTAAACATTTTGTTTAACAAGCTGCCTGTAGCTTGCGGTTAATGTGGCATTTCAGCCACATTCCTTGTACATCAACGCTTTTTTTGGTTCTATTTACCGGGGTCATTGCTACCCTTTTACCAAAAAAAAATAAGTATAACAAGCTAATAACACACAGAACCGGTAAAACACATGTATTTCAGACAACTCATACACGTTCCCATTCTTATGTAGTATTATCCGTCAAGGCAGAGTAGGTTCCTCAGCGTTTCTGTTAGCTTCTACTGGACACAAGGTACGGATTTCTCGTCCTTCCATAAGGACAACCTCTTCCTTATTTAGGATTTCCCGTATGCAACCAATTGTTTTCCCCAGTAGCTACAGATTAAATGCTTATGTTTTATTAGTTACCTTAGCCATATACATGCATGACCAGTTTCACCTAGTTATGGAGGTACCATAACCATAACACTAGAGGCACTAGTGTTATGACTTCACCACGGCGGAGTGATAGCTCGTGGCGTCCCTTTTTAGTTATTTGGACATTATTATATTATTATTATCATGTGGGGCGTATGGGTGCATCCTAGGTTCAGTTTCAGTCAGGATTTTCATGGTGAATGTGGTGTGTGCCTTGCATCCTTCACAAGGAGCTGATCTCTCCTACCCATTACCAATGAATTAGAGGCATCCCCTCTAATTCGCATGACGAGGTCACCCCTTCAAATATTCATGCACGTTTTTTGACCTCATGACCTGTATTGGCTTTTGGTATATTAAACTAATACAAATTTTCATAAGTAACATAAGATATGTTTTCAGAACTAAAACAAGTAAACATGACATACATCTAGGTTTTCCCAGGACTTATTCATTTCCGCTGCTTTCCATTCTTTATATGTTCTTTTATGCTTTCATTATTCTATGTTTCTATGCTTTATTGTATATCCGTGCACTAAGCGTTATGCTCGGCCGTTTTCCATTTCCATGTTCTAAAACAGCAAGTACCCAAGATCGCAAGTAGGAACTCCAGAGTATGTGCATTCGGATGGAAGCTATCCGGCCTCTTTTACATTATGCATTTATTTCTACTTTCTCATAATTTACTTCATTTGGACATTGTTTAGTCCTTTCATTTTTAGTACTTAATATTTCTCGTGTGTGAGTTACTTAGACAACCGATGTTTGATTCTGGTATTTCTATTTATGGCCATGAATGTTTAGACATTTACCTTGCATGCTTTGATGATACGCCATATTTTACTTTAGCATTCCATCTTAACAAATGGGGTGTTACACATTTACTTTGCATGCTTTGATGACACGCCATATATTACTGTGATATTCTATTTTAACAAATGGGGTGTTACAAGGCTCAGGTTGTTCATTAGAAGCTTGCTGATCATTTTGTTCATTGTTTGATCTTGCTGGCCATTTTGATCATTTGTTTGAGACTGTTCATTTTGAGACTGATCATTTTGGAACTGATCATTTTGATCATTTGATTGACAACCATTAGTATTTGATACTAAAGGATTTCCTTTTGTAGGACTTGTCATATCTTCAAATGGATCAATATGAGGAAGTGGATTGTTTGTTTGATATCTTTGAGAAGGTTCATAATGTTGAAATTCATCAGATGGGTAATTGTGAGATTCATGAATATGAAGTTAATCATCTGATGGATTTGCAAATTTGAGAGCTTCAGAACTTTCATTGAAAGTGATGTTAAAAGTTTCTTCAATACATTGTCTTCTTATGTTCAAGACTCTATATGCTTTAGATACTACTGAGTATCCAAGGAAGTAGCCATCATCAGATTTTTCATCAAACTTACCAGGTGATCCTTGTGATTGTGAATGAATACTGGACACCCAAACACATGTAAGAATGAGATGTTTGGAATTCTCCCCCTGAAGACTTCATATGGAGTCTTCATGTGTCGCTTTATAATTATGGATCTATTTTGAGTGTAGTAAGAAGTGGCTATAACATCAGTCCAAAAATGCTTAGAGAGAGCTGATACAACAAGCATTGTTCTTTCTGCTTCAATCAAGGTTCTGTTCCTTCTTTTAGCTACACCATTTTGTTCAGGTGTGTAAGGAGATGAGAAATTTTGTGAAATTCCTTTGTCATCACAGAACTAGATCAGTGTGTGATTTCTGAATTTAGTGCCATTGTCAGTTCTGAGTTGTTTGACATGAGTGTTATTTTTATTTTCAACTCTTTTGATGAAGGACATGATGGCATCTGGTGCATGGCTTTTCTTTGTAAGAAAATATACCCACGTGTACCTAGAGTACTCATCAACAATGATAAGTGTATATTTTTCATGATAAATGGCCCTAGGTGAAACTGGGCCAAATAAGTCCATGTGAAGTAGATGAAGACTTTCTTTGATTGAGAAAGTTTGTTTTATTTTGAAACTGGCCCTATGGTGCTTCCCTTTTTCACATGTTTAGCATGGTTTGTCCTTTGAATAGACAAGTGAAGGAAGACCAATAACAAGATTTTGTTTTGCCAGCTTAGTGATTGTTTTGAAATTAAAATGAGAAAGCCGTGTATGCCAAAACCGATTTGTGATATTGGAGGCTCTAGCAAAGAAGCATGTCTCCTGAGTAGAGCTCATGTTCATGACATAAACATGTTTGACTCTGGGACCAATCATCACAATTTCATGATTGAAGTCGAAGATTGTACCTTTTTTATCATCAAACAAGACAAGATTTTTGCATCACAAAGTTGCTGATGCTGATGAGGTTATGCTTCAATCTATTGACATATGCTACCCTTGAGAATACTATACCATTGCAGTTCACTGAACCAAATCCTTCAGTAGAGGGTGATGAGTTATCAAATACTACTTTAGGACCTAGTCCATCCTTATACTTGTGTAGATGACTTTTGGTTCTAATCATATGCCTTGAGCAGCCACTATCCAAGTACCAAATAGGCTTCCTGAGATCACACTGCACAAGTTAAGGAAATGGTCAGTTTTGTTTTGAAACCCACCTTTGATGGGTGTGTGTCTTAGATCTGGAAGGTGTTCTAGATCTAAAAGGTCCGTTTGATGAGGATGATGAGTAGGAATGCTCAAAAGAAGAAGGAGAGGTTTGAACAGCATTTTCCTTTTTAGCCTGAAGGGCTTCACCTCATCTGAACCACTCTATATGGTTGTGATCAGATGTGGTGTGAACATTGCTTCCACATGTTTCACAACATTTGGTAATAGAGTTTGTGTTCATAGATTTGATGCCTCTTCTGAGAGATATTACTCGATTATATCCATGAGTGTCATGGTCACTACTTCCACAGATGTTACAAACAGGGTAATAGTGACAGTCATCTGAATGATGATTGTTCATACCACAATGAATACATGGTGGGAAAGGCGTGTTTCGCCTGGGATGGGATGCCCCAGTGTTATGAGCATCAGCACTACTTTTAGCAATCATATACTCAGTATGTTCACAAGTGCGATAATCAATTCTCTCACATTTGGTACAAGAAATCACTTTAAGGAAAGTTTCAGTTAGATGATTGTTTAGGCCACCTAACTCACAAGCCCATGTGAATTGTGTCTTATATCTGTAATGTGGAGAGTTTGAGGGTTCATCTCTGAATTGAGTTAGTGTTTGCTGTTGTCTGAGTTGTAATTTAAGATCATTGATCTCTTGCATAACAAGAGACATTCTCCCATATGTGAACCTTCAGCAAGAGCTGAGGAATTCTTTGAAGTGTCAATTTTGACATGCTTGGGAGCACTACTTTTGTATGTTGTGTGAGATTTGATGATTGACTAGATTGATTTTGGACCAGTAGAGCGTTCATCACCAGCTAATTTCTCTAGAGGAGGAAGTGGGGTGCTTACTATAGTCTCTGAATCATCATCTAAGTCATCTTCCGTAACTGAAGACTCAACAGGTGCTAATGAATCAACACTTTCATGAAATTCAGGAAGAAGGATACGTCTAGTGTCATGGTTTGGTAAATCTCTTCACCTAATCTTATAATGTCAGGGATCAAGCTACCATCCTCATTAGAGGCTTTGACAAAGACAGTATCATGAGAGTTGGTGCTGGAGGATCCTTCAGCACCAAGCATTTTCCTTTTTTGAGCAGGAATTTGTTCATTGATGCATTGATTAATCCTATTAGAGTTTCTAAGCCATGATTTAACAATATCTTTTGCTTATTTTAGTTCAACTCTTAAAGATTTGTTTTCATCAATGATTTTTGTGTTCAAATGTTGAAAAGTAAGTAAATCAAGTTTAGCCTCTTTTAGCTCTATTAGCTTACTTTCAAAATCATCAAGTTTAAGAACAACTTTATGATATTTTTCAAGCAGATTGCTTCTTTGTTCTTCAACAAATTTTAGATCAATACATAGGTAATCAAAGAAAAATTTAATGTCTTCCTTATCTTCTAATTCAGGAAGAGTTTGTACCTTTTTTATTGTGATATTGATCCATTCACCATTTCGAGCACTTTCTTTGGCTACAACATTAGAGTTTGAGCCTTCATCATCAGCAACTGCCATCAACACTTTCACATTCACCATTTCACCATCATCTGAAGAGACTTCCTCTTCATCTCATTCATAAGCCTCAACAATAAGTCCCTTGTTTTTTCTTGTTTGATGGGCTTTGAGGAAGAACCTTTAGTGCTAATTAGAGCCATTCTAGCCTTGATCTCTCTATATTTTTCCTTGAAGTCTTTTGTTGGCCTAAGTTCAGCCCTGTTTTGCTAAAAAGAAGATGAAGTAATTTGTTTTTGTTGAAATGGAGATTGACCAAATGGTCTAGACTGAGCTGGTGAGGGATAAGAAGGAATGGATGTTTTGGAATAACAATCCTTGGCAAGTGACCAGACTTTCCACATTTAAAGCACACAGTGTCAGTTGTGGCTTTTATAGTGTTGGAAAACTTGCATCCTCTCTTAAAGAACCTTCTAGACTTGGCCAGAAGAGATCTTTCATGAAATTCCTCTTTAAGGTCATTCAAATATTCCTCACTAGTTCTTGTGTCTTCATCACCAGGACTATCTTGGTAGTCCTAAATGACAGCTTCACTGAAGAAGGCTGTTGACAAGGGTGTAGCAATTGTTAGTGCTTTACTCTTGTTGGAGCCTTCATAAATCCTATCAACTAGGTTTTCTTCATATTTTAGTTTTCCAAAAAGAGAAGCCAGATCATAATCTTTAATGTGATTAGAATTTCTCAAGCTTTGGCAAAAACTGAGCTACTTCTTTGTCAATGCATTAACAAAAACTGTGTTGATCTCTATTTTTGAAAGTTCAACACCATAATTTACCAATTCATTCATCAGAGCTTTATATCTGGTGAAAGTTTGAGTAAGGGTTTCCCCTTCTCTGTTTTTGAAAGTGTTGTATTGAAGCTTTAAGTCCATTATTCTTGTTTCTTTCACAACAGAGGGTCCCTCATGATACAATATAAGGTCCTCCCATGTAGATTTAGATGTCTTGCAATTCACAACATAATTCATTTGATCATCTGGAAGGACGGACATGATGAGACTTTTGAGACGGTGATCTAGGTTAGCAGCTTTTCTCTCATCAACATTCCAATGTGCTTCTAGTTTTATATTGTCCCCAACCATGGGAACAAATGGATCATTTTCAATGATTCCAAAGAATTGGGGTTCGATTCCAACCATGTGGACAAGGAGCCTTTTCTTCCAATTAGTGAAATTTGCTACCTCTAGAACAGGAGGAACATGAGTGTGCCACCCCTGTACTCTAGGGTTTGTGGTATACCTTGAACCATGTAGGATCTTCATTATAAAACCTTAAAATGAGTAGTTTAATGAAAAATAAGAGTTTAATTAATCAAACTGCTCTGATACACTCGTTGGTCCCGTTTAACTCATTACTACTTATCAACCTTAAGTAGTAACTTGCTAATAAGATTCAAGTGTGTTGTTTTATCAATTAATAAGAACTAAGAACAAATAAAACAACAATACCAATTAACTTTTCGACGTATAGACTTTTATTAGAACTCATTAAAGAATCTATAACCCACTTTGTTTACGGAATAACAACGTGGTTTAATGACAATGTGGGGTGATCTCCTATACTTAAACTTCTAACCAAAATTAAGAGTTTAAGTCTTAACCTAAACGTTGATATGCTTTTCGCTATATGGTTTGGTTAATGTCGAGAGGGACGGTGATTGTAGGTATTTTATACTTCTTTTTGGAAAAAGAAATATAAATGGCAAGTATTAAATTCAATGGTTTAGGAAAACTGTAAAACTGATATTGCAACTTCGTTCTCGGCGGAGGTGTATGATTTGTGTGCCAAAAATATAATTATGTATTTGGATTAGTATCGTTTTTGGATGTGAGAGAAAGGAACTAAAAGACGAGTTATGCTACGGTTAAACTACGACGAAGAATTAAACGTAAACGTAATAAATAAAAACATGAAGAAATTAAAAATATAAACCAAAAATTAATTAAAAATCAAAATTAAGTCCTAAATAATATAAATAAGAATAAAAATTCAATAAAAATATTTTAAATTTTATTATTAATTTAATATTTAATTTAAATGCTAACTAAAGCCCTAAAATTAAATAAAATCAACAAAAAATCCAAAAAATATTTTATCAATTAAATATCTTACTTATATTAATTTATAACAAAAAATTATTTTTCCTAAAATTTTAAAACTATTTTTCTATTTTTAACTAGCGAAGAACATTTTTTATATTAAAATAATGCTAAAAAATAAGAAAATAATGGGAAAATTAAAATTACTTTTTCAAAAATTATAAATTACTTAACTAAGCAAGAGAAAAATAAAAAACTGAAAAATGATGAAGTTTAGCCTAATAAGTAAATTCTCGTTTTGAGAACACTTTGTATGGTTATTTTCTTGGTAAAAGGCTTGCTTTTCCTGTGGTCGAATACTTTGTACGTCAGAACTAGGGTAAGTATGGAATTAGCAAGATCATGTTGAATGGGAAAGGGTTTTTCTTCTTTAAGTTTACAACTAAGAAGGGTTTGGAAGCGGTGCTTGAGAATGGACCATGGTTGATTCGTAAAATTCCTATTATTCTCAAGCAATGGAATCTAGATACAAGGTTACATAAGGAGGAGTTATCTCGTATCCCGGTATGGGTAAAGATCCATGATGTTCCTTTACAGGTTTTAGTATCATTGCATCCCAAATTGGTACGCCCATTATGCTTGATTCTTTTACTAATGCTATGTGTATTGACTCTTGGGGTAGAAGCAGTTTTGCACGTTGTTTGATTGAAATTAATGCGGATATGGAGCTCAAGGAGAGTTTATCATTTGGTGTTCCTTTGGCTGATGGTTCTGGGTACACAACGGAGACGGTTACCATTGAATATGAGTGGAAGCCTCCTCGGTGTGCTCATTGTAAAATATTTGGTCATGTTCAGGATATATGTCCCAAATTGATGAAGGTTAGTATCCCGAGTACTATTGCTCTAGGCATGCATAATGTTGGTGAACAAGTGAATGATGGTTTTAAAACCGTGACCCGTAACAAGAAACGAGGTAAGAAGAAGAATGGAGGGTTCCATGTTGGAACTAATACTTTGTATGTTCCTAAAGTGAATATTCCTCCTAAAGTTGTTTCAAAGAAGCCTTTTAAGATTGTTGATATTCCTTCATCATCTACATATTCTAAAAATGTGAATGACCATTGGAATAATAGGGGTGTTGCAACATCAAATGCTTATGATATTCTAAATGAATCGGATGAGGAAGAAGTTGAGAATATTTATGATGAGGCTGCTAACCTGTTTCATGATAAGAGAGACAAGGCTAAAGTTAAATCATAATTTTCTATGTTTGCTAGTTAAGTGAGTCGTTATTTTTCTAGCTTTGTAAGTGTATATGGCATGTCATATACACTAGTTTAGGTGTTTATCAAGCTTTTTTGCTTGAGGTTAATGTGGTACTTCCACCACATTCCATTTGTACTTCAATGTTTTTTGGTGTAATATATCTTTTACCGGGGCTGAGTCCCTTTTACCCAAAAAAAATGCCATATTCAAATTTACGTTTTCATTTTAATAAAACATTTTCTTAAAAAGAAAGTTTATTAAAAATATTTTGTCACATTTGACAAAAGTGAGTTTAAAGGCTAATCACTTTTATGATGACTAAACATGATTAAGATATGTTAGTGTAATCATTTGACCTTGATGATAGTGTTTGTTAGATAATTCGTTTTACGATTGTGTTTGACTATAAATGTCTTATATAGTTTGTTGTGATCAAAACTAAGAAAGATTAGTTAACACTAATAATGTTTTTAGGCATTACTTGCATTAACACACTGGTTGAGAACTATGTGAAAAACACATGGGCGAATATATGGTTTAAAGTGTGTGATGTTAGATGATGGCTTATTTCTCTTCCAATTTGAGACTAGAAAGGGGATGGAGAAAGTACTTGAGGGAGGTCCATGGCTAATTCGACTTGTTCCTTTGATTTTATATGTTTGGATGCCTACTACGTTATTGAAGAAGAAGGAAGTTAACAAGGCCCCTTTTTGGGTTAAATTGAGACATGTTCCTATTGTGGCTTACTCGGAAGTAGGGTTAAGTTTGATTACTACTCAGATTGGACGACCAATAATGCTTGATACATATACGAGTAATATGCGTCTACGATCATGGGGAAGGAATGAATATGCTAGGGATTTAGTGGAGGTGTCGGCTTAAGAAGAATTATTGGACTCAATGGTTATTGCTATCCCAAGGTGTGATGGTGAGGGACACTCTTTGGCTACTGTTGAGATGGAGTATGAATGGACACCACCGAGGTGCCACATTTGCAAGGTTTTTGATCATGTTAGTGAGTCTTGCCCTACATTGCCGCCAGTAATTACCAAGAAGGTGTATAATGACGATAATGAGGGTTTTATAGAAGTTACTAAGAAGAAGGTGAATAGCTATCCTCGGCTGAGGAAAAATATTGATGGTATTAAGTTCGGAAAGAGTGTACCTAGCTTCTACTATAAAAAATTAGACAAAGGGGCGTCTTCTCAGCCAAAAAATAGAATTTGGTTGCTCCTAAAGGTGTTAAGTCGAATAAGCTTGTGCAACGGTCGGGGTCATCCAAATATGCTACTCTGAGTCTTTATAATTCTTTTAGTACTCTAAATGAAGCTAAAGAAGGAGACACGAACTAGGAGAATAATAGAATCAGTAAGGTACTGAATGAATGTGACACCGAGGCTGATGAAGAACTGATTATGGAGGGTCCTAATGCAACGAAAACTAGTACTTATCAAGGGGAAAGCACTCATTCAGTCATGGTTATCCATGATTAATATTTCCTCGTGGAACATTAGGGGCCTAAATTTCTCCCCTAAACAAAGTGAAGTTCGGCATATGTTATTGGAGAACTCGCTATCCATATGTGCTATTCTTGAGTCACATGTGACAGGTTCCAATATTCTTAGAATGTGTGCTCTGGTTTTTCGACATTGGGATTGGACGTCCAATGGTAGTCCTGCAATCACAATGTTGTTGATGTTGCTGTGATTAATTCTGATGACCAAGCTATTCATACTAGGGTTTGGTTAAAATTAGAGAGAAAGGAGTTGTTTTGTACTTTTGTATATGCTCATACTAGATATAATAGAAGACGGGATCTGTGGTCTAGTCTTGGGAGGCATAATCTGTTTGTTCGAGGTAGGCCTTGGTGTGTTTTTGGTGACTTTAATGCCACTATACAATCTGGTGATACATGGGCAGGATCTTCCACTTTTGACATTGCTATGAGAGAGTCCCAAGATTGTGTAAATGACATTGAGGTTGCTGATGTGCAACATTCAGGGTTACAGTTCACGTGGTCTCAAAAGCCGAAGGGTATTAGGGTCTTATTTAAAAAACTTGATAGGATCATGGAAAACTTTTACTTTACGTCTGCGTTTGTTGGGACCTATGTTGTTTTTAAGCCCTATCGAGTGTCTGATCACTCCCCTTCGATGCTTTTTATACCTACTACTACGAAGCAGAAACCGCAACCGTTCAAATTCTTTAATATCATCATTCGTAATGATAGGTTTCAGGAGGTTGTTAAAGACGGATGGGCGACATAGGTTAGTGGTTTTCACATGTTCAAAGTTACTCAGCGCCTTAAATTGCTAAAGAAGCCACCGCATAAACTTTTGATTGATAAAGGGAACTTGCATAGTAATGTTAATCGCCTTCGTGATGAGTTGGATAAGGTACAAACTGATTTAGATGTTGATCTGAATAACCTTGTTTTGCCTGAGGCTGAAGCTACTGCTGTGGTTGCGTTTAACGATGCATTACTACTGGAGGAATGCTTTTTGAAACAGAAAGCTAAGATTAATTGGCTAAAGGAGGGGTACGCGATCACAACCTACTTTCATAAGGTTGTTAAAATTAGAGTTATTCGTAGCCGTATAGACGTTGTTGAAGATGGTGCGGGCAATATTTATACTAGCAATCAAGTGGTTGATTTGTTTGTGTCACATTATACACACTTTCTTGCCCAAACGGGAAATACACAAGAGTTCATTATGGAGGACTTGTTTCAAAATCAGCTTACCCATGATACGTCTGAGTAAATGGTGCAGCCCATTAGTAGTAATGAAGTTAAAGCAGCATTATTTGATATGGACAATGATAAGGCGCCGGGTCCGGGTATACAACGACATTTTTTAAAGAAACATGTGATATTGTTAAGGATGATTTAACTCAAGCTAGCCGGGAATTCTTTATTAATGGGAAACTTCTCAAAGAGCTTAACCATACTATCATTGCTCTTATTCCTAAGGTTAATGCTCCTAATCGTTTGAATGATTATCATCATATATCTTGCTTCATTAGTAAAATCATTGCTAATCGTATTAAAGAGAGTTTGAAGATTCTTGTAAGCCCTAATCAATATGCCTTTATACCGGGAAGAAGCATTGCGAATAACATTTTGTTGACACAAGAATTGATGCATAATTATCATTTAGATCATGGGGAACCTAGATGTGCATTCAAAGTTGATATTCAAAAGGCGTATGATACGGTTGATTGGCGTTTTCTTGGAGAGGTGCTTCAAGGTTTTGGATTTCATTCTCGTATGATCTCTTTCATTATGGAATGTGTTACAAATGTCTCTTTCTCTATTAGCATTAATGGAGCGTTGTACGGTTATTTTAAAGGTGGTATAGGTCTTCGTCAAGGTGATCCATTATCTCCGTACTTGTTTACTCTAGTTATGGAGGTGCTTACGCTTATGATCAAAAGGAGGGTTAATAATTCTCTTTATTTTAAGTACCATAAATATTGTGAGAAGTTGGAGTTGGTGAATCTTTGTTTTGTGGATGATCTCTTTTTATTCTCGTATGGAGATATTCATTCGACTTCTCTCATCAAGGAGTCTTTGGAAGAATTTAGGAGGCGTCGGGGCTGACTCCGAGTCTTCCTAAGAGCACGACTTTCTTTTGAAAAGTGCTCAATTTTATGAAGACATCAATTCTTAATATCCTTCCTTTTGAAGAAGGTACGCTCCCGGTTAAACATCTTGGTGTTTCTTTAGTATCATCTAGGCTGATTTTCAGGGATTGTAAAGAGCTTATTGAGAAAGTTTAATCGCGTGTTAATGATTGGAAGAATAAGTCTTTATCGACAGTAGGTCGTCTTCAACTTGTGAAATCAGTCCTTAGCTCTATGCATATCTATTGGGCATCAGTTTTTGGTCTCCCTTCTCGTGTTCTTTTAGATATCGAGCAGGTCATGCGTAATTTCCTTTGGTCTCAAGATAGTATGAAAACAGGGCGTGTAAAAGTGGCATGGGAGGTTGTTTGTCTCCCTAAGGATGAGGATGGGCTTGGTATTCGCAGGTTGGGGTGTTTAATAAGGCTCTTATGATTTCCCATATATGGAAACTTTTATTGTTAAAGGAGTCGTTGTGGGTTTAATGGATTCATGTATATAAGCTTCGCGGTCGTAATTTTTAGGATATCCCATTTCGGGGTAACATCTCGTGGGATGGAGAAACATCTTACAATTGCGTCCTTTTTTATTCGTGATTTCATGTGGCACAATATTGGTGATGGAATAACGACGTCCGTTTGGTTTGATAGGTGGTGTGAGTATAGTCCTTTGGCTGATCATATTACTCCGAGGGAGATTCATAGGGCTGGTCTCACTATGAATACCAAAGTTCATTCGATTATTCATGATGGACAATGGGCGTGGCCTAATAGTTTGAGCAGTAAGTATTTGTTTCTCCAAGGAATGTCTATACCTTCGGTTGTGGAGGGTACGTGTGACATGATACATTGGCATGATGGTGCTACTAGAAAGGTCTTCTCGATTGCTGAAGTATGGTCTTCTATTAGACCTCGTATGCCTAAGGTTACTTGGTTTCCGGTTTTCTGGTATGCGAGTTGTATACCTCGGCATGCATTCAATCTTTGGTTAGCTTTTAACAAGCGGTTGAAGACGCAGGTCGTGTAAAGTATTTTGGATGTTTCTTCATCGATTGCTGTGGTGTGTCCTCTTTGTGAAATCCAACCTGATTCTCATGAACAATTATTCTTTGAGTGTCTGTTTTCTCAACGAGTTTGGAGTCATGTTCGAGTAATGGCTAATATACAAACTGTTTATCCCATCTTTGCTGATATTGTAGTAGTGATTCTTCCTTATGTTGATAGGAAGTCGTCTAGAATATTATTGCTAAACTCGTGTTAGCTTCAACAGATTACTTTATTTGGGAAGAACGTAATTGGAGGCTGCTTAGATTAAAGAAGCGTGCATCTCAACAAGTGATTGATTGCATTGTATCTTCGGTTCGTCTAAAGTTGATCTCTTGTCACCTCAGGAATACGCAAGCTGGACAGCGGTTAGCCCAGCTTTGGAGGTTACCGGATGCGATGTTTATTTAGATGTCTTATTATGAGTTTGTTTGTATGCTTATGTTTGGTTAGGTGGTTCTTTCCGATTGGTTTACTTAGCTATGTAGTATTCTCTAGGGTTCGTATGGCTTGTCATACGACCCGGTGGTTGTTCGAGCTATGGCTTGAGGTTAATGTGGCACTTAAGCCACATTCCATTGTACTTAACGGTTTTTGTTGTAATATATTTTATCGGGGTGAGTCCCCTTTACCCCCAAAAAAATAAAAAAAAGGCGAAAAATGAGTGGTTACGTGATTGTGACTCTAATACAACGTATTTTCACAAGGCAGTGAAGAATAGAGTTAGTAGAAGTTGTATTAATGTTGTAACTAACATGGCTGGTATTGTCTTGAAGAGGAACAGGTTGCTGAGGCTTTTGTATCACATTATGAATTGTTTCTACAGAAATGACAAATCGTCGGGCCTAGATGGGTACATGGCATCTTTCTTCAAGGATGCATGGAGTGTTGTGGGAGGTGATGTTGTAGGAACTTAATCACACGAGCATTGCTCTCATCCTGAAGGTCAAGATTCCTACTCGGGTTACTGGTTATCGTCCCATCTCTTGTTGTAACGTTTTATTCAAGTGTGTTAGCAAAGTTATTGCTAATCGTATTAAAGAGTACTTGGTAAAACTAGCTAGCCCGAATCAATCCGCTTTTGTTCCGGGGAGAAGTATTTTGGATAATGTTCTATTGACTCAAGAGTTAATGCATAACTATCATCTTGATCGGGGTATTCCTAGATGTGCGTTTAAAGTTGATATTCAAAAGGTTTATGATACCGTTGATTGGGAGTTTTTACGTAAGGTGTTGATGATTTTTGTGTTTCATGCTCATATGGTGAAGTGGATTATAGAGTGTGTTTCTACTACTTCATTTTCGATATGCATTAATGGTTTACGTCATGGGTATTTCAAAGGAAAACATGGGTTGCGTCAGGGTGATCCTCTATCTCCCTATCTGTTTACGCTTTATGTGTCACACCCCACCGTGGCGGAAACACGGAGCGAGACATATGGATATCGTCACAACAAACGATGTCTCTATAGAGAAAACTAAAATGCAAAGATAATGTCATAAATGGAAAAATAATGTCGTGACAATATCTCAACCAAAATGCAGAAGTCTAGGTATGTAGGTAAAAGTCCTACCTCTTACCAAAGACAAACAAAACAAACAATCATTCCAACACAAAGGTATCATACAATCTCACTTATTCAAATAATAAAGTTAAATATGAGAGGAATTAGATTCCCCAAAATGCATCATAGCAGCTTCTAAACTCTAGCCACTTCTAACATCATCTTTCACGACTACCTCACTTGAAAATGACACTAAAATCTGTCAACATAAAGTTGGTGAGAACACAGGTTTAAGCTATATAAAATATCGTAAGGAACCTTGATAACCGTTGTAAATAAGTTGATGAAAACAAGTTAAAGCAATGGACCATAATGTGATAATCATGTTACATAAAACTACAAACAAAACTCAATTCAGATACCAGTTACATCTACAATTTACAAAACACCCTATAACAATCAAGAACACACAATAAGAACAATGCACTACACCTATCCAGATCTTTCCCGCACCCCTTTGGAAGACGAACCATATCCCTGCTGAGATATCTTGCCTCTGAGGAGACGATCACAAGAACTACAAGATCTCACAACTGGTCACATAGACGCCCATACATCTATGTGCCAAACCAAACCCTAACACAATCAAGTTTCACATACCAGAACACATAAACACGCATATCACACATTAACTAACTATATCCACACATTTTTAAAAACATAGTATCGATACATTTAAAAATATTACAAGTGTCATCTCCATCCCATACTAGAAAAACATTTAAAAACTTATTGAAAATGGGACTATGAACTCACCTGATAGAACAACAAGCTAGCACCCCCTGCAAACCTATAAAATCTTACATGACACACTTAGCTCAGGCTCTCACACCCAAGTTAAGTAACAATCAAAGAGATGAATCTAATCCCCCAATTCCCGCTATCTAGTTCTCACACTACAAACTAATCTATACGTAAAAATTTAGTTTTTCCCCGGTACAGTTTACTAGTCACTACACGACCATATGAAGTGAACTTAACCCCACACTTGGCCCCTACCCTATTGGAGTTATGCTGTTCCATGATATAAGAATTCCAAAAACAAAATTTACCTTCTTCTTACACGTTTAACCCCTCCGTTTAGTCTCTACAACAAAAGTCGTTTTCACAAAGCTAATTTTCTGTACATACTAGATGTTCGACACCAAAAGCCCGACCCAAACACCATAACTTTTATTGAAAACCTCCAGTACTTTAATATACATTAAAAGAGTTCCCAACTAAAAAATATTTGGCTATCTCATCCATTTGGTTTGGTTTTTACTCAAATTCCCAAAATCAAATTTTATTCTCGAACAACGCACTGTTTTTTGTAACAAATGTTTGACGACCTTCCCGAACTCCATTTTCGACGAACCTTACATTTTTGGAAAGTAGACTCTCTGAACTTAATTTTTAAAAAAAAGAAACTCGACCAAAGGTGCTACCTATTGCCCGGAACAGTCGACACCAGACAGTCCAAAAAATCTGACTGTTTTACGCCTTTATGCATTAACGCTCTAAACATCATTAACTACCCTAAATTCTTAAACAAGAACCCTAAAATCATTAATGAATCTTAATTACTATATTTTCCAAAAAAATTAATAAAACCCTAATCATCTCAATGATGGTTAATTAAAATTACAATTAAGATTAATTAACAAAAGCATGAATTAAATTAAGGTTTAATTGATTACTTACCTTGAATCAAGATAATTTTATGAAACCCTAAAAATCACCGTAGATGCCGATTGATTTTCTCCAGGGATTTTTTATGTGTTTTGTGTTTAATAAAATACTTATATAGATATTATGAACAAATCCTAGCCCAATACAAAAGCCTACTTTCCTTTTTCTCTTTTTTCTCTTTGATCGCAATGTATGCCGACCCTTTTCTTTTTTGTTCTTTTTTATAATTAGTTAAGGTATTAATAGTATTACCTTGATTTATTTCAGCCCCTAAAGTCTCCAAAACTCTAAAACCGTAAAACTAGTCAATTTTACGCGATTATCGTAAAATACACAATATTATGAAAGCTCTTAAAATAAGTTAGTGACTTAATAACTAAGTCTAAAATAACTTAAAACTAACCCGTAAATTATCTCTGACACTAAATCCTAAGCGCGAGACCTCTAAACGTTCGTATCATAAATATACAATTTACTATAATACATATACGTACATATAAAAGCTCAAAATAACACCAAATAATCACATAAACATATAAGAGCACATAATTCTAGAAAACACACTCATAACAAAACTAAGTGACGAACCCCAAAAATTGTGGTTGCCACATCACTCCCTCCTAATAGAAATCTTGTCCCGAGATTTACTCTCAAACTCTATCCCAAATCTGCCCCATGTTAGCCCTCTAAGTGTTCATTATCCCAAAACACCCAAAACACGAGTTTAATCCATGTTGTCCGAAAATCAACCTTGAACTCGAGACTTGTACCAATATATCGAACAAGCTACTGACCTTCAATTACTAAACACTCTGAATATTTGAATAGTACGTTCCGAGTACATAATTTTAGGCTTTTGAATCACCCAAAAAACTTTACAACGAATAAGTTATGACCAAAACGATTTTACCCAAACCTGCCCAGACATTAGCGACAGTTTCTGACAGTTTAATGACGGATTCTGAGAGATTAGCGACAGTTTCTTCCTAATCCGATTTAAACAAAAAAACTATTTTAAACCCTAAAACCCCTCATTAATTACCAAATTCAAGCCCTAATTTATTTAAATTCCAGAAAATTAAAGACCCTCACCCATCATATGATTAATTACATGATTTTAACATATTTAATTAAATAAGAACAAGAATTTAATTAAAGATCATTAACTTTAGGTGATCAAAACCAATTTCGTTTAAATAAACAAGCCATGCTTATATGTTAAAGAATTTATATTCCACCTTATTTCAAACACGTTTCTGACACTTTACCCTTATTTCACCGACTACCAACAACTATTTTAACTATTTTCAAATTTCATTTTTTTACCATGTAAGGCTCAAAACATAAGATATCGTCATCCCCAAACAAACAAAAACAAAGGAATTCTTAAACTATCTCAATAGCCTCTACGCTAAAAGTACCGTACAAACGAACACATGAAATGAAGACTCGATAAATGCGCTACTACGGAAGTTGAACATCTCAAAGATAAACGAGCTAACAAGCCATCCTAAGAATACAACCGATAAGTAGAAGGGAAATATACATATATAGGCATAGGCATACATACACTCAAATCCATCAAACATGCAATCAATCCACTGCTCAAAATAGTCCATATAATATACATACTACCATATATTACCACATCCAATATACTATAAACAAGCATGTATTAACTCTATTTCATGCAATCATACTTAAATGTCCATTGGTGTTGTGGCACATATATAATTATATAGGCCTCCATAATTATACATGTTCCCTTTCACCAATGTACTCCCTCCTATGATGACACTTATAAGAAATTAATACTACACATAGCACATCAATCCATCAACTCAAATAAGCACATAATCACAACATAAAATAAGGTCCAAAATTCCATGTATTGAAATAACATAGCCAATGCATGAAACACATAAACTCGTAATCCAGCTGAACCAGCATAGACAAAATTCAAAATGTATAAAGAAGCATGAAAGCATAATCAACCAAGATTTAACAATGACTAGTGTGGGCGACTATGGTTCAACCTGCACTAGTCAAAACTCGAAAGGAAAATAAACATACGACTAAGTATAGACGGCTATGGTTCAATCCATGCTATTCTAAAAATCAAAAAGAAAGAAACATGTGACTAAGTATGGACAACTATGGTTCAATCCATACTAGTCTAAAATTCGATAAGAAAACATCATAAATACGAATCGACAATATCCAGAAAATTATCAATCAATATCATAAAAGTAGTTCATATACAAAATACGGAAAATTAACATTTAATCACATCATATACTATAATGCACATGTACTCCTATGACACCTATATGCAGGGACCCTTAAGTTATAGACTAGGCTAGGCAACCTAATTCTCTATAATCATTCGCTCTGATACCATTCTGTCACACCCCACCATGGCAGAAACACGGGGCGAGGCGTATGGATATCATCACAACAAACGGTGAAAACTAAAATGCATATATAATGTAATAAATGGCGACACAATGTCGTGACAATACCTCAACCAAAATGCAGGAGTCTAGGTAAGTAGGTAAAAGTCCTACCTCTTACCAAAGACAACCAAAACAAACAATCATTCAAACACATAGGTATCATACAATCTCACTTATTCAAATAACAAAGGTAAATCTAAGAGGAAGTGGATTCCCCAAAATGCATCCTAGTAGCTTCTAAACTCTAGCCACTTCTAACATCATCTTTCACAACTACATTACTTGAAAACGATACTAAAATTTGTCAACTTAAAGTTGGTGAGAACATAGGTTTAAGCTATCTAAAACATCTTAAGGAACCTTGATAACCGTTGTAAATAAGTTAATGAAAACAAGTTAAAGCAATGGATCATAATATGATAATCTTGTTACATTCAACTAAACACAAAATTCATTTCAAATACCAATTACATCTACAATTTACAAAACACCCTATAACAATCAAGAACACACAATAAGAACAATGCACATAAGGTACGGATATTCCGTCCTTCAGTAAGGACATCTTTCTTCCTATATTAGGATTCCCTGTTTGCAGCCATCTGTTTTCCCCAGTAGTTTAAGTGTCCTAAACACATCAGTATATGTATGATTATGTTAGATTGCCTAAGGTATATACATGAATGCTAGTTTCACCTAGTTATGGGGGTTCCATAACCATAGCATAGGAGGCACCGGTGTTATTACTCTTTTGTGGTGAGAGTGATTGCTCGTAGCGTCCCTTTACAGTTTTAGCCAGTATTATTATTATCATGTGGGGCGACTGGGTACATCCTAGGACAAGTAGTATGATTTCATGGTAACTACGATGTGTGCCTTCATCATCTACATATTCTAAAAATGTGAATGACCATTGGAATAATAGGGGTGTTGCAACATCAAATGCTTATGATATTCTAAATGAATCGGATGAGGAAGAAGTTGAGAATATTTATGATGAGGCTGCTAACCTGTTTCATGATAAGAGAGACAAGGCTAAAGTTAAATCATAATTTTCTATGTTTGCTAGTTAAGTGAGTCGTTATTTTTCTAGCTTTGTAAGTGTATATGGCATGTCATATACACTAGTTTAGGTGTTTATCAAGCTTTTTTGCTTGAGGTTAATGTGGTACTTCCACCACATTCCATTTGTACTTCAATGTTTTTTGGTGTAATATATCTTTTACCGGGGCTGAGTCCCTTTTACCCAAAAAAAATGCCATATTCAAATTTACGTTTTCATTTTAATAAAACATTTTCTTAAAAAGAAAGTTTATTAAAAATATTTTGTCACATTTGACAAAAGTGAGTTTAAAGGCTAATCACTTTTATGATGACTAAACATGATTAAGATATGTTAGTGTAATCATTTGACCTTGATGATAGTGTTTGTTAGATAATTCGTTTTACGATTGTGTTTGACTATAAATGTCTTATATAGTTTGTTGTGATCAAAACTAAGAAAGATTAGTTAACACTAATAATGTTTTTAGGCATTACTTGCATTAACACACTGGTTGAGAACTATGTGAAAAACACATGGGCGAATATATGGTTTAAAGTGTGTGATGTTAGATGATGGCTTATTTCTCTTCCAATTTGAGACTAGAAAGGGGATGGAGAAAGTACTTGAGGGAGGTCCATGGCTAATTCGACTTGTTCCTTTGATTTTATATGTTTGGATGCCTACTACGTTATTGAAGAAGAAGGAAGTTAACAAGGCCCCTTTTTGGGTTAAATTGAGACATGTTCCTATTGTGGCTTACTCGGAAGTAGGGTTAAGTTTGATTACTACTCAGATTGGACGACCAATAATGCTTGATACATATACGAGTAATATGCGTCTACGATCATGGGGAAGGAATGAATATGCTAGGGATTTAGTGGAGGTGTCGGCTTAAGAAGAATTATTGGACTCAATGGTTATTGCTATCCCAAGGTGTGATGGTGAGGGACACTCTTTGGCTACTGTTGAGATGGAGTATGAATGGACACCACCGAGGTGCCACATTTGCAAGGTTTTTGATCATGTTAGTGAGTCTTGCCCTACATTGCCGCCAGTAATTACCAAGAAGGTGTATAATGACGATAATGAGGGTTTTATAGAAGTTACTAAGAAGAAGGTGAATAGCTATCCTCGGCTGAGGAAAAATATTGATGGTATTAAGTTCGGAAAGAGTGTACCTAGCTTCTACTATAAAAAATTAGACAAAGGGGCGTCTTCTCAGCCAAAAAATAGAATTTGGTTGCTCCTAAAGGTGTTAAGTCGAATAAGCTTGTGCAACGGTCGGGGTCATCCAAATATGCTACTCTGAGTCTTTATAATTCTTTTAGTACTCTAAATGAAGCTAAAGAAGGAGACACGAACTAGGAGAATAATAGAATCAGTAAGGTACTGAATGAATGTGACACCGAGGCTGATGAAGAACTGATTATGGAGGGTCCTAATGCAACGAAAACTAGTACTTATCAAGGGGAAAGCACTCATTCAGTCATGGTTATCCATGATTAATATTTCCTCGTGGAACATTAGGGGCCTAAATTTCTCCCCTAAACAAAGTGAAGTTCGGCATATGTTATTGGAGAACTCGCTATCCATATGTGCTATTCTTGAGTCACATGTGACAGGTTCCAATATTCTTAGAATGTGTGCTCTGGTTTTTCGACATTGGGATTGGACGTCCAATGGTAGTCCTGCAATCACAATGTTGTTGATGTTGCTGTGATTAATTCTGATGACCAAGCTATTCATACTAGGGTTTGGTTAAAATTAGAGAGAAAGGAGTTGTTTTGTACTTTTGTATATGCTCATACTAGATATAATAGAAGACGGGATCTGTGGTCTAGTCTTGGGAGGCATAATCTGTTTGTTCGAGGTAGGCCTTGGTGTGTTTTTGGTGACTTTAATGCCACTATACAATCTGGTGATACATGGGCAGGATCTTCCACTTTTGACATTGCTATGAGAGAGTCCCAAGATTGTGTAAATGACATTGAGGTTGCTGATGTGCAACATTCAGGGTTACAGTTCACGTGGTCTCAAAAGCCGAAGGGTATTAGGGTCTTATTTAAAAAACTTGATAGGATCATGGAAAACTTTTACTTTACGTCTGCGTTTGTTGGGACCTATGTTGTTTTTAAGCCCTATCGAGTGTCTGATCACTCCCCTTCGATGCTTTTTATACCTACTACTACGAAGCAGAAACCGCAACCGTTCAAATTCTTTAATATCATCATTCGTAATGATAGGTTTCAGGAGGTTGTTAAAGACGGATGGGCGACATAGGTTAGTGGTTTTCACATGTTCAAAGTTACTCAGCGCCTTAAATTGCTAAAGAAGCCACCGCATAAACTTTTGATTGATAAAGGGAACTTGCATAGTAATGTTAATCGCCTTCGTGATGAGTTGGATAAGGTACAAACTGATTTAGATGTTGATCTGAATAACCTTGTTTTGCCTGAGGCTGAAGCTACTGCTGTGGTTGCGTTTAACGATGCATTACTACTGGAGGAATGCTTTTTGAAACAGAAAGCTAAGATTAATTGGCTAAAGGAGGGGTACGCGATCACAACCTACTTTCATAAGGTTGTTAAAATTAGAGTTATTCGTAGCCGTATAGACGTTGTTGAAGATGGTGCGGGCAATATTTATACTAGCAATCAAGTGGTTGATTTGTTTGTGTCACATTATACACACTTTCTTGCCCAAACGGGAAATACACAAGAGTTCATTATGGAGGACTTGTTTCAAAATCAGCTTACCCATGATACGTCTGAGTAAATGGTGCAGCCCATTAGTAGTAATGAAGTTAAAGCAGCATTATTTGATATGGACAATGATAAGGCGCCGGGTCCGGGTATACAACGACATTTTTTAAAGAAACATGTGATATTGTTAAGGATGATTTAACTCAAGCTAGCCGGGAATTCTTTATTAATGGGAAACTTCTCAAAGAGCTTAACCATACTATCATTGCTCTTATTCCTAAGGTTAATGCTCCTAATCGTTTGAATGATTATCATCATATATCTTGCTTCATTAGTAAAATCATTGCTAATCGTATTAAAGAGAGTTTGAAGATTCTTGTAAGCCCTAATCAATATGCCTTTATACCGGGAAGAAGCATTGCGAATAACATTTTGTTGACACAAGAATTGATGCATAATTATCATTTAGATCATGGGGAACCTAGATGTGCATTCAAAGTTGATATTCAAAAGGCGTATGATACGGTTGATTGGCGTTTTCTTGGAGAGGTGCTTCAAGGTTTTGGATTTCATTCTCGTATGATCTCTTTCATTATGGAATGTGTTACAAATGTCTCTTTCTCTATTAGCATTAATGGAGCGTTGTACGGTTATTTTAAAGGTGGTATAGGTCTTCGTCAAGGTGATCCATTATCTCCGTACTTGTTTACTCTAGTTATGGAGGTGCTTACGCTTATGATCAAAAGGAGGGTTAATAATTCTCTTTATTTTAAGTACCATAAATATTGTGAGAAGTTGGAGTTGGTGAATCTTTGTTTTGTGGATGATCTCTTTTTATTCTCGTATGGAGATATTCATTCGACTTCTCTCATCAAGGAGTCTTTGGAAGAATTTAGGAGGCGTCGGGGCTGACTCCGAGTCTTCCTAAGAGCACGACTTTCTTTTGAAAAGTGCTCAATTTTATGAAGACATCAATTCTTAATATCCTTCCTTTTGAAGAAGGTACGCTCCCGGTTAAACATCTTGGTGTTTCTTTAGTATCATCTAGGCTGATTTTCAGGGATTGTAAAGAGCTTATTGAGAAAGTTTAATCGCGTGTTAATGATTGGAAGAATAAGTCTTTATCGACAGTAGGTCGTCTTCAACTTGTGAAATCAGTCCTTAGCTCTATGCATATCTATTGGGCATCAGTTTTTGGTCTCCCTTCTCGTGTTCTTTTAGATATCGAGCAGGTCATGCGTAATTTCCTTTGGTCTCAAGATAGTATGAAAACAGGGCGTGTAAAAGTGGCATGGGAGGTTGTTTGTCTCCCTAAGGATGAGGATGGGCTTGGTATTCGCAGGTTGGGGTGTTTAATAAGGCTCTTATGATTTCCCATATATGGAAACTTTTATTGTTAAAGGAGTCGTTGTGGGTTTAATGGATTCATGTATATAAGCTTCGCGGTCGTAATTTTTAGGATATCCCATTTCGGGGTAACATCTCGTGGGATGGAGAAACATCTTACAATTGCGTCCTTTTTTATTCGTGATTTCATGTGGCACAATATTGGTGATGGAATAACGACGTCCGTTTGGTTTGATAGGTGGTGTGAGTATAGTCCTTTGGCTGATCATATTACTCCGAGGGAGATTCATAGGGCTGGTCTCACTATGAATACCAAAGTTCATTCGATTATTCATGATGGACAATGGGCGTGGCCTAATAGTTTGAGCAGTAAGTATTTGTTTCTCCAAGGAATGTCTATACCTTCGGTTGTGGAGGGTACGTGTGACATGATACATTGGCATGATGGTGCTACTAGAAAGGTCTTCTCGATTGCTGAAGTATGGTCTTCTATTAGACCTCGTATGCCTAAGGTTACTTGGTTTCCGGTTTTCTGGTATGCGAGTTGTATACCTCGGCATGCATTCAATCTTTGGTTAGCTTTTAACAAGCGGTTGAAGACGCAGGTCGTGTAAAGTATTTTGGATGTTTCTTCATCGATTGCTGTGGTGTGTCCTCTTTGTGAAATCCAACCTGATTCTCATGAACAATTATTCTTTGAGTGTCTGTTTTCTCAACGAGTTTGGAGTCATGTTCGAGTAATGGCTAATATACAAACTGTTTATCCCATCTTTGCTGATATTGTAGTAGTGATTCTTCCTTATGTTGATAGGAAGTCGTCTAGAATATTATTGCTAAACTCGTGTTAGCTTCAACAGATTACTTTATTTGGGAAGAACGTAATTGGAGGCTGCTTAGATTAAAGAAGCGTGCATCTCAACAAGTGATTGATTGCATTGTATCTTCGGTTCGTCTAAAGTTGATCTCTTGTCACCTCAGGAATACGCAAGCTGGACAGCGGTTAGCCCAGCTTTGGAGGTTACCGGATGCGATGTTTATTTAGATGTCTTATTATGAGTTTGTTTGTATGCTTATGTTTGGTTAGGTGGTTCTTTCCGATTGGTTTACTTAGCTATGTAGTATTCTCTAGGGTTCGTATGGCTTGTCATACGACCCGGTGGTTGTTCGAGCTATGGCTTGAGGTTAATGTGGCACTTAAGCCACATTCCATTGTACTTAACGGTTTTTGTTGTAATATATTTTATCGGGGTGAGTCCCCTTTACCCCCAAAAAAATAAAAAAAAGGCGAAAAATGAGTGGTTACGTGATTGTGACTCTAATACAACGTATTTTCACAAGGCAGTGAAGAATAGAGTTAGTAGAAGTTGTATTAATGTTGTAACTAACATGGCTGGTATTGTCTTGAAGAGGAACAGGTTGCTGAGGCTTTTGTATCACATTATGAATTGTTTCTACAGAAATGACAAATCGTCGGGCCTAGATGGGTACATGGCATCTTTCTTCAAGGATGCATGGAGTGTTGTGGGAGGTGATGTTGTAGGAACTTAATCACACGAGCATTGCTCTCATCCTGAAGGTCAAGATTCCTACTCGGGTTACTGGTTATCGTCCCATCTCTTGTTGTAACGTTTTATTCAAGTGTGTTAGCAAAGTTATTGCTAATCGTATTAAAGAGTACTTGGTAAAACTAGCTAGCCCGAATCAATCCGCTTTTGTTCCGGGGAGAAGTATTTTGGATAATGTTCTATTGACTCAAGAGTTAATGCATAACTATCATCTTGATCGGGGTATTCCTAGATGTGCGTTTAAAGTTGATATTCAAAAGGTTTATGATACCGTTGATTGGGAGTTTTTACGTAAGGTGTTGATGATTTTTGTGTTTCATGCTCATATGGTGAAGTGGATTATAGAGTGTGTTTCTACTACTTCATTTTCGATATGCATTAATGGTTTACGTCATGGGTATTTCAAAGGAAAACATGGGTTGCGTCAGGGTGATCCTCTATCTCCCTATCTGTTTACGCTTTATGTGTCACACCCCACCGTGGCGGAAACACGGAGCGAGACATATGGATATCGTCACAACAAACGATGTCTCTATAGAGAAAACTAAAATGCAAAGATAATGTCATAAATGGAAAAATAATGTCGTGACAATATCTCAACCAAAATGCAGAAGTCTAGGTATGTAGGTAAAAGTCCTACCTCTTACCAAAGACAAACAAAACAAACAATCATTCCAACACAAAGGTATCATACAATCTCACTTATTCAAATAATAAAGTTAAATATGAGAGGAATTAGATTCCCCAAAATGCATCATAGCAGCTTCTAAACTCTAGCCACTTCTAACATCATCTTTCACGACTACCTCACTTGAAAATGACACTAAAATCTGTCAACATAAAGTTGGTGAGAACACAGGTTTAAGCTATATAAAATATCGTAAGGAACCTTGATAACCGTTGTAAATAAGTTGATGAAAACAAGTTAAAGCAATGGACCATAATGTGATAATCATGTTACATAAAACTACAAACAAAACTCAATTCAGATACCAGTTACATCTACAATTTACAAAACACCCTATAACAATCAAGAACACACAATAAGAACAATGCACTACACCTATCCAGATCTTTCCCGCACCCCTTTGGAAGACGAACCATATCCCTGCTGAGATATCTTGCCTCTGAGGAGACGATCACAAGAACTACAAGATCTCACAACTGGTCACATAGACGCCCATACATCTATGTGCCAAACCAAACCCTAACACAATCAAGTTTCACATACCAGAACACATAAACACGCATATCACACATTAACTAACTATATCCACACATTTTTAAAAACATAGTATCGATACATTTAAAAATATTACAAGTGTCATCTCCATCCCATACTAGAAAAACATTTAAAAACTTATTGAAAATGGGACTATGAACTCACCTGATAGAACAACAAGCTAGCACCCCCTGCAAACCTATAAAATCTTACATGACACACTTAGCTCAGGCTCTCACACCCAAGTTAAGTAACAATCAAAGAGATGAATCTAATCCCCCAATTCCCGCTATCTAGTTCTCACACTACAAACTAATCTATACGTAAAAATTTAGTTTTTCCCCGGTACAGTTTACTAGTCACTACACGACCATATGAAGTGAACTTAACCCCACACTTGGCCCCTACCCTATTGGAGTTATGCTGTTCCATGATATAAGAATTCCAAAAACAAAATTTACCTTCTTCTTACACGTTTAACCCCTCCGTTTAGTCTCTACAACAAAAGTCGTTTTCACAAAGCTAATTTTCTGTACATACTAGATGTTCGACACCAAAAGCCCGACCCAAACACCATAACTTTTATTGAAAACCTCCAGTACTTTAATATACATTAAAAGAGTTCCCAACTAAAAAATATTTGGCTATCTCATCCATTTGGTTTGGTTTTTACTCAAATTCCCAAAATCAAATTTTATTCTCGAACAACGCACTGTTTTTTGTAACAAATGTTTGACGACCTTCCCGAACTCCATTTTCGACGAACCTTACATTTTTGGAAAGTAGACTCTCTGAACTTAATTTTTAAAAAAAAGAAACTCGACCAAAGGTGCTACCTATTGCCCGGAACAGTCGACACCAGACAGTCCAAAAAATCTGACTGTTTTACGCCTTTATGCATTAACGCTCTAAACATCATTAACTACCCTAAATTCTTAAACAAGAACCCTAAAATCATTAATGAATCTTAATTACTATATTTTCCAAAAAAATTAATAAAACCCTAATCATCTCAATGATGGTTAATTAAAATTACAATTAAGATTAATTAACAAAAGCATGAATTAAATTAAGGTTTAATTGATTACTTACCTTGAATCAAGATAATTTTATGAAACCCTAAAAATCACCGTAGATGCCGATTGATTTTCTCCAGGGATTTTTTATGTGTTTTGTGTTTAATAAAATACTTATATAGATATTATGAACAAATCCTAGCCCAATACAAAAGCCTACTTTCCTTTTTCTCTTTTTTCTCTTTGATCGCAATGTATGCCGACCCTTTTCTTTTTTGTTCTTTTTTATAATTAGTTAAGGTATTAATAGTATTACCTTGATTTATTTCAGCCCCTAAAGTCTCCAAAACTCTAAAACCGTAAAACTAGTCAATTTTACGCGATTATCGTAAAATACACAATATTATGAAAGCTCTTAAAATAAGTTAGTGACTTAATAACTAAGTCTAAAATAACTTAAAACTAACCCGTAAATTATCTCTGACACTAAATCCTAAGCGCGAGACCTCTAAACGTTCGTATCATAAATATACAATTTACTATAATACATATACGTACATATAAAAGCTCAAAATAACACCAAATAATCACATAAACATATAAGAGCACATAATTCTAGAAAACACACTCATAACAAAACTAAGTGACGAACCCCAAAAATTGTGGTTGCCACATCACTCCCTCCTAATAGAAATCTTGTCCCGAGATTTACTCTCAAACTCTATCCCAAATCTGCCCCATGTTAGCCCTCTAAGTGTTCATTATCCCAAAACACCCAAAACACGAGTTTAATCCATGTTGTCCGAAAATCAACCTTGAACTCGAGACTTGTACCAATATATCGAACAAGCTACTGACCTTCAATTACTAAACACTCTGAATATTTGAATAGTACGTTCCGAGTACATAATTTTAGGCTTTTGAATCACCCAAAAAACTTTACAACGAATAAGTTATGACCAAAACGATTTTACCCAAACCTGCCCAGACATTAGCGACAGTTTCTGACAGTTTAATGACGGATTCTGAGAGATTAGCGACAGTTTCTTCCTAATCCGATTTAAACAAAAAAACTATTTTAAACCCTAAAACCCCTCATTAATTACCAAATTCAAGCCCTAATTTATTTAAATTCCAGAAAATTAAAGACCCTCACCCATCATATGATTAATTACATGATTTTAACATATTTAATTAAATAAGAACAAGAATTTAATTAAAGATCATTAACTTTAGGTGATCAAAACCAATTTCGTTTAAATAAACAAGCCATGCTTATATGTTAAAGAATTTATATTCCACCTTATTTCAAACACGTTTCTGACACTTTACCCTTATTTCACCGACTACCAACAACTATTTTAACTATTTTCAAATTTCATTTTTTTACCATGTAAGGCTCAAAACATAAGATATCGTCATCCCCAAACAAACAAAAACAAAGGAATTCTTAAACTATCTCAATAGCCTCTACGCTAAAAGTACCGTACAAACGAACACATGAAATGAAGACTCGATAAATGCGCTACTACGGAAGTTGAACATCTCAAAGATAAACGAGCTAACAAGCCATCCTAAGAATACAACCGATAAGTAGAAGGGAAATATACATATATAGGCATAGGCATACATACACTCAAATCCATCAAACATGCAATCAATCCACTGCTCAAAATAGTCCATATAATATACATACTACCATATATTACCACATCCAATATACTATAAACAAGCATGTATTAACTCTATTTCATGCAATCATACTTAAATGTCCATTGGTGTTGTGGCACATATATAATTATATAGGCCTCCATAATTATACATGTTCCCTTTCACCAATGTACTCCCTCCTATGATGACACTTATAAGAAATTAATACTACACATAGCACATCAATCCATCAACTCAAATAAGCACATAATCACAACATAAAATAAGGTCCAAAATTCCATGTATTGAAATAACATAGCCAATGCATGAAACACATAAACTCGTAATCCAGCTGAACCAGCATAGACAAAATTCAAAATGTATAAAGAAGCATGAAAGCATAATCAACCAAGATTTAACAATGACTAGTGTGGGCGACTATGGTTCAACCTGCACTAGTCAAAACTCGAAAGGAAAATAAACATACGACTAAGTATAGACGGCTATGGTTCAATCCATGCTATTCTAAAAATCAAAAAGAAAGAAACATGTGACTAAGTATGGACAACTATGGTTCAATCCATACTAGTCTAAAATTCGATAAGAAAACATCATAAATACGAATCGACAATATCCAGAAAATTATCAATCAATATCATAAAAGTAGTTCATATACAAAATACGGAAAATTAACATTTAATCACATCATATACTATAATGCACATGTACTCCTATGACACCTATATGCAGGGACCCTTAAGTTATAGACTAGGCTAGGCAACCTAATTCTCTATAATCATTCGCTCTGATACCATTCTGTCACACCCCACCATGGCAGAAACACGGGGCGAGGCGTATGGATATCATCACAACAAACGGTGAAAACTAAAATGCATATATAATGTAATAAATGGCGACACAATGTCGTGACAATACCTCAACCAAAATGCAGGAGTCTAGGTAAGTAGGTAAAAGTCCTACCTCTTACCAAAGACAACCAAAACAAACAATCATTCAAACACATAGGTATCATACAATCTCACTTATTCAAATAACAAAGGTAAATCTAAGAGGAAGTGGATTCCCCAAAATGCATCCTAGTAGCTTCTAAACTCTAGCCACTTCTAACATCATCTTTCACAACTACATTACTTGAAAACGATACTAAAATTTGTCAACTTAAAGTTGGTGAGAACATAGGTTTAAGCTATCTAAAACATCTTAAGGAACCTTGATAACCGTTGTAAATAAGTTAATGAAAACAAGTTAAAGCAATGGATCATAATATGATAATCTTGTTACATTCAACTAAACACAAAATTCATTTCAAATACCAATTACATCTACAATTTACAAAACACCCTATAACAATCAAGAACACACAATAAGAACAATGCACATAAGGTACGGATATTCCGTCCTTCAGTAAGGACATCTTTCTTCCTATATTAGGATTCCCTGTTTGCAGCCATCTGTTTTCCCCAGTAGTTTAAGTGTCCTAAACACATCAGTATATGTATGATTATGTTAGATTGCCTAAGGTATATACATGAATGCTAGTTTCACCTAGTTATGGGGGTTCCATAACCATAGCATAGGAGGCACCGGTGTTATTACTCTTTTGTGGTGAGAGTGATTGCTCGTAGCGTCCCTTTACAGTTTTAGCCAGTATTATTATTATCATGTGGGGCGACTGGGTACATCCTAGGACAAGTAGTATGATTTCATGGTAACTACGATGTGTGCCTTGCATCCTTTACAGGAGCCAATCCCTCCACTCATTTTATATATTAATTAGAGGAAGCCCCTCTAAATGCATGACGAGGTCACCCCTCTAAGTATTCATGCACGTGGATATAACATGACCTATATGGGCTCTCGGCATATTTAAAATACAGATTTTCAAGATAATCTAAACATAAATCTTTTCAGAAATATAAACTAGTATTATGAACTTAAACAAGGTTTTCCAGGACATACATTTACTCCGCTACTATTCATTTCATTTCATTAGTTGCTTATGTTTATGCTTTACATTATATGTTATATATCCGCACACTGAGCGTATTGCTCAACCGTATTTTTCATTCCATGTCCCAATACGGCAGGTACTAAAGGGAAAAGTTAGGAATCCAAGAGTACGTGCATGGAATGAGGTGCCAGATTTCTTTCATTCTTTAATGCATTTACATACTTTTACTTTGCTGGACATTGTTAAGTCCTTTCCTTACATTCTATACTTATGTAGTTCGTTTGTGGAGCTTATGTGGATCCGATGTTTGTTTCTGGATTCTTTTATGGTCATTTAATGTTTTAGACATTACCTTGTATGCTTTGATGATTCGCCATAATTATCCTGTGATATTCCATTTATCAAAATGGGGGGTTACAATTATGGTATCAGAGCCCAAGGCTTCGACCTGTAGGCTCTTAAAATTGACCAGTGACTAGTGGGTAGTCATCAGCGTCTTCCTAGAACTGACAGTTTGTTTTCATGCATTCATTTCATGTATCATTGTTGCAGAAATTTAGACTAAGTAATGGTTGGTATAGGACTGGCCATATTTACTCGCATGTGCTTTTAATCGAATCATTTTGCTTGGTGAACCAACCCATAGGCGTTCACATTAGCTCATGTCATTTTGTTTGATGAACCGATCCATAGGCGTTCATCCTCACTATGTCAATTCTATTTTCATGTCATTTGCATTTGGCTATGCCTTCATAAACTGTTTCATGCATCATTTTATTATGTTTAAGCATATGTTCTAATCAGATTAATCATTTCATTTTCATTTTAAACTGTCAGATGGTCATGACCTGCGAACAAGAGCTAGCAGCAGTTGTCTAAGCAGCTCTGCAAGCCATGCTTCCCCAAATCAGGAACCAAATTCGGGCTGAATACAAGAACGCCCCAAATCCAAACAACAATCCTCCTCCTCCACCACCGGTTACTTTGCACACTTGGTTTGAGAGGTTTAACAAGCAGAAGCCAAGATCGGTTAACAAGGCTGATACTTCATCTGATGCAGAAGACTAGATTTTGCATTTAGAGAAGATTTTAGATGCTATGGGATGCGGTGGTTTCTATAAGGCAAGGTTGGCTTGCTATAAGTTTAAAGGTTATGCCCTACATTGGTGGAGAGCTTACAAGTTAGCTAATGGAAATGACGATTGGCTAGCTGCATTGACTTGCGATCAGTTCAAGACCTTGTTTTATGGGCAGTTCTTTCCGACATCTGATCAGGAGGGACTCAAGAGGGACTATCACTCCATTCGTCAGAGAACTGGAGAGACTAGCACTGAGTTCATGTAGAGGTTTCTTAGGTTGGCTGGATTCTTAGGTGCGGTTGTGGGAACTGCGGAGGAACAAGCCAAGTACTTTTGTTGGGTTCTGCACGCCTCTACAGCAGATCGTTTACTTAATGCTATATATGTGTGGCACAAGTTAATGATGCAGCACGTAGCTTAGAAATGCTACATGAGGTGATGACTACGAGGAACAAGCTCGTCTTGAGAAGTAGGATTGCACGTCTCTATCATCAAACGAAGCGGAGTATGTGTCTCTATCCGCGTATTGTGCTAAAGTTCTTTGGATGAGAATACTGATGACGTATAATCCCTGGTCGGGCTGGATAACTCGACCCACGGGTGCTACCCGTATCCATTACGTATAGGGCATACACAGACAGCGCTACGACCCATAAGGCCTAGTAAGCCGCTGTCACAAACTATTTTCTTCAGCCTTGTCCTGGCCGCACTCGGACAGGATCAAAAAGGATATAATCTAAATAAGATTATGATTAGCCTAAGTGGAGAGGATATACAGTATCCTTGTTTACGTGATAAGGATCCGACTATAATCAATAGTTACCTCTTGCTTAGGCCGCAAGAATAGGGGAGCCCAATTAGGGTTCCATCGGGTATAAATGGAACCCTAGAGGTTCCACAAAGGTACGATATTCACAATACTCTAACCCTCACCTATACTCAAACCGATTACTTACTCTCACAATGGAATCTAATCACGGGACACGGTCCTACGGTAAGCCTAACGGTGTTTGTTATTTAGTGTGTAGGTCTTCAAACAAGTTCACTTGGTGCAAGAGCCGGAGTCCACAAGACCCCGAATCGGGTCAAGCACAGTCCTTCCAACTTTTGTATCAACAAGTTGGCGCCATCCGTGGGAACCTACACTAAATTCTAGACATGAATAAAAGCGGCACGCACGTTTCTCACCAAAAAAGAGGTAGTAAGAAGTCGTCAACGGTTGACGCCTAGATCACATCCGTTGAACTCACTCTTGGATCCACTAGCAGGGTAAACAGTATGGATGTTACGAATCCGCCAGGATTCAATTCACTGTTCCTCACTCCCATGCCTACCCCAGGAGAGAAAAGTCCTAATCGGGGGTCAGCACAGCCCCCTCCCAACAAAGACAAATGGAAACAAGCCCTCATACTAACAGGTGGTGAGGAGGTCGTTGCTACTGAAGCACGAACCATGGAAGAATACGTCGCCAACAACCTACATGCTCTCTTCCCACTCGTCATTAAGCGAATGAGGGACTAGCGAATCGCATGCGAAGAAATAACTGATCCAGATGAAAGACAACTAAGCCCGAAACAACTCCCGAAAACCCCCATTGGAAAAGAGCCTAGACAGGAGTCGCCGAGAAGGAAGCGCAGAAGAAGTCATCGCAGCAACCTAAAAAGGGGAAAGGCACTCCCAATCGATGACTCGTCCGATTCTAATTCAGATGACCATCATCATTGACGTCGTAGATTGACGCATTCTCCTTCAGAAAACTCATATAGCGACTCGGGCAGCGCGAGAGACTCTTATCGTTCCTCCAGACAGGAGAAACGAGACTTTTCCCAACAATGGAGATGGGGGAGAGCTAACGCTTTCATAAAACTTAACCAACATTACGTAGAAATAAAAAAACGTCGTATGCCGTCAAACAATAAAACATATGACGACACTACTGACTCGGATGACCACTTAAAAGTTTTTGAATCACAAGCAGGGATTAAGCAGTGGCTCGAACTTACGTGGTGCAACATGTTCAATTCCACTCTAGTAGGTAATGCGCGAAATTGGTTCGACCGACTCCCGCGGAGAACCATCAGTGGATTCGAAGAACTAAGAAAAGCCTTTAGAACAAACTACACGCACAAAAGAATACGACAAAAGCACCGTATTACTCGCGAGAGTCAAACAGAAACAAGGAGAATACTTGGATGACTTCATAGAGCGTTTAAAAAATGAGTGCATTTAGATCAAGGAACGCCCATAAATTTTAAAGGTGTCTTGTATCATGGCCCAGATAACCAACCAAGATCTTTTTTTTTTGGTAAAAGGGTAACAATGACCCCGATAAATAGAACCAAAAAAAAGCGTTGAAGTACAAGGAATGTGGCTGAAATACCACATTAACCGCAAGCTACAGGCGGCTTGTTAAACAAAATGTTTATGACAGGCCATAAACATTAACTAGTCTAGAATACTGGAAATATATAAACTAGACAAAAACCAAGACGATAACATAAAGTTACGAGGAAAATAATAAAATATCAACATGGGATCAGCCAGTTGGAGTGCTTGCCCCAATATTAGTATTGAGAAGATTCACCGATTCATCAAAGACGACCTCGACTCCCTCCTCCTCCTCATTATCTTCCTCGCTTACTTGAACCCCTTCGTCAATACCAGGCATGGACAAGGATGAAAATTTATTAGATTTAGAAACACTGCTCATTTGAGCTTTACCCTTGTTCAGACCATTAGGATTGCTAGACTGCTGTAAGTGACCAGATTTAGTATTTAACTTACTACTATTATCAGCACTCGTACTTGTAGTATCCAAGTGAGTTTTTGGACGAAAAACAACCGTCATACCTGTTTGGAAACCCTTGCTCAATGGAACACCTCTCGGAACTTGATTCCCTAAATTACCTTTGTACTTCTTCCTCTTGCTTTGCACTTGTTGGAATCCATCATTATCAACATGAGTTGTCACTTTTTCAATCATTGTAGGTTTAACATTTTTCGGACAAGAATCAAAGGAATGACCAAAAATATTACAAGTATGACATCTAGGCGGTTTCCATTCGTATTCAACACGAATTAATTCCTTAGTACAACCAGAGCCTTCAAGATCAGGGACACCAATAGTAACGTTATCTATAAACTCCGAATCAGCATTCATCTCAATAAGACAACGAGCAAAACTACAACGACCCCAAGACTCTTTGCACATATTATCAGTATAATTATCCATCATAATAAGCTTACCAAGAAACGAAGCAATTAACCTAATACCTTCCTCTTCAAATACCTGTAGCGAGACATCATGAAACTTAACCCATATCGGAATACGAGTTAGTTCCTCCTTTAGAAGATTCGTTTTCATAGTCCATTTCTTAAGAAAAATTGGTGAATTACGAACCATCCACGAACCACCTTCCAGAACCGCATTAAGACCCTCACTAGATCCAAATTGAAAAAAGAAAAAACCTTTCTCATTCATCATGATACGCTTAAGACCATGTTTTGCCCAGTTATTCTTAGCAAAATACTCAACCACAGGGAATGCAATCCTTTTACCAAGAAAGTAACCATATAAAGTGTTATGGTAGCGAGCATTTACTTTTTCAACGACCTCCTAGGAATAGAGATATTAACCCCTTCATAGACATTTTCAGAATTAAACGAAGAAGAGACTGCATTAATACCTCCATTAGTAGACGTAACCATATCAGCTTCAAATTTACAAAGTAACTCCAGAATTTCTTTAGCACGATCATGTGATATCAATTCCCACAAAGGATGTTTCTTCATTCTTAATTCATGCATAAATTCACCCGCGTCACCAACCGTGCGAATCGTTACACCAAATAATTTCAAAACTGCATGTAGATTACACGGTTGCAAACCATTAATGGTTGCAGCCTTAGCTAAGGTCCAAAAATACATCACAAGAAGAGGAAACCTTTGTAATAGGGTCATCTGTTTCCTTAGCCATTTGTGCAGAGTGCACACTCGAACCACCTGTACGGAATGAAGAAGTGCTGCTAGTTAGATGCTTATGGCGTTCACACAAAACTTCATAATAACGCATAGTGGTCTCCTTAGGTAAAGTAGACCATTTAGGAAATTTGTTTGCCTTTACACCATTTGCAAACACTTCAATGTCACGCACAGTATTCAAAGGAATAGAAAACAAATTAGATATCTCCTCTAACGTTACTAAAACCTCAAGAGTAGACACCTTAACCACATCATTCCAACCTGTAAACAATGGCTTATCACTTTCATTGCTCGAATCCACCATAGCTTCAACAAATCGATCAAACGAACCACTAAATAATAACCCAACGCACTAGTAACAAGAGCACAATTTATTAAAAACAAAATAAGGTCCGCCGACCACTAACTTCAATGCCACTATTAGGTCAGCCGACCACTTAATATATTATCAAAAGTAATGTCAGCCGACCAAAACTAATGTCAGCCGACACACAGTCACTTTGCGATGAAATTAATTCCACGAACACCACAATAAATGTCAAAAGACACGTGATCCGATATGCGATGAAATTAATGTCAGCCAATAAGGTCAGCCGCCAAGAATAGGGTCAGCCGACGAATGTCAGCCGCCAAGAATGATTTAAGGTCAGCCGCCAAGAAAAGGTCAGCCGCCAAGAAAGGTCAGCCGACAATCAAAGACGAGACCCACCAATCAAAGAACGATTTAAGTGTTTGCAAATGATCAACAATACTGAAGGAGATTTAATGCTACAAGCGCAACCCACCAATCAAAGACGAGACCCAAGCACAGTGAAACCCTAAAAAACAATTAATGCGAATAACTATTAAACACAAACCGAAACTTCTTGTCTAGGTAGCACATGAAAAGGAGACAATTAACCACCGACAATAGAACCAAAACAATCGCACAAGACAATGACTGCAAAAAAACGAAAATTAAAACCAATTTAATTTACCCTAAAATCAATCAACCAAATAAAAACTTTGTTAACTCAAGATTAATCAGTGATTATTCGAGAAAACATCATCATTATAAGGTATTCGGATTAAAGGAAAAAGAAAATTAGGTTATGAGAAGAAGGGATTTTTTGGCAGCCATTGATGTTTTTTAGGTTTTTTTTAACCACCGACTATAGAACCAACCAAGATCTGATACGAAAGCTAAACAAAAGAACTCCGGAGACCTTCTATGGAGTGATGCGACGGGTAAGATCTTTCATACAAGGGAAATTCGCAGCTGCGGACAGCTGGCAAACCACCCCGAACTATAGATCTCAGGACTCGAATAAAAAGCAGCCTGTTAACCGAGGTAACGCACGAAACCTCGATTACGAGTGAAATCTAAGAGGGGATGACAACGACATTAAGTTCACACCCCCTAAAAAAGACCCCTAGAGAAATTGTAAAACCCGCTTTAATAATCCTACGATCATTAAATGCACGAAGTTACCGTTAAGTTTAAACTTTGTAATTAATTAATATACGACATACATACGAATATTTGATACGAATAGTATGTATATTAATTAATTATCATAAGTTTATGTACGTAAACACGAATATTAATATACGATAAGTATGTACGTACGATATCAAGAAAACGCTCAAGAAATAAAACACGATAAATGAACACGAGCATACACGATAAATAATTAAGCAAGAAAAACAAACACCAATAGCATAAGGGGTGTTTGTTGTGTCGGTTTAGAAAGAAAGGAAGGAGGACCGGGCCTTGGCCCATATCCAATTAACTAATTATAGATTTATAAAAACTATAGGAAGTTTCATAAACACTTTTACAGAAAATAAAACCCTAGTCTCCTCCTTGCCTCTCTCTCTCTTGCCGCGGTACCCATAGAACACCAAGAGGAATTCGTTTTGATTTTGTTATTAATACGGTAACGCGTTCGTGTTCATTACCTTTTTAATCCACGCATTGCTATTGTGAAGTCGGAGTGATCGTCTTCGTTCGTTTTCGTCTTCATTTACTAGACATAAGGTACGGATATTCCGTCCTTCAGTAAGGACATCTTTCTTCCTATATTAGGATTCCCTGTTTGCAGCCATCTGTTTTCCCCAGTAGTTTAAGTGTCCTAAACACATCAGTATATGTATGATTATTTTAGATTTCCTGAGCTATATACATGCATGCCAGTTTCACCTAGTTATGGGGGTTCCATGACCATAGCACAGGAGGCACCGGTGTTATTACTCTTCTGCGGTGAGAGTGATTGCTCGTAGCGTCCCTTTAGAGTTTTAGCCAGTATTATTATTATCATATGGGGAGACTGGGTACATCCTAGGACTAGTAGTATGATTTCATGGTAACTACGGTGTGTGCCTTGCATCCTTTACAGGAGCTGATCCCTCCACTCATTTTATATATTAATTAGAGGAAGCCCCGCTAATTGCATGACGAGGTCACCCCTCCAAGTATTCATGCACGTGGATATAACATGACCTATATGGGCTCTCGGCATATTTAAAATACAGATTTTCAAGATAAACTAAACATAAATCTTTTCAGATATATAAACCAGTATTATGAACTTAAACAAGGTTTTCCAGGACATACATTTATTCCGCTACTATTCATTTCATTTCATTAGTTGCTTATGTTTATGCTTTACATTATATGTTATATATCCGCACACTGACCGTATTGCTCAACGGTATTTCTCATTCCATGTCCCAATACGGCAGGTACTAAAGGGCAAAGTTAGGAATCCAAGAGTACGTGCATGGAATGAGGTGCCAGATTTCTTTCATTCTTTAATGCATTTACATACTTTTACTTTGCTGGACATTGTTAAGTCCTTTCCTTACATTCTATACTTATGCATTTCCTGTGTGGAGCTTATGTGGATCCGATGTTTGTTTCTGGATTCTTTTATGGTCATTTAATGTTTTAGACATTACCTTGTATGCTTTGATGATATGCCATAATTATCCTGTGATATTCCATTTATCAAAATGGGGGGTTACAATTATGGTATCAGAGCCCAAGGCTTTGACATGCAAGCTCTTAAAATTGACCTGTGACTAGTGGGTAGTCATTAGTGTCTTCCTAGAACTGACAGTTTGTTTTCATGCATTCATCTCATGTATAATTGTTGTAGAAATTTAGACTAAGTAATGGTTTGTATAGGACTGGCCATATTTACTCGCATGTGCTTTTAATCAAATCATTTTGCTTGGTGAACCGACCCATAGGCGTTCACATTAGCTCATGTCATTTTGTTTTGATGAACCGATCGATAGGCGTTCATCCTCACTATGTCAATTCTAATTTTATGTCATTTGCATTTGGCTATGCCTTCATAAACTGTTTCATGCATCATTTTATTATGTTTAAGCATATGTTCTAATCAGATTAATCATTTCATTTTCATTTTTAAACTGTCAGATTGTCATGACCTGCGAACAAAAGCTAGCAGCAGTTGTCTAAGCAGCTCTGCAAGCCATGCTTCCCTAAATCAGGAACCAAATTCGGGCTGAATACAAGAACGCCCGGAATCTGAACAACAATCCTCCTCCTCCTCCACCGGTTACTTTGCACACTTAGTTTGAGAGGTTTAACAAGCAGAAGCCAACATCGGTTAACAAGGCTGATACTTCATCTGATGCGGAAGATTAGATTTTGCATTTGGAGAAGATTTTAGATGCCATAGGATGCGGTGGTATCTATAAGGCAAGGTTGGCTTTCTATAAGTTTAAAGGTTATGCCCTACATTGGTGTAGAGCTTACAAGTTAGCTAATGGAGATGACGATTGGCTAGCTGCATTGACTTGCGATCAGTACAAGACCTTGTTTTATGGGCAGTTCTTTCTGACATCTGATCAGGAGGGACTCAAGAGGGACTATCACTCCATTCGTTAGAGAACTGGAGAGACTAGCACTGAGTTAATGTAGAGGTTTCTTAGGTTGGCTGGATTCTTAGGTGCGGTTGCGGGAAATGCGGAGGAACAAGCCAAGTACTTTCGCTGGGTTCTGCACGCCTCTACAGCAGATCGTTTACTTAGTGCTACATATGCTAATGTGGCACAAGTTAATGATGCAACACGTAGCTTAGAAATGCTACATGAGGTGATGACTACGAGGAACAAGCTCGTCTTGAGAAGTAGGATTGCACGTCTCTATCATCAGCCGAAGCGGAGTATGTGTCTCTATCCGCGTATTGTGCTCAAGTTCTTTGGATGAGAATACTGATGACGTATAGTCCCTAGTCGGGCTGGACAACTCGACCTACGGGTGCTACCCGTATCCATTACGTATGGGGCATACACAGACAGCGCTACGGCCCACAAGGCATAGTAAGTCGCTGTCACAAACGGTTTTACTTCAGCCTTTTCCTGGCCGCACTTGGACAGGATCAAACAGAATATAATCTAAATAAGATTATGATTTGCCTAAGTGGAGAGGATATACAGTATCCTTGTTTACGTGATAAGGATCCGTCTATAATCAGTAGTTATCTCTTGCTTAGGCCACAAGAATAGGGGAGCCCAATTAGGGTTCCATCGGGTATAAATGGAACCCTAGAGGTTCCACAAAGGTACGATATTCACAATACTCTAACCCTCACCTATACTCAAACCGATTACTTACTCTCACAATGGAATCTAATCACGGGACACGGTCCCACGGTAAGCCTAACGATGTTTGTTATTTAGTGCGTAGGGTCTTCAAACAAGTTCACTTGGTGCGCCGGAGTCCACAAGACCCCGAATCGGGTCAAGCACGGTCCATCCAACTTTTGTATTAACAAGTTGGCGCCATCCGTGGGACCCTACACTAAATTCTAGACATGAATAAAAGCGGCACGCACGTTTCTCACCAAAAAAGAGATAGCAAGAAGTCGTCAACGTTGACGCCCAGATCACATCCGTTGAACTCACTCCTGGATCCACTAACAGGGTAAATAGTATGGATGTTACGAATCCGCCAGGATTCAATTCACTGTTCCTCACTCCCATGCCTACCCCAGGAAAGTCCCAATCGGGGGTCAGCACAGCCCCCTCCCAAGAAAGAAAAACGGAAACAAGCCCTCATACTAACAGGTGGTGAGGAGGTCGTTGCTACTGAAGCACGAACCATGGAAGAATACGTCGCCAACAACCTACATGCTCTTGTCCCACTCGTCATTAAGCGAATGAGGGACTAGCGAATCGCATGCGAAGACATAACTGATCCAGATGAAAGACAACTAACCCCGAAACAACTCCCGAAACCCCCATTGGAAAAGAGCCTAGACAGGAGTCGCCGAGAAGGAAGCGCAGAAGAAGTCATCGCAGCAACCTAAAAAGGGGAAAGCCACTCCCAAGCGATGACTCGTCCGATTCTAATTCAGATGACCATCATCATTGACGTCGTAGATTGACGCGTTCTCCTTCAGAAACCTCATATAGCGACTCGGGCAGTGCGAGAAACTCTTATCCTTCCTCCAGACAGGAGAACCGATACTTTTCCCAGTCATGGAGACGGGGGAGAGCTAATGCTTTCATAAAACTTATCCAGCATTACGTAGAAATAAAAAAATGTCGTATGCCGTCAAACAATAAAACATATGACGACACTACTTACTCGGATGACCACTTAAAAGATTTTAAATCACAAGCAGGGATTAAGCAGTGGCTCGAACTTACGTGGTGCAACATGTTCAATTCCACTCTAGTAGGTAATGCGCGAAATTGGTTCTACCGACTCCCACGGAGTACCATCAGTGGATTCGAAGAACTAAGAAAAGCCTTTAGAACAAACTACACGCACAAAAGAATGCGACAAAAGCACCGTATCACTCGCGAGAGTCAAACAGAAACAAGGAGAATACTTGGATGACTTCGTAGAGCGTTTAAAAAATGAGTGCATTTAGATCAAGGAACGCCCAGAAATTTAAAGGTGTCTTGTATCATGGCCCAGATAACCAACCAAGATCTGATACGAAAGCTAAACGAAAGAACTCCGGAGACCTTCTATGGAGTGATGCGACGGGTAAGATCTTTCATACAAGGGAAAGTCGCAGCTGCGGACAGCTGGCAAACCACCCCGAACTATAGATCTCAGGACTCGAATAAAAAGCAGCCTGTTAACCGAGGTAACGCACGAAACCTCGATTACCTGTGAAATCCAAGAGGGGGTGACGGTGACATTAAGTTCACACCCCCTAAAAAAGACCCCTAAAGAAATTGTAAAACCCGTTTTAATAATCCTACGATCATTAAATGCACGAAGTTACCGTTAAATTTAAACTTTGTAATTAATTAATATACGACATACATACGAATAGTATGTATATTAATTAATTATCATAAGTTTATGTACGTAAACACGAATATTAATATACGATAAGTATGTACGTATGATATCAAGACAACGCTCAAGAAATAAAACACGATAAATGAACACGAGCATACACGATAAATAATTAAGCAAGAAAAACAAACACCAATAGCATAAGGGGTGTTTGTTGTATCGGTTTAGAAAGAAAGGAAGGAGGACCGGGCCTTGGCCCTTATCCAATTAACTAATTATAGATTAATAAAAACGATAGGAAGTTTCATAAACACTTTTACAGAAAATAAAACTCTAGTCTCCTCCTTGACTCTCTCTCTTGCCGCGGTACCCATAGAACACCAAGAGGAATTCGTTTTGATTTTGTTATTAATACGGTAACACGGTCGTGTTCATTCCCTTTTTAATCCACGCATTGCTATTGTGAAGTCGGAGTGATCGTCTTCATTCGTTTCCGTCTTCATTTACTAGACATAAGGTACGGATATTCCGTTCTTCAGTAAGGACATCTTTCTTCCTATATTAGGATTCCTTGTTTGTAGCCATCTGTTTTCCCCAGTAGTTTAAGTGTCCTAAACACATCAGTATATGTATGATTATTTTAGATTGCCTGAGCTATATACATGCATGCCAGTTTCACCTAGTTATGGGGGTTCCATAACCATAGCACAGGAGGCACCAGTGTTATTACTCTTCTACGGTGAGAGTGATTGCTCGTAGCGTCCCTTTACAGTTTTAGCCAGTATTATTATTATCATGTGGGGCGACTTGGTACATCCTAGGACAAGTAGTATGATTTCATGGTAACTACGGTGTGTGCCTTTCATCCTTTACAGGAGCTGATCCCTCCACTCATTTTATATATTAATTAGAGGAAGCCCCTCTAATTGCATGACGAGGTTACCCCTCCAAGTATTCATGTACGTGGATATAACATGACCTATATGGGCTCTCGGCATATTTAAAATACAAATTTTCAAGATAAACTAAACATAAATCTTTTCAAAAATATAAACCAGTATTATGAACTTAAACAAGGTTTTCCAGGAAATACATTTATTCCGCTACTATTCATTTCATTTCATTAGTTGCTTATGTTTATGCTTTACATTATATGTTATATATCCGCACACTGAGCGTATTGCTCAACCGTATTTCTCATTCCATGTCCCAATACAGCAGGTACTAAAGGGCAAAGTTCGGAATCCAAGAGTACGTGCATGGAATGAGGCGCCAGATTTCTTTCATTCTTTAATGCATTTACATACTTTTACTTTGCTGGACATTGTTAAGTCCTTCCTTACATTCTATACTTATGCATTTCGTGTGTGGAGCTTATGTGGATCCGATGTTTGTTTATGGATTCTTTTATAGTCATTTAATGTTTTAGACATTACCTTGTATGCTTTGATGATATGCCATAATTATCCTGTGATATTCAGTTTATCAAAATGGGGGGTTACAATTATGGTATCAGAGCCCAAGGCTTCGACCTGTAGGCTTTTAAAATTGACCTGTGACTAGTGGGTAGTCATTAGTGTCTTCTTAGAACTGACAGTTTGTTTTCATGCATTCATTTCATGTATCATTGTTGCAGAAATTTAGATTAAGTAATGGTTGGTATAAGACTGGCCATATTTACTCGCATGTGTTTTTAACCGAATCATTTTGCTTGGTGAACCGACCCATAGTCGTTCACATTAGCTCGTGTCATTTTGTTTTGATGAACCGATCCATAGGCGTTCATCCTCACTATGTCAATTCTATTTTCATGTCATTTGCATTTGGCTATGCCTTCATAAACTGTTTCATGCATCATTTTATTATGTTTAAGCATATGTTCTAATCAGATTAATCATTTCATTTTCATTTTTAAACTGTCAGATGGTCATGACCTGCGAACAAGAGCTAGCAACAATTGTCTAAGCAGCTCTGCAAGCCATGCTTCCCTAAATCAGGAACCAAATTCGGGTTGAATACAAGAACGCCCCGAATCCGAACAACAATCCTCCTCCTCCACCACCGGTTACTTTGCACACTTGGTTTGAGAGGTTTAACAAGCAGAAGCCAAGATCGGTTAACAAGGCTGATACTTCATCTGATGCGGAAGACTAGATTTAGAATTTGGAGAAGATTTTAGATGCTATGGGATGCGGTGGTGTCTATATGGCAAGGTTGGCTTGCTATATGTTTAAAGGTAATGCCCTACAGTCGATACCATCAAACACGAGAAAACCCTAAAAACATCAATGGCTGCCGAAAAATCCCCTTTTCTCATAACCTGATTTTCTTATTCCTTTAATCCGAATACCTTATAATGATGCTGGTTTCTCGATTAATCATTGATTATTCTTGAGTTAACAAAGTCCTTGTTTGGTTGATTGGTTTTAGGGTTAATTAAATTAGTTTTTATTTTACTTTTTTGTCGTCATTGCTTTGTGCGTTCACGGTTTATTTAACAAAGTCCTTTGTGCGTTCACGGTTGATTATTGTCACATTATTGGTTGGTTTTTTAGTATCACATGGTATAAATTGTGGTAGGGTGCGCTTGAATTGGTCGGCTGACATTGATTCAATTGTGGTCGGCTGACTTTAGTTTATTATAAATTGTGGTCGGCTGACATTGTGGTCGGCTGCCATTAGTTTATTATAAATTGAATTGGTCGGCTGGCATTGATTTTAAAGTTCACGTGGTTGGACAATTGCGTTTGTTTATTATTAGTTGGTTCGTTTGTGTCGCATTTATTAATTTTTAGGGTTGTTTTGTTGGGTTTATTTTGGTTTATCGTAATCGATTGTAGGGTTTGGTTTTTGTCGGATTGTTGAAGTTATGGTGGGTTCCAGTGCGACTAATGTCTCAAATCCTAATTCGGTTGTTGATACAGCAAATGGTGAACGAATTAATTTGAATGTAGGGTCAATAGAGGATGTTGAAAAACTGTTCTCGATCTCCCTCAATACGGTGGAAGTGATTAGTAGGTTTATGAATGATGTCTAGAATAACAAATATGAATTCTTGAAGCGAATGACTACTGAGTAATGGACAAAGAGTCTTGATATCGTATGTGCACATCAAGTGGAGTTGGAGAGCAGTGTTAGAACACTAAAACGTCAATATGTTAATGCTTCCAAAGCAGGTGTGCGTGATGATACTAGGGATCCGTCTATGAGCACTACTTTTGGACATGATGTTAGGGTTACACCAGATTTATCTAATATCACAATGCGTATGTCCTTGGATCAGCATAAAGAGGTGAGTGTCTCATCTCCTACGTTTTGTAAATTGGTTAATGATGAGCTATCGTTTGAACAATTGGATATAAACCCTAATGAGAGGAGTGATGTATTTGACTCAAATATGGCTGATTTCACGTTTTCTAATCCAAGTGATCCAGTGATAGATGTCGAGGAAACTGTGAAGGAATGTCCTATTGTACAATCGGTGGATATTGGTGGTCCATCTAACTCCTATGTTGCTGCTGCTAGTTCAAGCCAACAAGCTTCACCTGTTGCTCGTGTTATATAGGTTCTGTCATATCTGAAAACAGGTTTGAGGGTGTTCAGGTATCTATTTTACGTAAAGTGGTTGAGAAGGTTAATACACGTTTTCATAATACGCTCTATGGATACTTTATTGGTAAACGAATGGCATTTCCAGTGGTTGAGTATTATGCTAAAACTAATTGGGCTAAATTTGGGTTAAAAAGGATCATGATGAATTCCAATGGTTTCTTTTTCTTTCAATTTGATGCACAATCTGGTTATGAAGCTGTGTTGGAAGGTGGACCATGGATGATTCGTAATTCTCCCATTATTCTTAAAAGGTATACCCTATGAAGACTAGCCTTCGTAAAGAAGAATTTACCTGTATTCCTGTGTGGGTTAAACTTCATGATGTGCCTCTTCAAGTGTTTGAGGAAGAGGGTATTAGTCTGGTTGCTACATATCTTGGTAAGCCTATTATGCTTGATTCTTTTACTAGTACTATGTGTAAAGAATCTTGGGGTCGTAGTAGTTTTGCTCGCTGTTTAATTGAAATTAAATCTGATTGTGATTTACATGAGACAATTACTATTGGTGTTCCTGATTTGGAGGATGAGGGGTTTACTAAGGAAACTATTAAAGTTGAATGTGAGTGGAAGCAACCTAGATGCCCTACATGTAATATCTTTGGTCATACGGCTGAAACTTGTCCTAAACGTGTTATCCCTAAAGTGGCACCTAAAGTTATACATGAACAAGATGATGGATTTCAACAAGTTCGTAGTAGAAAGCATAACAACAAAGGAAAGCAAGGAAGCCAGATTCCGAGAGGTGTCCCGTTAAGCAAAGGCTTCCAGGTTGGTACTCCTTTTACTTTTAGTCCGAAGTCGTCTACTTCTGGTGCTCATATACATGATAACTCATCTAATCCTGGTAAGACTTCGAATGTAATTAAACGTGATAATAGCAAAGTTGATAGTGGTACCAAATCTGGGTTGCATACTAGTAGTTCAAATAAAGGTAAATATGTGGTAAGTGGCGTTTCTACGTCGAATTCATTTGGGACTCTTTCAGGGGATATAGGTGACCTAAGTGGAGATGATGATGATGAGGAGGTTGAAAACATTTATGATGAATCTGCTAATCTTCTTAATTCTCAATCAGGGGCAAGCACTCCAACCACGACTGTTTTAAATGTTTAGTATCGCCTCGTGGAATATAAGGGGTCTGAACCAATCCCCTAAAAGAATAGAGGTTCGTCAGGTTATTAATGAAAATAATCTAAGTGTTTGTGCTATCTTGGAGTCTCATGTTGATGCTTCAGGTGTTTATGATATGTGTCGTAAGATTTTTAGCAGATGGAAGTGGACATGAAATGGTGGTTTGTGTCCTAAAGGGATACGTATAATTCTTGGCTGGAATGATGATAATGTGGATGTTATGGTGTTGTCTCAAACAAGTCAAGTTATGCATTGTCAGGTTAAAACGCGTATGGATAACCGTACTTTATTCTGCTCTTTCGTTTATGTTGATAACTACTATATCCATCGGCGTGTTCTTTGGAATAATTTGGTTGCTCGTGCTACTTTTATGCGGGATAAGCCATGGGCTGTTTTGGGTGATTTTAATGCTGCTCTTAATATTGAGGATCACTCATGCGGCGACTATACTCCTAATATTGCCATGTGGGAATTCAAGGAGTGTGTTAATCTTATGGAAGTTATGGACGTTAATGCTACAAGTTTACATTTTACTTGGAATGAGAAACCACAGGGTGATGATGGTATTCTCAAAAAGATTGATCGGATTATGTCTAACATTAAGTTTCTTGATGAGTTTCCAGGTTGTTTTGCAATATTCCAACCTTACAGGATTTCTGACCATTCTCCTTGTGTGTTACGAATCCCTAGAATTAGCAAACCTAAGCCTAAACCTATTAAATTCAATAATTTTCTTGTACATAAGGAGGGTTTTCATGCAGTGGTAGCTAACGGATGGTTGGCTAATGTTCATGGTTGTGCTATGTTTAGGCTTGTTAAACGCATAAAAGGTTTAAAGGCTCCGTTTCGTAAACTGCTGTTTGAACAGGGTAATCTTCATGATCGTGTTACTAGACTACGTGTGGAATTAGATGTTGTTCAACAAGCCCTTGATAGAGACCCATCCAATGTGCTGTTGAAAGAAGAGCATGCTCATTATCTAGTTGTTTTTAAGGAAGCTTCTCTTGATGAGGAACGCTTTTTACGTCAGAAATCTAAAATTGAATGGCTTGATGCAGGTGATTCGAATACGGCTTATTTTCATAACTCGGTTAAGAGTAGGGCGGCTCGTAATCGTATTGAAATGGTTCGTGATTCTCATAATGTGCTTCATGATAGAGATGCTGTGCCTGGAGATTTCGTTGCTCATTACGAGCAGTTTCTTGGTCAGGCAAGTGTTTCAGGTTCTTTTAATACGTTTGATTTGTTTGTTCTAAAGCTTGGTGCTCAGAAATCTGCCCATATGGTTAGAGTCATCTCTGATTCTGAAATTAAGAGTGCGTTATTCTCCATCAGTGATGATAAAGCGCCTGGGCCGGATGGTTTTACTGCTGCATTTTTAAGAAGTCTTGGGATATTGTGGGTGATGAGTTTACATGTGCTATTCGGGAGTTTTTCTCTAATGGAAAACTTCTTAAAGAGGTTAATCATACTATTATTGCTCTTATCCCTAAGGTTTCTGTTGCAAATAAGATTACTGATTATCGACCCATCTCTTGTTGTAATGTTATTTTCAAATGCATTAGTAAAATAATTGCTAACCGTATTAAAGGGGATTTGGGCGATTGGTTAATATTAATCAATCTGCTTTTGTTCCGGGGCGTAGGATCTCGGATAACATCTTATTGACGCAAGAGTTGATGAGGAATTACCACAGAAATTTTGGTCCTCCAAGATGTGCTTTTAAGGTGGATATTCAGAAAGCTTACGATACGGTGGACTGGCAGTTTCTGCGTAACATTCTAATTGGTTTTGGATTCCATCATTTAATGGTTGATTGGATTATGACGTGTGTTTCTACTACTTCATATTCCATTTGCGTAAATGGTAATTTATATGGCTGGTTTCAAGGAAAAAGAGGTCTCAGGCAAGGTGATCCGTTATCTCCATATCTTTTCACGTTGGTCATGAAGATCCTTTCACTTATGTTGCAGCGGAGGGTTCTTAATGCAGAGGTTTTTTATTTTCATCACCGTTGTGAGCAACAGCGTATTATCAACCTCTGTTTTGCAGATGATCTTTTCTTGTTTGCTAGGGGTCACTTGGACTCTGTGTAGGTTATTATGGATGCGTTGGAGGAATTTAAGATAACTTCAGGTTTGGTTCCATGTATCCCTAAGAGCACAGTGTTCTTCTGTAATGTAGCTACTGCTGTTAAAAGTAGTATTTTACATATCATGCCATTTGCTGAAGGCGAGTTACCTGTCAGATATCTTGGTGTTCCTCTCATTTCGTCCAGGCTTCTATATAGGGATTGTAAAGTCCTTGTTGAAAAACTTGAGAGTAGAGTTAATGATTGGCGCAATAAATTTCTTTCATTAACAGGAAGACTCTAGTTAGTTCGTTCAGTTCTTTCATCTATGCATATCTACTGGGCGTCTGTCTTTATTTTACCTGTTTGGATTATTCATGATTTGGAACAGCTTATGAGAAGCTTCTTATGGTGTCAAGGTGAAATGAAGAAAGGTAAGGCTAAAGTTGCTTGGGACTCTGTTTGTACTCCATTTTATGAAGGTGGACTTGGTATTCGTAAGCTTTCTGATTTTAATACAGCTTTAATGGTTTCTCATATCTGGTGTCTTCTCACTCGTAAAGAGTCTTTATGGGTTAAATGGATTTATTCTTACAAATTAAAGGATCGAAGTTTCTGGGACGTTCCATGTATTCGTCAATTTATTTGGTACAAGATTAATAATGGTAGATTGGCTTCTATGTGGTTTGACAAATGGGCAGATTTATGTCCGTTACGGGACGTTCTTACGTTTCGAAGTATTACAAGATCGGGGCTCTCTCTATCTAATAAGGTAAGGGATCTTATTACTGATGGTATTTGGCAGTGGCCGCAGGATTGGTATGCTAGATTTCCGAACATTGTCTCTATCCCGGTCCCTGTTATTAATGATGCTCAGGATGATGATTTTATGTGGCGGGATATAAATGGGGTTCTACATCCTTTTTCAGTTTCTTTAGCTTGGGACTCCATTCAGGATAGGGCTTTGATGGTTGATTGGTATCATGCTGTTTGGTTTGCTCATTGTATTCCTCATCACTCTATCCACTTGTGGTTAGTGGTTAAAAAAAATTAAAGACACAAGATCAGCTTAGGCAATGGGATGTTGGCCCTATGGTGGATCTAAGCCTTCTAAGATGTCCGTTGTGTGAATTGGTGCCGGATTCTCATGACCATCTTTTCTTTGAATGTTCTTATTCTATGCATGTTTGGTCTAAGGTTCGGGGCATATGTGATATGGATAGCATCCCCCCTCGGATTGATGATATTTTAGCCTATGTTATTCCAATTTCTAAGGGAAAGTCTTGTCCTAGCATCCTTGCCCTTCTTGTGTTGGCTGTTACTGCGTACTTTATATGGATGGAACATAATTCAAGACTTTTCAAGAAAAAGCTATTGGCCGTTGATCAGATTGTTAAGCTTATTTGTGATACTATTCGGTTGAAGTTGATTTCATTTCGTTTTAAGAAGTTGTCTGCCAGGTCGAGTTTGCTGCTTGACAAATGGAGGGTGCCGAGCTCTAGAGTTCTTCATAATGGGAGTGTCGGGTGAGGGTTGTACTCTTTTTTCCTTGTCCAAGGTTTTTCCCTCTGGGTTTTCTTTGGCAAGGTTTTTTAAGGAGGCAGGCTCATTTGGACATCATTTGCTCCTTTCGTGCTGTTGGTGGAAGCTAAAGACAATGTGTGACTTCATGTTTGCATCTTGGTTTCTTTCTAGTTTACTTGCATTGTAGTTCTAGATTAGTTTGTGTTTATGCCATGACATAATCACGTGTTAACATGCTGCCTGTAGCATGCGGTTAATGTGGTATCTTAACCACATTCCTTTGTACTTCAACATTTTTTTGGTTAATATATTTACCGGGGAAACCCTATACCAAAAAAAAAGGTGATGCCCTACATTGGTGGAGAGCTTACAAGTTAGCTAATGGATATGATGATTGGCTAGCTGCATTGACTTGCGATCAGTTCAAGACCTTGTTTTATGGGCAGTTCTTTCCGACATTTTTTTTTGGTAAAGGGTTTAAACCCGGTAAATATATTAACCAAAAAACATTTAAGTATAAATGGAATGTGGTTGAGATACCACATTAACCTCAAGCAAAACAGCTTGAAAAACTAGTGTGTATGACATGCCATAACCACACAACACCTATCAACCGTAACAAAAACAAAAACCTCTATATTTCTTGAACCACCAAAGAGGAATAACCAGCAAGAGGAAGTCTTGGAACAAGGCAAACATCCCGCCACTCCAACAACAGCACAAAGGAAGCAAAGGATCCGTATGAGGTCGCCTCCTTAAAAAACCTTTTCGAGAAAAACCCTGTGGGAAAAACCTCAAAAAGGAAAAAAGAGTACGACCCTCACGTTGCATTACCATGATGATTAAAACAAACACGAGGAAGCTTCCATCGATCCAGAAGAGAAGAGGATCGATTCGACATCTTCTTGAATTTGAAAGTAACGAGCTTTAGCCGAACAGTATCACAAATAATTAGAGCAAGCTGATCAACCGTCAATGAAGTCTTCTTGAATAATCTAGAATTCCGCTCCATCCAAATGAAATAGGAACTAGCCGCTACCATAATCCGAGCAATAATACTAAAAGTATTACTGCCCTTAGAAATGGGAATAAGGACCGAAATGATATCAGCCAGCGACGTTGGAAGATTTTCCATTCCAGCCATAGCACGAACTTTACACCAAACCTGCAGTGAAAAAGTACATTCAAAGAACAAGTGCGAATGAGAGTCATGAACCATATTACACAAGGGGCATTTTAGCAGGTTTAAGTCAACACTAGGGCCGACATCCCATTGCTTCAGCCTATCTTGTGTCTTCAACTTTTGATTAATAACCAACCAAAGGTGCACCACATGCCGAGGAATACAATGCGCAAACCGAACAATATTATACCAAACACATCAACCGCACTAGCAAGAATAGTGTTCCAAACACAAGCCACCGAAAAGTGTTGCAAAACACCATGTCTATCACGCCACATCATGACATCAGGTTGATCCTCATGAATCTCCGGAACTGGTATAGCAACAACATGAGGAAACCGATCAGCCCAATCAGCCGGCCATTTCCAAGCACCATTAAGAATAAGATCACTAACCGAATCTGTAAGAGAAAAACCCGAACGAACAATATTACGAACAGTCAACACATCACGGATAGGACAGATGGTATCCCACCTATCAAACCACATAGAAGTAGACCTACCATTGAAGATCTTATGCCAAATAAACGACCTAACACGGGAACGAATAAACAGAAGCTTCCTCCAGCCCCAACTCGTATCTCCAAGACATGGAACATCCTAAATATTTCGACCATTAAGCTTATATGAATGAACCCAATGAACCCACAACGATTCCTTATGAGTCAAGAGACTCCAAATATGCGTCGTCATAAGGGCAGTATTGAAATCATCAAGCCTACGAATTCCCAATCCCCCTTCATGCTGAGGCAAACACACATCAACCCACGCAACTTTAGCCTTACCCCTATTCAGCTCACCTTGACACCACAAAAACCCATGTAGGAGCTGCTCCAACTCAAGAATGACCCGAGCAGGCAGAATGAAAACAGAAGCCCAGTAAATATGCATAGACGATAAAACTGATCTAATAAGTTGAATCCGACCAGCCAAGGAGAGGTATTTATTCCGCTAATCATTAACTCTCCCCTCAAGTTTCTCCACTAACACCTTACAATCACGATAAAGCAACCTGGAAGAAATAAGCGGAACACCAAGATACCGAACAGGCAACATACCTTCACCAAAAGGCAGAAAAGTAAGAATGTTATTCTTCACATGAATCGGGACATTACAGAAAAAAGAAGTACTCTTCGGGATACTAGGCACAAGACCCGAGACATTCTTGAACTCATCCAAAGCATCCATTATTAGACGAACCGATTCAAGGTGACCACGGGCAAACAAGAAAAGATCATCAGCAAAGCACATATTCATAATGCGATTTTTCTCACAAAGATGGTGATACTGAAATTCGTCCATAGACCTCACTCGTTTCCGTAGAATAAGCGTTAAAGCTTCCATCACAAGAGTAAACAAGTAAGGAGATAAAGGATCCCCTTGCCGCAGCCCTCTCTTACCCTTAAACGAACCAAACAACTCCCCGTTAATGCATATAGAATAAGAAGTGGTGGTGACACACGTCATGATCCACTCAACCATAATATGATGAAAACCAAACCCGACAAGAATAGACCAAAGGAAGCCCCAATCCACAGTATCATAAGCTTTTTGGATACCGTCCTTAAAAGAAACCCGAGGGGGACCAGCTGACCGATGATATCCACGCATAAGTTCCTGAGTAAGCAATATATTATCCGATATTCTCCGTCCCGGCACAAACGCAGATTGATTAATACTCACAAGATCACCCAAATCCTCCTTAATACGATTAGAAATAATCTTACTAATGCATTTAAAAAGAACATTACAGCAGGAAATAGGACGATAATCAGTGATTTTCGCAGGCGTAGACACCTTAGGGATAAGGGCAATGATAGTATGATTGATTTCCTTAAGAAGCTTACCATTAGTAAAAATTTCCCGAACAGCACATGTCACATCACCTCCAACAATGTCCCACGACTTCTTAAAGAAAGCAGAAGTAAAACCATCAGGTCCGGGGGCCTTAACATCGGACATAGAAAATAATGCACTCTTAATCTCATCATCAGAAACATCACAAATCATAGACAAAGCTCTTTGGCCATCAAGAACCCTAGTGAAAAGACCATGACCATCAAGTGGGTTGGTCCCACCTTCAACACCAAGGAACTGCTCATAATGAGAAAAGAAAGCCCCTCATGACAAACATCAAATAGATCACGAACCATTTCAATCCGATTACGTGCACACTTACTTTTTACAATGCAATGAAAGTACGCAGTATTAGCATCACCCGCTTCAAGCCACTCAGTTTTAGATTTCTGCCTTAAAAATCTTTCTTCATCAAGAGAGGCTTCCTTAAAAGAAAGTAAATAATGTGCATGATCCTCCCTCAACTCCACTCTTGAAGGATTACAATCTACCGCCTTTTGAGCCTCATCAAGCTCGGCACGCAACCTGTTCACTCTTTCATGAAGGTTTCCATGCTCATACAAAATTTACGCAAAGGGGACTTTAACCCCTTCAAACGTTTAACCACTCTAAACATAGCACAACCCTCAACAGTAACCATCCAACCATTAGATACAACCGTAGAAAAACCCTCTTTATAAACCAGAAAGTTCGTGAATTTAAATGGCTTAGGCCGCGACTTACTAACCTTAGGAATACGCAAAACATAAGGAGCATGATCAGAAATCCTGTAAGGTTGAAATATAGCAAAAGAACCTGGGAATTCATCCATATAGGGGAGATTGCTCATAATCCGATCTATCTTCTTAAGAATACCATCACTCCCCTTCGGCTTTTGATTCCAAGTGAAGTGCAAACCAGTAGCATTAACATCCGAAACCTCCATATTTTGAACACAATCTTTAAACTCACGCATGGCAATTGTAGGCTCATACCCCCCACACGAATGATCTTCTAAATTCAGCGCCACATTGAAATCACCAAGCATAATCCATGGTTTATCACGCATAAGGTAAGCATGTGCAACCAAATCAGCCCAAAGAGAGCGCCGATCAACATAATAATTCGCAGCATATATAAAGGAGCAAAAAATAATCTTCGCATCAGCACGAATATTAATCTGACAGTGCATAACCTGGGTAGTTTGCGCCATAACCATAGTATCAACAACAGCATCATTCCAACTGATAATAATCCGAGACACCTTAGGACACAAACCTCCATTAGAAGTCCATTTCCATTGTTGGCAAATTTTCCGACACTTATCATACACACTAGTAGCATCCACATGAGATTCTAAAATAACACAAACACTTAAATTGTTTTCATTCACAACCTGCTTAACCTCCTTCTGTTTAGGGGATCGGTTCAAGCCCCTTATATTCCATGAAGCGATACTAAACATTGAGAACATCAATAGCAGGAGTGCTTGCCCCTGGAGTAGAACTTGAAACAAGATTCACATATTCATCATAAATATTCTCTACCTCATCATCTTCATCCAAGTTTCGATCAACATCATCCCCGTTATGGGGATATAAAAGATTAAAAGAATTAGAAACAGAGATATTATGGATATTAGAAGACTCCTTACCCCACGTGAAATATGAGAGTCATCTCCCGAGTTCATCACTGCCTTACCATTCGCCTTAGACAAAGGCTGAGTAGAACCAACACCCACTGTCCCATCATTAGACGGCTTACTTGTAGCCTGACCATTAAAACGATCAGAGCTAGTTCCCACCTCATTACGACTAACAGATTTCTTAGGCACATACTGAAAATTCTTCGGAACTGAAACACCCATAGCCACATTCCCCTTATTAGATCGATTATTATTGCGCCTACGCTTAGTAACTTGTTGAAAACCCTCATTAAGATCCACACTCTTAGGCATTTCAGTGACTACTTTATTAGGACACTCCTCATTATTATGGCCAAAAATCTTGCAAACATCACACCTTGGTGGTCGCCATTCATATTCAAGCCGAATGATCTCCACTATGTGTCTTAACCCTCCATCAATAGGAATCCCCACCTTAATAGACTCCTTCAACTCCACATTCGAATCAATCTCAGTCAAACATCTCGCAAAACTGCTTCTACCCCACGAATCCGCACACATGGCACTAGTGAAAGAATCGAGCATAATCAGAGTACCAATCTTTGTAGCAAGAATACTTATCCCATCTTCCGAAAAGACCTGCAACGGGACATCATGAAGCTTCACCCATATAGGAACACGAGTCAGCTCATCTTTGGATAAACTGGAATTTACCGACCACTGCTTCAAAATAATAGGACTATTTTTAATCATCCAAGGGCCCCTTCCAAAACAGCCGAAAGACCAGCACTTGAGTCAAATTTGAAGAAAAAGAAGCCCTTTGAATTCAACATTACCCGCTTGAGACCATGCTTCGCCCAATTGTTACGCACAAAAAATTCAACCAACGGAAACGCAATGCGCTTACCAATAAAGTATCCACACAAGGTATTCTCAAAACGAGCACTAACATTTTCAACAATAGAAAAAGGCATCGAAACATCAACCCCTTCATAAACATTATCAACTTGTAAGGCAAGAAATTTAGACTCACCCGCCTTACCAGCCTGCCGTTGTCCACCTGCAGCATCTGCATAAGTACTATGAACTGCTGCTGTTTGAAATTCGTGCATGCATGGTTTTCCATGTCGTTCACTATGCATGGAAGTGGTTTAGTACGTCAATTCAGTAAACGCTTATGTTGAGACGGAAAGATTGCTCTTGGTTTCTATAAGTTGGAAATTCGACCTTGTAATGTTTAATATATATTGGTTTTCAATTTATTTGGTAGTCATAAGAGTGGCATGTCACTCTTATGTAAGGTTTATGGTTGTGCACATTGTATATGTGCTGGTTATAGCCCATGTAACGGGCCGAGATGTTAGGACTTCACCTACATCCGATTGTACTTCAACGTTTTTTGGTGTAATATATTTTACCGGGGATAGTCCCCTTTACCCAAAAAAAAAAAAAAACATGTCATCTTGACTAGAATAAGGCGACGCTGTGTTAATCTGTCCATCAGTACCGACTAAACATTCAGGCAGCGAGCTCGCTCCCCTTACATCTGTTCCATCAATATTAACACTCTCAATTATCTCAGTCGTATTCAACAAACCAGAAACTTGACCCCCATCTCCAACCACATCACCATCAGGTCTAGCACTAGCATTCTGTGACGAATCCCTAACCCCTTGACGGCCCCAAACCCCATGATGAGTACTTTCCCAAAGCCCCACTCGTGGCAACCCCATGCGAACCCCTTGAACTGTTATTAGGAGCCCTAATTGGAAGTGACGATTGAACTTCTTGACTAGCTGAAACATTCGATGGATTACCCCTAACAGCCCTACGCTCCCCCAGACCGCTTTGATGCAACAGCGAAGACATTCTTGCTTTTAAAGCATCCACATCAACAGATCCAATATTAGACATAAAACTGAAACCCTAAAAACCCTAAAATAAAAAGAAACCCTAAACACCACGAACAATCAGAACAGACAACACCAAACTCCACGTACAGCTTGAACGAAACCACACAGAAGTGGGAGTTAATAGCACATAAAGAGGTCTAACCGACTATCATAAGATCAATTAGAAAAAAGAAACAAACCGATAGCAAGAACCCTAAAAAACGAACAAAACACCCTAAATCAAACGATCAACCTAATAAAAGACATGTTAAATCAAAGTAATCCTAAGATTAATCAATAAAACACGAATGTTATAAGGTATCCCGAATCAAAAAGAATGAATTGAAGTTGGGGGGCGATTTCTCTCCCCTAGGGGGGCGATTTCCGGCCACCATTCTACCTAAAATTCCGGCTAAAAAACCCTAGCAACCGCCTCTCTATCTTATTTGTTATTAATTTCTTTTTTCTTGATTTAGGGTTTCGTTTGGTGCTTCTGATTAAGGTTACCATTCGTCTCATTGGATCAGATCTAGGAATTTTTGGCCGTAAGATATGCAATCGGTTCAAGATTTTTACTATTGTAGAATGGTTGTGCTTTGGTTTCTATCTGTTTATCTAATGGACATCGCCCATCTCAAAACCCTAATTACCCTTCATTCATTTTTGATTCTTCATTAGGGTTTCGATTTTTTGGGTAAAGGGGAATCCTAACCCCGGTAAAATATATTCCCAAAAACATTGAAGTACAATGGAATGTAGCTGCAATGCTACATTAACCTCAAGCAAATGCCTGAACAACCACTACATCATATGACATGCCATATGACCTACTAAACGATTACAAAACAAATAACACCAATAGGAAAAAACCACCTAAAGGTGCATGAACAATGAAAGTAAAACATCATCATGGACCAGGCTGATGAGAACCATGCCGATCATCAATCGATATGACTTCTTCAACCTCACTATCACTCTCATTGACTACACCTTCCTTGGTCTTAAGACCATCCTCCCAATCTGTACCATCATCCATCTTATCCCAAAGAGCACCAAAAGAATTATGAGACCTCTTATCCTTATCATTAGTCTTAGCTACAAAACTCGAGGTTCTGTTATTCAGGAAACCCTTCTTAAGCAGAGAATCTGCCTTCTTAGGATTCTGACCCGTCACATTTGTTTTAGAGGATTCACCTCTCTCAACATTACGAAACTGAAGATTAAGGGCTGGTTTTGTTAATTTAATACCTGCAACTTGAGGTTGCTTCTGCTTACCTTTATTCTTCTTGTTTTTGACCACCTCAAATCCATCATTCAACAAATCTTTAGTAACATGAGTAACCACTTCCTTATGCACTTTCGGACACATATCACTATTATGATCAAAGATCAAGCATGTAGCACATCTTGGAGGTCTCCATTCGTACTCAATATCAACAGTAACCAATGAATGCCCTTTTTCACGACCTTTAGGGACTGCAATTACCATCGAATCCAATAACTCCATTTCAGCTGAAACCTCAACGAGCGCCCGAGCATATGTACTCCGACCCCACGAGTTAATACACATATTACTCGTGTAAGAATCCAACATAATAGGAGTGCCAATTTGGGTCGTGATAAGACTAAGACCAACCTCCGAATAAGCAACAATCGGCACATGATGAATCTTAACCCAAACTGGTGCTTTCTTAATCTCTGCCTTTTTCAGATCAGTAGTAGGCGACCAAATATTCAAGATCATGGGAACCATCCTAATCAACCACGGGCCATTTTCAAGGACTCCTTCCATTCCTTCCTTCGTCTTGAATTGAAAAAGGAAAAAATCCTCATGTAATTGAACGCGTATCAAACCAAATCGTGCCCACGTATTTTTAACATAATTTTCCACCAATGGAAAAGCTAAACGTTTACCAATAAACTGCCCGTATAACGTGTGCTTAAATCTGGATTCAACCTCTTCAACAGCAGCATACGGAAGTGCAACTCGTGCTCCTTCAACATGCTCATCACACCGTAATTCTGATATCTTCACCATCTTAGGAATTGTTTGGTTCATACCACCCTCGTTTTGAAGTAACGAGGCAAACGAACCCTTCTGTGGACTAATGACATTAGTATACAAGTTAGCACACCCCTGAAGCAGTGAACCCCTCTCCTTACCCGCATTAACAGCAGGTGTCGAATCAGCAAGTATTGAATCAGCAGGTACAGCATCTTGTGTCGAATCAGCAAGTGTCGCATGCGACTCAGAACCCTCTTGTGTCGACTGAAGTCCTGCTGCATGCACCACAGCAGGTGAGCTATCCGTATCACAAGGAGATGAAACTCCCATCTGTTCTCTCAATCTGAGCATCCTAGCTGCCAACGCATCCATGTCAACCGGAACAAAACTGTTATCCATCTCTCTAATCATGAAACCAATCAACCACAATATCACAAAAACCCTAATTAACAAATTAGGGTTTTATACCAGTACCCAAATAAACCTACCCAATCTCCATACCGATTAAAATAATAACAAAAGAAAACCCTAAAAGATGCAGCGGCGCACAGGACAAAACCGAAACCCTAAAAACCAGTCACCACCTTAGCCGTTCTATTCAATGAATCTGTATATCAATATTAATTAAAAGAGCTGATAAGAAAGTTTCGTATACAACCCTAAAAAGTAAATAACGAAACCCTAATTTCTATCAACGCTAGAATCAATAATAGATATACAGCCACCAAGATAGAACGAGGAGAAGGCAATAGATCAGATTAAAGGGGAACGGAAAATCATACGGCGGCCGGAATACACCTAGAGAGAATTAGGGTTTCGATTTGGTTTGATTATTCTCGATCTCTGTTTTGTTTGTACATCTATATGGGTCGATTGGTCGACTGCGTGGAGGTTCTACTCGTGGGATCCACGCATGGTATCGCATCGGGTAAACTCTTTAATTAGGGTTTTTATTGACAGGTTGTTCATCTTAAGGGTTGCGATATCAATCCTGGGGATCGTGTGCTTTGTTATCATGGTTACCACTGGTTCGTTTAATCTTATGATTCGGGTAACATGATCCTACTCGCTAAGAGTAGTTACGAGTGGTACTCGTTTTTTGATCGTTGGCAAAACCTTTTAGGTTTGTTTTCATGATAACTTGATCTTTGCAAGGTTGCTACGATGTTCAGGATGTCTATGTTTGTTGTTCGTGATCTGGAGGTGCATGCATGAGTGCTTTTTGTTGCTATGGATTGGGAGAGTCGGCTGGTTCGATACCCTACACTTCTTAGGGTTTCGGTTTGGTTATTACCATGTGGAGGTCACGTGATTGATCAACACGGGTTGGCATTATGCAGTAATCATGGCGTAACACTCGGAAACGCTTTTCTGGAAACGAAATTACTGTTTTGGTTTTTATATGTTGGAAAATCGGCGGTGTAATGTTTATTTATATTCTTTTTTTCCAATGTATTTGGTAGTCATAAGAGTGGCATGTTATTCTTATGTAAGTTTTGTGGTTTGTGCACATTGTGTATGTGCTGGTTGTAGCCCATGTAACGGGCCGTGATGTAGGACTTCACCTACATCCGTTTGTACTTCAACGTTTTTTGGTGTAATATATTTTACCGGGGTCAGTCCCCTTTACCCAAAAAAAAAAAAAGAATGAATTGAACGATCAGAAGGAAAAGAGAAGAATTCTGGCCGTCATTGTTGAAACTAGGGTTTTTTGGTTTTTTGGTTGAAACTAGGGTTTTAGTTCTCTCTGACATCTGATCAGGAGGGACTCAAGAGGGACTATCACTCCATTCGTCAGAGAACTGGAGATACTAGCACTGAGTTCATGTAGAGGTTTCTTAGGTTGGTTGGATTCTTAGGTGCGGTTGCGGGCACTGCGAAGGAACAAGCCAAGTACTTTCGCTGGGTTCTGCACGCCTCTACAGCAGATCGTTTACTTAGTGCTACATATGCTAATGTGGCACAAGTTAATGATGCAGCACGTAGCTTAGAAATGCTACATGAGGTGATGACTACGAGGAACAAGCTCGTCTTGAGAAGAGGTATAACATTCGGCCATCAAGAGATATCATTTCATATCAATCTTTATGTTCATTTATAGGTTTTCCTATCCAATTGTATCTCTAGGCAAAAGGGTGGAGACCGGTCCCAACCTGCCACTCAGCAGAATGCCAACAAGGGCCACGGTCAATCTAATGACCGCTATGGATCTGACAAGGGGAACGGTAATGACAATTACCGTAACAACAACAACCAGTCCAACAACAACATGTTCCTAAATTCATAAGCTATATTATGTTTAGTTGCTGTATTTTTACATACTAACATGTCAACATCATAAACAGGAACTCTGCGAGTGGACGTGACCAAAATGCTAAGGGTCAGCAGTCTAACAACTCATCTTCATCTGGTAAACTATCATTTAAACTTCAGTTAAATCATGTTTATGCGAAGTAATCATGTCTCACGCATATCTCTTAACAGGCTCTCAGGTAGCAAGGGTACTTCCAGGAGGTTACACCTACCCTGTTTGCACGACTTGTAGTCGTAGACATCTCGGTACTGCCGTAAGTAAGCCGGCGTCTATTTCAATGTGGACTACTAGGACACATGTTGAAAGACTGCAAGAAGGGAGACGCTGCTTGTACTTCTAGTGCTTCTCTTCCTAAGCCACCAGCTTCGGGACGTGTCTACACTACCACACGGGACCAAGCTAATAAGTCCTTAGGTACTATCACTGCGTCCTCTTTATGAATAAAATCCCTACACCATTAGAGAATATCTTACGTATATCTACGCCTATGCGAGACTCTGTGCGAATTACCCAAGTGTACAAAGATCTTCCACTAGAATTCGATGACAAGGTTCGCCCAGTAGACGCACTCCTTTGGATATGTGCGAGTTTGACCTCGTCTTAGGCATGGATTGGTTATCCAAGCATCACGCTACAATCGATTTCCATCTTTATCGGGTTATCTTCGGTGATGTTCAAGCACCAGAGTACATTCACAATGGTTTTATACCAGGAAAGTCTGTACAAATCATCTCTACATTAGAAGCTCATGCATTACTATCTCATGTTTGCGAGGGCTTCTTAGCTTCAATTCAGGATATCACTACCGAAGTTCCATCGATCCAAGATCCACCAGTTGTTTCAGAATTTCCCGATGTATTCCCAGAAGAACTTCCCGGTATACCACCTACTCGAGAAGTAGAGTTTAACATCGAGCTCATCCCAGGAGCTCAACCAATCTCTAAGGCTCCTTATCGCATGGCCCCCATAGAGCTCAAGGAGTTAAAAGATCAACTGTAGGAATTACTAGAGCGAGGTTTCATCCGTCCGAGTGTATCACCATGGGGTGCACCGGTACTTTTCGTCAAGAAGAAGGATGGTACGCATTTATGCATTGACTATCGGGAGATGAATAAGATAACGATTAGGAACCGTTATCCATTACCAAGAATCGATGATCTGTTTGACCAACGTCAGGGATGGCACCTTGCTAAAGAGGGGGAAAGCGCAGAGGATGGCAAAGCAAAGCCAAAATATAGGCCCACGACCATCTATATGGTATAGACGTGGAAACGCAGGACCAAACAAAAAGTGGCCCAAAAATTCTAGAGGAACAGACATCTCTTTCCCACCTCTCACTGCAAACAACCTCGCAGAAGGACCATTGACAATAGAAGTCAACATCGGAGATCACATCATCCGTCGTATGTACATCGATGGAGGATCCTGAGTAGAAATCCTTTATGAGCATTGCTTCTCATGGTTAAACTCGGATATTAAAAACTAGTTGATACCCGCAACGTCGCTGTTAATTGGCATTAGCGGAGAAGCGGTTTGGCCCTTACGGCATCTGAGACTATAGGTAACAGTAGGTGATGATGAGCACTCAACCGCAATTTTGATGAATTTCTTAGTAATCCGCTCACCCTCGCAATACAATGGCATCATTGGACGACGACGATCCTAGCAATGCAGAATGTACCATCTACGGCCCACGACATGATAAAATTTCCAGTAAAAGGAGGAATCGTCACGATTCTCAACACAATCATGCCAAACTCGGATGCAACACGATTGCGGAACCGCAAAGAATAACAACGGAACCAAAAGTGTCATCACCACCAAACTTGAGGGTGGTTATTCACCCAGACTTCCCAGAACAAGAGGTAATGATCGGAGGAACGCTATCCGACCAAGGAAGGGAGGACATGTGTAAACTTCCAGAAAACATTCTAGACATCTTTTCATGGGAACCAAAAGACATGACAAGAGTACCACGCTCAATCGCGGAGCACAAATTACAAATCCGCGAGGGGTACCCCCCCCCCCCCAGTAAGACAAAAGAAACGAGGGCAAGCCCCAAAACGAAGCAAGGCAATACTAGAAGAGGTAAAAAAGCTAGTAGACGCAGGAATCATAAGAGAGGTTTACTACCATGATTGGCTTTCCAACCCAGTTATGGTTAAGAAGCATAACGGCAGCTGGCGCATGTCTGTCGACTTCACAGACCTTAACAAAGTATGCCCTCAAGACTGCTACCCACTTCCAGAGATAGATTGGAAGATCGAATCACTGTGCGGTTATCCCTTTAAATGGTTCATGGATGCGTATAAAGGATAACATTAAATACAAATGGCGGAGCAGGACGAGGAGAAAACAACATTCCACACTATTCGGGGAGTCTACTGCAATAAAAAAATGTCATTTGAACTAAAAAAACACAGGAGCTACTTACCAACGACTAGTAGACAAACCATTCGATAACCAGATTGGACGAAATCTGGAGGTATACATGGATGAGTTGGTCATAAAAATTCATACAGAGGGGGTGCTCATCCAAGATGTTGAAGAAACCATCGTCACGCTTAGAAGAATCAATATGAAGCTAAACCCCAAGAAGTGTACTTTGGCGCTACGGAGGCATGTTTCTATGATACATGATTGATCCTAACGGCATTAAACCTTGACTAGAGAAGACGGATGCGGTAATACAACTTCAAAGCCCTAGAACGATGAAGGAAGTTCAATCCCTCAACAAAAAGCTGACAGGGCTAACCAGATTCCTCTCTAAATCCGTAGAAAAGTCACTCCTCTTATTCAAAACAATCAAAAAGTGTATAAAAAGGGAGACTTTGATTGGACAAAGGAAGCAGAAGAAGCCTTTGACCAGCTGAAGAAGCACTTAGTATCACTCCCAACTGGTTGCACCCAGACCAAAGGAGGAGTTTATCGTATACTTATCGGCTACGCATGGAGCGATCAACGCAGTGCTAATGACCGACAGGGAGGGCGTTCAAGCACCAGTCTACTTCATAAGCAGGGCCTTGTAAGGCTCCGAATTGAATTACTCTCCAGTGGAAAAGTCGGTGCTAGCACTCGTGTTCGCGGAAAAAAGGCTACACCGATACTTTCAATCGTACCCTATAGTCGTGATCACGGATAAGCCGATAAAGAAAATTGTATCAAGACCAGACGTGGCAGGAAGGCTACAAAAGTGGAGTGTCTTGCTTGGCGAACACAATATCACGTACAGGCCACGTACTGCGGTCAAAGGAGAAATTCTGGCGGACTTCATTATAGAGAAGCCAGAAGAAGAAGAGCCACCGCCCAAAAAAGAGGAGGAACCCCAAGACCCTTGGGTCTTGTTCACCAATAGATCCTCTTGCATCGACGGATCGGTCGCAGGCCTTATTCTAACCAACCACGAAGGTATGGAATTCACATATGCCTTGCACTTTGAAATGACAGCCACAAACAATGAAGCTGAGTATGAAGCGCTAATAACAGGAGTGAGAATCGCAACCCGCATGGGCATAAGTAACCTTGAATCAAACGTAGACTCACAGCTAGTGGCAAATCACATCCTAGGAGAGTACGAAACAAAAGAAGACAATATGATCCAGTACCTAAGAAAAACCAAGTCGCTGATTGAAGGGTTCACTAAGTTTACGATACGCCAAGTCCCTTAAGGGTAAAACAAAAAAGCCGATGCCCTCAGCAAAATAGCATCCACCATCTTTGCGCACCTATCGAAACATGTCCTGGTGTAAATCCTCAAAGATAAATCTATAGCATAAGAGGATGTATCGTCAGTTGTGAAAGAAGAGGGCCCTATGTGGATGACTCCGATCATTGACTACTTGACAAATGAAACACTCCCATAAGATGAGACTGAGGCCAGCCGAATTAGAAGGCACTCACGGCAGTTCGAAGTTAGGAATGGATTCCTCTACAAATGGTCGTTCTTACAACCATGTTTGTAATGCGTAGGGTCACGACAAGCGAACTATGTAATCATAGAAATACATGAAGGGTCCTACGGCATGCACGCGGGACCTAGATCGGTGGTGGCAAGGGCGTTGCGAAGTGGTTATTACTGGCCCACAATGCACGAGGATGCACAGAGACTTATCTTAAAATGCAATGATTACCAATTCCATAGACCAGTACCACGTCAACCCCAGCAAGAGCTAACACCTATTACGTCTCCATGGCCATTTTACAAATGAGAAATTGACATCGTAGGACCCTTCCCTGTAGCAGCAGGAGGGATCAAGTTCCTAATCGTCGCCATGGACTACTTCACTAGATGGATCGAAGCTAAGGCAGTTGCGACAATCACAGGTAAGCAGGTGAAAAAGTTTATCTGGGATAATATTGTATGCCAGTTTGGCTTGCCAGGAGAGATAGTTTCCCACAACGGCAAGCAGTTCGCAGACAACCCGTTCGTAGACTGGTGCGCAAAGAACAACATTAAACAATGGTTTGCATCAGTAAAACACCCATAGTCCAATGGACTCGTGGAAAGAGCCAATAGGAGTCTGGGAGACGGGATCAAGGCATGCCCGGGGAAGGAAAATGGAAAGTAGGTAGACGAGCTATCGCATGTATTATGCGCACACCGCACTATGATAAAGACAGCGAACAGAGACACCCCTTTTGCCCTAACATACATGATAGAAGCAGTCATCCCAGCCGAGATCGGGTTGCCAACACTTCGCATGGTAGAAGTAAACGTAGTCACAAATGACGAGGAATTGCGGTTGAACATGGATTTGCTTCAAAAAAACGGGAGTTAGCCGCGATTATTGATGCCAAAGCTAAGTCAAAGATGAAGGGTTACTATGACGCTAGAGTACGAAAAACTTCGTTTGCACCAGGCAACTTCGTGTATCACGCGAATGAAGCAAGTCACGCAGAGAACACGGGGAAACTTGGACCAAAATGGTAAGGACCTTACATAGTGACGGACGCCTTGGGAGATGGCGCGTATAGATTACGCTACATGGACGGCCGTGATCTACGAACATGGAACATTTTCCACTTGAAGAAGTGATACCTTTAAGGCTACGACCGTGACATGGGGAATCTTAGCTGTAGTCAGCTCCAATAAAACCCATGTATTTTTTCTTTTATGTTGCTGTTTCTGTATCTAAAAACTTGCAAGTATTAAATAAAATGTCGCGGACCCTAGCTAGTTCTACGACCCTTTCTTCTTTTAATTATCCATATTATTTAATTTATATCATATCATGCCTACGGGCGTATGGGTACAAATCGTTTCCAGGTGAAATAAGAGGAATGAGTTTAACCTACTAATTAAGCTTGCCGCGTTAAATGGATGCAACCCTATCGACTACGGATCAGGTATCCTCGTTAGGCCCCTTGCTAATCATGACGTCGTAGCAAGTTTTACAGCCAGTACATTCCATGTTGGGCCTAAAAAAGACACAACGTGCACACCTAACAACTGGTCAAAGTCCTTGACCGCCCTTATGGTAGTAGCGGCACGCCGCGCGTAATGAATCGACTTCATCCATATGGACACGATTATGATATTGAACGCAATTCATAAAAAAAGATATATCGTGTTACACACTTAACACGAATACATAGTCTTATGGTACGAATACAAGAACCCAACGTAGCAAGTATTTAAAAGCTATTACAGACTAGGTGCAAACACGCGCACCCACAAACATTGGATTGTTTTCAATGAAACAGTAATTGTTCTACAACAAATCGGAGAAAGAGTCAGATCTCTTAAGCTTCACGGTTGTAACACCCCACTTTCATAAGTGGGCCGTTACGTGTATTTATGGGGTGTCATCAAAGCATGCAAGGTAAAATGTACTAAAACATACATGACCAAAAGGGAAAACCAGAATCAAACATCGGTTCCCAAAATAAGCCCAAAACATAAATAAAGTAAATGAAATGAGAAGGACAAAACAAGTGTCCAAACAAGCATAAGTAGATGAAGGCAACATGAGAAGAAGTCTAAGGCAGCTTTCCTCCTATACACATCCTCTAAATGCTCAAGTCTGTTCATGGGTACCTGCCATTTTGGGACATCGAAAAGAAAGTAACGGCTGAGCAATACGCTTAGTGAACGAATATATAACATGGTATGAAGACTGAAATAAAGGTAAAGACTGAAAAGCAGCGTAAACGGATAAGTCTTGGAAAACCTGGAACATGTTTATAAAACTGGTGTTATACTTTGAAAGCTTATGATTTACTTATGAAAACTGTATTTTAAATTTAGCCAAGAGTCCATATAGGTCATGAGTTATCAACGTGCATGAATACTTAGACGAGTGACCTCATCATGCAATTAGAGGGGTTGCCTCTAATTATACTGGTCTGGGTAGGAGGGATCAACTCCTTGTGAAGGATGCAAGGCACACACCACATTCACCATGAAAATCCTCACTGAAAACATGTAACTAGGATGCACCCATACACCCCATATAATAATATAAATAAATGGCTAAACTGAAAGGGACGCCACGAGCAATCACTCTGTCGTGGGGAAGTCATAACACTGGTGCCTCCAATGTTATGGTTATGGTACCTCCAGAACTAGATGAACTAGCATGCATGTATATAGCTCAGGCATTCAAAATATAACATATGCGTTCAAAACATATAAAATAACTGGGGAAAACAGATGACTGCAAACGGAGAATCCTAATCAAACATACAAAGGAATATCCATACTGAAGAACGGAATATCCGTACCTTATGTCCAGGAGTGAAGCCAGAATGGAAGTTGAACGATCTACTCCGACTTCATGAATACTACATAAATAAGGGACGTGTATGAGTTGTCTGATTACTGTGTGCTTTACCGATTCCATGTGCTCTTAGCTTATTTTATATGATCTTGTCATGTTTTACTGCTTTAAGTGTTATCTTGTATTTATTCATGGTTGCATTCTGATTATGTATTTCATTTATTCTTGTATTACTATACTTGTAAAGTGTCATTATTTTACACAATAAACCCTAATACACCTCTCTAATGGCGTCCAAGTTCAATTCTAAATTCCTTTGCGTAAATTCATACTGTTAATCCTTTAGTCGGTTTGTTTTACTATATAACGTATTATTTAATTCTTTTGTTGTGCATCTAGCTGTTCTTAGGGTTTCGTGGGTTTGTTTTTTAGTGCAGGGTTTCGATTTACGATTATTTTGCTTAAATCCAATCTACTTTTCCCTTTAGTCGGTGTGTGGTTTGTCTCTTTCGTAAAGGGTTATTAATTGAGCCATTATTATTATTCTACATTTACTCTATTGTGAACGACTGCCCTACAACTACCCACTCCTAAAAGTCTTTTTATATTCGTCATTGTTTTTTGTTGGGTGTTAGGTCTTCCTCGGTTGCTATTAGTCGCATATTTGGTCGGTTTAGTCATTATATATTCTGTAAAATCACTTGTTACTGGCGACTTTTGTTTCATTTTGTCTTTTCTGGGTGTAGCATTAATTGTTTTTAGGGTTTCGTTTGGTGGGGTTTCGTTAGGATAGTTTTATCGTTGTTAGGTTTTGTTTTTTGTGTGGGGCTGTTTTATTAATTATGGTGGGTTTCAAGAAGGATTCGACTACTGTTTTTTCAAACAGAAATTCGGTTAATGGAAGTGATACAGTAAATGGTGAACGACTGAATTTGAATGTAGGGTCATTAGAGGATGTTGAAAAACTGTTCTCGGTCTCCCTCAATACGGTGGAAGTGATTAGTAGGTTTATGAATGATGTCCAAAATAACAAATATGAATTCTTGAAGCGAATGACTAATGAGCAATGGACTAAGACCCTTGATGTCGTATGTGCACACCAAGTGGAGTTGGAGAGCAGCGTTAGAACACAAAAACGTCAACATGTTAATGCTACCAAAGCAGGTGTGCGTGATGATGCTAGGGAACAGTCTATGAGCACTACTTTTGGACATGATGCTAGGGTTACACCAGATTTATCTAATATCACAATGCGGATGTCCTTAGATCAACATAAAGAGGTGAGTGTCTCACCTCCTACGTTTAGTAAATTGGTTAATGATGAACTATCGTTTGAACAATTGGATATAAACCCTAATGAATGTGTCACTGAGCCTGAGAGGAGTGATGTATTTGACTCAAATATGGATGAGTCTTCCAGTGATAGATGTCGAGGAAACTGTATGGTCTTCCAAGCCTATAGGTAATGAAGTGGAAGTCCCTACATATGAGTTATTTGGTGAAAATGTTACCAATGTTAGACGTGGTGTGAAGGAATGTCCTATTGTACAGTCGGTGGATATTGGTGGTCCATCTAACTCCTATACAGCTACTGCTAGTTCAAGCCAACAAGCTTTTTTTTTGGGTAAAAGGGAAAATTATTCCCCGGTAAAATATATTAATCACCCAAAAGCATTAAGTACAATGGAACACGGCAGAAATACCGTGTTAACCTCAAGGAAATCTTGAACTACCATATTATATGACATGCCATATAATCAATGCATAAAATAAGCTAAAACACCTATAGAAAAGAACAATCTATAGGAACATAAACAAAATAAAACCTCCATAAAGAAAACTAGCTAATCAACTGAGCCGATGGCCTCCATTTCTGCACCAAAGCTGAGACGTTCCGAGAATGTCACCAATGGCAGGACATGAGCTTGAGCCGAACAGAGTTTTCAATAACCTCAACAACTTGAGCAGCCGTCCTCTTAGTATTCTTAAAGAGTTGATTATTTCTCTCCTGCCATATAAAATATGTTGTCGCAACCAACACAAGTTTCGCTACAACACTTCGGGTAGATTTTTGATGAGCAAAAGGAAATAAAGCATGTACCACATCTTCTATAGCAGGCATGGAATAAGTAATGTCAGCAACTCTTCTAATGGTATTCCAAACTTGAGTAGAAAACGAACATTCAAAAAACAAGTGCTCGTGTGAATCATGCGTCGTCTCACAAAGAGCACACCTTAGCGTAGACAGATCAACATTATCCCAATCCCTCATTCGATCTTGGGTCTTCAGCCTACGCTTAATAATCAACCACAACGTAAATGCATGCCGAGGTATACACCCCGTAAACCAAACAACGTGATACCATGCAACCTTAATCTCCCTAGGCCGAAACAAATTCCACACAACAAGTGTAGAAAAAGGTTTAGGATTCCCGTCCCCATCCCTCCATTCTAGAACATCAGCAGTACCTATTGCTCGTGTTAATATAGGTTCTACCATATCTGAAAACACGTTTGAGGGTGTTCAGGTATCTATCCCACGTAAAGTGGTTGAGAAAGTTAATACGCGTTTTCAAAATACGCTCTATGGATACTTTATTGGTAAACGAATGGCAATTCCAGTGGTTGAGTATTATGCTAAAACAAATTGGTCTAAATTTGGTTTAAAAAGGATCATGATGAATTCCAATGGTTTATTTTTCTTTCAATTTGAAGCACAATCTGGTTATGAAGCTGTGTTGGAAGGTTGTCCATGGATGATTCGTAATTCTCCCATTATTCTTAAAAGGTATACTATGAAGACTAGTCTTCGAAAAGAAGAATTTACTTGTATTCCTGTATGGGTTAAACTTCATGATGTGCCTATTCAAGTGTTTGAGGAAGAGGGTATTAATCTGATTGCTACATATCTTGGTAAGCCTATTATGCTTGATTCTTTTACTAGCACTATGTGTAAAGAATCTTGGGGTCGTAGTAGTTTTGCTCGTTGTTTAATTGAAATTAAATATGATTGTGATTTACATGAGACAATTACTATTGGTGTTCCTGATTTGGAGGGTGAGGGGTTTACCAAGGAAACTATTAAAGTTGAATACGAGTGGAAGCCGCCTAGATGCCCTACATGTAATATCTTTGGTCATACGGCTGAAAATTGTCCTAAACATGTTATCCCTAAAGTGGCCCCTACAGTTAAACATGAACAAGATGATAGATTTCAACAAGTTCGTAGTAGAAAGCATAACAACAAAGGAAAGCAAGGAAGCAAGATTCCGAGAGGTGTCTCGCTAAGCAAAGGCTTCCAGGTTGGTACTCCTTTTACTTTTAGTCCGAAGTCGTCTACTTCTGGTGCTCATATCCATGATAACTCATCTAATCCTGGTACGACTTCGAATGCATCTAAACGTGATAATAGCAAAGTTGATAGTGGTACCAAATCTGGGTTGCATACTAATAGTTCAAATAAGGTAAATCTGTGGTGAGTAGCGTTTCTACTTCGAATTCATTTGGGACTCTTTCAGGGGATATAGGTGACCTAAGTGGAGATCATGATGATGAGGAGGTTGAAAACATTTATGATGAATCTGCTAATCTTCTCAATTCTCAATCAGGGGCAAGCACTCCTGTCACGAATGTTTTAAATGTTTAGTATAGCCTCATGGAATATAAGGGGTCTGAACCAATCCCCTAAAAGAATAGAGGTTCGTCAGGTCATTAATGAAAATAATCTGAGTGTTTGTGCTATTTTGGAGTCTCATGTTGATGCTTCAGGTGTTTATGATATGTGTCGTAAGATTTTTAGCAGATGGAAGTGGACGTCAAATGGTGGTTTGTGTCCTAAAGGGACACGTATAACTCTTGGCTGGAATGATGATAATGTGGATGTTATGGTGTTGTCTCAAACAAGTCAAGTTGTGCATTGTCAGATTAAAACGTGTATGGATAACCGTACTTTGTTTTGCTCGTTCGTTTATGCTGATAACTACTATATGCATCGACGTGTTCTTTGGAATAATCTGGTTGCTCATGCTACATTTATGCGGGATAAGCCATGGGCTGTTTTGGGTGATTTTAATGCTGCTCTTAATATTGAGGATCACTCATGCGGCGGCTACACTCCTAATATTGCCATGCGGAAATTCAAGGAGTGTGTTAATCTTATGGAAGTTATGGACGTTAATGCTACAGGTTTACATTTTACTTGGAATGAGAAACCACAGGGTGATGATGGTATTCTCAAAAAGATTGATCGGATTATGTCTAACATTAAGTTTCTTGATGAGTTTCCAGGATGTTTTGCGATCTTCCAACCTTACAGGATTTCTGACCATTCTCCTTGTGTGTTACGAATCCCTACAATTAGCAAACCTAAGCCTAAACCTTTTAAATTCAGTAATTTTCTTGTGCATAAGGAGGGTTTTCATGCAGTGGTAGCTAATGGATGGTTGGCAAATGTTCATGGCTGTGCTATGTTTAGGCTTGTTAAACGCTTAAAAGGTTTAAAGGCTCCGTTTTGTAAACTGCTATTTGAACAGGGTAATCTTCATGATCGCGTTACTAGACTACGTGTGGAGTTAGATACTGTTCAACAAGCCCTTTATAGAGACCCATCTAATGTGATGTTGAAAGAAGCGCATGCTCATTATCTAGTTGCTTTTAAGGAAGCTTCTCTTGATGAGGAACACTTCTTATGTCAGAAATCTAAAATTGAATGGCTAGATGCAGGTGATTCAAATACGGCTTATTTTCATAAGTCGGTTAAGAGTAGGGCAGCTCGTAATCGTATTGAAATGGTTCGTGATTCTCATAATGTGCTTCATGATGGAGATGTTGTGCCAGGAGCTTTCGTTGCTCATTACGAGCAGTTTCTTGGTCAGGCAAGTGTTTCAGGTTCTTTTAATACGTCTGATTTGTTTGTTCGAAAACTTGGTGCTCCCATATGGTTAGAGTCATCTCAGCATCTGAAATTAAAAGTGCGTTATTCTCCATGAGTGATGACAAAGCGTCTGGGCCGGATGGTTTTACTGCTGCGTTTTTTAAGAAGTCTTGGGATATTGTGGGTGATGAGTTTACATGTGCTATTCGTGAGTTTTTCTCTAATGGAAAACTTCTTAAAGAGGTTAATCATACTATTATTTCTCTTATCCCTAAGGTTTCTGTTCCAAATAAGATTACTGATTATCGTCCCATCTCATGTTGTAATGTTATTTTCAAATGCATTAGCAAGATAATTGCTAACCGTATTAAAGGGGATTTGGATGATTTGGTTAATATTAATCAATCTGCTTTTGTTCCGGGGCATAGGATCTCAGATAATATCTTATTGACGCAAGAGCTGATGAGGAATTACCACAGAAATTTGGTCCTCCAAGATGTGCTTTTAAGGTGGATATTCAGAAAGCTTACGATACGGTGGACTGGCAGTGTCTTCGTAACATTCTGATTAGTTTTGGACCATTTAATGGTTGATTGAATTATGACGTGTGTTTCTACTACTTCATATTCCATTTGCATAAATGGTAATTTATATGGCTGGTTTCAAGGAAAAAGAGGTCTCAGGCAAGGTGATCTGTTATCTCCATATCTTTTCACGTTAGTCATGGAGATCCTTTCACTTATGTTGCAGCGAAGGGTTCTTAATGCCGAGGAGTTTAATTTTCATCACCGTTGTGAGCAGCAACGTATTATCAACCTCTGTTTTGCAGATGATCTTTTCTTGTTTGCTAGGGGTCACTTGGACTCTGTGTAGGTTATTATGGATGCGTTGGAGGAATTTAAGATAGATTCAGGTTTGGTTCCAAGTATCCCAAAGAGCACAGTTGTCTTTTGTAATGTAGCTACTGCTGTTAAAAGTAGTATTTTACATATCATGCCATTTGTTGAAGGCGAGTTACCTGTCAGATATCTTGGTGTTCCTCTCATTTCGTCAGGCTTCTATATAGGGATTGTAAAGCCCTTGTTGAAAAACTTGAGAGTAGAGTTAATGATTGGCGCAATAAATTTCTTTCATTAGCAGGAAGACTCCAGTTAGTTCGTTCAGTTCTTTCCTATATGCATATCTACTGGGCGTCTGTCTTTATTTTACCTGTTCGGATTATTCATGATTTGGAACAGCTTATGAGAGGCTTCTTGTGGTATCAAGGTGAAATGAAGAAAGGTAAGGCTAAAGTTGCTTGGGACTCTGTCTGTACTCCATTTTATAAGGTGGACTTGGTATTCGTAAGCTTTCTGATTTTTATACTGCTTTAATGGTTTCTCATATCTGGTGTATTCTCACTCGTAAAGAATCTTTATGGGTTAAATGGATTTATTCTTACAAGTTAAAGGATCGAAGTTTCTGGGACGTTACATGTATAGGTGATATGAGTTGGGGCTGGAGAAAACTTCTACAGATTAGACCACGTATTCCTCAATTTATTTGGTACAAGATTAATAATGGTAGGTTGGCTTCTATGTGGTTTGATAAATGGGCAGATTTATGTCCGTTACGGGACATTCTTACGTTTCGAAGTATTACAAGATCGAGGCTCTCGCTATCTAATAAGGTGAGGGATCTTATTATTGATGGTATTTGGTAGTGGCCGTAGGATTTGTATGCTAGATTTCCGAACATTGTCTCTATCCCTGTCCCTGTTATTAATGATGCTCAGGATGATGCTTTGATGTGGCGGGATATAAATGGGGTTCTACATACTTTTTCAGTTTCTTTAGCTTGGGACTCCATTCGTGATAGGGCATTGATGGTTGATTGGTTTCATGCTGTTTGGTTTGCTCATTGTATTCCTCGTCACTCTATTCACTTGTGGTTAGTGGTTAGAAGAAAATTGAAGACACAAGATCGGCTTAGACAATGGGATGTTGGCCCTTTGGTGGATCTAAGCCTTCTACGATGTCCTTTGTGTAAATTGGTGCCGGATTTTAATGCCATCTTTTCTTTGAATGTTCTTATTCTATGCAGGTTTGGTCTAAGGTTCGGGGCCTATGTGATATGGATAGCATCCCCCCTCGGATTGATGATATCTTAGCCTATGTTATTCCAATTTCTAAGGGAAAGTCTTGTCCTAGCTTCCTTGCCCGTCTTGTGTTGGCTGCTACTGCGTACTTTATATGGATGGAACGTAATTCAAGACTTTTCAAGAAAAAGCTGTTGGCCGTTGATCAGATTGTTAAGCTTATTTGTGATACTATTCGGTTGAAGTTAATTTTATTTTGTTTTAAGAAGTTGTCTGCCAGGTCGAGTTTGCTGCTTGACAAATGGAGGGTGCCGAGCTCTAGAGTTCTTCATGATGGGAGTGTCGGGTGAGGGTTGTACTCTTTTTTCCTTGTCCAAGGTTTTTCCCATTGGGTTTTCTTTTGCAAGGTTTTTTAAGGAGGCAGGCTCATTTGGATATCATTTGCTCCTCTCGTGCTGTTGGTGGAAGCTGATGACAATGTGTGACTTCATGTTTGCATCTTGGTTTCTTTCTAGTTTACTTGCATTGTAGTTCTAGATTAGTTTGTGTTTATGCCATGACATAATCACGTGTTAACATGTTGCCTGTAGCATGCGGTTAATGTGGTATCTTAGCCACATTTCTTTGTACTTCAACGTTTTTTTGGTTAATATATTTACCGGGGAAACCCTTTACCAAAAAAAATAGTGTCATAATAAGTAAATTTCTAAAAATAGCAGTTTTCCAAAAATAATAATTTTCCATAATTAATAAGTTCCCAAATTTAGAAAGTTTCCATAAATAATAATAAGATTGTTTGATAAGTCCAAAATATAAGCTAGTGCTTAATAATCATAATTTATAAGTAATGATGCATAAGTAATTTCATTGAAAACCCTAGTTTCTCTCTAATGGCAGCTACATCTGGCGATTCCCTTCTTTCTTTATTTTTCTTCTGTTGATCCTCTATAGGTCGGTTTTAGATTCATTACAAAGTCTAATTATTGTGATTGCATTTATGTGAGCCCTTTAATTCTTCTTTGTTTTGCTGATAATTCGATTTCTAGGTATTCGCAGTTCTTTTTTGTTTATTAGGGTTTTGCTGTTCCGCCATTAATAGGGTTATTAATTTATTAATCTTAATTGAATATTTTTAATACGGTGCATGGAGGTGGGTTAGGGTTTCCTGAAGCGACGTTTCGACTTCAGCCCTTTTTAGGGTTTGAGTTGCTCGTTTTTTGGATTCTATCCGTGTTTGTCGTTTATTCCTTTTTTGTAGCAGATCTGTTTGGGTAATTTAGAGAGATGGAGGGTGTGAATAATGTGAAGGTTGCGATTGTTGATGGCAGCTCTGGTAATCAGCAGGGCTCGGATGTGACTAACACAACGCTTGATGCTAGATCGTTGGCTCAGGCAATTGGGAAGAGAGCTACTGGCCCCTTGAGTCGTAAACCTTTGAGGGTTTTTGGTGGTATTGATGATACTACTCCATCCTTTTCTTCTGTGGTGCAAGAGCAGAAAACCAATAGGGTTGTTAAACTCACGGAGATGCGTAGCGATGTTTCTGTGGAGGGTGCTAGGGTTGCAATTCCTATGTCATCAGTTGATGAGGTTAATTCCCTATTTGCTAACACGCTGTTCGGATATTTTATTGGCAAGAGATTAGCTTTTCCACTTGTTGAGAACTATGTTAAGAACACCTGGGCGAAATATGGTCTTAAGCGAGTGAAACTGTATGACGATTGCTTTTTGTTCCAGTTTGAGTCCAAGGAAGGTATGGAGAATGTTCTTGAAAATGGGCCGTGGTTAATAAGGCTGGTTCCGTTATTTTTAAATATTTGGACTCCGAGTACAATTCTCAAGAAAGAGGTGATTACTGATGCTCCAGTTTGGATTAAACTTCATCATGTTCCAATCGCAGCTTACACCGAGGTGGGATTAAGTCTTATTACCACCCAAATAGGGACGCGTATTATGTTGGATGCTTATACTAGTAATACGTGTGTTAGCTCTTGGGGACGCAATACTTATGCACGTGCATTGGTGGAGATTTTGGCTGAAAATGATTTAATGGATTCGATGATAATTGCTATACCACGTGCTGATGGTACTCATGTATTGGCTTCGGTGGATATTGAGTACGAGTGGACGCCACCAAGATGTGCGGAATGTAAGATTTTTGACCATTGTAGTGATGCATGCTCTAAATTGCCGCCAACTGTCACCAAAGAAGCTACTGCTGGTGATGGGTTTGTGGAGGTGACTAAAAAACAATCTTCTTCTAGACCTAATCCTAGGAAGAAAATGGAAGGTATTTAGGCAAAAGCTTGCCTAATTTTTATTACAAGAAGGTCGATCGGGGGGGGGGGGGGGGGGGGACAGTCCCAACCTAGGAAGAAGGTTGCTGCTGGAGAATCGTCTCAGCCTAAAAAGAAGGCTGTTGTTTCTCCTTATGGAGGAGAAGGTATAAATAAGCGTTCGGTTCCTGTGCAGAAGAATGAAGTTAGTTTAAGGAATTCGTTTAATGCTCTTAACGCTGAAAAGGACGGAGGAACTGACTGGGTAGACAATAACAGAGATAGTGTTCTGAATGAAAGTGATGATGAGGTTGATGAAGTGCTGGTTATGGAAGGACCTAATGTTACTAATACTACAATACCAGGGGCAAGCACTCCTTCGACATCGGTTATCCATGATTAATGTAGGCTCGTGGAATATAAGGGGTTTGAATTTCTCCCCTAAGCAAACTGAAGTTCGCCCTATGCTAGTTGAGAATAATTTGTCTTTGTGTGCTATTTTGGAATCTCATGTCTCGGACGCTAATCTGCTTAAAATGTGTTCGCTGGTCTTTAGGCACTGGGATTGGACTTCGAACGGAAGTCATTGTACTAAAGGTGCAAGAATCATCCTTGGCTGGAATCATAATGATGTTGACGTAGCTGTGATTAATAGTGATGACCAAACTATCCATACCCGGGTTTGGTTAAAGCTGGAAAGAAAAGAATTGTTTTGTACGTTTGTTTACGCTCATAATAGGTATACTCAACGGCGTGTTCTATGGACTAATCTTGGGGCTCACAAGCGATATATTCAGGGCAGGCCTTGGTGTTTGTTTGGTGACTTTAATGCGACCCTTTTTGCGGGGGATTCCTATTCTGGTTCGTCTACTACTGATATTTCCACTCGGGAATTTCAAGAATGTATCAATGATATTGAAGTTGATGACATCCAGCATTCGGGAATGCAGTTTACGTGGAATCAAAAACCAAAGGGTAGGGGTGGTTTATTGAAGAAACTGGATAGAATCATGGCGAATTTGAACTTTTCGTCTACTTATGTTGGTTCTTATGCTTTCTTTAAGCCTTATCGGGTGTCTGATCATTCACCATCGATTTTGTTTATCCCTACTGCTACGACGCAAAAACCTCGTCCATTTAAGTTTTTTTAATATCATTACTCGTAATGATAGGTTTCTGGAGGTTGTTCAAGAGGGATGGTCCAAGCAGGTTAGCGGGTTTCATATGTTTAAAGTCGTCCAACGCTTAAAGTTTTTAAAGAAGCCACTGCGGAAATTATTGATTGACAAAGGGAATCTTCATGATAATGTTACCCGGCTACGTCACGAGCTTGATAAAGCTCAAACTGAATTAGACGCTGATCCTAATAATCTTATGTTGAGGGAGGCTGAAGCTAGTGCTGTGACAGCGTTCAATGATTCTTTGCTCTTGGAGGAGGGTTTCTTGAAGCAGAAAGCTAAGATTATCTGGCTTAAGGAAGGGGATTCGAACACTGTGTATTTTCATAAAGCAGTTAGGAGTCGTGTTAGCCGCAGCCGTATTGATGTTGTTGGTGATGATGCGGGTAATATATTTAGTGATGATCAAGTTGTTGAGGTCTTTGTCAATCATTACAAGGCGTTTCTTGGACAGGCAGGTATTGTTAGTGATCTTAATTGTATGGACTTGTTTCATGAAACTTTAAATGATGATACAACTTTGGCTATGATTCGGCCTATTACTGATGGGGAGATTAAGGAGGCTTTATTTGAAATGGGTAATGACAAGGCTCCTGGGCCTGATGGATATACGGCTGCGTTTTTCAAAGAGGCATGGGGCATTATCAAGGAGGATTTTATTAAGGTGGTTCGTGAATTTTTCATTAATGGGAGTCTACTTAAGGAGATTAATCACACAATTATTGCTCTTATCCCCAAGGTTAATACTCCTAACACGGTCAATCATTATCGGCCTATATCCTGTTGTAATGTTATCTTCAAGTGCATTAGCAAAATTATAGCTAATCGTATCAAGGAGAGTTTGAAGTCTCTTGTCAGTCCTAACCAATCAGCGTTTGTTCCGGGGAGAAGCATTGCGGATAATATTCTCTTAACTCAAGAATTGATGCATAACTATCATCTAGACAGAGGTGAACCTCGGTGTGCTTTCAAGGTTGACATTCAAAAGGCATATGATACTGTTGATTGGGGTTTTCTTAGGACGGTTCTTAATGGGTTTGGCTTTCATCCCCGTATGATTAGCTGGATTATGGAATGTGTGTCCACGACGACTTTCTCTATTAGCATTAATGGTGTCTTACACGGCTACTTTAAAGGTGGTAGGGGTCTTCGCCAAGGTGATCCTCTATCCCCTTATTTGTTCACGCTCATAATGGAGGTTCTTACACTTATGCTTAAAAGAAGGGTTCGGGTGTCCAATTTATTTAAGTTTCATAAGTATTGTGAGAAATTGGAGCTGATTAATCTTTGTTTTGTGGATGATTTGTTCCTTTTTTCTTATGGTGATGTTTCTTCGGCAACTCTAATCAAGGATGCCTTGGATGAGTTTAAGGAGACGTCGGGATTACAACCAAGTCTCCCTAAGAGTACTGCATTTTTTTTGCAATGTGCTTAATTTTATGAAGATATCCATTATGCATGTGCTTCCGTTTGAAGAAGGTACGCTTCCTGTTAAATACCTTGGAGTGCCTCTTGTTTCTTCGCGTCTTCTGTTTCGGGACGGTAAGGGAATGGTTGATAGAGTTAAGTCGCGAGTAAATGATTGGAAAAACAAAAGCTTATCGGCAGCGGGTAGGCTTCAGCTTGTGAATTCAGTGCTGGGCTCTATGCATGTTTATTGGGCTTCGGTTTTTGGGCTTCCTTCACGTGTTCTTCATGATTTAGAGCAGATTATGCGTCAATTTCTTTGGTCTCAAGATAGCTCGAGGAAAGGTCGTGCTAAGGTGGCTTGGGAGGTGGTGAGTCTACCAAAGGATGAGGGTGGTTTAGGCATTCGCAGATTAGATGTTTTTAATAAAGCCCTTATGGTTGCTCATGTTTGGAAATTACTATTTCTTAAGGAGTCTTTGTGGGTTAAGTGGATTCATGAGTATAAGCTATGTGGACGCAATTTCTGGGATATTCCTGCTCGTTGCAACATATCATGGGGATGGCGGAAGATCCTTCAGTTAAGACCGTTCATTTGTGAGTTCCTGCGGTACAAAATTGGTGATGGTTTAAACACGTCTATCTGGTTCGATAATTGGTGTATTCACAGTCCATTATCTAATTTTATCACCCCTCGGGATATTCATAGGGCTGGGCTCAATATGAAGTCTAAGGTGAATGATATTGTTCGCAATGGCCAATGGGCGTGGCCGGAAGTTCTTAGATCCAAGTACATGTTTCTGAATGGGATCGCTATTCCAAATATTGTTGAAGGTACTAGGGATTCAATTTGTTGGCAGGTTGGTAACATGATGAAAACCTTTTTGGTGGCCGAGGTCTGGGCGTCTCTTAAACCACGTATGCCCAAAGTTCCGTGGGTATCGGTGGTATGGTATGCAAGTTGTATTCCTCGTCATGCCTTTAACCTATGGTTAATTATTAATAAATGTCTTAAGACTCAAGATCGTGTGAGTGTTTGGGATGTGTCTACGTCTGTATCTGTTGTGTTCTCTCTTTGTGATTTGCAACCGGATTCTCATGAGCATTTATTCTTTGATTGCCCGTTTTCCTGAAGAGTTTGGAGTCAAGTTCGTGCTCTTGATGATATTCAGATGCCTAATACTGCTTTTGATCAGGTTGTATCTAATATTCTGCCATTTGCTGCCCGGAAATCTTCTAAGAGTGTGATTGCCAAGCTGGTTTTAGCAGCAGCGTCGTATTTCATTTGGCAGGAACGAAATTGGAGGTTGTTCAAGAAGAAGAAAAGAACGGCACAACAGGTGACTGATTGTATTGTTTCGTCGGTTAGGCTTAAGTTGTTGTCTAGCCGTTTCAAGAGGTCTCCGGAGGGGATGCGTTTTGCTCAGCTTTGGTCTTTGCCGGAGGCTATTTTTGTTTAAGTTGTTATTCGTTATGAATATGTTTGTCTTTTCATGTATTGGTAGGTGGTATTTCCCTATTGGGGTGCTTGGCTATGTAAGCCTATGTTAGGTATCATATGGCATGTCATATGATCTAGTGGTTGTTCAAGTTTCATGCTTGAGGTTAATGTGGTACTTCAGCCACATTCCATTGTACTCTAACGGTTTTTTGGTGTAATATATTTTACCGGGGTGAGTCCTCTTTACCCAAAAAATGATTATTAGTAAAGTTTACCAAATAAAATACTTAGGCTAAATGGTTATTAATAATAATAAAATACATGGTCTTATTAATTAATAAGGTGACATGATTGATTTAATAAAACTTTACCTTATACAAATAATTAAATTAAGTATTATTTTTAATTTAATTATACCATAATAAAAATACTTAGGTTAATCTCCATGATTAATTATATAAATTTAATTAACCTAAGTCCATAGTTAATTTAAATATACATGATCTTAAATTAATTAAATTAACCAACTAAAAGTACTAGTTTATTAGGTGTTCATGAATTCCCGAGCCCCAAACCCGAGCCTACCGAGACCCCGTGTTTCGGTCGCACTTAGCAAATCAACCAAACAACAACCAAACACCACAGCCCTACGGCTGTGGTTTCTACCACCGATAGCAAGTGGGCTGCCCCCGGCTTAGCCGGGTTCCTACTGCCAGGCCAAACACCACCATGCTGGGTTGGTGTTGCTGCTGACTGCGTAGGCAGCCACTAGCGGTTTCCAGTTTTCCCTGATGCGTACAAACCACCTACCGACTGCTTACTATTTCCACCGAGAGCCCAGCTGCTTTCGGTTTACCATTGTGTAACACCAACGCCCACTATTGGCGCTTCTATGCTTGCGGCTGGGCAACCAAAGACACGCCGACCCATTTGGGTTGCGTCTGATGGTGGAAAACCCCCACCAAAAGTCTCGGTTTGGGTGCAATCCGAACCAAACACCACCAAACCCGAATTTCTCTTCTTATTTTAATCATTGTGACATCATGTTTTCATAGTTTGTTGAAATGGATTCTTGAATTAAAGAACATAATTAAAAAGGTTAAGGATTAAAGATACCGTAAGCGTAACGATTAAGGTTTAGGAACACAAACATAAACCCGTAACCAGTCAACATCAAATCCAAAATTTTCTCTCCCTTGTTCTTTATGAAACCGACGGCACCAAGAGGGTGTGGCTAGGGTTTTAGTGATTTTTGTTAAAAAGTGAAAATGGCCTTTTTCCTGATTACTTTTGTTACTAGTCAAATCTGTAATGGGCGGGCTCAAAGCCCTTTTGTTTCTTCCCTTCTTGCCGTCCAAACACATGCATACACATAAGGTTTCGTTTTCGTTTCACGTGTTAATATATATAGCACGTGTTCGTGTTTTTAAATGTCGTGTTTTATTTCTTAGAGTGATTAACTATTAGACGTAATTGTTTATCATGTATTAATAAAACATATCACTTGTATTAAATATTTGTGACACGTGTCGTATGTAATTAATGTAAAGTTTTAATTCTATTTACCGGGGTCATTGTTACCCTTTTACCAAAAAAAATGTAAAGTTTTAATTTAGTCGGGTTTTTCATGTATTTACTGTTCATGGTATTTTATGCGGGTTTTACAACGGTAATAGTGCTAAAAGAAGATGTCATGTGCTCCTTTCGGACTCCCTCCATGTCCTTTAGCACTCTGGCGTCTCGCTCAGTCAACAGGAAGGGAAGGATAGGCATAACAGCAGGCAAGTGGGCCGTGCCGGAATTGGGAGAAACTTGCTTGCCGCGCGCCATCTTCTTTTTGGTAGCACGAGCGTCATGCACCTCAAGCACCTCTCGTAGGGGAATTTCCTTAGATACCTAGAAGGGGTTAAGCACATTACGAGTATAAGCGAAAATAGGTACCCTTAGCTGTTCTACGCTTGGCTTTAAGTGGAAGTCCAGTTGAGCCTCTATGCCCTCCCCTTTATGCCTTTCCAAGGTAAAACCCTCTAATATCGTAGACAAAGGAAGATCTTGGTATGCGCCCCCAACATCATAAGAAGGAAGAGGACAATCATTGATCTTCTGCATGTCTGCGTTCAATTAAGCTTTAGCCAAGGGGTTATAAAAAGTTACCTCTTCAAGAATCTTGGATAAAAACTTTTATTCGAGAGATCGTTCAAGGCCTACGCCGGTACCCTTGTCAATTGCAGCAAGAACAGTTGTTCCGAAAGCACTCTTCACTCCTGGGTCTTCCAATGCACCCATACCAGCCAACCGAAGACCATACAGTACTAGCCATCCTTTCTTTGCGACCTCGAACATAAGGCGCAGATAAAGATCCTCATCATAGTCGATACTTAAACGTCGTAGCTTGTTCTCTCGGTCGAGCAATTTATCTTTGACCACAGCTCCTAAGAAATCCACGTCCTAAAACATATGGTCCTTATCAGCTTTAAAGTTCTTCATGGCAAGCTGGTTGGAAGATTGCAGTTGTTGCGCTTTGCACGTTCTTCATTGGTGGTAGCAGCTAGTTCCTCCTTCTCTTTAGTAAGGGAATGAATGGTCACATCATCTAGGTTTTCCCTTTTCTCCTCAACAGCGATATTTTCCAGTGCGTCGGCAAGGGCCTTGTTCTTCTCACTTAACACCTGTGCATGTTGGGCTTCAATTGATCACACTTGTGCAGACAGCTCTTGGAACCAATTTTTCAAACGTTACATAAGAGTCACGTTGTGCACATAAATGTAGCTAACCTCATTAACCAGTTTGGCATCATTAAGATTGTTCAACATCTGCACCCTCCCCAGTGGGTTAAGGTTATCCAAGAAACTAGAGCAGTCGAATACGCTAGACAGATCTGACGACCTAGGCAAACACCAGTCAGGGACGAACACATCATCGCCCTTGCCAGCGCTTTCCCAATGATGGGCGCAGCCTTCCCAGACCTTGGCGACGTTAGGAAGGGGTTGGGCATGGTGGTAGTTGCAAGAGTAGGATTTTCAGGATCATGGCTACATAAAACCCTAAGAATGGCGGATATAATTTCTCTCCCTAGCCGCCACTTTTTTAAACCCTAAAATTCGTTTTTAGCCTGCAATCTTCTAATAATCAATACTACGGTTCTATTGTGATACCTTTTGTGTCATAATAATAACTTTGTTTGTTTTGTTGGTTTATTTTAGGTTGTATCACGTTTTTTAAGGTTTTTTTGGATCGGCTGTTTTAGGGTTCGTTTATTCTGCTCTGTTCTTTGGTGTGAATCCCGTTTGTATTGATTGGTGATTATGGGTTGTTAATAAACATGTAAGCTGTTCGTGGGTGGTGTGTGAGATCCTATTTTTTAGGGTCTGATCCTGGTTGGTTATTTAAGCGGGTGGCATTAGGGTTTTTAGGGTTTTTTAGGGTTTCATTATTGGTGGTTGATGGCTGGGCTTCAAACGCAAACTAACATGAGTGCTTTTTTTAAAAGAATGCAGCGATTGAGGGATACAAAGGCAGGTGCATCGATTTCAAAAGATGTTAGGACATCTAGGGTTGGGGCCTCGGATGTGCATCAGGATGAAGATGCTGCTGTTTTAAAAAATACGACTGGTACTACACCAATTCATCCTGTTGTGGTAGATCATTCAGTCGGTTTGGATAAGGACCAAGGGGTTTCAACTGTTGTGGAGCCTACTCTTGGTATACCTGGTGATATTGATGAGACATTGGGTGGTGTTGAGGTGCGGAATGAACAAGCTGATGTGTTTATGGCTGTTCATGAGTCGCCCAAAATAGATTGTAACCCTAAAGCTAATTTTAGGTTTATTCAATCTGTTACATCAGGGTTGGACACAAATGTATCTTTTAATATGCCGGCTCGAGTCGTTAATGAGGTAAATTCTCGTTTTGAGAACACTTTGTATGGTTATTTTCTTGGTAAACGGCTTGCTTTTCATGTGGTCAAATACTTTGTACGTCAGAATTGGGGTAAGTATGGAATTAGCAAGATCATGTTGAATGGGAAAGGGTTTTTCTTCTTTAAGTTTACAACTAAGAAGGGTTTGGAAGCGGTGCTTGAGAATGGACCATGGTTGATTCGTAAAATTCCTATTATTCTCAAGCAATGGAATCTAGATACAAGGTTACATAAGGAGGAGTATCTCGTATCCCGGTATGGGTAAAGATCCATGATGTTCCTTTATAGGTTTTCTCAGAGGATGGTATTAGTATCATTGCATCCCAAATTGGTAAGCCTATTATGCTTGATTCTTTTACTAATGCTATGTGTATTGACTCTTGGGGTAGAAGCAGTTTTGCACGTTGGTTGATTGAAATTAATGCGGATATGGAGCTCAAGGAGAGTTTATCATTTGGTGTTCCTTTGGCTGATGGTTCTGGGTACACAACGGAGACGGTTACCATTGAATATGAGTGGAAGCCTCCTCGGTGTGCTCATTGTAAAATATTTGGTCATGTTCAGGATATATGTCCCAAATTGATGAAGGTTAGTATCCCGAGTACTATTGCTCTATGCATGCATAATGTTGGTGAACAAGTGAATGATGGTTTTAAAACCGTGACCCGTAACAAGAAACAAGGTAAGAAGAAGAATGGAGGGTTCCATGTTGGAACTAATACTTTGTATGTTCCTAAAGTGAATATTCCTCCTAAAGTTGTTTCAAAGAAGCCTTCTAAGATTGTTGATATTCCTTCATCATCTACATCTTCTAAAAATGTGAATGACCATTGGAATAATAGGGTTGTTGCAACATCAAATGCTTATGATATTCTAAATGAATCGGATGAGGAAGAAGTTGAGAATATTTATGATGAGGCTGCTAACCTGTTTCATGATAAGAGAGACAAGGATATAGTTAAATCACAATTTTCTATGTTTGCTAGTTAAGTGAGTCGTTATTTTTCTAGCTTTGTAAGTGTGTATGGCATGTCATATACACTAGTTTAGGTGTTTATCAAGCTTTTTTGCTTGAGGTTAATGTGGTACTTCCGCCACATTCCATTTGTACTTCAATGTTTTTTGGTGTAATATATCTTTTACCGGGGCTGAGTCCCTTTTACCCAAAAAAATATGGTTATCATTAGTGGGTCGTATAACACAGACTGCAGCAATGGAAGCGATTATGGAACATTAACTTAGATCAACGGCTGCTGGAGGAGAATCAAAGAAATTTTCTCTATAAATCTCTTTTGGCATACGCTCAGGGGTAGCTTCCTTCTCCAAGTCAGGCACGGTGGTGGATGCCTGTCCTACCTCCACACGGACAGATTTTCTAGAAGATGTCGGGGATTCTCTCCGCCTTTTTCACAAAATCTTGGACGTAGCTTCTTCTTTATTCTCAAATTCTTCTTGTACAATCTCAGCATTCTCTGTGATATCTAGTAACGACATGTTGATACTGCCTTCTTGAGCAGGTGGTTGTTGTCGCACTGCCACACTTTGTAAGGGAACAGGGATGGGTATTGGGACAAGGACGATTCTTGCACGTCCATCTCTTCTATTCGCTCGGCTGTTGCCACATTTATTGGCACTTCACCTTCGCGCAGTGGGCGTGACAAAACATTAAGTTCTAGTGGAGTACGATTTCTCACAATATCCAAAATCTCCATCTCTATGAACAAGGAAAAAAGAGGAAAACTGTGTTAGCAAGCTCTTCAAGATCGACGTACTTATAAGGTTACGTAGGGCGAATAGAAGATCACTAACCCTGGCCGTCGCAATCGTGGAATATGGGAACCTCGCCCTCACTAACGATTGATGCATGACTTAAGCCTATTAAATATAGAAAGGCTTTAGGATAAGCATGGATAGGGATGCAGTTTGTGTCTAGTGTCTGCGCGTCGGCTTCATCATACGAACCAGGGTTAGGTTTAGGGCTCAGCGTCTCTTCGGTAAAGAATGGGAAATCAAACGGAAAGATTATGTCGTCAATCCAAAAGAATTTGGTGTTCCAGTTTCTTAATGAATCCAACTTCTCCTCGTACCATTGGGGTCCGCCAACACATTTTGAGAAAGAAACCCATCCGTTGATGCACGAAGGTGAGTGGAAGAAACATAATAAAGTAACGGTGGGATCTATGTCAAGGGTGCGACAGTTTATCTTGAAATTCGAAATTTTGGCAGCCCCAATGTAGTGTAACTGAGATATGTGATTTCATGGTGGACGAGAACGCTTTTGAGAAAGCGAGACAAGGGGATACGGTTATTGGCAAATTCGAAGAACGGGTATAAACTCCTACTTTTCCTTTGGGGAATTGACTTATATTTGCCCTGGTAGCAGGTACTTCCGGGTGGAGGTAGTTTGGGATAAAGTAGTCAGATGTGAATTGGCGCAGCTCGTCAGCAGTAATGACAGATCTAACCTCGGATAATCGTTTTACCATATTGTTATCTTCCATGTTATAAAAAGATCAAGATCGTGCAAAAAAATTACCTTTTTTCTGCTTGATTCGTGTTGTGGATAGAAGGTTTGTTAATGGCGACAGAATGAAGTTTTTTACTATGAAGGATCACAGTGAAAGATGATGTGGGGGTTATATACCCCTAGGTTTACTGTTTATGGCATGGATTTTTGACACGTGTAGCCCACTTGCAGATCTGACGGTGGAATATGAATAGGAAAGATGACGTGGCAAGAGCTTTTCCCGAAAATCAAGGGAGTAGGTAAAAGGGGGGGATGCATGTTTGTTTTAGGCGGGATACTTTGAAACTTTTTCGGTACTCTGCGTGAACACTCACTGTACCAACGACAGTTCCATTATGCCACTTAGATGATTATAGTCTAGTATTCGTGGCACGCCGTGCGACTACTAGACTGGGGGGACATGATGACGCATTGTCCCTAGTCGGACTTGACAACCCGACCCACGGGTACTACTCGTATCCATAACGTATGGGTCATACACAGACAACGCTAAGGCCCATAAGGCCCAGTAAGCCACTGTCACACACGGTTTTAATTCAGCGGTGTCCTGGCCGCGCTCAGACATGATCAAACAGAATATAATCTAAATAAGATTATGATTCTCCTAAGTGGAGAGGATATACACTATCCTTATTCACGTGATAAGGATCCAACTATAATCGGTAGTTATCCCTTGCTTAGGGCGCAAGAATAGAGGAGCCCAATTAGGGTTCAATCGGGTATAAAAGGAACCCCATAGGTTCCACAAAGGTACGATATCCACAATACTCTAACCCTCACCTATACTCAAACCGATTACTTACTCTTACACCAGAGTCTAATCGTGGGACACGCGCCCACGGTCAACCTAACGGTGTCTGTTATTTACTGCACAGTGTCTTCAAACAATTTCACTTGTTGCAAGAGCCGAAGTCCATAAGACCCTGAATTGAGCCTAATTCGGGTCAAGCGCGGTCCATCCAACTTTTGTATCAACAAACACAACTCATGGATTATGTGTAACCCCCCCCCCCCCCCTTTGACAAGCGGACCATTACATAATAATTATGGCGTGTCATCAAAGCATGCAAGGTAATATGTCCTAAAGCATAAATGACCATATAGGGGAAAGCGGAATCAAACACCGGTCCCCAAACATAAACTCAAAAGATGCATAAAGTAAATGAAGTGCAAAAGGAAGAGAAGTATAAGGTAGCTCCCATCCTATGCACGTCCTCTCCATGCTCAAGTCTGTCCTCGGGTACCTGTCGTTTAGGTCATGGAAAGAAAATATACGGCTGAGCAATACGCTCAGTGAACGGATATGTGACAATGAAATGAATAGCATAAACATAAGTAAAGTATGAAATGATAGTGCAGCAGAATAATGTAAGTCCTGGAAAAACCTGGTGTACGTTTTATAAACTGGTTTATATTTTGAAAGACTTATGTTTATTTCATAAAAATTTGTATTTTAAATATGACAAGAGCCCATATAGGTGAGGAAGTATCAACGTACATGAATAAATAGAAGGGTGACCTCATCATGCAATTAAAGGGGTTTTTTTTTGGTAAAAGGGTAACAATGACCCTGGTAAATAGAACCAAAAAAAGCGTTGAAGTACAATGAATGTGGCTGAAATACCACATTAACCGCAAGCTACAGGCAGCTTGTTAAACAAATGTTTATGACAGACCATAAACATTAACTAGTCTAGAATGATGAAAAATATAAGCTAGACAAAAACCAAGACGAAAACATAAAATTAGGAAGAAAATAATAAACCATCAACATAGGATCAACCAGTTGGAGTGCTTGCAATTAAAGGGGTTGCCTCTAATTAAAATAGTCTGGGTGGAGGGATCAACTCCATGTAACGGATGTATGGCACACACCACATTTACCATGAAATCTGCTAACATGTTCTAGGATGCACCTATTTGCCCCACATGATAATAATATAATAGGCCAAATAACTGAAAAGGGACGCCACGAGCAATCACTCTCACCGTGGAAAAATTCATAACACTAGTGCTTCAAGTGTTACGGTTTTGGTACCTCCCTAATTAGGTGGAACTGACATGCATGTATATAGATCAGGCAATTTAAAATGCTAATCATATTAATTACTGATAAGTTTAATGTAAACTACCAGGGAAAACAGATGGCTGTAAACGGGGAAATCCTATGTATAGGAAAAGAGTGTCCTTACTGAAGGACGGAATATCCGTACCTTATGTCCAATAATGAGAATGAAAACGAAAGCGAAAGATCTGCTCCGACTTCACAAGTGCTACATAATAAAAAGGACATGAATGAGTTGTCTGTTTAACTTATACTTATTGATTATTAGTTTACTTGGCGTGTTCTTAACTTGTTCTTGTCTTGTTTTATTGTTTCATGTTTTATCATCTGATTCTTAGTGTTTCATGTGTTATTTATTAGTGCATTTCATGTTTTATGTCTTATAGTACTTGTTGTAACATAATGAGTAACTTTCTAAAAATAGCGGGTTCCTATATATAGTAACTTTTTAAAAATAGCAGGTTTTCGTATATAGTAATTTTCCAAAAAAAGCATGTTTCCATAAAAAGTAAGTTTCCAAATATAGAAAGTTTCCATATTTAGTATGTTTCCATAAATAGCATATTTCCATATTTAGTATGTTTCCATAAATAGCATGTTTCTATATTTAGCATGTTTCCATAATTAGTAATAAGCTTATTAAATGAGTAAATGATATAATCAATAGTTTTAAATAAGCATATTATAAGCCATGATTATCATATAGTAAAGTTTATTAATATTAAATATTTAGTTGTACATATGATTATTAATTAGTAATAATAATACATGATATTATAAGTAATTATTGATTAATAATATTTCATGATTATATTAATTAAACTTTACCTTAAATGGTTATTGTATAGTTAATTTAAAGCATGTTATTAATTTAATTAACCTTGGTTAAAATGAAAATAAATTAATTAAGCTAAGTTTCTTAATTAATTAAATGTAACATGAAATAATTATATTTATAATTATCATAACCTAAAGTATAGATAACATGGCCATGTAATTTATATCATGAAAATTATACTTAATAATTATATCCTAAGTCTTGTTATTAATTAATCTCAATTAATCCATGTCTTAATAAATCAAATTAATTAATAATTATAACATAAAGTTTTTAGCCAAAATTGTTTAGCCAACCACACCTTATGTGTTGTCGTGTACCCGAACCCTAACCTGAGCCTACCGAGACCCACTTCTCGGTCACACAAAACAAACAAACACCACAGCCCTACGGCTATGGTTTCCTACTACTCGACCAACACAGCCACCCCGGCTGTTTTGATTTCCCCCTGCGTGCAACAACCTTCCCACCGGCCTAGTTCCGGTTCCCCCTGTTGATATCCAAGTACCCACTGAGATTCATGGACTCTCGGTTCTCACTGCCTTCCCCAAACGACCCCCTACTGGGTGTTTGGATGTTGCTGCTGATCGAACCAACAACCACCGACCCTTATGGGGTTCGGCTGGCATATTAACAAACACCACCGAGAGTCAAAGACTCTCGGTTTGCATGACAATCAAATTAAATCAACATATAAAACCTGATTTTCCATGTTTTAATCCTTTAATAACTTGTTTATTACTTAGTTTTGATGATCATGATCAAAAGGATGATAATAAAAGATTAGAGATTCAAGAACTACCAATTTCGTGTATAGATTAATGATTAGACGCCACGAACACAATCCAAATTAAAAAATGATCAAAACACTTTTGTTCTCCCTTTTTGCTTGATGAACACCGGCGGCCAAGGGGGTAAAAAGGGGATTAGGGTTTTTGATTATTTTATGGAAAATGTAAATGAAATCCCTGGGAAGTTTGTTTGCTAGTTATACTTAATGGGCCGGGCCGAAGGCCCTTTTTCCTTTCTTTTCTCTTTTGGACGCGACAACCACCCCTTTATATATATATTATTTCGTTTTGTTTTTCGTGCTTAAATATTTATCACGTGTGTTCGTATTTTACATGTCGTGTTTTATTCGTGTTACGTTTTAAGTATTAAACGCAAATACTTATCATGTATTAATAATAATACTAATATATGTAATACTTGTCGTAATTAATTAATATACTTAATAATTATATTAAATGCTCATGATTCGTGTCGTGTATTAATTAATCGTAAAGTTTTAATTTATACGGGTTTTACAACTCTTCCCCTCTAAAAAGATTAATTCTTCCTCGAATTAGAGATATGAAAAGCTGCTTTTCTCTTATACTTTTACCTAAAAAACCCTAAAAATGGTGGAAATTTCTCTCTAGCCGCCGCTGCCTAAGATCATCTTTTTTTTTCTTTGATTTCTGATTTTACCTTTCTTTTCACATAACGTGATTGTTGAGTAACTAATTCTCTGAATTCTGTTGCTTTTACGTTTATGTTTTTGTGATTGGGGGGCAAATCTAGTCAAAACAAATTAGGGTTTCTAGGGTTTGTACGACTGCTGAGTGTTTAAGTTCTTTCCTATCGTGGTTCTTGATTACGATCTGTTTTTGTTGGTTGTTCGTTTTATGGAGGTGTTTTAGGGTGAAAGGGAGTGACGTTTTTTTAGGGTTTTTACTGTATTAGGGTTTGTTATTTCATGGATAATAGGGGAATTGATTGTAAAGAAGGGCATACGCAGATTGATGTTAATGCGTTATCTGAACGAATGAAGCGTTTTAGGGAGACCATGACAGGGTCTACGGCTGCTAGGGTTTCGGCTTATGGTGCTGCTAGAATTATGAATTCAATTAATAATGGTTCGAGGGGTGCTGCATACCCTAAATCAGATGGTGATGACCTGGTACTTAATCAATTTGATCATGGGATTCATCAACGAGTGGAGGTTTCCAATGTACAACCTATAACGTCAATCAATATTGTTGAAGATCAGACGGTGAAAGGATCGCTGAAGGCACATGCTGATGCGAGACCTGCTGCTGAAGATGGTGATGTTGTTAATGTGGAAAAGGAGAGGGGTTCGCTGAATCAGGGCTGTCCTAAGCTGCATGTAAATGCAAATGTTACACAGGTGGGTTCGTTTGCCTCAATACTTCAAAACAAGGGTGGTCTAAAACAATCGAATCCTAAGATGGTGAAGATCTCAGAATTACGGTGTGATGAACATGTTGACAGAGCACGAGTTGCACTTCCGTATGCTGCTGTTGAAGAGGTTGAATCCTGATTTGCGCACACGTTGTACGGGCAGTTTATTGGTAAGCGTTTAGCTTTCCCATTGGTGGAAAACTATGTTAAAAATACGTGGGCTCGATTTGGTTTGATACGCGTTCAATTACATGAGGATTTCTTCCTTTTCCAATTCAATACGAAGGAAGGGATGGAAGGAGTTCTTGGAAATGGCCCGTGGTTGATTAGGACTGTTCCTATGATCTTGAATATTTGGTCGCCTACTACTGATTTGAAAAAGGCGGAGATTAAGAAAGCACCAGTTTGGGTTAAGCTTCATCATGTGCTGATTGTTGCTTATTCGGAGGTTGGTCTTAGTCTTATCACGACCCAAATTGGCACACCTATTATGTTGGATTCCTATACGAGTAATATGTGTGTTAACTCGTGGGGTCGAAGCACATATGCTCGGGCGCTTGTTGAGGTTTCAGCTGATATGGAGTTATTAGATTCGATGGTAATTGTTGTCCCTAAAGGTCGTGATAAAGGGCATTCATTAGTTACGATTGATATTGAGTACGAATGGAGACCTCCGAGATGTTCTACTTGCTTGATCTTTGATCATACTAGCGATATGTGTCCGAAAGTGCACAAGGAAGTGGTTGTTCGTGCTACTAAGGATGTGGTGGATGATGGATTTGAGGTGGTCAAGAACAAGAAGAATAAAGGTAAGAAAAAGCAAACACAAATTGCAGGTATTAAATTAACAAAACCAGCCCTTAATCTCCAGTTTCGTAATGTTGAGAGAGGCGAAACCTCTAAAACAAATGCTACGGGTCAGAATCCTAAGAAGGCAGCTCCGATGCTTAAGAAGGGTTTCTTGAATAACAAAACATCGAGTTTTTTAGCTAAGACTAATGATAAGGATAAGAGTTCTCATAACTCTTTTGGTGCTCTTTGAGATAAGATGGATGATGGTACAGATTGGGAGGACGGGTTTAAAACCAAGGAAGATGTGGTTAATGATAGTGATAGTGAGGTTGAAGAAGTCATTTCGATCGATGATCGGCATGGTTCTCGCCAGCCTGATGTTCAATCCAAGTGCTAGCCGTAATGATGGTTTACTTACATTGTTTATGCACCTTTAGGTGGTTCTTTCCTATTGGTGTTATTTGTTTTGTAATAGTTTAGTAGGATCATATGGCATGTCATATGATGTAGTGGTTGTTCAGGCATTTGCTTGAGGTTAATGTAGCATTGCAGCTACATTCCATTGTACTTCAACGCTTTTGGGAATATATTTTACCGGGATTTTAGTTTCCCCTTTACCCAAAAATAGTGATACAAAAAGCTGAAAGGACATAGACGTGACGTGGCTGAAGGGAATGTGGAGCGTGACGTGACTGAAAAGAATATATTCTGATTATGAATGGAAATGAGGATAAGAAATCCAGATGGACTCCTCCATTTCAAAAGTGGATTCCCGCTCGGGAGGGTTCCTCTAAAAGATCTTGACGAAGGGAAAAATTTCGGTCTTCCTGACTCTGTCTTGACGATACGGAAGATTTTTGGTTTATCAACTTACGATGAATCTTCATGAATCTGGTCGAGTGGATACGACATAATGTGTCAGGATAATGAAACGTTACGATTCGAGATAACCTGAAGTTATGACATTTGTAACCTCTGAGCAATTATGTGTGGGACATATTGAAACGTAGTACGTGAACAATTGTGAACGTAATACGTGAACAATTGTGAACGTGATACGAACAATTGTGAACGCGATACGTGGGGATATTGTGAATGTAATATGAGAAACATATGGTGAACGTGATACGTGCAACATATCGTGAGCGCAATATGAGAAACGTAGGGTGAACATGATATGTGAAACATATCATGGTCATGAGATGACTGCGGAGGTAATTGTAACGCCCAACGATACGAGATGAGACGAGAAATGTGACGTGAAACGTCTGTCTGAGGATGGAAAGTTGTGTTAAACTTGAGTCTAGTCTCCAAAGCTTTCTGCGAAACTTTCCAGAATGAAATGTGAAACGTAAATCGGAAGATAGAATACGATCATGAACGTGAACAATGTCATGATCGTAAGCGCAAAAGCAAACCGTGAAATGGAACAAGGACGTGAACGCGTACAAAGTCGTGAACGCGAACATGAAACGTAATTGTAAGTGTCAACGGAAACGTCAAAAGTGAACGTAAACGTGATTGTGAACGAAATTTCTAGCTGATATGATTGTTGACGGAGTACCTTGAAATCCTACGATTTCTTGCTAAACTTCCTGAAGATTTGCAAACTACGTAATTCTTTCGGATGAAAGAAAACGTGTAGGCTAGGTTAAATGGTCGAATCGACGACCCAGATAGCATCATGCTTCCTCTGAGCCTGCGGTAGTCTAGTAACAAAATCCATGGAGATCTTGTCCACTATCATTCGAAATTTCAAAAGGTTGAAATAACCACTACCGTGTTGGCATTCTATCTTAACCTGCTGGTATGTCAGGCATTTAAATCTGAACATAATTGTATCTTGTTTCACACCGTCCCACCAAAATTGGTTTGGGATCATGGTACATTTTGTAGAAACTAGATACATAGAAGTTTGGAAGATTATGGGTCCAGGTCAGTTAGACCTCTCTTACACTGTGTTCTCGAGATTAAATTAGTGGAGAAAAGAAAGGAAAGGAAGAGGAACAAAAACATATTTGTGTTCTTGAGTTTTTTTTAGAAGAGAAAGGAAAAGAAAAGTAGGGAAAAGGAAGGGAAATTTAAAGGTTTTTTGCTCCAAATCTTTCCTCCCATATTTGGGAAGATTAGGAAGGAGAGTGTTTATATTGGCAAATTTACCCTCATCTCTTCCACCGTAGATAGGCTTCAACCTCTATGTAATATTCAGTTTTTTTAAAATAAAAAGCCAAGTCCTGTTGCTTAATGGCGTACCTTTTTTTCTTTCGATCTAGCGAGTATTAGGTGTTCATGATTTCTTCGCCTTTGTTGAGTTTTCACATGTGCCAAATATATTCACGACAAGTAGCAGTAGTTTTTTATTCCAGTTTTGTCGGTTTGATTAAAGAATGTATGTTTTGCAATAGAAAAGTATACTCACCACAAATGGCTTACTAAAATTTTGATATAGTAGCAGATATTTTGTTCAACGGGCATACAGGTAATTTTTTATGTTTCTTTTCTTTCTTTTATTCCTACTAACTTCAAACTCGAGAACACAAGAAACACGGTAAACTTTCTTTCATTTTCTTTTTCTTTGTTTTCTTTGCATTTCCTTTCCTTTCTTTTGACTCATTTAATAACTCGAGAACATAGCGTTAGTGTAGGATCCTCTGGAACACATAATTTAGTGTAGGATTCTCTCCTTACGCGTAAGCTTAGTCATGATAAAATTAACCGTGAGAAACAATGCGATTTAGAGTGTCACTGTAATCAACCCAAAATTCGTACAGGAAAAATTTCAGTGTGAAACTTCTTCTGTCGTAGAATTTGTAACATAAAGCGAAGATGGTCTTCGTACTCTCCTCTAAACTTATAGAAGATCAGTATGTTAGCAATGAACAAAATGACGAACTTGTCCAGAATTCATGAAAACTAGATTTCTCAAGTCCATATTTACTGTTGGCATTCGCGGGACCAAAAAGGGTAAACACGAATTCATACTGACCATAACATGTGCGGAAAGCAGTCACGAAAATGTCTTGCTCTTTCTCTCGCAACTGATGGTTTCATGATCGTAAATCGATCTTGGAAAGTGTCTAGAGTCTGGTAGTTGGTCGGATAGATTATTAATACTTGGAAGAGGGTAATAGTTATGAATGGCGATCTTGTTCGATTTATGGTAATCGATGCATAATCTCATGCTACCATCCTTCTTCCTTTATATCCAGAACTGGCGCCCCCAGGGTGATACACTCGGCGAATGAACTTCGTTCCAACAACTCTTGCGGCTGTGCCTCCAAATCCTTGAGCTCAATGTTAAACTTCTCTTCACGAATGGGTGGTATGCTTGGTATTTATTTTGGAATTGCTTTTGGAAATTCTGGCACAATCGCCCGGTTATGGATTTAATAACTTCAGAAAATCTCGTCATGAAGGGTAGCTAGAAAGTCTTCGTAGCCATGGGATAATGAAGCATGTGCTTTGAAAGTAGCAGTATTTTGTTTAGATTTTCCGATATCGAAACATGATAGCTGTATTTAGGGACCTAAATATCGTGGAACATGACTCGATGTGTATTGGAAATCAATCGTAGCATGGTGTGCTGCTAACCATTTCATGCCTGGATTTTTATCGAACTCACACATACCAAATGGAAAGTGCGTTAGCAGAATGGATCTTGTCGTCGAACTGAGAGGAAAGCCTTGTACCCATGGGTGATACAACGACGTCTTTGATGGACATGAATATATGAAATATTGGATCGAGAAATGAAAGTGTCATATCAATACACGAAGTAAACGTGGCAGATCTCGCTGGATGTGTTTCGCCTGTCTCACACATAACAAACACTGTGTGTCCAAACATGAACAATACGCTAGAGATGGTACGAAATTTTAGTGGTCTGATTCACACATGGCACAACATAATGGGTAATTGGGTATACCCCTTGGAGGGTACCCTGAATTACTGACGCCTAGTTCAGAAGTTAGGCTTGAGTCGTGTGTCTTGACTCATGTTTTGAGGAATATACGTTTGACATGTGTCTTGACTATCTTCTCGACTTGTGTCTTCAGAAAATGTACGTGAGACATGTGTCTTGACAGATGTCTTGACATGTGTCATCAGAAAATATAAGTGAGGCATGTGTCTTGAAAGGTGTCTCAAGATGCAAAAATGAATAAAGTTGAAAATTTTGGTCAAAATGCCAGAATTGGCGGATCGGTTGGACTGCTGACCCTTTATATTTCTGGTCATGTCCATCACCGGAGTTTCTGTAGTTATTGCAAGATATTTGTTGTCATGGTAGTTGTCACTACTTCCTTGTCTTTCAGTTCCATGACGGTCATTATCATGACTGTGATTCATGTAACTATTCAGTTGAGTGGCCAATTGGTACCGGTTCCCACTCATATGCCTGAAAAGACAACTGAATGACGTGTGATATTCAACTAAAAAGATAAGGACATGGATTGTGATGGAAATCGTCTGGTGGTGAAGCATCTTCCTCGTCCGATCGTTTCGATCTAACGCATTTGTCTTCGTCTTGAAGGATCTCCAGGTTGTGAGCAACATCAGCATCTTGTAGAGTCCAATTATGAGCAGCATCAGTATTTTGTAAAATCTCCAACTTATGATCAGCATCACATTTTTTAAAATCTCCAAATTATGAGCGGCATCAGCATCTTGTAGAATATCATCAAGTGGAATACGCCTGAGATGATTGGGAATCGACTAGCGAATATTCATGGAGTATTGTAAGTAAAATACACATGGATTACGGTACGTGTAATACACTTGGGATACGGTACGTGGAGTACACGTGGAATATGGTACATGGAGTACACATGGAATATGGTACATGGAGTACACATGGAATGCACATGAGATGATCGATATGGTTGTCAATCATCTGACATCCTTTTAAAGGAAATAATTACTTAAAAGGTTAGAAAACCAAACTGAAGCGAGCAACATGATAGCCTAGCCATTCCGGCGTAGACATAATTTTGGTTGCATAGAGAAACGCAAAAGTACGATTAAACGAAATCCAGCGATGATCAACATGAAAGCATGATTAATGAAAACCAACCATGACTTATCATGAAAGCAGGATTTAGATGAAATCCATCAATGTCTGGCATGAAAGCATAATCGACATGATGAAAACATAATCAACATAGGGAGGCATGAAAACATAGTCAGCTTTACTTTTATATTAGTCAAGGGAAAGCTTATGAACGGTTCCGAAATGACACGCTATTCCGTCTCATCCTTTCGCCCCGGATGGTAGGAATAAGATAAAGGAGGAGGACTTTTTTGACTTCAACCGAGGAAGACTCGCACCCGCGTCTTTGTTTGAATCACTGACAGTTCGGGCAGGCCCGCAGGACTGGAATTCTGAAAAGAAGGAATGTCTGGCTTTTCCTATTCTAGTGCAGGTTCTTGCTCGGTATAAATCGCTTCACTTTGAGTGGGCTTAGCCCGCGCCTTGACAAGGCTGTTGCCCCTCCTTCCACCCGTAGAGAGAGCCGGAGTTAGGCCTTTGTATGACGGATTGATTGATAGTAGGATCAATGATGTTTAGTTTCATTCAGGATCGACATGCCCCAGGTTTGAAGAATTCGATGCACTGCTGCTGAGTCGTCGGACTTATCCACCAAGGGATTAGTGGAATTTCTGCGGATTGCGTTGGGGGAAATCTACCAAAGCTAGGCAGATAGATAGACTCCTTTCCCGCTGCTAAGGGAGAGCAAGAAAGAGAAAAATTCTTGTTTTTTAACCAGCGCCCCCTTTTGGGTATGCAGGTACTAAGAGTCCTCTCACTACCAACCAGCAGACATCATCTGGCTGGGTCTTGCCGGTATCAACAACGAGAAAAAAACTACCAAATGGAAACAGCAACTAACTATGGCTCTTGGTGGGCCCAGACAACGTCCTAGGCGTAGGGGAGATCGGAGCAACAGGTAACGCCTAGACGACGTAGAAAGTTCCCAACAATCAATGACTTTTTAATTTCCTTATATGAACCGTACGAGCACGTCCTTTGTCACCCTCCACCGCGCTTACGGCTCTATACCCCAACCCAACTTGCTCTGACCCCGGGTCCTTCCTTTCTATTCCTCGGTAAGTGGACCGTAGGAGCACCCTCCCCAAAGGAAAAAGATGTGTTTGTCAGGTTCGGTTCTTCTTAGTTGGGTTAGCCGGGTTCGACCAGAAATGCTATGCTTACACACAAGACTACCCCTCTTCCCGAAAGCTTCGCGGGGACTACTTTACGGCGACGGACGACCGCCCGTAGGGGGTTTACTGCACAAGGCCCCTGCAGAGGAAAAGCTTTATCCCAGCGAATATAAGATGCTCAGCTCCGCACAACATAGGGATTAGCACGCTTTCGGGAAGAACATAGAATAGTAGAGGATCCAGCATGCGGAACACGGCGATCATTAGAAATTCACGAATTAGAGATGCTGTAATATACTCTTTCCCGTAACTTCTCATAGCAGACCAACCCACTAAAATGCAAATAGGGATCAGAAATGTGGTCAATATCACGAAGAATAAAGAGATACCGTCTATACCCAAATAAAAATAGATGTTTTCATAAGGAAGCCATCGAAGGCTTTCCACAAATTGAGATTTGGCCGTAGAAGGATCGAATTGTATCCGAAGAACAGGGGAATACAAAAAAGTAATAAGAGAGGCGCACAGACCAATCAATCGTATCGGTCGTATTCTTGGTGCTATTGAGATATTGGGCCCTTATGGTATCTCGTACACATTCCGACGATTGGCCGAGCGAATAAGTCAACTTCAAAGTGGATTTGTTGTGCGAAGAGTGCGTTATGACCCGTGGCCGCCTGCCTGGTGGGGGCGGCTCCTCCGTTGTGGGTAAACGGGAAACCCGACTCTACGAACCCGAGGAAAGGCTGCACAGCAGTAGTAGGGGCGTTAAGACCGGAGCTTTTTGTAGTGCTAGCAGGAATGCAAGTGAATGAATCCCATCCCCTAGCGAGTAAAGTGCTTACGCCCCTTTAGAGAGAGGGACCCGCTAGCGCTTGACTAATAGAATAGGAGGCTGAGAAGCTCTTGCTTGCTGTCTACTTCGCGAGCCTTCACTGCCCCGTTCTGTAACTTACCTTCTTTCGTCCGTCCACGAGGCTGTAAAAAGAGAGAAAGGGATCTTTTGTCGAGGCGCTTCTGTATATGTGTAGATTCAACTTCTTATATAATATTTTAAAGAATTTAAAAAATCTATATCTATATTTTAGTTCCATAGTACAGTGACCCGTTCCGGAATTCAATGAAACAAGCCCTTTCCTTTTAACTCAGTAGTAGAGTAATCCCACGGTAAGGCGTAAGCCCTCGGTTCAAATTCGATAAGGGGCTTTGTATATATATATATATTTTTTCAGTCGTAGTATTCATAGAATAACGATATTATTAATATTAATTATTAATAGTAATAAAAAAGTAACCAACTGTATAATATTATCAGCTAATGAGTTTAGTTATAGTTATCACGAAGTTCTTTTTTCTGGTCTTTGAAATCCATTCGGCTAAGACTCACTAACATTCTCTTAGCCTGCAGGCTCCCACTAGCAGGTTCCGGGCTTACTGGACTATAATCCAGATTGATCTATTCAGATTGAGGAAACACCGAGTTCAGGTCTTCTTTCTATGCCCCAACTGGATAAACTCTTATCTTTCTCACTATTCGTATGAAGGGAAAACTGTCTTGTCTCAGACTCTAATAATTCTTTCTTTATGCCAAGGAGACACCCGAAAGGACTTATAGCAGCAATACCTGACAGAACATACTCCTCAGATGAGAACTATCCATCGTACTATCACTCTACGCTATTAGACGGGCATTGAACCCACATGCGGGTCATCCTTCTCTAATACCTGCTATAGGCAAGCTAAAATCAGGGTCCTCCCTCATGATGAAATCAACATGGGAGTATGAAAACATAGTTGTCATAAAGAACATAGAAACGTAATCAAGAAAGATTTATTATTGACTGGTGTGGAAGGCTATGGTTCAATCCACAATGTTCGAAGAAAAGACATGTGACTAATTATGGATGATTATGGTTCAATCCATAGTTGTAATTTCCAAAAGAAAACATCATGGATAGACTTTAACAATATAGGACTAAATATGGATGGTTGTGGTCCAATCCATATTAGTCAAAACTTCAATGAAAACGTCGTGAGTAAGGATCAACAATACTCAACAATATAATTATCGTTACATGGAATGTAACAAACGGCGTTTTAGGAAAAGCCTGGTGACTACCCACTAGTCATAGGTCAAGTCTTAGAGCCTACAGGTCGAAACCTTGGGCTCTGATACCATAATTGTAACGCCCCCTTTAATAAGAGGGTTGTTACATAATAATTATGGCGTGTCATGAAAGCATGCAAGGTAATATGTCCAAAGACATATATGACCATATAGGGGAAAACCGGAATCAAACATCGGTCCGCAAACATAGACTCAAAAGATGCGAGATGCGTCCGGTGTGGTTTGATTGAAACAAGTTTTAAATTTATAAATACGAATTACCGGATTGACTAAAAACGCACGGGAAAGTATGACCCTTTCGTTTGTGTATAGATTTTATGTGGTAACACCGAGATCGTTTAGGAGCATTTGGAAAAGCTATGATCATTCAAAAATATACTATAATCTTTTGATTGTAGCAATTATAGACAACTAATAACAAGTAATATGATGAGATTAACAATAAGATTAAAGGCAACAGTTGGTAAAGACTAATTTGGGCATTCGTTGTGGTATGATTGTGATGACGCATATAACATACATATGATTATGATAATTACATGGTTAATCCAATCTATTGTTTTCAAAAGCTTCAATCTTCGTCAAGACTTTGGTTAAAGAAAACAAGCATTAGACTCAATCACTCAATTCAAGACTTAATCCAATTTCAACTCATTCGATTCACGAATTTGCGAACACTTATAATTATGTGTCTTGATAATCAAAACTTTTTAAGAAATGATCAATACAAAAGATAGCCAATCATAGACAAACCAGCAATGACTTGTTGATAGAAAATAACCCTTTCGACCTATGAAATCTTTATCAACAAATTAAGTTTTGATAACAATTGTCACATGAAACATAAGTACCAATGGTTCATAAGAAAGCTTGAAATTAAAATAAACATAAATCACAATCACAACCACTACCACTACTTCATACCACAAACATCATCATACCAAGTGTAGAATGACATTTAGCTACTCATAATGAACAATGAAAGAAACTCAGAAATAACAGTCTTATAATTCATAATCAAGAGCCTTACAAAGTGAAAATATAGTATTAATGATTAGGGTAATGATCCCTAAGAGTTTCGTGATGTTAACTTTGCTTTTCAGACTCTAAAAGTGACTTTTCTTGCACCACCTTGCTCAAATCCGAGAATGGAGTTTTGGACAAGGTTGAGAGAGTTTATGTGATGGTATAATAGCCAAAATTGATGGTTATGAATGAGTAATGAAAGTGTTATGAAAGTTGTGACCCCATGGGTCTTATTTATTGACAAAATTGAAGGCATGGAGTGAATGCATGGCTTGGCGGCTATGGCTTATGCTTGGAGCCAAAGGGTTCAGCGTGATCTTGATAAAGATCCTTTTAATAGTGTATTACGGGAAGAGGAGGCTTTGTACGTCCATGCGTTTAATGACGCTATTATGTTGGAGACTCGTTTCTTGAAGCAAAAGGCTAAGGTGAAATGGCTTCATGAAGGAGATTTAAATACAACGTACTTTCATAAATCGATTAAGGGGAGAGTGAGCAGAAATCGTATTAACGTGATCTCTAATGCTGATGGTGAGGTGTTCCAAATTCATCAGGTTGCTAAAGTTTTTGTTGATCATTATACTTTATTCCATGGTCAAGTTGCTAATGTTGATGATCTAAGTTCCCATGAGTTATTTGGTAATCGGTTGTCGTTGGATGCTGCTGCAGATATGGTTCGTGATGTCACTAATCAAAAAATTAAAGAAGTTATTTTTTCTATGGGAGACGATTAGGCTCCGGGGCCTGATGGTTATAAGGCGGCGTTTTTAAAAGCTTCTTGGGATATTGTGAGTGTGGATGTTATCAAAGCTGTTCGATAATTTTTCACTAATGGTAAAATTTTGAAAGAGCTTACTCAAATCATTGCCCTTATTCCAAAGGTGAAGGCTCCTTCTCGAGTTACGGATTATCGGCCTATTTGATGTTGTAATGTTCTTTTTAAGTGTAAACTGATGACGTATAGTCCCCAACCGGGTCATGGACCCGGCCCACGGGTACTAGCCACATCTGGCCCATCACTGATGGGTTGGATTAATGTCATTTAAGCTTATAGGCTTAAATGAACAGTGGCCGCATCAGATGTGTGCGGCCCACGGCCCGGCACGACCGGTACAGGGTTAGACAGAATCAAAATCTTATTAGGATTGGGATTTACCCCAAAGTATAGGATATACACTCACCATAATTAGAAGATAACAATCAAACTAATTATGGCACTTATCCTTTGCTTGGGGCCGAAGTATCGATGACAACCCATTAGGGTTTCACCGCCTATATAAGGAACCCCCAAGGGTTCTACAAAGGTATCACATTCTCTATACTTTCAATCTACTGTCGATTCTTAACCCTAAATCGATTACTTACTCTCACGTCGGAGTCTAATCGTGGGACACATGCCCACGGTAAGCTTAATACGTGTTGTTTTAGTGTGCAGGATCTCAACAAGATATTCACTTGGTGCAAGAGTCGGAGCCAAGCCTACCCGAATTAAGCCGAATTCGGGTTAGGCAAGGATCATCCAACTTTATCCCAATGACGAAGGGTCACTTTCAGGGAAACCTAAGGAACACGAATCCTGGGAATCGGAAGTCCGTAGGTGATGGGATAATCACCTCCGCCCAGCCTCAGGGTGGCCAAGTAGTAGGGCCAAATAATCGAAACACGTTTCAGTCTCTCGGTGGGGCAGGCACGTCCGATAATACCCCACCACCAACCATCACTTTGGATAACCCCGATTCGGGAGCTGCGCCAAAGGCCCCTACGAAGGAGCCGCAAAAGCCACCAGTGGTCGAGGCATAATTGGAAGTTTGTTCACTCGATGATGAGGACCTCGAGCACGTACTCACGCAAAATTTTGACAGAATCATGCCAGGCATCTCAGCAAGGTTAAATCCGGGACGGGATCTCTAGTCTAGACTTAACTTTGGAAGCTCCGCGTACGGTATTCCCCCTCAAGCTAGGAAGAGGGGAAGGAAGACGCGAGCTCATGAACAGCCTTCCTTCGAGGAAACCCCTCGACCACGGAATGTGTTCGAGCGCATAGGGGATCGCATCATGCAAGAATTGCAATAAGCTCATGAAGATGGGGATAGATCCGACGGCTCCACTGGACGCCCGGTGTTGGAAACTCCTGTGGACAATCACCGCATAAGTGTGTGGCGTAGGATAAACTCTAGTGGGAAGGAAGCTCCTTCTCACAAAAGTGCCCATCATAGAGGTGCCCCCCCTAATGACCCTCGGGGTCTGATTCCGATGACCATCCCCACAGACGTCGCCGACCTAGGTATTCCCCCCACCATCAGACGATGAAGGACGCTACGGTGATCCCTACTATCGTGATGAAGAGGAGGAAGATCTCTCCCTTCCATGGTGCGACGACAGGGAGGACGCCTTCACTCTTCGCATACGAAACTACTCTGAGGAAAAGAAGCGCCGTATGTTGGCGTGCGTTAAAACCTATGATGGAACTGGTGATCTGGATGATCACCTAAAAGTGTTTGATACACAGGCTAAAATTGAACGATGGCCGATGCCTATATGGTGCCAGATGTTTAATTCAACCTTATTGGCAATGCCCGCGATTGGTTTGAAAAGCTCCCTCCCCAGCAGGCCCAACATCCCATTTGCCGCAAACGATCCTGAGTCTTCAGTTTCTGCTTAACAACAAGCCACATATGCAACGAGTGTCGAGGAATACAATGGGAGAACCAAAAAACATGGTACCATACCACAGCCTGGCGTCTGGTTCACAGCGTATCCCAAGACAGAGCCATAGAATATGACTGCAAAGAACCACCACCATCACTAGTATGGCGTGATGGTGGTGGTTCTTTGCAGTCATTTTCTGTGGCTCTGGCTTGGGATACGCTGCGAACCAGACCTCAGGCTGTGGTATGGTACCATGTTGTTTGGTTCTCCCATTGTATTCCTCGACACTTGTTGCATATGTGGCTTGTTGTTAAGCAGAAACTGAAGACTCAGGACCGTTTGCGGCAATGGGATGTTGGGCCTGCTGTGGATTTAAGCCTACTTTGGTTTCCTTTGTGCAAAGTCACTCCCGATTATCATTCTCATTTATTTTTTGCGTGCTCTTATTCTTCATAGGTGTGGACGCAAATTAGGGTGCTTTGTGGTATGGATTCTATTCCTCCTCGTTTGGATGATGTTTTGGCATTTCTTATACCAATATCCGAAGGAAAAGGAGCCGTCGGAATAGGCTTTCAAGGCAGCTGCCAAGTCAGCCAGTAAGTAAGCAGGTAATAGTCAGCCAGCAAGCTGGGCCGTTCTTGCCAGTTCGAGTACGAGACTTCGGTGTAATCGACAGCTCAAAGCTGACCAGTAGAAAACCATGTGATCTGTCCTCGTTTACGTACCCTACTGGCACAAAACTAGCTCGACAGCTAGGTGCTTTCTGGAACTCGGCTAGGTGCTTGCCGGCGAGGGGAACTACGGACCGATTCGACCGACTTTTGCTTTTGGATAACAAGAAGGCGAGCTTCTCTGCTTTGATCAAATCAAAAGCCCAAAGCAGGTAGGTGAGAAGGGCTCGGCTCCATGCAGGTCTTTCACCAACGGCTGGCACTGAATTAGCGCTTCGCGAAAGAATCGTGTGGCGCGGTGAAGGGTTCCCGTTGGGGTTCCCGGCTCTACTACTAGTATTATTGCTCGTCTGGTTGTTGCGGCTACTGTATACTTTGTTTGGATGGAACGGAATGTTAGATTGTTCAAAGGGAAACAACTTTCTGTGGATAAACTTGTTAGTATCATTACTTCTACTGTTCACCTCAAGCTTATTACTTTCATATTCAAGAAGATGACCACACGGTCTTTGGCTATTTTGGATCGGTGGAGACTTCCGTCCTCAAGTGTTTCTCATGATGGGGGTATCGGGTAAGGGTTGTACTCTTTTTTCCTTTTGGGGTTATTCCCACAAGGGTTTTCTCAAAAAGGTTTTTTAAGGAGGCAGCCTTATCTGGATCCTTTACTTCCATTATGTTGTTGCTGGTGTTGTGGGATGGTCGCCTGGTTCCAAGATTTCTTCTTATTGGAGTTTGCTAATGCTGTTTGTTACACTAGTTTTCGATTTGTAATTTTAGCTTAGTGTTGCTGTGTTTATGGCATGTCATAAGCACTTGTTAATCAAGCTTTTGGCTTGAGGTTAATACGGTATTTCAGCCGTATTCCATTTGTACTTAACATTGTTTTTTTTGTTAATATATTTACCGGGGTAACTCCCTTTACCCAAAAAAAGAAAAGCTCCCTCACCGGAGCAGCGATAGCTTCGACGAGCTACGCACCGCGTTAAAAAACAATTACACTCAGCGGAAGAAGTACAATAGGGACCCGGTCTCATTGGCAACCGTCAAGCAGAGGCCCGGAGAGTCTACGAAAGACTTCACGGAGCGTTTCAATGACGAGTGCACGTACACCAAAGCGTGTCCAGAAGTTCTCAAAATTTCTGATTACATGCACGCCATAACTGATAAGGAACTAATCAGGCGCCTTAATGATAAACACCCGAAGAAGTTTGACGAACTCATGGAAAGGGTTCGGAATTTTGTGGAGGGGGAGACCGCAGTTGCTGCGGCTTACCCTACAAAAGGGAACCATGCCTACCGATCAAACGATCAGCCTAGAAGGTAATCAGGTGGCCAAAGTAACTCCAGCAATGGGAGGAGTCTGGATTATAAAAATCAGTCAAAAGGAGGACCGACGGATGACAAATTCACCCCTCCAAAGATGACTTATCAGGATATTTTGTTAACAGAAGGAGCAAATTTTCCAAGACCTCCGCCGATGACAACTCTAGTGATCGCCGTCGAGGTACTCGCTTCTGCGAGTTCCATAATGACAAGGGTCACGGCACGGAGGAGTGCATCCAGCTCAAGAAGCATTTAGACTCGCTGATTAAATCAGGCAAACTCAAACACCTGGTCAAGGACTGAAAGGATGGGAAGGATAACGAAAAGTATGACAAAAAGGATTCCCAAAAGGACAAGCCTACAACCATATATATGATTCAATCATGGCAGCGCCGCACGATGCAGAAAGTTAGTCAAATTTTTTTTTGGGTAAAAGGGTTGAAATACGATGGTAAAATGCATTACACCAAATAAGAGTTTAAGTACAATGGATGAGTGTGAAATCCCTCATCTAAGCCCGTTACATAGGCAAAATAAAGCAAAACTAGATGTGCTACTTTCCTTTGCACTACATAAGAAAGACAAACCCGATCTTATGAAAGCGAAAAACAACTACTTTCTACCACGACATTTAACTTTGAAGTCAAATTTGTCACAGACTTCATGGAATAGACTTGTGTGTTCATAAAGTTGATCTTCATAGTCATCATAAGCATCAAGTAACTCACCTTACAACTCTTTCCCACCACCAAACGATGATGTAGGCAAATGCATTCGATCATCGGGTAGAAGTACCTCCTCTAAATCCGTATCCGAATCTGCATTTAGAACTTCTCTAGATGAACTAGGTTTCAATGATGAAACCTTGTCATCATGCATATTCCCCGAACTACAACCCTCCCTAGTATTATTTCTGACATATTCCAATATTGACTCCTCCTCAGTCGATTTATTAACAAACTTCCTAATATCATTAAAACAAATATCATCGTTAATAAAGTTTGACTTACCAACAGAAAAATCAGGAGGAGAAGGCATCATAGTTATAGTCGAGGCCTGATCCATGTTATTACTAACATGATTAACTGTTGGCGGTTTAACCACCGCACGATAAACAAGTTTTGACTTAGGATTGTAGACATGATATCCTTTGATATAACGTTGAGTACTAACTTGTTTGCCCGTATTCTTATTACCTGTAGTAACCACATGTATGGAAGCAATCTTTTTTCCTTTGCCGGCGATTGCACTCACTTTCTTAGGAAAACCAGTTTACTTTTTAGGACACAAAGCCTCCAAATGGTCGAACACTTTACAAGTCCCGCATCTTGGAGGCTGTCATTCATACTCGATTTCAACTTTATCCATAACGTGTCCTTTGTCTTCATCAAGGGGAATTTCCACATCAACTGAATTAACAAATGGAAATTTAGCCGATATTTCAACAAGGGCTCTAGCATAGTCACTACGTCCCCATGAATTCAGACAGATGCTAGTAGTATGCGCATCCAACCTAATAAGTTTACCAACCTTCGCAGCAATCACATCCAACCCAACCTTCGAATAAGCTACTATAGGCACGTTATGCATTTTAACCCATAACGGAACAGTATAGACATCCTCCTTACTAAGTAGAGTATTCGGCTTCCATTCCTTTACGATAATAGGGACTAGATTGATACGCCAAGGACCATTCTCCATAACCTTTTCCATACCCGTCTTAGATTCAAACTGAAACAGAAACATGCCATGGTGTAGCATGGTTTGCTTCAGTCCAAATTCCATCCAAGCATTCCTTACAAAATTTGCAACCAATGGGAATGTTAGCCTTTTACCAACAGAATAGCCGTATAGGGTATTACTGAATCTCAATTTAATTTCATTAACTACATCCTTAGGAATAGATGCAGCTAATGAAGAGCTCTTATAAGTTGTGTGAACAACGTTCTTATGACTACTGTTCTAATTCACCATGGACTTCGAACATCCTTCATTCAGATCCACAAAATGTGTAGTTGCTTCAACAACATGAGTTGTTTTACTATTCACATCCTCCAATCCACCATATTCATGAACCTGTGTTGCATCCGAGGATCGGACACCTCTACGAGCCACCATTGGTTTACCATCCTTGCCTATCATCTTACCTTCAATGTTCTTTATTTTCCCAGCTAGGTCACCTAACAATGAACTCTTACCCATCGAACCCCCATCAGCATGCTTCTTACCACCTGACTTACGATTCAAGAATCCTTTATCCATCTCTCCAAAACCCTACTTCAATTTAAAACCAACAGCAGCACACAAACTAGCGATAAGTAAACCCTAGACAGGTTTAAAAACAAATCTTTGCGCACTAGTACCCTTACGCTGCCAAACGAAACCCTAAAATTCGGAACCCTAAAAAAATTAGGGTTAAAAGGAAATCGTTTAAGGATGACAAACCAACAGACCAATCCAAATGATAATCGTGACAAATCAAATCAACAACCCCAGCAGCAACACTAAACGTATGCGCTTTTAATGATTAATAGGACGATCCTTTATGAATAAATCTGGTTATAGGTCGCCAATCAAACCTTACCAATCAGGATCTAATAGTATTATCCACGTAATCAAAGATTAAATGGATAAATAAATCCGATTGGAAGAAGTCTCAACAGATTGGAAAAGTTTGATGGCCGCCTGAAAGCACCTAGAGTGAGAAAAAGATTTTACGGTATTTAACTTAAGTTAGTCAAATTTTCACGCGCAAGGAAATCTCATTCCCTCCTATCACGGGAAGCAACGTGGCTGATGCACCTCTCACGATTGAGGTAAGCATTGGAACCCACAACATTCGTCGTATGTATGTGGATGGAGGATCATCGGCAGAAGTACTCTACGAACATTGTACAGCTACGACCAGAGATCAAAAGGCAACTGATGCCGGCCACGTTGCCGCTCATTGGCTTCAGTGGAGACACTATAGGGCCAATAGGACAATTGGGTCTACTGGTAACCATTGGAGATAAAGAGCATTCCACCACGGCGTGGATGAACTTCATGGTGATACGTTCACATTCTCCGTACAATGGTATTGGTATTATTGGAAGACCAGGTATCCTAGCCATACGGGCAGTCCTGTCCATGGCACATGGCATGCTTAAGTTTCCGGTTGAGGGAGGAATTGACACTATTTACAATTCAATCACACCGGCATCCGAGTGTCACGGCGTGACAACGCCAATCCAGCCAGTTCCTATAAAGGAAGGATCACCACCACCCTAATTAGAAAAGATGGTAATCCACCCTGAATATCCGGAACAAGAATTAGCTATCGGGGGAACGCTCTCCGAAAAAGGGAAGAAGGCCATGTGCTCTCCCCTAAAAGCAAACCTTGATATATTCGCATGAGAGCTGAAACATATGACGGGCGTACCGCGTTCGATAGCAGAACATAAGATTCAAATCCGCCTTGGATATCCACCTATTAAACAAAAGAAGCGCGGCCAAGCACTAGAACGCAGCCAGGTAATACTGGACGAGGTACGAAAGCTGGTAGACGCAAGAATTATGCGCGAGGTCTACTACCATGAATGGCTTTCGAATCCGGTCATGGTCAAAAAGTATGACGGAAGTTGGCGCATGTGTGTGGACTTCACAGACTTGAACAAAGCTTGCCCACAAGATTGTTATCCGTTACCAGAGATTGATTGGAAGGTGGAATCCTTATGTGGTTACTCTTTTAAATGTTTCTTGGACGCATATAAAGGATACCATCGGATCCAGATGGCGGAGAAAGACGAGGAGAAAACGGCGTTCCATACCAGTCAGGGTGTATATTGTTACACTAAAATGTCGTTCGGACTCAAGAACGCGGGCACCACATATCAACGACTTGTTGATAAATCCTTCGACTCACAGATAGGTCGTAAGCTTGAAGTCTACATGGACGACTTGGTTATCAAAATCCATACGGAGGACGAACTCCTCCGCGATGTCCAAGAGACATTCGACACATTGAGAAAAATCAACATGAAACTGAATTCCAAAAAATGCACTTTTGGAGCAACTTAAGGAATGTTCCTTGGGTACATGATTAATCCAAACGGCATCAAGCCCTGTCCGGAGAAGACGGACGCCGTGATACAGCTTCCGTCCCCTCGGACACTCAAAGAGGTGCAGTCACTTAATGGAAAGCTGGTCGGTCTCAATAGGTTCCTATCAAAGTTTGCAGAAAAATCACTTCCTTTATTTAAAACACTCAAGAAGTGTTTAAAGAAAGGAGACTTTCGCTGGACAAGAGAGGCGGAGGACGCATTTGGGCAGCTCAAGCAACACCTCGAGGCTCTCCCCATGTTGGAGAAATAAGCACAGTTCTCATGACTGATCGAGATTTGGTCCAGACTCCGGTCTATTTCATAAGTAGAGCGCTACAAGGTCCAGAGCTGAATTACTCACCAATGGAGAAATTGGTCTTATCGTTGGTTTATGCCGCAAAAAGGTTACGCCGGTAATTCCAGGCGCACCCAATAGTGGTAGTCATTGATCAACCGATAAAACAGGTAATCTCCAAACCAGACGTAGCAGAAAGACTACAGAAGTGGAGCGTCCTGCTGGGGGAGCACAACATCTCCTATAGACCAAGGACACCCATCAAAGGCCAAATTTCAGCAGATATCATAATTGAGAAGCCCGAGGAGGACGAGCCAATGGTGCAAAAGGAAGATATCCCATCAGAACCATGGGTTCTGTTCACTGATGGATCTTCCTGCACGGACGGATTAGGGGCTGGCCTTATACTCACAAATCCGGAAGGAATGGAATTCACCTACGCCCTGCGCTTTGAATTCACAGCCACAAATAATGAGGCAGAATATGAAGCATTAATTGGGTTTAAAACCGACGCTAGGATGGGAGTCCGCAACCTTGAAGCCTACGTGGACTCACGGCTTGTCGCGAATCACATACTAGGGGGGTACGAAGCTAAGGAGGAAAACATGATCCAATATCTAGAGAAAGTCAAGTCACTCATCGCCAGTTTTGGTAAGTTCTCTATCAAGCAAGTGCTTAAAGGCGAGAACAAGAAGGCGTATGCTCTTAGCAAGATCGCGTCTACGAGTTTTGTCCATCTATCCAAACAGGTGTTGGTTGAAATACTTAAGGAGAAGTCCATTACAAGAGGGGAGATAGCGACCATAGTTAATGAAGAAGGTCCTACATGGATGACCCCGATCATAAAATATCTAACTGATGAAACCCTTCCTGAGGACGAAACTAAGGCGCGCCGCGTCAAAAGGAAGTCACAACACTTCAAACTCCGAGATGGTTTCCTATATATGCGTTCCTTCCTACAGCTGTGGTTGCGATGTGTTGGGCCACGCCAAGCTAGTTATGTGATTAGTGAAATACATGAAGGTTCGTGCGGCATGCACGCAGACCCCAGATCAGTAGTAGCACGAGCTCTACGCACAGGATACTATTGGCCAACTATGCATCGGGACGCACGAGACATGATTCTTAAATGTAGCGATTGCCAAGTACACAGGCCCGTACCGCGACATCCACAACAAGAGCTAACACCTATCACATCCCCATGGCCATTCTACAAGTGGGGAATTGACATAGCAGGTCCTTTTCTTGTTGCTGCAGGAGGCGTTAAGTTCTTGATTGTAGCTATGGACTACTTCACTCGTTGGATAGAATCTAAGGCGGTAGCAACAATCACGGGCAAGCAGGTAAAAAAGTTTTTTTAGGAAAATATTGTATGTCGTTTTGGTTTGCCAGGGGAGATCATATCGGATAATGGGAAACAGTTCGCGGACAATCCGTTCAAAGATTGGTGTGCGGCGTTGAACATCAAACGGCGCTTCGCATAAGTTAAACACCCACAGACTAATGGTCTAGTGGAGCGAGCAAATAGAAGCCTAGGTGAAGGAATAAAGGCGCGCTTAGACTAAAGAAGCACCAAATGGGTGGACGAACTGCCACATGTCCTATGGGCACATAGGGCAATGATCAAAACAGCCAATGGGAACACTCCATTTGCTCTGGCCTATGGAACCGAGGCTGTTATACCAGCAGAAATTGGGATACCAACAATCCGCATGGCGGAAGTTAACGTCGTCACAAACGATGTGCAACTCCGGGTCAATCTAGACTTGTTAGAGGAGAAAAGGGAGATAGAAGCCATCAATATGAGGCTAAATCTAAGGCACGTATGAAAGCTTATTAGGAATCCAAAGTCAAGGGTGTTTCCTTTCGGCCGGGGGATTTTGTCTATCGTGCTAACGAGGAAAGTCGCGCGGAGAGCACGGGGAAACTTGGTCCAAAGTGGGAAGGGCCGTATGAGGTCACAGAAGCTTTGGGGCTAGGCGCGTACAAGTTGCGTGACATGGATGGCCGTGACTTAGATCGTACATGGAATATTTGAAACCTTAAAAGATGCTATCTCTAAAAGGTTACGGCCTCCGCATGGACACTACGCTATAGTCAGCTTCAATAAAGATTCATGTATTTTTGTTTTCATGTTTTCTAGGTTCTATTTGTCATAGAATTTTAATTCAGTCAAACAAAATCGTAATCGTTCTAATAAAATGTTGTGGTGCCTAGCTAGCTCCAGCACTGTTCTTGTTCAAATTATTGTCTTGCGTTCTTAGAATTATTCGTTATTCTCTTATGTGTTATTACTTGTTCATATGCATTCATTCAGCCGTACATGTACTATTCCCTCCCAGACGGGGTACGGGGATTAAGTGAACCTAATAATTCAACTTGTCGCATAAGAGGGATGCAACCCCAGTGACGTGGATCATGTATCCTTACTAGACACCTTATTTACAAGACGTTGTAATAAGTTCCCACATGTGGTACTTACGTAGTGCCGAACATGATAAAGACACACAGTCCACGTCTAGTAAATTATAGACTTAGTTTATTCTTACCCAGCTGTGACACGTCATGCAAACAGATACATGATATCTAAGAATAATTATAAGTTTCAAACATACAAACAAAAGTTGTCGTGATCACCACGGACATATATCTCATAAAAATTCTAAGTGTCAAACATGGAATTACAAACTAAAGCCGTGGACAACCACGGACACATATAACAAATGTTTTCAACAGATAAACTAAATAGAAGGCAGGAACTCCCCTACTTCTCTCTTGCCTTCGGCTTTCAAGGCACGAAGAGCTTCACCACGAGCCTTTTTTCCGCTATGCGCCCTAGCTAGGTTGGCCTTCTGTCACACCCCACCATGGCGAATATGGGACGCGACGCATGGATATCATCAAAACAATAGCGTGTCCATAGAGAGAACTATATGAATTAGAAATGTCATAAAAGGTGACACAAATGTCATGACAATATCTCATCAATGCAGGAGTCTAGGTAAGTAGGTAACAGTCCTACCTCTTACCCAAGACAAACAAATAACACAAACAAATCAACATATAGGTTCATAGTATCACTTATTGAAACAAACAAAAAAAATAAACTAAGAATGAATGGGGATCTCCTTCTAAATGCATTCCTACGCGACTCCAATCCTAGCCACATATGTTCTCACGCTTAACCACTTTATCACCTAAAAGAGACACTAAAACACGTCAACATAATGTTGGTGAGAGTCATAGGTTTAGAATCCAACCGAAAATAGATTATAATAAGATGTGAACAACCATAAACCACTAAACATATGGACAATGTGCTACAAGTATGCATTAACAACTAACATTCAAGATCAATCATTCCAAACCAGATCCAAGGCTCCCAGCCTTACCAAACACCATGGTACCATAGGCGCCCATACACCTATGTACCAATCCCAAGGCCCCGCCTTGTCATTATCCATTGGTCCCATAGATGCTCACACATCTATGTACCCTTCCCCAAGTCCCCGCCTTGTCAACATCCCCTTGGTACCAAGTCAAACCACAATAACTGAGACGTTACGTGTCCCCCGATCCAAATCATAAACACAATCAAGAATCACATAGCAAATTAATCACATAAGTGTACACACAAGTCCATTACCAATCATAAAACATTCACAACATAAGTTATAAAACCAAACAGTGTCTCTTCCATCCCATCTGGAAGTGAAAATCATTAAAAGATATGGGACTATGAAACTCACCTGATTGAGCTTCTTCAAAAGTCTGCGCACTAGCAAAAAGCTAACAAACAAAAGCACACAATCAAAACATGAACCAAACACTAAGATGGCTCATCAACCTATGATGTACATCTAACCTTCTCCCATATATATACCTCATTTATATGCTCTAAGCATCTCATTACACCCCTCTATAAAGCCCTTAACTTATTTTACTTCATAACCCGTCCCGTTAACATTTTACCCAAAACAGTCCCTGTTTTTAGGTCTCCAAACTATAAGCCAAACGCCCACATAAACATACCCATGATCTCTGTAAAGGAAACCCTATGCCCTTACATATGTTAGCTAACTCCTCCCTTTTTCCCCAACCTTAAAGCTACTGTTAAGGCCCCGATATATATATATATATATATATATATATATATATATATATATATATATATATATATATATATATATATATATATATATATATATATATATATATATATATATATATATATATATATATATATATATATATATATATATATATATATATATATATATATATATATATATATATATATATATATATATATATATATATATATATATATATATATATATATATATATATATATATATATATATATATATATATATATATATATATATATATATATATATATATATATATATATATATATATATATATATATATATATATATATATATATATATATATATATATATATATATATATATATATATATATATATATATATATATATATATATATATATATATATATATATATATATATATATATATATATATATATATATATATATATATATATATATATATATATATATATATATATATATATATACTTCTGCCTATCCGCATTTTACCGATTTTGAACATACAAAAAGTTTGTTATGATTAGGGGGTCTTACCCTAACCCATTTGCTTAGCCACCCTTCAGGTCTCTTATTTAATATATAAACCAACACCCATGCTCATTATAGGGCTCAAGTGTACTCCTAAGTACCCCAATCACCTTAAAACGTTAAATTAAACCCGACTGATTTCAAAACTGTTTTGACCTCCGACTGTTGTAACCTGTTTTTGACCCACCTCCCAACCTCCAATTTAGTTCTCGTTTCTTGCATTTGAAAGCCACTTCAATTACCTATTCAGGGATGCTTGGATCACAAAATAAGAGTTTGTAGAACTCTAGATATTATCAAAACAAGTGACTCAAAAATCTGCCCGGTTTTTAAAAACGAATTTAAACATGATTAAACCCTAATTAACATCACTAATAATCACCAATCATTATCCTAATCATGTTAATTGTTATAAAACCCCTAATTACAGATCTATTAAGAACTCTAATCCATCATATAAATTGGTTACATAAAACTTGAAGCCTTAATGCTATAAAACAAGAAAACTATAAGAATTAAATCAAGATTTTTACCTCAAATCTTCAAGAAAAATATTTTTGATGAATCCCTAAATTAGGGCTTGTAAAAATTCGGCCAAAAGGGGAGAAAATTAATGAAAAACTGATTTTTATGATATAAACATGGTATTTATATGTTTTATTAACCTGCTGTGTGCAATTTTGATATTGTAACCCTTTTACCCAAAAAAATTGGGCTCAAGTTGGGTCTTTTGGCCCATTATCCTTTCTTTTTCTTTTCTAGTCGGTTTAAAACCCGATTCGTATATATATATATATATATATATATATATATATATATATATATATATATATATATATATATATATATATATATATATATATATATATATATATATATATATATATATATATATATATATATATATATATATATATATATATATATATACATATATATATATATATATATATATATATATATATATATATATATATATATATATATATATATATATATATATATATATATAATTTTTTTTCTTTTTAAGACTTATTAATATATTATTAATAACACCTTAAGTTACCTTAATTTATTTCAGCTCCTAAAGCCTCCGAAACCTTAAAACCGTAAAACTAGTCAATTTTACGCGTATACCGAAAAAAACGTAAAATATACAGTTTTAAAAAAAATCTTAAATTTTGAAATAAACTTTATAACTAAGTCCTAAATGACTTAAAATCATCCCGAAAAATACTCACATGACTAAACACCTTACCCGAGACCTCTAAATGCTAAACCCCAAATCGTAAAAAAAATACGATTTACTATAATACTTATACGTATACGTAAAACACCAAAATAACACCATTTCATTTCATAGTCACTAATTTGTGAGCTCATGAACATGAAATAACTGTTCCTCGATTTACTTATGAGTACTTTATACCCATAAACGATATCCACACCAACCTCGTTCACGCAAAATAACATGTAAACACGCAAATCACATAGTCACACATAAATTAACCTTAACATAAGACCAAGTGACGAACCTCAAAACCACCGTTGTCACATCACTCCCTCCTAATAGAAATCTCGTCCCGAGATTTACTCCTTAGGATCGTCATTATCAATTAGCTGAGGATACTTGCTCCTCATAAATCCTTCTCGTTAATGTGGTACTTCAGCCACATTCCTTTGTACGTTCAACACTTTTTTGGTTAATATATTTACTGAGGCAACCCTTTACCAAAAAAAAATAAATCCTTCCCGTTCCCAAGTAAACTCTAGTCCACGTTCCAAATTCCATCTACCTATAACTACGATATATTACCCTTTTTATCCAACGTCCTAGCTTCACGACCCAAAATCTCTATCGGCTCTTCGATAAAACGAAGACTCGTATCCATACTAATATCATCTAACGGTACTTGCAAGTCATTTCTTGCTAAGCATTTCCTCAAGTTTGATACATGAAATACGTCATGCACACTACTTAATTCCACCGGTAATCTCAACCTATACGCCACTAGCCCAATCCTTTCAAGGATTTCAAATGGACCCACAAATCTAGGTGCTAACTTCCCTTTTCTTTCCAAACCGCATCACCCCATTCCATGGTGAAACCTTTAGCATAACTTTATCTCAAATCTTGTCCGCATAGCCCTCTTGTCGGTTCTTTGCTATTTTCAACCTCTACTTAGTCACTGCCACCACCTCCATAGTTTTCCGATCCACCTTCGGTCCAAGACGTTGGCCGCTTCTAACTTCATCCCATTGTAACGGTGATCCACCTCATCTCCTATGAATTAACTCCAGCAGTTTCTACTACAATTCCTATCACCATACCTAACGGCTTCTATCCTCTACAGATTTTCCATCATTCGGAAGTTCTCCCAACCTTAAACACATCCAATGGTTGTTTATTCGGAAGTTCTATCGTCTTGTGTTGGCTGCTACTGCTTATTTTATTTGGATGGAACGTAATTCAAGACTATTCAAGAAGAAGCGGATGTCTGTTGATCAGTTATTTCATATTCTATGTGATACTATTCGCTTGAAGTTGATTTCTTTCCGTTTCAAGAAATTATCTACCAGGTCAAGTTTGCTGCTTGACAAATGGAGGGTGCCGAGCTCTAGATTTGTTCCATGATAGGTGTGTCGGGTGAGTGTTGTACTCTTTTTTCCTTGTCCAAGGTTTTTCCCACTGGGTTTTCTTTGGTAAGGTTTTTTAAGGAGGCAGACTCATTTGGATTCATCCTGCTCCTATCATGGTGGTGTTGGATGCTGAAGAGTGAGCGCGGTTTCATGTTCACATCTTGGTTTTTATCTAGTTTACTGTTTGTCTTCTAGATTCGGTTAGGGCTTTTGATGTTTCATAGTCTTTGTTAACAAGCTGCATGTAGCTTGAGGTTAATGTGGTATCTCAGCCACATTCCTTTGTATTTAAACGCTTTTTTGGTTAATATATTTACCGGGGTAACCCATTACCAAAAAAAAACACATCCAATGGTATATGAAGGATTGCATAACCAAAAGCTTCCCATAATATTCACAAGAAACATGTCATAACCACCACCTCATCCTTGCTTTCCCATGCTCGGCACCAAGTAACTAACCATCCTTCATACTAACATGTGTTACACCTTTTGTCTAGGTGGACGTTCCATTGTTCGTGACTACTAACCTCTTGCTCTAATGGTTTCTCTTCAATATCACCCACTATCTTCACAACCTCTTGCTCCCTCGAATCATTCTTCCTCCATACTACTTTTCGCTTGTCTCTCCACAATCTTAATTTCCATACCATCTTATATCCCGCCTTCAGCCTATAATTTAGGTGTTTCCTCCTTTATTCCTTACATCCTCATCAATGGGGAATATGCCCCTCTCACCGGTGACTCTCTCTTTGTAGGAGAATTCTTCCTAATATAATGCGTTCTCCAACTATCTCCAAATCTCACGCCAATGCTCTAGGCGTCTTTCTCAATTACCCCTATAGTATGCTCATACCAAACATTAGTCTATCAACGGTATACTACGCATGCTTCCCATCGTTTCTTCCCTTGCCATAATCCTTCATAAGGAATTCCATACCTATTAGGTTAACTTTTACACAAAACCTCCTATTCCATCGTATCTGTACGCAATCCTTCCAACATCTCAACTACGTGACTTCTCATTCCTCTTGAAATATGGGATGAATTAGTCAGTCTATCGACTATCACCCAAATCCTCACCGTACTTATTCCTCCACCCCATTATGTATCCCTCCCACCAACTTCGTCCTTACATCGCCCTTTCTAAGCTACTCCTATCTATGTAGGAAGTATAGTCTACGTCCCTTTTCTCCATACGATTATCCAAGCCACGCAACATAAATGTTGACGCGTTCTCTGCTTTAGACAACTCAACTCGTTTAACCTACATCCTTTATCCAAACCACCCTAATACGTCATCCATATAGTTCAAGTTCGTCTCAGCTTCACTTCCTTCTTCTTATTCCATGTTTCATCAACCATGCTTGCCTTTCCCAGAAGGTACTTGGCCTTGCAATTTTCTTTCATCACTTAACTCCACCCATCACCTTTTCCAAATGTTCAATCAAGATGATTAAATATGTGTTGGAGACGTTCATGATCTGTATAGATCATTCTCTACGTCTCGTACCCCAAATGCCTCTAGCATTCTAGGCAGATATAACAATCCAGCTCCACTAACTAAGTCTATCTAGTTCTTCCAAATCTTTAGTTCCCACAACGTATAAACAACCGCCTTTCTTTGTCGTTCTCGTATACATCTAAATCCTTCTGATAATTCCAAGATCTGCTCATTATCCAATCCACCTCTTCAGCCTCCAAAACGCTTCCTCACCCTTCTTCACTTTGCCCCTTGCTGGTTCCACGATATGCCATCATCTCAGACTACTCGTCCTGGCCAACTTAATCCTAAAACTCACACTTGAAAATCTCACGTATAATTCCCTTTCCTAACAACTCCAAAACCAACTCATAATTCGCCTCACTCTCCTTGTTATATTTGAGTAGATCAAGATGTCGTCGATGCTCCCGATGACAACTCGTTTATATATTGTCATGCACCCCCGGTTCATTGACTCCATGAAAACTGCTAGCGCCTCGGCGAAGCCAAAATCATAACCATAAACCCAAAGCGTTCATACAACATCCTTAGCAGTTTCAACTACGTCCTCCTTGCACCCTCTCTTAGAAGCAATACGAATAAATTTCTACCTCGTTCTACTGGCGAAAATGTACATGTATTCTAAAAGACCAATACTTCCTCTTATCATACCACTCAACCGCTTTTCACAGCCAATCTACTACTAAGCAACTCAAATTTTACCTTGCATCCGTTGCAATTTCTAACAACTCTTTCTCTTAAAATCATTCCATCAACAATTTCCTTGGAAAGGCACTAACTACAACTCCTCTCACTTCTCCTACTTGCTCTATTTATGGTTCTACCTCACAGTAATAGGCAAACCTACTAAATCTCAGGAAATTTTCGAAAAACTTACATGCCTTACGAACAATCATAAATACCTTTGAGGTATTATATCCCCTTCCAACACTCTCTATGACGCGTTACTTGTGCCAATATCCATACATTATACAAATCTCTATTCATCTCCCTTGGAACTCCTAAGAGACCTCATGACCATATTAGTTCGTCTACGAACTTTTAACTCTTTCATCCCCACTAAGGGCATTCCGACCATTCTCTCAGGGCCACCTACTTAATCGTGTAGGCGCGACCAAGTCTTTCATATGTCTACCTCAACGCTCCCAATCAATAAGAACCCAAAACTACATCCTGAATCCAATAGATACGATCAACGAATCAAACCCACGGATAACTAACGACATTTCACGTGCACGAGTTAAAACAGACCAAAACCACGAAAACACAAAAGGAAAACTCAAACATGTACCAATTCAAATGACTCATGACAACAAAAAATGATCCAAGAAACACTTAATGGCAACCAAAACATCTTATGCCCCGCGACATATTATTTAAACCGTGCACAAGATCGACTTTTCCAAAAGAATATTTTTTTTTCTTTCCTCACCACATCTATGTGACTCAAACAATCTACAACCAACCTTCTAGACAATCTCAAAACTCAACTCAAAGACCAGGTATCCCGTGCATCCCAAATCATAAAAAAACTACTATTCAAAACTCAACCTTGAACCCGTCACTTGTACCAAAATTTCGATCAAGCTACTGACACCCCATGACTATACATACCAAATATTTGAAAAGTATATTCAGAGTACACAATTTTAGGCTTTTGAATCACCCAAAAAGCTTTAAAAACGAACAAGTTATGACCAAAACAATTTTATACTAGTTGTTTTTAACGTAATCCTTTTTAAATGAAAAGAAATAAATGTATGTGAAATTTTCATGAACTTTGTTTAGTCTTGCATAAATAATTATAAATGACGTATATGGATTAAGCTCACTTATATAAACTATTTAAGTAGAAATAAATTTTATTTTGCTTTATTTTAAAGAAAGTCTTTTAGAATTTGAAATAAATAAGTGTTGATTAAAAAAATATCTTATGTTACATCTTGTTTCAAACACGACTCCAACACCTTACCCTTATTTTACCGAATACAACCAACTATCTAACTCTATAGTAGATTTCCAAGTCCCTTTTTTTCAATATATACCGACCAAAAGAAATGTAAGACCCAACACAAAAGATTTCATTATCTCAAAAGAAATCCCAAGTTATTTTAATAGACTTAAAACCAAGAACACCATTTTAAAACGTACACGTGAAATACGAAACTCAAAGAATACGCTACATCGGAGGTTTAATATAAAAAAAAGCGAGCTAGCCACCCTCCTAAGGATACAATCGATAATTGTAGGGGATCATACATATATAGGCATATCGGGATACATATACTTAAATCCGTCTAACATCTACTATACAAGCATGTACTAACCCTCTTTCATGTAATCATACTTAGGAATCCATTGAAGTTGTGGTACTTGTATAACTATGTTGGCCACCATACTTATACAATTACCCTTCCCCAATGCACTCCTTCCTATGATGACACTTATAAGAATTAATACAACACATAACATATATATCCATCTACTCACATAAGCTCATAACCACATAACCAAAAAAAAGTCCAAAACTCCATCCATTAAAATAACATAGTCAAACTCTTGAAATACATAAATCCATAGTCTAGCTAAAACAGCATAGACTAAATCCGAAACGAAAACATAATCAGTTATAAGTCATGTCGCCCATAAGAGTGGAAACAGCTTAAAATCCTTCATATCCACCTACTCCTAATAACTCGAACCACCACATGATTCTTAGGGAACATGACTTAAACATCAAAAGAAAAATACTATACCTCAGGTACATAAAATAACCCAACAAAAGATAGAAACTACCATGTACCAAATTATGTACTATAATATACAATTTAAGCAAAATACGACAATGAATAGCGTGGATGATTATGGTTCAACCAGCACTAGTCACACCCCGAAAAGAAAATAACATGTGGCTAAGTATGAACCATAATAGTTCGTAACTTAACAAACATCGCAATAAATAAAAACCAATAACATCCAGAAAATGTTTTAATGCACAGATACTCCTATGACGCCTATATGCAGGGACCCTTAAGCTATAGACTAGGTTACTAGACTAGGCAACCTAATTCTCTATAACCATTGTCTCTGATACCATTCTGTCACACCCCAGCATGGCGGAATATGGGACGCGACGCATGGATATCATCACAACAATAGCGTGTCCATAGAGAGAACTATATGAATTAGAAATGTCATAAAAGGTGACACAAATGTCATGACAATATCTTATCAATACAGGAGTCTAGGTAAGTAGGTAACAGTCCTACCTCTTACCCAAGACAAACAAATAACACAAATAAATCAACATATAGGTCATAGTATCACTTATTGAAACAAACAAAAAAAATAATCTAAGAAGGAACGGGGATCTAATCCTGAATGCATTCCTACGCGACTCCAATCCTAGCCACATATGTTCTCACGCTTAACCACTTTATCACCTGAAAGAGACACTAAAACACGTCAACATAACGTTGGTGAGAGTCATAGGTTTAGACTCCAACCGAAAATAGATAATAAGCTGTGAACAACCATAAACCACTAAACATATGGACAATGTGCTACAAGTATGCATTAACAACTAACATTCAAGATCAATCATTCCAAACCAAATCCAAGGCTCCCAGCCTTACCAAACACCATGGTACCATAGGCTCCCATACACCTATACACCAATCCCAAGGCCCCGCCTTGTCATTATCCATTGGTCCCATAGATGCTCACACATCTATGTACCTCCCCAAGGCCACGCCTTGTCAACACCCCCTTGGTACCAAGTCAAACCACAATAAGTGAGACGGTACGTGTCCCCCGATCCTAATCATAAAAACAATCAAGAATCATATAGCAAATTAATCACATAAGTGTACACACAAGTCCATTACCAATCATAAAACATTCACAGCATAAGTTATAAAACCAAAAAGTGTCTCTTCCATCCCATCTGGAAGTGAAAATCATTAAAAGATACGGTACTATGAAACTCACCTGATTGAGCTTCTCTAAAAGTCCGCGCACTAGCAAAAAGCTAACAAACAAAAGCACACAATCAAAACATGAACCAAACACTAAGATGGCTCATCAACCTATGATGGACATCTAACCTTCTCCCATATATATACCTCATTTATATGCTCTAAGCATCTCATTACACCCCTCTATAAAGCCCTTAACTTATTTTACTTCATAACCCGTCCCGTTAACATTTTACCCAAAACAGTCCCGGTTTTTAGGTCTCCAAACTATAAGCCAAACGCCCATCTAACCATACCCATGATCTCTGTAAAGGAAACCCTATGCCCTTACATATGTTAGCTAACTCCTCCCTTTTGCCCCAACCTTAAAGCTACTGTTAAGGCCCGGATATATATATATATATATATATATATATATATATATATATATATATATACTTCTGCCTATCCGCATTTTACCGATTTTGAACATACAAAACGTTTGTTATGATTAGGAGGTCTTACCCTAACCCATTTGCTTAGCCACCCTTAAGGTCTCTTATTTAATATATAAACCAACACTCATGCACATTAGAGGGCTCAAGTGTACTCCTAAGTACCCCCAATCACCTTAAAACGTTAAATTAAACCCGACTGATTTCAAAACTGTTTTGACCTACGACTGTTGTAACCTGTTTTTGACCCACCTCCCTACCTCCAATTTATTTATCGTTTCTTTTATTTGAAAGCCACTTCAATTACCTATTCAGGGATGCTTGGATCGCAAAATAAGAGTTTGTAGAACTCTAGATATGATCAAAACAAGTGACTCAAAAATATGCCTAGTTTTTAAAAACGAATTTAAACATGATTAAACCCTAATTAACATCACTAATAATCACCAATCATTATCCTAATCATGTTAATTGTTATAAAACCGCTAATTACAGATCTATTAAGAAATCTAATCCATCATATAAATTGATTACATAAAACTTGAAGCCTTAATGCTATAAAACAAGAAAACTATAAGAATTAAATCAAGATTTTTACCTCAAATCTTCAAGAAAATTATTTTTGATGAATCCCTAAATTAGAGCTTGTAAAAATTCGGCCAAAAGGGGAGAAAATTAATGAAAAACTGATTTTTGTGATATAAACATGCTATTTATATGTTTTATTAAAAAGGCTTTTCCAAATTAGGCTCAAGTTGGGTCTTTTGGCCCATTATCCTTTCTTTTTCTTTTCTAGTCGGTTTAAAACCCGATTCGTATATATTTTTTATTATTTTTTTTTCTTTTTAATACTTATTAATATATTATTAATAATACCTCAAGTTACCTTAATTTATTTTAGCTTCTAAAGCCTCCGAAACCTTAAAACCGTAAAACTAGTCAATTTTACGCGTATATCGAAAAAAACGTAAAATATACAGTTTTAAAAAAATCTTAAACTTTGAAATAAAATTTATAACTAAGTCCTAAATGACTTAAAACCATCCCGAAAAATACTCACATGACTAAACACCTTACCCGAGACCTCTAAATGCTAAACCCCAAATCGTAAAAAAAATACGATTTACTATAATACTTATACGTATACGTAAAACACCAAAATAACACCATTTCATTTCATAGTCATTAATTTGTGAGCTCATGAACATGAAATAACCGTTCCTCGATTTACTTATGAGTACTTTATACCCATAAATGATATCCACACCAACCTCGTTCACGAAAAATAACATGTAAACACGCAAATCACATAGTCACACATAAATTAACCTTAAAATAAGACCAAGTGACGAACCTCAAAACCACTATTGTCACACCTCCAACGCCTCAACCAATGGCTTCTCACCCTTCACGACCTTTAAACTTGCATCATATATTGGAAGAGTGAGCCGGATTGGGTCTGGTGTAAGCTTCGCCATGATATCCTCATTGGAGGCATCCTTCATAGCTTCAAGGTCAGCCAAGAAGGGGTACTCCATATCCCCTAGGGCGGCCGTGGATGCAGTCATATTTGCCTCCGCCCTACGGTTATGGTAGGCATGCTTAGTGATGTCTTCACTCTTTCTTATTAGTTCAGCAGCCTTGGTCAACCCTTCATGCCTGCCACGGTGAATACCATCTGACACGACATCAGCAAAAGCCTGCACGAACTGCGGTGCCTCCATCACTCTAGTCATGGCCAGACACGTCCCTTGGCCTACCATCCACCTACAACCAGCAATGGACGTAAGAAGTGGGGGCACAACACTTCAGCACAGTCCGTGGCCAGCACGCTCAGCTCGTGCTCAACCTTGCCCAAAGCCTCGGCCGTTCGCTACTCCATATCAGCCTGCTCCTTGCTGAACTCTTCCTTCAACGCCTCTCGCTCCTCTGCGAGGGCGGATGTTTGGTCAGCTGCGGTCTTGGTCGCGGCTTCGGCTGCGACTACCTATGAAAAAGATTAAGGTTACTATGGGATGAGAAAGACAAGAGTGTTGTTACACATAACCATGTAAGGATACATACCTTGCTGTTTGCCGCCTCGAGAAGAGCTTCCAGCTCAGTAATACGCTCATCACGGGCATTGGCGTGGCTTGTTTGTTCTTTTATTGTGGCCTCAGCCACAACCAAATCCACCTGCAGGGAGGAAATTGTCTTCTCATGCTTCTCCACCAGCTCCTCCCTGCGGGCCATCCTCCTATCCGCACGGCGCACATATGCCAAGGACTCCTCAAACCGGCATCGTAGGGTCGCACCAAGTGTTATCTGGTGCGCTGTTGCCACATTAAACTGTTCAAGGAGAACCCCATGGTTGAGTTCATCCAGGTCTTGCGCCAGTGTGGGAGGAGTCAAGTGGTCCATAAATTCCTTGCACTCCAACTCTGCCTCTAGCCTTGTCAAACTGGACAAGCTCCAGGTTGGGTGAAGGCAGGAGTCCGGGCCTTCGTGATGGGGCTCTTCTGTGTGAGTGGGAGAGGAGATGGTGGAATCACTGATATCATGGGGGAGGGTTCCCTCAAAACTTCCCTCTTAGCGCAACGGTCGTAGGATCCACCGTGTTATTTAGCAACCACTTATAAGTTTTTGCAATTTCATACACAACAAATGTGTTGGAATTTAAAGAGGTACTTACGTCGCATCTATCATCGGCTCAGTGATAGTGGGGGCTACGGCGCTCACTGGTGTTTCCTTCCACACATGTGTCTCTACCTGCTCCTCTAACGGCAGGGTGAGGAAGGGGGTTGTCTTGCGGCAATATGGTGCTGCTCCCTTCTTGAAATTGGGGGTGATCTTCCCTAAGCCTCTTGGGGGCGCATTGAATTCCTCGCTTCCACCTCTGCTTCTTTCACCACCCTCCGGGTGGATTTGCGCTTCCTGGAAGTGGGTTTTGGTTGCCTGGAGGTCCCGGTCTCCTACGCCACTTCCTCTTCCTCTTCATCGTCATCACCAAACATACGGTTGATGGACGGATCAGTTAGCTGCTTTTCACCTTGGATGGCGGTGGCGTTCTCCAATAGCATCTCACCACCATCTTCATTGGTGAAGTCTAGTGGCGACTTCTCTAGCAAGGGTCCCTGTTCATCGGACCGCGGCTCGGTTGTTTCTTCTAGAGGAATGGTCATGCCAGCGGTCGCGACAAGTAGATGGGGCTCGCCCTCACGTAGTGGCCGGGATCCTTCCGCGACCTTGCTCGAATCTCCCTGGCGTAGTAGCCCAAATAGCTTCATCTCTGCGGACATACGCATACATATATGTTAGAAATACATATATAAGGAAATACCTACCCTGCCTACACTCAGTCAGAAAGCACGGGTATCTATCCTCCCTAACAAAATAGTTACGGCTGATCCCTACTAAGCATAAGAAATGCTCCGGTACGATGGGTGTCTAACGTTTTTACATCCCGACTGCTATACTCTCTGGTTGGGGGAAGATAGTTGTGACGCACTTTGGTTTTGAGAACAAAGGTCGTGGGAAACACTTTGGCATCTACAAAAAGTAGTGGTCATACCACTTCTTAAGGGAATCTAGGGGTTTCCTATAACACATGGGGGCGGTCACGGATCGTTTTTTAAACGACAACCACCCATTCACCATTTGGGGGACGTAAAAGACCCTAAATAAACTCACGGTGGGGCTACCTCACAAGTATGGCATGTGATCTCAAATTGGTTAATTTTACACGCTCCTATACAGTGGAGTTAGGATATATGAAACTCATAGTATGTCAGGATATCTACAAGGAACTTAGATAGAGGGATGCGGTAGTTTGCCGAGTCAAATAGGCGCGTGTAAACGCCTATTTTCTCAGCAGGAGCGTCCGTGATCGCTTCACCATCACCCGGATAGGTGGGGTGTACGCTCTCAGGAATATAATATTCGGACATAAAGTCCATGTATTTGTCCGGGGACATCACGTTCAGTACGGACGTGATGGTGGGGTTATCTTTCACCATGATTTATAAGTATGAGTAGAAAGGCGCGGTGATCTAACCTCATACGGTGGATTTCCATGGAACATAAGGAGAAGGAGTGAAGGAATTAGAGCGAGTATAACAATGGTGGAAAGAGTTGTTAAATGTGTGTGTACACAGCTACACGCACCAGCTTTTTATAGGGTTGCCTCGATTTACGAGGTGCCCTGGATGATTACCACGTGTAATCCACTACGCCCATCTAACGGATGGGATCGTTGACACAACTGAACCGTCAGGGGGACCCACGGGTCACCTTTTGATCAGTTTTGAGTAGCTCAAAAGTGGGCCCATATGGTGCACTTTTGCAGTCAAACCTGCTAACCATGCCTATAATTAATGCACACATTAATATTGTCCCGATCGACATACTTATGGTGCGGCTTTCTTTGTAAAGACAGTATTTGGGGCATTAGTTAGTCTAGAAGTCACGCCTACAGCTGTAACAACTAGACTGGGGGGACATGATGACGTATAGTCCCCAACCGGGTCATGGACCCGGCCCACAGGTACTACCCGCATCCGGCCCATCACTGATGGGTTGAATTAATATCATTTAAGCTTATGGGCTTAAATGAACAGTGTCCGCATCAGATGTGTGCGGCTCGTGGCCCGGCACGACCGATATAGGGTTAGACAGAATCATAATCTTATTAGGATTGGGATTTACCCCAAAGTATAGGATATACACTCACCATAATTAGAAGATAACAATCAAACTAATTATGTCACTTATCCTTTGCTTGGGGCCGAAGTATGGTGACAGCCCATTAGGGTTTCACCGCCTATATAAGGAACCCCCAAGGGTTCCACAAAGGTATCATATTCTCTATACTTTCAACCTACAGCCGATTCTTAACCCTAAATCGATTACTTACTCTCACGCCGGAGTCTAATCGTAGGAAACGTACCCACGGTAAGCTTAACGCGTGTTGTTTTAGTATGTAGGATCTCAACAAGATATTCACTTGGTGCAAGAGCCGGAGCCCAGCCTACCCGAATTAAGTCTAATTTGGGTTAAGCAAGGATCATCCAACTTTTGTATCAACATAAACCCTAAACCCTAAACCCTAAACCCTAAACCCTAAACCCTAAACCTTAAACCCTAAACCATAAACCCTAAACCCTAAACCCTAAACATTAAACCCTAAACCCTAAACCCTAAACCCTAAGCCCTACCCTAAACCCTAATTCCTAAACCCTAAACCCTAAACCCTAAACTCTAAACCCTAAACCCTAAACCCTAAACCCTAAAGAGAGTTTGAAGTACTTAATTAGTCCTAATCAATCTGCTTTTATCCAAATCAATCTGCTTTTGTCCCTAGGCGTAGCATTGCGGATAATATTTTACTTACACAGGAGATTATGCATAATTATCATTTGGACCGTGGTATTCCTAGGTATGCGTTTAAACTTGATATCCAAAAGGCGTACAATACCGTGGATTGGGAATTCTTGAGAACTGTTCTCAGTGGTTTCGGTTTTCATGAGCGTATGGTCACTTGGATTATGGAGTGTGTTACTACAGTATCATTTTCCTTAAGTATAAATGGTTATCTTCATGGTTACTTCAAGGGTAAACGGTGTCTTCGGCTAGCGGACCCGATTTCCCCTTATTTGTTTACTCTTATTATCGAGGTTTTCACGTTAATTCTTCATCGTAAAGTAAAGTAAACAATTATGATGTATTTTCTTATCATCGCTACTGTTCGGAGTTGGAATTGATTAATTTATGTTTTGTGGATGATTTGTTTCTTTTTGCTCATGGTGACCCTGGTTCGTCTTCTATTATTATGGAAGCTCTTGAGGAATTCAAGGGTGTTTCGGGTCTGACACCGAGTCTTCCTAAGAGTACATCTTGTTTTTGTAATGTTCTTAACCATACCAAGATTGCTATTTTACAGATTCTTCCGTTTGAAGAGGGTCGACTTCATGTTAAATATCTTGGAGTTCCTTTGGTTTCTTCGAGACTTGGTTGGAATGATTGTAAGGAGTTGATTGATAGAGTGGATGGGCGTATTATGGACTGGAAAAATAAGTCTCTCTCGATTGCAGGTAGGCTTCAATTGATTCGCTCTGTTATTGGGTCCATGCATGTGTATTGGGCTTCGATGTTTATTCTCCCTACCCGTGTTCTTCTAGACATTGAACAGCGCCTTCGTGGGTTCCTTTGGTGTCAAGGAGGGTTGGGGAAAGGGAGAGCTAAAGTTGCTTAGGAAGTGGTTTGTCTTCCACAAGCTGAGGGAGGTTTGGGTATAAGGCGTCTAGAGCATTTTAATAGAGCTCTTATGACGTCCCACATTTGGAAGCTCCTCTTATGGAGGGAATCTTTGTGGGTACAATGGATTCACATGTACAAGATTAAGGACATAAATCTTTGGACTATACCAGCCCGGGGGAATATGACGTAGAGTTGGAGGAAAATCTTGCATCTACGATCTTATATCCGTGAGTTTATTTGGTACCGTTTGGGTGATGGCTCGTCTACTTCGTTGTGGTTTGATAACTGGTGTGAGTTAAGCCCCCTAGCTACTTTTATCTCGCATCGTGACATGTACACTGCCGGCTTGTCGGCTAGTTCTAAGGTTTGTGACATCGTTTCTCAAGGTATTTTCCAGTGGCCATTGAGCTTGTTAATTAAACATCCTACGATTAATGCCATTGTTGTTCCAAATCTTCATGGTGGTACGGATAAGCTGGAATGGCGTCTTCCAGTTACTGGGCATAAAGTGTTCTCTGTGAACACTGTTTGGCAGTCCCTTAGGCCTCTGGATGTTGAGGTTCCTTGGGCTAGTGTCGTGTGGTTTAATTACTGCATCCCATGACACTCTTTTAATTTGTGGCTTGTTATCAGGAGAAGGTTCAAAACCCAAGATCTTCTTCACAGCTGGGAAGTTTCTTCTGGTGTTAATGCTTCATGTTCGCTCTGTGAGCTTGTTCAAGATTCGCATGACCACTTGTTTTTTTAGTGCTCTTTTTCTGTTCAGGTCTGGGACTGGGGAACTCAGGGCCGATGTTCTCTACAATCCTAAATTCGTTCTTACGGTTTGAAAATAGGAGAACTTCGAAGAGTGTTATTGCCAAGCTTGTCTTGGTTGCGTGTGCTTACTATATTTGGCAGGAGAGGAATGGTCGTCTTTTTAAGGTTTCTAAGCGTTTTGTTGATCAACTTGTTGATTAACTTTGGAGGCTAGAGAGTTTGTGGAGATTTGGAAGCTGTCGGAGTCTATTCTTTATTAGTTACGTTGTGTTTATCTTTCAATTTATGCTCGTGTAGATGGTTTTTCCCTATTGGTGTTCTTGGGTATGTATGTTATAGTTATAGTCATATGGGTTGTCATATGGCTTAGTTTTGTTCAAGCTATGCTTGAGGTTAATGTCGTACTTTAGCCATATTCCATTGTACTTCATTGTTTTTTGGCATATATAATTTACCGGGGTTGTTTCCCCTTTACCAAAAAAAAGTATGGCAATTAAGCATTTTTTTCTCGATTTCCCTACAATCCTCTCACACTTAAGTTTAGCATTGTCCTATATGTGATGAAACTAAACAAAAGTTAGGGAATAATAGAAAAACCAGAATCACGGGCATATCATGCTGGATATAGAATACACATGATTCTTGTCTTCGCCTTCAACTTGCAGTACCTACAAAAAGATAAAACACACAAAAATACAAAAACACTATATTCTTGGTTTTTATAGGTTGTTATAGGTTTTTATAAAAGCGACATATGCTACACCCCCTCACACTTAAGCAAAACATTGGTTAAAAATTATGGGGTGTAAGCATGAATTTATTAAAAAGGAAAATCACACTTAAAAATGAAAATTTAAAACACACGGGTCACCTCCCGAGAAGCGCTTATTTTATTATTGAGTCATCAGCCTGACTCATACTTCTTTTTAGTTTTTGTTATTTTTATCGAGTGTAAAATTCTCACTCCACTCATCATGATATAGTTTAACACGGTGTCCATTAACAATGAAGCTTCCTGTTAGCCTCAAAATATTGAGTCAAACAAGAATGTTCGGTCATAGGTTTCTATTGTAATATTTATTAGAACGTTGTAATAAGTAGTTATTTAGTCGTGGTTCACGGGCTTGGATTTAAACTAATTAAAGTCCAAAAGACAAGCCCGACCCAATATATAGTCCATTAAAGCTCGCATGTGGGTGGACTATATATACTACCCTCCTAGCATGTTAGGAGGGTGGATGGTCATTTGTAACAACTTCTTTTCTTAATCTAATTTCACCAAGTTAATCATCCTCTCTCTACTTTCTCTCACTACTTTCTCTCTCTAGGAATTCATCTCTTCTTCATCTATTTTCTTTCTTTCTTCATTGCTTAATCATCACAAATTTATGGGACAACATTTGGTATCAGAGCCACGGGGTAGATTTGTGATTGTTTGTTGTTATTATATTTGATTCGAATGATTTAATCCATAAATCATCTCGGATTGAAATTTTTTTGTGTTTTCCGTGCTCTACTTCTTCATCTACATCTTCTACATAGTTTTAGTAGTGATTTGGTATATTTACTTTGGCTAAAAACACAAATTTTTTGGGTGTTTTGATCATTTTTTGGCTTAAAATCACGTATTGGTTGAGTTTTGTCCGAGAAAAGTGGGATATATTCCGATTGGTGTAATCGGAAAAGGGATTATATATTCCGATTGGCATTCCGATCAGTAGCATCGGAAAAGGGTTTCAACATTCCGACCAGCTTTCCGATCATCATTCCGATTGGACAAAACATTCCGATCTGCATTCCGATCAATGATTCCGATCTGCATTCCGATCAGTGATTCCGATCTGCATTCCGATCAGTGATTCCGGTCTGCATTCCGATCAGTGATTCCGACAGGTTTATTCCGATTGGGGACATTCCGATAACATTCCGATCAGTGATTCCGATCAGTGATTCCGATAAGTGATTCCGATGATGTGTTTTGCTAAATTTTGTTTGAGTATTTTTTAGACTTAGCCACCATCTAGACTAGTTTCGGAATATCGTCAAGTAAATTCAAATTTTTTCCATACTAGTTTTAGGACATTTCTAGCTCGCTTTCAAATTTTGGCGATTACAAAACTTTTTGGTCTACCGTTTTGTCGGACTGGAGAATTTATTGTCGGCCTGAAAAAAAAAATTACAATTTTCGGAATTTAAACCACAACAACAATAACAGCAAATCTACTTAAGATCCATATTCACTTCATCATTTCAGAGAATATTGAGATGGATTCTACTGCCGAATATCGTGTGACGAACAACAACATAATGGTGGCGGGTAACAAAGAGAGACCACCAATGCTTGTATCTGGTCGGTATGCTCAATGGCAATCACGTTTCATATGATATCTTGATAGAAGACCTAATGGTGATGCCTTGAGGAAATGTATTACTCATGGACCATATATATTTAAGAAGATCTCAGTTCCTCCAAGAGCAGCCACAGATACTACTGATCCAATACCTGCAAGTGAACGTGATGAAACAAGAGCTGATCTCACACCTGAAAATTATGCTTGGCATGATGCGGAGAAGGAAGCCATCTATATGGTTTTAAGTGGGATTGAAGATGATATTTACTCCACGGTTGATGCATGCCCGACAGCACATGAAATGTGGACTGCTATTGAATGCTTGCAACAAGGAGAATCACTCAACAAACAAGATGTCAAAACAAACTTGTTTTGGAATTTTGGCAAGTTTACTTCAAGGGATGGAGAATCAATTGACTCTTACTACTCCAGGTTTTATAAGATGATGAATGACATGACAAGAAATAATCTGCAAGTCTCCACCATGCAAGTCAATGTTCAATTTCTTCAACAACTTCAACCCGAGTGGACACGATTCGTCACTTTGGTGAAACAACAAGAAAAGTTAGACGAGGTCTCATATCATCGACTCTTTGACATCTTGAAGCAATTTCAGAATGAAGCAAATGAGATTCGAACTGAACGTGTTGCCAAGACGGCTAATCCACTTGCTTTACTGACTACCACTCAACATGTTCAAGATCCTCACTCTCGTGCTCCTAAGCCATACTCCAATACATCATCTTCACCACGATATTCCACATCATCTAAGTCTTCATCTTCCACAAGATCTCGAGGTAAAGTGCCAAGAGCACCATCACCACCATCTGAGTCATCATCTGAAGAAGATAGTGATGAAGACCAAGCTCAAAAGAACCGAGAGATGAAACAACAAATTGCTTACATAATGAAGACTTACAAGAAAATCTACAAACCCACCAACAACAATCTTCGCACATCATCCAACACAAAGAACCGATATGTTGAGAGTCCTCCAAGGTATGACACACGTCGACGTGTTGAAAGTCCTTCTAGGTATGATCGACATAATCCAACGCATGTTGAGGGTTCTGCAAGATATGATCGACAAACTGCCAAGTATGATTCTCAGAGGATTGCTGCTGCTACTGGGAATAGGGAAACGGTTGGAAGTCAAGTGGTTCAGCAGAGTGGGATTCAATGTTTTAATTGCCAAGGTTATGGGCATATGGCAAAGGAATGCAGGAAGCCGAAAAGGGCCAGAGACTCCAGCTATCACAAGGAAAAGATGCTGCTATGCAAAATGATGGAAGCAGGGGTTAAATTGTCAGCTGAGGAATGCTTGATGATACTGATGATGAAGATTCTGATCAAGAGCTTGATGCACATTACTCGTACATGGCAAAGGTTGAAGAAGTTCTCAAAGTCACTGAAGATGACAATGGCCCTATCTTTGACACTGAGCCAATCGATAAGGTACACACTACTGATGAATATAATGTGTTTGGTGATATTCCTGAGCATAGTGATCTACCCAATGCCATTAATGACACGTGTATGATGGAAACGGTTGATAGCAATACCACACCCGATTCGTCAGACATGTGCAATAATGAGTCTGAGGATGATTAACATGCAAATGAATATGATGAAGAGGAACGTATTGCGCTTGCTAATTTAATTGCTACTTTACAAAAAGATGTCACTGAAAATAAAAAGAGTCAAAAGCAATTAAAGAAGGCAAACGCTACGCTCACTCAAAGCTTTGAAGAATGCAAAGCTGCTCTTATCAAATCTACTGAGATGACTGAAACCTATAGAGATGAGCTACTTCAGAAAACCAAAGAGCTTGAGGGGTACAAGGGAAGTGCGTTAAAAAGTCAAAAGGACGATTTTGAAAACAAATATAATACAACTCTTGAGTTATTAGCTAAAGAGAAGCGTCAATATAATGTTTTCTTAATGGATGAACGTCAAAAAACGTACCTTGCCAATACCAAAGTTAATGAACTTGAACAAAAGCTCTCTATGACCACTACCGATTCTGCTAAAATTCTAGAGGATAAGAAACAAGAGGTAGATGCGTTAAAACAAGACTTCAAAAGTAGATACGATAAAGAAACCGAAAAAGTTACGAAACTAGAAGCACAAGTCGACTTTTTGAAGAACGTTGTTTATAAAACGCATGATTCTATTCAATCCGTAAGAATGCTAGCACCTCCATCGATGTTTAAGGGTCAAGCTAGCTTTGCAAGTCCTGAGTACCTTGCCAAAGCTCAAGCTGCGAACCCGCATCTTTATCTTGATGAGACTAAAAGGACAGATCTTGATTGCATGCCTGTCAGTGCCAATAGTGAAGAGACTGCCCTTTGGGATGCTGATAGTCAACCACTTGTTAATAAGGAGTTTGTGAAACCTTATAATTATGCTTATGAGAATAGTCTTTATGGCCTGTTCAACAAACAAACTCAGAAAACTCGTGAGGAAGTGTTCTTAGAATGCAAACAAAAGAGAATTCAATGGAAGAAAGCATTTGCCCCTAAGAAATCTAATGTTTACAAATACATAAACTACCTCCCTCTAGATGAATCTAAAAGCAAGAGTAGGAAAACATTAGGTATTCTTAAACACCACATAGATAATGTTAAATCTATTGTTGAAAGAGACTGGGCAAAACGTGAAAATGCTGAGTGGACACGTCCGATTCCTCACGATATTACCTTGCTTGTCAAAGAACTCTTAATTCCAAACACGGCGTTGATTAAAGACACTTTTCTTCAACTTGAGGAGTTCATTCGGACTGAAATGTTTGATGATCTAAAATATGTTGAATCTATTGAGAAACACATTGATGATCTCCAAATGGAGAAGTCTGATTTCTCTGATGAATATGATTTACTCTTGCAAGAATGCGTTTCTAAAGATGTTATGTGTGCTTATTTTACATCTTGTGCTGATATTGATGAATATTCTGAAGTTGCATGCCAATATCTTGATAAGATCAAAGAATGTGAACGTCTTGAAATTGAGCTTTCGAAACGTAAAGAAAATGTTGACAAAAAGGCTTTTGAGTTACTTCAACACAAAACTGATTTCCTTCAAAAACATTGTCATTCACTTGAACTTGCTTTGCAAAAAGATGTTGGTCGTTTTCCACATGATAATAAATTGCAAGAAAAACTTTCCCAAACATTTCGAGAAATCTATGAACAGAATTTGGAAATTAAAGGGTTGAAAGCTCAATTACAAGACAGGGACAGAGCGATAGCTGAGTTGCAAAACTCATTGCTAAAATGGGTGGGAAAATTGTAGAACCTAGCATTAAGAAAAATGTTGTTAGACAACCCAATGCCTCTAAAGAGAATAGATCCTCTATCTTGGGAAAACCATCTGCTTTATCTAATTTCTCGTTTGCAAAACCTACGTTTGCCCCCAAGATGGATGGAAAGGAAAGGTTACCACAAGCTCAACCCATAAGGAATCCTATATCACCAAGCGTTAAGCACAATAATGTGATTAAACCAGGGATGTATAGAATGTCCACGAAGCCCACAAACAAAGATACTCACTCGCCTCAGACTTCTAGAAACACTAATATTCATGTGTCTTCTACTACAGGAATAGTCTCCACTACTAGTGTTAGCCGGCCTCAGCTTAAGAGCACTCAAGAGAATGATAAGGTCTGGAAACACAAGAATCAAGGGAAGATGAAGCAAGTAGAAGAACACCCTAGGAATTTGAATGTTTTTAAGAATAAAAAGTCTGTTATCGCATGTAATGACGATTTGAATGATGTGAATGATTTGAATGCTATGAATGTGAAATTTGTTTGTGTCAAATGTGGCAAGTGTGCTAATGCTAATCATTCTATGTGTGCTATAAATAAAGTCAAAGGCATAGATACTAGAACTAAGAAGCAAGTTGCAATGCCTATTAGAGCTAGTAAACCCAAACGCAAAGTGAACCATTCTGGTGCAACCCCCACTAAGAATAGTAATGCATCAGACTCCACCACTAAGAATCCTAGAAGCAAAATTAAGGAATTATATGAGTATGCTAGCAAGTCTTGGAAATGGTGGTTTGCTAATCAATGTCCTCCCGGATATAAATGGATGCCTAAAGTTAGGACAGAAAATGTGAAAACGAGTGTTAGTTTGCCTTTAAATGTTGATAAGGACACTAATGATTCTCCTATCACAACTACTGTGGTATCCAATTTAGCAAATGCTCCATCGTGTTCTAACTCTTCTGCAGGTGATACGAATAATTCTCTTCATAATGGACTCCGGATGCACGAAGCACATGACGGGGAATCTCAAGCTTCTAATTAACTTCGTGGAGAAGTTCCTAGGTACGGTCCGATTCGGAAATGATCAATTTGCACCGATCCTAGGATATGGAGATTTGGTTCAGGGGAATATCACGATTAAAAGGGTATACTACGTCGAAGGGCTCAATCACAATCTTTTCTCGGTTGGTCAATTCTGTGATGCGGATTTGGAAGTTGCTTTCAGAAAGAAGACATGTTTTGTTCGTGATTATGATGGGAATGACTTACTTACCGGTACACGGGGTACTGATCTTTACACAATTTCACTTCAAGACACAACTTCATCAACTCCAATTTGCTTCATGGCAAAAGCTTCAACGACTCAGGCATGGTTATGGCATCAACGTCTTTCTCATCTAAACTTTGATACCATCAACTTGCTTTCCAAGAAAGATACTGTGAGAGGCCTTCCAAGTTTGAAATTCATCAAAGATCATCTTTGTTCTTCTTGTGAACTTTGTAAAGCTAAACGAAGTAGCTTCAAAACAAAGCCTACACCAAGCTCTAAAGGACGGTTAGATCTTCTTCATATGGATCTATGTGGTCCCATGCGTGTTCAGAGTATCAATGGAAAGAAATATATTCTGGTAATTGTCGATGATTACTCAAGGTACACTTGGACTCACTTCTTGAGGTCCAAGGATGAAACACCTGAAGTTCTTATCAGCTTTCTTAAATTGATACAACGTGGTCTTCAAGCTTAAGTTAAAGTGGTTCGTACTGACAGAGGTACAGAATTTTTGAATTCATATCTGAGAACGTATTTTGAAGCCGAAGGGATTGAACATGAAACATCTATTGCTCGAACACCCGAACAAAACGGCGTTGTTGAAAGACGAAACCGTACTTTGGTTGAAGCTGCTCGAACATTATTATCCGCTTCAAAACTTCCACTATATTTTTGGGCCGAAGCCGTGTCAACCGCATGCTACACACAAAACCGATCCTTAATTATCCCAAGACACGAAAAGACACCATATCACATAATTCATGATCGAAAACCTTCACTCAAACACCTTCACGTTTTTGGATGTACTTGTTACATTATACGAGATGGTGAAAATTTGGATAAGATGAAAGAAAAAGGTGATGCATGTATTTTTGTGGGATATGCAACTCAGTCTAAGGGATATAGAGTGTTCAACAAAAGAACAAAATTGATTGTCGAGACAATTCACATCCGATTTGATGAATCTCAAGAAATGGCACTTGAACAAAACAGTTTAAGTCCCGATCCACAACAACAAACGACTTCCGTTCACAACCGCACGGAACTCGAAACTCAAGACCACAGCAATGAACCGTCAAGTTCAACGCTGGTTCCAGAAAATGTTCCTAGAGTTGATATGACAGTCGACACGACAATTGAAGAGTTGGAAATGTTATATGGACCAATGTATGATGAATATTTCACGGGGGAGAAACAAGTTGTATCGAAGTCTTCCGCTGTCACTCATGATATGAATGATGATACCGATCATCGTCAACAAATGGATACAACTTCATCTACTTCAACACGGGTTGCTGCAGATTTACCTCCTCAGAATATCACTTCAACAATCGATCCTACAACATCCACAACTACTGTCATTGCTCCAGAGAACACAAATCAAGCAGACAATGCATTATCTGACGAAGATGAATTCATCAACCCATTCGGTACACCAGTACACGAAACTGGAGAGTCTTCTACTCGCCATGTTGATCCGTCAAATATGCATACTTTCTATCAACGACATCCTTCAACACATCATTGGACCCGAGATCATCCTTTGGTTCATGTCATTGGAAACCCTTCACAGCCCGTTCGCACAAGACGACAGCTTAACACCGATGCCGATGTTTGTATGTTCGCACTCGCCGTGAGTTCAGCTGAACCGAAAAACATCAAAGAAGCATTAGCTGATCATGCTTGGATTGAATCGATGACGGATGAACTTCAACAATTTGAAAGACTTAAAGTCTGGGAACTTGTTGACAGACCATACGATGTAACACCATTAAATCTTCGATGGATCTGGAAAAACAAGATGGATGAAGAGAACACGATCATCAAGAATAAATCTAGACTAGTGGCTAAAGGGTATGGACAGAAAGAGGGTATTGATTTTGAAGAATCATTTGCACCAGTAGCTCGAATGGAAGCGGTCAGGATCTTTCTTGCTTATGCTGCACATAAGGGATTCATTGTCTATCAAATGGACGTAAAGACGGTGTTTCTTAACGGTCCTTTGAAGGAAGAAGTCTATGTCACGCAGCCGGAAGGATTCGTCAATCCTCATTATCCTGACAAGGTGTATAGTCTCCACAAAGCACTTTATGGACTCAAGCAAGCTCCAAGGGCGTGGTACGACGAACTCTCGAAATTTCTGGTCTCCAAAGGTTTCTCAAAAGGTTCCATTGATTTAACTTTGTTCACTTATAAATATGGGGATGACATTTTGCTTGTGCAAATTTATGTTGATGACATTATTTTCGGGTCTACAAACCCAAAACTTTCAAAATGGTTTGAAAAAGTAATGCACAGCAGATTTGAAATGTCTATGATGGGCGAACTAAAATTCTTTCTAGGAATTCAAGTTCACCAATCCCCAAGTGGTATCTTCATTAACCAAGCTAAGTATTGTCAAAAGATAATCAAAACGCATGGTATGACATCATGTGACCCCGTTGGGACACCATTATCAACCACATCCCTAGATGCTGATTTGGAGGGATTACCCATTGATCAAACGAGATATCGTTCCATGATCGGGTCCCTCATGTACTTGACAGCAAGCAGACCTGATATTCATCATGCTACATGTTATTGTGCATGATATCAAGCACGACCCACTGAAAAGCACCTCAAGGAGGTTAAACGGATCTTTCGGTACCTTAAGAATACCATTCACATGGGACTCTGGTACCCGAGGGAAACCGGTTTCTTTCTAACGGCCTATTCAGATTCTGATCATGTAGGGTGTCTTGATACACGTAAAAGTACTTCTGGTGGTGCACAATTTCTAGGTCAAGACAAGCTTGTGGGATGGTCTTCCAAGAAGCAGGATTGCACGTCACTTTCATCAGCCGAAGCGGAGTATGTGTCTCTATCTGCGTGTTTTGCTCAAGTTCTTTGGATGAGAACACAACTCACGGATTATGGCTTCCATTTTGATAAAGTACCTATGTACTGTGACTCAAAGTCGGCCATAGCCATCTCCTGCAATCCGGTATAGCATTCCCGCACGAAGCACATTGATGTCAGATATCACTTCATTAAGGAACAAGTTGAAAGAGGTATTGTTGAATTATACTTTGTTGGAACTGATTACCAATTAGCTGACTTGTTTACAAAAGCTCTTTCGAAAGAGAGGTTTGCGTATCTAGTTAGGCAAATTGGTCTGTGATGTTTGACTCCAGCAGAACTGGAGGTTCTGGCAAAGAAGCCTGCTTGATTCATCTATCAAACATCTACCTGTAAATATTAATCAAAAAAGCAAAATACAAAATTAAAAAATCTTTGATAATCCAAAAACATTCTTCTCGACATGTCTTTCAGTATCGATAATATGGACGTACCTAGAAATGTCGCTCAATAACGACACGGGTGTGTACATAAAGCTCGAATGAAAGTTGTAAATATTTTTCAAAACATGTCATTTCTATCTTTTCAAAAGGAAATTGTCTATTTTGGACAATATTTCCAACAACGGGTAGAGCAATCTATCTCGGGTTGAGCTTGTCACAAAACAATCAACGTTTTGAGCTCAACACAATGGCTTGTAATCACTTTCAGATTGCAACCCGGATCTAAATTCACGGGGGAGTGTACGCTTTTGTACTCTTACCCTTAGCAAAAGAAGTTAAATCTTCTTACACTTGAGTGGATTCGTCAAGACATTCAAAGTCTATGAACTCAAGTTTATGCTTTAGAAAAACCTTTTCGTAAAAAAGAATTGATTTTTCAAAAAGCGTTGAACACAATTTTTTCAAGAATTTCTCAATGATATTCAAAATCTTTCAAAAATTGTGTGTTCAACAACTCCTATCCTCAAAAGTTTAATGTGGATTAAATCCTCGTAATGACAATTCCATTGGATCAATTTTTGAGGGGGAGCAATTCAACTTCATGCAAAAGATTAACACATCTTTCTCCCGAAGATTTTCAAGACTATTTTTCAAAATATATTTTAATCAAATTTGGTATCTCTAATATCAAAAGATTTTATATATTAGAGATAGGGGGAGAAAATGTGATTAAAATGTGATCTATAAGACTCAAGCACTTTAACTCTTACCCACATGTACGAAACACTTTCGATTATCGATGCACATGTGAAGGGGGAGCATTTCTAAAACGACAAAACTAGCAAGGTGTTAAATGTTTTTCAAACACTTTGTTAGAATTTAAAGTGGTTTTCATGGTTACGATCAAATACCCACAACATCTTTAATTCACGACGTTATTGGTGTCAAAAGGGTGGTTAGGTTTAAGTCCTATGATCCAACCAGAACCGGAGGGATCTTCCCAGGGACAATCCAATAGATTATTAGAAGTCCTTAGGAAAGATGGAGTAGAATGTGAACGAAGCTGAATGCCGACTAAGTACTGATGATAGCACTGGAACAATCACAACAAGGTGCTATTAATGATGTCTTGGTAAGCATTGAAGGGGTTGAAGAATGAAAAAGAAATGTAAGGATAAAGGGTCTAAAAAAAGAAGCCCTCCATACAACTTAGGCAGAAACCGGGTCAACTCATCATGAAGACAAACTCATCATGGACCCAGTGATGTGAAGCACAACCCTTTCCTAGCTACTCAGACTTCTCTCAAAAGAAGTTTGTTTTATTGTCACGGAGATCAACACGACTTCTATTGACTTTCTCACTTCGAGATAGTTGATATTGAATAGGTGGCATCTGCTCCAGCCTCCGACCACTAAAAGTGCACAAATCGAGTCTAGAGCCAAGAGATCAATCAAATCTCGTTAGGACACACGGATGAAGATCAAGAGAGTCCTACGCTATATCCTTGTGATATTGCTAGAACACTCAGAGTGATACTACTTAGTATTCACAATGATGAGTGGAAATCCTTCCAGTGTTAACATCAAACAGCACTACGGTAGGTCATATGCAAGATTCTTTATGAATTGAACATATGTAAAACTGAAAAGCAACAGTGGTTTGATTCTGAATTGATTCAAACTCGTTTCAGGTTTCTACGCAATATCTTTATGGTCTTGCCAGAACATTCAGAGTGATATTCATTAATATTCACAGTGACGAATGGAAATCCTTCTAGCGTCAACCTCAAACAGCGCTACGGTAGGTGACTTGTGAGATTCTTATGAATCAAACTTGTGTCAACTGGAAAGCAACAATGGTAAGATTCTTAATGAATCAAACTTGTTCCAGGAATTTGAATTGACGACTTTAATCAAGCGGATATCTATCCAATTGATTCACTCTTTATGTTCGCAGTCTTGCTTTGAGACGGTCGAGTAAAGAGAACGGCTAGTACTGCCGCGAAACCCTGTCAAGGAGATTCTTAATTGAATCTACCTGATCACAGGTACGATATTTAATATCGTATAACGGTCTTCACCGACCGGAGGTAAAACGCTACCGATTTAGGATGAATGTCAAAGCCATTCAGTCCGTGTCTATGTTTTGTCTCGAGAAGGTGGCGTCACGGTGTACTCAGCAAAGTCAAAGATTCACAACCACATATTCATGCCCAAAGACTTATCATCCAATTGATAGTGTGAGCATGTGGACAAAGACACAAGATCGCAAGATGGCAATGACAAGTCAAGGATGATTTGAAGATCTCAAGACTAAAAGACAAAGTCGAAAGACAACGACAAAGGCTCAAAGATCATAGCATGAAGGAATAAAACTATTGTTACACGTTCAAGGCTCATTTATGACGAGATTCGTAATCTCCATTGATCTTCAAATATCAAAAGGGTATGACCTCACATTGGGGGAGATTGTTAGCCTCAAAATATTGAGTCAAACAAGAATGTTCGGTCATAGGTTTCTATTGTAATATTTATTAGAACGTTGTAATAAGTAGTTATTTAGTCGTGGTTCACGGGCTTGGATTTAAACTAATTAAAGTCCAAAAGACAAGCCCGACCCAATATATAGTCCATTAAAGCCCGCATGTGGGTGGACTATATATACTACCCTCCTAGCATGTTAGGAGGGTGGATGGTCATTTGTAACAACTTCTTTTCTTAATCTAATTTCACCAAGTTAATCATCCTCTCTCTACTTTCTCTCACTACTTTCTCTCTCTAGGAATTCATCTCTTCTTCATCTATTTTCTTTCTTTCTTCATTGCTTAGTCATCACAAATTTATGGGACAACACTTCCTCCATTCTTGTCATATAATTCAACATAACCGGATGGGTATCCATGTTTAACTATAAAAGGACCGTACCACTTTTGTTTAAGCTTTGGGGCTTTGAGTTTATATCGCATGTTAAACAAGATAAATTTATCACCTTTCTTGAATTCTTTTCGGATTCTAAGTTTCTTGTCATGATAAGCTTTGGTGCGTGCTTTGTACAATTTGGAATTCTCATAGGCTTAGAGTCTTAATTCATCGAGTTCGTGCAATCGCAAGAATCGATTTTCTCCAGCGACTTTGAGATCGGCATTACAACTTCTCAATGCCCAATAAGCATTGTGCTCAATTTCGAATGGCAAATGGCACGTTTTATCGTACAACAAACGATAAGGTGTTGTGCCAATTGGTGTTTAATAAGCTGTTCGGAATGCCCACAAAGCGTCATCAAGTTTCCTTGACCGAACAGAAGGATTGTCCTTAACCGTTTATCCGAGTATTCGTTTTAAGGCTATGTTGGCATTTTCAACTAGTCCACTCGTTTGTGGATGATATGCGGTGGCAAAGCGATGGGTGACTCTATAACGCTTTAAGATTTTCTCCATTTGTTTGTTTCAAAAATGGGATCCTCGATCGCTAACTAAAGCTTTCGGAATTTCATAATGAGAGAAAAGCTTTTTCAGAAAATTGATTACGGCTCGTGCATCATTCGTGGGTAAAGCCTCGGCTTCTGCCATTTGGACACGTAATCAATAACGACTAAGATATATTCAAACTTATGGGATTTGGGAAAGGGTCACATGAAATCAATTCCCCATACGTCAAATATCTCGCTAACTTGAATGCTGTTTTAAGGCATCTCATCTCTTCGTGAGAGGCTGCCAGTACGTTGGCAAACATCATAATTTTTGACTAGAGAATGAGCCTCCTTGAAAATTGTTGGCCAATAGAAACCAGCATCAAAGACTTTTCTTCCCGGTGGTTGAAGGACCATAATGTCCCCCAGTAGGGCCATGATGACATTCATCAAGGATCTTTCTTGTTTCCGCACCATAAACACATCTCCTAATCATGCCATCAGGGCATACATCGAAAAGATAGGCATATTCCCAGAAATAGTGTTTAAGATCGGAAAAGAATTTACATCGTTGGTGATAGGTTAAACCTTTTCTTAGGATTCTTTCAACGAGGTAATTTGCAAAATCTGCAAACCACGGAGATTCATCCACAGAGATTTTCAAAAGAGTTTCATCGGGAAAATTATCATCGATATCTTCATCCCTTAAATCTTCCATGTTTGGATTTTCAAGTCACGACAAATGATCGGCTGCGACATTTTCTGCTCCTTTCTTTTGAATTTCAATGCCAAATTCTCGTAGTATTAAATCCATCTAATAAGGCGCGGCTTAGCATCTTGTTTAGAGAACAAGTATTTCAACGCGGAATGATCGGTCAATACAATCGTTTTTGACAACACGAGGTAGGATCGAAATTTGTCAAAAGCAAAAACTACGGCAAGTAGTTCTTTCTCGGTGATTGTGTAGTTGAGTTGCTCGCTATTTAGAGTTTTGCTCGCAAAGTGTATAGGACAGAAATGTTTTCCTTCGCGTTGTCCTAATACGGCTCCTACAGCGAAATCGCTTGCATCAAACATAAGTTCAAACGGCCGCGACCAATCAAGTGATACCATGATCGGTGCATTCGTTAACTTGTCTTTAAGCTTGTGGAATGCCTTTAAGCATTCTTCGTCGAAATCAAAGACTGTGTCTTTCTCAAGGAGTTTGGTCATCGGTGTGGTTGGATTGAAACAAGTTTTAAATTTATAAAAACGAATTACTGGATTGACTAAAAACGCACGGGCAAGTATGACCCATTCGTTTGTGTATAGCTTTTATGTGGTAATACCGAGATCGTTCACGGGGGTTTGGAAAACCTATGATCATTTAAAAATCTACTATAATCTTTTGATTGTAGCAATTGTAGACAACTAATAACAGTAATATAATGAGATTAACAATAAGATTAAAGGCAACACTTGGTAAAGACTAGTTTGGTCATTCGTTGTGGTATGATTGTGATGATACATTTAACATATATATGATTATGATAATTAGATGGTTAATCTAATCTATTGTTTTCAAAAGCTTCAATCTTCGTCAAGACTTTGGTTAAAGAAAACAAGCATTAGACTCAATCACTCAATTCAAGACTTTATCCAATTTCAACTCATTCGATTCACGGTTGTTTCACGAATTTGCTAACACTTATAATTATGTTTCTTGATAATCAAAACTTCTTAAGAAATGTAAGAGGCTGTTGGGGACATGGACATGATGTAGGCTCTCATACCTTTTACTATAAAGCATCTTGAGTCGTCTATAGAGCATTCCCAAGTGTCTTCCAAAATTGTGAGGTGGAGTTGAGATAGGAGACTTACGATGTTGGCAAGTTCTTAAAGTTCTGGAGCAGACCTTGGTTCCCTACACCAGGACCATTGAAAGAGAAGACCAGGAGGAGAAGTTGTGACCTCAGGCCCCAAAGATACAAGGTGGTTAGAGGAAACTTGAACAATAACAGTAGGTTTCCTATAAAAAAAACATTACAATTCTGGTTAGTGTCTAAACGATAAAGCCTAGGGAACACATCTTGAAGGGGCGAGCCACCAGTCCATGGATCATGCTAAAAGCTAGTAGATTGTCCATTTCCAAGTTTAATCTTGATAATCGAAGGAAGATTTATGTTGAATCCCAGTAAATCGTTCCTTAGCTTCAAAATTTGATACCATACACCAGAGTTTGATCTTATGGTTGAGTTAACATCCATGCACCCAGAAGATCCAAATATAGAACTAATCACTTGACGCAATAAGGAGGGTATGGAGAGGGTTCTTGAGGGAGGGCCTTGGTTAATTCGCAACGTGCCGTTATTTCTAAATATCTGGACACCGTATGCGTTGTTGAAGAAGGATGAGGTTAAAAAGGCAGCCGTTTGGGTGAAATTGCACCATGTGCCCATTGCTGCATATTCAGAGATAGGGCTTAGTCTTATCACTACTCAGATTGGTAAGTCTTTAATGCTTGATTCTTATACAAGCAATATGTGTTTATCTTCGTGGGGGCGAAGTACATTTGCTAGGGCGTTGATTGAGGTTGATGCAGAGGTCGAGCTTAAGGATTCTATTGTTTTGGCGATTCCGATGGGGAAGGATAAGGGGCATACTCTGGCAACTATAGATATTGAATATGAGTGGCGTCCACCGAGGTGTGCTACTTGTCTCATTTTTGATCATGTTGATGATAAGTGTCCGCTGCTTCCTAAAATTGATCCAGTGGAACCTGTTACCAATGATGGGTTTGAAACTGTGACGAAACGTAAGAATAAGAACAGGAAGAATAAACAGAAACAAGTGGCTGGAGTGGTGTTGACGAAACCTTCTCTTACACTGCATTATAAAAAGGTTGAAAAATCTAATGTGTCTAAGAAGACTAATGCATCGGATTCTCAACAGGTTGCTGGCAATGGAAGTAATGTTTCTACTTCTAATACGTTTACTGTTTTGAATACTGATGATGAGGTTTTGGTTGATAAGGGTAAGAACACTATTGTTAATGATAGTGATAGTGAGGAAGTTGATGAAGCGATCGATATGCTGGAAGAGATTTCTCGTGGTACTAATACGGAAGGGGCAAGCACTCCTGTTACTAATGTTCTTAATGTGTAACATTGCTTCATGGAATATTCGTGGTTTGAACTTCTCGCCTAAACAAAAAGAAGTTCGTAATGTAATTTTTGAAAATCAGCTTGCGGTTTGTGCTATATTGGAATCTCATGCCAGTGATGCTAAGCTTGTCAAGCTTTGTTCGTTTGTGTTTCGGAATTGGGATTGGATTTCTAATGGTGGTATGTGCTCAAAAGGGTCGCGTATTATTTTAGGTTGGAACAGGAATGATGTAGATGTTACTGTTATTACTCAGGATGATCAATCCATTCATACGCGTGTTTGGATTAAAGCTTCTAAACAGGAGGTTTTTTGTTCATTTATTTATGCTCACAATCATTATATTCATCGTCGAAGGCTTTGGCAGAATCTTGGATTGCATAGTGTTTATATCCGTAATCGCCCTTGGTGTTTATTGGGTGATTTTAATGCTGCTTTAATGCTCGAGGATCGATTGATGGGCTCATCGTCTATTGATATCTCTATGCGCGAGTTTAAGGAGTGTGTAGATACTATTGAAGTCATGGACGTTCAAAGTTCAGGGCTTAAGTTTACATGGACTCAAAAACCTAGAGGCGGCATTGGGGTTCTAAAGAAAATTGATCGTGTTATGGCTAATCTTGAGTTTTTTGATGTGTTTCCAGGTGGTCATGTGATTTTTCAGCCTTATCGTATTTCGGATCACGCCCCTGCTGTTCTGTGCTTTCCTGTTGTTAATTGTCAGAAGCCTAAGCCGTTTAAGTTCGCTAATGTTCTTATTCAGAATAAAGGTTTTCTCGATGTGGTTAATGATGGTTGGAATAAGGAGGTTAGTGGTTTTCATATGTATAAGGTTGTTCTCAGGCTGAGACATATGAAGAAAGCGTTTCGGAAGCTTTTCTATGATGGTGGGAACTTACATCAGAATGTTGTTCGTCTTCGTCATGAGCTGGATACGGTCCAGCGTGATTTGGATTCTGACCCTTTTAATTCTACTCTTCGCGATGAAGCTGCTGTTTATTTGAATGCGTATCAGGATGCAGTGTTATTGGAAGAATCTTTTCTTAGGCAGAAGGCAAAAGTGGATTGGCTTCGTGATGGTGACGTTAATTCTGCTTTTTTCCACAAGTCTGTTAAGAGTCGTATAAAGAGAAGCCGTATTGATGTTGTTTCTAATACGGAGGGTGTGATTTTTCAGAATGAGGAAGTCACGAATGCGTTTGTTTCTCATTATGAGGTTTTTCTTGGGCAATCTGCTATAGTTGAGCCTCTTTGTATTGATAACCTTTTTGTGAATAGGCTTGCTGATACGGAGGCTTTGCATATGGTTCGTGATATTAGTAATCAAGAGATTAAGGATGCTTTGTTCTCCATGGGTAATGATAAATCTCCGGGGCCGGATGGATACACAGCTGCTTTCTTTAAGGCGTCGTGGAATATTATTTCTCATGATTTCATGCTGGCTATTCGGGAATTTTTTGTTAATGGGAAGCTTCTAAAGGAGCTTAATCATACTATTATTGCTCTCCTTCCTAAGGTTGACGCGCCTTCTAGAATTACTGATTTTAGACCAATCTCGTGCTGTAATGTGTTGTTTAAATGCATTAGCAAGATTATTGCTAATCGTATTAAAGATAGTCTAAAGATGTTGGTGAGTTCTAATCAGTCTGCGTTTGTTCCGGGTAGGAATATTGCGGATAATATTTTACTTACTCAAGAGTTGATGCATAATTATCATCTTGATCGTGGTCCTGCTAGATGTGCTTTCAAGGTTGATATTCAAAAAGCCTATGATACGGTTGATTGGAGCTTCCTCAAACACATTTTGTTGGAGTTTGGGTTTCATATTCGTATGGTCGGTTGGATCATGGAGTGTGTTTCTTCTACATCGTTTTCAATTAGCATCAATGGTTCTCTTCATGGTTTCTTTAAGGGGAAAAGAGGGCTTCGTCAGGGAGATCCTTTGTCTCCGTATCTATTTACTTTAGTGATGGAAATTTTGACTCTCATTCTGAGGCGGAGGGTTCTGAATGCGGATGCTTTTACATTTCACCCGTATTGTTCCAAATTGGAGCTCATAAACCTTTGTTTTGCTGATGATCTGTTTCTTTTTTCGCATGGTGATGTCTAGTCTACGAGGGTTATCATGGAGGCTTTGGATGAGTTTAAAGGTGTCTCTGGGTTAGTGCCTAGCATGCCTAAGAGTACGGCTTATTTCTGTAATGTTCTCAATTGTGTCAAATTGTCCATCTTGAACATCCTTCCGTTTGAAGAGGGTAAGTTGCCGGTTAAATATCTGGGTGTTCCTCTTGTTTCTTCTCGGTTGATGATTAGAGATTGTAAGGATTTGATTGAAAAGGTTCAAGCTCGGGTTGATAATTGGAAGAATAGGTTTCTGTCGACGGCTGGTAGAATACAGCTTATTCAATCAGTGCTTGGTTCATTACATGTTTTCTGGGCTTCGGTCTTTGTTTTGCCTACCCAAGTCCTTCTTGATATCGAACAAATTATGAGGGGTTTTCTTTGGTCTCAAGGTAAGCTTAGAAGAGGTCAAGCGAAAGTTGCTTGGGAGGAGGTTTGTCTGCCAAAGGATGAGGGAGGCCTCGGTATTCGTCGTTTATTCTGTTTTAACATTGCTTTGATGGTGTCTCATATATGGAATCTTGTTAACAAAAAGGATTCTTTATGGGTGAAGTGGATTCACTCGTATAAGCTTGCATCGCGTAATTTTTGGAGTATTCCTATTCGTGGCAACATGACTTGCGGGTGGCGGAAAATTCTTCAGATCCGCCCAATTATTCGTGACTTCTTTCGTTCTAAAGTGGGTGATGGTAAGTCGATTTCAGCTTGGCATGATAACTGGTGTGATGTGAGTCCTCTGACTGGCTTCATTTCTAATCGGAGTATCTATAGGGCGGGTTTCAATCAAGCGACCTCTCTTAGTGGGATTGTTTCGAATGGTACGTTTATTTGGCCTAATCAATGGTATATTTCTTATCCTATGTTGCATAGTGTTGCTCCTCCTGTTTTTAATAATGAGGTGGGTGATAGTGTTGTTTGGAGGGATATCGAAGGTGCTATAAAGCCGTTTTCAGTCTCGTCTGTCTGGGATTCCATTCGTGCTCGTGGTAATAAGGTTGACTGGGTCCACTGTGTTTGGTTCACCGGGTGTATTCCTCGTCATGCTCTTAATCTGTGGTTGATTATTCATCGTCGTTTGAAGACTCAAGACAAGCTAAGAGTTTGGGATAACGTTGCCTCCGTAAATCGTGTTTGTTCTCTATGCGAAACTCAAGAGGACTCTCATGAACACCTATTTTTTGAATGTCCTTTTTCTATGCAGATATGGCGTCGAGTTCAGGTTTATTCGGGTATGATTAGCTCGAATTGGTCCATTTACAGTTTTATTGAAGACATTATTCCGTTTGCAATGAGAAGAAGTTCGAAGAGCTTATGTGCTAAGCTTGTTCTGGCAGCTACGGCGTATTATGTTTGGCAGGAACGTAATAATAGGCTTTTTAGAGGCGAGAAGAGGTCTGTTGATCATGTTGCAAGTTGCATTATTGATTCGGTAAGGATGAAGCTTGTTTCTTGTCGTTGGAAATCGTCAAGAGCGACTCAGGATATCAAGCGCTTATGGAGGATCGACTATATGTTTACTCAGGACTAACTCTTAGGAGTTTTTCCTTATGTATTTTTAAATGGTTTTTCCCTATTGGTGTTATTGTTTGTGTAATAGGGTTTGATAACTGAGAGGTCTGTCTCTCGGTTTTAGTAGTGGTTGTTTGAGCTATGGCTCAAGGTTAATGTGGTATTTCTGCCATGTTCCATTGTATTTATTGACTTTGGGTGATTAATATATTTTACCGGGGAATAGTTCCCTTTTACCCAAAAAAATATAACGATTGTTTCTCGGTACGAAACCTCCACCACCATTTTGTGAGCATAGCTTGGTTGCAAGTCTTAAGACTACCAATACCAAGTCCCTCATGATCTCGAGGAGATAAAACTTTTTCCCAAGCAATCCAAGGGATCTTCTTGTCATCCGTGGAACCGCTTCAAAAGAAATTCCTCTTGTTACTTTCAAGCTTGATGATTATCTTTTTAGGAGCCTTATATGTGTAAAAGTAGTATACACCCAAACTACCTAGCACAGATTTATTAAAAGTGAGTCGTCCACTAATAGAAAGGGACCTGGACTTCCATTTAGTTAGACGTTTATGAAACCTATCAACCAATAGCGTCCAATGGTGACATCTTGACATGGAGGCTCCAATTGGAAGTCCCAAGTAAGTACATGGAAATTGAGAAGCTATACAACCAACGACTGAAGCAATAGAGTTCAACTCATCACTAGAAACACCAACTCCATATAACTTACTTTTGTTGAAGGTTACTTTAAGTCCAGAAGAAAGATGGAAACAAGTGAGGATCCTTGACAAGTTCATAACATTAGACCTCGACCACTCCCTCAAAATCAAAGCATCATCCGCAAATTGTAGATGTGAGATATGTACCATATCTTTGCCCACTTTAATACCTTTAAAAATGTTGTTGCTTGTTGCTTCAAGAAGAGCTACATTAAGAGCTTCAACTACTAATATGAATAAGAAAGGGGAAAGAGGATCTCCTTGACGAAGTCCCCTTTCGATTTTGAATTATTTTGTTGGAGAGCCATAACCAAGAACCGAAGTAAAAGCCGAGTTAAGGCATGCATGAATGCAAGATCTCCATTTAGAACTAAAATCCATTTGTTCTAGAACAGAGAATAAAAATGACCAACTTAAGGAATCAAAGGACTTTTCAAAGTCAACTTTGAGAAACATGAAACATTTCTTATGTTTCTTAACCTAAGCTATGATCTCATTTACCATTAAAGGACCATCGATGATTTAACAACCTTTTATGTATGTTATTTGAACCTCCCCAACAACCGAAGGTAGCACACAAGACAGGCGGTTAGCAAGAATTTTTGCAATGAATTTGTATTGGCTACCAATTAAACTAATTGGACGAAAGTCACCAATCCCTAATGGATCTTCAACCTTAGGTCTCAGAGTAATGAACGATGAGTTACAACCCCGTGGAATAAAACTAGAAGCTTTAAAATCCTTAACATAGGATAATACATCTTGTTCAATAGTATTCCAATGTTCTTTAAAGAATCTGAAAGTGAATCCATCGGGCCCTGGTGCCTTGGAACTACCACAATTCCAAACCGCCTCTTTAATTTCATCACGTTTGAAAGGGCTATCAAGGAGAAGTGATTCCTCTAATAAGAGTTGTTTGAAAAGATTACTTGCATAAAGAGGTCTCGAGTTGTTATCTTCTTTAAATCTAGTATGGAATGAGTTGAAGATATGACTTTTTAATGATGAAGGTTCTATGATCCATTCGCCATGTATGTTGAGCCCATTAATTCTAGACGGTTTCAGTCTACTACTGATAATTCCATGAAAAAAGTGTGAGTTTTCATCACCTTCGGTGGCCCAACGAAGCTTTGCCTTTCGCTTCAAATCCTTCACTTTACGATCTTCTAAGTTCGCAAGAAGCTTGATGGAAGAATTTCTTGATTCAAATTCGAACCGGCCGCATGGACCTACTTACCTTGCTTGTAGACCAGCTGCGGAGCTAACCCTTGTTCTATTGGTTTGATGCTACCAAGACGATATACACAGGATCAACCAACGGAAAAACGTAGTCATGGACTGTGCTAGTTTTATATTTGAATGAAGGAATTCCTCCCTCACATGCATTTGCAACAGATTCTTAGTCACCTTTTCCTTTCCTTGGGCAGTACCTCCCAACAAGATTGATCCCTTTGGATCTTGGTCCATGATGGCCTTTTTATTGATTTTGACGATTGGATACGTGTCCTTTGGACCCTTCGCTCGCCCGCCACCAGTGGAAGCAAACACCTTGAAGGGAATTTCATTTTAGATAATGAAAGCATTCCATTACTACCAACCCAAATAAATACGACCTCTCTGAGATATATGGTTTATGCCCGACAAGAGACAAGTCGATTCCGCTTTCATATCCAAACGGTCAATTATGTTTCTACGTTCCACACATGCCACTTTATCACGGTCCTGAAAAGTTGAGCGCCACTCTTTAATTGAACGTTTTAGCCACTGTAATTTTATTTTGACGCATCTTAAATAGGGCCCATTATTAGATAGTGAATCCACAGGGGCGGCAAACTCATAACCGGAAGGTTCCATGATGATCATACAAGATCAGGGTACTCGTGATGCTCAAGCCATGTATTAAACAGTTTAAAAGGTATTGGGCCAAAATCCAGAACAGAAGTCTTAAGAACAACATGAGTGTGATCCGAGAATTCTCTCGGAAGAGCTAAGACATTTGTATTCGGCCAAAGATGAACAACATGATTGGAAACGAGAAAGTGGTCAATCTTACTATGTTTAGAACCAATGTTATTCATTCTAGTAAAACGTTTTGCTCCCATGGGGAGGTCGCAAATCCCTGTAGAGTGAATGAAATCATTGAATAAGGAGGCACTTCTTCTATCAAAAATAGTTCCTAACCGTTCCATCTCATATCTTACTTCATTAAAATCCCCAAGGAGAACACACAAGCTGTTGTGATTTTTAATCAATCTAGACAAATCATTCCAAAGTTTCTTTTTATCTCTGTGGTCGTGTGGTGCATACACAACAACTATGAGACAAGAAGTGTCAATATTTCGCCATCTGCCAAAAAGCGCAAGATATCCATCTCCCTTTAATGAGTCGGTTAAACTAAAATGGGCTGTATCCCAAACAGCGAGTATGCCACCGGATTTACCATTGGACTCATTGTATGCATATTCAAAAGGTGTATTATTCCAAAGTGACTGAACAGTAAATCCATCAAACGTACCCGTCATTGTTTCTTGCAATCCGAGAAAAGTCACCTTCTGATCATTACAAAGTCTTTTAATCCAAGACTTTTTGTGATCCTCCCCCACCCTTATGTTGAGAGAGAGAAAATTGGTAAACATTGTGTTCACCATTAGCGAGGATGATTTGAATGTCCCGTTCCTTGCCATTCATCTTAAAGCCAATTTGATTGCTAACATGTATTGTGTTAGAGACCTCGTCCGTTACCGAGTGGGAATCATTAGTCAAGATTCGTACGTTACCTCTTTGAATATTGGATCAAGAATCAGATCTCGCGCTGTTGTTACAAGAAATAGAGGTGGAACGAATGGGTGCTAAAATCTTTGGTTTGTTGGTTGATTTTCGAGTTGGTTTATTTGGTTGTGTAGCATAGCCTCTAACACCCTTAATCAGATCAAATAGCTTTAAGGAGGTGAACCTTTTTCTTCTCCTGGTAAGGTTTTAGTTTTTATTTGGGAAAGTGGTGGAAGGGACAGAATGGGAACGTTTACCAAAGGTTGAATGGGTTTTGGTTTTTGATGTATGTCGTGATGGGCTTCCAAGGTTAGATGGCCCAAACTGTTTAGGTGATGAGATATGAGTTAAACGGTGGCCTGTGGGAAGGTTATGACTTTTTGAAAAAAAAAATGGACACCAAAAGATGAAACATTAACATGTGACTCTACAGAGTCAGAGAAAGACATGTTTGTCTCTTTGACCTCATTCCAGATAATGAAGTAGACCATTCCTCAATTTGGTGATATGCATGTACTTCACCTAAGTTGGCATTCCAAGGCTGTAGAGACAAGAAGTGTGATGAAAGAGTGGAGTTCGAAAGAGCTTTGGAAGCAAGGTCGTTATTTGGGAACTGGATGAGGATGTGAAGCCCGCCTAGACATTTGATAGAAAAATCTTCGAAGCCCTCGTCCACGATAAGGTTGTGAGTGTGGTCTGCTCCTGTAATGGTTCTGAGCTCTGCGATAATGGAGGTTATGATGGTTTGGGTGGAAGGGGGAGGAATAGTAATGTGGGTTTTAAGAGTTTTTTTAGGTTCTGGTTGTCTTTTAAGGATTTCAACAAAAGATGTATTCTTAGGACCTTTTCAAGTTGGAGTAGGGGTAGAGGTACATTGGGCCTTGTGGTATGACGGTCAGATCTGTTTGTGCGGTTGTTCATAGTGGTAGGTCGCTGGAAGTGAACAATTTTGCACCATAATTTTTGAGAACCTATGGAAATTGTATTGAGTTATTTTTCAAAGACAGCTTGGTTGGAGACCGTTGCAAACCGGACAAATCCAAACCTCTTACCATGAACATTCCTTTTTCGAGCTATGTATACATCTTGAACAGGACCATATCGTGAGAATACCTCTTTCATGACGGTGTGGTCCCAATTTGTGGGGGAAGTTGGTGAAGTAGAACGCAATTGTTTGTCGGGTGGTGTTTTGGTCGGGGTTGCTGGAAAAGTGGGTAGGGGAATAGAGTCCAATAGTGTTAAATTTTGGGTAGGCATTATGTTTAGAGGTGTTTGTACTTTGGTGTTGTACTACTTGGGGTGTGTTGGTGGTGGTTCTCTTGATACGTCTTGTCACAGTTGTCCAAAGGAGGTCTGGTGACATGGGAGAGAGTTTCATGTTTCACCTTATGAAATGATACTTTTTAGGTCCACATAGAGATTGACTGCGTCCAAGGGAGGTCTGCTCTAATTGACTCTTATAAGGATTGGTAGTCGGTTTATAGTAATAAACTGATAAAGAAAACATACACAGGTTAGGCTTGGGAAACAAACAAATCCAACCGACCCTTATACCTTCCAAACACTACTTGGCTTATCACACACCTATTATGAATACTAAATATAATAGATATATCATTTATCACAACATTAGAATGTTTGTTGAAAAAGGGATCAATAACCTTGACTCTTGTTTTAAAGGTCAATGGACTGGACTGTATAATGAAATGAAATAGATATAGATATGACAATCATTTAATTTAGCTCCAAACACAATGACGGAGATTTATCCAACTTTTATCAGTGGAAACGTATGTACAGTGTCATGTTAAGTTACGTGTTTCAAGTGATTTATCAGCTCATCACATCGGTGTGAACCTCAAACTGATTCTTACGCTTTTCCATTTTCACACTTCATATTATTGGTTGCAGTCTTTAGATAATACTGAAATTCTAGTTTTTTTCCAGTTGAAGTTAAAGGATTGACGTCGCGCAAACAAAAAAAGAAAATACTCTTACGAATCAGAAATTCTATATGTAAGAACAATAAACTCTCTGGATTTTACCTTCATAGGTAAACTTTTAAACTATTCTTTCTTGTGTTTTTGAAGCTCTCCTGAGATTGTATATAAATTTGATTTTTTTCTGATAATTATAGTCTAAAAATTCAAAAAATGATGTATGCTATGCATGCATTAGTTTAGTTCAATTTTAGAAAGCGAATTATTCGAGTAATGTAAAACGATTTACTCATAGTAGACAATTATATTTACTGAAAAATAATGATCTATGTTTGACTTGAATTCATGTCCCACTGATAAGTTAAAGGTTGGCTCCATAGAGGTTTATTTTAGCTTATTGCTTTGATAGCCACTAATACTAGATTTGATGACTGATTGACATGCAGATCCATATGGCAAGAGTTTTGGGAATACTAGCATTTCATGTATTCTTGTCAACCTTTCTGCATACTCTGGTCTTTTCTACATCAACCGACGGCCTGGTTAGGTTAAAACTAAAGAAAATGAATATTGATGAAACCAAACATATTGGTGCTATTATGGGTCGTCATGACGATTATTCTTTAAAGGCGTTTAATAGAAAATATTTCCAGAATGCGAGTAACACTAATGATTCCCAAAAACCGCATGCTGTACCACTAACGAACTATATAGATTCTCAATATTACGGTGAGATTGGCATTGGCAGCCCACCTCAAATATTTTCTGTAGTATTTGATACGGCTAGTGCTAACTTATGGGTACCATCGTCACGATGCTTATTGTCTGTAATCACCTCTCGCTCTTTTCTATTTCAGATATATGTTTATGTACATTGAAAAATATTTCATATGAATATAACAATGTTAATGCGCAAGGGTTTTACTCATACAGGCATCATGCTTTTACCACTCAAAATACAAGTCAAGTGAATCAAGTACCTACAAAGCAAACGGTAACTAAATTATAGATATTCCTTAAATCTTTTTTTTGCTTTAAAGTATCAACTTCTACTACAATAAGTAATAGTAGTAACTTCGTGAAACTCAGGCATAAAAACATAGAAAAAGTCAACTAAAATCATTAGTATTCTCATATGTGACGTCTTACATTGAGTAATCGTAATCGTCCTAGCCGGATGTATTACATTGAGTAATACTAGCTCTTTCTGATCAAGTTTTTACTTTGATATATGCCCTCAGTTGTGCCTACCTATTTTTTTTAGAACGGTAATTTTTACGATTCAAACCAACTATCTCACAATTTATATCTCACATGTATCCACCGAAACTTGAGCCCAGAACCTTTAGGTTAGAGGGCCACTCACATACCGATAGACCAATAGGTCTTTGGTCCATTTAATAAAACCTTGGAACATAAGACAAGTAGTTCTAATTTATATCTCACATGTCTCCACCGAGACTTGAACCCAGAACCTTTAGTTGTGTCTAAATATTAAATTATTTGAAATGAGATGATTCAGTTTTGTTCCTCCATTTAATAAAACCTTGGAACCTAAGACAAGTAGTCCCATAATAAAGACAAAAGGCAGGTTAATTGTGAAAAAAAAATAAAATTTGTTTTTGAATTTTTAGATGAAGAAATGATTTTTTTGGGATGAGTTGGAAATTTTGAAAACTTGTTTAAATGAAGTTTTACATTTATTTTTTCAAAAATAAGAAAGTGTGTAGGTGGAAGGGGAAGAAAATAAAAATAGTAAAATGGTATTTTTTTAGTTTTTTATGTGAAATCGGAGAATGAAAATTTCTCTAATTTCTTAAAATTATTGAAAGAAATGATAATAAACAAGTTTTCTGTTTTTCTATTCCCATTTGAAATTTTTTACAAAATAAATGGGATATTTTTCCGCGACTAAACACAGCTAAGCGTTGTAAGTATGGTTGATCAACTTTAAAGTAAAAAGTTAATAGTTAGCGTTCTTGGACTTCCTCATCAAATTTATTAACATATACGACTTCCTACAAAAGTTGATCACGGAGTGGATTCCAACTCCAAGCGTTAGCTTCTTGCTTTTTTGAAGGCAGTTTCCGTATGTCTCAAGAATCAATGATAATTTAGCACCGCCAAAATGACATGAGATCTTATAGAAAACAAATGATGGAATGAAATATTTTGGGTATCACAAAGCACAAACATGCTCATTCTAAGTTAAATAAAGCCTTTCTCACTAGTTTGTTCAATTATTGTTTTTCATTCTTGCAGGAAAATCGGCTGATATCCAATATGGTAGTGGATCCGTATCTGGATACTTTAGTGAAGACAATGTTATAATTGGTGATCAAGTTGTGGAGGATCAGGTAAGTTCTGCAAATTTGTCTTCAGCTCACTTTTTGCAGTAAATACGTTAATTTTCGCAATAAAGTTGTTAAACTATGATCTAATATAATTAGATGTTCATCGAGGCAACACAAGATTCTAATGATGTATTTTTAGAGGGGAAGTATGATGGTATCCTTGGGCTTGCCTTTAAGGAAATCTCTGTTGGCAATGTTGTCCCCGTCTGGTATGTTTACTACATACTTGTTGTTGACTATGGTCCAGTTCAACTTATTCGCTCAACATTTTATTTTGGGTCTCAGTACTAGTACCTGAATGAATATAAGACCTACAAGAATGGCAGAAAATGCAAGATATAGAATATAATCTTGAGACTAAGTTTGTCGAAATGACTTAATTGTAATGATTTCACTCCTAGTAGAAATCGCATTCTTTCTTTTCGTGTAGACTTTAGGGGGTTATATGGACATATTTTTTCGTGTAATACATCTTTATTTCACGTACATGCTCAACAGGGAGAACATGGTAAAACAGTTTCTAGTTAAGGAGCACATATTTTCATTTTGGCTCAACACAAAATCTAAGGCAGGAGAAGGGGGAGAAATCATCTTTGGCGGTGTTGATCCAAACCACTACAAGGGCAGGCATACTTACGTTCATGTCACACAAAAGGGTTTTTGGCAGGTTTGTTGATCTATTATATATTGTACTGCTAGATATTTACATATATTTATTTATTCAAATAACTTTGTTGTTTTATTTATCACTAGTTTGATATGGGCGATGTACTTGTTGGTGGAAAATCAACTGGTATGCATATTATCAATGATATACTATATATACGTAATAAACTATTAGTTAGATTTTGGATTTTGTATAACCTGCTGTTATTTCTGTTTGCTTTTTGTTTCAGGGGCATGTAAGACTGGATGTTCGGCAATATTAGATTCAGGATCACCATTCCTAGCAGGTCCCGCGGTATGTACCATCATATTCCTTGAGATTTTATTATACGAATTGGGTTGTGTATGAGCCGTTAACTTTGTACTTTGAATGTATGGAGTCATGGTATGATCTTCTTCTGTGTTTGTTTTCTATCAGAGTGCGATCACACAGATAAATCATGCAATTCCGGCTGCTGGAATTATTAGTGAAGAATGTAAAAACTTGGTTTCGCGTCTTGGAAACCTACTGTTTGATATGATTACACAAATGGTAAACGTACAAATCACTACATTCATATTAGAAATTTATTGTATGTTCTTTCTCCTTACCTCTTTTCTTTATTCTAGGTTGCAGATCCAAAAAAGATATGCTCCCAGTCTGGACTCTGTACACCTGGAGGTGGAGGCACTGTTAGGTCAGCTTTATATTTTGCTCCATATCTAAAAATGATACTAATTAAGCATCATTTGCCTCTTTCTTTACTTTTTTTTTCTGATCACTAATCTGTAGAATCAACCCTCTAAACTCAGGAAGATAATTAATTAACAAAAGTTTACTGATATATTCTATATTTGTTGAATGAAACTTAGGCTATTTATATGATGAAACGTGGAAACTATAAAGTTCCTAAAAACTAGGTAACCCATGACCTTTCTAATTAACTTGTAGATGCACATCCCTCTGATTCGGTCAAGACTACCAATTCAACCTACTTCTTAGTATTACCTAATAAACATACAACATACAAAACTTATTAAATAGAACTCTAGCCATGCCATGTGAACCATGCACACGTGACACGTAAACCCGACACATAACCGATTAAACCCAACATAATCAACCCACAACTTTCGTATTTATCACATGCCTATATCTTTAATTCACCGTTTCCACCATACCCTAGAGAATTACTATTTTCACATTCTAATTTGAGTGCGTAGCGAACTTTTGCACCAAGTTTTATGCATGATTCCAGAATCTTGTACGATGTGCAGTATTGGTATTAGGAGTATTACGGACAAGAGTGATGGCGTATCATCTGGATTGGGAAGTCCAGTATGCACTGCCTGTGAGATTATAATCAAGTGGATGCATAAAGAGCTTGCAGAGAACCAAACACGAGAGAGCCTTTTTAGTTTGGGAAGGGATGTGAGTTTACTTTGCAGTGTTTAGTACCGTGGTGCATCATTTTCTGTTTGAGGTATATATAACATGTCCAATTTGCAGCTATGTAACGTGGTTCCGAGCCCAGTAAAGGAGTCAACAGTTGATTGTGCAAGAATTCAGTACATGCCTAATGTTTCATTTACCATTGGTGACAAAGAATTCGAACTTTCACCTAACGAGGTATAAAAAGTTGATGTCTTTTACAATGACAGGAATTATATAGATAAAAACCTTAGTCAAATTATAAAGAAACCCTTACAATATTTTGTCTTTTATACAGTACATATTTAAGACTGGCGAGGGTGCTGCTGCGCAGTGCGTTAGTCGCTTCATTCCTCTAGATAACAATCCTTCAAGTGACTCGCTCTGGTACGTGCCCCTTTCATTTTTATGTAGGGTCTATCAGACGAGAGATAATCTATTGTTTACAGATGAGAGATAATCTATTGTTTATCAAACTCAAGTGTCACTTCTTCTGGTTCATGTGATGTGATGTAGGATATTGGGCGATGTGTTTATGCGGCGTTATCACACTATATTTGATTATGGAAATCTCAGAGTTGGGTTTGCAGAAGCTGCATAAATGGAGTGTCTTAAACAAAGTAGTTGCTCATTTCCGTAGAAGTTCAGTCTTTGCTTGTAACAAGAAATCCAATGTGTAACGTTTCATAGTTGTAACGCCGTGCTTCATACAGTCAAACCTTGTGTCCGTGTTTTATTTGAAAAAAAAATAATGGAAATGAAGTGAAACCAAAAAATGGTTGTGTTCTTGAGTCAATAATAAAGAGAAAAAGTGAAAAGGAATAAAAAAAACAAGTGCATTTTGGATGATTTTGGGAGTGATGTGTTTCATCTTTTTTTGGGTAAAGGGGACTACTACCCCGGTAAAATATATTATACCAAAAAACATTGAAGTACATATGGAATGTGGCGGAAGTACAACATTAACCTCAAGCACAAGTGCTTGATAAACACCTAAACTAGTGTATATGACATGCCATACACACTTACACAACTAGAAAAATAAACAAACATACTCTTCTAGTAAAATAAAAACATTATGACTTAACTTTGGCTTTGTCCCTATTTTCATAGAACAAATTAGCAGTTTCATCATAAATATTCTCAACTTCTTCCTCGTCAGATTCTTCGTTCAACACGTTATAAGCATTAGAAGTATTAACACCCCTAACATCCCAAGGATTATTCGTATGTTTAGGAACAAACGTAGACGACGAAGGGATATCCGCAGCCTTAGTAGATTTCTTTGGATAAACTTTAGGAGGTATATTAACCTTAGGCACATACAACATGTTAGTGCTAACCTAAATACCACCTTTCTTCTTCTTACCTCGTTTCTTCTTACGAGTCACATTTTGAAAACCATCATTAGCTTCTTCACCAAATGTGTGTTCCCCTGAAACTAGAGTAACCGGAATACTAACCTTCACCGATTTGGGACATATAGCATGATCATGACCAAAAAACTTGCAATGATCACACCGAGGGGGTTTCCATTCATATTCAATGGTAACCGTCTCTGTTGTATACCCAGAACCATCAGCCAAAGGAACCCCAAAAGATATGCTCTCCTTCAGCACATCATCCGCACTAATTTCTATCAAACAAAGAGCATAACTGCTTATTCCCCAAGAATCAATACACACAGTACTCGTAAATGAATCAATCATAAGCGGCTTACCAATGTGAGAAGCAATGATACTAAGACCATCCTCTGAGAATACCTGAATTGGAACGTCATGAATCTTTACCCATACAGGAATACGAGTAAGATCCTCCTTTTGCAACCTCGCATCTAAATGCCATTGCTTAAGAACAATCGGTATTTTCCGAATCATCCACGGTCCATTCTCTAAAACATCCTCCATTCCCTTCTTTGTGTTGAATTTAAAAATGAAAAACCCTTTCGAATTCAACATGATCCGAGTAAGCCCAAATTTGGTCCAATTTTGTCGGGCAAAATATTCAACCACGGGAAACGCAAGACGTTTTCCAAGAAAGTATCCATATAACGTATGTTCAAACCGAGAGTTTACCTCATTAACAACCTTAATTGGCATATTGAACGCGACACTCACTCCCGGACCAGGTTTTACTGATTCAACAAAGCGAAAGTTTGCCTTAGGAATACGAGCAGCCATAGTAGCAATACTATTCGCACCAGCAGCTATATGTTTAGTAATCGCTGGAGTAGTAGTACTACCAACACCATTCGTTGTTTGCACAGCCTCCTTAAATGTAACCTTATTCGTTTGACATGTCTGGATCGTTGCATCAACAGCTATTGAATCTGCTGCGCGAACATCACCACCAGCCATATTACCCACCATCGAGTCCTTGGACGTCCGAAGATCAGACCCCGCGTTCTGATCCTGATGTAGGTCATTTACCACCTGTGTGACATTCACACTGGGCCGTATTGCAGCAACTTGTGGTGTATAACCAGAAACAGCAGCATCTATATTAGGGTTTGTTATAACCCTAGCAGCCGTCACCCTATTGACATCAACATTGCTATCATATCCATGTTTCAAACACTCCATACGAGTAGCTAATTCCCCCATATCAACCTTATTCATACCTTCCAGCATCGTGAAACCTAGAAAAAAACTTTATAACAAAGTCGCACAACAGCCACACAACGAATTCCTAACCAACCTCCATGATAAAGAACCACAGACAATCCTTGATATCACGTCACTTGGATAAAAAAACCCGAACCGCAGCACAAAAAGAAAACCCTAATCAGATATTAAAACTCTAATTCAAAATACCATAAAAAAACATAAGAACAAAGAATGAAATGCTATAGAAATAACAGAATCACACTTGTATCAAAGCGTTTAGATGGTAGATTTAATCAGAAATTAAAGATAAATGTTATAGAATTTCTTTTGGGGGCGACAGCCATTTTTTTGGTAACCCTTTACGTGTTTCATCTTAATATTGGGTTGAAACTCTTTTCTTTCATTTTCTTTCTTTTTCATTAATGAGATATCTCGAGAAGGTAGTGTTTGTCATTATGGTTCAAGACTTAATGGTTTTAATTTTATACTATTAAGTCAGGGTTGGAACAACATGCGACTCGTTATCACTTTAGTTGTTCTTTGGAAAAACCTACATGGTGATCAGAATTGTACGTTTATGATCATGTATTGTTTTAACAACACTCAAATATAAGTATTAAAGAGGAATCGTCTCGTGTTCTCGTTTGGGTGAAGTTTCATGATGTCGTATACATTCGATGGGTTAAGCTTGATTGCCTCGAAAACAGGTACCCGAATGATGCATGCTTGACTCATATACGAACTGCATGTACAATCATCACTCGTTGGGTTCGGCTGTATGTTTCAAATCCTGAACCAGAATTGACCGATATGAGGTAAGAGCATTTATACAAGATTTTTGATTAAAATTATGCTTGTAATGATTTATACGATCTTATGGTTATAGTTGTTCCTAATGTTAATGATACTGGATACGCGAAAGAAACCATCCGTGTTGAATACAAGTGGTCGGAAACCTCCTCATTGCAATACGCGCTTAATATTTGGACATGCCGGTGATGATTGTCCTGAACACATAAATTGAATATGTTGAATCTAATGAATACCAGAAAAAACTCTTTCAGTTATCGTTGGCACAATTCTTAGCAAAAAGCTGCCCAAAATAGATTTTTGTATTATTCATAATTGCCTATCCCAAGACCTACTACAACTACAACTAACAAATAAAGAAGGGAAATCAACAAAACCTTTAAACATAAAAGGGATGGACTCTAGCCTAAAAACAAATTCCAACAAAACAAAAAAAATACAAAAGAAATGAAAATAACTCCTAAAATATAGTGTTTCGGACCGCGAAAGTTCCGTAACCAAACGAAGTTAGGTTACAGCTATGTTCTTTCGCTTCTACCTCCAATTCGCCTAGTCTCGGGACTGAAATTAACTCTATCTTTGATTCACATGGTCTCGGGCCTGAAACGAAACTCATGTAGCCCAAGTTATGCCATTTTTATTCATTAAATGATGGTCAACAAAATTTTTTGACCAGATTCGGTTTATAACTAATAATTTAGTTAAAAAGGTTCAAATACATTCGAAGAAATATGTAAAACCCGCATAAAATACATAAGAACATTAATTACATGAAAACACGGATAAATTAAAACTTTATAAATGATTAAAATACGACACGTATCATTAATATTTAATACAAGTATTACGTATATTAATTTTTTATTAACTACAAGTAATACGTATGTAAATTATTACATGATAAGTATTTACGTATAATACATAAAACATGACAAGAATTAAAACGAGTTAAAACATGAATACACGTCACGAATAATAATACATGGGTTTAAATAAAAACGAAAATAAATTATATACTTTTAGGGGGCTGTTTTGGTTGGCCTAAAAAGAATGAAACAAGGGAGGGCCCAAGCCCGGCACATTTTGTTAAAATTACAAGCACAAGAAACAACCCTCATTTTACATTTTACAAGATATCAAAATAAAATAGAATTAGGGTTACTGTGGTGGGTATGCCGCCGGCAGAAAAGAGAGGAAAGGGAAGGGAGAAAACCAAGTTTGATCTTGTTAGTGTTCGAGATTTAGAGTTCTGTTTGTTTCAATTATCATATCAAATACGATGTAACACCCCATTTTGATAAATGGAATATCACAGGATAATTATGGCATATCATCAAAGCATACAAGGTAATGTCTAAAACATTAAATGACCATAAAAGAATCCGGAAACAAACATCGGATCCACATAAGCTCCACACACGAAATGCATAAGTATAGAATGTAAGGAAAGGACTAAACAATGTCCAACAAAGCAAAAGTGTGTAAATGCATTAAAGAATGAAAGAAAGCTGGCGCCTCATTCCATGCACGTACTCTTGGATTCCTAGCTTTGCCCTTTAGTACCTGCCGTATTGGGACATGGAAAGAGAAACACGGCTGAGCAATACGCTCAGTGTGCGGATATATAACACAGAATGTAAAACATAAACATAAGCAAGAAATAAATAAAATGAATAGCAGCGGAATAAATGTATGTCCTGGAAAACCTGGTTTAAGTTCATAATACTGGTTTATATTTCTGAAAGAACTTATGTTTAGTTTCTCTTGAAAATCTATATTTTAAATATGCCGAGAGCCCATATAGGTCATGTTATATCCACGTGCATGAATACTTGGAGGGGTGACCTTGTCATGACATTAGAGGGGCTTCCTCTAATTAATATATAAAATGAGAGGAGGGATCAGCTACTGTATGCAAGGCACACACCGAAGTTACCATGAAATCATACTACTTGTCCTAGGATGCACCCATTTGCCCCACATGATAATAATAACATAGGCCAACATATAAGGTACGCTGAGAGCAATCACTCTCCCGTAGAAGAGTCATAACACCGGTGCCTCCAGTGCTATGGTTATGGAACCCCCATAACTAGGTGAAACTGGCATGCAAGTATTTAGCTCAGGCAATCTAAAATAATCATACATATACTGATGTGTTTAAGACACTTAAACTACTGGGGAAAACAGATAGCTGCAAACGGGAAAATCCTAATATAGGAATAAAGATGTCCTTACTGAAGGATGGAATATCTTTTTTTTTGGTAAAGGGTTTCCCCGGTAAATATATTAAACAAAAAACGTTGAAGTACAAAGGAATGTGGCTGAGGTACCACATTAACCGCATGCTACATGGAGCATGTTAACACGTGGTTATGTCATGACAGAAACACTAACTAATCTAGAAATACAATACAAGTAAACTAGATAGAAACCAAGAAGCAAACATGAAGTCACACATTCTCTTCTGCTTCCAACAACACCACGATAGGAGCAAAGGAAAACCAAATGAGCCTGCCTCCTTAAAAAACCTTTCCAAAGAAAACCCAGTGGGAAAAACCTTGGACAAGGAAAAGAGTACAACCCTCACCCGGCACCCCCATCGTGAAAAACTCTAAAGCTCGGCACCCTCCATTTGTCAAGCAGCAAACTCGACCTGGTAGACAACTTCTTAAAACGAAATGAAATCAACTTCAATCGAATAGAATCACAAATAATCTGAACAAGTTGATCAAGCCATCTGCTTATTCTTGAAAAGTCTTGAATTACGTTCCATCCATATAAAGTACGCAGTAGCAGCCAACACTAGACGTGCAAGGATGTCGGGCAGGACTTTCATTTATAAATTGGAATAGCATAAGCAAAAATATCACCAATTCGAGGGGGAACGCTATCCATATCACAAAGGACCCAAACCTTAGACCAAACCTACATAGAATAAGAACATTCAAAGAAAAGATGATCATGAGAAACTGGTACCAATTTACACAGAGGACATCGAAGAAGGCTTAAATCCACCAAAAGGCCAACATCCCATTGCCTTAGCTGATCTTGAGTCTTCAATTTTCTTCTAACCACTAACCACAAGTGAATAGAGTGGCGAGGAACACAATGAGCCAACCAAACGACATGGTACCAACTAACCATCAAAACCCTATAACGTATGGAATCCCATGCTAATGAAACTGAAAAAGGATGTAAAACCCCATTTATATCCCGCCACATCAAATCATCATCCTTATCATCATTAATAACAGGGACAGGGATAGAGACAATGTTCGGAAATCTAGCATTCCAATCCTGCGGCCACTGCCAAATACCATCAATGATAAGATCCCCTAGCCTTATTAGAAAGAGAGAACCCCGATCTTGTGATGCTATGAATCGTAAGAGCGTCCCGTAATAGACACAAATATGCCCAATTATCAAACCACATAGAAGTAAACTTACCATTATTAATCTTGTACCAAATAAACTGACGAATACGTGTTCGAATCTGGAGAAGTTTTCTCCAGTCCCAACTCATATCACCAATACATGGAATGTCCCAAAAGCTCCTATCCTTTAACTTGTAAGAATAAATCCATTTAACCCATAAAGATTCTTTATGAGTAAGGATACACCACATATGAGAAACCATTAAAGCAACATTAAAATCAGAAAGCTTACGAATACCAAGGCTACCTTCATAAAACGGGGTACAGACAGAGTCCCGAGCAACTTTTGCCTTACCTTTCTTCATTTCACCTTGACACCATAAGAAGCCTCTCATAAGCTGTTCCAAATCATGAATAATCCGAACAGGTAAAACAAAAACAGACGCCTAGTAAATATGCATAGATGAAAGCACTGAACGAACTAGCTGGAGTCTTCCTGGTAAAGAAAGAACCTTATTGCGCCAGTCATTTACTCTACTCTCAAGCTTTTCTACAAGGACTTTACAATCCGTATATATAAGCCTAGAAGAAATGAGAGGAACACCAAGGTATCTGACCGGTAACACGCCTTCAGCAAATGGCATGATATGTAAAATACTACCTTTTACAGCAGTGGCTACATTACAAAAGAAAACAGTGCTCTTAGGGATACTTGGAACCAAACCCGAAGCTATCTTAAATTCTTCCAACGCATCCATAATAACTGCACATAATCCAAATGATCCCTAGCAAACAAGAAAAGATCATCTACAAAACATAGGTTTATAATACGTTGCTGCTCACATCGGTGATGAAAATAGAAATCCTCCGCATTAAGAACCCTCCGTTGCAACATAAGAGAAAGAATCTCCATGACTAAAGTAAAAAGATACGGAGATAATGGATCACCTTGTCGGAGACCTCTTTTTCCTTGAAACCAGCCATATAGATTACCATTAATGCAAATAGAATACGAAGTAGTAGAAACACACGTCATAATCCAATCAACCATTAAATGGTGGAATCCAAAACCAATCAGAATTTACGAAGAAACTGCCAGTCCACCGTATCATAAGCTTTCTGAATATCCACCTTAAAAGCACATCTTGGAGGACCAAAATTTCGATGGTAATTTCTCATCAACTCTTGCGTCAATAAGATATTATCTGATATCCTACGACCCGGAACAAAAGCAGATTGATTAATATTAACCAAATCACCCAAATACCCTTTAATACGGTTAGCAATTATCTTGCTAATGCATTTGAAAATAACATTACAACAAGAGATGGAGCGATAATCAGTAATCTTATTAGGGACAGAAACCTTAGGGATAAGAGCAATGATAGTATGATTAACCTTTTTAAGAAGTTTTCCATTATAGAAAAACTCACGAATAGCATATGTAAAATCAGCACCCACAATATCCCAAGCCTTCTTAAAAAAGCAGCCGTAAAACCATCCGGCCCAGGCGCTTTATCATCACTCATGGAAAATAACGCGCTTTTAATTTCAGAATCGGAGATGACTCTAACCATATGGACAGCTTTCTGAGCACCAAGCTTTCGAACAAACAAATTAGAAGTATTAAAAGCACCTAGATCACTTGCCTGACCAAGAAACTGCTCATTGTGAGCAACAAAAGCTCCAGGCACATCACCACCATCATGGAGAACATTATGAGAGTCACAAACCATTTCAATACGATTACGAGCAGCCCTACTCTTAACCGAATTATGAAAATAAGCCGTATTTGAATCACCTCCATCAAGCCATTCAATTTTAGATTTCTGATGAAGGAAGCGTTCCTTATCAAGAGAAGCTTATTTAAAAGCAACTAGATAATGATCATGCTCTTCTTTTAGCAGCACATTAGATGGGTCCCTGTCAATAGCTTGCTGAACAACATCTAATTCCACACGTAATCTGTTAACACGATCATGAAGGTTACCCTGTTCAAAAAGCCATTTAAGAAACGGGGCCTTTAGTCCTTTTAAACGTTTAACAAACTTAAACATAGCACAACCATGCACATTGGCCAACCATCCATTAGCTACCACTTCATGAAAACCCTCCTTATGCACAAGAAAAATACTTAATTTAAACGGTTTAGGCTTAGCTCTGCTAACTATAGGAATACGTAAAACACAAGGAGAATGGTCAGAGATCATGTAAGGTTGGAAAATAACAAAACATCCTGGAAACTCATCAAGAAACTTTATGTTAGATATAATCCGATCAATCTTTTTTAGAATACCATCATCACCCTGTGGTTTCTCATTCCAAGTAAAGTGTAAACCTGTAGCATTAACATCCATAACTTCCATAAGATTTACACACTCCTTGAAATCCCGCATGGCAATATTTGGAGTGTAGCCGCCGTATGAGTGATCTTCCATATTTAGTGCAGCATTAAAATCACCCAAAACAGCCCATGGTTTATCACGCATGAAAGTAGCATGAGCAACAAGATTGTTAGAACACGCCGATCCATATAGTAGTTATCAGCATAAACGAAAGAGCAAAACAAAGTACGGTTATCAATATGCGTATTAATCCGACAATGCATAACTTGACTTGTTTGAGACAACACCATAACATCCACATTATCATCATTCCAGCCAAGAATAATGCGTGTTGCTTTAGTACACAAACCACCATTAGACGTCCACTTCCATCTGCTAAAATCTTACGACACATATCATAAACACCTGAAGCATCAACATGGGATTCCAAGATAGCACAAACACTCAGATTATTATCATTTTTTTTTTGGGTAAAGGGGACTGACCCCGGTAAAATATATTACACCAAAAAACGTTGAAGTACAAACGGATGTAGGTGAAGTCCTACATCACGGCCCGTTACATGGGCTACAACCAGCACATACACAATGTGCACAAACCACAAAACTTACATAAGAATAACATGCCACTCTTATGACTACCAAATACATTGGAAAAAAAGAATATAAATAAACATTACACCGCCGATTTTCCAACATATAAAAACCAAAACAGTAATTTCGTTTCCAGAAAAGCGTTTCCGAGTGTTACGCCATGATTACTGCATAATGCCAACCCGTGTTGATCAATCACGTGACCTCCACATGGTAATAACCAAACCGAAACCCTAAGAAGTGTAGGGTATCGAACCAGCCGACTCTCCCAATCCATAGCAACAAAAAGCACTCATGCATGCACCTCCAGATCACGAACAACAAACATAGACATCCTGAACATCGTAGCAACCTTGCAAAGATCAAGTTATCATGAAAACAAACCTAAAAGGTTTTGCCAACGATCAAAAAACGAGTACCACTCGTAACTACTCTTAGCGAGTAGGATCATGTTACCCGAATCATAAGATTAAACGAACCAGTGGTAACCATGATAACAAAGCACACGATCCCCAGGATTGATATCGCAACCCTTAAGATGAACAACCTGTCAATAAAAACCCTAATTAAAGAGTTTACCCGATGCGATACCATGCGTGGATCCCACGAGTAGAACCTCCACGCAGTCGACCAATCGACCCATATAGATGTACAAACAAAACAGAGATCGAGAATAACCAAACCAAATCGAAACCCTAATGAAGAATCAAAAATGAATGAAGGGTAATTAGGGTTTTGAGATGGGCGATGTCCATTAGATAAACAGATAGAAACCAAAGCACAACCATTCTACAATAGTAAAAATCTTGAACCGATTGCATATCTTACGGCCAAAAATTCCTAGATCTGATCCAATGAGACGAATGGTAACCTTAATCAGAAGCACCAAACGAAACCCTAAATCAAGAAAAAAGAAATTAATAACAAATAAGATAGAGAGGCGGTTGCTAGGGTTTTTTAGCCGGAATTTTAGGTAGAATGGTGGCCGGAAATCGCCCCCCTAGGGGAGAGAAATCGCCCCCCAACTATCATTTATAACCTGACGAACCTCTTTTCTTTTAGGGGATTGATTCAAACCCCTTATATTCCATGAGGCTATACTAAACATTTAAAACATTCGTGGCAGGAGTGCTTGCCCCTGATTGAGAATTAAAAAGATTAACAGATTCATCATAAACGTTTTCAACCTCCTCATCATCATCATCTCCACTTTGGTCACATGTTTCCTCTAAAAGAGTCCCAAATGAATTCGAAGTAGAAACACCACTCACAACAGGTTTACCTTTATTAGAACTATTAGTATGCAAACCAGGATTGGTACACTATCACCTTTGTTATTATCACGTTTAGATGCATTCGAATTCGTACTAGGATTAGATGAGTTATCTTGAATATGAACACCAGAAGTAGACGACTTCGGACTAAAAGTAAAAGGAGTACCAACCTGGAATCCTTTGCTTAAAGGGACACCTCTCGGAATCTGATTTCCTTGCTTACCTTTATTGTTATGCTTTCTACTACGAACTTGTTGAAATCCATCATCTTGTTCATGTACAACTGTAGGAGCCACTTTAGGGATAACACGTTTAGGACAATTTTCAGCCGTATGACCAAAAATATTACATGTCAGGCATCTAGGTGGCTTCCACTTGTATTCAACTTTAATAGTTTCCTTAGTAAGCCCATCACCCTCCAAATCAGGAACACCAATAGTAATTGTCTCATGTAAATCACAATCAGATTTAATTTTAATTAAATAACGAGCAAAACTACTACAACCCTAAGATTCTTTACACATAGTGCTAGTAAAAGAATCAAGCATAATAGGCTTACCAAGATATGTAGCAATCAAACTAATACCCTCTTCCTCAAACACTTGAATAGGCACATCATGAAGTTTGACCTACACTGGAATACAAGTAAATTCTTCTTTTCGAAGGCTAGTCTTCATAGTATACCTTTTAAGAATAATGGGAGAATTACGAATCATCCATGGTCCACCTTCCAACACAACTTCATAACCAGATTGTGTATCAAATTGAAAGAAAAAGAAACCATCGGAATTCATCATGATGCTTTTTAAACAAAATTTAGCCCAGTTGGTTTTAGCATAATACTCAACCACTGGAAATGCCATTCGTTTACCAATAAAGTATCCATAGAGCGTACTATAAAAACGAGTATTAACTTTTTCAACCACTTTACGTGGAATAGATACCTGAACACCCTCAAACCTGTTCTAAGATATGGTAGATCCTATATTAGTACGAGCAATAGGTGGAACTTGTTGGCTTGAGCTAGTAGCAGCTGCATAAGAGTTAGTTGGAACACCCATATCCACCGATTGTACAATAGGACATTCATTCTCAGCACGGCTAACCCTGGTAAAATGTTCACCAAATAACTCATATGTAGGGAATTCCAATTCAGTACCTGTAGATTTGGACGACCACATAGTTTCCTCTCCATTTAGCACAGGATCCATCGGATTAGAAAGAGTGAAATCATCACTATTTAAGTTAAGTACATCACTCCTCATTGGCTCAGTGACGTGTTCATTAGGATTTATATCCATTTGTTCAAACGATAACTCATCATCAACCAATCTAGTAAACGTAGGATACGAGACACTCACCTCTTGATGCTGGTCTAAAGACATACGCATAGTGACATTAGATAAATCTGGTGGAACCCTAGCATCATGTCCAAGATGAGCTCTCATAGACGGAACCCTAGCATTAATAGCATCACGCACACCCGCTTGGGGAGTATTAACATGTTGTCGTTTCTGTGTTCTAGCTCTGCTCTCCAACTCCACTTGGTGTGTACATACGATATCAAGGGTCTTCTTCCATTCATGAGTAGTCATATGCTTTTTTTTGGTAAAGGGTTTCCCCGGTAAATATATTAACCAAAAAAGTGTTGAAGTACAAAGGAATGTGGCTAAGATACCACATTAACCGCATGCTACAGGCAGCATGTTAACACGTGATTATGTCATGGCATAAACACAAACTAATCTAGAACTACAATGCAAGTAAACTAGAAAGAAACCAAGATGCAAACATGAAGTCACACATTGTCTTCAGCTTCCACCAACAGCACGAAAGGAGCAAATGATATCCAAATGAGCCTGCCTCCTTAAAAAACCTTGCCAAAGAAAACCCAGTGGGAAAAACCTTGGACAAGGAAAAAAGAGTACAACCCTCACCCGAAACTCCCATCATGAAGAACTATAGAGCTCGGTACCCTCCATTTGTCAAGCAGCAAACTCGACCTGGCAGACAACTTCTTAAAACGAAATGAAATCAACTTCAACCGAATAGTATCACAAATAAGTTGAACAATCTGATCAACGGCCAACAACGTTTTCTTGAAAAGTCTTGAATTACGTTCCATCCATATAAAGTACACAGTAGCAGCCAACACAAGACGGGCAAGGATGCTAGGACAAGACTTTCCTATAGAAATTGGAATAACATAGGCTAAAATATCATCAATCCGAGGGGGATGCTATCCATATCACATAGGCCCCAAACCTTAGACAAAACCTGCATAGAATAAGAACATTCAAAGAAAAGATGGTCATGAGAATCCGACACCAATTTACACAACGGACATCGAAGAAGGCTTAGATCCACCAAAGGGCCAACATCCCATTGCCTAAGCCGATCTTGTGTCTTCAATTTTCTTCTAACCACTAACCATAAGTGGATAGAGTGACGAGGAATACAATGTGCAAACCAAACAACATGATACCAATCAACCATCAAAGCCCTATCCCGAATGGAGTCCCAAGCTAAAGAGACTGAAAAAGGATGTAGAACCCCATTTATATCCCGCCACATCAAATCATCATCCTGAGCATCATTAATAACAAGGACCGGGATAGAGACAATGTTCGGAAATCTAGCATACCAATCCTGCGGCCACTGCCAAATACCATCAGTAATAAGATCCCTTACCTTATTAGAAAGAGAGAGCCCCGATCTTGTAATACTTCGAAACGAAAGAACGTCCCGTAACGGACATAAATCTGCCCATTTGTCAAACCACATAGAAGCCAATCCACCATTATTAATCTTGTACCAAATAAATTGACGAATGCGTGGTCTAATCTGTAGAAGTTTTCTCCAGCCCCAACTCATATCACCTATACATGGAACGTCCCAAAAACTTCGATCCTTTAACTTGTAAGAATAAATCCATTTAACCCATAAAGACTCTTTACGAGTGAGAATACACCAGATATGAGAAACCATTAAAGCAGTATTAAAATCAGAAAGCTTACGAATACCAAGTCCACCTTCATAAAATGGAGTACAAATAGAGTCCCAAGCAACTTTAGCCTTACCTTTCTTCGTTTCACCTTGACACCATAAGAAGCCTCTCATAAGATGTTCCAAATCATGAATAATCCAAACAGGTAAAATAAAGACAGACGCCCAGTAGATGTGCATTGATGAAAGAACTAAACGAACTAACTGGATTCTTCCTGCTAAAGAAAGAAATTTATTGCGCCAATCATTAACTCTACTCTTAAGTTTTTCAACAAGGACTTTACAATCCCTATTTAGAAGCCTAGAAAAAATGAGAGGAACACCAAGATATCTGACAGGTAACTCGCCTTCAGCAAACGGCATGATATGTAAAATACTACTTTTAACAGCAGTAGCTACATTACAGAAGAAAACTGTGCTCTTTGGGATACTTGGAACCAAACCTGAAGCTATCTTAAATTCCTCCAATGCATCCATAATAACTTGCACAGAGTCCAAGTGACCCCTAGCAAAAAAGAAAAGATCATCTGCAAAACAGAGGTTGATAATACGCTGTTGCTCACAACGGTGATGAAAATAAAAAACCTCTGCATTAAGAACCCTCCGTTGCAACATAAGTGAAAGGATCTCCATGACTAACGTGAAAAGATATGGAGATAACGGATCACCTTGCCTGAGACCTCTTTTTCCTTGAAACCAACCATATAAATTACCATTTATACAAATGGAATATGAAGTAGTAGAAACACACGTCATAATCCAAGCAACCATTAAATGGTGGAATCCAAAACCAATCAGAATGTTACGCAAAAACTGCCAGTCCACCGTATCGTAAGCTTTCTGAATATCCACCTTAAAAGCACATCTTGGAGGACCAAAATTTCTGTGGTAATTCCTCATTAGCTCCTGCGTCAATAAGATGTTATCCGAGATCCTACGCCCCGGAACAAAAGCAGATTGATTAATATTAACTAAATCACCAAAATCCCCTTTAATACGGTTAGCAATTATTTTACTAATGCATTTGAAAATAACATTACAATGAGTAGTCATACGCTTCCATAGTTCATATTTGTTATTTTGTACATCATTCATAAACCTACTAATCACTTCCACCGTACTGAGGGAGATTGAGAAAAGTTTCTCAACCTCTTCTAATGACCCAACATTCAAACATTGTCCTTCAACATTTGCCGTTACACTTCCAGTAACCAAACTAGGGTTTGAAGAAACCCTAGTCGAATCAGTATTCTTGGAACCCATGATAGAAACCAGCCCCACGAAAACAAACCCTACCAGCAAAACTGACAAAACAAACCCTAAAAAACACCAACAAACGAAACTCATAAAGGATGGAATATCTGTACCTTATGTCCAGTAAATGAAGACGGAAACAGACGTAGACGATCACTCTGACTTCACAATAGCTACATAATGAAGGGACATGAATAAGAGTCGATCTTACTTATACATACTTGTTATTTGGTTTACTTGACATGTTCATACTTATTACACTTGTTCTTGTCTTTTGGTAAAGGGAGTTACCCCGGTAACACACTTGTTCTTGTCTTGTCTTAATATTTCATGTTTTAATCATGTGTTTCTTATAGTTGCATGTGTTTCATGTTTTAAATGTTATTATACTTGTTATAACATAATGAGTAACTTCCTAAAAATAGCAGGTTTCTATATATAGTAACTTTCCAAAAATAGCAAGTTTCCATGTATAGTAACTTTCCAAAAATAGTAAGTTTCCTTAAATAGTAAGTTTCTAAAAATAAAGAGTTTCCTTAATTAGTAAGTTTCCAAAAATAGAAAGTTTCCATATTTAGCATGTTTCTATAAATAATGTGTTACCATATTTAACGTATTACCATAAATAGCATGTTACCATATTTAGTATATTTCCATAAATATCATATTACCATATTTAGTATATTTCCATAAATATCATATTACCATATTTATCATGTTGCCATAAATAATATAATTCCATAATTAATTATATGCATATTTTATATCATGTATTATTATATTATAAAGTTTAATAATTAATTTAATACTTAGCTTATTATTAATTAATAATATCATGTCATGTTATTATAAGTTTAATATTAATTAATAATATTACATGTTCTATATTAAACTTTACCCTAAAAAGGTATTAATTAATTTAACCTAAGTTTAATTAATTAAACTCATGTTCATAAATAATTAAATTAGTTAATTATTATAACCTAAGTTTTTATTTAATTAAACCAAAGTTAATTAATAACTAGATTAATTAAATCATAACATAAACTTATTATACATGTTCGTTTAATTACATATTCATAAAAATATTAGTACCCGATCCAAAATCCCGACACCCGAGCACTACGACCCGAAGGCCGTAACCCCCGAGGTCGCGTCTCGTCCAAACCACGGCCCTACACCGAGAGCCGAAGCTCTCGGTTTCGCAGCTGTGACCGAATCCAACACCACCCCATCGGTTGCTGGGGTCTTTGCCATCCGAGAACCACGCCGAGCCCCTATGGGGGTCTCGGTCGACTGCTTGAACAAATGCCACAATCCTATGATTGTACCCACCAATTAAACAACGCCGACCACTTGTGGTGCGGCTGTTGGTCCCGAACGCCACCGAGACCAAACCCAGTCTCGGTTCGCGTGTACCCAAACCCCATTTCATATTATACCCGATCTCTTGATCAATCTTTTTATTAAACATGTCTTCATACTTGTTTTTAAAGATCTATATACATAGAAAAATAAATAAAAAGAATAGAGAATTAAGGATACCGTAAGCGTAGAAAAGGTTTAGGAACGAACACAATATCGTATAAAGAATCAACCAAAAATCATCAATGGACTCCCCTTGGTGTTCTTGGGTGTCGCGGCTAGAGAGACAAAGAGAGGGGCTAGGGTTTTGTACTTCTGTAAAAAGTGTTTAATGAAAACTTGCTGTGTTTATATTAAACTGATAACTAGTTAATTGGTATGGGCTAAGGCCCGGTTCCTTCCCCTTTCTCTCTAAAACCAGCGGACAAACACCCCCTTATACTTTTGGTGTTTGTTTTTCTTGTTTAAATATTTATTGTGTACATACGTATTTAATTATCGTGCTTTCGTTACTTGAAAGTTTTCTTAATATTGTACATACATACTTATCGTATATTTATATTCGTGTTTACGTACATATTATTTATGATAATTAATTAATATACATAGTATTGGTATTAACTATTCGTGATGCATGTCGTATATTAATTAATTTAAAAGTTAAAATTTAAGAGTAATTCGTGCATTAAATGATTGTAAGACTTTTAAGGCGGATTTTACAACTCTTCCCCTCTAAGAACAATTCGTCCTCGAATTAGAGATACGATATGCTGACAAGATGCTAACCGCTGAAATGACATAAAAGCTGGAAAGACATGCAAGCTGAAATGACATACCAGAGTCAAAACTGGAAATGAGGGTAAGAAGTCCGGATAGACTCCTCCGATTCCCATGTGGCTTCCCGCTCGGTATGATCCCACTAGAGGATTTTAACGAATGGAATCGTTTTTCTCCTCATGAGCTTGGCGATCGAGAACTTTCTCGGGTTCCTTGATATATGATAGATCCTCTCGAATCTGCTCGAATGGATACGTAACTTTATGTAATGGATGGTAATTGTAACATGTGAGTAAGGATACATGGAATACATCTTGCACATGAGATAGCTGGAGAGGTAAAGCTAGACGATATGATACTTCACCGACACGTTCAAGGATTTCAAACGATCTGATGAAACATGGACTGAGCTTGCCCTTGAGCCCAAAACGCTTAACACCACGTGCTGGTGGTACTTTAAGGAAAACATGGTCACCGATATTAAATGATATATCTCTACGATGTTTATCAGCATACCTTTTCTATCGAGCACGAGCTTCCGGTAGCTTCGCCTTGGCGATGGAAACCTTCTCATTGGTCACCTCTATCATTTCTGGTCCTTCAAGGATCCGTTCTCCAACTTGATCGAACATATTGGAGCACGACACTTTAGGCCATAAAGCATCTCAAATGGTGCACACTTAACACTTGCATGCCAACTATTGTTGTAGGCAAACTCTACCAAACATATGTAGTCGTCCCAACATCCGGACCATTTCAGTGCACAAGCCCACAACATGTCTTCTAAGGTCTAAATCGTACGCTCCGATTGACCATCTGTCTGAGGATGAAAGGCAGTGCAAAGCTTAAGTTTAGTGCCCCAAGATTTCTGCATACCCTTCCAGAATTTAGACGTGAAACGAGGATCTCGGTCTGATATGATGTCTGAAGGAGTTCCATGTAGTCGTATGATATCCTTAAGGAATATATCTGCCAACATGTTGATTGAGAAGTCCTTGCGAATTGGAAGAAAATGAGCTGACTTGGTTAAACAATCAACTATGACCCATAAAGCATCATGTTTGCTCTGAGTAAGCTGATGTCTGGTGACGAAATCCATGGAGATTTTGTCCCACTTCCATGCTGGAATCTCTAATGGTTGCAGTAAACCACTAGCCTGCTGATGCTCGATCTTAACTTGTTGGCATGTTAAACACTTGGACACAAAGGTAGCAACATCCTGTTTCATGCCACTCCACCAGAAATGTTGTTTAATGTCATGATACATCTTGGTGGATCCTGGATGAATAGAGAATGGAGAGCTGTGAGCTTCTGTGAATAAAGCTTCCCGGAGTGTAAGATCATCCGGAACACATAGCTTAGTTCCTTGCCATAAAATGCCTTCTTCGTCTAAACGAAATTCTGTCTGTCGATCAAGATTCTGAATGATAGCCCAATTCTCACCATCGTCCTTCTAAGCTGCCTTAATCCAAGAAATTAAGTCTGGCTCAATTCTCAGATTAGCCCAATATCCATGTTGTCCACATACTAGGAATTTAATGTCTAATCGCTTAAATTCACGTATGATTTCTTCTTGTACTTTCATGCCATTTATCATACCTGACTTCCTGCTAAGAGCATCTGCCACTACATTCGCCTTGCCGGGATGATACTGAAGATTGATGTCATAATCCTTGAGTAGTTCCAAGCATCTCCTTTGCCTTATGTTAAGTTCCCTCTAAGTGAATATGTACTTGAGAATTCTGTGATCATTGAAGATATCACATGATTCACCATAAAGGTAGTATCTCCAGATTTTAAGTGCAAAGACTACTACTGCTAGCTCTAAGTCATGTGTAGGATAATTTTCCTCATAAGGCTTTAGCTGACGTGATGCGTATGCAATCACTTTCCCATGTTGCATGAGTAGACAACCTAATCCTTTACCCGAAGCATCGCTGTAGATCTGAATTCCACCTGTATCAGATGGGAGAGTAAGAATAGGTGCATATACTAACCCCTTCTTGAGTTCTTCAAAGCTCTTCTCCCGCTCATTAGTCCAAACGAATTTCTCTCCTTTCCGCATCAACTTGGTCAAAGGTAAGGCTAGTCTTGAAAAATTCTCCACGAATCTGCGATAAGAACCAGCTAAGTCAGTTGCAGACGTTGGTCTTGGCCATTTAGTGATAGCTTTAACCTTCGTAGGATCCATAGTAATCCCATCTGCGGAGACTATGTGGCAAAGAACGCCACCTTATTTAGCCAAAATTCACACTTAGAAAATTTGGCATACAACTGTTTCTAACGAACAATCTGTAGCACAATATGTAGATGTTCTTCATGTTCTTCTCGGGATTTAGAGAAGATGAGGATGTCATCGATGAAGACGATAACAAATTTGTCTAAGTACTCATGAAGGAAGCGATTCATAAGGTCCATGAAAACCGCAGGAGCATTTGTGAGTCCGAAAGGCATGACAACGAACTAATAATGGTCATATCTAGTGCGAAAAGTAGTCTTGAGAATATCATGCTCTTTCGCTCGCAGCTGATGATAACCGGATCTTAAATCAATCTTGGAGAAATGTTTGGCACCTTGAAGTTGGTCAAACATATCATCGATTCTTGGTAATGGATAAAGATTCCTAATCGTGATCTTATTCAGCTCACGATAGTCAATGCATAGACGCATACTGCCATCCTTCTTCTTGACTAAGAGTACCGGTGCACCCCATGGTGATACACTTGATCGGATGAAACCTCGCTCTAGTAATTCCTGCAATTGATCTTTTAACTCTTTGAGCTCTATGGGAGCCATGCGATAAGGAGCCTTAGAGATTGGTTGAGCTCCTGGGATGAGCTCGATGTTAAACTCTACTTCCTGAGTAGGTGGTGTACCCGGAAGTTCTTCTGGGAATACATCGGGAAATTCTGAGACAACTGGTTGATCTTGGATCGATGGAACTTCGGTAGTGATATCCTGAATTGAATCTAAGGATCCCTCACAACCATGAGATAGTAATGCACGAGCTTCTACCGTAGAGATGATTTGTATGGACTTTTCTGGAATAAAACCATTGTGAACATACTCTGGTGCTTGAACATCGCCGAAGATAACCCGATAAGTATGACAATCGTTAGTAGCATGATGCTTGGATAGCCAATCCATGCCTAATATGAGATCAAATTCGCACATATCCAAAGGAAGTGCGTCTACTGCGCGAATCTTGTCATCGAATTTTAGTGGAAGATCTTTGTACACTTGGTTAATTCGCACAGAGTCTCACATAGGCGTAGATATACATAAAATATTCTCTAATGGCGTAGGGATTTTATTAATACTAGTGGCATACGTAGAGGATATAACTGAATGAGTAGCACCAGTATCGAATAAAACACACGCAGCATGACCGTTCATAAAGAGGATGCCAGTGATAGTACCTGAGGACTAATTAGCTTGGTCCTGTGTGGTAGTGTAGACACGTCCCGAAACTGGTGGCTTAGGGAGAGCAGCACTAGAAGTACAAACAGTGTCTCCCTTCTTGCAGTCTTTCAACATGTGCCTGGTAGGCCCCACTTGAAACAGACGCCGGCTGACTTACGGTATGTACCGAGATGTCTACGACTACAAGTCATGCAAACGGGGTAGGTGTAATCTCCTGGAGGTACCCTTGCTACCTGAGAGCCTGTTTATGAAATATGCGTGAGACATGATTACTTGGCATATACATGACTGCACTGAAGTTTAGATGATAGTATACCAGATGAAGACAAGTTGTTGGACTACTGACCCTTAGCATTTTGGTCACATCCACTTGCAGAGTTCCTGTTTACGATGCCGACATGTTAGTATGTAAAAACATACATCAACTAAACATAGAAATGCTTAAGAATTTAGGGACCTGTTGTTGTTGGAATGGCTGTTGTTGTTATGGTAATTGTCATTACCATTCTTCTTGTCAGATCCATAACGGTCGTTAGATTGTCCGTGGACCTTGTTGGCATTCTACTGAGTGGCCGGTTGGGACCGGTCTCCACCCTTCTGCCTGAAGATACAATTAGATAGGAAAAAGGTATAAATGAACATAAAGATTGAAATGAAATGATAACGCTTGATGGCTGAAATTTATACCTCTTCTCAGGACGAGCTTGTTCCTCGTAGTCATTACGCTCATGTTGCATTTCTAAGCTATGTGTTGCATCATTAACTTGTGCCACATTAACATATGTAGCACTAAGTAAACGAGCTACTGTAGAGGCGTGCAGAGCCCAGCGAAAGTGCTTGGCTTGTTCTTTCGCAGTACCCACAGCCACACCTAAGAATCCAACCAACCTAAGAAACCTGAACTCAGTGCTAGTCTCTCCAATCTTCTGACGAATGGAGTGATAGTCCCTCTTGAGTCCCTCCTGCTCAGAAGTTGGAAAGAACTGTGCATAAAACAAAGTCTTGAACTGATCCCAAGTCAGTGCAGCTTGCCAAATCATCACCTCTATTAGCTAACTTGTAAGTTCTCCACCAATGCAGAGCATCACCTTCAAACTTATAGCAAGCCAACCTTGCCCTGTAGACACCACCGCATCCTATAGCATCAAAAATATTCTCCATATGAGAAATCCAGTCTTCCGCATCCGATGAAGTCTCAGCCTTGTTAAAAGATCTTGGCTTTTGCTTGTTAAACCTCTCAAACCAAGTGTGCAAAGTAACGGGTGGAGGTGGAGGAGGAGGATTGTTGATCTGATTCAGGGCGGCATGGTATTCAGCCCAAATTTGGTTCCTGATTTGGGGAAGCATGGCTTGTAGAGCTGCTTGGACAACTGCTGCTAGCTCTTGTTCGCGTGTCATGACCATCTGAGAGTTTAAATGAAAATGAAATGATTAATCTGATTAGAACATATGGTAAACATAATGAAATGATGCATGAAACATTTTATGAAGGCATAACCAAATGCAAATGACATGAAAACAAAATTGACATAGCGAGGATGAACGCCTATGGGTCGGTTCATCGAAACAAAAATGACATGAGCTAATGTGAATGCCTATGGGTCAGTTCACCAAGCAAAATGATTCGAATAAAAGCACATGCGACTAAATATGGTCAGTCCTATAGCAACCATTACTTATTCAAAATTTCTTCAACAATGATACATGAAATGAATGCATGAAAACAAACTTTCAGTTCTAGGAAGACGCTGATGACAACCCACTAGTCGCAGGTCAATTTTAAGAGCCTACAGATCGAGACCTTGGCTCTGATACCATAATTGTAACACCCCATTTTGATAAATGGAATATCACATGATAATTATGACATATCATCAAAGCATACAAGGTAATGTCTAAAACATTAAATGACCATAAAAGAATCGGGAAACAAACATCGAATCCACATAAGCTCCACACACGAAATGTATAAGTATAGAATGTAAGGTAAGGACTAAACAATGTCCAGCAAAGCAAAAGTGTGTAAACGTATTAAAGAATGAAAGAAAGTTGGCACCTCATTTCATGCACGTACTCTTGGATTCCTAGCTTTGCCCTTTAGTACCTGTCGTATTGGGACATGGAAAGAGAAATATTGATGAGCAATACGCTCAGTGTGCGGATATATAACGTAGAATGTAAAACATAAACATAAGCAAGAAATGAATAAAATTAATAACATAGCAGCGGAATAAATGTATGTCCTAGAAAACCTGGTTTAAGTATATAATATTGGTTTATATTTCTGAAAAGACTTATGTTTAGTTTATCTTGATAATCTGTATTTTAAATATGCCGAGAGCCCATATAGGTCATGTTATATCCACGTGCATGAATACATGGAGGAGTGACCTCGTCATGCAATTAGAGGGGCTGCCTCTAATTAATATATAAAATGAGTGGAGGGATCAGCTCCTGTAACGGATGCAAGGCACACACCACAGTTACCATGAAATCATACTACTTGTCCTAGGATGTACCCATTCGCCCCACATGATAATAATAACATAGGCCAACATACTATAAGGGACGCTGCGAGCAATCACTCTTCCGCAGAAGAGTCATAACACCGGTGCCTCTAGTGTTATGGTTATCGAACCCCTATAACTAGGTGAAACTGGCATGCATGTATATAGCTCAGGAAATCTAAAATAATCATACGTATACTGATGTGTTTAAGACACTTAAACTACTGGGGAAAACAGATGGCTGCAAATGGGGAAATCCTAATATAGGAAGAAAGATGTCCTTACTGAAGGACGGAATATCCGTATCGTATGTCTAGTAAATGAAGACGGAAACAGACGTAGACGATCACCTCCGGCTTCACAATAGCTACATAATGAAGGGACATGAATAAGAGTCGATGTTACTTATACATACTTGTTATTTGGTTTACTTAACATGTTCATACTTATTACACTTGTTCTTGTCTTGTCTTAATATTTCACGTTTTAATCATGTGTTTCTTATAGTTGCATGTGTTTTAGATTCATGTGTTTCATGTTAAGTGTTATTATACTTGTTATAACATAATGAGTAACTTCCTAAACATAGCAGGTTTCTATATATAGTAACTTTCTAAAAATAGAAGGTTTCTATATATAGTAACTTTCCAAAAATAGTAAGTTTCCTTAAATAGTACGTTTCTAAAAATAGAAAGTTTCCATAATAAGTAAGTTTCTAAAAATAGAATGTTTCCATATTTAGCATGTTTCTATAAATAGTATGTTACCATATTTAATGTATTACCATAAATAACGTGTTACCATATTTAGTATATTTCTATAAATATCATATTACCGTATTTAGTATATTTCCATAAATATCATATTGCCATATTTATCATGTTTCCATAAATAATATAATTCCATAATTAATTATATGCGTATTTTATATCATGTATTATATATTATAAAGTTTAATAATTAATTTAATACTAAACTTATTATTAATTAATAATAGGGAAAATAGACAAATAGGTTACTAAGGTTTGCCTAAATGTTCACCTAAGTTACTAAAGTATTTTTTGTTACAAAAAGGTTACTCAAGTATACGGGTTAATTATATGAGGTACTGAAGTTTTAAAAAGTTACAATTAGGTTACTCCAAGGGTGGGCAACCTGTTGGTAACCTGTTGTTATGGCCACGTCAAAACTTTGTGGGTCCCACCTCAAACAAGAATGTTGCTGACTTCTCAATGTTCGTTCATCAACACAACGACGACCACCACCAGTTCTCACCACCACCGGATCTTTATAAGAAAACACTACAACCGAAAAAAGATTGATGTCACTCTCGCCAACCACCACAACCTCCGGCCATCGTAACCGATCCACCACTACAACCACCGTCACCCATTCATTCGGCACACACTCACCCTTTTTTCGTCGTCAATCCAATCGAGATAGTTGCTCATCATGTCTTAGTGAAAAAGTAAAATGAAAAAATTGAAGATAGCTTAGGAGCATATGGTTTGCTACGATCATTTTCTTGAATCATGCATTATTCGGATATACATAATTTAAAAATTAAAGATAATTTACTCTTTAAACAAATAAAAATAAGTAATTCCACGTCGGCTCTTACCTAGTATCAAGGGTTAAAACTTACAGGGTAACTTATTTAACCTGTTACCTTAACTTTAGTAACCTATTTGTAACGAAAAACAAACTTTAGTAACGTAGTTGAACATTTTGGCAAACTTTGGTCATATTTTTGTGTTTTAAACCCATTAATATTATATGCCACGTCACTTAGTTACCGGATACAAAAGGTTACAACAAAAAGAGTAACTTATATAACAGGTAAACCAAACATAAGTAACTGATTTGTAACCAAAAATACTTTAGTAACTTAGGTGAACATTTAAGCAAACTTTAGTAACTTATTTGTCTATTTTCCTTTAATAATATCATGTCATGTTATTATAAGTTTAATATTAATCAATAATATTACATGTTCCATGTTATTAAACTTTACCTTAAAAAGATATTAATTAGTTTGACCAAAGTTTAATTAATTAAATTCATGTTCATTAATAATTAAATCAATTAATTATTAAAACCTAAGCTTTTATTTACTAAACCAAAGTTAATTAATAACTAGATTAATTAAGTCATAACATAAACTTATTAAAAATATTAGTACCAGACCCAAAATCCCGAGACCCGACACCCGAGCACCACGACCTGAAGGCCGCGACCCCCGAGTCCGCGTCTCGTCCGAACCACGGCCCTACACCGAGAGCCGAAGCTCACGGCTTCGCGGCTATGACCAAATCCAACACCACCCCATCGGTTGTTGGGGTCTTCACCATCCGAGAACCACGTCAAACCCCTATGGGGGTCTCGGTCGACTGTTTGAACAAAGGCCACAGCCCCATGATGGGGTGTGGTGTCTCGGCTGCCACAAACCACCAACGTCATCCACAAACCATCCCGAACGCCACCGAGACCAACCCCGGTCTCGGTTCGCGTGTACCCAAACCCCATATCATATTATACCCGATCCCTTGATCAATCTTTTTACTAAACATGTTTTCATACTTGTTTTTAAAGATCTATAAACATAGAAAAATAAATAAAAAGAATAGAAATTAAGGATACCGTAAGCGTAGAAAAGGTTTAGGAACGAACACAATACCATATAAATAATCAACCAAAATCAACAATGGATTCCCCTTAGTGTTCTTGGGTGCCGCGGCTAGAGAGACAAAGAGAGGGGCTAGGGTTTTGTATTTCTGTAAAAAGTGTTTAATGAAAACCTCCTGTGTTTATATTAAACTAATCACTAGTTAATGGGTATGGGCTAAGGCCCGGTTCATTCCCCTTTCTCTCTAAAACCGGCAGACAAACACCCCCTTATACTTTTGGTGTTTGTTTTTCTTGTTTAAATATTTATTGTGTACATATGTATTTAATTATCGTGCTTTTGTTACTTGAACGTTTTCTTAATATCGTACATACATACTTATTGTATGTTAATATTCGTTTTTACGTACATATTACTTATGATAATTAATTACTATACATAGTATTCGTATTAATTATTCGTGATGCATGTCGTTTATTAATTAATTTAAAAGTTTAAATTTAACGGTAACTTCGTGCATTAAATGATCATAGGATTTTTAAGGCGGGTTTTACAACTCTTCCCCTCTAAGAACAATTCGTCCTCGAATTAGAGATACGATATGCTGACAAGTTAACCGCTGAAATGACATAAAAGCTGGAAAGACATGTAAGCTGAAATGACATACCCGAGTCAAAACTGGAAATGATGGTAAGAAGTCCGGATAGACTCCTCCGTTTCCCAAGTGGCTTCCCGCTCGGTATGATCCCTTTAGAGGATTTTAACGAATGGAATCGTTTTTCTCCTCATGACTCGTTCTTGGCGATTGAGAACTTTCTCGCGTTCCTCGATATATGATAGATCCTCTCGAATCTGCTCGAATAGATACGTAACTTTATGCAATGGACGGTAATTGTAACCTGTGAGTAAGGATACATGGAATACATCGTGCACATGAGATAGTTGGGGGGTCAAGCTAGACGATATGATACTTCACCGACACGTTCAAAGATTTCAAACGGTCCGATGAAACGTGGACTGAGCTTGCCCTTGAGCCCAAAACGCTTAACACCACGTGTTGGTGGTACATTAAGGATAACATGGTCGCTGATATTAAACGATATATCTCTATGATGTTTATCAGCATAGCTTTTCTGTCGAGCTCGAGCTTCCGGTAGCTTCGCCTTGGCAATGGCAACCTTCTCATTGGTCACCTTATCATTTCTGGTCCTTCAAGGATTCGTTCTCCAACTTGATCCCAACAGATTGGAGCATGACACTTTCTACCATAAAGCATCTCAAATGGTGCACACTTAACACTTGCATGCCAACTATTGTTGTAGGCAAACTCTACCAAACATATGTAGTCGTCCCAACTTCCTCACCATTCCAGTGTACAAGCCCGCAACATGTCTTCTAAGGTCTGAATCTTACGCTGCGATTGACCATCAGTCTGAGGATGAAAGGCAGTGCTAAGCTTATGTTTAGTGCCCCAAGATTTCTGCATACCCTTCCAGAATTTAGGCGTGAAATGAGGATCTCGGTCTGATATGTTGTCTGAAGGAGTTCCATGTAGTCGTATGATATCCTTAAGGAATATATCTGCCAACATGTTGTCTGAGAAGTCCTTGCGAATTGGAAGAAAATGAGCTGACTTGGTTAAACAATCAACTATGACCCATATAGCATCATGTCTGCTCTGAGTAAGCGGAAGTCCGGTGACGAAATCCATGGAGATTTTGTCCCACTTCCATGCAGGAATCTCTAATGGTTGTAGTAAACCACTAGCCGGCTGATGCTCGATCTTAACTTGCTGGCAAGTTAAACACTTGGACACGAAGGTAGCAACATCCTGTTTCATGCCACTCCACCAGAAATGTTGTTTAATGTCATGATACATCTTGTTGGATCCTGGATGAATAGAGAATGGAGAGCTGTGTGCTTCTATCAATAAAGCTTCCCGGAGTGTAAGATAATTCGAAACACATAGCTTAGTTCCTTGCCATAAAATGCCTTCTTCGTCTAAACGAAATTCTCTCTATCGATCAAGATTATGAATGATAGCCCAAATCTCACCATCGTCCTTCTGAGCTGCCTTAATCCGAGAAATAAGTCTGGCTCAATTCTCAGATTAGCCCAATATCCATGATGTCCACGTACTAGGAATTCAATGTCTAATCGCTCAAATTCACGTATGATTCTTCTTGTACTTTCATGCCATTTATCATACCCGACTTCCTGCTAAGAGCATCTGCCACTACATTCGCCTTGCGGGGATGATACTGAAGATTGATGTCATAATCCTTGAGTAGTTCCAACCATCTTCTCTGCCTCATGTTAAGTTCCCTCTAAGTGAATATGTACTTGAGACTTTTGTGATCAGTGAAGATATCACATGATTCACCATAAAGGTAGTGTCTCCATATTTTAAGTGTAAAGACTACTACTGCTAGCTCCAAGTGATGTATAGGATAATTTCCCCATAAGGCTTTAGCTGACGTGATGCGTATGCAATCACTTTCCTATGTTACATGAGTAGACAGCCTAATCCTTTACCCGAAGCATCGCTGTAGATCTGAAATCCACCTGTACCAGATGGGAGAGTAAGAATAGGTGCAGATACTAACCGCTTCTTGAGTTCTTCAAAGCTCTTCTCCCGCCCATCAGTCCTAACGAATTTCTCTCTTTTCCGCATCAACTTGGTCAAAGGTAAGGCTAGTCTTGAAAAATTCTCCACGAATCTGCGATAATAACCAGCTAAGCCTAGGAAACTATGAACCTCAGTTGCAGATGTTGGTCTTGGCCATTTAGTGATAGCTTCAACCTTCGTAAGATCCATAGTAATCCCTTATGTGGAGACTATGTGGCCTAAGAACGCCACCTTGTTTAGTCAAAATTTACACTTAGAAAATTTGGCTTACAACTGTTTCTAACGAACAATCTGTAGCACAATACGGAGTTGTTCTTCATGTTCTTCCCTAGATTTAGAGAAGATGAGGATGTCATCGATGAAGACGATAACAAATTTGTCTAAGTACTCATGGAAGACGCGGTTCATAAGGTCCATGAAAACCGCAGGAGCATTTGTGAGTCCGAAAGGCATGACAACGAACTCATAATGGTCATATGTGGTGCGAAAAGCAGTCTTGAGAATATCATGCTCTTTCACTCACAAATGATGATAACTGGATCTTAAATCAATCTTGGAGAAATGTTTAGCACCCTGCATTTGGTCAAACAGATCATCAATTCTTGGTAATGGATAATGGTTCCTAATCGTGATCTTATTCAACTCACGATAGTCAATGCATAGACGCATACTGCCATCCTTCTTACTGACAAAGAGTATCGGTGCACCTCATGGTGATGCACTCGGTCGGATGAAACCTCGCTCTAGTAATTCCTGCAACTGATCTTTTAACTCTTTGAGCTTTATGGGAGCCATGCGATAAGGAGCCTTAGAGTTTTGTTGAGCTCCTGGGATGAGCTCGATATTAAACTCTACTTCCCGGGTAGGTGGTATACCCGGAAGTTCTTCTGGGAATACATCGGGAAATTCTGAAACAACTGGTTGATCTTGGATCGATGGAACTTCGGAAGTAATATCCTGAATTGAAGCTAAGAAGCCCTCGCAACCATGAGATAGTAATGCACGAGCTTCAAACATAGAGATGATTTGTACGGACTTTCCTGGAATAAAACCATTGTGAACATACTCTTGTGCTTGAACATCGCTGAAGATAACCCGATAAGTATGAAAATCGATAGTAGCATGATGCTTGGATAGCCAATCCATTCCTAAGATGAGATCAAATTCGCACATATCCAAAGGAAGTGCGTCTACTGGGTGAATCTTGTCATCGAATTTTAGTGGAAGATCTCTGTACACTTGGGTAATTCACATAGAGTCTCGCATAGGCGTAGATATACATAAAATATTCTCTAATGGCGTAGGGATTTTATTAATACTAGTGGCATACGTAGAGGATATAACGGAATGAGTAGCACTAGTATCAAATAAAACACAAGCAGAATGACCGTTCATAAAGAGGATGCTAATGATAGTACCTGAGGACTTATTAGCTTGGTCCCGTGTGGTAGTGTAGACACGTCCCGAAGCTGGTGGCTCAGGGAGAGCAGCACTAGAAGTACCAGCAGTGTCTCCCTTCTTGCAATCTTTCAACATGTGCCTGGTAGTCTACACTTGAAACAGACGCCGGCTGACTTACGACATGTACCGAGATGTCTACGTCTACAAGTCGTGCAAACGGGGTAGGTGTAACCTCCTAGAGGTACCCTTGCTACGTGAGAGCCTGTTTAAGAAATATGCGTGAGACATGAGTATTTGGCATAAACATGACTGCACTGAAGTTTAGATCATAGTATACCAGATGAAGACGAGTTGTTGGACCGCTGACCCTTAGCATTTTGGTCACATCCACTCGCAGAGTTCCTGTTTATGATACTGACATGTTAGTATGTAAAAACATAAGGCAACTGAACATAGAAAAGCTTAAGAATTTAAGGACCTGTTGTTGTTGGAATGGTTGTTGTTGTTATGGTAATTGTCATTACCGTTCTTCTTGTCAGATCCATAACGGTCGTTAGGTTGACTGTGGCCCCTGTTGGCATTCTGTTGAGTGGCCAGTTGGGACCGGTCTCCACCCTTCTGCCTGAAGATACAATTGGATAGGAAAAAGGTATAAATGAACATAAAGATTGAAATGAAATGATAACGCCTGATGGATGAAATTTATACCACTTCTTAGGACGAGCTTGTTCCTCGTAGTCATTACGCTCATGTAGCATTTCTAAGCTATGTGTTGCATCATTAACTTGTGCCACATTAGCATATGTAGCAATAAGTAAACGAGCTGCTGTAGAGGCATGCAGAGCCCAGCGAAAGTGCTTGGCTTGTTCTTTCGCAGTACCCGCAACCGCACCTAAGAATCCAGCCAACCTAAGAAACCTCTGCATGAACTCAGTGCTAGTCTCACTAATCTTCTGACGAATGGAGTGATAGTCCCTCTTGAGTCCCTCCTGCTCAGAAGTCGGAAAGAACTGCGCATAAAACAAAGTCTTGAACTGATCCCAAGTCAGTGCAGCTAGCCAATCATCACCTCCATTAGCTAACTTGTAAGCTCTCCACCAATGTAGAGCATCACCTTCAAACTTATAGCAAGACAACCTTGCCTTGTAGACACCACCGCATCCTATAGCATCAAAAATCTTCCCCATATGCGAAATCCAGTCTTCCGCATTTGATGAAGTCTCAGCCTTGTTAAAAGATCTTGGCTTCTGCTTGTTAAACCTCTCAAGCCAAGTGTGCAAAGTAACGGGTGGAGGAGGAGGAGGATTGTTGTTCTGATTCAGGGCGGCCTGGTATTCAGCCCGAATTTGGTTCCTGATTTGGGGAAGCATGGCTTGTAGAGCTGTGGACAGCTGCTGCTAGCTCTTGTTCGCGTGTCATGACCATTTGACAGTTCAAATGAAAATGAAATGATTAATCTGATTTGAACATATGGTAAACTTAATGAAATGATGCATGAAATATTTTATGAAGGCATAGCCAAATGCAAATGACATGAAAACAAAATTGACATAGCGAGGGTGAACGCCTATGGGTCGGTTCATCAAAACAAAAATGACATGAGCTAATGTGAATGCCTATGGGTCGGTTCACCAAGCAAAATGATTCTAATAAAAGCACATGCGACTAAATATGGTCAGTCCTATACCAACCATTACTTAGTCAAAATTTCTTCAACAATGATACATGAAATGAATGCATGAAAACAAACTTTCAGTTGTAGCAAGACGCTGATGACTACCCACTAGTCATAAGTCAATTTTAAGAGCATATAAGTCGAAACCTTGGCTTGGATACCATAACTGTAACACCCCGTTTTGATAAATGGAATATCATAGGATAATTATGACATATCATCAAAGCATACAAGGTAATGTCTAAAACATTAAATGACCATAAAAGAATCCGGAAACAAACATCGGATCCACAAGCTCCACACACGAAATGCATAAGTATAGAATGTAAGGTAATGACTAAACAATGTCCAGCCAAGCAAAAGTGTATAAACGCATTAAAGAATGAAAGAAAGCTAGCACCTCATTTCATGCACGTACTCTTGGATTCCTAGCTTTGCCCTTTAGTACCTGCCGTATTGGGACATGGAAAGAGAAATATTTCTGAGCAATACGCTCAGTTTGCGGATATATAACGTAGAATGTAAAACATAAACATAAGAAAGAAATGAATAAAATGAATAACATAGCAACGGAATAAATTTATGTCCTGGAAAACCTGGTTTAAGTTCATAATATTGGTTTATATTTCTGAAAAGACTTATGTTTAGTTTATCTTGATAATCTATATTTTAAATATGCCGAGAGCCCATATAGGTCATGTTATATCCACGTGCATGAATACTGGGAGGGGTGACCTCGTCATGCAATTAGAGGGGCTGCCTCTAATTAATATATAAAATGAGTGGAGGGATCAGCTCCTGTAACGGATGCAAGGCAAACACCGCAGTTACCATGAAATCATACTACTTGTCCTAGGATGCACCCATTCGCCCCACATGATAATAATAACATAGGCCAACATACTGTAAAGGACGCAGCGAGCAATCACTCTCCCGCAAAAGAGTCATAACACTGGTGCCTCTAGTGTTATGGTTATGGAACCCCCATAACTAGGTGAAACTGGCATGCATGTATATAACTCAGGAAATCTAAAATGATCATACGTATACTGATGTGTTTAAGACACTTAAACTACTGGGGAAAACAGATGGCTGCAAACGGGGAAATCCTAATATAGGAAGAAAGTTGTCCTTACTGAAGGACGAAATATCTGTAACTTATGTCCAGTAAATGAAGACAGAAATAGACGTAGACGATCACTCCGACTTCAAAACAGTTACATAATGAAGGGACATGAATAAGAGTCGATCTTACTCATACATACTTGTTATTTGGCTTACTTAACATGTTCATACTTATTACACTTGTTCTTGTCTTGTCTTAATATTTAATGTTTTAATCATGTGTTTCTTATAGTTGCATGTGTTTTAGATTCATGTGTTTCATGTTTTAAGTGTTATTATACTTGTTATAACATAATGAGTAACTTCCGAAACATAGCAGGTTTCTATATATAGTAACTTTCCAAAAATAGCAGGTTTCCATATATAGTAACTTTCCAAAAATAGTAATTTTCCTTAAATAGTAAGTTTCTAAAAATAGAAATTTTCCATAATTAGTAAGTTTCTAAAAATAAGTTTCCATATTTAGCATGTTTCTATAAATAGTATGTTACTATATTTAACGTATTACCATAAATAGCATATAACCATATTTAGTATATTTCCATAAATATCATATTACCGTATTTAGTATATTTCCATAAATATCATATTGCCATATTTATCATGTTGCAATATTTATCATGTTGCCATAAATAATATAATTCCATAATTAATTATATGTGACTTTTATATCAAGTATTATTATATTATAAAGTTTGATAATTAATTTAATACTTAGCTTATTATTAATTAATAATATCATGTTGTGTTATTATGAGTTTAATATTAATTAATAATATTACATGTTCCATGTTATTAAACTTTACCTTAAAAAGATATTAATTATTTTAACCTAAGTTTAATTAATTAAATTCATGTTCATAAATAGTTAAATCAATTAATTATTAAAACCAAAGTTTTTACTTATTTAAACCAAAGTTAATTAATAACAAGATTAATTAAATCATAACATAAGCTTATTAAAAATATTAGTACCCGATCCAAAATCCCGAGACCCGACATCCGAGCACCACGACCCGAAGGCCGTGACCCCCGAGGCCGCGTCTCGTCCGAACCACGGCCCTACACAGAGAGCCGAAGCTTTGGGCTTCGCGGCTGTGACCGAATCCAACACCACCCTATCGGTTGTTGGGCTCTTCGCCGTCCGAGAACCACGTTGAGCCCCTATGGGGGTCTCAGTCGACTGCGTGAACAAAGGCCACCACCCCATGAGGGGGTGTGGTATCTCGGCTGCCACAAACCACCAACGCCATCCACTTGTGGTGTGGCTGTTGGTCCCGAACGCCACCGAGACCAACCCCGGTATCGGTTCGCATGTACCGAAACCCCATGTCATATTATACCTGATCCCTTGATCAATCTTTTTATTAAACATGTCTTCATATTATGTACATACGTATTTAATTATCGTGCTTTTGTTACTTGAACGTTTTCTTAATATCGTACATACTTACTTATCGTATGTTAATATTCGTGTATGTACATATTACTTATGATAATTAATTAATATACATAGTATTCATATTAATTATTCGTGATGCATGTCGTATAGTAATTAATTTAAAAGTTTAAATTTAATGGTAACTTCGTGCATTAAATGATCATAGGATTTTTAAGGCGGGTTTTACAACTCTTCCCCTCTAAGAACAATTCGTCCTCGAATTAGAGATATGATATGCTGACAAGATGTTAACCACTGAAATGACATAAAAGCTAGAAAGACATGTAAGCTGAAATGACATACCCGAGTCAAAACTGGAAATGAGGGTAAGAAGTCCGGATAGACTCCTTCGTTTCCCAAGTGGTTTCCCGCTTGGTATGATCCCTCTAGAGGATTTTAACGAATGGAGTCGTTTTTCTCCTCATGACTCGTTCTTGGCGATCGAGAACTTTCTCGGGTTCCTCGATATACGATTAATCCTCTCGAATCTGCTCGAATGGATACGTAACTTTATGCAATTGATGGTAATTGTAACCGGTGAGTAAGGATACATGGAATACATCGTGCACATGAGATAGCTGGGGAGGTAAAGCTAGACGATATGATACTTCACCGACACATTCAACGATTTCAAACGGTCCGATGAAACGTGGACTGAGCTTGCCCTTAAGCCTAAAACGCTTAACACCACGTGCTGGTGGTACTTTAAGGAAAACATGGTCGCCGATATTAAATGATATATCTCTATGATGTTTATAAGCATAACTGTTCTGTCGAGCACGAGCTTCCTGTAGCTTTACCTTGGCGATGGCAACCTTCTCATTGGTCACCTTTATCATTTCTGGTCCTTCAAGGATTCGTTCTCCAACTTGATCCCAACAGATTGGAGCCATAACGCATCTCAAATGGTGCACACTTAACACTTTCATGCCAACTATTGTTGTAGGCAAACTCTACCAAACATATGTAGTCGTCCCAACTTCTTAACCATTCCAGTGCACAAGCCCGCAACATGTCTTCTAAGGTTTTAATCGTACGCTCTGATTGACCATCGATCTAAGGATGAAAGGCAGTGCTAAGCTTAAGTTTAGTGCGCCAAGATTTTTGCATACCCTTCCAGAATTTAGACGTGAAACGAGGATCTCGGTCTGATATGATGTCTGAAGGAGTTCCATGTAGTCGTATGATATCCTTAAGGAATATATCTGCCAACATGCTGACTGAGAAGTCCTTGCGAATTGGAAGAAAATGAGCTGAATTGGTTAAACGATCAACTATGACCCTTATAGCATCATGTATGCTCAGAGTAAGCGGAAGTCTGATGACGAAATCCATGGAGATTTTGTCCCACTTCCATGTGGGAATCTCTAATGGTTGTAGTAAACCACTAGCCTATTGATGCTCGATCTTAACTTGCTGGCAAGTTAAACACTTGGACACGAAGGTAGCAACATCTTGTTTCATGCCACTCCACCAGAAATGTTGTTTAATGTCATGATACATCTTGGTGGATCCTGGATGAATAGAGAATGGAGAGCTGTAAGCTTCTGTCAATAAAGCTTCCCGGAGTGTAAACGAAATTATGTCTGTCGATCAAGATTCTGAATGATAGCCCAAATCTCACCATCATCCTTCTGAGCTGCCTTAATCCGAGAAATAATTCTGGCTCAATTATCATATTAGCCCAATATCGATGATGTCCACGTACTAGGAATTCACTGTCTAATTGCTCAAATTCACGTATGATTTCTTCTTGTACTTTCATGCCATTTATCATACATGACTTCCTGCTAAGAGCATCTGCCACTACATTCGCCTTGCCGAGATGATACTGAATATTGATGTCATAATCCTTGAGTAGTTCCAACCATCTCCTCTGCCTCATGTTAAGTTCCCTCTGAGTGAATATGTACTTGAGACTTTTGTAATCAGTGAAGATATCACATGATTCACCATAAAGGTAGTGTCTCCAGATTTTAAGTGCAAAGACTACTGTTGCTAGCTCCAAGTCATGTGTAGGATAATTTTCCTCATAAGGCTTTAGCTGACGTGATGCGTAAGCAATCACTTTCCCATGTTGCATGAGTAGACAACCTAATCCTTTACCCGAAGCATCGCTATGGATCTGAAATCCACCTATACCAGATGGGAGATTAAGAATAGGTGCAGATACTAACCACTTCTTGAGTTCTTCAAAGCTCTTCTCCCGCTCATCAGCCCAAACGAATTTCTCTCCTTTCCGCATCAACTTGGTCAAAGGTAAGGCTAGTCTTGAAAAATTCTCCACGAATCTACGATAATAACCAGCTAAGCCTAGGAAACTATGAACCTTAGTTGCAGACGTTGGTCTTGGCCATTTAGTGATAGCTTCAACCTTCGAAGGATCCATAGTAATCCCTTCAGCGGAGACAACTGTTTCTAACGAAGAATCTGTAGCACAATACGTAGATGTTCTTCATGTTCTTCCCTGGATTTAGAGAAGATGAAGATGTCATCGATGAAGACGATAACAAATTTGTCTAAGTACTCATGGAAGATGCGGTTCATAAGGTCCATGAAAACCGCAGGAGCATTTGTGAGTCCAAAAGGCATGACAATGAACTCATAATGGTCGTATCTGGTGCGAAAAGCAGTCTTGAGAATATTATGCTCTTTCACTCGCAGCTGATGATAAATGGATCTTAAATCAATCTTGGAGAAATGTTTGGCACCCTGAAGTTGGTCAAACAGATCATAGATTCTTGGTAATGGATAACGGTTCCAAATCGCGATCTTATTCATCTCACGATAGTCAATGCATAGACGCATACTGCCATCCTTCTTTTTGACAAAGAGTATCGATGCACCCCATGGTGATATACCCGGTCGGATGAAACCTCGCTCTAGTAATTCCTACAGCTGATCTTTTAACTATTTGAGCTCTATGGGAGCCATGCAATAAGGAGTCTTAGAGATTGGTTGAGCTCCTGGGATGAGCTCGATGTTAAACTCTACTTCCCGAGTAGGTGGTATACCCATAAGTTCTTCTAGGAATACATCGGGATATTCTGAAACAACTTGTTGATATTGGATCGATGGAACTTCGTCAGTGATATCCTGAATTGAAGCTAAGAAGCCCTCGCAACCATGAGATATTAATAAACGAGCTTCTAACGTAGAGATCATTTGTACGGACTTTCCTGGAATAAAACCATTGTGAACATACTCTGGTGCTTGAACATCACCAAAGATAACCCGATAAGTATGACAATCGATAGTAGCATGATGCTTGGATAGCCAATCCATGGCTAAGATGAGATCAAATTCACACATATCCAAAGGAAGTGCGTCTACTAGGCGAATCTTGTCATCGAATTTTAGTGGAAGATCTCTGTACACTTGGGTAATTCGCACAGAGTCTCGCATAGGCGTAGATATACATAAAATATGACAATAGTAGCATGATGCTTGGATAGCCAATCCATGGCTAAGATGAGATCAAATTCACACATATCCAAAGGAAGTGCGTCTATTGGGCGAATCTTGTCATCGAATTTTAGTGGAAGATCTCTGTACACTTGGGTAGTTCGCACAGAGTCTCGCATAGGCGTAGATAAACATAAAATATTCTCTAATGGTGTAGGGATTTTATTAATACTAGTGGCATACGTAGAGGATATAACTGAATGAGTAGCACCAGTATCAAATAAAACACAAGCTGCATGACTGTTCATAAAGAGGATGCCAGTGATAGTACCTGAGGACTTATTAGCTTGGTCCCGTGTGGTAGTGTAGACACGTCCTGAAGTTGGTGGCTTAGGGAGAACAGCACTAGAAGTACCAGCAGTGTCTCCCTTCTTGAAGTCTTTCAACATGTGTCTGGTAGTCCACACTTGAAACAGACGTCGGTTGACTTACGACATGTACCAAGATGTCTACGACTACAAGTCGTGCAAACGGGGTAGGTGTAACCTCCTAGAGGTACCCTTGCTACCTAAGAGCCTATTTAAGAAATATGCGTGAGACATGATTACTTGGCATAAACATGACTGCACTGAAGTTTAGATGATAGTATACCAGATGAAGACGAGTTGTTGGACTGCTGACCCTTAGCATTTTGGTCACATCCACTCGCAGAGTTCCTGTTTATGATGCTAACATGTTAGTATGTTAAAACATACAACAACTGAACATAGAAAAGCTTAACAATTTAGGGACCTGTTGTTGTTGGAATGGCTGTTGTTGTTACGGTAATTGTCATTACCGTTCTTCTTTTCAGATCCATAACAGTCGTTATATTGACCGTGGCCCTTGTTGGTATTCTGCTGAGTGGCCAGTTGGGACCGGTCTCCACCCTTCTGCCTGAAGTTACAATTGGACAGGAAAAAGGAATAAGTGAACATAAAGATTGAATTGAAATGATAACGCTTGAGGGATGAAATTTATACCTCTTCTCAAGACGGGCTTGTTCCTCGTAGTCATTACGCTTAGCATTTCTAAGCTATGTGCTGCATCATTAACTTGTGCCACATTAGCATATGTAGCACTAAGTAAGCGAGCTGCCGTAGAGGCGTGCAGAGCCCAACGAAAGTGCTTGGCTTGTTGTTCCGCAGTACCCGCAGCCGCACCTAAGAATCCAGCCAACCTAAGAAACCTCTACATGAACTCAGTGCTAGTCTCTCCAATCTTCTGACGAATGGAGTGATAGTCCGTCTTTAGTACCTCCTGCTCAGAAGTCGGAAAGAACTGCGCATAAAACAAAGTCTTGAACTGAACCCAAGTCAGTGCAGCTAGCCAATCATCACCTCCATTAGCTAACTTGTAAGCTCTCCACCAATGCAGAGCATCACCTTCAAACTTATAGCAAGCCAACCTTGCCTTGTAGACACCAACGCATCCTATAGCATCAAAAATCTTCTCCATATGCGAAATCCAGTCTTACGCATCCGATGAAGTCTCGGCCTTGTTAAAAGATCTTGGCTTCTGCTTGTTAAACCTCTCAAGCTAAGTGTGCAAAGTAACGGGTGGATGAGGAGGAGGATTGTTGTTCTGATTCGGGGCGGCCTTGTATTCAGCCCGAATTTGGTTCCTGATTTGGGGAAGCATGGCTTACAGAGCTGCTTGGACAGCTGCTGCTAGCTCTTGTTCGCGTGTCATGACCATCTGACTATTTAAATGAAAATCAAATGATTAATCTGATTAGAACATATGGTAAACATAATGAAATGATGCATGAAACATTTTATGAAGGCATATCCAAATGAAAATGACATGAAAACAAAATTGACATAGCGAGGATGAACGTCTATGGGTTGGTTCATCAAAACAAAAATGATATGAGCTAATGTGAATGCCTATGGGTCGGTTCACCAAGAAAAATGATTCGAATAAAAACACATGCGACTAAATATGGCCAGTCCTATACCAACCATTACTTAGTCAAAATTTCTTCAACAATGATACAAGAAATGAATGCATGAAAACAAACTTTCAGTTCTAGGAAGACGCTGATGACTACCCACTAGTCACAGGTCAATTTTAAGAACCTACAGGTCGAAACCTTGGCTCTAATACCATAATTGTAACACCCCATTTTAATAAATGAAATATCACAGGATAATTATGGCATATCATCAAAGCATACAAGGTAATGTCTAAAACATTAAATGACCATAAATGAATCCATAAACAAACATCGGATCCACATAAGCTCCACATAGGAAATGCGTAAGTATTGAATGTACGATAAGGACTAAACAATGTCCAGCAAAACAAAAGTGTGTAAATGCATTAAAGAATGAAAGAAAGTTGGCGCCTCATTCCATGCACGTACTCTTGGATTCCTAGCTTTGCCCTTTAGTACCTGCCGTAGTGGGACATGGAAAGAGAAATACTGCTGAGTAATACGCTCAGTGTGCGGATATATAACATAGAATGTAAAACATAAACATAAGCAAGAAATGAATAAAATGAAGTTTTTTAGATTTTGTTTTAAAATATTTCCCATAAACCCTAATTCTCTTTACTATGGACGAATTTCAAAACCTCCCTGCTGACTCTAATCTGATCTGTTAATCTCATTCATTAAATAACGACTGATTATCGTTCCTTGATTCTGCTTACATCTCATCAAATAATTTGTGATAAGAATTAGGCTTGTGATCTCGGTCACCCTATTCTCTTTGTGATCAATTATCTCGTGGGATGTGGCTATATTAGGGTTTGTTAAATTTTTCCTTATTTGATTCGACGTAGGTTAAGGATTCTAGGTTATTGTTATTTTTAGGGTTTTTTTACCGCTTATAGTTTAGGGTTTTGTGACGGTTCACCTTCTAGGGCTTTATTGAATATCATTTTTTAATTGGTTGTAATATGGCGGCTGATTAGGGTTTCACTGTTTGTGTTTTGAGCCCTAATTCTAGGGTTTGCTTCTTATTTAGTTATTTCGTTATTATAAAGAGATGGAGGTTCAGGCCGAGGTTCTGTTGAATGATAAACAAACGGCTCCTGAGTTGTCTACTGCACTTGATTCATTAAAAAGTTGTGTTGCTATGAATAAACTGCGTAATGTTGACGGTAAGATTTTAGGGAAGGAAGTTAATCCAATGAGGAAAGTGGTTTGGCAGGTTGCTTTTGTGGAAACAGTGAGGGACAGCGTGCCCCCTACTAATGTGGGTGAAGCTAGTACTTTTGCTGATATGGTGAAAACCGCCACTGTGAGGAAGAAGATCAATTTTAGGGTCTTGGAGAGTGAAGATAAGAGAGATGACATGGACTTTTTATTACCCCTGGATACCACGGCGACGGTTCAAGGGAAGTTTGTTAACTCTTTGGTTGGATATTTTGTAGGTAAAAGTATGGCTTTTCCTCTTGTTGAAAGCTATGCAAAAAACAGTTGGGGTAAATTTGGATTTCAAAAAGTGATGAAGGACGAGGATGGTGTATTCTACTTCAAGTTTACTTCGGTTACATGTATTGAGCAGGTGCTAGAAAATGGCCCTTGGATGATTCGTAATCATCCTATTATGTTATGTAAATGGGCGCCTGATTTGGACCTGAATAAAGATGCTGTTAGGAAGGTTCCGGTGTGGGTAAAGATTCATAAGGTGCCTATTGTTGCATACTCGGAAGATGGCCTCAGCCTTATTGCTACTAAGATTGGAAAACCAATTGCATTGGATTCTTTTACTAGTTCCATGTGTACGGAGCCCTGGGGTCAGTTAGGGTTTGCCTGTGCAATGATTAAGGTTAGTGCGGAGTAGGAGCTCAAAAAGGAAGTTGTCATGTGTGTCCCAAACAGTGAGGGTTCGGGTGTATGAAAGTTAGGATGAATGTTGAATATGAATGGACACCTCCCTTGTGTTCGGAATGCCATGTGTTTGGTCACACGTTGGACTACTGTCCCAAACATGTACAACCACCTGCTGTTACTAAACCAACTGTTGTTCAAGGTGATGGGTTTACTACTGTTAGTGGGAGAAGACAGAATGGGAAGAATAGATGGGAGGTGAATGTCAATAAGCAAAAGAATTTTGCATTCAGACCTAAGGCTACGGCTGCTACGAAATCAGTTAGCCCTAACTCGAATACGAGTGTCCATCTTAAGAATGCATTTACTGCCTTAGGCGAGGGTGATGTTACTTCTGCGTATGACATTGGGGAATCGAGTTCTAAGCATGACAAACATAGTGTGCATGAGGAATCGGATAGTGAAGTCGAGGAAGTATACATTAAAGTGGATCCTAAACTAAATAAGGGGGCAAGCACTCCCTCTGCTGTTGGTCCTTATGTTTAGTGTCGGAAGTTGGAATATAAGGGGTCTGAACCGTGCCCCTAAGCAATCAGAGGTTCGGTAAGTTGTTTCTGAAAATAATTTGAGTGTGTGTGTCATCCTAGTCTCATGTTCATCTATTGGAACTGTCCAAGGTCTGCTCTAAGGTGCTTAGGATTTGGGATTGGACATCTAATGCAAACCTATGCTCGAAGGGGTATCGCATTATTGTTGGATGGAATGTTGATGTCGTGGACTTGTTGGTTCTTAACCAGATGGCTCAAGCTCTGCATGTTAAGATTAGACATAAAGGAACTAACAACCTGTTATTTTATTATTATATCTATGCAGATAATAAGCCCCCTGTGAGACGTTTACTTTGGGAGGAATTAGATCTTCAAAAGTATGTTATTCATGACCAGCCGTGGGTTCTTTTGGGTGATTTTAACATGGCGCTCAATATAGAAGACGTGTATTTTGGGCCGTCGACCATGAATGCAGTTATGTGTGCTTTTAAAGATTGTGTTGATAGAATTGAGGTGGAGGATATTAATTCTTTAGGGCTACACTTCACATGGAATCAGAAACCTCAGGAAGGTATGGGTATTTTGAAGAAGCTTGACCGTTGTATGGGCAATATTGCTCTCATTGATGCTTTTCCGAGCGCTCATGCAGTCTTCCAGCCATATAGGCTATCGGATCACTCTCCCATTGTTCTCCGGATGCCATCTATCGCCCAATCAAAGCCTAAGCCATTCAAGTTTTATAATATCTTGGCTACTCATCAGAAATTTAAGGAGGTGATTACTGAGCAATGGGGTGTGCATCTTTCTGGGCATACTATGTTTTAGATCATCTCTAAGATGATATCTCTGAAGAAGCCTTTTTGCAAATTGTTACATGATCATGGTAATCTCCATGATAGAGTGGTAAGGCTCCGTTTGGAAGTGGATGTTGCTTAGAAAGCGCTAGATTTGAATCCTTTCGATTTGAATTTACGCGATGAGGTGGCAGTATATGTTCAAGCTTTTAATGAAGCTAAGTATGATGAGGAACGCTTTTTAAAACAAAAAGCTAAGATTGACTAGCTAGGTGCGGGGGATACGAACTCAGCATATTTCCATAAAGTGGTTAAAGGTCGTAACCATCATAGCCGGATTGAGTTTATTCGTGATGCTGCTAATGTGGAGGTAACGGGAATGGATGTCCCTAATGTGTTTGTTACACATTATGAACAGTTCTTGGGGAGTTCTATGGAGTGTAATGTTTTATACACTGAGGACTTGTTCGGCAAGCGGGTTTCTGATGTGTCTTATCATTCAATGGTTCGTGAAGTATCAAATCAGGAGATCAAAGATGCTATGTTTGATATTGGTGATGACCGGGCCCCGGGTCCGGATGCGTACACTTCAACGTTTTTCAAGAAGGGATGGGATATTGTAGGTAATGATGTTTGCAAGGCTGTCCGTGAGTTTTTTTACAAAGGTCAACTTCTGAAGGAGATTAATCACACGTTCATTTCTCTTATCCCAAAGGTTACTACTCCTTTTAAAGTTACTGATTATCGTCCTATTTCATGTTGCAATGTCATTTACAGATGCATTAGTAAAATTCTTACTAATCGCATTATATAATGTATTAAAGAGGTTGTTAGTGAAAATCAATCTACTTTTATTCCAGGAAGGCGCATATATGACAACATTCTTATCACTCAAGAGCTTATGCTTCATTACCACAGACAGCGAGGCCCTCCGAGATGAGCTTTTAAAGTTGATATTCAAAAGGCGTACGACACGGCCGATTGAAGATTTTTGGAGCAGATTCTTTATAAGTTTGGTTTTAACCCTAGAATGGTTAAGTGGATTATGACGTGTGTCACTTCAGCCTCTTTCTCTATTTGCATTAATGGAAATAATCATGGGTACTTTAACGGGAAACAAGGGCTAAGGCAAGGGGACCCTTTATCTCCTTATTTGTTCACATTGGTCATGGAGGTTCTTACCCTCATTTTGAAACGGAGGATCAGGCTCTCGAATGTATTTCGATTTCATCATAGGTGTTAGCAACTTCAAATCGTTAATGTTTGTTTTGTAGATGATCTTTTTCTATTTACCCATTGAGATGTAGCTTATGCGCAAACGGTTATGAGTTCGTTGAAAGAATTTAAAGAAGTTTCTAGTCTTGTTCCTAGTATCCCTAAGAGTACTGCATTCTTCTGTAGTGCTGAAGGGACCCTTCCGGTTAAATACCTTGGTGTTCCGCTTATTTATTCTCGTCTTCTTAACAAGGAGTGAAAGATTCTTGTTGAAAATGTGAGAAATAGGATTGGTGATTGGAAGAACAAATTCTTATCGTTTGCTGGAAGACTTCAATTGTGTAAATCAGTTCTTCTTTCCATGCAAGTGTATTGGGCGTCCGTGCTTATGATTCCGCAAGGTATTGTGAGTGATATTCATCAGCTTGTTAGAGGATTCTTATGGTGTAATGGTGAGTTTAAGAGAGGCAAAGCTAAAGTTGCTTGGAAGGATATTGTTCTACCTAAGAGTGAGGGAGGTCTTGGTATACGTAGTCTTAGGGTGTTCAACATATCTTTAATGGACTCATATTTGGAACATCCTTGCTAACAAGGAGTCGTTGTGGGTAAGATGGATTCATGACTACAAGTTGAATGGGCGTTCTTTCTGGGATGTCCCTATGCGTGCTGATATGAGTTGGGGTTGGCGTAAGCTACTTCAACTTCGGACTGTTGTCAGGCCGTACTTTTGGTCGGTTTTGTGTGATGGTAGAAGTACATCAGCGTGGTTTGATAAATGGGATTCCAAGATTACTTGACTCCTCATGGCATTTCAAGAGAAGGATTCAATATGAAATCATGTGTTGCGGATTTGGTGGTAAATGATTCTTGGAGTTGGCCTCAAGCTTGGTTACTTAAGGATCCAAACATTATTAATATGCTTGTCCCTAATTTGATTATGACTAAACAGTACTTTATGAAATGGAGGGAAGCTAGTGGTTCACTTTGTGACTTCTCGGTTGCTCGGGCTTAGGATGTGTTTTGACCTAGAGGACCTGTTGTTGATTGGCAGCACCTTGATTGGTTTTCTCATGCGATTCCTAGACACGGATTTCATCTTTGGTTAGTGATGCGATCTGCTCTCAAAACTCGGGATCGTCTTCGACAGTGGGATGTAGGTCCTGATGTCGATTTGAGTATGGTTACATGTCACTTATGTAAATTTCAGCCCGACTCTCACACTCTTTTCTTTGAATGTTCTTTTGCTGCTAAGGTTTGGGAGTATGTGAGGGTGCTGGCGAATATGGAACAGGTTCGTCCCTTGTTACATGAAATTTTGGACTACTTAAAACCCTTGGCTCGTAGAACTGATAAGTGTATTATTGGAAGAATGGTTGTGGCGGCTACTTTGTATTATATATGGCGTGAGCGAAATGCTCGTCTTTTCAAGCAAGCTAGGCGTACACCGGAGGATATTAGAGATGATGTTATGATTACAGTTAGATTGAAGTTACTCACTTTCCGTTTCAAAAATCGTTCATCAGTGAAAAGAATCTTAGAGAGATGGAATTTCTCGAGTTCATTTCACATTTATGGAGATGATTAGGAGTTAGTTTCGTTTTGTTTTGTTTAGCTTAGTGGCATGTCACGGGCTATCGTTGTTTCAAGCTTTGCTTGAGGATAATGTGGTTTTCAGCCACATTCCATTGTACTTAAACTTTCTGTGATTAATACAAATTTACCGGGGTAACCCTTTAGCCAAAAAAATGAATAAAATGAATAACATAGCAGCGGAATAAATGTATGTCCTGGAAAACCTGGTTTAAGTTCATAATACTGGTTTATATTTCTGAAAAGACTTATGTTTAGTTTATCTTGATAATCTGTATTTTAAATATGCCAAGAGCCCATATAGGTCATGTTATATCCACGTGCATGAATACTTGGAGGGGTGACCTCGTCATGCAATTAGAGGGTTACCTCTAATTAATATATAAAATGAGTGGAGGGATCAGCTCCTGTAACGGATGCAAGGCACACACCGCAGTTACCATGAAATCATACTACTTGTCCTAGGATGCACCCATTTACCCTACATGATAATAATAACATAGGCCAACATACTGTAACGGACGATGCGAGCAATCACTCTCCCGCAGAAGAGTCATAACACCGGTGCTTCCAGTGTTATGGTTATGGAACCCCCATAGCTAGGTGAAACTGGCATGCATGTATATAGCTCAGGAAATCTAAAATATCATATGTATACTGATGTGATTAAGACACTTAAACTACTGGGGAAAACATATGGCTGCAAATGGGGAAATCCTAATATAGGAAGAAAGATGTCCTTACTAAAGGATGGAATATCCGTACCTTATGTCCACTAAATAAAGACGGAAACAGACGTAGACGATCATTCTGACTTCACAATAGCTATATAATGAAGGCACATGAATAAGAGTCGATCTTACTTATACATACTTGTTATTTGGTTTACTTGACATGTTCATACTTATTACACTTGTTCTTGTCTTGTCTTAATATTTCATGTTTTAATCATGTGTTTCTTATAGTTGCATGTGTTTTAGATTCATGTGTTTCATGTTTTAAGTGTTATTATACTTGTTATAACATAATGAGTTACTTCCTAAACATAGCAGGTTTCTATTTATAGTAACTTTCCAAAAATAACAGGTTTCCATATATAGTAACTTTCCAAAAATAGTAAGTTTCCTTAGATAGTAAGTTTCTAAAAATAGAGAGTTTCCATAATTAGTAAGTTTCTAAAAATAGAAAGTTTCCATATTTAGCATGTTTATATAAATAGTATGTTACCATATTTAACGTATTACCATAAATAGTATGTTACCATATTTAGTATATTTCCATAAATATCATATTACCATATTTAGTATATTTCCATAAATATCATATTACCATATTTATCATGTTGCCATAAATAATATAATTCCATAATTAATTATATGCATATTTTATATCATGTATTATTATGTTATAAAGTTTAATAATTAATTTAATACTTAGCTTATTATTAATTAATAATATCATGTCATGTTATTTTATGTTAATATTAATTAATAACATTACATGTTCCATGTTATTAAACTTTACCTTAAAAAGATATTAATTAATTTAACCCAACTTTAATTAGTTAAATTCATGTTCACAAATAATTAAATCAATCAATTATTATAACCTAAGTTTTTATTTAATTAAACCAAAGTTAATTAAAAACTAGATTAATTAAATCATAACATAAACTTATTAAAAAATTTAGTACCCGAACCAAAATCCCGAGACCTGACACTCGAGCACCACGACTCGAAGGCCGTGACCCCCGAGGTCGCGTCTCGTCCGAACCACGGCCCTACACCGAGAGCCAAAGCTCTCGGCTACGCGGTTGTGATCGAATCCAACACCAACCCAGCGGCTGCTGGGGTCTTCGCCGTCCGAGAACCACGCTGAGACCCTATGGGGGTCTCGGTCGACTGCTTGAACAAACGCCACAGTCCTATGATGAGGTGTGGTGTCTCGGCTGCCACAAACCACCAACGCCGATCACTTGTGATGCGGCTGTTGGTCCCGAACGCAACCGAGACCAACTTCGATCTCGGTTCGCGTGTACCCAAACCCCATATCATATTATACCCGATCCCTTAATCAATCTTTTTGATAAACATGTCTTCATACTTGTTTTTAAAGATCTATAAACTTAGAAAAATAAATAAAAAGCTTAGAGAATTAAGGATACCGTAAGCGTAGAAAAGGTTTGGGAACGAACACAATACCGTATAAACAATCAACCAAAAATCAACAATGGATTCCCCTTGGTGTTCTTGGGTGCCACGGATAGAGAGACAAAGAGAGGGGCTAGGGTTTTGTTTTTATGTAAAAAGTGTTTAATGAAAACCTCCTGTGTTTATATTAAACTAATAACTAGTTAATGGGTATGGGCCAAGGCCCGGTTCCTTCCCCTTTCTCTCAAAAATCGGCGGACAAACATCCCCTTATACTTTTGGTGTTTGTTTTTCTTGTTTAAATATTTATTGTGTACATACGTATTTAATTATCGTGCTTTCGTTACTTGAACATTTTCTTAATATTGTACATACATACTTATCGTATATTAATATTCGTGTTTACGTACATATTACTTATGCTAATTAACTAATATACATAGTATTCGTATTAATTATTCGTGATGCATGTCGTATATTAATTAATTTAAAAGTTTAAATTTAACGGTAACTTCGTGCATTAAATGATCGTAGGATTTTTAAGCCGGGTTTTACATATGGTATCCCTAAAACCTGAATCTTCTTCTTTTATTATGTTATTTGATCATGAATTAGTAGAATTAATAAGAACACAAGATGGGTTAATGGATAAAACATGAATTAATCAAGGTTTAATCGGGTGTGCACAGAAACCGAGAGTCAATAGACTCTCGATGGGGGTTTATTTGGCCAGTTGAGCCCACAAGGTGGTCTCGGAGGCTGATTTACATTAACAGCCGTAACACCAAACACCCCAGCAGGGGCACGTTTGGCTTGACAGTGGGTACCGACCACTACCGGTGGAAAACTGTCACATAACAGAGGATACCAGCCACTTTTTTTTTTTTTGGGTAAAGGGGAATCCAAACCCCGGTAAAATATATTCCCAAAAGCGTTGAAGTACAATGGAATGTAGCTGCAATGCTACATTAACCTCAAGCAAATGCCTGAACAACCACTACATCATATGACATGACATATGATCCTAATAAACTATTACAAAACAAAGAACACCAATAGGAAAGAACCACCTAAAGGTGCATGAACAATGTAAGTAAAACATCATCGCGGTTAGCACTTGGAGCGAACATCAGGCTGACGAGAACCATGCCGATCATCAATCGATATGACTTCTTCAACCTCACTATCATTAACCACATCTTTCTTGGTTTTAAAACCATCCTCCCAATCTGTACCATCATCCATCTTATCCCAAAGAGCACCAAAAGAGTTATGAGAACTCTTATCCTTATCATTCGTCTTAGCTACAAAACTCGATGTTTTGTTATTCAAGAAACCCTTTTTAAGCATCGGGGCTGCCTTCTTAGGATTCTGACCCGTAGCACTTGTAGAGGTTTCTCCTCGCTCAACATTACGAAACTGAAGATTAAGGGATGGTTTTGTTAATTTAATACCTGCAACTTGTGGGTGCTTCTTCTTACCTTTATTCTTCTTGTTCTTGACCACCTCAAACCCATCATCCACCGCATTCTTAGTAGCATGAACAACCACTTCCTTGTGCACTTTCGGACACATATCACTAGTATGATCAAAGATCAAGCATGTAGAACATCTTGGAGGTCTCCATTCGTACTCAATATCAATCGTAACCAATGAATGCCCATTATCACGACCTTTAGGGACAGCAATTACCATTGAATCCAATAACTCCATATCAGCTGAAACCTCAACGAGCGCCCGAGCATATGTACTACGACCCCACGAGTTAACACACATATTGCTCGTGTAGGAATCCAACATAATAGGTGTGCCAATTTGGGTCGTGATAAGACTAAGACCAACCTCTGAATAAGCAACAATCGGCACATGATGAAGCTTAACCCAAACAGGTGCTTTCTTGATCTCTGCCTTTTTCAAATCAGTGGTAGGGGACCAAATATTCAGGATCAAAGGAACTGTCCTAATCAACCACGGGCCATTTCCAAGAACTCCTTCCATTCCTTCCTTCGTATTGAATTGGAAAAGGAAGAAATCCTCATGCAATTGAACGCGTATCAAACCAAACCGTGCCCACGTATTTTTAACATAGTTTTCCACCAGTGGGAAAGCTAATCGCTTACCAACAAACTGCCCGTACAACGTGTGCACAAATCGGGATTCAACCTCCTCAACAGCAGCATACGGAAGTGCAACTCGTGCACCTTCAACATGCTCATCACACCGTAATTCTGAGATCTTCACCAACTTAGGATTCGATTGTTTCAGACCGCCCTTGTTTTGAAGTATTGAGGCAAACGAATCCACCTGTGTAACATTTGCATTTACATGCTGCTTAGCACAACCCTGATTCAGCGAACCCCTCACCTTTTCCGCATTAACAACATCACCATCTTCAGCAGTAGGTGTCTCATCAGCATGTACCTCATCCCTCAGCAATCCTTTCTCCTTCTGCGCATCAGCAACATTGATTGACGTTGTAGGATGAACCTTGGCATCCTCCACTCGTTGATGAATCCCATGATCAGCTTGAATTTGTACCAGGTCGCCACCATCTGATTTAGGGTATGCAACACCCCTCGAACCATCATTAATTGGATTCGCTATTCCAGCACCACCATATGCCGAAACCCTAACAGCCGTAGACTCTGCCATGGTCTCCCTCAAACGCTGCATTCGTACAGATAACGCATTAACATCAATGTGTGAATGCCCTTTAATACCATCAATTTCCCTATTATCCATGAAAAAGAAAAAAAAACAAACCCTAATACTGCAAAACCCTAATACTGCAAAACCCTAATACCATCAGATACCAGCCACTTCCGGTGGGTGTTTTGGGCTGACAGTGGCAAGGCCACAACCCTTTTGGTTGTGGTGGTGGCTGTTGGTTCGAGTGTTGGGAATAAAATTAAGGCGCTGACAGATTAGACGCTGACAAGGAATATCAAGGCGCTGACAAAGGGAATCCCAGTTATATCAATCTACTTAGTCAACACGTTTTGTATACTTAGAAAAAGATATGTTCTACATTGTATTCTTATTGTTTATCTTTTCCTAAAATAGTTGATAGGTAGATTATTGTTCAAGACTCCTTGTGTTATAAAAGGAGGTCTTAGGGTTTGATATCGATATACGTTTTCCACACTTTCATTGTACGCAGTTATTTTTTTTTGGTAAAAGGGTAACAATGACCCCGGTAAATAGAACCAAAAAAAGCGTTGAAGTACAAGGAATGTGGCTGAAATACCACATTAACCGCAAGCTATAGGCAGCTTGTTAAACAAAATGTTTATGACAGGCCATAAACATTAACTAGTCTAGAATACTGGAAATATATAAACTAGACAAAAACCAAGACGATAACATAAAATTACGAGGAAAATAATAAAATATCAACATAGGATAAGCCAGTTGGAGTGCTTGCCCCTATATTAGTGTTGAGAAGATTCACCGATTCATCAAAGACGACCTCGACTCCCTCCTCCTCCTCCTCATTATCTTCCTCGCTTACTTGACCCCCTTCGTCAATACCAGGCATGGACAAAGATGAAAATTTATAAGATGTAGAAACACTGCTCATTTGAGCCTTACCCTTGTTCGGACCATTAGGATTGCTAGACTGCTGTGACTGACCAGATTTAGTATTCAACTTTCTACTATTATCACCACTCGTACTTGTAGTATCCAAGCGAGTTTTTGGACGAAAAACAACCGTCTTTCATGTTTGGGAACCCTTACTCAATGGAATACCTCTCGGAACTTGATTCCCTAAATTACCTTTGTACTTCTTCCTCTTACTATGCACTTGTTGGAATCCATCATTATCAACATGAGTTGTCACATTTTCAACCGTTGTAGGTTTAACATTTTTCAGACAAGAATCAAAGGAATGACCAAAAATATTACAAGTATGACATCTAGGCGGTTTCTATTCGTATTCAACACGAATTAATTCCTTAGTACAACCAGAGCCTTCAAGATCAGGGACACCAATAGTAACGTTATCTATAAAATCCGAATCAGCGTTCATCTCAATAAGACAACGAGCAAAACTACAACGACCCAAAGACACTTTGCACATATTATCAGTATAATTATCCATCATAATAAGCTTACCAAGAAACGAAGCAATTAAACTAATACCTTCCTCTTCAAATACCTGTAGCGGGACATCATGAAACTTGACCCATACCGGAATACGAGTTAGTTCCTCCTTTAGAAGATTCGTTTCATAGTCCATTTCTTAAGAAAAATTGGTGAATTACGAACCATCCACGGACCACCTTCCAGAACCGCATTAAGACCCTCACTAGACCCGAATTGAAAAAAGAAAAAACCTTTCTCATTCATCATGATACGCTTAAGACCATGTTTTGCCCAGTGATTCTTAGCAAAATACTCAACCACAGGAAATGCAATCCTTTTACCAAGAAAGTAACCATATTAAGTGTTGTGGTAACGAGTATTTACTTTTTCAACTACCTTCCTAGGAATAGAGATATTAACCCCTTCACAAACATTTTCAGAATTAAACGAAGAAGAGACTGCATTAATACCTCCATTAGTAGACGTAACCATATCAGCTTCAAATTTGCAAAGTAACTCCAGAATTTCTTTAGCACGGTCATGTGAGATCAATTCCCACAAAGGATGTTTCTTCATTTTTAACTCATGCATAAATTCACCCGCATCACCAACCGTGCGAATCGTTACACCAAATAATTTCAAAACCTCATGTAGGTTACACGGTTGCAACCCATTAATGGTTGCAGCCTTAGCTGCAAGGTCCAAAAAAACATCACCAGAAGAGGAAACATTAGTAATAGGGTCATCTGTTTTCTTAGCCACATGTGCAGAGTGCACACTCGAACCACCTGAACCGAGTGAAGAAATGCTGCTAGTTAGATTCTTATGGCGTTCACACAAAACTTCATAATAAAACATAGTGGTCTCCTTAGGTAAAGTAGACCATTTAGGAAATTTGTTTGCCTTAACACCATTTGCAAACACTTCAATGTCACGCACAGTATTCGAAGGAATATAAAACAAATTAGATATCTCCTCTAACGTTACTAAAACCTCAAGAGTAGACACCTTAACCACATCATTCCAACCTGTAAACAGTGGCTTATCACTTTTATTGCTCGAATCCACCATAGCTTCAACAAAACCACGACACAGAAACTCGAACCACAAAATAATAAACCAATTACAGCCGACCACTTTAATACAGCCAACCACGAGAACCCTACAAATCAATTACAGCCAAAAGCACCACTTAATATAATGTTAGCCGACCAAAAAAGTAGAGTCAGCCGACTAAAATGTCAGCCGCCACAACCTATGGTCAGCCGACAAGATACAAACAAGGACTTAAATGCAGCAACAATAAGAAGGGTCAGCCGACCAATAAATAATGAAGGGTCAGCAACAATAATGTCAGCCGCCACAACTAGGTTCAGCCAACAAGATAAAAACAAGGACGATTTAATGCAGCAATAATTCTGAAGAATGATTAAATGCAACCCGCTCAAAATCGATACCCAAACACACCGAAACCCTAAAAAACACTTAATGCTAATCACTGTTTAAACAAACAAAACGAACCGAACCAACTTGCCCAGGTAACACGTGATGATCTAAAAAAGACAAGTAACCACCAAAGAGAGAAACAGTACACTCGCACAAGACTTTGGGTGAACCAAATTGGACGCTGACATGGCTTTAGGCAAACGTTGACAAGATTATAGCCGTTGGGCGTTGATAGGTTATTTTTGACCGTTGACACTCAATGGGACCTACCCAGTTGTTACTTTTTGACATATTTTCAAGCCGTAATTTTAGGAGTTGTTACTTTCATTTAATGCATGAGATAACTTATAACTTTTTCAATATTTTCATGATTGATTTTTGAAAATCTTTGCCTATTTTTGGGCCAATCACATGCATTCTTTCTCTCCTTTAAATTTGGCTCCTATTTTAAACAGGGTATCTATAATTCTTGTCTAACACTTTTCTCTTATCAACTTCATCTTCTACACTTAAAAATAACAGCTTTCATCAATGGCACCAAAGTTTAACTCAGCAGAATTGGCATTGGGGTTCAGATCACAACACAACATGATTGCTTATCTTGACGCTGATGATGATCTGTTTCCTCAATACACACAAATGGTGGCGTATTTGAACGCATCCCCATTAAGGTATGCTCTTTCTCATGCACCACTCATTCCAGTCACACACATTAAGCAGTTTTGGAACACTGTTAGTTCCTCAACAGCTACTGGAGTGACCACATTAACTTCTATTGTTCATGGGAGGTCTTGGGTGGTTACTGAGGCTTTGGTACGCCAAGCCTTGCATCTTGATGATGCTGATGGTATAGCCACCCTTCCCATAAATGAAATAGAACAAGGGCTTAGGGCTTTGGGATATCCTTTTCCTGATGAAGGTACTCTCAACAAGTATCATAAGCAGGAATTTCCCCCAGTCTGGAAGTACCTCATACATGTCCTCCTTCAATGTTTGAGTCCCAAATGTACTGCACACAATGAGATCAATAGATCCATTGTAAGTGCTATTGTGTGCATTGCAACAGGGCAAAAATATAACTATTCTAAAATGATTTTTGAGGGGATGTGTAAAAACAAGGGGACAAAAATGACTTTGGCTTATCCCCGTTTTCTGCAAATGGTTTTTGATGATCAAGGTTACTGCTCAAGGGATCACAATGATTTTTATAAGATCCCTGAGCAAAAGAAAGCTATCTTTATGAAGATGGATTCACCACCCCATAGAGACTTACCTTTAACCCCAGCCATGCTTGCTGTTATTGCAGCAGCACAACCCCAACCAGACCCCCAACCTCAAATTGACCCTCAACCACAACTTGAACCTATTCCTGAACCTTTTTTTTTTTGGGTAAAGGGACTCCAATCCCGGTAAAATATATTCCCAAAAAGCGTTGAAGTACAATGGAATGTAGCTGCAATGCTACATTAACCTCAAGCACACAGCTTGAACAACCACTATATCATATGACATGCCATATGATAATTACATTACAAAACTAATGACTCCTATAGGAAAGAACCACCTAAAGGAACATAAACAATGAAAAAACAACATAATGATTAATGAGAAGTGCGAGTATCCGGCTGACGAGTTCCATGGCGATCATCAATCACAATGTCTTCATCAGTCTCACTATCCGCATTAAGCACATCATTAGAATGACCAAAGCCATCCTCCCAATCAGTCCCATCATCCATTAAACCACTCAAAACACGAAAAGAGTTTTTGCTGCTCGTACCCGGTTGACTAGAATCAAGAGCCAAAGACTTGTTATTAAGAAATCCACGCTTAAGAATAGAACCAGCGTTCTTAGGAGCATTCTGAACAGTAGTACCTGTAGAATCATTTTTCTTAGGCTTATTCGCCTTAGAACTATCCCCTTTCTCAACAGCACGGTAATAAAGATTAATAGGTGGTTTAGTGAGTTTAATACCAGCAACCTGGAGTTGCTTATTCTTACCCTTTTTCTTTCTATTGTTCACAACCTCATAACCCTCATTATCAATCTCATTAGCTACCTTATTATCGTCCACATTAACAATCGTATTAATGACATCCTTAGGCAATTTCGGACATTCAGCATCATGATGATCAAATATACAGCACATCGAGCAGCGGGGGGGAGTCCACTCGTATTCTATACCAATATTAGCCATCGTATGTCCCTTATCCTTACCAATAGGAATAGCAACAACTAAAGAATCCTTAGGAGGATGATCAGCAGAAATCTCAATTAAAACACGTGCATAGGTACTCCTTCCCCAAGAAGATAGGCACATCTCACTTGTATAAGAATCAAGAAGAATAGGCCTCCCAATCTGAGTAGTGATTAGACTAAGACCCACCTCCGAATATGCAACTATGGGAACATGATGCAATTTGACCCACACCGGTGCTTTCCTAATCTCCTCCTTTACAAGTAAAGAATCCGGAGACCATATATTCAAAATCAGTGGAACCATACGTATTAACCATGGCCCACTCTCTATAACTCTTTCCATTCCAACTTTAGAATCAAATTGAAATAAAAAGAACTCACCATGAAGTTGGACACGCTTGATTCCAAATTTCGCCCACGCTTTCTTAACATAGTTTTCAACCAAAGGAAACGCCAATCTCTTCCCTATAAAATGACCATATAATGTATGCGTCAATCGTGCCCTAACCTGATCAACCACATCGAGAGGAATAGTAACCGCTGCCCCTTCAACATGTTCTTCATTACGGAGTTCTTTTACACGTGCAACTCTTTTAGCTTGACCATGTAACATGGACACAAAAGAGGGTTTTGGAACAGCAGTTGATGGTGCAGGAGCCCTACATGGAGTAACAACCCTTGTATCACTCTGCTCGGATGGAATCGTATCAGCCATACATGGAGTAACACCCCTTGTATCATTCTGGACATTAGCCATACTAGTCGTTCCAACCTCCTTCAATACTGGCTGCTTGAGTGAACTTGCATCCGTATGTATCTGGTTTGAGCATTCTGTCCCATCACCATCATGTATCTCGGTCGATACATGTTTGGGCTCACCATCTGACCTTTCTGTAGTGTCACCCCCAAACGATGGAAGAACACCACTCGATTCATAATCATTAATCATAACTCCATCCTGACGCGACGAGGTAATGGAAACCCTAGACACCTCAGAAGTCTTGTCAGGACTATTTATGTGATTCGCTTGTTTTAAACGCGACATGCGCGCATGTAACCTGTCCATGTCGATCGGCGTAACAGCGATCTTCTTCTCCATGACACATTAACCAGATCGAAACACCTCTCTCTAATACACAAAACAATCAATCGAAACAGAAAAACTACCTAGGGCAAACGAAACCCTAGATCAAAGACCAATCACAGCGCACCAAACCAAACCCTAATACATAAAATAATAAGAGATTAAAAAAACCCTAATTTCTTTAAAGGTAATAAACGGCGGCTACCAAGAGTTTTATCACTAAATCAAAAAACCGATCATAATACGAATCAAATCTTTCAACCAATCAAAGACCAGTCCCACGCATTGAAAGGATTCTGTTTGGACAACTGATTTAAATAATCAAGAATCACAAAAGAAAACAAATCAAGACAATGGTACGGTTATGATAGGTGGAAAACAGATTGGAATTAGACAGTTTGCTTAATTAAGATGAACGGAAACCATGGTGGAGGCAGCCGGAAATCACCAAAAAGAGAGAGAAAAAATTAGGGTTTTTAGCATACAACTTTTCATCCTTTACTTTGAGTTTAGTTTAGTCTAGGTTATTCCTGAACCTTTACCCTCACCTGAACACATGCAACTTGACCAACAACCCTTTGACGCTGACACATCAAATGTTGGCGTTGATGTGCCTATTTCCAACGCTGACACACAACCTTCACAATCCCAAACACCCCTTAACCAACCCACATCTACCCATTCTTCCACACCATCTTCCACCCCCTGAATATAGGTTGATGAAACGCCAAAGGACTACTGGAGTGTTCTCCTCTGGTGGTCCTAGCCATGAAGCAGAGAGAACCACCACCACAAGTGTGGCTGGTGACCTGGATGAGGCTGGGACTATTGGTTCTGGCTTAGAAGCTGGCCAAGGCAGTCCCACCATCATTAAGTCCTCATCCTTGCCCAATGAATCTGACTTGGGAGGTCAAATCCCCATTTTAGAAGAGGGCAGACTGGAACCAATGACTCTTATGGAATTGACGGCAGTCTGCATTAGCTTGCAAAAGCAAAATGCAGACTTAGTACAAATTGTCAGCTCCCAAGGCCTTAAACTCAAGCAATTGAGGGAGAGGATTGTTGTTTTGGAAAGTGATCGTGTTAGAAGGGGTATGGAGGAGTCTTCCAAAGGGGAGGAAGATCAAATAAATCTGAGTGATAAGGGCAGCCAGGATGGTCAATCAATGGATGTTGCTGAAGCCCTTACAACTTTGAAGAAACAAACAGGTTTTGATACGTCCTTAGTCTCTCCCACCAATTTAAATTTATCATTTACAGCTATGTTGAGAGAGGTTACACAAGGCGCTGAGGTAAAATATTTGAGCGTTGACAAGGCAAATTTGGACGCTGATAGAAGTATTTTGGGCGCTGATAGGATAAATTTGGGTGTTGACAGACCTGCACATGAAGGTGATGTATCCCAGTCATCATCTATCATCAAGGAGGTTTTTACTCAGGTATTACCATCTACCTTACCAACCATTGCACCATCAGATAAGGGTAAGGGTAAAATGGTAGAAGAGTTTGTTCCAAAAGATGCAGCCCAAGTTGAATTTGATAGAAGATTGGCTGAACAAATAATGGAACAAGATGAAAAGGAGAAGTCACCATTTGTTGTGACTTCAGAAGAAGAAAGTGATGGAGCTAGCTCAGACTCAAGTGTAATGATTATAGAACCTGAAAGGCTTGAGTATGGAGATGAGTTGGCCAAAGAGAAGCTGAGAGAGTTGAAATTGCAGGTTGACTTTGACATGCCAGAGGTGGTTCAAATGTACAATTCTTGGGAAGAAAGCTGCATGGATAATCCAGACTTGACCATTTCAGATCAAATATGGGGTTTGGAGCTTCTTCTTAGAGTTCAGAAGGATTGTAAGGTGATTTTGAAACACAAGGCAAGCAATATTCTCTCAGAGTTAAAAAGGAATAGAAGGGAGCTCTACTTTATGTTGCTCAGATGTCATGGAGTTGGATGGACATATCAGAAGTTGAAGGCTTTGACATTTGATGAGTTGGAAAACAGGGCTTATCCCATTTGGGTGAGAGTGCAGGAAGCAAACACTCTCAGACTTCTTTCAGATGAAAGAAAGGATCAACTTGCAGAAGAAATGGAAATCAAGAAAGCTATGATGGTTCCCAGGCCAGTGAAGAAGGGATTTAAATTTGAGTTTCCAAAAGATATGGATCCACTATATCCAAGTGAAGCAGTTATAAGAAAGAGCCTCAAGCTCTCCCCATTAGAAGCTTCAGATATGGTGCAAGTGTTACCATTAGATTCCAGGAACCCAATTGTGAGTTATGAGGAAGATGAATGTGGGTTCTGGAAGATTGGCAGATTTGGCAAGGAGGTACACACTTTTACCACTCTCATATCTTTGTTTGCAAGTTGTGATAGAGAAGACTTGGTGGACCTTTGGAGGTTGCTGGAGACCAAGTATGAGGCTGAAGCACCAACTTCAGCTAATGGAATAAAACTTTGGACCACATTCAAAAGAATGTGTGGGCCAAAAGGTGAAGATCCTGCAATTTGGAAGGATCTTGAAGATGACCTCAGTGGTCTTCAATGGAGGTTATATTCAGCTGCTGGTGTATACCATTTGAGTTCTACAAAGTTTGCTGAGTATCTACTTGTGGATGCTCAGTATTTCATATCCAAGGCTATTTTGGAAAAGATGAAGGACACTCAGCTGGAAATAGATTATTCAAGTGACGTGGCAAAAGATTTGATCAGATTTATTCATTACCAATATGAGAAGGTTTGTCAGACTCCTCCAAGTCCTTAATGCTTATTCAGAAACTTGATCATAAGAGTGGATATCAAGTTTAGGGGAGGATTGTTGGGAATAAATTAAGGCCAGATCACTTGAGCGCTGACAAGAAGAAAACAAGCGCTGACAGCTTAAGCGTTGACAAGTTAAAGTCAAGCGTTGACACATTGAAGACAAGCACTGATGGAAGATATAATCTACACGTTTATTATATTCTAGAATACTTCTAGTAAGGATAGAAACGACAATGTATTTTCTATGTTTATCTTTACCTAGAATAGTTGATACGTAGATTATTGTACAAGGCTTCTTGTATCTATAAAAGAAGGCCTTTAGGTTAATGTTTGATATAAGTTTTATATAAGTTTTCATTCGTAAACATCTTTCATTGTAAGCAAGTTCGATATTCATAATCAAAGTGAAAGTTTGTTTACATCTTGTGTGTTCTTGTTTAAGTGTTAAATTCCGCATAACACTTAGATTCATAAAGCATATACAAAGGTTTCTCTACGTGTATTACTTGATCTAATCTCGTATACACAAAGCTAATCGATCTAAGTTTGGGATCAACAAATATATCTATTTGGGATTGACGATCCCCATCTGGGTGAGTAGCGCTCACTGTGCCTTGGCCGGGACAACAGATTTATACCATGTTGGAACTAGGATTGGGAGCCTTTTTGTAAGGCACCGGGTTCTCATCTGTTGAGAACTATGGAAAGTTAAGCTTTAGTTTTGAACAATAGGTAATGTAATTACCTCTTTAGTATGAATGCTTTGTGCATTGCTACTAACATGATAGTTTAATGTCTAAACTTATTTTATTAAACCTGTAAATTCACCAACTTTATATTGACCCTCTAAGCATGTTTTTCTCAGGAAAATGAAGCTAGTATGTGGTGTGTGCATGGACTCAAGCATCATAGTAGTCTGAATTGTAGGACTCATCAAGGGTTTCTACTTGGGAAAAGTAAACAATTTATTTTTGTCATGTTAAGACAATTTTTATAAATTTGTACACTGTTCATGTAATATATGTTGGATAATCTCTTATCCTAAGCTCTATGTACTATTTGCTTTCGATCCACCCCTATGACATTCCAAACATTATTTCCGCTGCAACTGACCCGACTCGGGGTGTCACAGAGAATGGTATCAGAGCAATAGTTATAGAGAACCAGATAAATTATTAAATAAAATAAAAAGTAAATTTTTTTTATTTAAACTGGACTATAACTTAACAAAAATCTTTTGGGGATTTTATTATTTTGGAACTATATTAGTTAGGCATATAGAACGTAGGGCATATACATACATACATATATATATATATATATATATATATATATATATATATATATATATATATATATATATATATATATATATATATATATATATATATATATATATATATATATATATATATATATATATATATATATATATATATATATATATATATATATATATATATATATATATATAGGGGATACACTAAAAAGCCCCTTAAAATAAAAAGCCTAGGAAGGAATCTCAGCCCTTGGATTTGATTTTAATAATAAAAAAAGCGGAGTGGCATAACTGTAATTTACTTGAAACTGTGAGGGCAAATCGGTCATTTCATTCCCAATAACAACTTCACTTATCCATACTGTAAACACATCTCTCTCATTTCACACTGAAAATCGATCCATAGATAGATCGATCGATCTAATCCAATCATCTTCGTATCAAATATTGTAAATCGTTCGATATTCGATCTCAAACACTATAAATCGTTCGATATTCGATCTCAAACACTAGTAATCGTTCGATCTTCGATCTCAAACACTAGAAATCGTTCGATATTCGATCTCCAACACTAGAAAACGTTTGATATTCGATCTCAAACACCAGAAATCGTTCGATCTTCCATCTCAAACACTGGAAATCGTTCGATCTTCGATCTCAAACACTCGAATTAATGCAGTAGGTTCTTATTTATCCCTAATTAGGTTCGAGTGGGTCAAGCATATATGTTACAGTATATTGGTTTTCGTCATTCATAGCATATACGTATGCTGTTCTACATTTATTTGTCTTTGATTGGTGAATGATGTACTATAATGCAGTGAATTGGTTTTCGTCATTCATAGAACGATTTAGGAAAGATGTGGCTTACCGTTTTGGTGAAAATGATTGTGTTTTGAAAGGGTCAATGTTGTGTTTATAAAGTGTTAATGCAGTTCGCGGTTTGTATACGGATGTCCGTGTCTAGGTTAGCATACGAGCCATGATTGTTAGGTCTTAAAAATTTTGTGTGTTTGCGTGCTTGTAAAGGGTCGATGCAGTGTTAATGCAGTTCGTGGGTTGTCTACGAAGGTCTGTGTCTGGGTTTGCATAACATCCGTACTTGTTAGATGTTGATAATTGTTTGTTTTTTTGTGCTTGTAAAGGTCGATGCAGTGTGTTTAAAGTTTTTTGGGTAAAGGGACTAATCCCGGTAAAATATATTAACCCAACCAATAAGCACAATGGAACACGACAGATGTACCGTATTAACCTCAAGCAAAGATGTACCGTGTGTTTAAAGTTTCAATGTAGTTCTTAGTTTGTCTACGTAGGTCTATATCTAGGTCAGTTTCCTTTTCTAGATAATATATAAAGTCGGAGATTAATGTGGACAACATCCAGAAAACTTACTTGGAGTGTAGGCACAATGGTTTTTGTGGGTTACTTTCTACGTTATTAACGCTTTCTGACACAATCAGGTATGTGTTTAGTGAGATAAGGAATCTGTTAAGTGAATAATCCGTGGCTATGAGTCTATGTTAGTTAAGGCATAGAGTCTTTTGGTTGTCAAAAAGTGATGCACCTTTTTTTTAAACTATGATGTACTAACTACTTCATTGTTGTGCATTTTTTTTGGTAAAGGGGACTGACCCCGGTAAAATATATTCACACCAAAAAAACCGTTTGAAGTACAATGGAATGTGACTGAGATATCACATTAACCTCAAGCACTCGCTTAAAATCTACTAAATCATATGACACACCATATGATATTTCCTATCAATACAAAACTAATCACACCAATAGGAAAAAACCATTTAATGATACAACGACTCAACGCAAGTATCATTACTTAAAACAGGAGTTGTGGAGGTTCCACATCCTAGCCCTTTGAGAACTATCAGCAGTCCTTTTGAAACAACAAGATAGCAACTTCAAACGAACTGTAGACAAAATGATCTCCGACACTTGGCTAACACTTCGCTTCTCAGCACGAAAGAGCCTTGAATTTCGTTCCTGCCAAATAAAATACGTAGCAGCAGCAACAACAAGCTTTGCAATATTACTCCTAGAAGTCCTCCTCTTCGCGAATGGCATAAGAGTAGCCATAATATCAGAAAAAACAGGCCTCGTATCACGTAATCCAGCATGAGCTTTAATGGACTCCCAAACCTGTTTAGAAAATACACATTCAAAAAAGAGGTGATGATGTGAATCCCGTTCCATCTCGCACAAAGGGCAAGTCATAGCCAGGTCCACCGAAACATCCCAAACAGGCACCCTATCTTGAGTTTTGAGCTTCCCATGCACCACAAGCCAAAAATGAAAGGCATGTCTAGGGATACAGTGACTAAACCAAACAATTGGATACCAATTCACTTTAGGACTACGAATCCTAATAGTAGACCAAACGTTTTTAACCGTGAACGATTTCAGCTCACCAATCTCATTACACCAAGCAAGCTTATCATCCTCCTCCCTTAAAGTAGGCACCTGCAAATTAGAGAGAGTCGGATACTTTTACTTTAAAAAATCAGGCCATTGCCAGACACCATGCATAATAACCTCCTTAACCGAAGTTGTAGGAGTAAGCCCTGCCCGATGAATATCCTGACGTGTAATATCTCACGACAACGGACCCGCATTACACCATTTATCAAACCATAAAGATGTAGACTCCCCATTACCAATAACAGACCAAATATGATCACGGATAAAAGGTCAAAGCTGTAATATCTTACTTCATTGTTGTGTATAAAGCTTAAATAAACTACCTATAGGTCGATTTAGTGTGAAATTATGTTTGATTCTGTTGTTGTAAAGTAGTGATGCAGTAGGTTGTTCATGTGTTTCATATAGTTTGACTAGGTAAGGCATAGGGTGTTTTTCTTTTCAAAAAAGGATTGTTTATTTATCTTTATGCATGATGAAGTTGATATAAAATAGTGATGCGATAGGTGAATATTTCGGTCATAAGTTTCGAGCAGGTAACAGGTAGGGTCTTTTTGTTGTCAAAAAGTGGGTGCGTATATATTTGTGTGTCTGATGTAGCTTTGTAAAGCAGTGATGTAGTAGCCGTTAATTTGTGTCGTCTAAAATTTTAACAAGGTAACATATAGGGTGTTTTACTTGTTGAAAAGTGCTTTTGTGTGTACTTGTGTCTATTGCTGTAGTTGGTTTTATGAAATAATGCAGTAGGAATTTGTATGTTGGTAATCTAGGTTGTTTTAGTTTTCGGAAAGTGTTTGTGTGTGAGTTTATTTGATATTGATGCAGTAAATTTTATTAATTAATGTAGTAGGTACTTGCCTGTAGTGTACGAGTTTATGTTAGTTTACACGCGCACAACTTCTTAGTTGTCAAAAAGTGTGTATGTACGTTTGTGTCTTATTGATGAATTAGGTTTCTCGAAGTGTTGCAGTAGGAAGCCTTGAAAAAAAGCATGACGTTCCATTCCGTGTTCAGGTGGAGCATGAAGCCTTGCAAAATAAAGCTTGAATCTTTGGAAAGTGTAAGTGCTTCTTATGATCAATTTTTAGTGCTTTGTTAAAAAAACCGAAGATGATTTTGATTTTCTGGTTATTTAGGAGGTTGGTACTGCAACAAAGGTGTTTAGTTGCTGCAGCAAAGGCATTTGAGTGGGAAGTGTACATATTTTTATTAGTTGAAAAGAAAGGAGGTTTGGTGGATGCAACAAAGGAGGTTGGTACTGCAGCAAAGGTGGTTGTCTGCTGCAGCAAAGGCGTTTGAGTGGCAAGTGTACATATTCTTATTAGTTGCAGCAAGCATGCAAAGCATGATATCATCAATACAGTTCACTGCATTACAGTGATATAGTTCACTACATCAACGACCAAAAAAGAAAAAATTATTGGATTGCTGTAAACATTATATGTTCATTGTCTCCTTTATAGTACATACATATCAAATATTCCAAAATGCAGCTTTCTATCTAGAGGGAAAATGATGTCCATTAGTTATTGCAAATTGATTGATGAATATAATTATGTTTTTGGTTCACCATTTGCATATATATGACAATGTAAATTTTACTGCATTACATTGTACTTTTTATTGCAGCACAAAGAAAATTGTAATAATGTATATTGTATCACGTTGTAAATTTTAATGTATCATGTAAATTTTAGTTCATCACAAGGTAACTATTACTAAATCAGAATATAATATTTTACTGCATCAAAATACACTAGACAAATAACATAACATAGTAACTATATACATGTTCTCCACAACAATAGTAGTAATTAAATACATGGAATCAAATTCCTTGTACTTTCATAGGTGCTGATTTCCAATATCGGTAACTGAACTTCCAGTCGCAACACATATTACACGTCCGATAAACAAACTACACGTGTAGACAAGTTGACACTAAGTTTGTTTGTGCAGCATAATGAATAATTTGCTGCATCATAATGTAAATTTGATTGCATCAGTATACTGAACAGTACCGCATATGCTAACATATATAACTGATAACCAAAGAACTATTATTCATGATAGTCATCATCATGGTCACCCCCTTTATATCATCTGGATTAGCTAGTATTTTTTGAGCTTCCATAAATATCCTTAAATCACTAATCTTCTTCAATTCGGAATGAAAAACAAATCACTAGTGTACTCATCATCAATATCATACTCCTAATATGAGTAACTGAACTTCCAGCCGCAACGCATAATCTACGTTGAAAAACAAACTAAACTTGTATACGAGTTGACACTAAGCTTGTAGACGAGTTGACACTAAGCTTGCAGACGAATTGAAACACAACTAGCAGCCGCGAACCAATCATTAACTGAACTTGCAGCAACAACACATTATCGACTTCTGAAAAGCAGAGAGTAAACATGCAGACAAATTGAGATTATAATACCATGGTCGTAAGGGCTTGAGCAGCAATGATAAGAACCTGAGATTATAATACAATTCATTAGTATGCAAATAACCACAAGGATAAATCACTAAATCATTATGATGCCTAACTCTAAATCAGATACAATCCTTAACAAAACATGTCGTAACATGAATCAAGAGACTGATTTGAAAAACCACTGCATCACAATATAAAATTACTGCAGTACAGTTATAAAAATATAATTTATCTAAAAAGTACCTAATATAACATGGTTTTGACATTATAACTACTAGATCAAATATTGGATTATGTGTTGCAACTACAAGGGATATACATCCTCGAAACAAATCTCTTACCAGATATATTGTCCTACTTGCATAAAAAGCATGCACAAACTTCAAAGTACATCAGAATATACTATATATCATAAAAGGTGTAAATCTGAATGGTTACTGCATCAAATTTATAAATTCAATACATTTATGTATTATATCAAAACATATCTATACAAAACTTAAAAGGAAAACTATGGAGCAGACAAAACTAAACTATACTTAACTTAATGAAACCTTAAAGAAAACTGCATCAATGTTTTAAATTAACTACATCACTATGTAATATCAAAAAGCAAATCAAAGCACACCTTAAGAAAAATCTAATGAAACTTTATAAACCTACTATTCATAAACAGATAAAATTAGATGAGTAGTTTTGATGAGTAAAGGTAAAGACCCAAGTAAATAAAATCTAAGAACTCACAACTTATTAAAACAATATGCACTACTAAGTTAAGTCAAAAAGCTATAGATATATTTACTTACAATTTAGTATGATGGAAAATTTGCAAAATGGTGCAACTTTGCAACATATGCAGTTTCAAAGTGTACAAGATCTTTATACAATTCCACCTACAATTAATCAATTAGGAAAATTATAGATAGTTTGAAAAGAACTATGATAGAGCAAAATCTTATATACAAGCTACTACATCATTATGCAACTTTGTTGTAGTCATCGTATAGTATAATATAATAATTATATTAAGGTATATAATCATTATTAGATTCAAAACAAACTTACAATTCTTACTTCTTCACATATCAGTTAACTAATCAAACTTGAGTAATAATAAAATTGAAAATTTTTCGACACAAACATTTTCTGCACAAATGTTTTCTACTCATAACTCATAACTATATTTTCCATAAACAAACACCTAGTGCATCATCATTCTATTTTATTGCATCACATATACAATTTCATGGAACAAGGGCTATAGGAAACATTAAAAATTTGACTAAAGTAACAATAATTATCAACTCGTTCTCAAGTTTTTAGTGGCTAGAATGTGGTTTTATTCCTGTCCTTTTGGTTCGACTACATGTCTGTTGAAAGGCTGGTGCAAGTTCGCTGCAAATCTGCTGCAACCTCATAGCAACTTTGCGGCAAGCTCGCTACAAGTTCGATGCAAGCTCGTTGCGATTCCACTACAAGCCCGCTACAAATCTGTTGCAAGCTCGCTGCAAGCCTGCTGCAAGCTCGCTGCAAGCCTGCTGCAAGCTCGCTGCAAGCCCGCTGCAAGCTCGCTGCAATCCTGCTCAAGCACGCTACATGCCTGTTGCAAGCTCGCTGCAATGCCTGTTGCAAATTTGCTGCAAGCCTGCTGCAAGTCCATTGCAAGGATGATGCAAGTGAATGTTCCAATGGCTGCTAGTGTGGTGATGTATTACTAGTATTTTTGCTAATGGGTAGTTTATTGAATGGAAATTATAAGATTATGTATGTTCAATAGAATATGCAACATAGACAATAGAAAGCTAGAATTCAATAGCCAAAATGTCGCACGAGCTCTATCATGGTCAATAACAAATTTTGCAATGTACTAATTAGTACTAAAACATAATTTACCATAAAATCAATAATAATTTAGCCACTAACATTTCAATTCGTTATTACCCAAATTTATTGTTATTGAATTATTCAATATGTACTAATTTGTACTACCAAATTTACCTTAAATCTTTAACTATTTAACCGCAGATAGCAATTGTTATCAATACTTATTTACCGGGCTACTAGTTAGTCGTAGCATGTAATTCATCAAAAAATCACCAACTATCCAACCCCTAATATATTAACTCGTTGTTAACCGAGCCATTGTAATGAATCACAAACTCCACAACTCGCTAACTATGGGAAACACATATTTCACCACAAAACCAGCGGAACTGTCGTGATCAACAACAGGGTGTATGAACAATTGGTGCATTACAATAGGAAACTAATGCATCATTATTATAGAATATCTTGCTGATATTTTATCAAACACCTGATGTGCAGGTTCCATATACACACTTTTTCACCTAGTTTTTTTTCTCAAATTTGATTCAGACCAAGTGAAAAACTTACTATTCTAAATCTAACTCCTAAAATTTGTGAAATAGATTCAACAATTAAAAATTAATTTACCACAATCATGAACAATCAAGAACACCACAAAATGAAAGAACTGTTTACATAACTATATAAATTACAATCAACCAAGACATATTAACTTAATATATATATAATCGTGAAGTAAAATAAGTTAAAAAACGGATCTTACTATTGAATGATGAATAGGTATGGTGGTTAGTGGTGGTAGATACGGTGGTGAACGGTGGCAAAGATGGCGGTTAATGGAGGGGATGGAGGAAGAACATATGGCGGGATGAGGAAAACATCTCGAGCGAGGAAGAAACAAAGAAATAATGAGGAGGTAAAAGGGTTATATAGTCTATGATGTAAAAAGACGAAAATATCCCTCCAGGTATTAAAATTAATAACGGGCTAATTGATACACGTGGCAGCATCTGGTTGCTTCCTAGCCTTTTTATTTTAAGGGGCCTTCTCATTTTACCCCACCTCTCTCTCTCTCTCTCTCTCTCTCTCTCTCTCTCTATATATATATATATATATATATATATATATATATATATATATATATATATATATATATATATATATATATATATATATATATATATATATATATATATATATATATATATATATATATATATATATATATATATATATATATATATATATATATATATATATATATATATATATATATATATATATATATATATATATATATATATATATTCTGTGTGAACTAAGTGTGCATTGATTATTAACAATCCGGTTAATTGATTTTATAAGTATTAACGTAACCTTAAAACATTGCGATGTTTGTTTAAAAAGGGTATACACTATAAACTTATAACCAAAACTTTTTCTTTTGTTTGTAAGCTTATACTTACTTCAAATTTAAAATATTATTATTTTCAGAGTATCATGACTCCACCTGTTGCATATCCGACTATTCTACCAGAGGTATCCCTCGTTCCAGCTATCTCTCCGTCACCACGAGCCGTACACTGTGGATGGTTGTCGGTCTCAGATTCAGAGGACAGCCAGACTACTGGAGCTGCAATCCTTGATGATTCTCTCACTGCTCCATCCTCAGCTACATTGGTCCCAACCACTGTGGAGGAGGACCAGGTGACTCCTGACCTGCCGTATCTAGCACCACCGTCATCGCCACGGGGCTACTTTCCCGGGTCTCTACTTTCTCGTAAGAAGAGGTATGAGGCTGCTCTCGACTCCACTTTCGAGGTCGGCGAGGGTTTCGGGACGGGACATGCTGATACGGTCCAAAGCCCAGATAGCCACTCTGGCCGCACGCCAAGAGCAGAACATAACGGAGATTCGCAGCCTGTTAACAGCAGGCCAGTTGGGCTACACTGTCGTGCATGAGCGTATAGACTCTCTCTCTCTCTCAGACTATATGGGTAGGAGCCCAGGCAGCCAAAGGTGTTCGGGCCATGACTGATGAGGCATTACAGTGGTTACTGGAGGAGAACTACCGTCTCCATCAGCGTATTCATATCATGGAGGGTCCTCAGTACCAGACCCATGCTGCTCTCACTGCCGAGGAACAGTCCTTGTCTACTTTCTTTGACCTTGCAGCCATACGACATGATGGAGTTACTTCAGAGACTGCCTATCTCCGAGGAGCCGTTGACAGACTTCGATCCCAGCTGCTGACTGCACTCCGTCTGCTCAAAGAGACCCGATTGGCAGTTCAGGCATTGCGGAGTACCAGGACAGCACCTGCAGCTTCACCTGCCCCACCACCACCAGCCTCATCCAACATACCTGCTAGGCAGGATTAGAGTAGATGTACTAGACTTCTTGTACATCATGATAAGCTTATGGGTTGTATTCCAGCTATCATGGTATAGGACTTTTTGTACTTTTATTTTCTTCTAGCTTTTGTGATCTATCCTTGTACTGTACTTTTTTTTTCTTCGAACAGATGTTTTTGATAAGATGTACTTACGACTACGTGTACCACTACCCTGGACAAGGCCAGTTAAGCCTCTGTCTTGGATTTTTTATGCTAGATGAATGTTTAATTTCTTATGGAAATGGCATGTAATCACTTTCTTTTGTTATATATGTTATGCACTATATTATATTATGAAATCTTGACAGGTTATCCAATTTGTTATGAAATCTATGCATGAAAATTTCCTCGTGCAATAATATAAAAACTACACTAACACTTAAACTAATGATCTCATTTTGTGTATGATTATAGACAAATGTCGATTACTTGATCAAATCCCAATGATGCAACAACCTCAAATGCCACTAACACCGACCATACTGAAGCTACTCAAAATGTCACTGCTACCCAACACAGGGAAATGATAAATGAGGGCATCACAGCCGCCATGGCAACCAGAGAAGCTGACCGAAATATGAACGATGGTCAAAACCTCAATGTACGTAGAAACAACGCCAACAAGGGTTGTCTTACCCTGATTTCTTGAAATGCAAACCCTCATACTACCGAGGAAAAGAAGGAGTTGTGGAACTAATGCAATGGTTTGAAAGACTGGAGATTGTATTCCGCATCAATGCCTGTGCTTATGAGAACAACGTCAAATTTGCCACCTGTACGCTACTTGAGAGTGCCCTTACCTGGTGGAACTCTGTTGTTGCTACCCTTGGGCACGATGCTGCTTATACTCTCACCTGGGCCAACCTTAAGGAGAGAATGACTGAAAAGTACTGCCAAAGAGGCGAAATGAAGAAATTGGAGATTGAACTGTGGGATCTTAAGTGCAAGAACAACGATATCATTTGGTACAACCAAAGATTTCAAGAGTTGATCCTGATGTGTACCAAAATGTTCCCTCAAAAGGAAGAAAAGATTAAGAAGTATGTTAGTGGACTCCCTGACGCTATTCATAACAGCGTGCTTGCATCACGACCCACTACTGTCGAAAGTGCTATGGAGTTTGCGACCGAACTGATCAATAAACGACCCCGAAACTTGTCGGAAAGGCAAACGGAGAACAAGAGAAAGTCGGACGAAAGCTCCCGTAGCCAGCATCAGCAGCCTCCCAAGAGACAGGACGTTGGGCAAGTTTATGGTACTACTCCCACAGCCAGCACCAGGAACTACACAGGCTCCAAGCCTAAATGTCCAAAGTGCAACTATCACCATATTGTTGGAGGTTAGTGTCATGGATGCTACAAGTATGGTCAACAAGGCCATTTTGCTCGTGAATGTCAAGCCAATGTTGTTACCCCGGTTCGACCCAACAGCAACCTTGGGAACAGCAGCAAAGGCGGATCTAATGCCCGTGGGAATGGGAGCGGACAACAGGGAAACCAAAACCCCACAGGAGGAAGGAATAGTGATCCGAGGAGAACCGTAGTGTGCTATGAATGTGGAGCCCCTAGACACGTGAAACCAGATTGTCCCAAGTTGGCTAACCAGAAAAAGGACGACAAGGAAACCTCGTCACGAGTGTACATGGTGGGCAATGCCAAAGCCAACCCGGATTCCAACATCGTTACCGGTACGTTTCCACTTAACCAACAATATGCATCTGTCTTATTTGAGAATGGAGCAGACCAAAGCTTTATATCTACTGAATTTAGTAATATATTGGAAGTCACCACATCAGTTTTAGACCCCAACTATACCATAGAATTAGCCAACGAAAAAATCGTGAAGGCCAATGCCATCATTCGAGGTTGTACCTTAAATTTTTCCAATCACCCGTTCAACATCGATTTGATCCCGGTAAGCCTTGGTACCTTCGATGTCATTATTGGCATGGATTGGTTAGCAAAATATCGTGTAGTTATCGTGTGTGATGAAAAACTGGTTCGTATACCATGAGGAAATGAAACCTTGATTATACGAGGGGATGGTAACCCAGACATAATCAACACCAGGCTTAGTGTCATCTCCTACACCAAATTCCAGAAATATTTGGTAAAAGGATGCCCCATTTTCCTAGGCCGCATTTCCCAGAGTGATGAGGTAGGCAACCTTAAACCTAAAAGACATTTCCAACTCACAATGGGTGTATTTTATAGGGTTGCGTTTGACATCCCTCAAAGAGAGATGTTGGATGCCCCATGCTTTTGGACAATCCTTTTTTCTTCTTCGGGTCCAATTAGTTCGACAATACCAGCATCCAACAAGCCTTGAAATGAATGACTTCCTTTCCTTAGAAGTCAAAATTGGTGCGAATTTTGAACCATTAATAGTGGATGCACGACCCTTTTCAGCATCCCACAAGATGCGCACTTCTTTATTTTTGGTATCTTCTTTTATTTCTACCATTTGAGGTACTTCTTTTTTTGCGCCTCTTACGCCCAGCCCAGCCACAAATGAAGCAGATTCTTTGCAACTTCCTACCCAATCACAATCAACAATAATCTTAACCATTCTGCTGGGTAGAAGTTTTAGTGCCATCGACTAATGTTTGCATCCCAATGGCTTGAAGTATATCATAAAGTCTTTCGTGTATAGTTGTTGGCACAGGAGCGATAGTAGTTAAAAAAAATTTACTTTCAACCCCCAATTTTCACCATCGGGTGTGGAGATATAACATATCTTTCACCAGTGAGAAGGATGCAGAAATAGTGCATCCCTAGTTTTTACAGCTTTCCCAGCATATAAAACATGCTGGCGCGTCCTCCTCATACCAAAAACCATTTGCAGTGGATTTGTCCTCCTAACCAAAGCCACAACACCATTGGTCTTCTCCCAGCTTTTGTAAGGGTGTGACCGTGACCCTGTTGAAAAAGCCTTCGTAAATCCATCTGTAATGATGGCAGCACCCAATTACTGCTCAATCGGATGTATAGTGCGATCCGGATAAAGATCTCTTTGCATTGCTTTCTGTCCATCCGTAATGATAGCAACACCCAATTACTACTCAATCGGATGTATAGTGCGATCCGGATAAAGATCTCTTTGCATTGCTTTCTGTCCATCCGTAATGATAGCAGCACCCAAATACTGCTCAATCGAATGTATAGTGCGATCAGGATAAAGATCTCTTTGCATTGCTTTCCGTCCATCAGTAACGATAGCAGCTCCCAAATATTGCTCAATCGGATGTATAGTGCGATCAGTATAAAGAACTCTTTGCATTGCTTTCTCTCTATCCGTAATGATAGCAGCACACAAATACTGCTCAAGTGGATGTATAGTGTGATCAGGATAAAGATCTTTTTGCATTGCTTTCTGTCCATCCGTAATGATAGGAGCACCCAATTACTGCTCAATCGGATGTATAGTGCCATCCGGATAAAGATCTCTTTGCATTGCTTTCTGTCTATCTGTAATGATAGCAGTACCCAATTACTGCTCAATCGGATGTAGAGTGTGATTCGGATAAAGATTTCTTTGCATTGCTTTCTGTCTATCCGTAATGATAGCAGCATCCAAATACTGCTCAATCGGATGTATAGTGCGATCCGGATAAAGATCTCATTGCATTGCCTTCTGTCCATCTGTAATGATGATAGCATCCAAATACTGCTCAATCGGATGCATAGTACGATCCGGATAAAGATCTCTCTGCGTTGATGTCACCATTCGTTTCTGAGCATGTCTAAGACGAACTTTTAGATCTATGACATCTATACATTTAATAGATGACAACGTTTTTAGTAGCTTTGAGGACAAAGCTAAAATAACAGGGTGGTGCTGTAAAATCCATGATTTTACCATTATAAATTGTAATAAAAGTTTACCCAATAATGCTAGAACATTCTCTCATGTGTTATATTTCTAAAAGATATGTGAACATGTCCATTGTGTACTTATACTTTCGCATTTCATTTTGTTACAAATAATTACATAACCTAAACTTTGTAATTAGATATGGAAGAACAAGTAATAAAATACATACATTCATGTGTATACATAACACTTAACAAAATTTGAATACAATGTTACACCATATATATATGTCTAGCCGTGTATGTATACCATATACATGCATACACATTTCTTGAAATTGCACAAGTACACACCTTACTTTGGGATTATACCCACAACACTTGACAAGCCCAAGCCCACTCCTCCCCTTTAGTTAGCATCACACGGCAACCACAAGGTGGAAGGGGGAAGGGATGCCTTGTTATTGGCAAAGCCAACACTTGGCAAGATGTCTCTTACCAAGGCAAATCATGCCTTTCCTTCCTCTCTCTTCTTTAAGCCGAAACACACACAAACATTCCTATCTTCACATGCAAACCAAATCTCACTTTCTCTTATCTCATTCTCTCTCAAATCATACGGCTTGAAGCCATAAACATCCAAGAAACACATTAACTTCAAGATCTTGTCCTCATCCCTATTACTACCAATCATTTGGTATTATCTTTACCAAGTTGATCTTCATAACAACCCATATAAACCCTAGCTGAACCAACATAGGTCACGGCTTGGATTGTTTTTAGGGTTTCATCTTCATCAAGATTAGAACACTAATCTCCATTGTTCCTTTGATATTTTCTTTTTTTTTTTTTTTTTTTTGGGTAAAAGGGTCTCATCCCCGGTAAAATATATTCCCAAAAGCGTTGAAGTACAATGGAATGTAGCGGCAATGCTACATTAACCTCAAGCATACAGCTTGAACAACCACTAAATCATATGACATGCCATATGATCACTAACAACCAATTACAAAGCATATTACACCAATAGGAAAAAACCACCTAAAGGTGCATAAACAATAAAAATAAGCAATAATCATGGTAAATGAGAAGTGCGAACATCCGGCTGACGAGAGCCATGTCGATCATCAATCTCAATATCTTCGTCAGTCTCGCTATCAGCATTAATCACTTCATTTGTACGACCACCACCATCCTCCCAGTCAGTATCACCATCTCCTAAACCACTTAAAGCACCAAACGAATTCTGGTTACTTGTACCCGGTTTACTATCTAATCCGAGCACTTTATTATTCAAAAAACCTCTCTTAAGAAGTGGGCCATCCTTCTTGGGATCACTCTGTGACACGAGGTTACCTTGGGAAGACTTCTTCGACTGATAAGCCTTAGAACTTTCCCCTTTCTCAACTTGACGATACTGAATGTTTAATGAAGGCTTAGTAAGCTTGATACCAGCAACTACGTGTTGCTTCTTGTTCTTTTTACTCTTCTTACTCCTAACAACCTCAAAACCGTCCACAGTTGTTGTAGCTTCCTCCATGTTGCGCACCTTCTCAACCACCACCTGTTTAGGAATCTTAGGGCATTTAGAATCCACATGATCAAAAATAAGGCAATTAGAACATCTTGGAGGCGTCCACTCATACTCAATATCAATAGTCACCAAAGTATGCCCTTTATCTTTTTCTACCGGTATAGCAACAACTAAAGATTTTTTTAGACATTCTTCCGCTGAAACCTCAATAAGGGCGCGAGCAAAAGTGCTCCTACCCCATGGATCAATGCACATATTGCTAGTAAAAGAATCTAACATGATCGGCCTCCCAATCTGAGAAGTAATCAAACTAAGACCAATTTCCGAGTAAGCAACAATAGGTACCCTATGTAGTTTAACCCATACCGGTGCCTTCTTGATCTCCATTTTTTGCAAATCAGTGTTAGAAGACCAAACATTAAGAATCAAGGGAACCTGTCGAATAAGCCACGGTCCATTTTCCAATACACCTTCCATACCACTTTGAGTTTTAAATTGAAACAGAAAAAACTCATCATGCAACTTTACACGCTTTAAACCATATTTAGCCCAAGCATTCTTGACATACTTCTCAACCACGGGGAACGCAAGACGCTTTCCAATGAAATATCCAAACAACGTATACGTTAATTTAGATCGAACTTCTTCAACAACATCAAAGGGAAGAGCCACAGCAGCCCCAACTACTTGCTCATCACAATGTAATTCCTTAACTTGAATAGATTTAACTTTTTGTACAGGTTGTAAGAAAGATGCAAAAGAAGGTATACCATTCTGTTTAATAGATACACCACCAACAGAATCATCAAGCGAACCAGGCTGTGATACACTATTAATTTTAGGACCAATAGGGCCCCATGCAGCAACAGCCGCATCCTTCAAACCTGTATCATTCACACCCAACGAATTCTGAACACTACCATCCTGTAACTGAACCAAACCAGCAGAATCAGCGACACGAGTACTTACATCAGCTTGCCTAGATATTGCATTAACCTCACTTCTGCTCCCATGCAAAACAGACGAGTCAGTATCTCGTTGCACATGATCTGTCTGCGAAACATCACCAAACAGGCCCGATCTGTTATTAGGGTCAGCGATAAACTCCCCCGTTTCACTCGACTGTTTAAGCCGAGCCATGCGTGCACGCAGTGCCTCCCAGTCAATCGGCTGTGCAGAAGTAGCCTCCGCCATATTACCCTTATCACCAGTATTTTCCATCTCTCCTGTGCGCATCAAAAACAAAACAATAAAACCAATCGACACCAAGAAACCCTAAAATCAATTAGAGCTTCAAACCAGCAACCAATCACGTCAATCCATGAGTCCAGTAATCATAAAATAATAGAAACAAAAAACCCTAATTCCTACTACGTAAAATCCGAATCAAAACCTTACAAAATCAAAATCAATAACTTTGTAGCAGAAACAATAAAACATTCTATAAAGGCTAATCAACAGGATCAGTCTTAATGAATTAAATAATGGAACAGGATTAAAACCATCAAAGGGATGAAACCCTAGATCAGGAATTTAAACCGCCACCTATAACTCAAAAAAACACGAACCCTAAATCAAACCTAAATAAAAACGTAATATGAATCCAGAAACAAAGGAGGAGATCGATTTATAAAAGGAGAAACCAACCCGAATCCTAAATAGCCGCCGCCTATGAAAACCCTAGTTCAAAAACAGTTTTGATTTAGATCTTAAATGAAAACCTAGATCCGATTAGAACACAAAGAGCATTATAATCAGATAGGAATAATCATAGAGATTAAAAACAAATTTGAATCTGAAACAGAAAGTGATCAAGGTGGCCGGAATTTAAAAAATAAGGTGGCCGGAAATCACCATAATAGAGAGAGAAAAATTAGGGTTTTTGATATAATCAACCTTAAAAATGTAATTCAGTAAAATCTCATTTTTTAAGTCCTTTGATATTTTCTTGGTAACAATAATAAGAAGGTATCACTCATCTATACTTTCTTCATTATTTACTTGTATTCATAATCATCCACCTAATGAAAACATGATAAACTTGTTGAAAAACTTAAGATTTGGTGAAACCATGACCATATAGGTCACGACATATTTTTGAAATATCATGAGACATGCCTAAAAATTATTTGATAAGAAACCTATGATTATTTACCTATTTTTAAACTTGGTGAAAATCATAAACCCTTCTATGGATTTATTATTAGCCGTGGGCTATAAGTCCTATTTTTGGGATTTTGGTTAAACTTATAAACATAAATCTTATGGGTAATCTTTTGTAACTCACAAACCAGAAAACCATGACCTTAAAGGTCACGGCTTGTTTATGTACCCATCAATGATTTATGTAACAAGTTTTAATGATGGAATATGTGTTTACCTATGTAAAATGAACTACTAAAAACCATAAAAACATCTCGTGTGTAAAAATATAGCCATGAGTTATAAACATCATTAGATGGATTTCTAATGAACATGCATGCTTGTGTTAGACCTAGATCTTGTATTAAGACTTTAACTTAACTTAATAATCATGTAATAAGCCTAAATCTTATGATAAGAACACATGGGAAAAATTATATAGCCGTGGGCTATATATTACATTTTTTTAAACTTATAATGAACTTGAAACATGTAATAAATCCAGGTATTAATTTTTGGACTTTATAAATAATTATAAACACATGACAAGCTTAAATCTCATCTTGGAATACCAAGATTTAATATATAACCGTGGGCTATATATATATATATATATATATATATATATATATATATATATATATATATATATATATATATATATATATATATATATATATATATATATATATATATATATATATATATATATATATATATATATATATATATATATATATATATATATATATATATATATATATATATATATATATATATATATATATATATATATATATATATATATATATATATATATATATATATATATATATATATATATATATATATATATATATATATATATATATATATATATATATATATATATATATATATATATATATATATATATATATATATATATATATATATATGTTTGTGGACTTATGATTGATTTCTAGACTTGTATATAACTAGATCTCATATTGGGACTTTTATAATTACATGCAACCATATAACAAACTTAAACTTATCTTCATATGCTACAAATAAATCTAGCCATGAGTTATGAGCTTATTTTTGGGCTTATAACTTGCATGCAACTTGAAATTAATTTAGATCTTACTTGAAACACCAAATAAAATATGGCCGTGAGTTGTTAAGTAATGTTAATGGACTAATCAAACCTATGTAACATTAGCCCAAAGACTTAAATAGGCCCAATAGGCCCACACAATATAGCCATATATATTCAAAAACCCATTAGGCCCATTTAATGTTTTGAAAGCCCACTTAATTAATCTTAGTATATTAGTGGACTTAAAAATATGTTTAGGCCCATTTAATGTTTTGAAAGCCCATTTAACTAATCTTAGTATATTAGTTGACTTAAAATATGTTTAGGCCCATTAGATAGCCCATTAGTTCTTTTGGTCCATTTAATGATCCCATTTAATATTTTAAATATTTAAATAAAGTTTTTATAACAAAAATATGACTTATAAAAACTTCTAGACAAAAAATGACAATTTATAAAACTTAAGGACTAAAACCGTAACATTTGAAACTTGTTTTGATAAACCATTAAGCACATGGACTAGTATTGGAAACCATCATGAAACCCTAATTTTCATTCATGGCGGTAAAAACAAATTTTCCTTCACAGAAATCGATTTTCTTACGCTCTTTAATCAGAATACCGTATAACTATGTTGTTTTCTCGATTAATCTTTGATTTTTCTTGAGTTAACAAACTTTTTATTCTGTTGATAAATTTTAGGGTTTTGTTTAATCGGTTTCTTTTTTTTCTTTTTTGCTGCGATAGTGAAAAGTAGTGTGATTGTTTTTTACTTTAGGTCGGTCTTCGCATCTATTATTGGTTTTAATTCATTATTTAGTGATTCGTAGTCTTGTTTTCCTGTGCGATTGTTTTGGTTCGTTGGTTAGGGTTTCGTTTTTGTTAGGGTTTTTCTGTTAGGGTTTCGGTTCGGTGGTTAGGGTTTGCTTGGAGTCATGGATGATCTTGCAGCCAAGGCTGCGTTAATTAATTCTATGAAGCCATGTAAACTTGAGGAGGTAACTAAATTATTTGGTGTAACATTATTGACGGCTGGAGATGTTGGTGAATTTATGCATGATCTTAAGATGCATAAGCATAAACTTTGGTCGTTTGTCTCTAAAGAACGTTCTAAGGAAATCATTGATATGCTATGTAAGTTCGAAGCTTATCTAGTCGTTGGTGGCACGAAGAATATAGCTAATCTCTTGACCTCGTCTGGAAAAGGGGTTGGTGAATTAAATGGTGGGACAGAAAGTTATGATTTGTACGAAGCTGCATTTTTCCTAGCTTGAATAGTGGTTCTCCCGAGGTTAGTAGTGGTGGTAACATGGCTGGTTTACAGATGTCGATGGCTGGTATGGTTAAGCATACCATTGATGATGTTGCTAGGGTTTTTGCTACGTCTCTTAATACATTGCCCGAGCTTGAAGCTTTTATTTATGATATCAAGTTAGGCAAATACCCTAACTGGTCTTCGTCCACCTTGAAGAATAGGGAGGAGATTATTGACATTGTGTGTAATCGTCATGCTGAGTTATCGCATTTGATGAGTACTAGCAACACTAATTCTGTTGAGGATCCTGTTATTGAGTCTGTTGAGGTCACTAATCAGAGTTCTTGTGCGGATGAAAGCTCTAGTATGGCTGACCCTGTGTTTGATGGTGTTAATGTTTCTGTGCCACGTAGGGTTGTCAAGAAGGTTTGTTCTCGTTTTGGGCATACCTTATATGGTTACTTTTTAGTTCTGAGGCTTGCCTTTCTAGTGGTTGAGTATTTTGCTAAAAGTAATTGGGGTAAACAGGGTCTTAAAAGAATTATGATGAACAATAAAGGTTTCTTTTTCTTTAAGTTTGACTCTCGGGCTGGCTTAGAAGCTGTGTTGGAGGGTGGTTCCTGGTTGATTCGGAATAACCCCATTATTCTCAAGACATGGACTATGGGTACTCGGTTGATTAAAGAAGATCTCACGCGTATTCCAATATGGGTTAAATTCCATGATGTTCCTATTCAAGTCTTTGAAAAGGAAGGTATAAATTTGATTGCCTCTTTCCTTGGAAAGCCTATTATGTTTGATTCGTTTACGTCTGCTATGTGTAAAGATTCATGGGGCAGAAGTAGTTTTGCGAGATGTCTTATTGAAGTTAACTCGGAAGCTGATTTGGTTGATATTATTACTATTGGTGTTCCTTCACTTAGTAATGATAATGATTATACTAAAGAAACTATCCGTGTTGAATATGAATGGAAGCCTCCTAGGTGTGATAAATGTAAGATTTTTGGTCATGATGGTGATATGTGCCCAAAAAAGGTTGTGACTTCTCCTGGTCCTACTATTACTGCGGCGCCTGTTGAAACTCCTAATGATGGTTTCCAAACAGTTGGCAAGAAGAGAAAGAACAAGAAGTCCAAGTCTAGCAAGTATACTGGTCCTACGGTTCTCCCGTCTGTTAAGTTCTAGCCTAAAGAAACTCCTAGTGCTCCCTAGAAGAGTGATAAAGTTGTAGGTAATGCTCCTTCCTCTAAAGGGAAGGGGGCGGTTTCTTTTTCGTTAGACGACAATGTGGCTATGCCTAATTCATTTGAAGCTTTGGCTTCTGATGGTGATGCGGATGATGAGGATGTTGAAAATCTCTATGATGAAACAACTAACTTTCTTGATACTGGTGGAGGATCTTCCTTCATGAGTGTTGCGGGATAGGTGCTCTATGCGAATGCTGATTTTCTCTAGTTATTGCTTTATTTGTAACTAGGTGTTGAGGTGTTTATGGTCTGTCAAGAACACTAGTTTATCAAGCTGTTGGCTTAAGGTTAATGCGGTACTTCAGCCGTATTCCATTTGTACTTTATATGGTTTTTTGGTTAATACATTTACCGGGGTAACCCCCATTACCAAAAAAAGGACTAATATTGGAAATATACAAAAGTCTAGGACTTAATAAATGTCATCCGTGACATATTAAACCCTAAGGACCATTTTTGTAAATTTCCTAAAGTTGTTTTGTCATTTTGTAGCCCTAATGACCATTTTTGTAATAAGCCGAAACATATAGAAGCCCTAGGGACTGTTTTTTTCCATCTAATGAAAGTTATAAAACCTAATTATAACTAGAGGGACTATTTTTGCCATAACCCGAAAGTATTACAAGCCCTAGGTACCAAAAATGTAAAGTCCGAAAGTTTCACTTTAATAAAATTATGGAGGGACTAGTTTTGCACTTATCCGAAACTTAAACAAGCCCTAAACCCTTATTCCATTTTTATTTAGTAAAGCTTGAATAAAACCTAAACCATAAGGATTAAAACTGTAATTTCTTAAACTTGTAACTAATAAATTATTTTGTAACTGTTCGGAACTTTTGGGGACTTTAAGTTAAATAAAATAATTATATTTTACTTTTAAAAATAATTTATATAAACTATATATAAATTACATACATGTATACTTATACAAAAATTGCAAGTAAAACGTTTTTACTTAAACAGGAAATTTATTTACAAGTTTAAATGAACGTTATTATTACTTGCACTACTGTATTTAAATAAACATTGTAGCATTAATAAACTGATTAAAACTGTATAAGCATGCACATACATTTTCCTGTATTATTTATTAAGACTGTACTATTTAATTAGGCAGTAGACTGTGACGTGAGCATTACTTGGATTACTTTTATTTACACAGCCATTACAAACTCTAAGGTGAGTTTACAGCCCCACAAAAAATATTGATAAACTTTTCCTCTACGGGGGAGAAAACATGCAACTTATTTTATTGGACATAAACTGAATTGTATGAACTTTGATTACGATTGCCTATTGTAGAAACTGTTAAATTATTGTAATTGCCCGAATGTTATAAATAGATCTATTTTGGGATTGACGATCCCCATCTGGGTGAGTAGCGCTCACTGTGCCTTGGCCGGGACAACAGATGTATACCATGTTGGAACTGGGATTGGGAGCCTTTTTGTAAGGCACCGGGTTCTCATCTGTTGAGAACTATGGAAAGTTAAGCTTCAGTTTTGAGCAATAGGGAATGTAATTACCTCTTTAGTATGAATGCTTTGTGTATTGCTACTAACATTATAGTTTAATGTTTAAACTTATTTTATTAAACCTGTAATTTCACCAACTTTATGTTGACCCTCTAAGCATGTTTTTCTCAGGAAAATGAAGCTAGTACGTGGTGTGTGCATGGACTCAAGCATCATAGTAGTCTGCATTGTAGGACACATCAAGGGTTTCTACTTAGGAAAAATAAACAATTTATTTTTATCATGTTAAGATAATTTTTATAAATTTGTACATTGTTCATGTAATATATGTTGGATAATCTCTTATTATGCTCTATGTACTATTTGCTATCGATCCACCCCTGTGACATTCTAAACATTATTTCTGCTGCAATTGACCCGACCCGGGGTGTCACAATGAACATGGTGAAAATGTTGATATTCACTTATATAGATCAATGATTGGTTCATTGATGTATCTTACTGCTTCAAGACCAGATATTATGTTTGTTGCGTGTACCTGTTCAAGGTTTCAAGTCAATCCAAAGGTGTCACATCTACATGCTGTGAAAATGATTTTTAAGTATCTTAAAAGTCAGCCTAACGTAGGATTATGGTATCCTAGAGATCCTATATTTGATTTGGAAGCTTACTCAGATAGTGATTATGCTGGAGCCAATCATGATAGGAAATCCACAACAGGAGGTTGTCAATTCCTAGGCAGAAGACTCATATCACGGCAGTGTAAGAAGTAAACCATTGTTGCTACTTCTACAACTGAAGCTAAATATGTAGCTGCTGCTCATTGTTGTGGACAAGTACTTTGGATTCAAAATCAGTTGTTAGAATATGGTTTCAACTTCGTGAACACCAAAATCTACATTGATAATGAAAGTACTATTTGCATTGTCATGAATTCAGTCTTTCACTCCAAAACAAAGCATATTGAAATAAGAAATCACTTTATAAGAAATGTGATATGAGCTTAAATACTCATATCATTTATATTAATAAACAATCAATAAATGCATAACTATCATGATTATTGCCTTGTATATGCGTGTTTTGTTGTTTGATGTGTGTAGGTAGCAAGTTCACGAAAACCGGCAAGAACGACACGAGATTGAAGAAAAAGATCAACAAAGCCAATTTCGAGCTCGACTTTAGTGGATTCAACTCTTATGAAGCTAAAATAAGTTTGTGGGTCCCACATTGGACTATTGGGCTCATAAGCCCATTAACAATTAAAGTTATCCATTTGTTTCAACAAAGGCCCAAATGGAAAAACAATTTGGGACGGATGAAGTTTTTTATGGGCTTCAAGCCCAAATCTTTTCACAAGTGGAATTGGACGTGTAGATGGACCTTAGGGTTTGGTAAAGTTAAATAAACGATTTGTGAGTGAGTTTATTTAACTCACATTCAGTCAAACTCCCCACACATATACCCACTTAAATACACACGTTTAATTATCCCACTTTCACACACACACAATAAAAAAACCCTTCGATACATTCTATGTTTTTCCTTCTTCCCCAAATAAAGAAAATAACCAGTCACACTGTTCATAAAAACCCTAGTCATTAAAACATCAAATTAAATGGGGCTTTTTGTTCACACGGGTGATTCACACGAATTGATAATAAATCCCCAAGTTTTAAGGAAGAGAAGATGGAGAGACGAGTGGTACGTGGCATCATCTTACTGGTTGTGACAGCAAAGAATCCCCAATCCACCAATAAGAGATGGATACTTAAGCTATCAAGAAGCACAACTAGCACACTTGATTGCCATGTTGGCAATCTGTGTGCTAGTGTGTTATTCACATCCGTTTGATGATAACAGAGAAGAGAGAGAAGGCAAAGATACCGATCGAAGGGCTCAAGATCGTTCTCCTCACCAACAAACTCACCCCTCGCCCCTTGCGGTTAGCCTATAAATACCCTTGGTATTTTCAGTAGAAGGCATCCAATATTTTCTTTACTGTTATTATGCTAAAATAGGTTTAGGAATTAAATTATATTTCTCTTTTTATATGTATTGTAATGAGATTTCTTTAATTAATGAAAAGTTTCTATTGAGTTAAATTTTAGTCTCGTTTTAATTATTATTGAAAGTCTATTGCAATTTTCTTTCATCTAATCTTTTTAGTTATAACATGAAAACTTATTTAATCAAGCTAATATAATAGTTTGCTTTAAATAATTAAAGTGAAACTTGGATTAAAATCAAAACCTACTGGTTTGATTTTTAAAAATGGTTCGAGTTGTTCAACCGATTCGAGATGGTGATGTTTTTGGAGCACAGTGGTTCGTTTAGGTTTTAAGTAGGCTCAGCGCCTCACTTCGTCTCAAAGGAATCTCCAAAAGGTTCTAATCCACTTTATTTTCTATCTAAATCTTTAATTAATATAAATCTGCTATTATGGGATTGTTTTTGGGCTTTGTTATTTGATTAGACTGAGTTTGGGTGTCTGTTATTGAGCTTTGTTGTTTACTGAATCTTTTGCTATTAGATTATCATATTTGTGAATGTGATAAGTTTTGATTGCTAGGGTTTGGATTTTCTTTTAGTTTGCTTGGCGTGATTTTTAAGCTGATACTTCTATTACAGTTGTGTATTGTTTACGAGTTTATTTGCATCATGGTCCATGAATAATCTGTTTGTTTTAAGATCTGTGTGTTTATATGAATGAATTTAACTAGATCTTAATGTATTGATATTCACAACTGTGATTTTACAACTTAGATGTTACTTTTGGTATAGTATGCTGAATCTCATTTGGCCTGCTGAATAGTTTCAGTTTTATTTGTTGAGTTTTAGGTCTATAGATTTAGATTTGTTTAGTATGTCGATAGGATTTGCTTATTTAACTTGTTTGTGGTTTTGCTTAGTTATCTTTTATTCTGAAATGATGTATTACTAGTACGATTGATTGAGTTGCCTACAATTTTGGTTTCTACTATGTTGTTTTAGCTGAATATTCGTTTTAGTTAATGCTCGTGGTTGTTTGGATTTGATTGTTCAGCTTAATTGTAATGTTTACTAGCTGAGTTTTGTTTAGTTGCAATTGCTGATTCATATTATTACTCTTATATTGCTCTTTATCAGTCACATTAGCATAGTCTATCAGATCAAATTGATCTGATAAACTCAAAGGCTGATTCCTATCAGTTTACATAAAATAAGCTTTACAAATTGATCATTCCTGTGATCCTTTATATTTCCGTTGTCCAAAAATATATTTTCAAAATAATGTCCCCATCAGGACTCGAACACATGACCTCCTGGTCATGGGCCTCACGCTTTAACCAACTGAGCTACATGCTTTTTTGAGTTTACTTTCTGTTACTTAATTAATATAGTAATTTGTTCTGGCAAATTTTGATTTAAGTATTGATTTAATTAAATGTCCGTTTTAAATAAATGTTTTTTTATTAAAGTAATTTTGAGTTTTTTTTTTAAATAATCAATAGTTTCAAAATAAAATTAAAATGTTTTTATTAATTTTAAAAGTTTAATTAGTTTTAATTAGAATTAGATTTAATTAAATTTGTAGAAGTAAAATATTTTAAATAGATTTTTAAATAGTGTAAAATTATTTTAATTGATTAGATTAAATTTATAATTGATTTTTAAATAGATTGTTTATTTTTAAATAGTTTAAAAGTTTTAAATAATTGTCCATTAGATTTAATTTGGGTTAACGGTTCATGCACTTTAGGATAAAATTAGGATTTAAAATTTGTAGAATTAATTTTAGTTTTAAAAACCGAAAACCAATTCGAATCAATTGTCCAAATCAATACAAAACGTCTCAAATTCATAAGATCTTCGTGTACAACGAACTTGGTTCATCACGTGTTTAATTGAATCCGTCTTTGGTAATTTTAGATTATTACTTTTTCCTAAAGGTAATTTTCTTATTTACCCTATAACGTATCTAATTATCACATATACTATCACGATCACATCAAAAATTTTGGCGCCGCTGCCGGGGATCTTGTGTATGATTCGTCTTTGTGGAGATATGTTGATCGTTGATTTGAAGACCCTTTCCGTGCTCGAAACGTTTTGTTATTTTTCTATTATATAGTATGTATCATTTTTCTCGTTTTTTGTGATTAATATATTGTATTACGTAGAACAATAAATTTACATACTTTTCAAATAAGGACTTAGTTGGGATTTCAACCACCTAGCTATAGTATTCGAATCCAAAACAAAAATAAAAAGGCAAAATAGATAAATACTAATAAGAAGTTTGAACTCGATTTATACAAACTATAAGGTGGGTATAAGGCGACGTGCTATAAAAGGCCGTCTAAGGAAAAAGGTTTTTAAGTGCTTTGTGACACCTCCTTTCCCCGCTTGCTTGTGCGTATATTGAGAGGGACTATCTATTATTGGTTTGCCGACTCAAGTAGTATTAAATTTTATTTTGTAGTTTACTTATTGTACCTCGAGACGTTTAGGTTTTCACCTATCATTTCAAAGTCGACCGAGGGTAATTTACTTCCATAGTAGTTATCCTTTCCTTGTTTTTATCGATCATTTTTAATTGAGCAATACCAAATAAAATACCAAAAATAATCTTCTTCTTGTCTAATTTCTTTTCTTGAATCCTCTAAATTCTCGTCTTTGTAGTGTATGCAATTACGTTCTTCTCGTCTTGTGATTGATTTTAATAGGCTTGAAAATATTCCTCGTAGAAATAGAAATCGTCAACAACGAATAGTGGAACCCGAGATTCCACCTATTGTTGTAGAGATGGCCGATAACCGAACAATGGAGGAATTGCTCCGTGCACCCACCGAAGGGTATGGAGCAATCGTTGTGCCGGCTATTTTGGCGGATCATTATGATCTTATGACGGGTCTTTTATCGCTCATTCGTGCCGACCAATTTCGTGGCAATGAGACCGATAACCCGCACTCTCATATTCGGAATTTTCTTCGAATTACCTCGACTCTCAAGTTTAGAGATGTGCCGAATGACGCGATTAAGCTCATGATTTTTCGTACTCGCTCGAGGGTAATGCTAAGATTACGGGACACCCTCACGGTCCGTAATATCAATAGATCGGGGTTCTCTTTATCTAATAAGGTGAGGGATCTTATCGTTGATGGTGCTTGGCAGTGGCCGCAGGATTGGAATACTAGATTTCCGAATATTGTTTCTATACATGTGCCTATTATTAATGATGACAAAGAAGATGAGTTGTTGTGGAGGGATATTAGTGGTGTTTCTCGGCCGTTTTCTGTGGCGTTAGCGTGGGATTCCATACGTGATTGGGCTATGGAAGTTAATTGGTATAAAGCTGTCTGGTTTTCTCATTGTATTCCTCGTCACTCTATTAATTTGTGGCTGGTGGTTAGAAGGAAATTGAAGACGCAGGATAGGCTTAAGCAATGGGATGTTGGCCCGTTGGTGGATTTAAGCCTTCTTTGGTGTCCTTTATGTGGTTTGGTGCAGGACTCCCATGACCATCTTTTCTTTGAATGTTCTTGTTCTATGCAGGTTTGGTCTAAGGTTCGGACCTTGTGTGGTATGGATACTGTCCCCCCTCGTATTGATGATATATTAGCTCATTTTATTCCAATTTCGAATGGCAAATCATGTGTTAGCATTCTTGCTCGTCTTGTGTTGGCTGCTACTGCTTATTTTATTTGGATAGAACGTAATTCACGACTATTCAAGAAGAAGCGGATGTCTGTTGATCAGTTATTTCAGATTCTATGTGATACTATTCGTTTGAAGTTGATTTCTTTCCGTTTCAAGAAATTATCTACCAGGTCAAGTTTGCTGCTTGATAAATGGAGGGTGCCGAGCTCAAGAATTGTTCCATGATAGGTGTGTCGGGTGAGTGTTGTACTCTTTTTTCCTTGTCCAAGGTTTTTCCCACTGGGTTTTCTTTGGTAAGGTTTTTTAAGGAGGCAGACTCATTTGGATTCATCCTACTCTTATCATGGTGGTGTTGGATGCTGAAGAGTGAGTGCGGTTTCATGTTCACATCTTGGTTTTTATCTAGTTTACTTTTGTTTTCTAGATTCGGTTAGGGCTTTTGATGTTTCATAGTCTTTGTTAACAAGCTGCATGTAGCTTGAGGTTAATGTGGTATCTCAACCACATTCCTTTGTACTTAAACGCTTTTTTGGTTAATATATTTACCGGGGTAACCCATTACCAGAAAAAAACATGGGATGATTTAGTGTCTAAGTTCATGAATTATTTCTTTCCACCGTCCAAAACAACACACTTTAAGAACGAGATCACTAGATTTGAACAAAAAGTACATGAATCGTTTGGGGTTGCTTGGGAAAGATTTAAAGATTTGTTGAGACATTGTCCACACCACGGTTTCTCGGAATTGCATCAAATCAATACTTTTTATAATGGGCTTAATATGATTGAAAAAGATTCTTTAAATGCCGCCGCGGGTGGTAATCTTTTAAGAAAAACTCCGAGAGACGCGTGGTGTATAATTGAGAATAAGTCTAGAGCATAATATTCACGAAACACACCGAGCGTTTCCAATGTGAATTCGTCTAATATCGAGATTGCTAGATTGGACTCTAAGATTGATAATGGATTCGCGACTTTGTTGAATGAGATTAGGAAGAATCCTCATGGATCGATTAATATGATTGAGAATGTTTGTGTATCATGTGGTGGAGCACATCCTAGTTATGCTTGTTCAACCACGGGGTTTGATCAAGCTAGTGCTTTTTACGCGACGGGAACTTATGGCTCCAACGGTCAAGTTCCTCGTCAAAATCATGTTGCTCCACTGGGTTTTCCACCGGTTCAAAATAGGCACAACAATGTAAACAATGGAATAATTTTAACTGTGGTAACCAAGGGAATTTCAATAAAGGAAATGGGTTTAATGCTAATCAAAACAATCAAGGTTTTCAAAGAAATAATCAAAATGAGTTGTCAAGCTATATCAAGTCAAATGAGGCAAATTTGAAGGCTTTTCAAAATAACATTCAAGGACAAATGACAACTTTGAAAAATGAGTTTCAAAATACGATTAAAGAGCAAAATAATAATATTGAACTTAACCAACAAAGAATTGAACAAAGATTTGAGAAGATGTTAGATCAAAGTCAAAATCGTATCCAACAAAGTATGGAACAAGGTCAAAATAAATTGCTTTCGATGTTTGAATCTTTTATGACCAAGCCTTCCTCTTCTTCGGGTGGCTTACCTAGCAACACCATTCCAAACCCGAAGGGAGAGATGAAAGCTATAACCACACGTAGTGGGAAAGCTTTAGACGGACCTTTGCTTCCACATGTGAGTACCTCTCCGGTGAGGGAAGTGGAGCAAGAACCCGAGGTGGTGAAAGAAAAGGAAATCCCTATTCCACCAAAGGTTGACCAATTGCCTATTCCGGAACCCGAGCTTCCGAAGACTAAACCCACACTACCCTACCCTTCGAGACTTAACCAAGATAAGCTCCGTGAAAAGTCCAATGCTCAAATGGCTATTTTTTAGAGATGTTTAAGAATCTTCAGATTAATCTTAGTTTCGCGGATGCATTGCTTCACATGCCTAAGTTTGCTTCGACTATTAAGAGATTGATGAACGATAAAGGGAAATTGGTTGAAGTGTCTACATCTTTAGATGCTAATTGTTCCGCGGTTCTTACACAAAATCTTCCCAAAAAGCTTGGAGACCCGGGCAAGTTTTTGATACCATGTGAGTTCCCTAATATGGAAGAATGCTTAGCATTAGCCGATCTTGGCGCTAGCATTAATTTGATGCCTCTTTCCGTATGGAAAAGGTTATCACTTCCCGAGCTTACACCTACTAAGATGACTCTCGAGCTAGCGGATCGATCGACCACCTTTCCAAAAGGTATAGCCGAGGACGTGTTTGTCAAAGTAGGGAAACTCGTCTTTCCAACGGACTTTGTAGTTTGCGATTATCCCAAAGATTCTCGTGTACCACTAATTTTGGGAAGACCGTTTTTAATGACGGCTAGTTCTATAGTTGACATGAGAGCGGGGAAGTTAACTTTACGTTTTGATGATGAAAGTGTTACACTTGATGTTGGTGATAACACTAAATATTTTTCCAAGTATTACGAGGAATCAATTAATCAAATTGATGTGATTGATGTTACTTGTGAAGATTATTCTCAAGAAGTGCTTGGATTCTCGGCTAATTCCAAAAGTGGCAATCCTTCTTTATCGGATCCTATTATTGCCCTTTCGTCTCCACCCCTTACTCCATTTGGGGCTAGTGATTTTATCTTGAAGGAGGTGGATGCTTTTCTTAGCACACCGGATTTGCTATCTACATATGATGAGAATTATCATGATATGGACGGAGATATCGATTTACTTGAAGCCTTTTTGAATGAAGATCCTTATGAATCGCCACCTATGGAATTAAAAGTTGTGAGTGAAAATGAAACTAAAGTGAAAACATCTATTTAGGAAGCACCCGAATTAGAACTTAAGGAACTTCCCACTCATTTGGAGTATGCTTTCCTTGAGGGAACGGATTAGTTACCGGTGATTATTGCTAAGGGATTAAAGGAAAATGAAAAGGATGAACTTATCAAAGTGCTTAAGAAACATAAACGGGCCATTGCATGGAAAATCTCCGACATTAAGGGTATAGATCCAAAATTTTGTACTCATAAAATTCTAATGGAGGATGATTATAAACCCGCTATCCGAAATCAAAGAAGGTTCAATCCAAAGATTCATGAGGTGATCAAAAAGGAAGTCACTAAACTTCTAGACGCCGGAATGATCTACCCTATCTCGAATAGTCCATGGGTTAGCCCCGTGCATTGTGTTCCAAAGAAAGGAGGAATGACGGTTGTTACTAATGAGGATAATGAATTGATTCCTACTAGACTTGTGACAGGTTGGCGTGTTTGTATTGACTATAGGAAACTTAATGATGCCACTAAGAAGGATCATTTTCCATTACCTTTTATGGATCAAATGTTAGAGAGACTAGCGGGGAATGAATTCTATTGCTTTTTGGATGGATTTTCCGGCTATTTCCAAATCCCCATTGATCCTCGTGATCAAGAAAAGACCACATTCACTTGTCCTTATGGAACATTTGCTTATCGTTGAATGCCTTTTGGACTATGCAATGCTCCAGGAACATTCCAAAGGTGCATGATGGCCATTTTCCATGATATGATCAAGAAAACCATGGAGGTCTTCATGGATGACTTTTTGGTTTTTGGGGAATCTTTCACTTCATGTCTCTCTAACCTTGAAAGAATGTTGCAACGTTGTGAGGAAACGAATCTTGTGCTTAACTATGAAAAATGTCACTTCATGTGCAAAGAGGGAATTGTGTTAGGACATAAGATCTCTAAGGCCGGTATTGAGGTTGATAGGGCTAAAATCGACGTGATTTCCAAATTACCTCCACCCACCACCGTTAAGGGAGTTAGGAGTTTACTCGGCCATGCCGGCTTCTATCGATGTTTTATACAAGACTTCTCTAAGATAGCTCGGCCTATGACCCATCTTTTGGAAAAAGAGACTCCTTTCATCTTTTCGGATGAGTGTATTCAAGCCTTTGAGATGCTTAAAAAGAAATTAACCGAATCTCCAATCTTGGTTGCTCCGGATTGGGACCTACCTTTTGAAATTATGTGTGATACTAGTGATTATGCGGTAGGTGCGGTTTTGGGGCAACGTAAGTCAAAACATTTCTTGCCTATACACTATGCAAGTAAGACTATGACGGATGCTTAAACAAAGTATACTACAATGGAAAAGGAGTTTCTTGCCGTTGTGTATGATTTTGAAAAGTTTAGACCATATCTTGTCTTGTCTCAAACCATATTGTATACAGACCACTCGGCTATCAAATATCTTCTTAATAAACAAGATGCTAAGCCGAGGTTGCTCCGGTGGATTCTCCTCCTTCAAGAATTTAATGTCAAAATTCTAGACAAAAAAAGGAGCCGAGAATCTCGCTGTCGATCATTTATCTCGACTTGAGAATCCTCACCAAAGCGATCGAGAGAACAAGGAAACCATGAAACATTTCCTCTCGAGACGCTTGGTATGATTGCTTTTCGGGGTGATGATAGTACCCCATGGTTTGCGAACATCGCAAATTACCATGCCGGGGAAGTTTGTGATCAAGGGTATGTCGTCCCAACAAAAACGAAAGTTTTTCAAGGATATCTCCTATTACTATTGGGACGACCCCTATTTGTTTCGTGTGTGCGCAGATCAAGTGATTCGTAGGTGCGTGTTTGGCAAAGAAGCTCAAGATATCCTTAAATCTTGTCATGAAGGACCCACCGGGGGACATCATGGTGCCAACGCCACCGCGAAGAAAGTCTTTGATGCCGGCTTCTTTTGGCCTTCCATATATCATGATGCCCAAGACTTGATAAAGACTTGTGATGCTTGTCAACGTCAAGGAAAGAACTCACAAAGGGATGAAATGCCTCAAAACATTATTCAAGTTTGTGAAATCTTTGACATGTGGGGGATCGATTTTATGGGGCCGTTTCCATCTTCGAAAGGAAATAAATACATTCTCGTAGACGTGGACTATTTGTCTAAATGGGTCGAAGCTAAGGCTTTGCCCACGAATGATGCTCGAGTTGTGGTGAACTTTTTGAAACAACTCTTTGCTAGGTTTGGAACTCCGCGGGCTATTATAAGCGATCGTGGGACCCATTTTTGTAATGAACAATTTGAAAAAGTTCTAAAGAAATATGGTGTCACTCATTGACTTTCGACGGCTTATCACCCTCAAACGAGTGGTCAAGTGGAGGTTTCAAACCGGGCTCTTAAAAGGATTTTGGAGCGTTCTATTGGAGAGAATCGCACTTCATGGTCGGATAAATTGGACGATACATTGTGGGCTTTCCGTACGGCTTACAAGACACCAATTGGTTGTACACCATTTAGGTTGGTCTACGGAAAAGCATGCCACTTGCCAATTGAACTCGAACATAAGGCGTATTGGGCTCTTAAGCATTGTAACTTTGATTTAAGGACCGCGGGTGATCATTGCAAGGTTAAATTAAATGAACTAAGTGAATTAAGGGATCAAGCTTATGAAAATTCAGAAAACCTACAAAAACATCAATGGCAGCCAAAAAATCCCTTCTTCTCATAAACCTAATTTTCTTTTTCCTTTAATCCGAATACCTTATAATGATGCTGTTTTCTCGAATAATCATTGATTATTCTTGAGTTAACAAAGTCTTTATTTGGTTGATTGATTTTAGGATAAATTAAATAAGTTTTATTTTCCGTTTTTGGTCGTCATTGAATTGTGCGATTGTTTTGTCTATCTCGTTGGTGGTTACTTGTCTGTTTTCGGGTGCTCCCTGGACAAGCAGATTCGGTTTTGTTTTGGCTTAATAGTTTTCGTATTTATTGTTTTTGTTAGGGTTTCGTTGTGGTTGTGGTAGCATTAAATTGTTCTGTTTAATCATTGCAGCAATATATATTCAATTGACCCCAGTAAATTAAGGCGGCTGACCCTTAATTGTCGGCTGTCCTTTCAATTTAAGAATCAATTAATTTGTTGCATTGATTAATGTTTCAATTGGTCGGCTGACCTAAATTGGTTCTTGTCCTTTCGTTGCAACATTAAGTCATTAGGTTTTCAATCGTTGCAACATTTATTAGGTTTGTCTTCTTTCGTCGGCTGAACTTATTTAATTAAGGTGGGTGTCGGCTGACCTTGTGGTGTCGGCTGACCTTTGATTTAATTAAAGCTTGGTGTCGGCTGACCTATGCTGTCGGCTGACCTTTGAAGTGCTATTTAATTAAACTGAAGGGGTCCTTGATTGTGGGTTCTGGTATCGTTTGTTTTACGATAATAAAAAAAAAATAGTTATTGTTTATTTAGGGTTTATTTTCCGTGGTTAGGGCTGTGTTTGATTGAACATGGATTCGAGCAATGAAAGTGATAAGCCATTGTTCACAGGTTGGAATGATAGGGATATGGTGTCTAATCTTAAGGTTTTAGTAACGTTAGAGGAGATATCTAATTTGTTTTCTATTCCTTTGAATACTGTGCGTGACATTGAAGTGTTTGCAAATGGTGTTAAGACAAACAAATTTCCTAAATGGTCTACCTTACCTAAGGAGACCACTACGCTTTATTATGAAGTTTTGTGTGAACGCCATTTGAATCTTACGAGCAAAACGTCTTCACTCAGTTCAGGTGGTTCGAGTGTGCACTCAGCACAAATGGCTAAGGAAACAGATGACTCTATTCCAAATGTTTCCTCTTCTTGTGATGTATCTTTGGACCTTGCAGCTAAGGCTGCAAAAATTAATGGTATGCAACCGTGTAATCTACATGAGGTTTTGAAATTATTTGGTGTAAAGATTTGCACGGTTGGTGATGCGGGTGAATTTATGCATGAATTAAGAATGAAGAAACATCCTTTGTGGGGATTGATCTCACATGACCGTGCTAAAGAAATTCTGGAATTGCTTTGCAAATTTGAAGCTGATATGGTTACGTCTACTAATGGAGGTATTAATGCAGTCTCTTCTTTGTTTAATTCTGATAATGTCTGTGAAGGGGTTAATATTTCTATTCCTAAGAAGGTTGTTGAAAAAGTAAATACTCGCTACCAAAACACTTTATATGGTTACTTTCTTGGTAAGAGGATTGCATTTCCTGTGGTTGAGTATTTTGCTAAGAATAACTGGGCAAAACATGGTCTTAAGCGTATCATGATGAATGAGAAAGGTTTTTTCTTTTTTCAATTTGGGTCTAGTGAGGGTCTTAATGCGGTTCTGGAAGGTGGTCCGTGGATGGTTCGTAATTCACCAATTTTTCTTAAGAAATGGACTATGAAAACGAATCTTCTAAAGGAGGAATTAACTCGTATTCCGGTATGGGTCAAGTTTCATGATGTCCCGCTACAGGTATTTGAAGAGGAAGGTATTAGTTTAATTGCTTCGTTTCTTGGTAAGCTTATTATGATGGATAATTATACTGATAAGATGTGCAAAGAGTCTTGGGGTCGGTGTAGTTTTGCTCGTTGTCTTATTGAGATGAACGCTGATTCGGAGTTCATAGATAACGTTACTATTGGTGTCCCTGATCTTGAAGGCTCTGGTTGTACTAAGGAACTAATTCGTGTTGAATACGAATGGAAACCGCCTAGATGTCATACTTGTAATATTTTTGGTCATTCCTTTGATTCTTGTCCGAAAAATGTTAAACCTACAATGGTTGAAAATGTGACAACTCATGTTGATACTGATGGATTCCAACAAGTGCAAAGTAAGAGGAAGAAGTACAAAGGTAATTTAGGGAATCAAGTTCCGAGAGGTGTTCCATTGAGTAAGGGTTCCCAAATAGGAAAGACGGTTGTTTTTCGTCCAAAAACTCGCTTGGATACTACAAGTATGAGTGGTGATAATAGTAGAAAGTTGAATACTACATCTGGTCAGTTGCAGCAGACTAGTAATCCTAATGGTCCGAACAAGGGTACAGCTCAAATGAGCAGTGTTTCTACATCTAATAAATTTTCATCTTTGTCCATGCCTGGTATTGATGAAGGGGTTCAACTAAGCGAGGAAGATAATGAGGAGGGAGTCGAGGTTGTCTTTGATGAATCGGTGAATCTTCTCAACACTAATTTTGGGGCAAGCACTCCTACTGGCTGATCCCATGTTGATATTTTATTATGTTTCTCGTAACTTTATGTTATCATCTTGGTTCTTGTCTAGTTTATTTATTTCCAGTATTCTAGACTAGTTAATGTTTATGGCCTGTCATAAACTTTTTGTTTAACAAGCTGCCTGTAGCTTGCGGTTAATGTGGCATTTCAGCCACATTCCTTGTACTTCAACGTTTTTTTTTGGTTCTATTTACCGGGGTCATTGTTACCCTTTTACCAAAAAAAAAGCTTATGAAAATTCTTTGATCTATAAAGAGAAGACTAAGAGGATTCATGACTCTAAGATCAAAAACCGCATTTTCAATGTTGGTGATCAAGTCCTCTTATTCAACACTAGACTTAAGATTTTCTCGGGCAAGCTTAAATCCCGTTGGTCCGGACCATTCACCGTTTCACAAGTTTTTCCTTATGGCACCGTTGAGCTAGCTCAAAAAGACGGGCCTAACTTTAAGGTGAATGGTCATCGTTTGAAACACTACTTTGGAGGGGACATACCTACGGAGGTTGTTCCGGATCTTCATTCCCTAAGGACCAATGAATGCGGGGATCGAGTCGAGCTCATGACTCGGTTAACAAAAACGAGGTGCCTTGTGGGGGAGTCCCATACATTATATCTTCTTTCTATTTTCTAACACTAATAAGGCTTGATCTTTCAAGCTCGTGCTCGTGTTTTGTTGTGTTGTGAATCTTAGGTATGACCCTTATATTTGAAGACTCTCGTGTTCGGTTTTTGCCGGTCCACTTGATCTTCCATTCTTTGAATGCCAAAAAGGGGCACACTCTCTATCCTTTGATTTTTATCGACTAATGTTTTATCTTGAGGCATAATTAATAAACGGCTTATAGATTTGCGTGCTCTTTCCATGTTAGGATTTTGCATTAGACTCTTCGTATTTTAGCAAGGGGGTGTTACTCTTGAGCTAAGAAACATTAAGGACAATGTTTGGTTTTAGCATGGGGGAGTCAATCGATATAATCTCTTGCAATTGCTTTTGTCGTGTCTAAACGTAATTGGTTTTTTCATTTTTCATAAAAATTTTAAATTTTTAGTGTTATTTTTAAGTTTTAATAAATAAAATAAGTGTTTTTGACACAAAGGTAGGCTTTCCGTTGGTGAAAATAAAAATAGTTTTTAACTCGACTCGGTTTTTACCTTAGCTTTTCCTTAACGTATTTGAATTAAGTTTTGCTAGGCTTTTATATAGGGAGCTTTAAAACGCGAAAGTCTTAATTCATACGGGTTAAGAACGAGAACTTTTCGCAAGTTCCTATAATTGATCCTAGAAAGTCGTTTATCAAGGGAACTTTAAAACGCAAATTCTAAAACTTGAAAGAGTATAAGAAGATGCAAGATCCTATAGATGACTTGAAAACCCAAAACTTTGATTTAATAGGCTAAGTATCCATTGATTTCACATTTTTGGAATTTTACAATATGGAGAACAAGAAATGATAGAGTTCAGTCATAAGTTTCCAAGGTTAATTCTTCTTTGTGCAAGTATTTTTGTGTTTGATTTAATCTCCTCGTATTTACTTTCCACGCTTGAATAATAATTGCTTAATAAATGAAGTTTTTAGCGGTTTAGGCTTGATATCTTAACTCGTAACTCCTTCTTTTTCTTCCCTTGTAATTAAAGTGAGAACACATTAAGGGTGTCAGCGTCATGGACTTTTGATCATGGGATTGCGGAAATTTGACTTACTATAAATATCATATTAATAAGAAGAATAAATAAAAACATGTTCTCTAGGAGCCCTCGGGTGGGAGTCATGTAGCACTAACCTTGTCATTAGAGCCTTAGGGTGTATGACAAAGGGGGCGTGTTGAATAAAAATTGCTTCATCATCATGAGCCATAAGTTAGGATGGTGGATGTCAATTCCCTTATTTTTGTCCAAGGAGCCTTCGGGTGTGGATTTTAAATAAGGAGCACAATTGCATCTTAAAGAGCCACAAGGTGTTATGATATAGTTGTTGCTAACTCCATTAATAAGGTCATAATTGACTTTTGGAGGTTTTATTGTTGCTTTTAAGTAGTCCTATTAGCCAAATTTCGGGTCCGGGTATTTATCCCTCAAATCGTGTTAAGTTATCCTTGATGTGGGCTTTCTTTAGTGATAACGGTTTTTGAAGTCGAGGTTAGGTTTTGAGTGTTGAGTTTACACCGTTCTTGCCTTCATTTTTGGACTAATAAATATAAAAATAAAGTCAAATGATCCTTTGGGTGAATGACAAATAAAATCTTGAGATACAATTAGGAATAATAGGAGATTGAGTTTAACACAAATTACTTGTATGAGTTGGTTTAATTTTGGGGCTTATGATTGACAATGATCTTGTTTTTGCACTTGGCATGGAAAAGTGAAAAGTCAAGGACGATGAATCTATTTGAGTTTTATGATCCTAAAAGTTATTTTTCTAATAATGAAAGCAATACATTATGTCTTTGCAAAATAAAATGTCAAAAGTTGAATAAAGGTATAGTTAGAGTTTTATTTTATCATTGCGTGAGGACACGGCAATTACTCAGCAAGGGGGAGTTTGATATGAGCTTAAATACTCATATCATTTATATTAATAAACAATCAATAAATGCATAAATATCATGATTATTGCCTTGTATATGCGTGTTTTGTTGTTTGATGTGTGTAGGTACCAAGTTAACGAAAACCGGCAAGAACGACACGAGATTGAAGAAAAAGACCAACAAAGCCAATTTCGAGCTCGACTTTAGTGGATTCAACTCTTATGAAGCTAAAATAAGTTTGTGGGTCCCACATTGGACGATTGGGCTCATAAGCCCATTAACAAATCAAGTTATCCATTTGTTTCAACAAAGGCCCAAATGGAAAAACAATTTGGGACGGATGAAGTTTTTTTTATGGGCTTCAAGCCCAAATCTTTTCACAAGTGGAATTGGACGTGTAGATGTGCCTTAGGGTTTGGTAAAGTTAAATAAATGATTTGTGAGTGAGTTTATTTAACTCACATTCAGTCAAACTCCCCACACATATACCCACTTAAATACACACGTTTAATTATCCCACTTTCACACACACAATAAAAAAACCCTTCGATACATTCTATGTTTTTCCTTCTTCCCCAAATAAAGAAAATAACCAGTCACACTGTTCATAAAAACCCTAGTCATTAAAACATCAAATTAAATGAGGCTTTTTGTCACACGGGTGATTCACACGAATTGATAATAAATCCCCAAGTTTTAAGGAAGAGAAGATGGAGAGACGAGTGGTACGTGGCATCATCTTACTGGTTGTGACAGCAAAGAATCCCCAATCCACCAATAAGAGATGGACACTTAAGCTATCAAGAAGCACAACTAGCACACTTGATTGCCATGTTGGCAATCCGTGTGCTAGTGTGTTATTCACAGCCGTTTGATGATAACAGAGAAGAGAGAGAAGGCAAAGATACCGATCGAAGGGATCAAGATCGTTCTCCTCACCAACAAACTCACCCCTCACCCCTTGCGATTAGCCTATAAATACCCTTGGTATTTTCAGTAGAAGGCATCCAATATTTTATGTACTGTTATTATGCTAAAATAGGTTTAGGAATTAAATAGTATTTCTCTTTTTATAAGTATTGTAATGAGATTTCTTTAATTAATGAAAAGTTTCTATTGAGTTGAATTTTAGTCTCGTTTTAATTATTATTGAAAGTCTATTGTAATTTTCTTTCATCTAATCTATTTAGTTATAACATGAAAACTTATTTAATCAAGCTAATATAATAGTTTGCTTTAAATAATTAAAGTGAAACTTGGATTAAAATCAAACCCTACTGGTTTGATTTGTAAAAATGGTTCAAGTTGTTCAACCGATTTGAGATGGTGACGTTTTTGGAGCATGGTGGTTCGTTTAGGTTTTAAGTAGGCTCAGTGCCTCACTTCGTCTCAAAGGAATCTCCAAAAGGTTCTAATCCACTTTATTTTCTGTCTAAATCTTTAATTAATATAAATCTGCTATTATGGGATTGTTTGTTATTTGATTAGACTAAGTTTGGGTGTCTGTTATTGAGCTTTGTTGTTTACTGAATCTTTTGCTATAAGATTATCAGATTTGTGAATGTGATAAGTTTTGATTGCTAGGGTTTGGAATTTCTTTTAGTTTGCTTGGCGTGATTTTTAAGCTGATACTTCTATTACAGTTGTGTATTGTTTATGAGTTTATTTGCATCATGGTCCATGAATAATCTGTTTGTTTTAAGATCTGTGTGTTTATATGAATGAATTTAACTAGATATTAATGTATTGATATTCACAACTGTGATATTACAACTTAGATGTTACTTTTGGTATAGTATGCTGAATCTCATTTGGCCTGCTGAATAGTTTCAGTTTTATTTGCTGAGTTTTAGGTCTATAGATTTAGATTTGTTTAGTATGTCGATAGGATTTGCTTATTTAACTTGTCTGTGGTTTTGCTTAGTTATCTTTTATTCTGAAATGATGTATTACTAGTACGATTAATTGAGTTGCCTGCAATTTTGGTTTCTACTATGCTGTTTTAGCTGAATATTCGTTTTAGTTAATGCTCGTGGTTGTTTGGATTTGATTGTTCAGCTTAATTGTATTGTTTACTAGCTGAGTTTTGTTTAGTTGCAATTGTTGATTCATATTATTACTCTTATATTGCTCTTTATCAGTCACATTAGCATAGTCTATCAGATCAAATTGATCTGATAAACTCAAAGGCTGATTCCTATCAGTTTACATAAAATAAGCTTTACAAATTGATCATTCCTGTGATCCTTTATATTTCCGTTGTCCAAAAATATATTTTCAAAATAATGTCCCCATCAGGACTCGAACCCATGACCTCCTGGTCATGGCCTCACGCTTAAACCAACTGAGCTACATGCTTTTTTGAGTTTACTTTCTGTTACTTAATTAATATAGTAATTTGTTCTGGCAAATTTTGATTTAAGTATTGATTTAATTAAATGTCCGTTTTAAATAAATGTTTTTTTTATTAAAGTAATTTTGAGTTTTTTTTAAATAATCAATAGTTTCAAAATAAAATTAAAATGTTTTTATTAATTTTAAAAGTTTAATTTTTTTTTTGGTAAAGGATTGCCCCGGTAAATATATTAACCAAAAAAACGTTGAAGTACAAAGGAATGTAGCTAAGATACCACATTAACCGCAAGCTACAAGCAGCTTGTTAACAAAAGGAAATGAAACACCAAAACCTAATACACACTTCTACTAATAGACATAAATGCAACATTAGCAAATGCCAACAAGAAAAATTCTCGAAACCATGCGACCAACTCGCCATACCAGCAGCAACATAAAGAGAGAAAAAGATCCAAGTAAGGCCGCCTCCTTAAAAAACCTTTACAAGCAAAACCCAATGGGAAAAACCCCGCAAAGGGAAAAAGAGTACGACCCTTACCCAGCACTCCCATCAGGATCAATACACACCTTAGGGATTTTCCAATCTTCAAGAATCACTAGAGACACTGAAGAAATCTTCTTGAATTTAAAAGTGAGAAGCTTGAGCCGAACCGTATCACAAACTGAAGTCACAAGTTTAGCAACCGTCAAAGACTTCTTGTTAAAAAGCCTATTATTTCGCTCTTTCCAGATGAAGTAGACCGAAGCCGCTAACACATCCCGAGCAATGATACTAACAACCGAACACCCCTTAGCTAAGGATCTAATAAACTCCACAATATCAATCATACGCGGAGAAATATTATGCATACCACACCTCCCACGCAATTGTAACCAAACCTGTGTAGAATAAAAACATTCAAAGAAAAGATGATTATGCGAGTCAGGGACCTGATTACACAAGGGGCACTTAAGCAACGAAAGATCAACATGAGGCCCAACATCCCATTGCTTAATTCGGTCTTGCGTTTTCAATTTCTACTTCAGAACTAACCACATATGAATCGCATGTCTCGGAAGACACTGCGGAAACCAAACGACATGAATCCAAGTAACATTATTCGACCTCATCCGTATAGACTCCCATGCGACAGCCACAGAAAACGGCCGATTAACCCCATTATAGTCCAACCCATATTCTCACTACGATTATCACAAAGCATTGGAACCGGTATAGAAACAATATTCGGGAATCGATCATACCAGTCCAACGGCCATCTCCATGCTCTATTCATAATAAGATCCGTTACCTTGTCCGATAAAGCAAATCCTGAACGATTAATATGTCTAACAGAAATAGTATCTCGAATTGGGCATTCATCAGCCCATTTATCAAACCACATAGAAGTATCTCTACCATCATGAATTTGGTGCCAAAAAAACGGTCGAATAATACTCCGAAGCTGAAGAAGCTTACGCCAACTCCAACTAACATCACCAATACATGGAACATCCCAGAAACTTCTATCTTTCAATTTATAATCATAAATCCAACGCACCCATAGAGACTCTATTTTAGAAAGAATACTCCATACATGCGACGTCATTAGAGCTGCATTAAATTCATCCAACCTACGTATACCCAGACCACCTTCAATCAGAGGCTTACAAACAGTGTTCCAGGCTACTTTAGCTTTACCCCGCTTCATCTCTCCTTGACACCACAAGAAACCACGCATAATCTGCTCAAGCTCATAGATAGTTTTAATTAGAATTAGATTTAATTAAAATTGTAGAAGTAAAATAGTTTAAATAGATTTTTAAATAGTGTAAAATTATTTTAATTGATTAGATTAAATTTATAATTGATTTTTAAATAGATTGTTTATTTTTAAATAGCTTAAAAGTTTTAAATAATTGTCCATTAGATTTAATTTAGGTTAACGGTTCATGCACTTTAGGATAAAATTAGGATTTAAAATTTGTAGAATTAGTTTTAGTTTTAAAAACCGAAAACCAATTCGAATCAATTGTCCAAATCAATACAAAACGTCTCAAATTCAGAAGATCTTCGTGTACAACGAACTTGGTTCATCATGTGTTTAATTGAATCCGTCTTTGGTAATTTTAGACTATTACTTTTTCCTAAAGGTAATTTTCTAATTTACCCTATAACGTATCTAATTATCACATATACTATCACGATCACATCAAGATGCTTATGACAAAGCTTATTCAGGTTTTGAAGATCCATACAGATAACAATATAGCTGATTTATTAACCAAGGCATTTGATACAAAGAGATTTGAGTTCTTGGTAACACATATTGGTATGCTCAACCAATAACTGCTGCATATGTTAAGGGGAGGTAATAGCTGTACAATTTTTATGCTAATTGTTATTGCATAGTGTTTGTTTTTGTTTTTGATGTGATTACAAGTTATCAGAATAAGATAAAAGAGGTTACAATGATAGTGGAATGCATGTACCGGTCTTATCTTTGAGGTACCATTTTGGAATCAAGTACTGCTAGGAAAATTTGAAGTACCGTGTATGTTCCATGTACCGCTACATAACCGTTGTACCGTTGAGGGTCTCTTTTGTAAATTTGGCGGTTTCTTCGCGCTTGGGTTTGTTATTCATATGAATACTAACCCCAATTACACAATTGATTCACCTAATCTTTTATTTTTATACCTCGATTCTATAACCTTTTTTCTAATTTTCGATCATCAAAAATTCTAATGGTAGATCTACAAGTGATCTCTAAACATAATCAGGTTGCTAATCTCACTCAGAATGATGATTCTCTTGGTTTTCATGAGATACTTGACTTTCTCTCTTGAAGTCATGTACGTTTTTCACTTTAAGTCCTGTTGTCTCTATTCCTATTGTTACACAATTTTGGAATACTGCTGTTATAGGTACTCGTCATAATCAACCTTACATAAGGGCTAGGGTTAACAATAGAAATATTTATGTGACTGAAGTACTGCTTAGGGCTAGTTTAAGACTTGATGATGCAAATGGAACTAGTATATTGACTAACACTGAGATACATGATGGCCTTCCAGCCATGGGTTATGAGGGAGGTAGGGAAACTCTTACTTTCTTTAAAGGTTTATTTTCACAACAATAGAAATTACTTTTTCATGTTATAATTCACTGTTTAAGCTTAAAAAGTACATCTTTTGATCAAATCCATGCTACTTTAGCATCAGCTGGTATTTGTCTAGCAAACAACAGAGTTTTTATTTTTTCAAGGTTAATTTTTGAAGGAATGACTAGGAATTTCGAAGGGTCTAAAAAAGTTTTTAATGTATCCTAGATTTATTCAGGCTTTAGTCCAAAACCAAATCCCAAACCTACCAGAATTAACAAATACATGGGATGTCCCCTCTTTCACCAAGAGAACCTTTTCTTTCTTGATAAAGAATGGTAGCTCTTTTTTCAAGGACAGTAACACCATTATTTGCTAGTATGTTATCCCCACCAGCTAATCAAGAAGGTGAGGAACCTAGCTCAGCTAGTGCTTATCAGCAAACTCATTCTAACCAGAGCCCCTAAGCATCTGAAGATTTACAATCTTCTTCTCATCATGATGGTAATCACCCAAATTCTGATTAGATGATCCACACACCTGCTGCTTCAATTGATGCTTGTGGTTCTCCACAGGCAACAGCAACAGAGGTGGTGGATGTTGCAAATTTAACTGCTTTTGTGCACAAGCTTGTCCAAACAGGTACAGGTTTTGCAAAAGGAGAAGCTTGGTCAAGATAAAAGAATTGTTGAATTGGAAGCCAATTTGAAAAAGCTAAGGAATAAAGTCACCCCTTGGATGAGGCATCACAGGGAAATTCAGAAGGCTACTCTTAAAAGGCATAAGCTCAGAAACTTCAAGAAGAATCAACTGAGTGCAACCAAACAGGGGCGGAATCATTAAGAACAAGGACCTTCTTCAGATATTCATACAAAAATCTCTGGCAATGACATCAATTTTGAAGCTGGTGATGGCATTGAGAATTTTGAAGTTAATGATGGCATAGAGAATTATGTGGATAATACAAGCTTGGAGCATACAAATATGGACCTTCAACATGAGGAACCACAACCATCTGCTCATGTGGAACCACAACCATCTGCTGATGAAGACATGGTGGTAACTCAGCCATAACCTCAATCACCAAAACTACAAGCAAGTTGGGTAGTTTTTATGAGAAGCTAGAGGAAATAACTATTAAGTTTCCTATGTTTACAACTCCACTACAAAGATAATTTTGGTTTCATGAGAAACAGTCTTTCCAAGTACTATCAAGATCAAGAATAAATGTTGAATCAGACAACACTGAGGAGTTAGATATTGAGAAGACAACTTCCAAAGGAGAAAAAGTATATGGAGATACTTTGGTGATAGAAGAAAAAAGTGTGTCTATAACTGGTGAAGTAAATACTGCTGAAGAACCAAGTACTGCTCAGCAAACTGCAAGTATTGCTGGTGAAAAAGCTTCACTAGCATCTTCTAAAGAAAGCCAAACTCCATCTTTTGGAGAAGATGAGACATTAACACAAGTTATGCTTGATCTCAAAGAAAAGAGTTCAGCTGAAAAGGCAAGGCTATCAGAAGAAGAGATGAAGACACAACAAGAAAAGCTTGTCAGTCAAGGTAAAGACAAAGGTAAGAAAGTTCAAGCTTCCCAGCCCACTACAAAAGGTATTATTATTCAGCAATAATCCAATAAATATGAAGAAAGAAGATCTTCATAGTTATTGAAGAAATTACCTAAGAAAAATCCAAAGGATAAGGGCAAAAAGAAATTGCAATCTGAGTCTAAAGATGAAAGTGATTTAGATGATGATATAAGAAAATTCATGAACAAGTTTCATCAATTGGAGCATGATGAAGAAGTAGCTCTTAGACTACAAGCAGAACTGCATGAAGAGGAGTTATAAGAAGAACTTGCAGCCAAGCAACAATTGCTTAAAGCTCAAAGAGTGCAGCAAGAATGGAACATACCTGAGTATGATAGAATTTAGGGTGAACTTAAGGCAAGTGAACTTCTAGTAGAATCCTTAATAGCTGAAGAAAGAGATGCTTATGATGATGAAGAAAAAGATAAATTGATTGATGATTTGGTAAGGCAGCAACTAAGATTCTTTGTAGAAAAGAGAAGAAGAGAAAGAGTTAAGCCTCCAATTACTATGCAAATCAGGAATCAGATGATGTCTTATCTCAAGAAGGTTAAGCATTTCACCCATGCTCAACTAGTCAGAAAAACATTTGATGAAATAAAGACTTTATATGAGCAACACAAGAGGAGTAAACTGAATTTTGTTGAGATTGGATCTGAAAAAGATAAAAAGGATATTGAAGATGTCAAGAAACATCTGTAACAACAAAGACAATTTGGAAGTACCCCAGACTTGATGCAAGTACTGCTGGACAGAAAGAAGCATCTCCACATATCAAGACTACATATGCTAGAAAGAAGAAAAGGGTGAAGGAAGTTTCAAAAGAAGCAAAGACTGATCAAGGGATGGATGAGAGAAATGCAACTCAAAGTGTTGAAGAGACTAAAAATGTACAAGTAGTACATACACAGTCAACAGTACTTGAAGAAACGGTACATACTTATTTGGGGAAGGATCCATTGAGATTGAAGGAACCTCCAAAGGTATTAAAAGGAAGAGATCAACCAGGAAAAAGCAAGAAGCTAAGAAAAAGGCAAAATCTACAGATCAAGAAAGTGATGATGACGAAAGTTGTAGAAAGCACTTGAAGAAAGTAAAATTTGAAGACCAATGTATTGGTACAGAGATTTTTGGAAAGAAATCATCAATCATAAGGTGGACAGGTGCAATGAAACAAGGATTAGAAGTTCATGGAATAACTAGAACAGATGGTACATTCAGAATGTTTAGGTTACTAGAAGATATTCTTCATATCCTTGACAGACAAGACATTCAAGACCTCAACAGATTTGTTCAAGGAGGAAGTGAAGGTCAAGAAGAAACATCACTATTGAGGAATGAATTGAAGTTTATGTATGAGCCACACAATTGTGATAAAAAAATGTTGAAGGATTTAAAGAATCAGGTTCCTACTTACTTGAGATATTATAGATCATGCGAAATACATACTTTGGATGTAGATGATATTACCTATTACATGCTTCAAGAGAAAAGATATCCTTTTGGAAGAAGGTTGTTAGATAGAATGTTGGAACAACAACTAGAGGTTTTAGAGGAATCTAATGGTGCTTTTGAGTTGATTAGGATGATCAAACAGCAACTCAAGGATTTTTTTTTTGGGTAAAGGGGACTATCCCCGGTAAAATTTATTACTCCAAAAAACATTAAGGTACAACGGATGTAGATGAATGCCTACATCTCAGCCCGTTACATGGGCAAAAAACATGCATATCTAATGCAACTCACAAATACCATGCATAAAAGAACAAACCCACACTACCAATGCATTATCTTGGGGTTCCTCTTATCTCGTCCAGGCTGCTTTATAGGGATTGCAAATTTCTAGTGAAAAAGCTGGAGAGTCGGGTCCAGGATTGGCGCAACAAATTTCTATCTACTGCTGGGAGACTTCAACTTGTTAAATTTGTGTTATCATCTATGCACTTGTACTGGGCTTCAGTTTTTATTTTGCCTGTTCAGATTATTCATGATCTTGAGCATCTTTTGAGGAACTTTTTATGGTGTCAAGGTGAGATGAAAAAGGGGAGAGCAAAGGTGGCGTGGGAGGATGTGTGCATTCCTCAAAGTGAGGGTGGTCTTGGCATTAGGAGGCTTGATGATTTTAATTCTGCTCTTATTACCTCTCATATTTGGTCTCTTCTAACGCGTAAGGAATCATTATGGGTTCAAAGGATTCATTTGTATAAGTTGAGGGGTAGGAGTTTTTGGGATGTTCCTTGTATTGGTGATGTAAGTTGGGGTTGGCGTAAACTTCTTCAGCTTAGGACATGTGTGCGGCCGTTTATTTGGTATAGGCTTCATGATGGTAAATGTGCGTCTATGTGGTTTGATCGGTGGGCTGCTGAGTGTCCATTACGTGATACTCTTATAGCACACAATATTGTTAGGTCCGGTTTTACCCTTCAGGATACTGTTGCTGACTTGATCGAGAACAACGCCTGGAAATGGCCGATTGATTGGGTGGACAGATTTCCTGTTGTCGTCTCTATTCCTGTTCCCGTTCTGGAGGAGGGGCGGCTGGAGTCTCTTGTATGGCGTGATGGTGGTGGTTCTTTGCAGTCATTTTATGTGGCTCTGGCTTGAGACACGCTACGAATCATACGTCAGGCTGTGGTTTGGTACCATGTTGTTTGGTTCTCCCATTGTATTCCTCGACACTCGGTGCATATGTGGCTTGTTGTTAAGCAGAAACTAAAGACACATGATCGGTTGAGGCAATGGGATGTTGGGCCTACTGTGGATTTAAGTTTGTTACGGTGTCCTTTGTGCAAAGTCACTCCGGATTCTCATTCTCATTTGTTTTTTGAGTGCTTGTATTCTTCACAGGTGTGGACGCGTGTTAGGGTACTAGGTGGTATGGATTCCATTCCTCCTCGATTAGATGATGTTTTGGCATTTCTTATTCCAATATCAAAAGGAAAATATACTACTAGTATTATTGCTCGTCTGGTTGTTGCGGCTACTATAAACTTTATTTGGATGGAACAGAATGCTAGATTGTTCAAAGGGAAACAGCTTTCTGTGGATAAACTTGTTAGTATCATTACTTCTACTGTTCGTCTAAAGCTTATTACTTTCAGATTCAAGAAGATGACTACACGGTCTTTGGTTATCTTGGATCGATGGAGACTTCCATCCTCGAGTGTTTCTCATGATGGGGGTACCGGGTAAGGGTTGTACTCTTTTTTCCTTTTTTGGGTTTTTTCCACAGGGTTTTTCTTAAAAGGGGTTTTCAGGAGGCAACCTTATTTGGATCCTTTACTCCCATTATGCTGCTGCTGGTGTAGTGGGGTGGTCGCCTGGTTCCAAGATTTCTTCTTATTGGAGTTTGCTAATGCTTTTTTTACACTAGTTTTCGAGTTGTAATATTAGCTTAGTGTTGCTGTGTTTATGGCCTGTCATAAACACTTGTTGATCAAGCTTTTGGCTTGAGGTTAATACGGTATTTCAGCCGTATTCCATTTGTACTTAACATTGGTTTTTTGGTTAATATATTTACCAGGGTAACTCCCTTTACAAAAAAAAATAAACCCCTCTTATGAAAAATTAAGAAAGTATCTACTTCCTACGAGTATTGGAGAGCTGAAAATCACGGAAGTCTTGAATCTCTCCCAGCAAATCACAGATCTGAGCCGCATAGTCGTCATAACCATCATACTCATCCATTTCAAGTTGGTGCCCTCCCCCAATTGACGACATATAAGCATTGAATTCCTCTTGAGATGCAAAGACCTCATCGTCATCATCGGAGTCACTAACATTACTAAGATCAAGAGGTCCAAATGACCGTTTAGGTTTACTAGATGAATCCCCATAAGCTTCCCCTTTACCTTGCATATCCTTATCAACCTCACGTTCACATGTTAGCTGTTCAGTAGCGGCCACATCAGTCCCACTAGCCACATCCAGGATCTTGTCCTTCTCACTAAGTTTAGCATAAGAATTCTTTAGTTCCAAGACATTAATATTATCCTGTACATATTTCGGTTTATCGCTAGCAACTTTTGTAGGCTTTTTGACACCGCTTTATAAACCCAATTCGATTTAGATTGATTAAATCGAATACCTTCAATTTGTCGTGGTCTAGCAGCCCAAGACTTGTTTCTTTTCTTTTTAGTCACCTGGACAAAACCGTCCCCCACAATCGGTGCATTTTTAGGCTCGCTACATCATTTCGGGCAGTGTTCACCATTGTGATCAAACTTTTTACACTCATCACACCGAGGGGGTTTCCACTCAAATCCTACCTCAACCGTTTCCATAGAATGCCCCGAACCATCAGAAAACGGGATAGCTACCACTAATGAATGAATAAGTGGTAATTCAGCAGATACCTCTACCATAGCACGTAGATAATCATGTGTTCCCCATGGATTCAGGCACATTTCGCTTGTGTAAGTATCTAACATAATAGGGCGGCCTAACTCAGATAAGATCAAGCTAAGACCAATTTCTGAATAGGCAGCAATAGGCACTTCATGTATTTTCACCCACAATGGTGCAACTTTGATTTCCTCTTTCACCAGCCTAGTATTTGGAGACCAAACATTCAGAAATAATGGAGCCGAACGGATCAGCCACGGTCCACTTTCAAGCACCTTATTCATTCCTTCATTAGACCTAAACTTGAACAAAAAGAAACCCTTACTAATTATAACACGTTCTTATCCATATTTTAGCCACGCGTTCTTAACATACATGTCAACAATAGGATACGCAAGTCGCTTGCCAATGACGTATCCATATAAGGTGTTTGCAAACGCATCACAAACATCTTTAACAGCAGTCAAAGGGATCTCCACATTAGCCCCCAAAACCCTGTTAACATTCTTCATGAAAGACACCCGAACCGTCTTCTTTGTTTCAAATGTAACAGTTTTGCCACTCACATCATCCATAACAACAACAGGTGTAGACTCAACAGCCATCTTAGATACAGGAGACTCAGCCGTCCCTCAACGTTAGGCCCAGCCATGACATCCTTACCCTGCACACCTTCCATCTCCTTTGGTAAAGTATCATTTAATGGCAGCTCCACACGGTTACTCCCATGCAGATTACGCACAGCATTTCGAACGATACCCCCAGAAATAGGTTTTTTCCCGTCAATATTTTTGATCCTATTAGCAATCAAAAACCCTTTATCCATCTCTCAAACACACAGAAATTCACTAATCTGATTGCACAATCATAAAGTAGTAGCAACACCACAAACAGCTCAATAATAACCCTAAACAAAGGATTATATTATAAAACCAGCCGCCACCCACTGCTACAAACGAAACCCTAAAAAAAGGAGAACGTTATGGGTAGTATACGATCAGAAGACAACCACCAGCATCCGTACGAATATACCAAGAAAACATAACGCTGGAATAAAAACACCCTAGACGATTTAAAAAATAGGAGTTTAACCGCCACCCAAAAATCCGATCTACACCAAACCCTAATCCACGAGCCAATCACTAAATCAAGTTCTATATATCGAACATGTATATCCACCAGATCCAATGACTAATAAAAGATTTCGGACTATAACCCTAAAAGAGTAATAGTGACGAAACCCTAAATCAGAAAGAACCAGGCAAAGATAAACACCCTAATATATACGAATTGATTTAGGAAGGAAAGACAGAAAAGTTATTGGTTTTGATTAGAACATGGGTGGCTGGAAATCGCCATTAGGGAGTCAACTCAAGGATTTGGAGAAAGAAGCTGAGAAGGAGCCTTAAGTGTTTGAATCTTAGTCACACTTCATAAATGCTTCTCAGTTCACCATGTCTAACAAACATAAGAACTGGCTAGTCCATAAGCAAACGGTTTGTGGTAAAGACTTCTCAAATCCATTGATAGCTGGAAGTTTGCTAAAACTACATGGTCATTAACTCAGCATACTTGGAAGTGAAGAGTTAGCTAGTCCTAGGGCAAACGGTACTAGGTAAAGACTCTATCAAATCCGTTAATGGTTGACATTTTATCAAAAATGTAGGGTTATCAGTACACCTTATTCTTTATGAATAAAATATTGGCTATTATAGAGTGTACGGCTAAGTGGTAAAAAATAAATCAAATTCGTTGATAGCTGATGATTTGCTAAAAATCATGATGCCAATACAGATTGGTTTGTTTTTAACTATTTTATTTCAGGTGAGAACACACAAGCAGAACTGTTGATTCATAAGTGCTTTATGATCAAAAGACTCTTATATCATGATTAAAAAAGGGGAATAATATATATGAGATGACAGAGTTCTATATATGAAGACAACTTAGTTGCTGCAAAATAATGTTCAAAAGACACAAGAAGATCATATTTTAAAGACAAAGATGATGTTAATGAAGACTAAGAAGATTATCATATCAGAAGAAGATCTGCATAAAGTGTTTGGCTACATTCAGTTGGTATTCAAGAACAATATTACCAAGTCCAATCCTAGTTTGAAGTAAAGTTTGAAGAAATGTATTCTTATACATTCAACACACAGAGAAACAAGAAGACAACAAGTTATCATTCTTGTTTAGGGGAGAATTGTTGGGAATTATTTCTAAAGTACCAAGTACCGTTAGTGTAAGTACAAGTACTGTTAGTGTTGGCAAGTACCGTTAGTATTAACGCGGTACATAGAAAGTATTGTTAGTGCTAAATGTAAGTACTGCTATATTGATTAGGACGAATATATCTTTAGAAAAGATATGCCATAGTTATAATTAGAGTATATCTTATATGATATACTTAATAGTTTAGAATATTGATAATATATCTTGTGTGATATACTTATCATAATAGAATATTCTAGGGTTTCTTACACTATAAAAGGAACATAAGTACGATGAGTTTATTGTACCCCATTGAAAAGTCGATTAATAGAAGATCAAATAGTTAAAAGTAATTTTGTTCATCTTTGCTTTATAAGTTAGATTCCGCATAACTTATTTGGTTGAGTAAGAGTTCTCAAGTGCTCTAGTTTGATTACAAGCTATTGTACAAGTTCTTAATAGAATGTAGATCCTTTTAAAGGGATCAGCAACCTCATGTGACCCCGTTGGAACACCATTGTCAACCACATCCCTAGATGCTGACTTGGAGGGATTACCCATAGATTAAACGCGGTATCATAGTATGATCGGGTTCCTCATGTACTTGACAGCAAGCAGACCAGATACTGCACATGCAACATGCTATTATGCACGATATCAAACTAGACCCACTAAAAAGCACCTTCAAATAGGTTAAACAGATCTTTCGGTACCTCAAGAATACCATTCACATGGGACTCTAGCATATGAAGAAAACCGGTTTATTTCTAACGACATATTCAGATTCTAATCACGCAGGGTGTCTTGAAACTAAAAAAGTACTTCTGGTGGTGCACAACTTCTAGGACAAGATAAGCTCGTGGGATGGTCTTCCAAGAAGTAGGATTGCACGTCTCTATCATCAGCCGAAGTGGAGTATGTGTCTCTATCCGCGTATTGTGCTCAAGTTCTTTGGATGAGAATACTGATGGCGTATAGTCCCTAGTCGGGCTGGACAACTCGACCCACGGGTGCTACCCGTATCCATTACGTATGGGGCATACACAGACAGTGCTACGACCCATAAGGCCTAGTAAGCCGCTGTCACAAACGGTTTTACTTCAGCCTTGTCCTGGCCGCACTCGAACAAGATAAAACAGAATATAATCTAAATAAGATTATGATTCGCCTAAGTGGAGAGGATATACAGTATCCTTGTTTACGTGATAAGGATCCGACTATAATCAGTAGTTATCTCTTGCTTAGGCCGCAAGAATAGGGAGCCCAATTAGGGTTCCATCGGGTATAAATGGAACCCTAGAGGTTCCACAAAGGTACGATATTCACAATACTCTAACCCTCACCTATACTCAAACCGATTACTTACTCTCACAATGGAATCTAATCACGGGACACGGTCCCACGGTAAGCCTAACGATGTTTGTTATTTAGTACGCAGGGTCTTCAAACAAGTTTACTTGGTGCAAGAGCCGGAGTCCACAAGACCCTGAATCGGGTCAAGCACGGTCCATACAAATTTTGTATCAACAAGTTGGCGCCATCCGTGGGACCCTACACTAAATTCTAGACATGAATATAAGCGGCACGCACGTTTCTCACAGAAAAAGAAGTAGCAAGAAGTCGTCAACGGTTGACGCCCATATCACATCCGTTGAACTCACTCCTGGATCCACTAGCAGGGTAAACAGTATGGATGTTACGAATCCGCAAGGATTCAATTCACTGTTCCTCACTCCCATGCCTACCCCAGGAGAGAAAATTCCTAATCGGGGGTCAGCACAACCCCCTCCAAACAAAGACAAACGGAAACAAGCCCTCATACTAACAGGTGGTGTGGAGGCCGTTACTGAAGCACGAACCATGGAAGAATACGTCGCCAACCTACACGCTCTCGTCCCACTCGTCATTAAGCGAATGAGGGACTAGCGAATCGCATGCGAAGACATAACTGATCCAGATGAAAGACAACTAAGCCCGGAACAACTCCCGAAAACCCTCATCAGAAAAGAGCCTAGACAGGAGTCGTCGAGAAGGAAACGCATAAGAAGTCATCGCAGCAACCTAAAAAGGGGAAAGCCACTCCCAAGCGATTACTCGTCCGATTCGAATTCAGATGACCATCACCATTGACGTCGTAGATTGACGTGTTCTCCTTCAGAAACCTCATATAGCGACTCGGGCAGCGCGAAAGACTCTTATCGTTCCTCCAGACAGGAGAACCGAGCCTTTTCCCAGCCATGGAGACGGGGGAGAGCTAATGCTTTCATAAAACTTATCCAGCATTGGTTAGAAATAAAAAAAATGTCGTATTCCGTCAAACAATAAAACATATGACGACACTACTGACTCGGATGACAACTTAAAAGTCTTTGAATCACAAGCAGGGATTAAGCAGTGGCTCAAACTTACGTGGTGCAACATGTTCAATTCCACTCTAGTAGATAATGCGCGAAATTGGTTCGACCGACTCCCGTGGAGAACCATAAGTGGATTCGAAGAACTAAGAAAAGCCTTTAGAACAAACTACACGCACAAAAGAATGTGACAAAAGCACTGTATCACTCGCGAGAGTCAAACAGAAACAAGGAGAATACTTGGATGACTTTGTAGAGCGTTTAAAAAATGAGTGCATTTAGATCAAGGAACGCCCAGAAATTTTAAAGGTGTCTTGTATCATGGCCCAGATAACCAACCAAGATCTGATACGAAATCTAAACGAAAGAACTCCTGAGACCTTCTATGGAGTGATGCGACGGGTAAGATATTTCATACAAAGCAAACCACCCCGAACTATAGATCTCAGGACTCGAATAAAAAGCAGCCTGTTAACCGAGGTAACGCACGAAACCTCGATTACCAGTGAAATCCGAGTGGGGGTGACAGCGACATTAAGTTCACACCCCCTAAAAAAGACCCCTAGAGAAATTGTAAAACCCGCTTTAAGAATCCTATGATCATTAAATGCACGAAGTTACCGTTAAATATAAACTTTGTAATTAATTAATATACGACATACATACGAATATTTGATACGAATAGTATGTATATTAATTAATTATCATAAGTTTATGTATGTAAACATGAATATTAATATACGATAAGTATGTACGTACAATATCAAGAAAACGCTCAAGAAATAAGACACGATAAATGAACACGAGCATACACGATAAATAATTAAGCAAGAAAAACAAACACCAATAGCATAAGGGGTGTTTGTTGTGTCGGTTTAGAAAGAAAGGAAGGAGGACCGGGCCTTGGCCCATATCCAATTAACTAATTATAGATTAATAAAAACTATAGGAAGTTTCATAAACACTTTTACAGAAAATAAAACCCTAGTCTCCTCCTTGCCTCTCTCTCTTGCCGCGGTACACATAGAACACCAAGAGGAATTCCTTTTGATTTTGTTATTAATATGGTAATGCGTTCGTGTTCATTCCCTTTTTCATCCACGCATTGCTATTGTGAAGTCGGAGTGATCGTCTTCGTTCGTTTTCGTCTTCATTTACCTAAACCAGAATACATAGAATACATGATAAACACAACATAACATTAAAATCAGTAAAACAAGACAAGAACATATAAAACAAGCTAAGAAATGATATAATTCGTTACGTACTCAGTAAACAGAATACTTATACATTTCCCATATTTATGTAGCGTCAGTGAGATTGGAGTAGGCTTTCATCCTTTCCTCTTTCGTTGTTCACTGGACACAAGGTACGGATTTCCCGTCCTTCAGAATGGACATTCTTTCCTTACTAGGATTCCCCGTTTGCAGCCAACTGTTTTCCCAGTAATGTTTTATATGTTTGATACTTATGTTAGAATAAGAGCCTAAGCCATATACATCCATAACCATAACACTAGAGGCACTAGTGTTATGACTTCCCCACGGCAGAGTGATTGTTCGTGGCGTCCCTTTCAGTTATTTGGCCATTGTTATTATATTATCATGTGGGGCGTATGGGTGCATCCTAGTTACATGTTTTACAGGATTTTCATGGTGAATGTGATGTGTGCATTGCATCCTTCACAAGGAGTTGATCCCTCCTACCCAGACTATTTAATTAGAGGCAACCCCTCTAATTGCATGACAAGGTCTCCCCTCCAAGTATTCATGCACGGTGGAACCTCATGACCTATATAGGCTATTGGCTAATTAATACAGTTTTCATATAAAAACATAAGTCTTTTCAAACTAGAAAACCAGTTTATGAACATGTTCCAGGTTTTCCAGGACTTATACATTTCCGCTACTTCAGTCTTATTTATGTTTCAGTCATTCATACTATGTCATATATCCGTTCACTGAGCATATTTGCTCAGCCGTTACTTTCCTTTCCATGTCCCAAAATGGCAGGTACCCAAGGACAAACTTGAGCATTTGGAGGACGTGCATATGATGGAAGCTTCCTTAGACTTCTTCTCCTTTTGCCTTCTTATACTTATGCTTATTTGGACACTTGTTTAGTCCTTCTCGTTTCATTTGCTTTATTTATCTTTTGGGCTTATATTTGGGGACCGATGTTTGATTCCGGTCTTCCCCATGGTCATGTATGTTTTAGTACATATTACCTTGCATGCTTTGATGGCACGCCATAATTACGCGTAACGGTCCACTTATCAAAGTGGGGTGATAGGTGTGTAAACACCCATCCTTTTACCACTTAATTACAATAATAACCGGGCCAAAACGTGTATTTTATGTCATTTATGTCGGAATTATGCGTGGTTTGTGTTTTTGTTGTGATTTAGGACGAAAAGGTAAAAAGTGCACGGGCATTCACGGGCTTTTATTGAAGAAAAAGATGAAAGACGAAGTCGAAAGATCAAGAGTGCGAAAAGAACGGAAGTCCAAGACCAATTCTGAAGATTTATCGAAGAAAAAGTCAAAAGACGGAAGTTTATTAAAAGCCGAAGAACTCGAGTCTTATTTATGAAGAAAATTCAAGACGAGTTTAGAGAAATCCCAAGACAAAGTCATTGAAGTCAAAAGATTAAAGAAGATTAAGGACTTAGGCATGCAATTAGAGAAAGAAGAAAGAGGGAGGAAGCTTCCTAAGCTCCTCCCTAATCTCCCTATATCTAGTTTAATCTCATTTCATTTCAAGTTGTTGGTGGCTTGACAACCCATTCTTCCACCATTTTCATTTACCTGCACTTTAAATTCTTGCACCTTAATTTCATGTTTTGCACTTTTAATTCATTTAATTTCCAAGTAAGTTTTATTTTATTGTTCTTGAATCTTCATTTTATTGTTAATCTCCTTCTACCTTTCTTGTTTGATTTGTTCTTCATCTTTATTGTTCATGTTCTTGAGTTTTATAGTTTTGATCAAGTGGGTTTTGATTATGTTGGTTATGATTGTTTGTTTTGTTGATTTGTTTTGATTGATTATTGTTAGTTGATGGTTATTGGTTGTTTTGGTTTAATCTTGTGGTTAATCTTGGTTAGTTTTGGTTAAATTCATCATTGATCTTCATCCCATGTTCTTCGTCTTCTTTACTGTTTGTGTACCCAGATATTCCGCATCAACTTAATGTTCCGAACCAAGCTTTTTTATCAAATATTCCGCATCAACATTGGTTGTTTAATTATTCCAGATCAGAGGGTTCATCCGGAATAATCAATATTCCGGATGAAGGCAATGTTCCGAATCAAACTGTTATTCCGCATGAAGCCTACATTCCGCATGAACCATTTATTCCGAGTGAGTACTTATTCCGGATGAGCAACTCATTCCGAATGAAATGTTATTCCGGATGAGCTATTATTCCGGATGAAGGGAAATATTCCGGATAAACATTTATTCCGGGTGAGCTGTTATTCCGAATGAGCACTTATTCCGGATGAATCATTTTATTCCGGATGAAGGATTTGTTTCGAATAGGCAATTTTTCTTAATTTTTGTCATTTCAGTTTTAGTTTATTTTCAGCTTTTGATTTTAAGTTTTAAACTTCAATTTTTCCCGCTCTTTTACTTTATAGCACTTTTAATTTACTTGCATTTAAGTTTAGTTTGTCTTATTTATTTTTAAGTTGCCTTTTTATTTCTCGTCATTTACTTTTCGCCAAGTTTTAATCTTTCTTTGTTTCTTCTTTTACCTTTTTTGCTGTCTTTATTTTATTGTTCCAAGTCTTTATTTTTCAGTAGTTGTAGACAACGACAATTCCCTTTTTATTCCACCAAGAACTACTAATCTCTTGCACTTAACCAGAAATCGATTCAAAGAGATACCGAGAAACGAAATTTTTCAACCTAGTAAAATCGCAGTTATTAAAATGGCGCCGCTGCCGGCTCTTTTCGTGAGGATTAACGGTTTTTTGTGAGAGACGCGTTGGCTTTTGGGATCTGTTCACTCGTGAACGTTATTTTTCGTGTCCAAAATTTTCAAAAATCCAAAAACATTTGAAAAATTCATAAAAAGCATTTCCTTTTCGAAAGTTTTGCACCAAAAATATTCTTCTTGCTTATCTATTTTTCTTTATGGATTCTTATGTCCATTGCGTCGGGTGTTGGCGACGACTATATGGGGGCGAGTCATGTCAATGGTGTTCATGCGAGCGATGCGGAAGAGACCTTCCTCCCATTTCCATCGATTAACAATTTGGATTTTGTCCATCGTGTAACTCGACTAATTCGTCCTTTTCAAATCCACCTCCTAGCCCCCCTTGCATGTATTGTGGAAACGATTCTTATTGGCATGCTTCGTGCCCGGTTCGATACCCGTATGGTCACGAGCAAGAACCGGGGTACACTTATGACAATGATAATAGCTATCCACAAGACGCACCCAGTCTTTCTCCTTACCCGTTTTGCAACAACTGTGAGGGTCCTCACGATACTTCTTATTGTCAACCAATGAATTATTATGAGCAAAATCCGCGTCCTCAGTTTTCTTCACCAATGAATTATTATGAACCAAACCCGTGTTTTAATTCTTCTCAACCGATGAACTACTATGAGCCACACCCATGCTATAATTCAGGTTTTCAACATTTGGAGCCCCCACATCACACCCTCAATCATCAATCCTCTCAGAGAATTCGTCTTGCCCAACAACTCACTACTTTGAAAGACGAAACACACTCTATCATTCTGCAACTTCAAGAAGCCGTTGTTCTAACAAAAGAAGCATGGGCGGAGGAAAAGCGACTGCAACAAGAGCAAGTATCTAATCTTAGTGATTATACCCCTCCTCTTGTGCATCAATACTATTATGATGATGATGACGACGATGTTGTATGCACTTTCAACACATCTTCTGAAGTTACTGCTCCTACTCTCGATGTTCCTATTGCGTCTAACGATCTTGATTCGTTGAATGAGCTTATTGATGTTGGTCTCGACAAATTATTAGATGATGAGGTTTGTGACTTACCTGTTATGGAGCTTCAGGACGACGTTGCTTTCACGCAAGCGGTCGATCCAAATGATGACGATTCTTCTCCCCGCTGTGAGAATTTCACTTTTGAAACTTCTCAATCTCCACCTGAAGATGCGGGCGATGACGATTTATTGTCTCCGGCTTACGAGAAGTTCACCGATGAACTTGATCTTGTGGATGAGGTGGAAGACGTGCTTCTTCGCGATAGATTACGGAAAGTGCACCTTCTTATTGCTCAAATTGAAGAGTTGACTTCTCCTCCTCTCTCCGAGTCATTGCCTCCATCTATTCCTCCCGTTGAAGATAATGACCCATTGCTGGAAGAAATCGACATTCACTCCATACCTCCAGGTATTGATGACGATGACATGGAGGGGGATATTATTTTTGATAATTTGCTGCAAGAAGGTATTGTCCCAAGTCCCCCTCCTGAGCACCTTTCATCCTCCCCTTTAGCCACTCTTACAGAGGATGAGTGCTTTGACCCGGGAGGTGACATTGATTATGCTATCATTGATAACATTACGGCTTTGCCGCTTGCTGCTGAGCATCCATTATCTTTAGGGGATGACAATGTGCTTACTTTACCCACCCCACCTCCGGTGGATCTTGATTTCACATACTATACGTATGTTGAAAGAACCTTTCTCCCATTTAAGACTTATCCCCCCGCCTCTCCTTTGTTGATGTCAACCGGGGACGAGGACAAGGTCTTTGATCCCGGTATTACATTCTAGGCTTCCCCATGGACCATTTAATTCGGGGACGAGTCGGGCTCGTGACTCGGTTAACAAAAACAAGCGCTTTTTGGGAGGCAACCCAATTATCTATCCATCTTTACCATAAGTGTAGGGGGGAGCCCCGTTGGTGTTTCTTGTTTTCTTTCTTATCATGTGCAGGGATTAGAGCTTCAAAGATACACTCTTGATGACTTTTGACGAATCGTGATTCTGTGTTCCCTTCTTCCCGGTTCTATCCTAAACTTTTTCGATTCACTATTTTATATTTTCCAATATTAAAATAGGAATCTCTTTAATTGTCTCTTCCTTAGCGAGATTTAAACAAAGTGCACAATGTCCTAAGTGTAGGGGAGTTTACTCCCACATGCTTAAACATTGAGGACAATGTTTATATTAAGTGTAGGGGGGACTTCTACCGAAGTTAAGTGGTCTTTTCCTTGTATTTGTCCTCATTTTAGCCGGAAAATTTGATTTTTCGACATTTTTCAAAAATTTTAATCTATTTTGGCCTAGTTGTATAGTTGTTTTTACCTTTGTATAGTTATTTTCTTTCCTTATTAGAATACATTTTTAAAGTGGTTTTATTTTTCAAATGTTGTGAATCTTTTGACTCAACCCGAGTTTACTTATCTAAGTTTACTCTAGCTAGTATCCTTAACATTTTTAAGTCAAGTTTTGCTAGGCTTTTATATAGGGAGCTTTAAAACGCGAAAGTCTTAACTCTCACGGGTTAAGAACAAGAACTTTTCGCAAGTTCTTATAATCGATCCTAGAGAGTCGTTTATCAAGGAAACTTTAAAATGCGATTTCTAAAACTTGAAAGAGTCTAAGAATTTGCAAGATCCTATAGGCGACTCGAAAACCCAAAACTTTGATTTAATAGGCTAAGAATCCACGAGTCTCATTCCTTGAGATTTTAAATTGTGGAGAACGAGAGATGATAGAGTCAATTATAAGTTTGGTATTCTTTCGTGAATTTATGTGAGTTAATTATAAGCCTATTCTCCCATCGCTTGCTAATAAATTTATCTGCAATAAATAAGGTTGTACGATTTGAAAAGTTACTTAGCTTCTAGCCTAAGATCGTTTAAAAGTTGCTCGGTATGGATTAGAGTTCATAGCCAAGGCATAACTTATTGAAGCGGGATGCGAAGATTGGCGAGTCCAAAAAGGTCCTAACAAGGCATGAGGGCTACATTTTGTTGCTAAAGATCCTAAGTGATGTGAAGAATCATTTATCAAAAATCAATATGAAGGATCGAGACACACGACGAAAAGCAAATACTCCCTAAAGATCATGGAGAAGTCTATCCGAAAAGACCCTAGCAAGGTATGAGGATAAATAGATCCAAGTCCTAAAAGGAGGCGGATCGTTGTATATCAAAGTCCAAAATAAAGATTGGAGAAAAATGAAGAAGTCGTGGTCCAAGTATGAAGAATCTCTCAAAACTTCAAGTGAAGAAATTCCTATTATGAAGAGAAGGCCATTATTTCATGAACGTCTCTAAAGAATTGAAGCATGAAGTCGCTGCCAAATATCGGTCCGAGAAAGGTCTCAAATCGTGAAGCGAGTTATGCCAAGATATGAACTTTATGAGGTCCCGAGAAGCAGTTTTAAAAGATTTTGTCCTTTAGCTAACTATTGATTAAATCGTTCACTTTATTTTCAGCCTAATAAACTATCGAAATAAGTCAAAAATGCATCCTTGTGATCATTCAAGACAATAATAAAATATAAGAGATACACCTAGGAATAAGGGAGTCTAAGTGAATAATTAGCCCACATGAGTTCGTGTTAGTTTGCTAACTTATAATAACAATGATCTCGTTTTTAAGCTTGGTTTGGAGAAGGTGAAAACTTGAGGATGATGATCATTCATAACATTTCCAAAACCCGAAGGTATGTTTTTAATTTCTTTACTTTGAATGTTTATAATTTTCTATCTCTTTAATAAAGGCCAACGTGGATTGATTATGATGAAAAATGTAAACGTGCTTTGTAACTAATGTATTGCATGAGGACATTGCAATGGTTAAGTGTAGGGGATTTGATAGGTGTGTAAACACCCATCCTTTTACCACTTAATTACAATAATAACCAAGCCAAAACGTGTATTTTATTTCATTTATGTAGGAATCATGCGAGGTTTGTGTTTTTGTTGTGATTTAGGACGAAAAGGTGAAAAGTGGAGAAAACACGGGCATTCACGGGCTTTTATCGAAGAAAAAGACGAAAGACGAAGTCGAAAGATCAAGAGTGCGAAAAGAACGGAAGTCCAAGACCAATTCTGAAGATTTATCGAAGAAAAAGTCAAAAGACGGAAGTTTATTAAAAGCCGAAGAACTCGAGTCTTATTTATGAAGAAAATTCAAGACGAGTTTAGAGAAATCCCAAGACAAAGTCATTGAAGTCAAAAGATTAAGGACTTAGGCATGCAATTAGAGAAAGAAGAAAGAGGGAGGAAGCTTCCTAAGCTCCTCCCTAATCTCCCTATATATAGTTTCATCTCATTTCATTTCAAGTTGTTGGTGGCTTGACAACCCATTCTTCCACCATTTTCATTTACCTTCACTTTAACTTCTTGCACCTTAATTTCATGTATTGCACTTTTAATTCATTTAATTTCCAAGTAGGTTTTATTATATTGTTCTTGAATCTTCATTTTATTGTTAATCTCCTTCTACCTTTCTTGTTTGATTTGTTCTTCATCTTTATTGTTCATGTTCTTGAGTTTTATAGTTTTGATCAAGTGGGTTTTGATTAGGTTGGTTATGATTGTTAGTTTTGTTGATTTGTTTTGATTGATTATTGTTAGTTGATGGTTATTGGTTGTTTTGGTTTAATCTTGTGGTTAATCTTGGTTAGTTTTGGTTAAATTCATCATTGATCTTCATCCCCTGTTCTTCGTCTTCTTTACTGTTTGTGTACCCAGATATTCCGCATCAACTTAATGTTCCAAACCAAGCTTTTTTATCAAATATTCTGCATCAACATTGGTTGTTTAATTATTCCGGATCAGAGGGTTCATCCGGAATAATCAATATTCTGGATGAAGGCAATGTTCCGAATCAAGCTGTTATTCTGCATGAAGCCTACATTCCGCATGAACCATTTATTCTGAGTGAGTACTTATTCCGGATGAGCAACTCATTCCGAATGAAATGTTATTCCGGATGAGCTATTATTCCGGATGAAGGGAAATATTCCGGATAAACATTTATTCCGGATGAGCTGTTATTCCGAATGAGCACTTATTCCGGATGAATCATTTTATTCCGGATGAAGGATTTGTTCCGAATAGGCAGTTTTTCTTAATTTTTGTCATTTCAGTTTTAGTTTATTTTCAACTTTTGATTTTAAGTTTTAAACTTTAATTTTTCCCGCTCTTTTACTTTATAGCACTTTTAATTTACTTGCATTTAAGTTTAGTTTGTCTTATTTATTTTTAAGTTGCCTTTTTATTTCTCGTCATTTACTTTTCGCCAAGTTTTAATCTTTCTTTGTTTCTTCTTTTACCTTCTTTGCTGTCTTTATTTTATTGTTCCAAGTCTTTATTTTTTAGTAGTTGTAGACAACGACCATTCCCTTTTTATTCCACCAAGAACTACTAATCTCTTGCACTTAACCGAAAATCGATTCGAAGAGATACCGAGAAATGAACTTTTTCAACCTAGTAAAATCGCAGTTATTATGGGGTGTTACATTTGTGCTCTTATCATTTCCTAGCTTAGGCAAAGTCTGTGGGGGTTTCCCCAAAACAGATGATTTAGGGCATTTAACCGCATTCGGTTGACGAACGGCGGATGGTTTACCCAAATCAGACTTTCCTTTCATTTTCTCAATGAGTTTTTGTAACTCACTGATGGCTATGTCCCTTTCTTGTAGCTGAGCTCTCAAATCGTTTATTTTCAAACCTTTTTCATTCAATTGATGAACCAAAGAAGCTGTCAGTTCTTGACACTTTTTATGATTATGAGATTTATCACCTTTTTGTAAAGCAAGTTCAAGAGAAATTGAGTGTTTCTCAAGTTGGGAAAAACTTTTCGAAAGTTTCTTATCTGACTGAATTTGTTTTGAAAGCTCAACTTCAAGATTTTGACATTTCGCGTTCGTTTCTGACACTAGATTGCTACATGACAATATTGACCAAGATCGGTATACACACCAAGTATAGCATTCATATGGTCAGCATAAAAGTATTCCTTAGAAAGTCAATCAATTTCGTTAGAAAGTTGGTGTTCTTGTGTCTTTAATTTAGTTTGAAGAAAATCGACTTCATCTTCAAGAGATTTAACATATCTTAAATCAGTTATCATTTCCTCAGTGAGAGCGTTATAAAACATATCCACATTGTTTGAAAGATCGTCGATGGTTGGAACAATACATTCTTGAATGACGACTTCTACTTGTGGGTTAGGTTTAATATTCCAAATGGTATCTCTAGAAACTTTTTCATAATCGACGACACCTTTGTACAAATTTAAAACCCCTTGTTTTATAAACTCAAATTGCTGAACACTTTTACTTTTTTATCCCATTTACGTTTTTCATCCAAAATTTGTTTTTCTAACAAAATTGATTGCTTTTTGAAACCCCTTTTTAAGGAAACTTTCTTTTAAGTTTCATCACTCTATGGTGGAACCTTTGTATACATTTTTTGTTCTTTTGAAAGTTCTTTTTGAGGAACAAACTTAATATGATTACTAGAATTAGAAAGGTTTATCAAATCACTTAAGTTCCATCGACTTTCTTCATGATGACGAATGATTTCGTCGCAATCAGGGGAAAGCATAAGGTCAAGATTATCATTGTAGCAACCGATATCATAAAGAGCAGACTTGATACTTTTAATATTCTTGAGATAGTCAGGCTTACCAAAACTCGTTTTCATATTTCTAGTGAGCATGTTCATAGTTTGAATAGATTGACCAGTTTTGTAAACAATGTTGTTTAACGTGACGACTCTCTTTTCCAAAGCAAGAATTTTTTCAATGTCCTTTTCTTCAGTAGTTTTATAAAGCTCAGTTTGTTCTTTGTTAACCGACTCTAATTCAGAAATTATGATTTTATGCAACAGCAGTTGTTCTTCAAGTTTCGATATCTTTTGTTTTGACATATGAATTTCATGTGTTACTTTAGAACAATATTGTTCGTTGAGCACCTTACGTTCATATACCAAACCATTAGCTATTGCAACTCGTCGATCAGCTTCTTTTACATAATCACACTCTTTAAGTCTGTCTATCTCCTCGGCTAAGGATGTGTTTGCTTGCTTTAAACGTTTATTAGCCTCTTTGTTTTCATCAATTTCATGTTTTAAAGTTTCAATAATAGATGGAAGCAAATCACGATCCTCATCTGATTCAGTATCCTGAGCAGCATTACCGTCATCATTACACATATGTTGTGAATCCGTAGAGATATTTCTATCCTCCGTGTCCATTACATATGTGTCATTTATGCTTTCGGGTTGCTCAGGATGTCGTCGTTCATTAGCAAACACATTATAGTTATCATATGATGGTACCTTTTCAATTGGCTCAGTATCAAATATAGGCCTAGAATTGTCAGTAGTCTTTGGAATCACTTCTTGAATCTTTGCCATGTACACATAATGTGCCTCAACTCTTGATCATCGGCTTCATCATCAATGTCGTCACGCCAATCAACTTCATCTGCTGTGAGCGGAATCTATGCTTCTTCTTTCTTACACATCAACATCTTTTCCTTGTGATATGCAGAATCCTTAGCCCGTTTTGGCTTCTTGCATTCTCTATCCATGTGCCCAAATCCTTTCCAATTGAAGCATTGAGTCCAAGTCTTCTACACAACCGGAGTGCCTACAGTATCTCTAGCCCCAACTGGATTAGGCAACCTCTGATTATCAATATATCATTTTTTAGAATATCGTTTTTCCTCGACTCAACTCGAATTGATTCACAACTTTAGCACAAGATTAATTGTTTTTGGTTAATAATAATTGTTTGGTAATCTATGTCTATTTAAGCTAAAAATGGGGAAAATATGTAGGCTAGGACTATATAAAAGTAAAAGCGCAATTAATTCACATAAAAATACTCTAAAATGTAATTTAAAATTAAACTACAAATATAGATCTAGATGCAACAAAAATAAACTATAATTAAATATAAATCTAAATGTGAAATTAATCTAATGCAAGCACGTAATATCAAGTAATAGTGACGAAAAATGAAATCACAAAGATAAACTTAAAAATAAGCACAAAACTTCAACCTTTTAAGCTTATTAATCGTTTTAGATGAAAAAACTACAAACTTTATATACTAATAAGCTTAATAATCACAAAAAGGTGTAAACTTTTTACTAATTATGAGCTTATCTAAATGAAATCTAATTTCTAAAACTTTTAAATCTATATTTTAACACAAATAATAATAACTAAAACTAATTAAACCGTTTTTTTTATGAAAAATATAAATTTTATTAAAAATAATTTAAACTATAACGATCTAATTAATAAAACTAAAACGATTAAGCTAAAAAAATAAAAAGGAGAACTTTAGTACCCGTAGTCCGAGATAACCGCTCTAACCAAACAACATCAACAAAATACGGCCCATTCAGTACACGGCCTCCCAATACCAAAACTATCAAAAGCAAAACCCGGCCCGTAAAGTACACGGCCAACCAAACCAATCTCTAACCAAATTAATCAACCATATCAACTTGAACCAAATTAATCAACTATAAGCTCTTCTTCAAAAATGATAGATCGATACGCCGAGATCAAAGAAAACATAAAAGGTTAGGATAATAAGCATTAATTATTATATGAGTAAAAATTTAATTAAAACTAATAGATCTAAAATATTTTTTATGTTTTATAAAAGTATTTTAAATTTAAAAGCTAAAATTTATAGATCTACTTAATCTATCAAAAAACCTAATAGATCTTACTATTTTTAAAGGTTTTATAAAAATACTTTAAATTTTAAACTCTAAACTTATAGATCTAAATTAATTAATATAAAAAACTAATAGATCTAACTATTTTTTGGTTTTTTGAAAGTATTTTTAATTTTTAAAACTTAAATCTAATAGATCTAAATAACTAAGCACATGCTTTATTTTCTCCGAAACTTGGACAGCTGGCCTCCCTTTTACATTGTTTACTCTGAATGCCTTCTAGAAGCTATGGGATCTTGTGCAATAATGGGCTGACACACTTTTAATTATGCATGCCACACGCCTCCCAACCTTGTATTCATCGAAATCGCCACGTGTCAGCCTCTGAGTGGTCAGCCGCCCTGACTCATCTGCCACCTCGGATTGACTACTACAACCTTGTACTGACGTGGCGGCGCCGCTGCCACGTGTCATCATCCCATTAGCCAGCCGCCACTGCCACCTCTGATCATAGGACTAACATGTCAGCTAACATGTCAGTCTGCCACCTGCCAGCACTGAACCTCGGACTGCTCCTCTGCCATGCCACGTGTCGAGCTTCCAATGGTCAGCCGCCGCTGCTACAGTACCTGGTACCTGCACATTTATGACATGTCAGTTGCCACGTGGCGCGTTGGCATTGGCCAGCCACCGCCACGTGGTGCTGACGTCATCGCTGACGTCAGCTGGTCTGGATCGGTTCTGAACCAGTCTGGACCGGGTCTGGACCGGTTCGAACCGGGTCTGGACTGGTCTGGTTCTGGTTCGGGTCTGGACCGGGTCTAGACCGGCTGGTCTGAACCGGTCCGGTCTGGTCTGGTCTGGCTCGGACCGGTCTGAACCGGTTGCCACGTGGACCACTCTCGTAGTGCCACGTGGCACTGAGTATATATACTCAGCCGAGGCTCAAACCCTCGCCACTGTTGCCAAGGTTGAAAGCGTTGGCCAGTGTGCGAAGCAGCATTTCAAGTATATATATGCAAAACATTATACCTAACCCTTTTTCGTTTGGTTTGACCAGGCGAGTTGACCACCCCTTTGACTGAGTTGACTTTGTTTTATATAATAATAATAATAATAGTAATAATAAAATAATAATAATAATAATAATAATAAAATAATAATAATAATAATAATAATAAATATATACGAAAATTAATATTAATTTTAATAAAAACTTTATTTTATTTATTTTATTTATTTTATTTTTTTATTTTTGGAAATTAATTTTATTTATATTATTTATATTATTAAATTATTAAAAACTATTTATTTAATTTAAAATCTTAATAAACTTTAAAATTCATAAGAAAACAAACCGTAAGGAGTTACGACGCGAGGTCGGGACCATTGGCTTCGTAATTTTGTGCTCTTCAATGTGGTTTGTTAGTGGATGACTTTAGAGATTGGCAAAAATGGTCCTTGTTGTAAAATTTTCATCAAATCTTCATTTTTAGTCCTCCAAACTTCATTCTTTTGGCACTTTTTGGTCCTTTGACTTTATCTTTGACTTTTTCTTCGATAAATGACCGTGAAATCCCGTGTTTTCTTTCCTTTTGATCTTTTGTAACTATTTCACAACAAAAACACAAACCACGCATAATTTTGACATTTACGATATTAATTACACGTTTTGGTCTCGTTTTTCATTGTTTTGAGTGGTAAAAGGATAAGCGTTTACACACTTAGTAAATCCCCTACACTTGACCATTGCAATGTCCCCATGCAATGCACAATTCTAAAGCAAAAATTTACATTTTTCATCATAATTAACCCATCTCGGCCTTTATTACGATATACTATTAGTACTACAATAAAAGAAACTTAACAACTATGAAAAGATAAAAACTTTATTTAAAGGATATAACAATTTCCATTTTCATCATTTATTTGAAATTGTTTGATGGAAGAAACTTATAAAGAAATCTAAGACTTAAATTAGGGCTTTGGTGTCATGAATATCAATCACCCTCAAGTTTCACGTTCCCCATACCAAGCATAAAAACAAGATCATTGTTATTATAAGTTAGTAAAACTAACACTTACTCATGTGGTTTAATCATTCACTTAGACCCCCTTATTCCTATGGTGTATCTCTTGTAATTTATTTTTGTCTTGAATGATCACGAGGATGCATTTTTTACTTATTTCGATAATTTATTAAGGCCGAAATTAAACTAGGACGATTTAATCAATAGTTAGCTAAAGGACAAAATCTTTTAAAACAACTTCTCGAAACCTCATAAAGTTCATATCTTGGCATAACTTATTTCACGATTTGAGACCTTTCTCGGACCGATATTTGGCATTTACTTCAAACTTTAAATCTTGAGAGACGTTCTTGAAATTATGGTCTTCTCTTCATTTTGGTATACATCTTCATTAGGAGTGAGAGATGCTTTAAACGTTGACCACGACTTCTTCATTTATCCTTGTCTTTATTTAGGATTTTGATATACAACGATCCGCCTCCTTTTTGGACTTGGATCTATTTATTCTCATACCTTGTTAGGGTCTTTTTGGATAGACTTCTCCATGATCTTTAGGGGAGTATTTGCTTCTCGTCGTGTGTCTTGTTCCTTCATATTGATTTGGATTAATGATTTTCACATCATCTTAGGATCTTTAGCAAAAAAAAGTAAATCCTCATGCCTTGTGAGGGCCTTTTTGGACTCGGATATCCTCATGGCTTGTTAGGGCCTTTTTGGATACGCCAATATTCGCGTCCCGCTTCAATAAGTTATGCCTTGGCTATGAACTCTATTTAATCCCGAGCAACTTTTAAATTATTTTGGGCTAGAAGCTAAGTAACTTTTCAAATCGTACGACCTTATTTATTGCAATTATTTATTTGACAAGTGATGAGAGAAAAAGCTCATAATTAACTCACATAAGTTCATGAAAGAATACAAAACTTATAATTGACTCAGTCATTTCTCGTTCTCCACAATTTAAAATCTCAAGTAATGAGAATCGTGGATGCTTAGCCTAATAAACAAATTAAGGTCTATATGGTTAAGGATACTAGCTAGAGTAAACTCAAATAAGTAAACTCGGGTTGAGTCAAAATATTCACGACGGGCCTAATATATCAAAGACGTCTAAACTTGTTAAAACCATTTGATTTATTTATTTATTTATTCTTTATTTTTTATTTTATTATGGAATATATACATATGATGGTGATGAAAAAAGGAAAGTAGATAAACAACAAATAAATGAAAAATACTAATAGGGCAAAATAGATCAAAAAATTTTAAAAACGTCAAAAAATTAAATTTTCCGGTTAAAATGAGGACATATAATGGAAAAGCCCACTTATTACTACGATAGAAGTCTCCCCTACACTTAATATAAACATTGTCCTTAATGTTTAAGCATGTGGAAGTAAACTACCCTACACTTAGGACATTGTGCACTTTGTTTATATCTTGCCAAGAAAGAGACAACTAAAGTGATTACATTTGTTCAACTTATTTATATACATGTAGGAATCACAATAGCAAAAATGAATCGAAGAAACCGGGTACACGGGAACACGGGATCACAGGTCGCGTCAAAAGCAACAAAAGTGGATCATTAAAGCACATATCCCTACACAACATCACAAAACACAACCTACTTGGCTTCCCCCTACACTTATTGGTGGAAATGGGTGAAGGTGGAAAAAGTGGAAGGGTGGGAAAGGTAAAAATCTAATCCTAGTTAAACGATGCTTGATTAATTTATCATGACTCTCTAGCTCGACTCGATTTCCCGAATTTAATTCAAGCGAAACGGGGAGAGGGATAGAATCATCTCATAAGAGATGTCCTCTCCAAAGTACAACTTAACCCGTTGGCCATTCACCTTAAAGTTGGGCCCATTTGGTTGAGATAGCTCAATGGTGCCATAAGGGAAGATTTGGGCAACGGTGAATGGACCGGACCAACGGCTCTTAAGTTTTCCCGAAAAGATTTTCAAACGAGAGTTAAAGAATAAGACTTGATCACCAATGTGGAACTCTCGGTTCTTAATCCTAGAATCATGAATGAGCTTAGTCTTTTCCGTATAGATCAATGAATTCTCATAAGCCTCATTCCTAAGTTCATTACGCTCATTGAGTTGGATTTTCCTAAGATCACTGGCTTTGTTTATGTCAAAATTAGCCCATTTCAAGGCCCAATATGCCTTATGCTTCAACTCAATGGGGAGGTGGCACGCCTTTCTGTACACAAGGCGATAAGGAGTACAACCTATAGATGTCTTATAAGCGGTACGGAAAGCCCACAAAGCATCATCTAATTTATCGGCCCATGAGGCACGATGCTCTCCCACGGTACGCTCTAATATTCGCTTAAGTACACGGTTGGAAATCTCGGCTTGACAATTAGTTTGTGGATGATACGCGGTGGAAAGTCGGTGATTGACACCATACTTAGCCATGACTCGTGCAAATTGATCATTGCAAAAATGAGTACCGCGATCACTAATGATAGCACGAGGAACGCCAAATCTAGCAAACAATTGTTTCAAGAAGTTCACAACCACCCTCGCATCGTTAGTAGGTAAAGACTTTGCTTCACCCCATTTTGATATGTAGTCAATGGCTACGAGGATGTACTTGTTCCCTTTGGATGATGGAAATGGCCCCATAAAGTCGATGCCCCATACGTCAAAGATTTCACACTCTTGGATGAAATTTTTAGGCATCTCATCTTTATGTGTGATCTTGCCTTGTCTTTGGCAAGCATCACAATGCTTAACCATTTCATGAGCGTCATGATAAATGGTGGGCCAATAGAATCGAGAGTCTAAAACTTTCGTAGCGGTGTAGTTAGGACCAAAGTGACCACCGGTGGGTCCTTTGTGGCAAGCTTCAAGGATTTTTAAATTCGTCGGCCCATCCGCACACCTACGAATGATAAGATCCGTGCATTGCTTGAAAAGATAAGGGTCGTCCCAATAATAGTGCTTAATATCCTTAAAGAATTTTTTCTTTTGTTGGGACGATAACCCTTCGATAAGAACACCACCCGCCAAATAGTTTGCAATGTCCGCAAACCGGGTATCATCAAGATTGGAATTAATAGACATTAAGGTCTCAAGGGGGAAATATTCATTAATCTCTTGATTTGGAAGTTCCCCTTGATAAGGATCCTTGAGTCTACTAAGATGATCCGCGACTAGGTTTTCCGCTCCCTTTTTATCACGAATTTGATTTTAAATTCTTGTAGGAGCAAAACCAAACGAAGGAGTCTCGGTTTAGCATCTTGCTTGGTCAACAAGTATTTCAAGTCGGAATAGTCGGTGTAAACGATGGTGGTGGAAAGCACAAGATAGGGGCAGAATTTCTCAAAAGCATACGCTACGACTAAAAGCTCTTTTTCGGTAGTGGTATAATGCAATTGAGCCCCCATCATTGTCTTACTAGCATAATGGATTGGTTGGATGTGTTTGTTAACTCGTTGACCTAAAACCGTTCCTATCGCGAAATCACTAGCATCGCACATGAGCTCGAAAGGTAACTCCCAATTTGGAGAGACTAAGACCGGTGCCATAGTTAATTTACCTTTAAGAGTGTCGAAAGAGTCGAGACAATCTTGAGAAAAGATAAAGGAGCATCTTGCTCTAAGATATGAGTCATTAGTCGAGCTATCTTAGAAAAATATTGAATGAAACGTCGATAAAATCCCGCATGACCTAAAAAACTCCTAACTCCTTTGACGGTGGTAGGTGGAGGCAACTTAGCAATGACGTCAACTTTAGCATGGTCGACTTCAATACCGGCTTTAGAAATTTTGTGACCGAGGACGATGCCTTCTTTTACCATGAAATGGCACTTTTCCCAATTAAGAACGAGACGAGTGTCTTCACATCGTTTAAGCATACGTTCTAAATTGGCAAGGCAAGAAGAGAAAGAATCACCATAGACCGAGAAATCGTCCATAAAGACTTCCATAGTTTCTTCAACCATGTCATGGAATATAGCCATCATACACCTTTGGAAAGTCCCGGGAACATTGCATAAGCCGAAAGGCATTCTTTTGTAAGCAAATGTTCCATAAGGACAAGTGAATGTGGTTTTCTCTTGGTCTTTTGGATCGATAGGGATTTGGAAATATCCGGAAAAACCATCTAAGAAGAAATAGTAGTCATTACCCGCTAAACGCTCGAGCATTTGATCCATGAAAGGAAGAGGAAAATGATCCTTACGAGTGGCATCATTGAGCTTACGATAGTCTATGCAAACTCGCCAACCCGTTACGAGTCGAGTAGGAATCAACCCGTTATTTTCATTGGGAACAACGGTTATTCCGCCTTTCTTAGGCACACAATGGACGGGACTAACCATAGTGAATCCGAAATAGGAAATTATGCCGGCATCTAGAAGTTTGATAACTTCTTTCTTAATGACTTCATGAATTTTTGGTTTTACCCTTCTTTGACTTTGGATTGCGGGTTTAAAGTCATCTTCCATGAGAATTTTATGAGTGCAAAAGTTAGGATCAATTTTGCGGATGTCGGAGAATTTCCAAGCAATTGCTTTCTTATGATTCTTAAGCACTTAGATAAGTCGAGATTTTTCATCCTCTTTTAAGTCCTTAGCAATTATGACGGGTAACTTATCATCCTCTTCTAAGAAAACGTATTCTAAATGAGACGGTAAATCCTTAAGCTCTAAATCTGGTGGATTATCGGTGGAAGGCTTAGTCAAATTTGGATCACCGTTTGTAACTTCCTTAGGAGTAGGTGGAGAAATATGGTTCTCATTGAGAAGTATCTCAATGGTACGAATGTCTTCTTCCCAATCGGTGGGAGAATCTTCATATTTTAAATCCACATCCCCTAAACTTGCTTCGAATTCTTGTAAAAGAAAGTAAATTTCTTCAAATGGAGTCAATGATGGAGCAATAGAAGCTACGGTCTCAACATGAGGTAAATGAGAAGTCCTGCTCTTACAAGCCTCGTGAAAATGTTCTTCACATGCTTCGTCGAGCACATCGATGAAAATCACGGATTTGGGCTCATCAGGACGTTTGGAAAGTTTACCTATGTTAAAGACGATTTTGTCATCCCCTACCCTCATGATAAGCTCACCCGCGGTACATCAATCTATGTACGCCCGGTCCTCAAGAAGGGTCGTCCCATAATTAAGGGAACACGGGGATCCTTCTCATAGTCGTCTACAACAAAATCGGCAGGGAAAGTAAATTTGTCGAATCCTACGAAAACATCCTCGGCTATCCCAACCGGATAAGCAACCGAACAGTTAGCTAATTCAAAGGTCATACGAGTGGGTACTAGCTCGGGTAAAGATAATTCTTTCCACACGGACAATGGCATAAGATTGATACTCGCTCCTAGATCCACCAAGGCCATACAATTCTCAACACCCAGAAAATTACAAGGAATAAGGAATCGACCGGGATCTCCTAACTTAACCGGTAATTTTCTCAAAAGAACCGCGGAACAAATCTCATTCAATTGGGTATTGGCAATATCGAGCAACTTTTCCTTATCACTTAAAAGGTCCTTAAACATCTTAGCATACTTAGGCATGTAAGGGAGAGCCTCGGCAAAGGTGATATTAAAATTCAATTGTTTGAACATTTTTAGGAAGCTCGAAACTTGAATATCATCCTTATTCTTCAATTTCTCTTTCCTCAACCTTGAGGGATAAGGTATATTGGGTTGAGATGAAGGCTTTAGAGTGTATTGCTCACTCACATCCTTTGGTGGAGGAGGGGTAGAAATGGAAGGTGAAGGAACCGGTTTGGGAACCGAAGGAGTGGTATAAGATTGAGGTAAAGGTGGAACATAAGGTGTAGACGAAGGCTTTAAGGGAGGTATCTCACAAGTAGAAGGTGAAGGAGGGTGGGTAGAAGTAAAAGGAATCTGGGGTCCTTGGTTAAGTAGGGAATAAGAAGGTTCTTCGGTGGTCTTACCGCTCCTAGTAGTGATGGCATTAATGTTAGCCCTAGGATTGGTCACGGTGTTAGAAGGGAGGGCACCTTGGGGACGAAGGGTTTGAAGCATTTGCATAAAATTTCCTATCGGTCGATTCTTGCATCTCTTTCATGGTTCGCTCATGTTCGGTTAGTTTTTATAGAACCAAGTCCATTTGAGGATTATGCATGTTCATTGATTATACCCTTGATTGTTAAACCCTTGATTAGGAAAACCTTGGTTTTGATATTGATTATAATTTTGAAAACCTTGATTTTGAAAACCTTGGTTATTAAAGCCTTGATTTTGATTATTAAACCCTTGATTTTACCCTTGAAAATTCCCTTGATTTTGATTAAAACCCCTTGTATTTGAATTCCCTTAAAAATTACCCCGTTGAGGACCTTGGTTCCTATTTTGGGCGGGTGGGGGTGGTCTTTGTGGAGCTACAAAACCCGGGGGAGCCAAATAGTTATTAGACTTATAAGACAAATGGTTAACATCAACATTTGGTTTGAAACGAACCCGCTCATTTTCGTTGTTGTTATAAGCATAAACTTCTTGTTGTTGATTATAAACCTTGTCACAATTATAGTACGAATGTGGTCCACCACAAGTCTCACACGTTTCACAAGTCTCTTTTAGGGCATTCACATGTGTAGTGGGAGGGTTATCTCTTAAAACAAGGTGTTTCACAATTGAAGTAAGCTCCTTAATTTGATTAGTCACCTCATTATCACTAGCACTAGCCATTGTAGCCCTTACACTCTTGGTTTGAACTTTTTTCTTGTTTTCAATGATTGCCCAAGCCTCGTTCATGGATTTCACAAGAATATTACCCCTCGCGGCACTATTAAGTGAGTCTTGGTCATTAAGAGTTAAACCATTGTAAAACGTATTGATTTGATGCACTTTTGTAAAACCTTGTTGTGGACATTTTCGTAAACGCTCCTTGAAACGGTCCCAAGACTCACTAAACGTTTCCCCATATTTTTGTTCAAAGGTAATGATGTCATTCCTTAAAGCGGTGGTCCGTGATGGTGGGAAAAAGTAGTTTATGAACATGGTCTCTAAATCCACCCATGTGGTGATACTTTGGGGTGGTTCCTTATCAAGCCAAATCCGGGCTTGTCCCTCGAGGGAAAAAGGAAAGAGGAGTAAACGAATGGCCTCTTGTGGCACCCCATTGTATTTGACGGTGTTTGCCAATTATATGAAACGTTTTATATGAGCGTGTGGGTCATCATGAGTACGGCCTAGAAATGGTATAGCGGAAACCATTTGAATAAAACCCGTTTTTAGTTCAAAACTATTCGCTCCAATATCCGGCACCACAATCGCGTCATCATTTCCCTCAACGTGAGATTGTAAAATCTTAATCATTGATCGATTATCCGTTGCCATCGTGTTGTCCAAAGCTCGATTCTCGGGATCGGCTTGATTGACGGTCTTTTTGTTCTTCTTCTTCTTTTTGGAAGAATTAGAAGTATTTAGTACACCACTCGGTATGTGTGCACGCGCGTGAGTGCGCATACAACTAAACTCGAGGAATGAGGTAGGAGACCTCGGTCGACTTTGAGAGGAAAGGGATTATCCCTCTCGAGTTTCAGTATAAAAAAGCTACAAAAAATATATACGTAATACTACTTGGGCGGCAAAAACCCTCGATGAGCCTTCCTTCTCAAAATTCTCACAAGTGAACGGGGCAAATGAGGTGGCGCGGAGCACTTAAGTACCTAGCTTCCCTTAGACGGCCTTTTATAGCACGTCGATATTCACCGTATAGTTCGTATTTTTTGAATTATTGCTTAACAAAAGTATTTGTCTATTTTTTCTTTTATTTTTGTTTGATCGATACACGTATAAGGAACCGGAACGCCTCCAAATACGTGGTATTGCAAGCAATACTTATGGAATATTGTATATTAAGGTTCTTATATGTAATATCTATAGTAAAAGAAAAATATTTTTGTATTTTTTTAAGAAAAATATATTCACAATAAAAACAATAGAAATCGAAATAAGAAAAATAATAATACGTAATATATTTTTGGTGTAATACTTTAGGAAAAGTATTACTTTTTGATCTTTTTAATTTTTTGGTACAAATCTTAGGAAAGAATTTGCTTTTGATGATTTTTTTTGTATTTTTATATTTTTGATACTTTTTATGTCTTCGATTTTTTAACAAGAAAAATAACGTTCAAAAGTGAACGGATCCCAAAATCCAAAACTTCTCACGAAAAATCGTCAATCGTAACGAGCGAAGCGGCAGCGGCGCCAATTTAATATATCATTTTTTAGAATATCGTTTTTCCTTGACTCGACTCAAATTGATTCACAACTTTATCACAAGATTAATTTTTTTTGGTTAATAATAATAGTTTGGTAATCTATGTCTATTTAAGCTAAAAATGGGGAAAATATGTAGGCTAGGATTATATAAAAGTAAAAGCGCAATTAATTTACATAAAAATACTCTAAAATGCAATTTAAAATTGAAACTACAAATATAGATCTAGAGCGACAAAAACAAACTATAATCAAATATAAATCTAAATGGGAAATTAATCTAATGCAAGCACGTAATATTAAGTAATAGTGACGAAAAATGAAATCACAAAGATAAACTTAAAAATAAGCATAAAGCTTCAACCTTTTAAGCTTATTAATCTTTTAGATGATAAAGCTACAAACTTTATATACTAATAAGATTAATAATCAAAAAAGGTGTAAATTTTTTACTAATTATGAGCTTATCTCAATGAAATCTAATTTCTAAAACTTTTAAATCTATATTTTAACACAAATAATAATAACTAAAACTAATTAAACCGGGTTTTTTATGAAAAATATAAATTTTATTAAAAACAATTTAAACTATAACGATCTAATTAAAAAAACTAAAACGATTAAGCTAAATAAATAAAAAGGAGAACTTTAGTACCCGTAGTCCAAGATAACCGCTCTAAACAAACAACATCAACAACATCAACAAAATACGGCCCGTTAAGTACACGGCCTTCCAATACCAAAACTATCAAAAGCAAAACCCAGCCTGTAAAGTACACGGCCAACCAAATCAATCTCGTACCAAATTAATCAACCATATCAACTTGAACCAAATTAATCAACTATAAGCTCTTCTTCAAAAATGATAGATCGATACGCCGAGATCAAAGAAAACATAAAACGTTAGGATAATAAGCAATAATTATTATATGATAAAGAAATTTAATTAAAACTAATAGATCTAAAATATTTGTTATGTTTTATAAAATTATTTTAAATTTGAAAGCTAAAAATTATAGATCTACTTAATCTATTTAAAAACCTAATAGATCTAACTACTTTTAAAGGTTTTATGAAAATACTTTAAATTTTAAACTCTAAACTTATAGATCTAAATTCATTAATATAAAAAAACTAATAGATCTAACTATTTTTTTGGTTTTTTGAAAGTATTTTTAATTTTTAAAACTTAAATCTAATAGATCTAAATAACTAATTAATAAAAAACTAAATGTACTAAAATAAAAAGCTAGCTTATAAATAAGTTGTAAGCCTAAGCTTAGAAATTATGAGATTTAAAAAGCTAAAAAGCTAATTAAACAATTACTCCACAATAAGCTAAATCTACTAAAATAAGGCAACAATAAGCTTAAAATAAGTTTGTATATAAATCTAACTTATTAGGAAAAAGTTATATAAACTTATCCCAAATAATAAGCTAGATAATAAAGATTAGTAAAAAGAAAGGAAGAATGAGAATTAATTAAAGAGATTAAACTAAAAGATTAATTTTACTAAAAGATGAAAAAGCTTAATAGATAAGCTATTACAAGACTTTTGAAAGAGAAATACAAAATAAACTATGTGAAAACTAAATAAGGAAAATCTTGTAAAAAACTAGGGGAATGGGGCTTTATATAGACAGCCAACATTGGGGGTATTTTGATAATTTACGATCTAACTTTTGCTTGGAGGCTAAGCACATGCTTTGTTTTCTCTGAAACTTGGACAGCTCGCCTCCTTTTTACATTGTTTACTCCGAATGCCTTCTAGAAGCTATGGGATCTTGTGCAATAATGGGCTGACACACTTTTAATTATGCATGCCACACGCCTCCCAACCTTGTATTCATCGAAATCGCCACGTGTCAGCCTCTGAGTGGTCAGCCGCCCTGACTCATCTGCCACCTCGGACTGACTTCTGCAACCTTGTACTGACGTGGCGGCACTGCCGCCACGTGTCATCATCCCATTAGCCAGCCGCCAGCGCCACTACCACCTCTGATTATAGGACTGACATGTCAATCTGCCACCTGCCAGCACTGAACCTCGGACTGCTCCTTTGCTATGCCACGTGTTGAGCTCCCAATGGTCAGCCGCCGCTGCTACAGTACCTGGTACCTGCACATTTATGACATGTCAGTTGCCACGTGGCGCGCTGGCATTGTCCAGCCGCCGCCACGTGGTGCTGACGTCATCGCTGACGTCAGCTGGTCTGGGTCGGTTCTGAACTGGCCTGGACCGGTTCGAACCAGGCCTGGACCGGTCTTGTTCTGGTTCGGGTCTGGACCGGCTGGTCTGAACCGGTCCGGTCTGGTCTGGTCTGGCTCGGACCGATCTGAACCGGTTGCCACGTGGACCACTCTCGTAGTGCCACGTGGCACTGAGTATATATACTCAGCCAAGGCCACGCCGAGGCTCGAACCCTCGCCACTACTGCCAAGGTTGAAAGCGCTGGCCAGTGTGCTAAGCAGCATTTCAAGTATATATATGCAAAACATTATACCTAACCCTTTTTTGTTTGGTTTTACCAGGCGAGTTGACCCCCCTTTTCACTGAGTTGACTTTGTTTTATATATTAACAATAATAATAATAATAATAATTATATATATATATATATATATATATATATATATATATATATATATATACGAAAATTAATATTAATTTTAATAAAAACATTATTTTATTTATTTTATTTTTTACTTTCGGAAATTATTTTTATTTATATTTTTTATATTATTAAATTATTAAAAACTATTTATTTAATTTAAAAACTTAATAAACTTTAAAAATTCTTAAAAAGCAAAACGTAAGGAGTTACGACGCGAGGTCAGGACCTTGGCTTCGTAATTTTGTACTCTTCAATGTGGTTTATTAGTGGATGACTTTGGAGATTGGCAAAAGTGGTCCTTGTTGTAAAATCTTCATCAAATCTTCATTTTTAGTCCTCCAAACTTCATTTTTTGGCACTTTTTGGTCCTATGACTTTTTCTTCGATAAATGCCCGTGAAATCCCGTGTTTTCTTTCCTTTTGATCTTTTGTACCTATTTCACAACAAAAACACAAACCATGTATAACTCTGACATTTATGATATTAATTACACATTTTGGTCTCGTTTTTCATTGTTTTAAATGGTAAAAGGATAAGTGTTTACACACTTATTACATACCTTGCATCACGATCATACCTTGGACTATTGTCGACTTCCTTATATCGAGCATTGGAGGATGATCTGAGGTTTTTGTTGGTAGGTTTGTAGATATTCTTTTAGGTTGTGGTGAGTAAAGACATGAGTTACTCAATCTTCTTGTCTCTTGAAGTTTGTTCATCGTCACTGTCTCCATCTGACTCAGTGTCATACTTTGGAGGTGGAGTGGGGACAATTACTTTTGCTTTGTTTCTAGCAGTAGCTAGAGGTTTAGTGGATGAGTTTGATGATCTTGAGGACCTTGAGGAATGAGAAGGTTCTTGTTGGCGATGAACGGGTTGTGTTGAAGTAGCAACCACAAAAGCAATAGAGTTAGCAGACCGTTCTGCCTTTTCAGCCCTAAGTTTATTCACTTCATTCTGATGTTGTTTCAAGATATCATAAAGTTTGTGATAAGATATAGTCTTGATATCTTCCCTTTGTTTAACCAAAGTCACAAACCTTTGCCATTCCAATTTGAGCTGGAGTAAAAACTGAACATTGGCATGATGATTAGAGATGGTGCACTGATTTCTGAGAAGCTCATTCATCATTGTGTAGAATCTCGAGTAATATGAGTCAATGGATTCACCATTTTTAGATGTGAATTTTTCCAAACTCACAAAGTAGATTAGTCTCGATATCTTGAACATTGATCGACTCACCTTGATTCAATCGATGAATTGCATTCCATATTTCTATAGCATTAGGACATGCATCAACTGTGGAATATATATCGTTATCAATCCTACTGAGTATGTAGTTTACAGCATCAGCTTCAGCTTGGAGGAGTTTCTTTTTCTCAGCAGGACATGTGTCGAAATTCTCCATAACTCGTGTAGTTGATGAAGTACCATCCTCTGCTTGTGTGGTAATTAGTCTGAATTCAAAAACTGGAGGTGCATTCTCATGACAATAACGAAGAGCAGTTCGGTTCTCTTTTCGTCTAGAAATCTTAGGAAACGAGATCTCCACTAAACGTAGCAACCGGCTGTCAGTACAGGTGGATTACCGTTGCCACCTTGTTCTAAACAAATTTGATTAGTAGTCACATTGATGTTGTTGTTGTTAGACATGGTAAATGCGTGTGAATGGATTAGGATCTTAGTGGATGGTTGTGATGAGGTGTGGTTTACAATTCTGAAATGATTGATGAAATCCCTTAACAATGTGGTCACGAGAAGCCAAAAAATTCCAAGAACAAAAAATTCCAAGAACAAAAAATTGCACGAACAGAATTTTCTAAATCACGTTTTTTGAAAATCTTGGAATATTTGTAAAGATTTCGCAATACCCAATGATTTCAAAGATATCGCAAAAACCTAAAAGCTGTTAATCTTCGCAATGTTCAAAACAAACTTCGCAATGTTTGAAATTCCAAATCTTTGCAATGTGTAAATGCAATCTTCGCAATGTCTGAAACAGTCTTCGCATACGTAATATAATCAATCTTCGCAATACTAAACCTTTGTATCTTCGCAATATCAGAAGATGTATTACCTCGCAATACCATAGTTTTTTCAACTCTTCGTAATGTTATAACCCTATAGTATTGTGAAAGTTATACTCGTCGCAATATCTAAATCCTCGTGTAGTCCAAAGAATTTTAACACAAAGTTTTCGCAATGTTGAAAACCCTAAATTATTGCGATGGATTGATTTCGCAATGAAGATACTGTTTCGAAAAGTTTGAAGAAAAATGATATTTTTTGCTTAGATTTTCGTGATTTTGACCAATCCAAAGCACCCAAATCCCTACCACAACTATGTAGAAGATATATGGATCCCTTGAAAACAACAAAAACATGAAAAAAAAATTTGAATCTTGGATACTTAGCTCAATAACTCATAAAATCTCTATAACAAACACAAAACTTCAATCACCTATCCAAAATAGGCTCTGATACCAATTGTTAACTTAAGATTCACCATTAACACGGGATTGATCCGGAGGTCGAGGAGGATAGAAGTGGTGTTTAGCCATGGTAGAGAGAGAGAAACAAGAGATACTAGAAACTATGTGTTTAGTTTTAGTGAGAGAAAGAAAAGAAAGAAAATGACCATCCTCGTATTCTTTCGGCTATCTGTAGTGATCACTGGTGAAGTAAACCTGATATTCCAAACTTGAAACTGAAGTATAATCCCCCAAATTTGTTACTTAAGCTTGCACTTTTGTTGATTGATGAACGGTGTAGAAGAAGAGTTCTAAGTACCTTATACCCCAAACAAGAAAAATATAAGAAGTACAACACCTCTTGAAATATCCACATCTGCAAGTGAGTGTGACACTAAACACTACAACGTAACTCCTTTAAGTGATAGTTATCCATGTCGTCGACCATCCACCCCTTGACGCTGGAAACTAGATAATTCAAGTGTCAATCATAAATTTTAGCGCTCAATCAAGTCATCAATCGATAGTCTGGGTTTAGAGAAAAGGGGTAGAAGGGGTGAGAATGCTCGATGATGAAATAAGTAGACACCTTCGCGAAATCCCACTTCAACTTCAAATAAAAAATACTAAATCCACTTCGTAATCATTTGACATTCTTTGCTCCGAATACTAGCCATTTGACATTTGAGTGAATCTTATAAGGATCGTTTTGGTGTTTATTAGTTTTTGTTATGTTTGTCGTGTGTTGTTTGAGTGTCATTAACTAGAAAACCAACGATGACAAAATAATGAGAAGTTTTCAACGTCGTCTAGCTAACTTAACGATTAAGCCCAAAGTAAGTCCTATGCCCACCCGATGATATCAAATTCTAATTATACATGGCACCTTTTAGACCAATTAACATAATCTTCCCAGCTAACCTTGATTGGAATGAGTGAGTAGACGCCTTATAACCATTATCCAGACCAATTAACATAATCTGCCCAAATCACATTGATATCAAATTCCAATTATACATGGCACCTTTTGGACCGGCCTATCATCGTTCAATATTATGTAACGAAATTACAAGCCCATATAACTCTTCCAGTTTCAAGTAGCAGGGATTAACACTCATTGTATGTCCAGCCCAACAACAATAGCTCGTCCAAAAGCCCATCAAACAGTAATAGGACCTAGTCCATGTGTTATGTACTCGTGATATATAACCATCCCACTTTATTAGGGCAAACAAATCCCTAATCTCACAATATATTTTTCTCCGCCCCCATTATCTGAGTCCCTCTCAAACTCAACCAACACAGCCACCAAATCTCATCAACATCTGCCCAAATCAACCCCTTTAATACTCAAACACATACACTAACACCAAATATCCTTCAATCAAATTCGAAGAACAATTCAAACGCGTATGATTAACACATGGTTTTGATGACATCAAGATCTATTATAAGGTCTTGGGTAGGTGTTACTGATTGCATGTGTTTCAATCGAATCAAAGAGGGATTATAACATGACTGTTATTAATTTCTCTTTAATTTCGTAAATAAAAAAGATAGTGAGAAATCATTACAGTGATCGATGATGGGTTTCTATGTTCGTGTTTGTGGATCTGTTAAGATAAATAACATATGTTTGAACAACACGAAGTAGGTCTGAGATCATGATTTGATGTTCGTTTCATTTCAAAACTTAAAGAGAGTTGATGTTAGATATAGGTGATGATGGGATATAGATAAAGTCAGGGTTGAATGTTGGTTGATTTTTAATAGTTTCGAAATAATTGTTGTTAGTCATCTCGCAATGTTTTCAAACATGCTATCTCGCAATGTTTTTCAAAAACCTCATCTTGCAATGTCAATCTTGAGATCTCGCAATAAACAATCTTGAGATCTCGCAATAATCATAACCACGTCTCGCAATGTTTCAAAAATTGCCATCTTCGCAATGTTTAGAAGCTCCATTTCGCAATAACTACAACATCACCTCGCAATATTTCTAAAATCCACATTTTGCAATAATGAGGGTTCTCATTATTACTGAATGTTTAAAACAGTCCTTATCAAGAAAAAACTGGATCTGGTCCTTTTTTTCATCTTCGTAGACAATCACTAGAACCTAGATTTTACATATGAAAAAGAAAATGAAAATCTAGATATATAAGAAAATTGAAAAAAATTTGATGGAGAATGATGGGACAAAGACTGATATGGACTGATAAAAATAGATATCAAGAGACGGATATATAATAGATGAATAAAAAACTGATATGAAGATAAACTGAAAAGAAAACAGATTTATGGAATGATTGATAAAAAACAATAAACTTTGTGACACAGAGTTGACGAACCAAATAAAACCAAGATCGGCCGAAACTCAGATCTGACACAAACAAGCACCAACACACGAATACAAAAACACGAAACACCCCCGGTTAGCTCTGATACCAATTGTTAATCCCACTTTAATCCATAGTAGATTTAAAGAGAGAAAGAGAAGAAAGTTAGACAGAGAAAATAGAGAGAATGGTGGAAGGTTAACTACTATTAGAGAGAGAAAGTAAATGAACCAACACCATCTTCTACACATGGAAGATGGTTTATATACCCATGAGCTTGATGGGCTCATGATCTTGTTTCTTGGGTCGTGCTTGGCCCATCTTGGGCATAAAGCCTCTACCTTAGACAATATTAGCTTAAGGTCCAAGCCCGTTTAACCCGACTAACCTATTACAATAAAAGACCATTAACGACTAAGATGACCTATTACATTCTTGTTCGACTATATAAAATATAGGGCTAACATTTTCCTTAGCTCGAGTTAAAAGAAGTACGCAATGTCGTAAGTGTAGGCGAGTTCACACTCCAATACTCTTAAACATTGAGTACAATATTTGTCTTAAGTGTAGGGGAGACTTCTATCGAAGTGACCTTGCCTAGACTATTTCCTTTGCCTTCATGATAATTGAGAAAATTAAATTTTCAACGTTATTCAAATTTTTGATCTACTTTGTCCACAAAAATATTGCATTCATCAATTTTTGCATATCATTTTCATTTGCATTTTTCTTTTATTCTTGTTTATTAAAAAATATATAAAAAGGAAAAAAAATAATAAAGGATATGGTTTAACAAACTTAGACTTCTTTGACATATTAGGCCCGCTATGAATATTTTGACTCAACCCGAGTTTGCTTATTCAAGCTTACTCTAGCTAGTATCCTTAACCATGTAGACCTTTATTGGTTTATGAGGCTAAGCATCCATGAATCTCATTATTTGAGATTTTAAACTATGGAGAACGAGAAATGATAGAGTTTGAAGTAAGTGTAAAGAGCAAGATAAACCTCATATTAATTACTTGTGGCTTTTATATCCCCTTTCGTAACCTTTACTTTCTTGTCAACGCATATGTTAATGCAAAGCAATGCCTAAAAACATTGTTAGTATTAATTAATCTTTCTTAGTTTTTATCACGACAAATTACAAAGACATTTATTATCAAACACAATCATAAAACGAATTATCTAACAAACACTATCATCAAGGTAATAATCATTACACTAACATATCTTAATCATGCTTAGTGATCATAAATGTGATTAGCCTTAAAACTCACTTTTGTCAAATGTAACAAAAGATTTTTAATAAACTTTATTTTTAAAAAAACGTTTTATTAAAATGAAAATGTAACTTTGAATATGGCATATTCCAAATGCCATAAGAATATCCTTTGATGGTTTAAATAGCCTCAGATATTTCAAATTCACTAAAAGACAAAAAGGAGCGGAGTCTACTCTCCGCGGTTCCTTAAGTACCTACGCGGTTCCCTATCGATAAGGAACCGCCTGGGTAGCTAAGGAACCACCCCCAGATAGCTTTTGGCATTTGTCTTCTATAAATAGTGGATCAAATCTGCATTTTCATCAACCCTTTTTGGACATCTCTTTCAGCCTTCTTTCTCCTATCTAATCCTAGTCATTTATAAATGATCACTTAATGTGTTAAGTATGTTTACTCATGATTATCCTCTTGATCTCCTGCTTTACCTTGTACAAAGAGAAGATCACTCACACACTTGTGATGTGATTAAAGATGAAGCTTTGATGAAGATCACCTTCTCCTAAAGATCTAGTCATGTTCATCATTTGTTTATTTGTGTCTTGTGTAGATCCAATGTACTTGTGAATACTTGGACTAGTTGTGTTCATCCAAGCTATATGTGAATACTTGGATTAGAGTTGTGTAAATCCTTTGCATATGTGTGTGCTTGGATTTGTGTTGTGTAGATCCAAGCTACATGTGTATACTTGGATATGTTTAGTTTTTTTTTGGTAAAAGGGTAACAATAAGTTGTAATAAGTTGTGTTAGTTCTCACTAAACTATAAAGTGATGTGGTTGTCTCTTGTGAGTTCTCACTAAACTATAAAATGATATGTAGTCGTGTTATGTGAAGTTCTCACTTAGCTTTAAAGTGAAGAGTCATGAAGATTGGTTCTAGCTTTGGATTAGAACTCGACATCTAGCCTTGTGTCGGAAAATGGTGAAGTAGGCAACGTTGTGAAGATTGGTTCTAGCTTTAGATTAGAACTCGACATCTAGCCTTGTGTCATAAAATGGTGAAGTGGGCGACGTTGTGTAGATGGGTCCTAGCTAAGATTAGGTCTCGACATTTAGCTTAGTGTCGGAAAATAATGTAAGCGACGTTGTAAGGTTTTCTCCACCAAGAAGGGAGCTTGTGGATATAGTGGAAATCTCGAGTAAGGTGTACTCGAGGAGTGGAGTAGGAACGAGGATAGAGCCTCGTTGCCGAACCACTATAAATCTTGGTGTCTTCCTACTAGGTTGTTTCTTTTCTTACTCATTACTTACATTCATTATCATTATACTTACTACATATTGTTAATGCATTAGAATTGAACCTAATCATTATGCAACTAGCTTTCAAGTAAAAGATAGTTTTAACACTCACCTAATTGAAAAGAATTTTAATTAGGAGATAAACCGATGAGAAACTATTCAACCCCCCCCCCCCCCCCTTCTAGTTTCTACAATTGGTATCAGAGCGATAGTGACACAAGATCTTTGAAATATATTGTACTTTAAAACTTGGATCGATCCATTGTCTCCTCAAATTAGAAGGTTAAGTTGTACTAAAGTTTTTCTTTGTTCAAAACTATTTTTTGTTGAAAATAGGTCTTTTAAATTGATAATATTGCATTTCATTTAGATTAGTAGTGTTAATGCATTTTAGATTTACTCTTGAAATGTAGCTACTAGTTTGTTTCTTGTTATGTGTAGGTACTCATGAAGATGAATCATTCGATTGATTGTGGATTGAGTTACTTACACTTGTAGAAGACTTATCTTCTTTGATTTCCAACTTCATTTAATGATGATATCTAGAGGGATAGGAGTGATACTAGTCCTTGAAGACTTAGTAGTCACTATTGGGCATAGTTGGGCTTTGCATTGGTTCCTTGAAAGCTTTGAATGCAATTTGTGGCCAAGGTACATTTTCATTCTTCCACACGCCCTATTGATCATTCTTTTTATCATTATTTGACTATATGCTTGTTCTTGGCATCCTTGCCTTGACATTTGTTTGTGGTTTGTGATTCTTGCCTTTTTCCCTCTCAAACCTTCATTGCTTAGATACTTGACTCACTATGAGATGTAGGGTGAGTTAGTAGAAGCTTAAAGTATCAAGCATGATTTCCATGGTTTGCACCCTTACGGTTAGTAGGCCCAATATCATGTGTAACTTGTGCAATTAAGCGTATCTCTAGGATGATTAGTGAATCCCTTGAGATACCAAACTACTTCATTAAGTTGTAGGTGGATTATACACATTTGGAATTGAAATATTCTAAGGATATTGTTATTGTTAATCCTAGCTATAATTATCCGATCATGTGGGAGAGAAAGTGAGTCTATACTTTGCTCATGTTTTGAAATAGAATAAGACTACTCTTGAAAATGATCTTATTCTATGCATCAAAATTGCTTGGTATAATTCATTACCAAATCCGTTTAGACTTTCGCTGGAAAGGCACGTCTTAAACCACTATATATGACACAAGATCTTCGTCTCCTCAATTTGAAGAATGTCATTTGTCTCTTGAGCAATGTTCTTGGTCTTGATTCACTTCCCTTGACTTCTCTCCCCTTTGCTTCTTTGCTACAACTAGTCATTTTTCCGTTTCGGTCTTTTCCTATCTCGATTCAACTCGTAATCCTTCAATAAAGCATTATTACCTAGTGTTGTGGTGGTCTAATGATATCCTAAAAGGCTAAAGATATATTTTTAAGTACTTTAAAAAATTTTGTTTTCAAAAATTCTTTGTTTTTCTTTGATAAAAACCAGCCTCTGTAGGCGGTTCCGTATCACGCGCGGTTCAAATGCGTGGTTTCTTATCGATAAGGAACCGCGGGCAGAAACTTCGCCAAAGCGCCAGTTTTATTAAAATACCCCTTTCAAACAAGACCTTCTCTCTCCACACACACAGCGACGTGTTCTTTGTTTTCCACCATTGTTGTTTCTTCAAAAACCTTCAATCACTCAAATTAATTGATTCAAGTTCGTGGGTTCCACTCATCCATCATCCAAGATCAATTAATTGCAAGTTATTTCTTTCAATTTCATCTAATTTGTTCTAGGGTTCATACATTCATAATTGGAGATTTTTTAAATTGACATCGAATTAGAACCTTACTAGGAATAAGAGTTGACATAGTATTGTTGCTATGATTCCTTAGGTTCATATTCATTAAGATTTCACTAAAACCCACTTATAGAACAAATCCGAATTTTGACTAAATATTTTGGTTGATTGATGGAATTGATATGAACTCATGAACAAGTTGATAACGGCATTGTTAAATGCTTACCTAAAAACCTTGTTTTGAAAAACCAATGTTCAAGTTCATTATTGATCCTACATGGTCAATGTGTCATTATTGATGATGAACTTGGTACATTGCGAATATAAGAATGATAAGGATTAAACCTTGGTTTGTCAAGAGATTGATGAAACACATTCTCATTTTCTTTGATTTTTGGTTTATATGTAACATGTGAGTAATTGGGGAAATATGTTTATATGTTTTTTTTAGTTATTGTCATGACTTCAAGATATCAAAATGACCACCTACTTACTAGAAGATACATGCCTAACCTTTCTTTGTTAAATCAAACTCGCTCTAATCAAAACACTTATCATAGTCTTGAATCTCGTTGTTTCCATGAAGGACGTATTGTTCCTTCTAACTTTCTTGGACTTGACTTCATTCGATTCATGTTCAATACCATTGGCTTTGATTGTTTGCTTGATATAGATGAGCCAATCTTTCCTTCTTTCCTCATGGAATTCTTTAACTTGTTCAAACTAATGAGCATCAATAATGGTCTATCTATAAGATTTTCCATCAAGGGGAAAACCTTTGTGTACACTCTTGAGGAATTTGGTAAGATTCTCAGAGTTCCATACGAAGGTCAATGTAGGTTCACCGATGCTTGGGGTTTAAACCACTTAGAATCGAACCCTATTGATGTGCATTATGTGACCGAGATTCCTTCGGCTTCGGCCATCTCTCGTGCCATTGCTAAACCTCGTGAACATCCTATTTTTGATAATTTTGAAGGAGAATTTCGTGCTCTCACTCCTTGGGAATTACTAACTAGCGATCTTAGTGATTTTATGATCCCTTGGGCCGAAATCATATGGGAAAATGCAATGTGTTTGGATGGTGATCGCAACCATATGCCCGCTTGTCTTGCACATATGTTGTATTGTGTTGCTACCACCACTCCATAGAACCTTGCATTTTTCATAGCTAGAAGAATAAGATTTGTTCTCAATGGATCTCGTTCTACTCTTCCATATGCCATGATTCTCTCACGGCTTCTTAAGATAGTTCTTCTTGACTTTCCACCTCTAAATCCTTCATCTTTTCACTCCGTGGATCGAGTCATGCTTCCTATTGAAGGGAATGTCTCTTCTGTACCCACACATGATTCAAATGAAGATAAAAATGTCTCTCAAGACAATTCTCTCAATCCTTTTTATGACTTGTCATCATCTATCTCTCAATTGTCTTCACTAGACATTGATTCAGACTATCAGTATTGTCTCAATCTTCATCTTCAAGATCGAATAAGAAGTGAATCAAGGCAAGGAGGTAATGCTCATAGATGAATGATATATACCACTCTTGAGTGAATAAGAAGTAAACATGTTTGGATTGTTGAACTTAATCTCCTTTATCTTTATTCTTATGATGTTATGTATTCATTAACTAATACTTTATGTTTGGATTATCTAGTATTTTAATCTTAATTATCCATGCTATCGATCTTTCGATTTGCATGGCTCTGTGTATCTTGTGTGTTAGGTAGCCTCCTAGTTTTTGATTATTAGTTCACTTTGGCTTGATAAACCTTGGTATAAAATCCGGGCTAGCAAAAGTTTGAGGAAGTGCTATTTTTGAACACCTCTGGTCGCGGTTCCATATCAAACCCGCGGTTCCTTAGCGATAAAGAACCGTGGGCCTACGTTAGGAACCGCCTAGTACTGCTTCAACATAATCTTTGCTTTACACTAATTTTCTTAATCTGTGTAAAACTTTGATAAAAATTTTGCAAAAACCTGCACTTTCCTAATCTACGCTACCTAATTTCATTGTTCACATAAAATGATTTTAACCTATTACTAGTTTGGATCATCCCCTTCTCTTCTTAAACCCTCCATTGTTGATTGTCTTCTTCATCCCTTCAACTCTTCTCTAAACCTTAACATACAACTAATACAAGGTTTTTGCCTAGTATAAAATAATTTCGTTCCAAGTCTTTTAGAATTGATTACTAGTAGAAAGTGCGACTCAGTCGTCCATGGTGGAAAATAAAAAGGGTTTGTTTATCTATTTTAAGCTAAAAATGAAAATTGTCGTTGAGTACCAAAGTAAAAATGAAAGCATGAAAATATTTTAAACTAAAATTAAAGACTTTAAAAATAGAAAAGTAAATGATTAAAACTTATAAAAATGTAAACTTTAAAGATTAAACTAAAGCAAGCCAAGTTAAAATAATTCTAAGTAAAAAGGCGGGAAAAATAAAATTTAAATTAAAAACTGGGAATAACCAACCCTTATCCGAAATGAAGAAATGCAGCTTATCCGGAATCATGTTATGATGCTTATCCGGAATGAGTGTTCAAAACTCTTATCCGGAATGTTCTTGGGGTTCTTATCCGGAAAAAGGACTTCGAAGGCTTATCCGGAATGTGTTCCGGAAACTTATCCGGAAAGAGGTGTTATGGAGCTTATCCGCAATCCTTCTTCGACAGCTTATCCCGAATAAATGTTTTGCAGCTTATCTGGAATACAAATAAACTAGCTTATCCGGAATCTCAGAAGGTTTCCTTATCCGGAATTGGTTGAAACTCTTATCCGGAATAATACTTAAGCAGGTTATCCGGAATCATTGTTTCGTGTGCTTATCCAGAATACTCTTAAGGTGACTATCCGGAATACTTGAAATGTAGACTTATCTGGAATACTTGAAATGTACCCTTATCCGGAATACTTACTTTGGCTCTTATCCGGAATGTATGACTATCCGGAATAACTGAAACTACCACTATTCGGAATGTTGTAATAAAAAGCTTATCCGGAATAAGGGATTTATGACCCCTATCTGGAAAAAGAGGGATATACCGGGATTCCGTATAACAAAACTTAGCAATAAGCAAAATTAGCCAAAAATCAATAAGCACTTTACCAAAAGCTAAACCAAAATGATTTTAGAAAAAGGTGAATAAGCTAGAATTTAAAAACTTTTAAAACACTAAATAAGCTAGAAATCAAAAAGCACTTTTATAAAAACTTAAACTTATTAAAATCAACTTATTTTTAAGAACTATTAATCATAAAAAATTAAGAAAATAAGCACTTTTAATCTAAAACTTCTAGAATCACCAATTCAATAAGCACAATCAAATAAGCTACACAATCAAACCATCAACAAAATTAAAATAAAACTACATGATTATCAAGATTAAAAAGATTAAGAAAGGTAGAATGAGAATTAAGGAAATAAGCTTGATTTGATTAAAGATTAATATCAAAAGATTACAAGATTAATGTTTGATAAACTTGAAAAACTAGAGAGAAGAAAATTAAACACACTTAATAAAAACTAAAAGTTAACTACAAACTAACTAACACCTAACCACCCTCCTAATTTAGGAGGGTATTTATAGGAGGTGGGAAGATTAAGTGCTTAAGATTTCTTCTTTTTTTCTTCTCGTCTCGACTCGATTTAATTTCTTTGTCTTTCTCGACGTCGTCTCGGGATTTGTCGATATAAGTTGAACTTGTCTTATAATTTTCTTCTATAATTAGACTTGAGTTCTTCGACTTCATTAAACTTCCGTCTTTAGACTTTTTCTTTGATAAATCTTCAGAATAGGCCTTGGACTTCCGTTCTCTTTGCATTCTCGATCTTTTGACTTCTTCTTTAGTCTTTTTCTTCAATAAAAGCCCGTGATAGCCCATGTTTTCATCCTTTTTCATCTTTTGGTCCTAAAACACAATAAAAACACAAACCACGCATAATTCCGACTTTTACGACATAAAATACACGTTTTGGTCTTGTTATTATTGGAAATAAGTGGTAAAAGGATAAGTGTTTTCACACTTATTAAATCCCATACACTTGACCATTGCAATGTCCTCATGCAATGCATTAATTTCAAAGCACGATTTACATTTTTCATCATAGATAACCCACCTTAGCCTTTATTAAATACTAAACACTAAGAAAACTAAAAGAACAAAACCAGTAAAGAAATTAAAGACTTACATTGGGGTTTTAGGTTGTCATGAATGTTTATCATCCTCAAGTTTCACGTTCTCCATACCAAGCTTAAAAACGAGATCATTGTTATTATAAGTTAGCAAACTAACACGAATTCATGTGGCCCAATTATTCACTTAGACTCCCTTATTCCTAGGTGTATCTCTTATGTTTTATTGATGTCTTGAATGATCACGAGGATGCATTTTTGACTTATTTCGATAGTTTATTAAGGCCAAAAATAAAGTGGGACGATCTAATCAATAGTTAGCTAAAGGACAAAATCTTTTAAAACTGCTTCTCGGGACCTCTTAAAGTTCATATCTTGGCATAACTCGCTTCACGATTTGAGACCTTTCTCGGACCGATATTTGGCAGCGACTTCATACTTCAAATCTTTGAGAGACGTTCTTGAAATTATGGTCTTCTCTTCATAATAGGAATTTCTTCACTTGAAGTTTTGAGAGATTCTTCATACTTGGACCACGACTTCTTCATTTTTCTCTAATCTTTATTTTGGACTTTGATATACAATGATCCGCCTCTTTTAGGACTTGGAACTATTTATCCTCATACCTTGTTAGGGCCTTTTTGGATATACTTCTCCATGATCTTTACGGGAGTATTTGCTTTTCGTCGTGTGTCTCGATCCTTCATATTGATTTTTGATAAATGATTCTTCACATCACTTTTGGATCTTTAGCAACAAAATGTAGCCCTCACGTCTTCTTAGGACCTTTTCGGACTCGCCAATCTTCGCATCCCGCTTCAATAAGTTATGCCTTGGCTATGAACTCTAACTAATACTGAGCAACGTTTAAACGATCTTGTGCTAGAAGCTAAGTAACTTTCAAATCGTACAACCTTATTTATTGTAGATAAATTTATTAGCAAGCGATGGGAGAAAAAGCTTATAATCAACTCACATAAATTCACGAAAGAATACCAAACTTATAATTGACTCTATCATCTCTCATTCTCCATAGTTTAAAATATCAAGGAATGAGACTCGTGGATGCTTAGCCAATTAAATAAAAGTTTTGGGTTTTCGAGTCATCTATAGGATCTTGCAAACTCTTAGACTTTTTCAAGTTTAGAAATCGCATTTTAAAGTTCCCTTGATAAACGACTCTCTAGGATCATTTATAGGAACTTGCGAAAATTTCTTGTTCTTAACCCGTGAGAGTTAAGACTTTCGCGTTTTAAAGTTCCCTATATAAAAGCCTAGCAAAACTTGACTTAAACACGTTAAGGATACTAGCTAGAGTAAACTTAGATAAGTAAACTCGGGTTGAGTCAAAATATTCATGACTTTGAAAAATTTAAAACCACTTTATTAAACTTTTATTTTAGCAAGGAAAGTAAATAACGATAACAAAGGAAAATACTACTATACTACTAGGCCTAAATAGATTAAAATTTTTGAAAAATGTCGAAAAATTAGATTTTCCGGTTAAAATGAGGGCAAATTCATGGAAAAGACCACTTACTTCGATAGAAGTCCCCCCTACACTTGATATAAACATTGTCATCAATGTTTAAGCATGTGGGAGTAAACTCCCCTACACTTATGACATTGTGCACTTTGTTTAAAACTTGCTAAGTAAAGGACAACTATAGTGATTTCAATGTGAACATATAAGATATGAAATATTGAATCACGACAGTTTAGGATAGAACCGGGAAGACGGGTACACGGGATCACGGTTCGTCAAAAGTCATCGAGAATGGATCTTTGAAGCTTAAATCCCTGCACAGAATAATAAACAAGACAACAAACACATACGGGGCTCCCCCTACACTTATTATGAAAACGGTAAAGGATAGATCACGGGTTGCCTCCCGAGAAGCGCTTGTTTTTGTTAACCGAGTCACGAGCCTGACTCGACCCAGAACTAATTCAAGGGAAACGTGGTGAGGGATGGAATCATCTAATGAGAGATGTCCTCACCAAAATACAACTTCACGCGCTGGCCATTCACTTTATAATTTGGCCCATTTGGCTGAGAAAGCTCAATGGTGCCATATGGGAAGACTTTGGCGACGGTGAATGGACCAGACCAACGGCTCTTCAGCTTGCCCGAGAAGATCTTCAACCGAGAGTTAAAGAGTAAAACTTGATCACCAACGTGGAACTCTCGGTTCTTAATCCTTGCATCATGGATGATCTTGGTCTTCTCCTTGTAGATCAATGAGTTCTCATAAGCTTCATTCCTCAGTTCGTTGAGCTCGTTGTAAAACCCGCATGCTTTTACCATGAATAGTACCCTTAAGATCGTACGTACTAGATTAAAACTTTCCTATTATAGCATGATTACGATTACGTGTTAGGATATTACGTATTACGTACGTGTTAGAACACGATAAGTATTTACTACGCACGAACACGCAATAATTATATGACAATAATTAATCACGAACATGCGATCATGAAATCATGAACGTAATTAAATCTCGAACTAATATTAATTACGTATATATATATTTATTACGAGCGTGAATAAATATATTAGGTCACGGGAAATATTTAACGAGAACAAATTAAACACGAACACAAAAAAACACGAACGAACACTTAAACAATGAGACACGGAAAATGGTACGGGTACCCCAATGTGGGGGCCCCTACCCGCGGCTACACCAACACCATGGGCCAAGCCCATCAATTTTTTACAATGAAAAGGGGGTTAAGGTAAAACTTGTTTTCACTTTTCACTTTACAGAAGAAAAAATAAAAACCTAAAAAGTTTTCTCCTTTCTCCTTCTTCCTCTTTGGCCGCCGCATACAACACAAGAAAAGGGGGTGTTCGTTTTGATTCTGATCTTGAATATTGTACGTGTGTTCGTGTGTGTTCATCCTCGTTAGATCCACGCATTCGGTATATCCTTTTATCCTTTTTCTTTTTGATTTGATCTAATAAATTAATTAAGAACATGATGTTTTTAAAAACCTAATTAAAAACATAGATCAAACATGTAAATGGTTTTTGGGTAAATCAAAAAGGTTGTTTTCAGGGGGGTTTGTTTGGCCGGCGCCTAAACCGAACCCTAAGGGGGTCTCGGTTTGGCTAATAAACCACCACCGAGACCATATGGTCCCGGTTGGGTGGTGTAGGTCCCACGGCAGCAGCAAAACAAAAGGAACCCCGAAGTGGTTCGGGGTATGGTGTCGATTTCATCTCCGGGTTATGGTTTCTAGTCAAGATCCGGTTCACGGTTTATGTTAAGATTATTTTTTGTTTAATCATATGTAAAATTAAATTAATAAATATGACATGATTAATTTAATAAACATGACTTAGGTTATATTTAATTATTAGATCATGAAATTATTAACCTAAGTATTTTATATTTTCTAGAATTATAATTAATTAATTATTTAAAAACCATGGTTATAATTAATTAATTAAAATGACTTAGGTTATATTATTAATAAATAATAATACATGTTTTAACCTAAGTATTGACCTTTATTTAATTAAAAATATGATATATTTTAATTAAATACTTTTAACCTATAGTTTATTTAAATTACATGTAATAATTAATAAACTATACATTATATCATTATGACTTAGAAAATAATCAGAAAAACACTTAGGATTATATACTTAGCTTATTTAACCAGCTTATATCTAATTATGGAAACTTTTTATTTTTAGAAAATTATTTAATTCAGGCAGCTAATCTATTTATGGAAACTTATTTAATTAAGGCAGCTGATCTATTTATATAAACTTTCTATTTTTAGACTTATCTATTTTAAGCAGTAATTCTATTTTTGGAAACTTTCTATTTTTGGAAACTTTCTATTTTTGGAAACTTTCTATTTTTGGAAACTTTCTATTTTTGGTAACTTTCTATTTTTGGAAACTTTCTATTTTTGAAAACTTTCTATTTTAGGAAACCTGCTATTTTTGGAAAGTTACTTATTATTACACAGTAAGTATAATAATACATGAAATACCAGAAATACTTAATCATAATAGACAGAATATAAGATAAACACAGTTTAAGGCTTTAAACAGTAAAAAATGATATGAACATATAAAATAAGCTAAGACATGATATAAAACCAGTTGCGTATTTAGTAGTCAGATACTTATTCATGTATGTATTATGTAGCATTAGTGATACCGAAGTAGGATTCTCCTCAGTTCATCTTCTTCGTTCACTGGACATAAGGTACAGATTCCCGTCCTTTCAGTATGGACAATCTTTCCTTATTAGGATTCCCCGTATGCAGCCAAATGTTTTCCCGTAGTATAATTTTATATGGTTGACTTGCTTATGTTTAATTTAGAATACCTATAGCCATATACATGCATGACCAGTTTCACCTAGTTATGGAGGTACCATAACCATAACATTAGAGGCACTGATGTTATGACTTCACCACGGCGGAGTGATTGCTCGTGGCGTCCCTTCAGCTTTTGGCCATATTATTATATTTATCATGTGGGGCGTATGGGTGCATCCTAGTTACATGTTTTTAGCAGATTACTCAGTGTGAATGTGGTGTGTGCTTGAATCCTTCACAAGGAGCTGATCCCTCCTACCTAAACCAGTATATTAAATTAGAGGCAGCCCCTCTAATTTGCATGATGAGGTCACCACTCCAAGTATTCATGCACGGTGGATTTTCATGACCTATATTGGCTAATGGTAGAACATGTTAAACAGTTTTTATAAGATAAACATAAGGCTTTTCAAACTATAAAACCAGTTTTACCAAGACTTAACCAGGTTATTCGGGACTTAGTTTCTTCCGCTGTTATATGTTATATGCTTATCATATTCATGCTTTATTGTACATCCGTGCACTGAGCGTATTGCTTAGCCGTTTTCCTTTTCTATGTTCCCAAAACGGCAGGTAGACGCTCGTAGACTTTAAGCGTACGTGCATATGGACTGGAAGCTTTCTAGCCTTTTTTCTAGCCTTTCTTTACTTTATGCATTATCTTTACTTTGATACTCTTGCTATGGACATTGTTTAGTCCTTTCCTTTTCAGTACTTATGTTTGTGTGTGATGAGCTTTACTTTTGGACTACCGATGTTTAATTCCGGTATTTTCCTTTTATGGTCATGTAATGTTTAGACATTTTTCCCTGTATGCTTTGATGACACGCCATAATTACGCGTGACATTCCATTATCAAAATGGGGTGTTACAATTATGGTATCAGAGACAAGGCTTCGACCTGTAGGCTCTCAAAATATGACCTGTGATTAGTGGGTAGTCACTACGGTCTTCCTAGAACTGACAGTCGTTTTCATGCATTCATCATTTTTATGCATACATATATATGTCATTGTCGCAGGTTTTTGACTAAGTAATGGTTGGTACAGGACTGGCCCTATTTAGTCGCATGTGTTTTATCAAAACTTTTAAATTTGGGACCGACCCATAGGCGTCCCCTCGCCATGTCTTTTAGTTTGGGTGAACTGACCATAGGCGTTCACTCTCGAGCATACAAAAGTTTTCATAAAACTGTATCATGCATTCATACACAAAATTTTCTTGCATAAAAGTTTTCTCTTGAAATTTTGGTATAAATTTTTTTTCATGTATATATATTTTATGTTTTGATCTGTTTAATCATATGTTTTAGGTTATACTGTCAGATGGTTCTCACACGCGAACAGGAACAGCTCAATGCTGAAATCCAAGCTGCAATGCAAGCTTTGCTTCCTCAACTGAGGAACGACATCAGGGCTGAGGTTCAAGCTGCCAACAATCAGCAGCATAATCAGGCACCTCCTCCTCCTCCTCCAGTGACATTAGCAGTATGGCTGGAGAGATTCAACAAGCTCCGTCCTCGAGCTTTTGAGAAGACAGATAGCCCCAGTGATGCTGAAAGCTGGTTGGCTCACATCGAGAAGATTTTCAATGCTATGGGTTGTGACCCCGCATACAAGGCGAGGTTGGCATGCTATCGGTTCGAAGGCGATGTGCTAAATTGGTGCTTAGCGTTGATGCAGTCTGAGGGTGGTGACGAGTGGGTTGCTGGATTGACTTGGGCTCAGTTCAAGGACAGGGTAATTGAGCAGTTCTTTCCCAAGGCTGAGCAAGACAAGCTCAAGAGAGAGTACCATGGGATCTGACAGAGAGCTGGGGAGAATAGCAACGAGTTTATGTAGCGCTTTCTTCGCTTAGCTGGTTTCCTTGGTGCGGAAGCAGGTACTCCTGAAGAGCATGCACACCACTTTAGGTGGGCTCTTCGCACATCGGTCTCAAACAATCTGGTGTGTGCTACGTTCAACACTGTAGCACAAGTGGCCGATGCAGCACGTAAGCTGGAGATGCTGCAGGAGAGAGATGAGTTCGGGGAAGCTGAGAGACCCGACAAGAGGTAAACATTCGTATTCAAGCGGTGATCTATCTGTATTCTTTCCATATATGTCAATTATTCATCTCTTTAAATGTATCTTCCAGGCAGAAAACTGGGGACCGGTCTCAGCCGGCTACTCAGCAGCAGCCTCATCAGCCCAAGGGAAACGGTCAAACTAACGACCGTTCTGCTACGGATAGGCGTGGTGGTAATGATAATTACCGTAACAACGCTGGACACTCCAACAGCAGCAGTTCCTAATACTTACGGATTTTCTTATGATTTCATGTTATAACTCATATTCTGACACTTTAGCAAAACTTCTACCAGGAACCATGGAAACGGTAGGGACCAGAACCAGAGAGGTTCACAGCTTAGCCGTCCAGCTATCACTGGTATTCAATCTTACGATTATCCGCATTATCCTTTGTACCCTATTATCATGTCTTATGTAAAACGTTTTATCAGGTTCCCAGCCAGCCAGAGCACCTGCTGGAGGATTTACTCATCCTCTTTGCTCTACTTGCCACCGTAGGCACCCAGGGCCATGTCGCCGTAACACTGACGCATGCTTCAAGTGTGGTCTTCCTGGCCATATCATGAAGGATTGCCGTAAGGGCGAGATGGAGGGTACATCGGTACATGCTGATTCTAAGCCGCCTCCTACCACTGGGCGTGTCTACACGACATCTCGAGACCAGGCCAACAAGTCTACAAGTACCATCACTGGAATCTTGTATATGTATGGTCAAGCTGCATGTGTTCTTTTCGATACGGGTGCTACTCACTCGGTTATTTCTACTGCTTATGCTAAGAACATTAGGATACTCCCCATGCCACTAGAGAATAGGCTTACTATTTCCACGCCTTTGAGGGACTCTGTATTAATCACCCATGTATACAAGAGTCTTCCCCTAGAATTCGACGATAAGGTTCGACCTGGTGACGCACTTCCGCTAGACATGAATGACTTCGACATGATTTTGGGCATGGATTGGCTATCCAAGCATCATGCTACCATAGACTACCATTCATATCAAGTTATCTTCGGTGATGTTAATGCACCAGAGTACATTCATAACGGGTTCATACCCGGACGGTCTGTACAAATCATATCTACCCTGCAAGCGCGTGCACTACTGTCACATGGCTGCGAGGGTTATCTAGCTACGGTTCACGACATGGATGCTGAATCTCCATCAATTCAGGATCAACCTATAGTGTCGGAATTCTAATATGTTTTTCCAGCAGAACTTTCGGGCATACCACCTGCACGAGAAGTGGAATTCAGTATCGAGCTTATTCCAGGAGCTGAACCAATCTCCAAGGCTCCTTATCGCATGGCTCCCATAGAGTTGAAGGAGCTGAAGGATCAACTGCAAGAACTTCTTGAACGAGGTTTCATTCGACCGAGCGCATCTCCATGGGGCGCACCGGTCTTGTTTGTTAAGAAGAAGGACGGCAGTATGCGTCTTTGCATAGACTATCGCGAGCTCAACAAGATTACTATCCGGAATAGGTATCCACTGCCACGTATAGATGATCTGTTTGACCAACTCCAAGGGGCCAAACACTTCTCCAAGATTGATCTTAGGTCAGGCTACCATCAGCTACGGGATAAGGAGCAGGATATCGGCAAGACTGCATTTCGTCCCGCTATGGCCACTACGAGTTTGTAGTTATGCCATTTGGCCTGACAAATGCTCCAGCAGTGTTCATGGACTTGATGAACAGAATCTTCCATTTGGACAAGTTCGTCATTGTCTTCATCAATGACATCCTGATTTTCTCAAAGTCCAAGGAGGAACACGAAGACCATCTTCGTACAGTACTACAGATTCTTCGCCAGAAGCAGTTGTATGCTAAATTCTCCAAGTGTGAGTTCTGGTTAGACAAAGTGGCATTCTTAGGTCACATTGTATCAGCAGAAGGAATCACTATGGATCCAGCGAAGGTTGAGGCCATTACTAAGTGGCCAAGGCCGACATCAGCGACGGAAGTCCGTAGTTTCTTAGGCTTAGCTGGCTATTACCGTAGGTTCGTGGAGAACTTTTCCCGCTTAGCACTACCATTGACCAAACTGATGCGGAAAGGGGAGAAATTCGTTTGGACTGAAGAACGAGAGAAGAGCTTCGAAGACCTGAAGTAGAAGCTAGTATCTGCACCTATTCTTACTCTCCCATCTGGTACGGGTGGATTTCAAATCTACAGTGATGCATCGGGGAAGGGAGTTGGCTGTGTTCTTATGCAACATGGGAAAGTAATCGCGTACGCTTCACGGCAGCTTAAGCCTTATGAAGAAAATTACCCCACGCATGACTTGGAACTTGCTGCAGTCGTGTTTGCATTGAAGATATGGAGGCACTACTTATACGGAGAATCATGTGACATTTTCACGGACCACAAGAGCTTGAAGTATATATTCACTCAACGTGAATTGAACATGAGGCAGAGGAGATGGTTAGAGCTGTTGAAGGATTATGACATTAATCTACAGTATCATCCCGGGAAGGAAAATGTAGTAGCAAATGCTCTTAGCAGGAAGTCCGGAATGATCAACGGCATTAAAATCAAAGACGAAATCATAAGAGACTTGGAGCGACTAGACATCAAGATCATGGTACGTGGACAGCACGGTTACTGGGCTAATCTTATAGTAGAACCCGAGTTACTCTCTAAGATCAAGGAAGCTCAGAAAGATGATAGAGAAATCTGGGCGATAGTACAGAATTTGGAGAAACAGACGGAATTCAGAGTAGATGCAGATGGTATCGTATGGCAGGGCACGAGACTTTGTGTTCTTGATGACCAAGAACTCCGGGAAGCCTTGTTAGCTGAAGCTCATAGCTCCCCATTCTCTATACATCCTGGTTCGACTAAGATGTACTATGACATCAAGCAGTACTTTTGGTGGAGTGGTATGAAAAAGGATGTGGCCACTTACGTCTCCAAATGTCTTACCTGCCAGCAGGTTAAGATCGAGCATCAGCGATCTGGCGGTCTCCTTCAACTGTTAGATATTCCATAATGGAAGTGGGACAAAATCACCATGGATTTTGTTACCGGTCTTCCGCCCACCAAGAGGAAGCACGATGCGATTTGGGTTATCGTTGATCGACTTACCAAATCAGCTCATTTCTTACCGATCCGCAAGGAAGATCCGGTAAGTAAACTCGCCGATACGTATAGAAGAGAGATCATGAGACTCCACGGTGCTCCATCCAGCATCGTCTCAGACAGAGATCCTCGATTCACTTCGCGCTTTTGGAAGAGTCTGCAGAAAGCTTGGGGTACACAACTTAAGCTTAGCACGGCTTTTCATCCTCAAACGGACGGACAGTCAGAACGAACGATTCAGACATTGGAAGACATGTTGAGGTCATGTGCGTTGGAATGGACGGGTGATTGGGACGATTACATCTGTTTGGTGGAGTTTGCATACAACAACAGTTGGCACGCAAGTATCAAGTGTGCTCCTTTCGAGATGTTGTATGGCAGAAAGCGTCGCGCCCCAATCTCCTGGGATCAGGTTGGCGAGCGAACACTTGAAGGACCAGAAATCGTAGAGATGACCAATGAAAAGATCGCAGTAGCTAAGCAAAAACTTCAGGAAGCACGGTCACGTCAGAAGAGTTACGCCGATAAGCATCGTAGGGACATACATTTTAACGTAGGAGATCACGTCTTCCTTAAGGTTTCGCCGGCACGTGGTGTTAGACGCTTCAGGATTAAAGGTAAGCTCAGTCCTCGTTTCATCGGACCGTTTGATATCATTGAACGAGTCGGTGAAGTATCTTACCGGTTGGCGTTACCTCCGCAGCTTTCGCATGTGCACAATGTGTTTCATGTGTCCTTACTTAGAGGGTACCAGTATCATCCCCTTCACATGGTTCAGTATCCACTGGAACAGATACGTGAAGATCTCACTTTTATAGAAGAACTCGAACGAGTTCTTGACAGACAAGAACGAGTCATGAGAAGGAAGACGATTCCATTTGTCAAAATCCTATGGAGGTATCATACCGAGCGGGAAGCCACTTAGGAAACAGAGGAGTCTATCCGGGCTTCTTACCCTCATTTCATATTTTGAATTCTGGTATGTTCTTCTTTTTTCAGTTTACTTTATCTATAATTCCGGGACGAATTATTCTTTTTAGGGGGAAGAGTTGTAAAACCCGCATGCTTTTACCATGAATAGTACCCTTAAGATCGTACGTACTAGATTAAAACTTTCCTATTATAGCATGATTACGATTACGTGTTAGGATTTTACGTATTACGTACGTGTTAGAACACGATAAGTATTTACTACGCACGAACACGCAATAATTAATCACGAACATGCGATCATGAAATCATGAACGTAATTAAATCACGAACTAATATTAATTACGTATATATATTTATTACGAGCGTGAATAAATATATTAGGTCACGGTAAATATTTAACAAGAACACATTAAACACGAACACAAATAAACACGAACGAACACTTAAACAACTAGACACGGAAAACGGTACGGGTACCCCATGTGAGGCCCCCTACCCGCGGCTACACCAAACCATGGGCCAAGCCCATCAATTTTTTTTACAATGAAAAGGGGGTTAAGGTAAAACTTGTTTTCACTTTTCACTTTACAGAAGAAAAATTAAAAACCTAAAAAGTTTTCTCCTTTCTCCTTCTTCCTCTTTGGCCGTCGCATACAACACAAGAAAAGGGGGTGTTCGTTTTGATTTTGATCTTGAATATTGTACGTGTGTTTGTGTGTGTTCATCCTCGTTAGATCCACGCATTCGTTATATCCTTTTATCCTTTTTCTTTTTGATTTGATCTAATAAATTAGTTAAGAACATGATGTTTTTAAAAACCTAATTAAAAACATAGATCAAATATGTAAATGGTTTTTGGGTAAATCAAAAAGGTTGTTTTCAGGGGGGTTTGTTTGGCCGGCGCCTAAACCGAACCCAAGGGGGTCTCGGTTTGGCTAATAAACCACCACCGAGACCATATGGTCCCGGTTGGGTGGTGTGGGTCCCACGGCAGCAGCAAAACAAAAGGAACCCCGAAGTGGTTCGGGGTATGGTGTCGATTTCATGTCCGGGTTATGGTTTCTAGTCAAGATCCAGTTCACGGTTTATGTTAAGATTATTTTTTGTTTAATCATATGTAAAATTAAATTAATAAATATGACATGATTAATTTAATAAACATGACTTAGGTTATATTTAATTATTAGATCATGAAATTATTAACCTAAGTATTTTATATTTTCTAGAATTATAATTAATTAATTATTTAAAAACCATGGTTATAATTAATTAATTAACATGACTTAGGTTATATTATTAATAAATAATAATACATGTTTTAACCTAAGTATTGAACTTTATTTAATTAAAAATATGATATATTTTAATTAAATACTTTTAACCTATAATTTATTTAAATTACATGTAATAATTAATAAACTATACATTATATCATTATGACTTAGAAAATAATCAGAAAAACACTTAGGCTTATATACTTAGTTTATTTAACCAGCTAATATCTAATTAGGGAAACTTTCTATTTTTAGAAACTTATTTAATTCAGGCAGCTAATCTATTTATGGAAACTTATCTAATTAAGGCAGCTGATCTATTTATAAAAACTTTCTATTTTTAGAAACTTATCTATTTTAAGCAGTAATTCTATTTTTGGAAACTTTCTATTTTTGGAAACTTTCTATTTTTGGAAACTTTCTATTTTTGGAAACTTTCTATTTTTGGTAACTTTCTATTTTTGGAAACTTTCTATTTTAGGAAACCTGCTATATTTGGAAAGTTACTCATTACTCCCTCCGTCCCAAAATTATTGTCACCAGACAAGAATTACACAGTTTAAGAAAATTACATTTATTACAGCTTTCTCTCTCTTACTTTTTAGCATAATGACATTTTTACCCTTAGCTAATTAATTAATTCTTCTTTAAAGTTTGTAATAACCATTTCAAACAAGGATAATATAGTAAATTTATCAAAGTTCTATATCTATTTTTAGTAGTGGACAATAATTTTGGGACAACCCAAAATAGAAAGATGGACAATAATTTTGGGACGGAGGTAGTATTACACAGTAAGTATAATAATACATGAAATACCAGAAATACTTAATCAGAATATACAGAATATAAGATAAACACAGTTTAAGGCTTTAAACAGTAAAACATGATATGAACATATAAAATAAGCTAAGACATGATATAAAACCAGTTACGTATTTAGTAGTCAGATACTTATTCATGTATGTATTTATGTAGCATTAGTGATACCGAAGTAGGATTCTCCTCAGTTCATCTTCTTCGTTCACTGGACATAAGGTACGGATTCCCGTCCTTTCAGTATGGACAATCTTTCCTTATTAGGATTCCCCGTATGCAGCCAAATGTTTTCCCGTAGTATAAGTTTATATGGTTGACTTCCTTATGTTTAATTTAGAATACCTATAGCCATATACATGCATGACCAGTTTCACCTTCAGCTTTTGGCCATATTATTATATTTATCATGTGGGGCGTATGGGTGCATCCTAGTTACATGTTTTCAGCAGATTACTCAGTGTGAATGTGGTGTGTGCCTTGCATCTTTCACAAGGAGCTGGTCCCTCCTACCCAAACCAGTATATTAAATTAAAGGCAGCCCCTCTAATTTGCATGATGAGGTCACCCCTCCAAGTATTCATGCATGGTGGATTTTCATGACCTATATTGGCTAATGGTAGAACATGTTAAACAGTTTTTATAAGATAAACATAAGGCTTTTCAAACTATAAAACCAGTTTTACCAAGACTTAACCAGGTTATTCGGGACTTAGTTTCTTCCGCTGTTATATGTTATATGCTTATCCTATTCATGCTTTATTGTACATCCGTGCACTGAGCGTATTGCTCAGCCGTTTTCCTTTTCTATGTTCCCAAAACGGCGTGTACTCAGGGACGCTCGTAGACTTTAAGCGTACGTGCATATGGACTGGAAGCTTTCTAGCCTTTCTTTACTTTATGCATTATCTTTACTTTGATACTCTTGCTATGGACATTGTTTATTCCTTTCCTTTTCAGTACTTATGTTTGTGTGTGATGAGCTTTACTTTTGGACTACCGATGTTTCATTCCGGTATTTTCTTTTTATGGTCATGTAATGTTTAGACATTTTTCCTTGTATGCTTTGATGACACGCCATAATTACGCGTGGCATTCCAATATCAAAATGGGGTGCTACACTCGTTGAGTTGAATCTTCCGAAGATCGCCGACTTTGTTGATGTCGAAGTTAGCCCACTTCAAGGCCCAGTATGCCTTATGTTCCAGCTCGATAGGGAGGTGGCATGCTTTCCCGTACACAAGACGATAAGGTGTACAACCAATCGGGGTCTTATAAGCGGTACGGAAAGCCCACAAAGCATCATCTAACTTATCGGCCCACGAGGCACGATGCTCTCCCACAGTACGCTCAAGAATTCGCTTCAATCCACAGTTAGATATCTTGGCTTGACCATTTGTTTGAGGATTATAAGCGGTGGAAAGACGGTGATTGACACCATACTTAGCCATGACTCATGCAAATTGATCATTGCAAAAATGAGTCCCGCGGTCACTGATTATAGCACGAGGAACACCGAATCCAGCAAAAAGCTGCTTTAAAAAGTTCACAACCACCCTCGCATCGTTTGTAGGGAGAGCCTTAGCTTCAACCCATTTGGATACGTAGTCAACGGCTACGAGGATGTACTTGTTCCCTTTAGATGATGGAAATGGCCCCATAAAATCGATACCCCATACATCAAAGATTTCACATTCTTGTATGAAATTTTGAGGCATCTCATCTTTATGTGTGATCTTGCCTTGTCTTTGGCAAGCATCACAACGTTTAACCATTTCATGAGCGTCATGATAAATGGTGGGCCAACAAAATCCAGAGTCGAATACTTTCTTCGCGGTGTAATTGGGACCAAAGTGACCACTGGTGGGTCCTTTATGGCAAGCGTCGAGGATTAGTAAAGCTGCCGGCACATCAACACATCGACGAATGACAAGATCCGCACATTGTTTAAAAAGGTAAGGGTCGTCCCAAAAATAGTGTTCAATGTATTTAAAGAACTTTTTATTTTGTTGGGACGTTAACCCTTCCTTGAGAATTCCACCCGCTAAGTAGTTTGCAATGTCCGCAAACCACGGGGTGTCATCAAGATTGGAATTGATAGACATTAAGGTCTCAAGGGGAAATGAGTCATTGATCTCTTGGTTCGGATGATCCCCTTGATAAGGATCCTCAAGTCTACTTAGATGATCCGCGGCTAGGTTTTCGGCTCCCTTCTTGTCACGAATTTTAATTTTAAATTCTTGAAGGAGCAAAACCCAACGAAGAAGTCTTGGCTTAGAATCTTGTTTAGTCAACAAGTACTTCAATGCGGAATGATCGGTGTACACGATGGTGGTAGAAAGGACAAGATAGGGGCGGAACTTCTCAAAAGCATACATTAAAGCTAAAAGCTCTTTTTCGGTAGTGGTATAATGCAATTGAGCCCCCGTCATTGTCTTGCTAGCGTAATGGATTGATTGGAAGTGTTTGTTCACTCTTTGGTCCAAAACCGCTCCAATAGCAAAGTCGCTACCATCACACATCAATTTAAAAGGTAGCTCCCAATTAGGGGTAACCAAGACCGGTGCCTTAGTTAGCTTGTCCTTAAGAAGATTGAAGGATTCAAGACACTCTTTAGAAAAGATGAAAGGAGTATCTTTTTCCAAGAGGTGGGTCATCGGGCGGGCGATTTTAGAAAAATCTTGAATGAATCGACGATAGAAGCCCGCATGACCAAGGAAACTTCTCAAACCCTTCACGGTTGAAGGTGGAGGTAATTTGGCTATGACATCCACTTTATCACGGTCCACTTCAAGGCCGGCTTTTTAGATTTTATGTCCAAGCACAATGCCTTCTTTTACCATGAAATGGCATTTTTCCAAATTTAGAACAAGGCGAGTGTCTTCACACCGCTTAAGCATACGTTCTAAATTGGCAAGGCAATGAGAGAAAGAATCACCATAGACCGAGAAATCATCCATGAAGACTTCCATAGTTTCTTCAACCATGTCATGGAAGATAGCCATCATACACCTTTGGAATGTCCTAGGAGCATTGCATAAGCCGAAAGGCATTCTTTTATAAGCAAATGTTCCATAAGGACAAGTGAATGTGGTTTTCTCTTGGTCTTTGGGATCGATGGGAATTTGAAAATACCCGGAGAAACCGTCTAAGAAGTAATAATAGTCATTACCCGCTAGACGTTCAAGCATTTGGTCCATAAAAGGAAGTGGAAAATGATCCTTTCTCGTAGCATCATTGAGTTTGCGATAGTCTATACAAATTCTCCACCCTGTAACGAGACGAGTAGGAATCAACTCGTTGTTTTCATTGGGCACAACGGTGATTCCGCCTTTCTTAGGCACACAATGGACCGGACTAACCCATGGTGAATCCGAGATAGGGTAGATCATTCCCGCATCAAGAAGTTTGATAACCTATTTTTTGATAACGTCATGGATCTTGGGATTCACCCTTCTTTGGCTTTGAATAGTGGGTTTAAAGTCGTCCTCCATGAGAATTTTATGTGTGCAAAAGTGAGGATCAATTCCACGAATATCAGATATTTTCCAAGCAATTGCTTTCTTATGATTCTTCAGCACGGCGATAAATCGAGATTCTTCTTCTTCTTTCAAATCTTTAGCGATGATGACAAGTAACTTCTTGTTGTCTTCAAGGAAAACGTACTCGAGATGAGACGGCAGATCCTTAAGCTCTAAATCCGGAGGATTTTCGATGGACGGCGGAGTCAAAGTCGGATCATCGATAGAGATATCCTTTGGAGATGGTGGAGAAATATGGTCCTCATTGAGAAGTTTCTCAATGGTACGAATGTCTTCATCCCAATCGGTGGGAGAATCGTCATATTTTAAGTCTACATCTCCCAAAGTTGCTTCAAATTCTTTGAAAAGGAAATCACTTTCTCCAAATGGAGTTAGTGATGGAGCAATAGAGGCAACAGTCTCAACAATGGGTAGAGAAGAAGAACCACTTTTACAAGCGTCTTTGAAATGTTCTTCACAAGCCTCATCAAGAACGTCAATGAAATTAACGCTCTCATTTTCAGAAGGCTGCTTAGAAAGTTTACCCATGTTGAAGACGATTTTATCGTCACCAACTCTCATGATTAATTCGCCCGCGGCTACATCAATGAGAGTGAGACCGGTCCTCAAGAATGGACGTCCAACGATTAATGGAACACGGGGATCCATCTCGTAGTCAACGACAACAAAATCCGCCGGAAAGGTGAATTTGTCGACACCGACGAAGACGTCTTCGGCTATCCCCACTGGATAAGCAACCGTACGGTTAGCTAATTCCAAAGTCATTCGTGTGGGGACTAGCTCGGGTAGAGATAATTGTTTCCAAACACTTAATGGCATTAAGTTTATACTAGCGCCTAGATCGGCTAGGGCCATACAATTCTCTACCCCGGGGAAGTTGTAAGGAATGAGAAAACGACCCAGATCACCAAGTTTGGTTGGTAATTTCCTTAAGAGCACTGCGGAGCAATTCTCGTTAAGTTGGGTCTGAGCGATGTCAAGAAGTTTCTCCTTATCACTGAGAAGATCTTTAAACATTTTAGCATATTTGGGCATGTGAGCGAGAGCCTCAGCAAAGGAGATATTGAAATTCAGTTGTTTAAACATTTTGAGAAAGTTAGAAACCTGAATATCATCCTTGTTCTTCAATTTCTCTTTCCTCAACCTTGAAGGATAAGGTATATTGGGTGGAGATGAAGGCTTTGGAATAGAATTCTCACTCACATCCTTGGGTGGTGGAGGGGTGGAAGTAGAAGGTGGAGGATTTGGAGAAATAGAAGTTGGAGGAATTGGAGAAGGGGACTCGTTTTCCTTTGTCACAATCACCAGTGTAGGTGTAGGAAGCTCGGGTTCCTTTAAACCTTTTCCATTGCGAGTGGTGATTGCTTTCATCTCCCCTCTTGGATTAGCAACGGTGTTACTCTGAAGAGAACCCGAACCAGAGGCTTGATTACTTGGGAAGAAACTAGCCATCATGTTCCTTAAGTCATTCGTTTGACTTGCTAAAGAGTTTCGCATATCAGCTCGATGATCATTCCCTTGTTTCACCATATCTGCTTTCAAGTTGGCCATTTTCCGCTGAAGATTTTGCACTATCACATCATTAGTCCTCATGTAGGTGTCAACCTCTTGATTAAATGTGGTGGGTTGGGTGGGAGGAAGAGCATGGTAGGCAGGTGGTTGATAAGCGGGTGGTTGGTGAATTTGATTGTTTCTTTGAGGTGGATATGAGTTTCTTTGGGTTTGATATTGATTTGGAGCTCGTGGTTGATTTTGATTGTTGCGATTGAGGTTGTTTTGGTTTTGAGGGGGAAAATCGGGTGGTGAAAGGAAGTTGTTTGAGCGATAACTGAGCAAATTGCGGTCACCTTGAGGACGTGCTTGATAGCCTCCCGTAGAATAGTTACTGTTGGCGGCATACACATTTTCCGGATTGTCATGTGTCGAAGGACAATCGGTGTATGAATGAGATCCTCCACATATTTCACATGATTAACTCATAGCATTAACTTGTGCATTGATAGCTTTGGTGTTGTTAGCGGTTTGGAGAGCAAGTGTTTCAACAAGCGAAGTAAGCTTATCAATTCTCTTATCTCTCTCATTAGTGCTAGCACTAGCCACATTAGTCCGAACACTTTTGGTTTTCACTCTAGACTTGTTCTCAATAATATCCCAAGCGGCATTAGAAGACTTAACCAAAATGTTACACCCCGAGGCACTATTTAGTGAATCTTGGTCATTCATGCTTAACCCATTATTAAAAGTATTAATTTGATGTACTTTTGTGAAACCATGTTGTGGACACTTTCTTAAAAGTTCCTTAAAATGGTCCCAAGATTCACTAAATGTCTCACCGTACTTTTGTTCAAAGGTAATGATTTGAATCCGCAAAGCGGTAGTACGTGAGGGTTGGAAAAAGTAGTTGATGAATTTAGTCTCTAAATCCGTCCATGTAAGAATACTTTGTGGTAGTTCCTTATCAAGCCAATTCCGGGCTTGTCCCTCTAAGGAGAAAGGAAAAAGTCGCAAGTGAATCACTTCTTGTGAAACCCCATTATACTAAACCGTATTGGTGAGTTGAAGAAACCTTTTTATATGGTCATGAGGATCATCAAGTGAATGCCCCAAGAAAGGCTGAGCAGAGACCATTTGAATGAACCGGATTTGAGTTCAAAATTGTTGGCTCCAATCTCGGGTATGACAATAGCATCGGTGTTGCCCTCTACGTGCGATTGCAAAAGCTCGATCATTGGTTGATTGTCCATGGTGACAATAGGTGGAGTAATGACTTCGGCTTGAATTGCTTTCTTCTTACGAGCACGAGTACGCATGCACACCTACAAAAGGAAAATAAATATAGACAAGAAATATTTTTGGTTTTTTATGTTTTTCTATTTTTTTATTATTTTTTATTTTTTGAAATTTTTTAATTTTTATGATTTTTTTGAAAATTTAAGCAAGAAAATAACGTTCAAAAATGAACGGATCCAAAAATCCAACGCGTCTCTCACTTAAAACCGTTAATCTTAACGAAAAGAGCCGGCAACGGCGCCATTTAATACAAGGTTTTTGCCTAGTATAAAATAATTTCGTTCCAAGTCTTTTCGAATTGATTACTAGTAGAAAGTGCGACTCAGTCGTTCTTGGTGGAAAATAAAAAGGGTTTGTTTATCTATTTTTAGCTAAAAATGAAAATTGTCGTTGAGTAACAAAGTAAAAATGAAAGCATGAAAATATTTTAAACTAAAATTAAAGACTTTAAAAATTGAAAAGTAAATGATTAAAACTTATAAAAATGTAAACTTTAAAGACTAAACTAAAGCAAGCCAAGTTAAAATAATTCTAAGTAAAAAGGCGGGAAAAATAAAATTTAAATTAAAAACTGGGAATAACCAACCCTTATCCGGAATATTTACTTCCTGGGCTTATCTGGAATGAAGAAATGCAGCTTATCCGGAATCGTGTTATGATGCTTATCCGGAATGAGTGTTCAAAACTCTTATCCGGAATGTTCTTGGGGTGCTTATCCGGAAAAAGGACTTTGAAGGCTTATCCGGAATGTGTTCCGGAAACTTATCCGGAAAGAGGTGTTATGGAGCTTATCCGCAATCCTTCTTCGACAGCTTATCCCGAATAATTGTTTTGCAGCTTATCCGGAATACAAATAAAGTATCTTATCCGGAATCTGAGAAGGTTTCCTTATCCGGAATTGGTTGAAACTCTTATCCGGAATAATACTTAAGCAGGTTATCCGGAATCCTTGTTTCGTGTGATTATCCAGAATACTCTTAAGGTGACTATCCGGAATACTTGAAATGTAGACTTATCCGGAATACTAGAAATGTACCCTTATCCGGAATACTTACTTTGGCTCTTATCCGGAATGTATTACTATCCGGAATAACAGAAACTACCACTATTCGGAATGTTGTAATAAAAAGCTTATCCGGAATAAGGGATTTATGACCCCTATCCAGAAAACGAGGGATATACCGGGATTCCGTATAGCAAAACTTAGAAATAAGCAAAAATAAGCCAAAAATCAATAAGCACTTTACCAAAAGCTAAACCAAAATGATTTTAGAAAAAGGTGAATAAGCTAGAATTTAAAAACTTTTAAGACACTAAATAAGCTAGAAATCAAAAATCACTTTTTATAAAAACTTAAACTTATTAAAATCAACTTATTTTTAAGAACTATTAATCATAAAAATTAAGAAAATAAGCACTTTTGATCTAAAACTTTTAGAACCAATTTAATAAGCACAATCAAATAAGCTACACAATCAAACTATCAACAAAATAAAATAAAACTACATGATTATCAAGATTAAAAAGATTAAGAAAGGTAGAATGAGAATTAAGGAAATAAGCTTGATTTGATTAAAGATTAATATCAAAAGATTACAAGATTAATGTTTGATAAACTAGAAAAACTAGAGAGAAGAAAATTAAACACACTTAATAAAAACTAAAAATTAACTACAAACTAACTAACACCTAACCACCCTCCTAATGACATATTAGGAGGGTATTTATAGGAGGTGGGAAGATTAAGTGCTTAAGCTTTCTTCTTTCTTTCTTCTCGTCTCGACTCGATTTAATTTCTTTGTCTTTCTCGACGTCGTCTCGGGATTTGTCGATATAAGTTGAACTTGTCTTATAATTTTCTTCTATAATTAGACTTGAGTTCTTCGACTTCATTAAACTTCCATCTTTAGACTTTTTCTTCGATAAATCTTCAGAATAGGCCTTGGACTTCCATTCTCTTTGCATTCTCGATCTTTTGACTTCGTCTTTAGTCTTTTTCTTCAATAAAAACCCGTGATAGCCCATGTTTTCTTCCTTTTTCATCTTTTGGTCCTAAAACACAATAAAAACACAAACCACGCATAATTCCGACTTTTACGACATAAAATACACGTTTTGGTCTTGTTATTATTAGAAATAAGTGGTAAAAGGATAAGCGTTTTCACACTTATTAACAACCATGGTATCCACTAGAACATCCAATTCCTCCAAAACTTCCTCATCCAAAAGAAACCTTAAGATGAAATTCAAGTTTCCTAAACTTGGCTCTCCATTTTCTCACAAACCGAAAAGTGAAGCCTCACCTATTCTCATCTCTTCATCACTTTCACCACCACTTGATTCATGGAAGACAAACTCAACCCTGGTACTAACCATTTACATGGTTCTACCTCCTCTTCATTCCAATCAAGAATGAATGAGTTTTCCTCACCACTCACTTCTAGTCCTCCCTTAAATGTGAATGCTCAACCTCAACCTCATCAAAGAATTCCCTTTGTTTTTTGAGCCTCTTACTTTCACTCCACCAAATTCACCCATCTCACCCTTGGATACCATGCCTTCTCCACATCCTCCTCCCTCCAACACTCCACTCTTGGGTGTTCCCATTTCCCGTTTCTTGGGTGATCTACACTTGTTTGACTTTTTCATGCACAATGGAACCAATTGTCCTTGTTGCTTGAACAACTTTCACCTCATTGATATCCTTAGGTTGGAGATGATTAGGGCTCACATCAAGTTGCAAAGCTTCTTGTTGAACCTATTTTCTAATCCTCCTCCTCCTAGGAGATGAATGATTTTGTTTAAAAAAATTAATTACTTTTAAAGAAGGTCAAGCCAAAGAGGACTATGCATTCAAGACCTAGTTTTAGCTATCTTTGTATTAGTTAGTTTTCATTTTATTTCTTGTATTTCTTTTCTTTTCCCTCATGTGTTTCTCATGTGGATGATTTATGGATTTAGTTTTTTTGTGTTTTAACCTATGTGGTCACATTAATCAACTTTAATTTATTTAAAATTGAACCTAAATCTATCACAACCTCTAAAAACTTGGCTTAAAATTGGACCAAAATGTTATCTAAATATTTTGTCACCCTTTGTCAAGACATTCTTTGTGAATGTGTTTCTTTTATGCAACCCTAGCATACTCTAGTGCTAAAAGAGGTAAAAATCCAAGATTTGCAAAATTTTGAAAAAGGCTTATCTTTCTCCAAAACTTTTGAAAATCAAGGTTTGCTGTCCCCTGGACGCGGCTCCTTAGCCCCCAGGCGGCTCCATATCGATATGGAACCGCGGGTTCTATTAAGGAACCTCGTACAGGAAAGCCGTTCTTGGCTTGTTTTGGTCTTTCTTCTTTGACAACTGTCTTGATTAAGATTCTTTGTTTACCCAATTTGGCTAAACATTCCCTAAAACCTTTTATTTTCATTTCAAATCTTTGCCTTGTCTATTTTCTTTAAAATCTTCTCTTTTGGGAGTTTTTCTCTTCATCTCTCTTAATGCTTAATTCTTCCATTCCTAACCTTGACATTTCTTTGTCGCAATCTTCTCAACCTAAAGCTTCTTCCTCTAAGCTTTCAAAGAAACCGAAAATCTCGGTTCGACCCGTTTGGTTCAAAAAGAACAAGAATCCTCATGATTCTTCTTCTCCAAAATCCTCCAAGGACTCTTCATTCTCTCCGATTAAATATTGGAATGAGACTTACTCTATAAATCCAATTACCGGAGAAAATGAAATTCTTCCACCCCCACCTAAACCTTTCAACTCTCCTCAACTCAATGACCTATCTTCTTTCCATAATCTCACTAGGCATTGTGAAATCTTCTCTTATCCATTATCTCCCTCTCCACCAACCTCTAATTTTGATGGACCTCCCCCATCTAACGACTTTGTTTTGCATCATGGTTCCTCGTGTGCTTGTTGTCGTTTTCAACAAATTGAACTTGCTCATATCTATGACAAGCTAAATTTCCTTGAATTCCTCGTCACTCGACCTCCTCTCAAAGTTTTCGTTCCCGTGAATAAAACTTCGAATGATGCTTCGTCGTCTTTCTTTTCCAACTAAGGCACATTTTGTACTTTAGTTGTTTGAGTCAATAAAACTTAAGCAATCTTGGAAGATTATCACTATTAGAGTAGTTTATGCTTTGTGGTTTATTTTCCATATTTTTTGCTTTAAATATTCATATTGTGTGTATGAATATTTCTCTTGTATGTTATTTCATATTTGTGTAATATGAATGTTATGTGTGTTATCTTTCCCGCTAATTCTATTTCACACATTTGTTAAAGAGTTGATCATGGTTAAAACTTACAATTAATTATGGGTGATTCCATAAATTTTAAATTTTAACCCCTTGACATTTTAATCATCTTTGATTGGTTTGGATGTTTCTTTTCTTCCTTTATTCCACCAATTAAACTATGATGTTTTCAATACACACTTTTTGGACATACTCAACAAATGATTGCTTCTAATTTAAGATTTCTTTTCCTTCTCCCTCTCAAGTTAGTTAGTAGGTAGTGCACATACATACATTGGTGTTTCTTTTCTTTCTTCTAACCTTTGTGTAGCATGTCACCTTAGCTCAATTACTTGATGCCCCAAGCAAGGGGGAGTAAGCACCAAGGGGGAGCTACTAGCAAAGTCCGGTTCTTTTCTTCTTCAAAGACTTGTGCTAACCTTTTTGCTTCGACAAAGGGGGAGAAATGATAGTGATAAACTCGTTAATAATTCGAATAAACTTGTATCTTACGTAAATGAGTTTATAGTTTGTCGTAATCAAAAAAGGGAGATTGTTAATGCAAATCAATGCCTAAAAACATTGTTAGTATTAATTAATCTTTCTTAGTTTTGATCACGACAAATTACAAAGACATTTATTATCAAACACAATCATAAAATGAATTATCTAACAAACGCTATCATCAAGGTAATAATCATTACACTAACATATCTTAATCATGCTTAGTGATCATAAAAGTGATTAGCCTTAAAACTCACTTTTGTCAAATGTAAAAAAAGATTTTTAATAAACTTTATTTTTAAGAAAATGTTTTATTAAAATGAAAATGTAAATTTGAATATGGCATATTCCAAATGCCATAAGAATATCCTTTGAAGGTTTAAACAGCCTCAGATATTTCAAATTCACTAAAAGGCAAACAGGAGCAGAGTCTATTCTCCGTGGTTCCTTAAGTGCCTACGCGGTTCCCTATCGATAAGGAACCGCCTGGGTAGCTAAGGAACCGCCCCCAAATAGCCGTTGGCATTTGTCTTCTATAAATAGTGGATCAAATCTGCATTTTCATCAACCCTTTTTGGACATCTCTTTCAGCCTTCTTTCTTCTATCTAATCCTAGTCATTTGTAAATGATCACTTAATGTGTTAAGTATGTTTACTCATGATTATCCTCTTGATCTTCTTCTTTACCTTGTCCAAAGATAAGATCACTCGCACACTTGTGATGTGATTAAAGATGAAGCTTTAATGAAGATCACCTTCTCCTAAAGATCTAGTCATGTTCATCATTTGTTTATTTGTGTCTTGTGTAGATCCAATGTATTTGTGAATACTTGGACTAGTGGTGTTCATCCAAGCTATATGTGAATACTTGGATTATAGTTGTGTAAATCCTTTGCATATGTGTGTGCTTGGATTTGTGTTGTGTAGATCCAAGCTACATGTGTGTACTTGGATATGTTTAGTTGAGTTGTAATAAGTTGTGTTAGTTATCACTAAACTATAAAGTGATGTGGTTGTGTCTTGTGAGTTCTCACTAAACTATAAAGTGATATGTAGTCGTGTTGTGTGAAGTTCTCACTTAGCTTCAAAGTGAAGAGTCGTGAAGATTGGTTCTAGCTTTGGATTAGAACTCGACATCTAGCCTTGTGTCAGAAAATGGTGAAGTAGGCAACGTTGTGAAGATTGGTTCTAGCTTTAGATTAGAACTCGACATCTAGGCTTGTGTCGTAAAATGGTGAAGTGGGCGACGTTGTGTAGAATGGTCCTAGCTAAGATTAGGTCTCGACATTTAGCTTAGTGTCGGAAAATAATATAAGCGACGTTGTAAGGTTTTCTCCGCCAAGAAGGGAGCTTGTAGATATAGTGGAAATCTCGAGTAAGGTGTACTCGAGGAGTGGAGTAGGAACGAGGATAGAGCCTCGTTGCCGAACCACTATAAATCTTGGTGTCTTCCAACTAGGTTGTTTCTTTCCTTACTCATTACTTACATTCATTATCATTATACTTACTACATATTGTTAATGCATTAGAACTGAACCTAATCATTATGCAACTAGCTTTCAAGTAAAAGATTGTTTTACCACTCACCTAATTGAAAAGAATTTTAATTTGGAGATAAACCGATGAGAAACTATTCAACTCCCCCCCCCCCCCTTCTAGTTTCTACAATATGTATATATTGTTAATAAATAATCAAGAACGATTTTAATCGGTTTGTAGTCTCTTATTCATTTTTGACTAATCATTCGTGGTTGGTATAAGTACGTCTTAAGATTCTAAGTTAGAACATTTTATGTGTACTAGACTTATGTCATGCTTAATACTTAGCGGGTGTTTTTCTTTTAATTATTTTTTATTCTTTGTGACGAATCAACAAAAATAAGAGTGGTTTATAAAAAAATAAAATAAAAATAAAAGAAATGAGTGGCTAAAAAAAGAAGAAAAAGAAAAAGAAAAAAATAATTATACAAGACTCCCAAGAGGGGAAGTGAAGTGTTAATCAGAATAGCTATTAAATTCTAATATTACTCTCACAAGGGTTGCAGGGATTTAATAGTTGCTCCAATCCAATATTACCTTGACGGGTTGCGGGATTGAAGATCCAAGGTCTCAAAAAGGCGGCGGATATAAATTATTGCGTGAGTTTTATTTTTCTTTTCTTAGCGAGTGAGTAGTTACTTATTAATGCATGACATAAGTTTCTTACAAATAAGGTGAATGACTTATTATTCTAGGTCGGACTTATATCAATTGTGGGCGGTTTTTCGAGTAATGGATAAGATGGCTACTTAGGATTAAAACCGTGCTTCCTTATTTTCAGATTTTACACTTCTTATATTTCACGCTTTAAATAATGACAAATTTGCTCTCAAACAATTTGCTGAAATAATAACCGGTCTTAGAGGCATAATAACTAGGGGTATAATGGTAACACAATTAATTTTTATGAATAAGTCGATGTACTTTCACTATGAATGACAATGATCTCGTTTTTAAGCTTGGTATTGGGAAAGTGAAACTTGAGGATGATAAGTATTCATGGTACCAAAGCCCTAATCAAAGTCATTGATTTCTTTATGAGTTATTTCCATCAAACTATTTCAAGAAAATACAAAAATAAATAAATAGAGTTTATATCTTGCATTGCATTCTTGAAAATTAAAAATCATGCATCATGTAGCATAGTATAGTATATTAAATCATAAAATGGCCAAGGTGGATTAATTATGCGAAAAGCTTTACAATACTACATTGCATGAGGCCATGGCAATGGTCAAGTGGAGGGGAGTTGATAAGTGTGAAAACACTCATCATTTATAACCTAAAAACCACTTAAAATACGACCAAATACATTATATTAAACTGTAAATTATCATAATTACGCGTGTATTTTGTGTTTGTGTATTTTCAGGCAATATAGGTACATTTGAGACAAACACGGGCTTTCACGGGTTTTATTCAAAGAAAAGACGAGGAAAAAGACAAAAGAGTTTTTAAGGACCAAATTTGCTGTTTTATAATATCAAAGGGCTGATTTGGAAGAGTTCTTTCAAAGTTTACTACAAAGAAGGAAGATGCCAAAATCACAAGGGCCAGAACTTCCAAATAACTAAAGATGTATGAGTGAGATTCCATGTGGACCAATCAGCTTCCAACATACTAGTTCACAAGGATTGCCAACATTTCTTTTATCAACCATTCATTTTGGATATCATTAAATGGTGAAGATATTGATCCTCAACTCCATTTTTCAGCCAATGAGCTCATGCCACGTCACATACTTGTTTCCCAGCAAAGAAAAGATGAAGAAGGCAACAACAACAGAAACTGTAAACTACAAAAAAGATCACCAGGCAAAACCGAATGCAGCCATTAAGTTTAATTGAAGAAATATTCATCAAATCCATTTTCCCCAAATCTGGAAAAAGTGATGAACCCTAGACTCTACATGTGTCAACTGGTGATTTTTCACACCACGTTACAAGGACTTCCTCAATCCCTCATCTGTTCTATAAATACACCCACCTCACCCTCATTTAGAATGTAAGCTGTAGGTGTAAAAACACCTACTGTAGAAGTTAGGATTAATATTCTACAATTAGATTTCCATAGTTAGTTAGTTTGTTTGTTACAATTCTGTTGTAACAAACCAGTTTGTACTATTACTTACTCTCATCTCAATAAATAACAACTTTGTCGATTCAATTGATTCTCAAGTCTTCACGTTATCTGCTAGTTCATCATGATGATTTTGAAATCTTGGGAATCGATTCAGTAGTTGTTAGTGAAGCTCTTTAATGGGGATTGAATAATTCCTTATAGTTCTTTGGTAGAAAACAGTTCTACGAATTGGATTTTGTAGTAGAAAGTTTCAATCTTGATGCATCAAGTGTTAGCTGAAGATTCAGTTTTTGATGAACAAGATATGTTGTTAGCTGTTAATGAGATGTCGTTTATGAAAGAACCAGTTATATACAATTCATGTGTTGATTCATTCGGTTTGGTTATGTTCTGTGATTGATGAATAGTGCAGCTGAGTTTGGTTTCTTGTCGTCGATGGAGTTTTGTTATCGAAGTAATGGAAGCTGTTATATTGTGAAGTTCTGTTTAGAAATTGATTTCATGATTCGACAGTAGCTCTGTATTGTTCATTCAGCAAGGGTAGATCTATTCAAAAGTGTAGTTAGCTAAGTTTCCATAAAGGTTTATCAATTTGGTTCATTCCGACAGTAAGAGTCGAAGTAAAGGTTTTGATTTCGTGATTTGATAGCATCGTAGCTCGACTCCAATGGACAGGCTTCAGAAGTGGAGGTCACATCCTATTCCATTTTCTGTAAATCCTTTTATTGATTGGTTGTAGTTAATGGTAGATTAAGAGTGTGCTCGATATCTATTCTTTGCAACTCGAAGTTAGCCGTTTGAAATCTGTTTTTCTCTTCACGCTTTAACTCTTGTTGCTCCCTTGTAATTAGTACTATACTTAAGTAAACTAAGTATAGTCCTAACCCATGGTTAAGTAATGCAATAACCTTAATACAAGTAAGTAAATTAACACAATGTTTTCAACGTTTAACTCTTAGCTTTATTAAAGAATTATACCCTATTGTATACGAAGCTACAATAGGGATTGAATAGACAATGTGTGGTTTTTTGATCTCCTCACTAACAAGCTAGTCCAATCCTAACGATTGCTAAGCTTGACTATTCTATCAACAGGAGTTTATAACTCAAGTGTATGATCGTGTTTAGAGGAGAGAAAAACTTGTTTGTGAATGTCTAAAGCATTTACTGCTCAAACTTGGTTTACTCTCCTTTACAAGCATCCTATTTATAGAAGGAAAGTGGGTAGAAGACAATAATTGCCCATGTGCAGTTCTTGTCTTATTCGTACAGTGTAGTATCTTGTCTTAACCTATTCTAAGTAGTAAGACGTAAGTCCTTTACACATGTCAGTACCCCATCTATCCCAAAAGGGTAAGTCACGCTAATTGTGTGATGTACTTCATCTTGTCACAATTCAACTTATCCCGCCTTTTCTTCAGTCTTGGAGAATGCTTGTTTTCTTCAGGGAGATCGTATGGGGTTCAGTGAATCTATTGCCACAACTCACTGAACCCATCACCTTCTTCTTTGTCATAGAAGACATTCGTTGAGCTTCGCCTCTCTGAATGCTTGAGTCTTCCTTTTAGACTCAGTCTAGGAACTCGAAGGCAACTCACTGAGTGACTGTTCACTCAGTGACCTCGTTATATTCAAGGTTAATAATTCACTTAGGTTGATTGTTATTCAAATCCTTCAGGGAGGTCATTAGGTACTGAATTGACCTAACAATCTCCCCCTATTTGGATATAAAATTTGCCTAAGTGAAATTGTTATAAGTGAGCAAAGAGGCTTCTTCTTATTACAAACTATTCTACCTGATGAAAAGACTTAATATAACAAAGTACTTCATTTTCATTCATCATTACATAAGACTGAATAGTCTGATACAAGAAACATAAAAAACAAAAGATTATCTCCCTGAGCTTCCCTCTTCACCCTTGATGACTTTAACACCTTTTCTTTGTCAGGCCTCTTAGAAATTATCTCCCTGAGCTTCTCACCAAATCTTTTATTCTCATCAGTCTGAATTTGTCCAGCCATCACAAGAAAGATGAGAACACTCTCAGTGGTGCATTTCTCTATGTCACTCATTCTTTGAAATGCTTGATCCCCACTACATCAATGAAGAAGATACCCACTCAGGTTCCTCTATAACCATGTTGTTCACAAAGGGGACATTTTCAGGGAGAGTACGATTGCATTCTAACCCAGAGATCTTAGTCTCAACTTCAAGCTCAACTCCTTTTCGCTTTCTTCCCTGGGCTTTGGTAGGATCCTGTTCAGATAAAGGAAGATCTTCAGTGATTCCCAATTGTTCCTTCATTTGATTCAACCTCTCATATCTCTTACTGAGAGAGTTGAGTATCTCAGGGACACACTTGTTTGTTTTAGTCCTAAAAATCCTTCCTATTTCGTCCCACTCACTGAGACCGAAATCACCAAATGAAAATTTCTTCATGACTTCAAAGTTCCTCTCATCATTGTTTCTTTAAACAGATACTGATACTGGTGTGGTATGAGGAATGATCTGAAGATTAGTGATTGGTTCAGGCTTTCTTCTTTGGGTGACGACTTTGGTGTATTGGTCATACAACTTCTTGAGTTGTGTGGTTCTTTGTTTTTGCTTCAAGACCATTTCATCCTGAATGGCCTTGAGTTCCTCCTCCTGCTTCTGAATAAACTCCTCTCCCCCTTTCTTGCTCAGCAAGACCTTAGGGTTACCACCTACTTCTTTTACAAACTCAGTGGACACCTTCAAGATCTCAGCCTTTGTTGCTTCATTAGCCTTAGCCGACTCTATTCTATCTAGATACACTTGGATTTGATCAAGAGTTATTTGGTACATTATTCCATTTATCTCATATGGTACCAAGACCAAAGCATCAGGGTCGGGCCTTACTTCCCTTGAAGCCTTTACAAGTTTCTTTGGAGGTGTAAGGGTTTCATCAGCTATACCTTTGCCCCTATCTGACTTAGATACTGAGGGCTCAGGGTTGGGAGGAATTGAGTTTAAGGGTTGGGGTTGTGCTAGTCTTTCCTGCTCCCCCTCATTGTGAGAAGGAGGTTCATTCCATGTTAACATCATTGGTGGCACATTCTCCCCCTCAAAAGTTGAAGGATCAGCCTGACTAATCCTAACTTTTGCCCGTTGTGAGGATCCTGAGGTGGGGGATGATCCCTTAAAATCTTGAAACATCTCAGTCACCATCTCCTTCATGGACTGAGTGTCTGCTTTGATAGTGCGAACATCTAACTGAATAAGGGATTGAGTGTTTTCAATGGTGGTGATCCTTGTTCTGAGCCTAGGAATATCAGCTTCTTTCAGAGATTTGGAGATGTCAGAGAGATTTGTGGCCTTAGCCATGTATCCTTGTGCAGCCCTTGACAATCTGAACTCTACTTCAGCATCCATATGAACATCCTCATAGATGGCATCGCATTTCCCTTTCACCACATCCAAGTCAGACTTGAGAGAGTCTAACCTAGTGAAAACCTCAGTGAGCCTGTCCACCTTCAGGAACTCAAGTAATTGACCAACTCTGGAATTGGACTCAGTGGTGCTAGTGATCAGTCCATCCAGAGTTGCAACTGACTGCTGTTTCTTTGCACTCCAACATACTAGCTTGCCACCAAGGAATTGACATGCACCTAAGGTACTTTTTATATCCATGTTGCAGCCAGCATAGTCTGAGTCTGTGTATCCTTTAAGATCGTAGCCTGAACAACGAGGATACCACAGACCTAGTGAGGGAGTACCCTTCAGGTACCTGAAGATTCGTTGAACAGCAGTAAGATGTGACTCTTTGGGATCGGCCTGATATCTTGCACATAAGATTGTTGAAAACTGAATATCAGGCCTGGTTGCAGTTAGGCACATTAATGATCCAATCATTCCCTTGAGTAAAGTTTGATTGACTGGTTTACCAGCAAGATCAGGACCTAAGTTGTTGGGGGGAACCATGGGAGTCTTTACTGAAGCACACTCAGAGATATCATACTTCTTAAGTATTTCTCTAGTGTATTTTTCTTGACAGACTGAGATCCCCTTGTCCCCCTGTTTGATTTGGAGTCCAAGAAAATATGTTAATTCACCCATCATACTCATTTCAAATTTCTTTGTCCTAAGTTTTTCAAACTTTCTACAAAGATCATAGTTAGTAGATCCGAATATGATGTCATCAACATATATCTGAACTAGTAGAACATCCTCCTTGGTTCTGAAGATAAACAAGGTGTTATCTATCTTCCCCTTGATAAATTTGTTCATTATCAGGAATGTAGAGAGAGTTTCATACCATGCCCTTGGTGCTTGTTTCAGTCCATAAAGGGCCTTGTCAAGTTTACAAACATGGTTTGGGAACTCAGAACTCTCAAAACCAGGAGGCTGAGCAACATAAACTTCTTCAGTGATCTTTCCATTTAGGAAGGCACTTTTTACATCCATTTTGAAAACTTTGAAGTTCATGTAGGTAGCATAGGCAAGGAAGATCCTGATGGCTTCCATTCTTGCTACAGGGGTGAAGTTTTCCTCATAGTCGATCCCTTCAAGTTGACCACACCCCTGAACAACCATCCTAGCTTTGTTTTTAATGACAATTCCATTTTCATCAGTCTTGTTTTTAAATACCCATTTTGTACCAAGAGTTGATTTCCCTTTAGGGAGAGGAACTAGTTTCCACACTTTGTTCCTGAGGAATTGGTTGAGCTCTTCTTGCATAGCCTCAACCCACCCTGAATGTGTCAGGGCCTCTGAAACCTTCTTTGGTTCAATTTCAGAGAGAAAGTCTGCAAACAGGCATTCATGGGCTGAGGCAGCAGAGAGTTTCGCAGCCTGACTGCGTGTGTGCATCCCCTCAGATACATCACCAATTATGTTGACGAGCTCTATGTGTTGTTGTCTTGACCATCTGTCCTGAGGACTTGGATTAGAGCTTGTTGATGGTTGGTGATTATCAGGGACCAGAGATTCAGTACACTGTACTGGGACATCACCTCCTTTTGAAGTATTTTCAGTAATAGGGTATTCAATATTTTCATCACTTGTCCCTTCAGTGTTCTCATAGATGGGTGAACCGTTTGATTCATTCGCTTGAGAAGTGATAACTTCAGGGACATGTTGGGATGTGATTAAATTATCAATTGACCTATTATGAGGTGATATATGGAAGGAAATATCAGCATCAGTTTGATACTGTTTTGAGGGATAATGTTCATACTCATCAGGAGGATATCTTGATGAGTCATTGATCCCTATTTCTTCCATTGATTGATTTGTGAAATTAATGGCATCCATACTTTCATCAAAGGTGACATGAAATGACTCCTCAATCTGTTGTCTCATTGTGTTAAAGACCCTGAAGGCTTTGGAGACAAAAGAGTATCCAAGAAAGTAACCATCATCAGCTTTGGCATCAAATTTACCAAGATGGTCCTTTTGATTGTGAATGAACACAGGACAACCAAACACATGAAAGTAGTTGATATTTGGAATCCTTTCCCTGAATATTTCATAAGGAGTCTTATCATGTCTTTTGACAATGATACATTTGTTCTGAGTGTAGCAAGCTATTTTTACAGCCTCAGTCCAGAAGTGCTTTGAAAGATTGGATCCATTAAGCATGGTTCGAGCAGCTTCGATGAGAGTTCTATTCTTCCTTTCAGCCACACCATTTTGTTCAGGTATGTAAGGAGAAGAGAAGTTATGAGAAATTCCTTTCTCATCACAAAAACTCTCAAGCTCTTGGTTCCTGAATTCTGTTCCATTATCAGTTCGTATTTGTTTAACTTTAGTATCATTTTGATTTTCTACTTGCCTGATAAAAGATATTATGAATTCAGGAGCTTGACTTTTCTTTTTCAGGAAGTATACACAAGTGTATCTAGAATATTCATCAACAATCACAAGAGTGTATTTCTCATGATTTATAGACATTGGACTGACTAGTCCAAACAAGTCCATATGAAGAAGATGAAGACACTTCCTGATAGAAAAGTTTTGTTTTGGCTTAAAAGAAGCTCTCTTGTGTTTACCTTTTTCACAGGTTGAACAAGGTTTGTCTTTTGCATACACAAGAGAAGGTAAGCCAAGAACTTTGTTTTGTTTTGCAAGTTTGTTCATATATTTGAAATTAAGATGTGACAGTCTCTTATGCCAAAGCCAATTTACAGAGTCTGAGGCTTTAGCAAAGAAACATGCTCCTGAGTTTGTTACAGATGACATGTCTAGGACATATACATCATTTCTTCTTGGAGCAGTCAACACAATTTCTTTGTTAGCATTAAAGATTGTACCTTGCTTATCATCAAGCTGAACGATGTACTTAGCATCACACAGTTGACTGATACTGATGAGATTGTACTTCAGACCGTTTACAAGCGCCACTTTTGAGAAAACTATTCCACCACATTTAATTGAACCATATCCCTCAGTAACACAAGATGAATTATCACCGAATACTACCTTAGGACCTGGTTGCTCCACGTACTTGTGCAGATAACTTTTGACCCCTGTCATACTTCTTGAACACCCACTGTCTAAGTACCAGACATGCTCCTTGAAGTGTTTCTGCACAAATAACGAGGTGGATTAGTTTCTCTTGTGAGCCCACTTTTTAGTAGGCCCTTTGGCTCGAAGAGCCTGACGTCTTTCACCTCGTTTGAAGTACTCAAACTCAACGTGGTCTGAGGTAGAATGAACATTGCTTCCACATGTTTTGCAGCTTAGTCCGACTGAGGATTCAGTACTTTGAGATGACTCAGCTATCATTCCTCTTCTGACCATGATGATTCTATTGTGTCCTGAGGTAGTGTGATCATTGCTTCCACAAATCTCACACTCAGGATAGTACACACAATCATCCGGTCTGTGATCGAGAATCCGACAATATGTACAAGGTGGGTAAGGCTTAGCCTTGGATTTTCTGGTTTGTTCTGAGGTGGGCCCATAGTTGTAAGGTTGAGCATTGTATCTTTTAGCATTTTCAGTAGAAGCAATATGCATCTCATGATCTCCTGTCCTGTGATCTTCACTTTTACATTTCATGCAATAGAGAACTCTATAGCAGTCGCCAGTGGTGTGATTTGTATAGTGACATAGCTCACAGGTAGGTTTCTTTGTTTTAACTTTCTTGGAAGACTCAGGTTCAGTTTTGTTACTTGTTGATGATTCAGGCTATGAGGACACAGATGTTTCACCCTGAGTTTTAGAGGCTGAGTTCAGCTTCTCTTCCATGAAAAGTTGAAATAATCTACTTAACTCATATTGATTTTCAATAGGAGTAGAGTTGACTGAATGTTTAGGAGTCCCTGAGGGAGATATAGGTTTGGTTATCTTTTCAGTGACAGTTCCTGACTCAGTGTGATCTGGTATCATTCTTGAGTCAGGCTTTGTTTGTTCAATACAACCTAACCCAGCTCTTCCTCTAGGTGAGTGTTCTTGATAAGACAATGGAATTGATTCAGAACAGGGACTTGATCCTTGAAGGTTTTTCAAAGGAGGTAGAGGAGTCTAAATGTTTTCAGTGACACTAGATGTTTCAGTGTTACTGACTTTATCAGTCTCTTCATTCAGACCAAGTTTTTCATTAATAGCCTGAGATTCAGGAATTAATATTTTTCCAGTGTCAAAGTTAGGCAAAACACTCTCAGGATTTGATCTCTCAACCCAGTCTTTTGACTTAGGAATCATTTCATGATCAAACCCAACTGAAGCAGGGAGGAATGCCTTTTCACTCATTTCCTTAGTTGGTGCCTTTTCAGTGAGTTGTCGTGCCCCAAGAATTTTCTTCTTTTGGGCAGGTATTTGACTTTTTATACACTGAGAAGCTAAGGTAGAGCTATTTGTCCATTTCTCATTGATTCGTTTTTCTTCCTTAATTTGTTCTTGAAGAGCATGATTGATTTTAGTGAGTTCAGTGTTCTGAAGTTGACAGCTTACTGCTTCAAGTTTAGCTTGTTTTAGAACTAATAAATCATCTCTACATTTGTTTAATTCAAAAACAAGTTTATTATATTTTGACAAAAGATTCAATCTCTGCTCTTCAACAAACGATAGGTCAATGTTAATATACTTAAGGAATTTTTGCCAATCAGATTATTCATCCATAGAGAGAAGCATGTTTACCTTTCTCATGGTGATGTCAACCCATTCTCCATTTCGAGCATGATTCTTTCCAACTGATAATTCATCATCAGCTAGAGCCATTAACACTTGATACCTGACTTCCTCATCTTCTGAGGACAAATCTTCATCATCCCAATCAAAAGTTTCAGCTACTAGACCTTTGGCTTTGTTTTGAGTAGGCTTTTGAGTCTGAGCAATAGTAGGTTCAGCTTCCAAGAGTGCAAGTTTAGCTTTTACCTTTTTATACTCAGACCTATAGTCCTTCTCAATTTTCTTACTATTCTGAAAACTTTGATTAATTGGAGAACCCTGAATTAGTTTTGGTGTAAACTTGGGTTGAAAATTGTCATTCCCTGATGAAAAACTTTGATTTTTATAAGAGGCCAAAGGGGTTTTTGAAAGACAATATTTAGCAAAATGCGCAGTTTTACCACATCGATAGCAATCCACTCCCTCAGTGGATTGGTTACCAGCAAATCTAGTTCTTTTGATATAACGTTTGGTATTTGCCAACATGGCCCTTTCATGATATTCCCTGTTCAAATCTCTTATGTATTCAGTACTAGATCTTTCATCCACCTCATCATCTGAGGTTTCCTGAAAATTTTGAACAATTGCATTTGAGTAAAAAGCAGTTGAAATGGGGCCATTATCAATTTGATTGGGTTTGGTTGAGGTGTCTGTTATTAAGGCCTTCTTGGACTCAGGATATCTTCTATTTATCAGATTATCTTCATAGATGAATCTCCCATAAATATCTGCAAGATCCTGAGTCTGTATGTGATTAGCATTTCTCAGTCCTTGAGAAAAACCAAGCCATTTTTCAGGGAGACTGTTCACAAAACCAACATTGATTTCATGCTTAGACAGTTTCACCCCGTCATTCGTTAGCTCATTGAGCAAGGTTTTATACCCGGTGTACGTCTGAGGAAGTGTTTAAGATGTTTTGGCCCTGAAAGTGTTATATTCTAACTTCAGGTCCATAATCCTATTTTCTTTTGTGTCAGATGGTCCTTCGAAACTATGAACAAGATCTGTCCAAGTCTCTTTGGGCGTCTCACACTCAATGACAGCCTCCATAATATCGTCAGGAAGACAAGATATTATGATGCTTTTGAGACGTTGGTCTTGATTGACCACTCTCCTTTCATCGTCAGACCATTGGTTTTCAGGTTTGTCATCACCAGTTGCTGTTTTTGGTTTGAATGGACCATCTTTAATACAAGTTATGTAATAAGGTTCCATTCCCATCAAATAACACAACATTCTTTTCTTCCATTTGTTAAATCTTTCAACTTCTAACTTAGGAGCGTTAACAGAGTAACTCGCTCCTTTTTTGTTAACAAGTTAAGGTACATTACTTTCAGCCATAATGGATCAAGGTTTTAAAAACTTTGAGACGGTGGTTAAAAGTTTTATAATCCTACCGCTCTGATACCACTTGTTGATCCCTTGTGATTAGTACTATACTTAAGTAAACTAAGTATAGTCCTAACCCATGGTTAAGTAATGCAATAACCTTAATACAAGTAAGTAAATTAACACAATGTTTTCAACGTGTAACTCTTAGCTTTATTAAAGAATTATACCCTATTGTATACGAAGCTACAATAGGGATTGAATAGACAATGTGTGGTTTTGTGATCTCCTCACTAACAAGCTAGTCCAATCCTAACGATTGCTAAGTTTGACGATTCTATCAACAAGAGTTTATAACTCAAGTGTATGATCGTGTTTGGAGGAGAGAAAAACTTGTTTGTGAAAGTCTAAAGCATTTACTACACAAACTTGGTTTACTCTCCTTTACAAGCATCCTATTTATAGAAGGAAAGTGGGTAGAAGACAATAATTGCCCATGTGCAATTCTTGTCTTATTGGTACAGTGTAGTATCTTGTCTTAACCTATTCTAAGTAGTAAGACGTAAGTCCTTTACACTTGTCAGTACCCCATCTATCCCAAAAGGGTAAGTCACGCTAATTATGTGATGTACTTCATCTTGTCACAATTCAACTTATCCCGCCTTTTTTTCAGTCTTGGAGAATGCTTGTTTTCTTCAGGGAGATCGTATGGGGTTCAGTGAGTCTATTGCCACAACTCACTGACCCATCACCTTCTTCTTTGTCATACAAGACATTCGTTGAGCTTCGCGTCTCTGAATGCTTGAGTCTTCCTTTTAGACTCAGTCTAGGAACTCGAAGGCAACTCACTGAGTGACTGTTCACTCAGTGACCTCGTTATGTTCAAGGTTAATAATTCACTTAGGCTGATTGTTATTCAAATCCTTCAGGGAGGTCATTAGGTACTGAATTGACCTAACAACTCTCCTTGGTACTGCTTATAAAGTGTTGAATGTTTTCTGTTATGGAGTTTTTGGCAGTCTGATGTTCATCATATTTGACCTGTTTTGAATGAGGTTTTGTTGTTTGCTTACAATTGTCTTTGAATTCTACTTAATCTTTCTCTGCGTTTTTGATTTGGCTGTAGATAGTTTGAGTAGCCTGGGAATCTATTATTCACGAATTGAGCACTTTTAGTTCGTGTAAATTCATTTGCTCAGTTGAATCTCATTTCTATTGGATATTAAGAAGTCTGTTAGTCCATAGGAATCTTTGAATAAAATAGATATCACCATGATAAAACTCAGATATCATTGTTTTTAAGCTGTTGGAGTGGTTAAGTAAAAGTAAGAAATAGCTAATAGTAGTTCACGAGTAACAATTCAAAACCAAGTGAAGTGCTCATTTACTTTGAGTCAGCAAATATTTTCTTTTCTTTTCTATATAAAGCCACGAATTTAGTGTAGAAAAGTAAGAGTATGAATTGACTTTGTTATGCTTAAGTCAATCTCTACTACTTATAAAGAAAAAACTCTAAAACTTTGAATGTTAAAAAATAACTTAATTATAAAATTGTTGAAAAATTTAATGCATAGAAGTTGGATATTAATTATGAAATTGTTGAAAAATTAAATGCACATAAGTTAAATAAAATAAGAAATGTTGGGAAAAATTAAACCATAAACAATTGCATAAGTCACCGGGTCACGGGTTCCACCACCGGATTAATTCGGTCGAGTAACTTGGTCACGGGTTCCACCAACGGGTCAACCCGGTTGAGTCATCGGGTCACGGATCGACCATCGGACCAAGCCGATTGAGTCACCGGGTAACGGGTTCGGCCATCGAGCCAATCTTTTCGAGTCACGGGTTCGACCATCAGGTTAACCCGATCGAGTCACCGGGTCACGGGTTCGACAACCGGGTCAATTCTGTCGAGCCACCGGGTCACCGGTTTCGACCACCGGGTCACGGGTTCAACCACCGGGACACGGGTTCGCCCACCGAGTCAACCCGATCGAGTCTATGGGAACAGGCTCGCCTACCGGTTCAACCCGGACGAGTCACCGGGTTACCAATTCGACCATCGGGTCAATTAATAAATCATTAACTATCTATCGCTAGGCAATTATTGGGTCACGCGTTCGACCATCGAATCAATTAGCATATCATTAATTACATGTTTTTAGATAATTCCGCTGCTATGCGCGGGTAATCGTCTAGTATCTTGAAAAGTAGCGTTGAAATATAGATATTTCACTTAGGACTTTGGATCGATATTCTGTTAGCATAGGTAGATTAGACTTAGGGGGTGTTTGGGAGTGCGGTTGGAAGCAAATTATCTGCTTATCACATTTCGAAAACGCAAGAATCAAGTTGCAAGTGTTTGGGTAGAAGAAGATGAAAATCACTTATTCACGTTTTAATCCATCAAAACGTCAGTTTTGAAAAAGCATGTGGGTGCTTGCTTTTTGCAAAACGCAACTGAGCCATAATTAAGAAATTACAAAAAAGCCTTTATGCTTTCATTGTTAAACCAACAAAACTCACAGTCAGATCTTAATTTTTTTATGAAAACAAATTTATTCCAGTAAGATTAAGGAGTTTAAAACTCAAGTTTATAATAAATAGTTAAAAAAAATATAAAAATCCAGCATGTAGTGAATAATAAAAAAATATTCTTACAAGATGTATATTCTTAACATATTTAACTTGTTATCAAAATTCATAAAAGAAAGTGATAGATGCGATTGTGATAGAATGGAGAAGATTGTGATACGGAATAGAGGAGCTGTTGATGAACTTTTGAGAAAAAGGAGGTAGATTAGGTGGATAAAGTCATAAAAGTGTGAAAGAGGATATATACACATCTTTTTCTTATCTATGTATGTAGTAATGTAATAAATTGATTTAAAATTAATAAATTTGTTATAATCAAGTCGTTTGTTAAGTTTTGTACTGTATAAAATTTATATGTTAAATGTATAAATTTCGTCTCATTACATAATAACAAGTAGGTCTTTTTTGGTCATTTTACTTGTTAAATCATATATAATTTAATTTGTCATATATTAAAAAAATTAATTATATTATTATTATAGTTTCAAACAACAAAATCAAATTCAAACACTATATTTCAAAACCACGTTTTGTAAAAGCTGATTATCTAATTATTCATTTTCAAAACGGATAATCTGTTTTGAATAAACAATCCCAAACACCATCTTAGTTGTTGGATCAAATTTGGGCTTAAGATCATTTTGGGCCTAAAATGAATACAATCTTAGTATTAACGAGTAAATGTTGTCTTTCTAATAAATTCGGACTTAAATCATATTAGATTTGAATTTGTAGATTGTATGAAATTGTTATTAGTATAAAAGTTTGATATTCATTTTATTTTTTATAAAAAAATTAGTTAGGTTTATAGAATAGTTAGAATTTTATAAAAATTTGATTAGTTGTTAAAATTTGTTAAAGTAGTTTAAAAATTTGTTAGATTGTTCCATTTTGCAAGTTTGTTATCTTTGGATATTTTTCTAACTAAAATTAGTTAGGTTGTTGAATTTGTTATTTGCTAGCTTACTAGTTGTACTTTGAGCTTAATATTTTGTAAGTGTAATGTGTTTGTAGAATAGTACATGTATGTTTGATAATATTTTACCTTTTTTACGTGCTATTTGTCAATTAGACATAAAATACCATTAATTTCTATTACCAAAAATAATTAAGCTTTACTTAAAAACGTTAAATTAATTCGAATTGAGTCGAGAAAAACGAACTTAAAAAGACAAATATTAATAGGTATATCAGAGTTGAGATCAATGTATACCCTCTTTATAACAAAGACTATATAAACCAATCATATTCATTCAAACCAACTTACCACATTTTTCTTAAAAATTAAGTATATCACAAACGGTAAATCGTCAAGTGACAAAAAATACACCATTACAACGAGAATTAAATAATTTTCTATCGAGGGGTACATATATATACTTTCGACGGACTTTTTTTTCCTGAGTAAATCATATATGATTCATATCACGGATCATATATGATTTTCCAAAATCATATATGGTTCTGATACGAATTATATATGATTTTCTTAGATAGAAAGATGATTTAAAAAGTTCGTCGAAAATATATACATGTGTCTCTCGATAGAAAGATAATTTAATTTTCGTTACGATGGTATGTTTCGTTTTACGTAATGATTAACGGTTTGTAAGATATTTAATTTTTAAAAATAGAATTTTTTTTGTTAGATGAAAAGAATGGATGGTTATAATTAATTGATTGGGTACATGCTACTATGTTAAACCATAAAAAGAATAAAAATTGCACATCTCGCGTGCCTTGTATACGACATAGATGCCATTCCTCACTTTAGTCTTTATTACTCGGGAGTCGCGGGACTACGAAATGCAATATCAGTTGTATCAGTTTATAAATAAGAGAAGGGTGCAATCTATAGTTAGCCAAGACATGAAGGGTGAAACTGAAGTTAACTACTACTTTATTAAGCATGCGGTGTTGAATGGGCACAAAATCATGCTGTTCAAGACTTTTAGTTGGTGACAAAACGTGTATAGACTATAGACCAACAAGCAAGCAACCAACACTGTTTTCATCTTGATTTTTTAATTCAAAACAGCTACTTAGAGAGGAAGTTGTGGTGACGAGGGGTGGCTCGTCGGAATGACGTGTCCCCTCGTCGTGTTTCGTCGTGGTTCGTCGCCACACCGACCCTCTATTTCGCCGTGTGGATTTCACAAATGCGAAATATTGACGACGAGACTTGGTCAAAAAATATTGCCGTTATACCCCAAACAGTTATATTAACTTAAATTTAATATATTTTTTTATACAACTAATATATATATCACATCTTCTTCCCCATTTAAACACACAATTTCTTCTTAAATTTCTCTAAATCACTAACAAAAAATGTCTAACTTACCTAATGATCAATACCCACAACTCAACTTCACCGGGCTTCTCAGCACTAGCAACCCTTCGACACCATCGTCAATCCGTCTACACCAAACTCACAAACCTTCGTATCAACGTCTCCCGGCTTCGCACAATTTTAATCCGGCACCCCACAATTTCAATCCGGGTTCTCTCAATTTCCATCCGGCTCTCAATTTCCATCCGGCTCTCAATTTCCATCCGACTCTCAACTTTCATCGGGGTCTCAATTTCCATCCGGATCCCAATTCTCGTACCCTCCTATTCCTCCAAACTATTTCCCTCAAATGACCCCCGAGCAAATTTACCACCAACAACAGTACTACCTTCAACAAGCACAGTTTCAAAGCCAGTTTCAGAGCCAACAAAATGTTCCCGAAACACAATTCAAAGTTCTGGCCTCACGAACATCAACCAAAAAAGGCAAAACCAAAAAAACCAAAGCAAAAAGATCACAAGCTGTTGATTTAGATGCCGATGAGGATGACATCGAATTTGTTGAGGCTCGGACTCAGGCACCGGTATCTTGGACTAAAGAAGAAGAAGAAAAATTACTAGCCACATGTTGGTTTGCTGTTTCTGAAAATGTCGATATTGGGAGCGACCAAAATGAGGAATGTTTCTGAAATAATATTGTTCGAGATTTCAACAGTCAAACAACCGGTATGCACCGTACAAAAAACATGATTACCGGAAAATGGGGTCGGATGCATCTGGATTGCCAAAAGTTTCAAGCGATGTACGCAGGAGTAGACCGTAGGAGTGGGATGAATGATGAGGATGTTTACCAAGCTGCAAAAGATGAATATCAAGCAACTTTTAATGGAAAAAGATTTATTTACAGTCACGCGTGGAAGATCCTCAAAGAACACCCGAAGTTTGCAGGTGCAAAAGCCGTGGCACCGGATGATCACACCAAAATATTCGGTCCTGATGAACGTCCTCGACCCACGGGAAAATCTCGACCCTCTAAGAAGTCAAAATCTGAGTCAAGTGAGGGCACCGGAGGATCATCGGGGTCATCGAAGGCAGAACTGTCAGATGTAATGCATCAAAAATTTATCAAGCAACAGGCACTCACAGACAGGCAGATCGAGTTGACCAAGTTCAATTTTCTCATTCTTAATTACGAGTCAACGCCGGAACCGAAGAGGACGTACATGCGTCGAAAACAAGAGCAAATCATGGCCCGATACCCTCACCGCGAGGAGTAGTTTATTATAATTGTTGTGTTTTTAAATTTTCGTATTTTTTTTTCGTATCGTATTTTTTTTCCGTATCGTAATTTTTTTAATCCGTATTTGTTTAATGTTTTATTTGTGTGAAATAAATTTTAGTTTGTGTGAAAATGAAAAAAAGAAAAATAAAAGATAATGGTGTGGCCCAAATGAAGAGGGTTTGGGTGTGTTGTGAGTGAAGAGGTATTTTGTTTAGTTGTGTTGGTATGATGTGGCGCTAAGTTGGTAGGTAGAGGCAGAGCTTAGAGGTTCACGGGGATACACGGGAACCTGATGGAATTTTGTCGCATGGTGTACTTTTATGCTAAAAATCTCGATTTTTTTAAAATGAACCTAGTCCTAAAGTAAGTGTTACATAAATACTTTTATTAAAAATTTTGTGCACCTGATAATTTATTCTCTGACTCCGTCACTGTTGATATGTGACTAGGAAAAGAAAATAAAAATTGAAGGATAGGCTTCTTACCATACCTTCCTCTCTTACAACACAACAAAAGGAAATCTAATCTTGACAAACCCCCTTTCCCTTCCACCAAGAATTTTTTGAGGTAATTTATGTTTACTTTTTGTCAAAGTTCTAGAAATAATATGATTTTTTTTTTTACTTTTGTGTTAATCTCTTGTGAGTGCTTGTGGGTGTTTTTTTTAATACTTGTTTGTTGCTTAATTACCAAACTTCAATTACTAGTAAGTATTATTTGAGGGAGGACTTATCTTGTTGTTCCTCTTCTTGAAACGCGTTGACTTTTACAAGATTATGGTCTAATTCTTATCATCTTATTTTCATTCTTCATAGTTAACTTCAAGCAACACTAATTCCTCAGGATCAAATTGTTCATTTTTTCAGGTAATTCTGATGATTTCTAGTATTCAGTTCTTCTTTATATGGGCTTTTGAGTTTAAGATTATTTTCATCTTACATATGACTTGGCCTATATTCATGTTACTGAAATCATCTATGCTCTCCTTAAGCAGTTTCTTTCTTTCGTTTTTACTAGTTTATGATTTTAGATGATTACTGATAAGAGAGGTTTGAGGGGTGTTTTTATTAACTGGGCTTACCACCTTATGTAAAATCTAAAAAGCTCATATGCCCATTTTCTTCGGCTTCTCAGATTATCAAGTTGACTTTATGCCTTACTTAATATCATAAACTCATGCCTTACTTAATATCATAAACTCACAATTAAGTGCAATATTATCAATCGTTGGTGTGTCTTGCTTTGTTAAGAGATAAAAGGAACTCCATTCATAGTCTCCAGATATTATTGCACAAGGGTGGCTTTGGTAAGACTTTTACCCGAAAGGAGGTATCAAATAGCACCTAAGCAATTGTTAGTATTCTAACTCAACAAGGTCCAGGGGGGTGAGCTCACACGAAGTTTGGATGGACGTGATAAATAGTTAAAGTAAAACAATATGGCGGTTAGGGAAGTGCAAATATTCGTTAACTTTTACTTTCTAGTAGAAGTTTGACTTTATTTTACTAATTATATAAAGCTCAGGGAGCTGTGGCTCACAAGAGTAGGAGAGGCAAGTAGGAACTATTTGTAGAGATGCGTCTCATAAGAACTGTGGATCCGTGAAAGGCTAGGGGTCTCTTTGGCTACAAGAGGATTCAGAAAACAAGTTTTTGGTTGTTTTTCCAATTTGCAAGGATCTGGAAACAAGTTCTTGGCTGTTTTTTCCAAATTGGACCCTCGAATTTCCAACACTATTGACTGACATATTTCTAACTTTATTTGCGAAGGCAGTCAGAGGGTGTTTAGAAACCAATTAATGACATGAATACAAAATTGTTAGTTAGGTAGAGTAGTTTACCTTTGTCTCGCTAATAAGCTCATTTCACACAACAACATCTAGCACTCGTAGCGTTCCACTTTTGACGTATGATTTCGTGGCTACTTTGCTCAATTCCCCGAATGTTAACCTCGTGTTCTTTTGACTTGTAGGTGCAGCACATAACAAAGCCAACTGTTTCTGGAGATAATTTGACCATGATTAGATCTGTATCACCATATGGGAGCCGTAAGCTCTATTTGTTGAATGAAGGCAAAGAAAGCTCTGGCATTTCAACATCTCTGTTCAAGAATAACCCGACATCTCTGTTCAACAATGACGAGCAAGAACATTATTCTGCTACACAATCTTACAGCAATGAGAGTTATGATCCTGTAAAATACTTTCTTGATTCTCCGACGGAAGAACATGTGTCTAATCTCGAATCTGAATACTTACAAAGTGAAAATTTTGAAGGATTAACTTATGATAAACACAAGATGAGATTAAAACTTCAAGAACTTGAGCATGCGCTTCTTGATGATGGTAATGAAAATGAAGATTCTGCCCCTAGTCAAAGCATGGAAATCGAAGGGGAATGGGGTTATTCTGTCAATGAATCTCCAAAAGAATCATCTTCATATGACTCATATGTTAGTAGCAATAGCAGTAACAAAGAATTGTCATTAACTACCCGTAGGTCTCGAGGAAACACCCCTAAAGATCTACTATTTGAATGTGCTGTTGCGGTTTCTGAAGGTAACATTGAAGAGGCATCAAATATGATAAACGAGCTAAGACAAACTGTTTCTATTGATGGAGACCCGTCACAGAGGATTCTTGCATATATGGTGGAAGCTCTTGCTGCCCGTGTGGCGGTTTCTGGTAAAGGTCTTTATAAAGCTCTAAAATGCAAAGAACCGCCTACAAAAGATAGGCTTTCTGCTATGCAAGTGCTCTTTGAGGTTTGCCCGTGTTTTAGGTTTGGATTCATGGCAGCAAATGGTGCAATTCTGGAGGTCTTTGTAGGTGAAAATAATGTACACATAATCGATTTTGATATTAACCAAGGAAGCCAATACATATCCCTGTTGCAGACACTAGCTGATCAAAAGACTCGACCTCGTTTGAGGTTGACTGGGGTCGATGATCCTGAGTCAGTTCAACGACCGGTTGGTGGTTTGAACCACATTGGGCAAAGGCTCAAAGAACTCGCTGAAATGCTCAATTTAGACTTCGAGTTCACCTCAGTTGTGGCAACAACAGCAATAATCGAACCTGGGACACTTAATTGTAGACCCGGGGAAGCGGTCATTGTGAACTTTGCATTCCAACTCCACCACATGCCTGATGAGAGCGTTTCCACAGTGAATCAAAGAGATCAACTGCTGAGAATGGTTAAGAGTTTAAACCCGAAACTTGTTACAGTAGTGGAACAAGATGTAAACACAAATACTGCTCCATTTTTACATAGGTTTCATGAAGCGTACAGTTATTATTCTGCTATGTTTGATTGCCTGGAGGCGACACTTCCACGAGAGAGTCAAGATAGAGTGAATGTGGAGAAACAGTGTTTGGCGCGTGATATAGTTAACATAATCGCTTGTGAAGGAGAAGAAAGGATTGAGAGGTATGAAGTATTGGGAAAGTGGAAGGCAAGGATGATGATGGCAGGGTTTCGGGTGTGCCCAATTAGCGAAAAAGTGAATGATATGGTTCGGAAGCTGATAAAAGAGTATAGTGACAGGTATAAGATGAAAGTGGAGACAAATGCAATCCATTTTGGGTGGGAAGATAAAGTGTTGATTGTTGCTTCTGCCTGGAAGTAAGTGTTTAGCTGTTTACTGGATTTGACTCGCGGATATAATTTGTTGTATGTTACGTTTGTTGTCGTTTGAGTGACTTGTTACTGAATACTTATTATATGTATACTAATTAGCATTAACGACAACTATATTTTCATTAGTCATTGGAGCTTGTCAGTAAATTATGTTTATATTAACATATACCAATCTTGGGTTCTGAAAATATTATCTCTCCTCATATAAAGTACGTACTGTTTTACAGGGAAAATTATGTTTTTAGTGTGTGCTAGTGAAAGAGGAGACTAGTTCTGTATTTGTTTTTACGTTTTCTGAAATGATGTGACATAATAAACTCATGTTGTATGTAACCCGGCAACCAGTTTTTGAGATCACTTCTTGCATACGCTAGTAGATAACTTCAAAAAAACGTTACCCAGTAACTAGATTACTTCAAAGAACGTGTAAGTGCATATGATCTGACTGACATTTCAGCCCGTTACTGAAAGTCTCTAATCAATGCTAGAAACCCTAATCTTAACTAATCAACACAAGGTATTATTTTTCAAACGTAATCTTATTATTATATAATACAGAATTACAAGTGTTATGGATAACACCGTTTGATGACAATGTGTTGTGCACACTTTGAACAACTATAAACCCTAACTTATGAATACAGTCGTAGCTGTTTGATTCTATAAGTTCTATGCAATAATGTTATGAATATACTTAAAGTGTTAAACATTAATGCATGGATACACATCCTATTTATAGTGTTACGAGATTGACCTAAATAGTACTTGATGGTGACTACACAAGCTTTCACAAGTTCCCACATCAGTCACATGATGTTCTTCTATTCTTGGTATCTTCCATTATGCTTTAAGGAAACAGTTGTCAAAACAGTTTCCTTTTTCTTCATAGTCTCGAACACACAAATGGCATGTCCAAAGTGTGCTGAGTGTTAACAGGGTATTGCCACCCCTGTTAACTCTCAACCCCTCAGAGTCCCTGATACATCTTGGCTGTTATCCATCACAGCCAATGAGTATGTCTTCAAGTAATCTTTGACTTCCTTGACAATGTCTCTGACATAGACTCCTCTGAGGTTGCTCACAGAGACTTGAATCTTTGTAAGTCTTGCAATACTTGCCTGCCTCCTAGGCACAGGCAATGGACTACCTAACAGCCTAATTATGTTTAAATCTATGATCAGGGAATCTAACAAGTTTAGATTCCCAACAGTTACGTAACCGGTAAAGCTAACATAACAAGATACTTCTGCTTTTATGATAAGGAAACAACTAAACACCAATGTTTTAAAACCCGATTTTTTAATTGATCCGGTTGAGCCACCGGGTCACGGTTCAACCGGGTTTTTCGGTCAAAACCGGTGTCCGGTCATTCAACCGAATCACGGTTCAACCGGCCGGGTGAACCCCGGTTTTAAAACAGTGCTAAACACTAGATTACACTTCACTCAGCAATGACGCCAAATATAAACTTTAGTCTAACTTACTCACGAACATTAATACCAAACGCCTTACGAAAGACCAATTGTTCTTAGCTTAAGTCGATAATACTTCATCCTCGTAACCATCAAGCGGGGGGCGGATCTACCTTATACACATATTGTGCACGTGTATACCCTGTGAGAATTTGTAGTAGTGTAAAAAAAGTTTGTTTTCACCACATATAGTAAAATACACTACAAATTTATGGGTACATACCCTCTGAAGTATTGAAAAATTATGAGGGCACACCCATTGATTCAGAAAAAGAAAAACTGAAGAAGAAAAGAAACTTCTGCCATTTGAGTAAGTCGGCTACAGTTGAAGAATAAGACACTAAAAAGTCAAATAGGTTTCAGTAATTAGTTAGCCCAACCCACTCATTAAGGGATAATTTCATATATCATCCTAAAAACACAACTAATATCATATATACCCAATTAGATTAGTCAATTTCATATATACCCATTCTTATCTGTTTTAAGTTTTATACCAATTTAACCTTTTTCATTTTAATCGCCAAAGCCACCTAAAAGATTACACCACTGGCGCCATTTTTATCAAAAACCACTACACACCCATTGATAACCGCAGAGTACATCTTATGTTATTTTGAATTCATGCATCCAATTTCATTTTGGTAAAAGGTACAGTAATTATTAATTAACAATAATGTATGTTATCAATATTAATTTATAGGCCTCGTGATGATATTGGAAATATATACATGTAATTTATAGACAACGAAGTGATCTACTTATAGTGATGATATTTAGGCTAAAAAATGACTTCATGATATTTTAAGCTAAGATGCATATGTAACTGGCAAATGATATATAACAAGTAAACTGAATATGTGCATCAAATGACGGTGAAATTTTTTCAGCTTGTTTCATCCTCAAAGGAAATGGACGATGCCTGCTGGTTTTTGTCGTTGTTTATGCTCACACGTTCATTATATCCTTAATAAAAGAGGGGAAGCACGGTTACTAATGAACAGTGCCCCCCTCACATAACCCTCACATAACCCAAATTATTTTATTAGCTCTCTCACCCCCTACCGAACACCCCTCTCACAAACGAAAGTTTTATATATTATTTCCTCCATCTCACACACCCTCTTCTACCTTTCTCTCTCCCTCTTTCTCAAAACCCCAATAATGAAATCTCTCTCTCTGAAACCCTAAAAACTTAATTGATCGGCCCGATGGATGATGGATACTATACAATCGCTCAATAATAATAAATCCATATGGATGATGGATCAAAAATGTATTTTTGATAGATTCGTTCTTTTGCCATATCGATTGGATGTGCAAAGGGTGTTTTGCTATCTCGATTGGATATGCAGAAGCTGTTGATATTAATGAATGGATGATTGGTTGAGAACCCTAATTTTGGGGTTTGCTGGTAACCTTAATCTTTTTTGGCATTTGGTGGTCGAATCGTGTTTTTTACTTCTGGGTTCGTAACTTTTATGTTTCAGCCTTGATAGGTTTGTGTTCGTATACGTTATTTGCTTCTTAGGTTAGCTGTTATGTTTCACCCTTGATAGTTTGCTCTTCGTGTATGTTGATTGCTAGATAGAAGAGAGCGTGTGAGATGGCCAATATTATATTAAAATGTTGTTATGCTGTTGGCTTATGTTCCTTCTATGCCACCGTTGTCTTTGTTGTCGCTATCCATGACACGCGATGATATGACGGGTGGGTGACGATGGAGCTAAGATCATTGGCCGGAAAATATGCCGGTTGACGGCGTAAGATAAAAAAGGGAGGCTTGGTGTGACTTGAACATGTTTGTGGGATCTGTGCTTCATATATTTGTTAGGTTATGCTTTACTTTGAAACTTCCGGCCGATTTTACGTCAAAATCAAAATTCCATATTGATTACAAAATATTTGGTTGCCATGTTGTACCTAAAATATATGTGACGATGTGGTCATGTACGTTTTGAAAGATTATGGAAGGCGTTGATGATAATATTTGACCCTATGTCACCGGATTCGATCAGAATCGAATTATGCGCCTCTTGGCGGGGCAAACTTCGTGGGTTTGCAGCCAGAGCGTATATAACCACATATTCGATTGGCAACTCTTATCTGACCCTCGAACTACCAAAATAGATTTAATCGAGTTTATTTGTGCATGATTCGAGCCAGTGTACACTCTATAAAGCCAGTCAAGTAGTTTCGGGCAAGATATCATCTGCTGTTTGGCTTAAGTTACTTCTCTTTTATTTCAAGCTGTAGTTATTTTATACTATTATAAAGCCTCCATCTTTTTCCTTTTGATTGTGTACATATTTTAAGCTTCTTCAGGATTTGTATGAAAAATGAAGCGGTCGAGGTAAGTGAACTTCAAATTCTAGCTTTACTGTATATGCATTCGGTCGTCTGCGATCAGGTGTTGCGTTGTAACAAGGTGATGCAGCGAAAATGAAAATCCTAAAGCAGAAAGATAACATGTATTTACAATAATTTTTTTTACAATGTGGCGACTTTTCATTCCAAATTTTAGTAACCGTAGTGTCTGAGATGGGGAAAGTGTTTGCCTCTCTCAATATTCCCTATCTGAGCCTCATGTATAATGGCTTTGAACTTTGATTTTTCTGCCAATGCTCTAAGCGATAAACTTACATGTTTACGAATGTACTTTCAGTTTATTACAAGCAATGAATATACTATTGCGTTTGGATCATGATGGGTGGAACTGGACCGTACATTGGCGGGGCAGCACGGTGTGGTGCTTGCAGCCATGGCGGGTGAGATACCCTTATATTTGGTCCTACACTCGCAATTCTGAGCAAAAAAAAGTTTTAAATGGGGTACCCCCGACTTTGATTATTTGGTGCTTGGTGTACTGCAATCGATGTTTCATGTTCCCCAATGAACAGTTCCCCTCTCACACACATATCCATTTAATAATACTATCTCCCCTCGCCTCTCTCAAAACTCCTCACACACATTATTATCCCACCCACAAAGGTAGAAGAGAGTGTGTGAGATGGGGGAAATAATATATAAAAGTTCCGTTTGTGAGAGGGGTGTTCGGTAGGGGGTGAGAGAGCTAATAAAATAATTTGGGTCATGTCAGGGGGGCACTGTTCATTGGTAACCGTGCTTCCCCTCTTTTATTAAGGATATACTGTTGATCTGCTCTCCTTGGACTTTTTGATGGTTGCATTTGTGCTTGACGTTCTGTGTCCGGTGTTGATGGCATGCAACGATTGTCGCGGTCATGCCTTTTGTTGCCACTGTTGATGTCAGGCGACGATAGGCACGGTTGTGTCACGGTCGTGATGGTCTCATATATCAGGCAATGATGACACTCTTATGATTAGCATGTGTGGTCTACCGACACCTACATCTAGGCTGGACAGTCGCACTGAGTGTGCGATTGCAGCCATGTCATGTGTTTGGTCCCGCGATTGTGCTAAAAGATCTGAGCCTCATGTGTTGTATTATATAATATGAAAAGGAGCTACTTTCTAGGATATTTAATTTACCAAATTGTATGAGCTTCTTTCTCAAACATAGGTGTTTTTTTAGTTTACATTTTTTTATACCACTTACCTCTTTTCGACTCTCTATAGTTCACTTTTATAGGTCTATTTCTGATGTGCCATATATATTGCTTTTTACGAAGATACTGACCAAAGGCCGAGTAGCAGCAATTGGAGATGAAGATGGAATTCAGTGATCTAACCATTTCGTTGGAAAACAAATACCAGCAGGTAAAACTACTTACTAAGATTTCGTGTTTGGGTTTAGGTTTTGCAATTGATTATTGTGACATCATTTTTATATGTAAACCTTATATTTCTGATTATGTAAGTAACGGATCAAATAATTATGGGTTAGACATATCCTCAGTATAAATATGAAGACGTAAGATTAGGCAGAATAAAGTTGGTCATAATAGCAACGTTTCCAAGGTAAACAAACAGTAGGTTACCTGATGGAAAAAATATAATGTAGATTCAAAATATTTAATCTGCTAAGAATGTACTATTTATCAAAAAAATAATATGACAGATTACAGGTATCATGAGACAAATTATATTGACTAGACACATGTTTTTTCTGTTTAATGAGGTAGTCGCCGGAACTGCATGAGAAGGCGGTGTTCTGATGAGACGGGTAAGAAGCGACCAAGAGCATTGATCGCATACTACAGCCTCACCAATGCATCCTATAGATTGAAGCTGCAATCTGGGTACCAAAAATAATCAGCAAATAGTTAGGAGTTGCAGCAAACTTGCTTGCTGAAAAAGCTTTCGATGTTTACCCAAAAATTGCACCAAGGTATGCCGCATATACATTTAGTCCTTGGTATGTGACATTCAATTTATAAGATAACGAAACTAAAAATTGAATGTCACATACCAAGCAGTAAGTACATGTCGATTTACTTGATCAAAGTTGAACTTTGCAGTCTTTCGTTTTAGACATGCAGTAGTATGTGCAAATTTGCGTCCTGTTTTTTTATGAACTTGACCCTGTTGCTAATTAGGTTTGCTTTGCGTTACTGTTTATAATGGTGTCTGGACCTTATTTGTACACAAAAGGCTAAAAGGGTAGCTGCAAAAATAGGTCCAACAATAAACATAGAATGCCACCATATCGGACCCATCACATTGTAACATCAGGGGTTACGTATTCCCAAATATATGGATACCCTTCAAGGGAATCAGGGGGCATTTTGCGGTCTTTAGTCTGTTTAGAGCACACTAAACATCTCAAACTACCCCCTGCTTACCTCGAAGGGTATCCAAATACTTGCGAACACAGCTTCTGATGGGCCTATTTTTGCAGCTACCCTGTTGTTTGCCCCTTAATTCACTGTTGAGTCCAACCAAACATAAATGCTTAATAATCCACTGGACCAAGCCCGCCGCGGTGGAGCGCGGGCACTAACTCCTAGTTTGGTAAAAAAGATAGAAGGGTAAACTGGTCACATTAAAATTTGATTTTAAAATAATAAAAAAATTGGACAGATTTAAAATATAAAATGTATTTTTGGGTATATATGAAATTGACTAGTTTATTTGAGTATATATGAAATTGATTGTGTTTTAAAAGGATATATGAAATTCACCCAAACATCAATGGATATAAAGTAAAGTTAATTACTTTATACTTATATAACTTTTTCTGCGTCCACTAATTTCCTCTCAAGCCCAACCTAGTCAAAACGTGCTTATATTAATTTCTATCACTTTATTAGTTTTGTCAAATGTATTGATGCTACTCTCATGATAAAATAACCGAGATCTTTATTTCTACCTTATTAGTTTTGTCAAATGTACTGGTGCTACTTCTATAATAAAAAAATAAGGTCGAGATCTTATATTTCTACTACTTTGCTACTTTTATGAGCAAATAATAAGGTAAAGATCTTCTATTTCTACTTGTTGTTTGTACTTTGTAGTCTACAACATATATTTTGTCTCTCATGTCATAACTCATAAATTGGAAATTAATCAGTTTGAGAATTTGAAATGTTAGGATTTGAATAACGTATAGGTTCGTTTGGCTAAAATTTGATATGCCAAATCAACTATTAGTTCGGATACAACCAAACAAAACAACCGCACATATTCAGTATCCGAAAAACTTGACCCGAAAACTCAACCCGGGTGTCCAATATGGAGTATTAAAAAGCCTACTACAAATGTGCATATCTTAATCCAAAATCCTAGATTCGCCAATGGGCATCAAGTCATAGTCTTCACTCTTCAGGATCTATGCAATACTTACATAGACTTTGGATCATTTGTGATGCCACGATATCGTTTATAAGTAGAATTCATAAAGTTAGTTGTCTCATTTCCTCAACATTGCTATCTGCACTTTTCTCTTGTAATCCGTTTGATGTACTTTGTTTACCTGAAGTCACCTTTTGTCCAGAAGCGAAGCCAGGATCTATGTACTTTGTAATCCGTTTTAAAACCCAATTTTTAATCGACCCGAATAAGTTATCGGTTCATCAGTCCAACCGATTTAACCGTCGGGTCGAACCGGCTCTATGAAAAAGAAGAAAATTGATAGATAGCATCGTACATTTAAGTATGATAAATATACTTTTAACATCTTTTAAGTCAATATAAGCAACGATTAAATCAATCAAAATGTTTCATACCTACAATATTAATTTTTTTGCAAAAATGATCAAATAATATTTTTAACATATTATATACTACAAATATCATTTCTTATTTTATAACTCTAATTTAGTTTTTTCACCAAAATTTAAGTAGCATCAAACATCATCATCCAATTTTCACCCTTTTACAATTAAATTTAAAACCATACTTGTATTTTTTTTTTTGGTAAAGGGTTTCCCCGGTAAATATATTAACCAAAAAAACGTTGAAGTACAAAGGAATGTGGCTAAGATACCACATTAACCGCATGCTACAGGCAGCATGTTAACACGTGATTATGTTATGGCATAAACACAAACTAAACTAGAACTACAATGGAAGTAAACTAGAAAGAAACCAAGATGCAAACATGAAGTCACACATTGTCTTTAGCTTCCACCAACAGCACGAAAGGAGCAAATGATATCCAAATGAGCCTGCCTCCTTAAAAAACCTTGCCAAAGAAAACCCAGTGGGAAAAACCTTGGACAAGGAAAAAAGAGTACAACCCTCACCCGACACTCCCATCATGAAGAACTCTAGAGCTCGGCACCCTCCATTTGTCAAGCAGCAAACTCGACCTGGCAGACAACTTCTTAAAACGAAAAGAAATCAACTTCAACCGAATAGTATCACAAATAAGCTGAACAATCTGATCAACAGCCAACAGCTTATTCTTGAAAAGTCTTGAATTACGTTCCATCCATATAAAGTACGCAGTAGCAGCCAACACAAGACGGGCAATGATGCTAGGACAAGACTTTCCCTTAGAAATTGGAATAACATAGGCTAAAATATCATCAATCCGAGGGGGGATGTTATCCATATCACATAGGCCCCGAACCTTACACCAAACCTGCATAGAATAAGAACATTCAAAGAAAAGATGGTCATGAGAATCCGGCACCAATTTACACAACGGACATCGTAGAAGGCTTAGATCCACCAAAGGGCCAACATCCCATTGCCTAAGCCGATCTTGTGTCTTCAATTTTCTTCTAACCACTAACCATAAGTGGATAGAGTGACGAGGAATACAATGAGCAAACCAAACAGCCTGAAACCAATCAACCATCAAAGCCCTATCCCGAATGGAGTCCCAAGCTAAAGAAACTGAAAAAGGATGTAAAACCCCATTTATATCCCGCCACATCAAATCATCATCCTGAGCATCATTAATAACAGGGACCGGGATAGAGACAATGTTCGGAAATCTAGCATACCAATCCTGCGGCCACTGCCAACTACCATCAGTAATAAGATCCCTTACCTTATTAGATAGAGAGAGCCCCGATCTTGTAATACTTCGAAACGAAAGAACGTCCCTTAACGGACATAAATCTGCCCATTTGTCAAACCACATAGAAGCCAATCTACCATTATTAATCTTGTACCAAAAAAATTGACGAATGCGTGGTCTAATCTGTAGAAGTTTTCTCCAGCCCCAACTCATATCACCTATACATGGAACGTCCCAGAAACTTCGATCCTTTAACTTGTAAGAATAAATCCATTTAACCCATAAAGACTCTTTACGAGTGAGAATACACCAGATATGAGAAACCATTAAAGCAGTATTAAAATCAGAGAGCTTACGAATACCAAGTCCACCTTCATAAAATGGGGTACAAACAGAGTCCCAAGCAACTTTAGCCTTACCTTTCTTCATTTCACCTTGACACCATAAGAAGCCTCTCATAAGCTGTTCCAAATCATGAATAATCCGAACAGGTAAGACAAAGACAGACGCCCAGTAGATATGCATTGATGAAAGAACTGAACGAACTAATTGGAGTCTTCCTGCTAAAGAAAGAAATTTATTGCGCCAATCATTAACTCTGCTTTCAAGTTTTTCAACAAGTACTTTACAATCCCTATATAGAAGCCTGGACGAAATGAGAGGGACACCAAGATATCGGACAGGTAACTCGCCCTCAGCAAATGGCATGATATGTAAAATACTACTCTTAACAGCAGTAGCTACATTACAGAAGAAAACTGTGCTCTTAGGGATACTTGGAACCAAACCTGAAGCTATCTTAAATTCCTCCAACGCATCCATAATAACCTGCACAGAGTCCAAGTGACCCCTAGCAAACAAGAAAAGATCATCTGCAAAACAGAGGTTGATAATACGCTGTTGCTCACAACGGTTGTGAAAATAAAAAACCTCTGCATTTAGAACCCTCCGCTGCAACATAAGTGAAAGGATCTCCATGATCAACGTGAAAAGATATGGAGATAACGGATCACCTTGCCGGAGACCTCTTTTTCCTTGAAACCAGCCATATAAATTACCATTTATGCAAATGGAATATGAAGTAGTAGAAACACACGTCATAATCCAATCAACCATTAAATGGTGGAATCCAAAACCAATCAGAATGTTACGCAGAAACTGCCAATCCACCGTATCGTAAGCTTTCTGAATATCCACCTTAAAAGCACATCTTGGAGGACCAAAATTTCTGTGATAATTCCTCATTAGCTCCTGCGTCAATAAGATGTTATCCGAGATCCTACGCCCCGGAACAAAAGCAGATTGATTAATATTAACCAAATCGGCCAAATCCCCTTTAATACGGTTAGCAATTATTTTACTAATGCATTTGAAAATAACATTACAACAAGAGATGGGGCGATAATCAGTAATCTTATTTGGAACAGACACCTTAGGGATAAGAGCAATAATAGTATGATTAACCTCTTTTAGAAGTTTTCCATTAGAGAAAAACTCCCGAATAGCACATGTAAACTCATCACCCACAATATCCCAAGACTTCTTAAAAAACGCAGCAGTAAAACCATCCGGCCCAGGCGCTTTATCATCACTCATGGAGAATAACGCACTCTTAATTTCAGAATCAGAGATGACTCTAACCATATGGGCAGATTTCTGAGCACCAAGCTTTCGAACAAACAAATCAGACGTATTAAAAGAACCTGAAACACTTGCCTGACCAAGAAATTGCTCGTAATGAGCAACGAAAGCACCGGGCACAGCATCTCCATCATGAAGCACATTATGAGAATCCCGAACCATTTCAATACGATTACGAGCCGCCCTACTCTTAACCGAGTTATGAAAATAAGCCGTATTTGAATCTCCTGCATCAAGCCATTCAATTTTAGATTTCTGACGTAAGAAGCGTTCCTCATCAAGAGAAGCTTCCTTAAAAGCGACTAGATAATGAGCATGCTCTTCTTTCAACAGCACATTGGATGGGTCTCTATCAAGGGCTTGTTGAACAGCATCTAATTCCACACGAAGTCTAGTAACACGATCATGAAGATTACCCTGTTCAAACAGCAGTTTACGAAACGGAGCCTTTAAACCTTTTAAGCGTTTAACAAGCCTAAACATAGCACAACCATGAACATTAGCCAACCATCCGTTAGCTACCACTGCATGAAAACCCTCCTTATGCACTAGAAAATTACTGAATTAAAAAGGTTTAGACTTAGGTTTGCTAATTGTAGGGATTCGTAACACACACGGGGAATGGTCAGAAATCCTGTAAGGTTGGAATATCGCAAAACAGCCTGGAAACTCATCAAGAAACTTAATGTTAGACATAATCCGATCAATCTTTTTGAGAATACCATCATCACCCTGTGGTTTCTCATTCCAAGTAAAATGTAAACCTGTCGCATTAACATCCATAACTTGCATGAGATTAACACACTCCTTGAATTCCCGCATGGCAATATTAGGAGTGTAGCCACCACATGAGTGATCCTCAATATTAAGAGCAGCATTAAAATCACCCATAACAGCCCATGGCTTATCCCGCATAAAAGTAGCATGAGCAACCAAATTATTCCAGAGAACACGCCGATGGATATAGTAGTTATCAGCATAAACGAAAGAGCAGAACAAAGTACGGTTATCCATACGCGTTTTAACCTGACAATGAATAACTTGACTTGTTTGAGACAACACCATAACATCCACATTATCATCATTCCAGCCAAGAATTATACGAGTCCCTAAAAAAAAAAAAAAAAAAAAATGTACATAACTAAATACATTAGTTAGCTTTTATACAACAGTGTTGGGTCGAAATTATGAGTTGATGCGTCAAAAACAATAAAATAAGAAGACAAGGGCTAAAGTGTACAAGTTGCAAAAGAATAAGCCGCTAGAGTCTTTTTATTGTTTTAGCTTTCTTTGTAAGCTATGTTTTCTAGTATATAAAGAAAACATAGATCTTAGGTTTTACATATCTTTCATTCACAATGTAAACCTACAATTGAGTTCGTGTTCTAGGCGTGAGATTTAATGCATACACGCCTAGAGATTATTTGTTTTATTATTTAATACAAGTAATCGTTGGGGAAAATTCATCTTGTTGGAAGAAACATCGTGTTGTTACCATTCTAATTCCGCTATGAATGTTCATTAATCCTAGATTATGGTCTAATCAACCATGAGTCTAACGATCTATTGGTTTCCTCAATTGGTATCAGAGTGGGTGACTCTCGATCTAGGATCTACAAGGTGTTTCATGACGTTCGTGTTTGTGTTGCTGTGAAGTAGAAGTCGCTGTCCAGAATTCGCGACGGTTTTAGCGACAGTTTTCCAGTTATGTTACAGTTCTGTAACAGAAAAAGTATCGCTAAAGTTTCTGGTTAGGGTTTTTCAAGAAACCCCTAATCACGAAAAAGATGAGGTTTGATCATTCTTTTCTCTATTCCTAATATAATTTATGTTTACAAAGCTATTGATTGCATCTGACAATAATGATGAGCACTGGTTCGGGACCAATCGATTGTTATTGTTGTTTTAACTTGTTAAGGTGAGTTGATCTGGGATCAATGATGAACCCTAGCAGAGATGATATTAGTTGTATTGTAGGCATGAATTCAGAAAAGGAAGAGGTAAAAAAAGATTGAATTTTTTATTTTTCTGTTTTTAGGGTTTGATTAATAAACCCTAGATTGGTAATATTCTTTGCTATGATCTGTAAAGCGGTTTGTTTTACACTCTGTTCTCGAGTTTTTTTTAAAGGAATGGAAGAGAATGGGAAAAGAAATCTAAAAATATTTGTGTTCTTAAGTTTTTTTTAAAAGAACGGGAAGGGAAAGGAAGGGGAAAGGGAAGGAAGTTATAGGCTTTTTTGTAGATATTTGTTCCTCCCAATATTGGGATGACTAGTTTATTGACCCGTGTAAACACGAGGCCTTAAGAAGCATATAACTGCGTTGTTATAAACGCCGGATTTTGCGTGTGAAAATTTACAGTAAACAAACGAAAAGCGATAAACTTTTATTATAGTCGATTTAATATATAGATTAAAATTGATTGTAATCTGACGTGTACGAACTGATTACATATCAACATATAATGTCACGGCTAAAAGTAGTAGTATTGCATTATTAAACAACAGATGAAATAACGGGGCCTTAAGAAACATATCATTGTGTTTTTATAATAGCAGTGAAGTTTTGTGTGTAAAAATATTTGGTAAAGTACAATGAAAAGGTATTATATTTTATCATATTGGATTTAAAATAAGAATAAATTTTTTGATGGTAATATCAAGAATACATAAATATTTTAACAAGCTATGAAAAGTATATAAAAACAAAAAACACATTACTTATTTTATGTAAAAAAGTTTAGTACTTAAAAAAATATTTTATGTAAAAACTATTTAATATTAGAGGATAATAGAAACCGGTTTCTTATCTAACACAAGTACACACACAAACACACTTAACCATCCGATCGCCTTTTCATCTCGTGAATCTGGTAAAATCATTTTTCGATTTTGATTTATATTAATTCATAACATATTTGATTATCACTTTTATAATTCATACCCATGATTTCTAATGTTTCAAGCCTTATTGTTTTCGTGATATTGACAAATATATGTTTAATGCTTAATCTATGAAATTTTTTATGATTAATATTAATAAATCATATGAATATATGTTTAATCGATTGTTATTATTATTGCATGTTTATAAAAAGTTGTTGATTGAAAAAACCCCCAAATTTTATTAAAATAAATCCCCAAATTTAGAGATAAGAAATTTGTTATTGTTAACACTTTGTTATTGTTAACAGTTTGTTATTATTGTATGAAGTTATTTATCTTATCTTAACAGTTTGTTATTGTTGCCTTGCGAAAACATGTTATTAATTTTTTTTATTTTTTTATGTAGGGTTTTAAATCATTTAAGGGTGAAATGCCTACTGAATTTATTTGGTGGCTGGACCATAAGACATTTCCAGATGAACAGGTAATATTCTATTCAAAATCGTTTTACATTTTTATAATGTTTTATAAACAAATAAATAACTTATGCATAAGACACTTCTATGAACCTTGTAGGACCTCCCGTATATGTATAACGATTATGCTTACAGAGGGTCGATGAATGTGTATGTAACTGGTCAAGATAGGAAACGGTATAAAGTAGATTTAGTTAAACCAAACACCGGAAATTGATATTTATCTGGCAAAAGGTGGAGAGATTATGCACTAAGGATCTTGGATGACAAAGTTGAACTTTTACATTTTGTCGAAGAAGGAGATGACTGTTTCTATATTACCGGATATTATGAAGATGGTACTGAAGCTGGTGGTTACGATGGAGTTGACAGAAGGTTCACTCGGTTTAAGTTTGGTGTGTTGTCGTACCCTATGATTGAACAGGTTATGTTATTTCATATTTAAATCTAATATTTGTTACATTTTTTTCATTATATTTAGTACATTAAAGAAAACATATAAATTTTATGCAACACTAAATAGAAATAGTATATGTTACTGAAAGTAAATAAAAAAGTTGTTGTAATTATTTCCTTTGGTATCTACATATTTGTAACTGAGTGCATATCTAATGTCTGCTATCTTAAATATCAGTTAGGTAGTAACGTTGAATTGAGAGTCTAAACTTTGTTATGTTTTGTTAATTATTATTGTCATTACATCTACTTAAGATACATGAAACTGAAAGAGTTGTTGTTATGCCTCACCACGTGAAAATAGTAGTGTTTGGCAAGTTCAATTTTTTCATCCAGGTTCCTTAGTGTATAATATCTTTGTGTTCTTTGGAGTTTGTGTTTGAAAATTTTTATTTTTCATGTTTTGATATAAAAATCTGCTGTTGTACATTTTACTTTTTAGTTTTCTGTTCATGAGTACATCATACTGCTTGTTGAAATTTGTTTATGGGTTGAATGAGAGTTGGAGTTTCTGAGTTACCCTTGTGTGCTAGTGTTATTGTTTTGCTGCCTTAAAGCACCACTTGTTATATCAGTTAGCATTTGGGGGGCAATCGTAACAGTAGGATAGTTTTGGCAAGTTGATGTTATGCCTCACCACATAAAAATAGTAGTGTTTGGCATTCGTTAAATCAAATACAGGTAATGCCTCACCACGTGAAAATAGTAGTGAGATAGTAATTAAATGTAAATGAAATCATTTTCATGTTAAAGAAACTCGATTCAAGAGCAACCCTAATTCTCTCTCTATGGCGATTTCAGCAACCCTAACTCATTCCGATGCCTAGATCATTCCTGTTGCTTTTCCATTCATTGATTAACGGTTTTATCTGTTTCTAATCGATTGTTCTTATCTTGTCGCTGTTCAGTGTGAGTAAGGTAGGCTTGGGATTTTATCCCTCCCTATTTTTGCTGTGATCAGTGGACAAACCGGAGATAGGATATATTCTGGTGTGATCGGATAACATCTTTAATTAATTCGACGTTAAGCTTAGGTTTTTTTTTTCTAGTGCGCCGCTTTTAGGGTTTGTAGGTCTAGTCATAGTAGGGTTTTGTTTTTTCTGATGCATTGTTATGAAAGTGATTTAATTCCGTGTGGCGATTCGTGTCTAAACCCTAATTAGGGTTTGGGCTGTTTTTTGGTGTTTTTGGTTTTTATTTAGTTTAGAGAGATGGTTCCTACTAATCAGGATAAACATGGGGTACCGGCTGGAGGATCAAAACTGCTGCAATCGATTATGGGTGCTAGGAAACCAGTGCGTGCGGTGTCTGCTGGTGTGACTATTCATGCAAACCCTAATTCGAAATTAGGGTTTCAGGAAGGTGCGTCGAAGGTGGTTTCTGCTAGTACGGAGGATGTCTGTGAGGACGTAGCTGGGGGTAAAAAAGATCACAATGTGTCGTTTGCTAACGTTGTCCAACAACAGCAATACAAGCAGGTGGTTAAGATTTCAAAAATGCAAAACTCAGAGACGGTTATGGGTGCTAAAGTGACACTCCCTCTGGACTCTGTAGAGGAGATTAGCTCGCGTTATGACAATACGTTGTATGGTTATTTTATAGGTAAACGTTTGGCGTTTCCTTTGGTTGAAAATTATGTTAAGAATACATGGGCTAAGTTTGGATTGAAGAGGGTTCGTCTTCATGCTGATTTCTTTCTCTTTCAATTCGAGTCACGAGCAGGCATGGAAAAGGTTTTGGAGAATGGGCCTTGGCTTATTAGGCTAGTTCCTTTAATTCTTAATGTTTGGTCATATGATGCAGATATTCGCAAAGAGGAGGTGAGAAAAGTTCCAGTTTGGGTTAAGTTACATCACGTACCAATTGTCGCATATTCAGAGGTGGGACTTAGCTTAATTACATCGCAGCTGGGGACGCCTTTAATGTTGGATACATACACTAGTAATATGTGTCTAAATTCTTGGGGTCGGAGTACTTATGCTAGAGCTTTGATAGAGGTGTCTGCTGATGAGGAGTTGTTGGACTCTTTTGCGGTTGCTGTTCCATTAGGAAGAGATAAGGGGCATGCTCTTGCGACTATTGAAGTGGAGTACGAATGGAAGCCACCAAGGTGTTCTACATGTTGTATTTTTAATCATACTAATGACGCATGTCCTAAAGTGCCAAAACCTACTGTTGAGGTGAGTGATAATACTGTTGATGGATTTACGGAGGTGAAAAAGCGAAAGGACAAGAAAAAACCGCAAGCTAGGGGGAGGCAGATTGATGGTATCATATTAGGCAAACCACAGCCTAATTTTCATTATAAACGTAAAGACAAAGGGAAAGTGGTAAATAATGTAGATCATTTGAATGGTAACGTGGGGCAGAGTATCCCTAGTAGCAGCATTGATAGCTACAGGGTCACGAAGAAGGCCACATCGGCTACACCCTCAGTTGCTACTACAAATTCGTTTAGTGCTTTGAATTTAGATGAGGAGGATGCATGGGATAAATCGCAGCCACCTAAAGATCTCAATATTATTAATGAAAGTGATGATGACGAGATTGACGAGCATATAGTAATCAATGAGGGACTTCACCCGGGGGCAAGCACTCCCTGTAACGACAGTTCCCAATGATTAATGTTGCATCTTGGAATATACGGGGTATGAATTTCTCCCTAAAACAAAATGAGATTCGGCAGGTAATCAGTGAGAATAAGTTGTCTGTTTGTGCAATTCTGGAATCACATGTAGCAGCTTCTAATCTAGACCGCCTATGTAAGTATGTTTTCCGGCATTGGGATTGGGTTTCTAATGTGGCTCAGTGTACTAAAGGTACTAGAATTATTGTGGGATGGAATCGCAATGATGTTGACGTTGCGGTTATTCATCAAGATTTTCAAGTTGTGCATACAAGAATCTGGATCAAAGCGGACTGTAAAGAGTTTTTTTGCTCCTTCGTGTATGCTCACAACAATTACATTGTGCGTCGTTCCTTGTGGAATAGTCTTGGTTTACATAAGTGCTATGTTCGCAATAGGGCCTGGTGTCTTCTTGGGGATTTTAATGCATCGCTTTTTGTGGCAGATTCTACTGCTAGCAGTTCGAGTATGGATATTTCTATGCGTGACTTTAATGATTGTGTGGCCAACATTGAGGTCATGGATATTTCGCAAACAGGGCTGCAATATACGTGGACTCAAAAACCACAAGGAAGGGATGGGATTCTTAAAAAGCTTGACCGTGTTATGGTCAATCTTAAGTTTAATGAGTGTTTCATTGGTGCTCATGCTGTATTTAAGCCTTATCGAATTTCAGACCACTCTCCTGCTGTCTTAACTTTGCCTACGCATAGCAATGAAAAGCCAAGACCGTTTAAGTTCTTTAATGTTGTCATTCATAATGAAAATTTCAGAGAGACTGTCCATATGGGATGGAATCGGCAGGTTTCGGGTTTTCATATGTTCCAGGTGGTCAAAAAGCTTAGGGGTCTTAAAAAACCTATACGCAAGCTCCTTAGTGAAAAGGGTAATCTTCATATTAATGTTCAGTTACTGCGTGACAAGTTGGATAGGGTTCAGACAGCTTTGGATGGTGATCCTAGTAATCTGAGCCTTCGGTTAGAGGAGGCTGCTATTGTAGGTGAGTTTAATGAGGCTCTGCTGATTGAGGAGAGGTTCCTTCAACAAAAAGCGAAAGTTGATTGGCTGAAAGAGGGCGATAGTAATTCGGCTTACTTTCATAAAATAGTTCGAAGTCGCATGAGCAGGAATAGAATTGATGCAGTGATGGATAATACAGGTACTGTTCATCAGAATGAGGCTGTGGCGACTGCTTTCATTAACCATTATGAAAATTTTCTTGGTCAACCTGGTGTTACGAATGATTTTGACAGCCAAGATTTGTTTTCGACATGTTTATCGCCTACCGATGCAGATTTCATGGTGCGGCCTATTTGTATTCAGGAAGTCAAGACTGCCATGTTCTCTATGGGAAACGATAAGTCTCCTGGGCCTGATGGGTTCACAGCTGCATTTTTCAAAAGTTCATGGGATATTGTGGGTTCGGATATTACCTTAGCTATTCAGGAGTTTTTTAGGAATGGGAAGCTTCTTCGTGAATTGAATCACACTATCATAGCTCTCATCCCAAAGGTTCAGACCCCGACGTGTATTAATGACTTCAGACCCATATCATGCTGCAATGTCCTTTTTAAGTGTATTAGTAAGGTGATTGCGAATCGTATTAAAGATAGTCTTAATACGTTGGTTAATCCTAACCAATCTGCGTTTGTTCCGGGACGATCTATCTTGGATAATATATTACTTACTCAGGAGATTATGCATCAGTACCATCTTGATCGTGGTGCTTCTCGATGTGCTTTTAAGGTGGATATCCAGAAAGCTTATGATACGGTGGATTGGGGTTTCTTGAGGAAGAGTTTGGAGTGTTTTGGTTTCCATAATCGCATGATCGCTTGGATTATGGAATGTGTCACGACTACTTCTTTCTCTATTAGCATAAATGGAGTGCTTCATGGTCATTTTCAGGGGAGACGGGGTCTTCGTCAAGGTGACCCATTATCTCCTTACTTGTTTACTTTAGTTATGGAGGTTCTCACTCTTATGCTTCACCGGCGGGTTAGTAGGTCTCAACGTTTTACTTATCATCGCTTTTGTTCCAAATTAGAATTGATCAATCTTTGTTTTGCGGATGATCTTTTTTTATTTGCTCATGGTGATGTTGATTCGGTTGTGGTCATTAGAGATGCTTTAGAAGAATTTCAAAATGCCTCGGGTCTTGTTCCAAGTATGCCGAAAAGTACTGCGTATTTCTGCAATGTTCTAAACCACACCAAAATATCCATTCTTCAGGTTCTTCCGTTTGAAGAAGGGAAACTTCCTGTTCGATATCTTGGTGTCCCGTTGGTGTCATCTAGGCTGGTTTTCCGTGATTGTAAGATTTTGATTGATCGTGTTAAGGATCGTGTTAATGACTGGAAAAACAAGTCTCTTTCGGTGGCTGGTAGACTCCAGTTAATTCAGTCGGTTTTGAGCTCGATGCACATCTATTGGGCGTCGGCCTTTATTCTTCCTTCTAGAGTGCTGCTAGATATTGAGCAAGTAATGCGGGGGTTTTTGTGGTGTCCTGGTTTATCTAACAAAGGTAAGTCTAAAGTGGCGTGGGAAGTGGTTTGTCTACCGAAAAAAGAAGGAGGGCTTGGCATTAGGAGGCTGGATATATTTAACAAGGCCCTTATGATTACTCAGTTATGGAAGCTTCTATCTCTTAAGGAATCGTTATGGGTCAAATGGATCTATGCCTACAAGATTAAAGATAGGAATTTTTGGAATATTCCTTATAAAGGTCCTATGTCATGGGGCTGGAGGAAACTTCTCCAACTCCGTCCTCAGATTCGCAGATTTATTTGGTATTCGTTGGGGGATGGTTCGCGGGCGTCGCTTTGGTTTGATACCTGGAATCCGATATGTCCTCTTGCTGAGTTAGTCTCTTCACGTGACATTTTCAGGGCTGGTTTGAATTTATCTTCTAAGGTTCGTGATATTGTGTCATCGGGTGCGTGGCAATGGCCGAATGGTTGGTTGCTGAAGTACCCCCAACTTGCTGAAATTGTCGATCCTGTTTTGCGGGATAATGTGGGTGATTCTCTGGTTTGGCGTGAGCAGGATGGTTCTACTAGCCCGTTCTCGGTTCGAACAGTCTGGAATAGCATTCGTCCTAGAGGGGATCTTGTTTCCTGGTACCATGCGGTTTGGTTTCAGAACTGCATTCCTCGACATTCTATTAACATGTGGCTTATTATTAAACAGCGTTTGAAGACTCAAGATCGGCTTAGCTCGTGGGACGTTGCTGCTGGTCTTCCGATTATTTGCTCGTTGTGTGAGTCCTGCTGTGATTCGCATGAACACTTATTTTTCGAATGCTCCTATTCGGTGCAGGTATGGGATCATGTTAAACGATTGGCTAGGCTTGAATCTACAGGTCCGTCTTTGGCATCTATATTGCTTCATATTGGTCCTTATATGCATCGGAGATCAGCTCGTAGTACGATTGGGAAACTTGTAGTAGCGGCCTGTGCTTATTATATTTGGCAGGAAAGGAATAGAAGAATGTTTACAGGAGCTAAGCGAACAGCTATGGAGCTCATTCAGTGCATTATATCCAACGTTCGCCTTAAGCTACTTTCTTGTCAATTTAAAAGATCTACAGATGGATGTGCATTTGTTAGGCTTTGGGAGCTGCCTGAAGCGAATCTTCTTAGGTCATAATGTTTTGGTGTTTATGTACTATTAGATGGTACTTTCCTGTTGGTACCATAGGGTATGTAATTGTTGGGTAGGTATTCATATGGTCTGTCATATGAGTTTTGGTTGTTCAAGTTTTGGCTTGAGGTTAATGTGACTATCAGTCGCATTCCATTGTACTTAAACTGATTTTTTGGTATAATATATTTTACCGGGGAGGGAATCCCTTTTACCAAAAAAAAAAAAACTCGATTCAATATAGTTTGAAACTGGATGTTTGATATAAATAAAATATCGATTTAATTTTAGCCTAATAGTTTACATCAAAAGTTGACCATACCTACGTGATATATATAAAATATTGATTTAATTTATAATATTCAGAAGTCGAATATTATATGTAAAATTGATTTCAAAATATAATTTATTGACATTATACCACAAATTAATCTTTTATATAAAATTTTCAACGGTATCTTAAGGCCCTGTGAATTTCACGGGTCAATAACCTAGTTTGAATCTAATATTTGTTACATTTTTTTCCTTATATTTAGTACATTAAATAAAACATATAAATTTTATGCAACACTAAATAGAAATATTATACATTAAATATGCATAAATTAAATGATATGAAATACTAATTAGTTTGGTTATATGTTTAATATGCAGAAAATTGCTGCTGATTTTCTACACGGATTGGGCCAGCGTGGTAACATAATTGTGAAGTCAAATGGTAGGAACTTCAAATTTAAGTTAAATCGTGTCCGTGATGAAGGTAGTAACAGAAAGTTCACATATCCACTTCCACTTGTTAACTGGCACAATCTGGTAAATAAACTTAGCTTAGAACCGGGCATGTTTGTCGTGTTGACAAAGAAAAATAATAATAAGCTTTGGTTAGACGCATTTGCTATTGATGGAAGTTTGCATACTGATGTGAAGTTGAAAGGTGCCACAACTTTGATCCCGTTGCAAGATAAGCTGACATTTTGGGAAGAAAGTAAGTTTCTGTTATTTTTATTTCTTAACGTTCCAATTACAACTTTAAGATGTACGTGTGTAATAAGATTTACTACTTTTCTAACCTTCTGTTTTTAAATATATTGTAGAAGATGATAGAATGAAACATATTTGTTCTTGGAATTTGCACAAGGATAATTTTGGAGAAGAATACGACACCTTTTACAAAAGCTATGGTGAGACTGAAGTTATGCAACGACTGGTATGTGATAAATACTGTTTAGGTATTTTTAAACTTATCAATATTGCATTAATCTTATTCCGGGTAATTTTTTTATATATATGTGTTTTGTTTTAATAATTGTAGACAATTCCTGTCGATTTCCTTAAAAGTCACCCAATGCACATGTATAATAAGGTCTTGATGAAACATGTGGCGCATCAAGAAATCATGAAACTTAAAATGGTTTACCATCCTGAAAAACCTGAAAGGAATAATCATATCCAAGTGTTTGGGGAATGGCGTTTGTTTGCTGATAAATGCAAGTTCAAGCTTTCAAAGATGATTCGATTCAAGTTCATGCGTATTGTTCACGACCTTTTAGAGGAAGAAGGTGAACCTACTGCTTATCCATGCTTCCATATATGTTAATTAGATCTATTGGGTTGAATGGATGTTTGATAAAGTATTCCACTTGTTCATGGTCTTTTGGTGAGTACGATGGTACTTTTGCTGACGAATATTACTATGTAACTGTCGGTTCATGGTCTTTATTAGGATGTTTTGTAATTAACTTATTTTGGTTCATTATCTTGAATTATGAAGTACAATGACTTTGACACTGTCAAACTACAACCAGTACTTAGATTTTTGGTAATTTGTGTTTCGGTATTATGGTTGTAGCAACAGTGATGAAATGTATTTGGATATGTTTGTAATATAAGTTTAATATTCCATGTTTATTAATATTTTGTATACAATTATTTCGTTTATAATATATCTTTACAATTCAGTTTGTAAAATTAAAACTTACGAATTAGTTTACCTTTGTAATTGATTTAAAAAACGTTGTAGTACGTTATCTAAGAAGTTGAGTATGTAGTTGATTATAAAGTATATGTGTTTGGCATAATGTAACTCGTTGTTTAAGTTGTTTGAACGCGTTAAACATTTTATTTAATACGTATAAATTTCACGATACTTATTGAAAATTTAATGCAAAATAGAACATAAACATTAAACTTTTTATTAATTTAACAGTACATTTTTTTAATAACACAATATTAAGATCATAAAAATACTTTAGAAACATGAATATGAAAAAAAAACTTAACGAATTACAAAGTATAATTCATCACTTTAGTTTATTACTGTTGCGACGCATTGCTTCTATATGACCACTAACGAAGCCACTTTTTTCCCAGTTTCTTCGTAACCATCTTTCGGTGTTTACGTTGATAAGTATTGGATAACGACTGTGTACCAAATAAATATCCAAAGCATAACCAATATTAATGTTCTCCAAAAATAAAGGTAGAAGCATATCATTTTCTATCTTTCGAAGGCTCCAATCTTCAGACATTTCAACTTGTGGTACTCGGAAATAATATCTTATCACATCCGTGTATTGGCTAAGGTGTTTTCTTACCAAATAAATTATGCCGCGTAGGTTTACGTGCTGGGATTTAACATTGCATATCATATGTTCATCATCACCCCAATAATCATAAAGTTTGTTTGTAGTTATAATTCTACCTCCATGATGAACACATATGTCTATCTTAAGAGGAGCACTATCACGACAACTGTGAAAACAAAAATACACAGTTAATCATACGATAATTTAAAAAATAATGTATAAAAGATATCTTGAAATTACACTTACTTGAAAGCCCTAATTCGTCGATTTTTTTGTGAAGAATTTAATATTGTAAAATTGTTGTGAATGTGATTAGCTGTGGTTGATTCTTAGGCTTTATAAAGGGATAAAGATCATTTATATTAGTAAAGTTGCTTTGGATTTCAAATTTTGAAAAATGTAAATTATGGAATTCGAATTTTTTGGTGTGAAAATTCAAATTTTCATTTTCATTTGAATTTTTTTTTTACTTTCCCACATTAAGTTGTACAATTATTTCTCTACATTTTAATGATTTATATAATTTCCATCTAAAAATTTATGTTAATTAACAATTGCACAATATGAATAATGTAAAACAAAATTTACATTTTTACTATAATTATAACAAATATTTGTACAATTATTTAAATGTAACTAATCCTGTAGAAACAATTATGAAATACTAATAATGAAGAAATATTTGTTTCACATTAAGAAAAAAACAAACTAAAAAGCAACCAAATTCGCAGGTTCTACATTTTTCCAACTTACACAAAATGTTGTGTAAACATTATTTGAAATTTAAACTTTTAAAAAAACAAAAAAACTAAAGATTATAAAGAACTTGCTTGTAGACCACGTTAGTTGTCGTCGTGGAGATTTTGCCTTCTCTGTCACATATTAATACTTTGATCCCCTTTTTTTGAAGTAACACGTGAAACGGCAACATACAACTGTCCATAGGAGAATATAGGACGTGGTAGATTAAGACCAACTTGTGAAAGGGACTGATCTTGGCTCTTATTAATCGTCATTGCAAAGGAAATAGAAATAGGGAATTGCTTTCTAACCATCTTTACAGGCATACGCTTGTTTGACGGTGTGAGCCGCATTCTTGGGATCAAGGTGATAGCATCTGCTATGGTCATACCTATTATTTTTGCTTGGATAACAGTCTTGTACCGTTGCACAAACCGTTTGACGGGTCAATATTCCGTAACAACATTGTAGGTGTACCAACCTTTAAAACCAATTTGTGGTTTGGCAGACCTGAAAACTTCGTACCGTTCAGATTCTCAGAGCTAAAAATAGCTTGGTTTATAGCAGCTGTAGGCTCTGATTTGCATAGAGAGTCTGAGCTATAATACTCGACATTGTCACCAGGCATATTATCAAGTAACTTATCGTTAATAATATCAACAACCTCGTTTGTTGGTGCTAGAACAGCTTTACCTTGCAAATAACCTGGTGTGTCCAAATTGTTCATCAGATCAAGAAAAGCAAAATCAACAATGGCTTGTATGGGATCATCAGCTTCTTTAATAAAAATGTCATCAGGTATTTGAATTGTAGCCTCATCATGAGACTGCTTTTATACATAGTCTCATCGTCCAAATAGGACTTAAAATGCATTAAATATCATCAAAATACCCATATATATATATGCTTGTGTTTGTTGCTTGTGTATTTTAGGTACGGATATTGAGAAAATGACAAAAGATCACAAGAATCATGCAAAACGAACACGGGAAACGAAGCCGCACAATGAACCAAGCCCTAATGAAGAATTTTCCCAAGAAAACCCTTGAAGATTTGAAGAATTATGAAGAAGGGTCCTCCATTATGGAAGAATTGACACTTTATACCCTTGTATCTTCATAATTACAAGTTTGGTCCTTTGAAAATATCAAAATTACCAAAAAGACCCTTGACTTTGAAGATTTGGCAAAAATGGTCCCTCATCAAACATGAATTGGCAATTTCAGTCCTCTAAAATGTCAATCATACAAGTTTAGACCATTATCCTTGAAGAAAATACCAAATCAGTCCATCAAAAATCACAAATTGGCAAGAAATACCCCTGAATTCACTTTATAAAACATTTTGGGGCAAAAGTGTAGAAAGGCAAAAGTTGTTACAAAGGGATTTGGTGTTGACAGCTTTTTAAACTAAAAAGACAAGAAAGAAGGAGTTGAGGGACCAAAAGGGGCAGACAGCAAACTTACCTAGACCAGTAGTGGGGTGACACGTGCCCCACTACCACTCCACAATCAATGAAAACTCACCAATCTTCCACATCAGATCCCACTCACCTGTTTTGTTATTAACTAACTTTTTAAACCGGTTAATTAATAATAAAAATAGGTGCTAAACATGTTTTTAACCCACAACAAAGATCAAACACCTGTTCTTGAAGTTCATAATTCAAATTGGGGATTTTTTACTTGCTATGAATTAGATGTTAATCTGCTCCAGAATGATGATTAACCATCCCTTAATCACATCCCAACACCCAAAACACATGCTACATCACCAAGGAGCCCCACATGAGATTCCCCAGCTACAAGGTTGTGCATACTGCCAAGAAGAGGACAGTCATCCAACGTCCCATATTGTGGCTTACTTTCTGAGCTGTCTTTACATCCTTTGATCACATTTCTCCTTGCCAGCTACCACAAAACAACAAGAAAGAGTCACATGATTCACTAGAATTCAAACAAGCTTCAAGGGCATTTCTGGAAGTTTAAGGCTAGGGTTTCACTTAAATTTCAGTTTTCTAGTTCACATTGTAGCCTATATAAAGGCCTTAGGACCCTGCATTTACGTTTTGCTTTTGGTTTTCCTTGTTCAACAACTTGTAAATCCCCTTTTCTGATTAATGAAAGTGTGTTAAGTTTGTTGAAGAAAGACCAAGTGCCATTTAATTTTAAGCTTGTTATTGTTATTTGTTAACTAAAATTGAACCTTAAAACGTTTTTTAAACCTTGTGTAATAAATTACACATTGGATCAAAACTTGATATTTTGCTAAGTTTTCTTGGTACACCTTGGAGTTTTTGGGATATAAGCTGATCATAGCACCCTAATTTGGATATTAAGGTGTTGTGAGGCTCATATCTTGGGGATAATCAAGAGTGGGTAGAAGAAGTTGCATCAATCAAGTTTATTTTCCAACAAAGTCACCTTTCTGTTTTGATATTGTGCTTCTAACCTTGTTGAATCTTAGCAGGGTTGCTGTTGGAAGCTTGTGCTTGTTCTAGCTAGCACATAAGCTCTAACATTTGTGGGTGTGGATGTACATCCATGAGGTTTGTCTTAAAACCTTGAAAATCTGATAAATTTTGGATTTTTTGTGGATTTGTGCTCTACTTGTGTTCTTGTTGATTTCTTGGCTTGAATCTGCTTAATCTTGTATGATAATGTTGTTTATATGCTAGATGAATCATTTGGTAAACTGAATCACACTTTTACTTGTTTAAAATTTGATTTGGAAAGTTAAAGGGGTGTTTGGGATTACCTGTTTGAAATCATTGTGTGTTATTGAGTTATTGGAAGTTTGTGTTTGTGTTTGTTATCTGACATACACTTGTTTGAGAGTATTTTGCTGCAAGTTATTGGACTTAAACTTTGAAATCAAACAATCTGCTATATAATCTTTGTTATTGACTGTTTTGACCTAGGATCTTGGGAACACTTAGGGTGTATGCATGCTTAGGGCTAAAAGTGGTTTAAACAAAGTCATTGTAACCTGTTTGTGAGATTTGAGTGGTTGAATCTGGCTTGTTGGTCAATTGCATCAGCAAAGTGAAATCTGCTTGTGTTTAGTGTTCATCAGTAACCTTCATAAGCTTGAATCTTGATTTAGGCTTTAAGCCATTGCATGAAAACTGTTTAGACTAGTTCATTTGAGTTTATAATAGCTTGTGTATGCATTTGGTTGAATTTGGTTGGCTGAATATTGCTAAAACTGCTTATAAGTGCTCAACTGCTTATTGTTCTAAGTCTGTGACAGATCTGGTGCTTTATGGAATTAACTGTACAAATTGGTTGTTGCTTGTTGTGATTTTTTTATTGTTATTGACTCCTTATGATCCAAAGATCATTTGGGTGCCTTTGTGAAATCTGAATCTCCAAAAAAGTCACTAAAGACAAAAAGGTCTACAAGTCAAGCAGTGGGAAAAGTTCCCACTACTCAACACCTAAAACTAGCCCCTGCTAGTGTTAATTTGTACTCAGCTTATCAATAAGCTATTTTAGCTTATCCAGACCTGCAACAACTTATTTTTTGTGATACATCTTCATTATTTGACCCATTTGATTAGACTGGAGCTTATTGGACTTTGACTTTGACTTTTTGCTAGAAAACCAACTTATTTGACTTTTTCATAAGTGTTTATTTTCTTTTTCCAGCTTATTGAGTCAGCTTATTTGAATCTTTTTTTGTTGAAATAGCAAATTTAAGTCATTTAAAAGCTTTAGAAACTTGAATCAGCTCTTGGGGTGGCCTAGAACTCAATAAACGACTATTTTGTCGTTTTCTGTAGATTGCTTATTGCATTTTCAGGCTTATTCCTTGGGCTTATTTCAAATTTCTTTTTACAGAAGTCTTATTTAGGACAAAAGAAGCTTGTGTGTCTAATTTGAGCTTATGGCATTAGCTTATAGCTTAATGGGCCAAAAAGCCCATTAAGAATAAGCTGTTTGGTATAAGCTTGCTTATTTCACATTTTCAGCTTTTGGGCCTTTGGAAAAAGTTGCTTAAAATCAAATTTTGAGCCAAGTAGTGCTTTTTGGGCTTATTTAGGCCACTTTTTCATTTTGGGCTCAAATTTGGCCCATTAAGGATCTGTTTTGGGTTTAGCCCATTTATTAGGCCCATTAAGGGTATTTAGGTAATTTCAAGTTCATTTCTGAGTTATATAGGTTAAATTAAGCTAGTTTTCAAGTTTATAGAATTTTTTAGGATTTTAGGATTTTTATTAATATTTTAATATTATTTTATTATTAAAAATTAAAGTATGATTTTCAAAGTTTTTATATTTTTCCTAGGTTCTAAACACTTAATTAGGAATTTTACAACTTTCCAAATATTTTTAGGGTCTTTTAATTATTTTCTAGAATTATTTTAAGTTTTTATAGCTTTTAATAGTTTTTAATTGTTTAAAAAAAGTTTTTAGTGGTTTTAAAATTTTGAAAAATACTTTTTAGCTTAATTAGGTTATTTTAAAGGTTTACAAACTTTAAGATCTTGATTAGGACTTTTTATTAGTTAATATCGATTTTTAGGGTTTTAATTAGCATTAAAAATTAATATTTAATTAATTAAAAGGTTTTGGCAAGTTTGGATTTTTTGTAAACCCTTAGAATATTTTAGTGGATTTTTTGTGATTTTTGGTAATATTTAGAGTAAAATTTTAGTTTTGGTGCTTTTTACGGTTTTACGTGTACGCCGTTATCGTCTTAGTGTAAATCGTCATCGTAACCGTCACTCTCTTCTTATCCCATTTCTATTTTCTTTTTCATAACAATATAATCACAAAGTTAATCATTTCATTAACACAACACACAAGCCTCCTTGAGAACGAACTCATTTTAGGGTCATTTGTACACGGTTTTCCTAAATCGTCGTATTCATTACTTGCCCTTTTTGCTCTCTTTTCCTAAAGAGTAGTAAAACCACTACATCACCTCACCATCATTAGGTAAAGACAGTGTTCCGTTCCCGATCTTAAGAATCCATTCAGCAAACTCTCTTGTTTCTAACACTTCTTCAGGCAAACCACCAGATTTAAGCCTCATGTTAGTAGTCAGTTTGAGGACAGTGCAATTATCAAATATGTATGATCTACTTATTGAAGCATTTACAACGTCCTCCCTTGTTCCTTTTGGTATAACTGGCAATATCTGTCTAAAATCTCCGCCGAATACTACTGTCATTCCACCAAACTGCAAATGCTCATTAGCCGGATTTTCGACACACATTATGTCTCTCAAACTTCTGTCCAAAGCCTCAAAAGCATGCCTATGTGTCATTGGTGCTTCGTCCCATATAATAAGCTTGGTTTGTCTAAGTAAAGCACCAAGGTCACTCATTGGAGAAATAGAACATAATGAGTCCTCGTTAAGGTTAATAGGAATAGCAAACCCGGAGTGAGCGGTTCTGCCACCACTCATAAGAAAAGACGCAATCCCACTTGAATATACTTTTAAAACAATATCACCTTTAGACCTTATAGCAGCTGCCAATGTTATCCAAATAAATGTTTTACCCGTACCACCATAACCATAGAGAAAAAATGTGCGTCCAGAACTACAAGCTGATGACAATATAGTATCATACACTTTCTTTTGCTCAACAGTCATTGAAGACTTCAAACGACCATGTTCTTCTTTTAACTCATCCATATTGTATGAAAGTTCGTCATGTATGAGGCGGTTATTAGATGAAAGTACATTTGCATCGTCTGGATATGGCATACCGGAAAATTTCTGTAAGGTGCTGTTGTTACTCCTTAAAAGTAGTTCTATTTGAAACAAACAAAAGTTTTTCTTTTGCTCATCATTGAGTACCAAACCTGAAACCTTAAAATCAGTTTTCTGTTAATTTAAATTGGGAAGAACAACTATATAATTATGTATAGAATAATATGTTTAACGTTGATACCTGGATTCTTACTCTACATCTTCCGCAAGATGCTCCTATGTTTGTTCCCAAACATTTACGGGATCCGTTAAACAGTTGAATACAAGTAACATAACAAACATTTTTCGTACACAGTGAGCAGATCCCCAACCAATTGCATCTTTTATTCCAGTTATGTACTCTTTATAATTGTCGAGAAAACCTCGCGCCACACAAGCCTCTTTGAACGTATTATAACTTACCTTATCCCATTCTTTAAATGAATCCCATCCAGTTACACCCTTTACGTAGTTTAGAAGCATCCTAAGATAATAGCATTCACCAATTCTTTCTGGTACATAATGTATTTTTCCAACAACAAAACCTTGCTTACGGGGATACCATTTTCTTTCGTTTACTTTAAAAACGAACTTCGTGGGAAATTAAGCGTAAGTTAGGCCTTGAGCAATAGGGTCCCCCGTCTTGTTGTGTTCCATCCACGCAGTGAACATCGAAGAACCAACAGTAGGTTTTTGAATAACGTCTTCAAGGTTTGCAACATCTTGATACACAACTTGTTGTTGACCAGGCATATGAAAAGAAAGTCTTTGAACCGATGGTGTCCTATGATGAATTTCAAACTTTAAAAGTCTCCAAGCAGCTTCGCATGCAGAAATATATCTACAATCTAAATATTCCTTAATTTCATTTACCGGTTTTTCAACTACATCATCCCCAGTGTGTTCGTTATTAACATATATTCCTGCTGAAATACGATCTGGACCCTTGTTAATATACTTGAAAAGATACTTCATAGCACCAGATTGATTGCACCATTCTACATTTATGTGTGCTTGATATTGTTTCAACAGAGTTGCGTTATAAGGAACAACATACCCGTTATCAAGCGGAACTTTGCTTTTTTCAATTGTACGTCCATTGTTACGCCGCATGTACGTTGGATACCCTTCTTCGTCTACCGTTGTTTGTTCACAAAATTTTTTGGGAAAATGTTTTGAACATTTTTCCCCAACCATACATGGTGAAGTCATATGTTCAATGCCACATGGTCCATGCATCATATGTTCACGCACAAGAACATATAGCTCTGGATCCTCATCAATATCTGGAATTTCAGCCGATATAAAATTATCAATCATTGATGGGCTAGGTAGCTTATCATCGGCATGAAGGAAAATGCAAATGTGAGCATGAGGAAGACCACGTTTTTGAAACTCAACCGTGTATACAACTGCCACAAATAAAAGTATAGTTTCAGCAACTATATATTTCAAATAATAAATAATACGAAAAATTTAGAATTAAATTATAACTTACGTGCTTGAACCCGACCAAACATCTTCGTGTCTTTAATGTCCTTGATAAAATAATCCAACTTCTGTTTAAATACCCTGGACAGCAAATCCGGTCTGTCTTCTGGACGAACACCTTCTCGATCTACTTCACGTGCAATTTCTGGCCATTTAGAATTACATGTAAATGTTATAAACAAATCCGGGTATCCAAAAAATTTACACAATGCCATCGCATCTAAATAACTTTGCATCATATAACGTGCACCACCAACAAATGTAGACGGTAGATAAAGACGTTTTCCAAGTGCAGATGCATCGACACCTTCAGCTGCTACTACGTTGTCGTATGTATCGCATCTAAGGTTTTTTTGTTTAGCTTTAACAAAATATAACCTTTCCGTCTCCATCATTGTATAACCATCCACAAGAAATTGTTGGAATAATTTTCTGCCTAGAAGAACCAAATCTTTGTAGTTTTCTCGATTTATCATAGTGTACGCAAAATATTCTCTAATTGTAAGACTGTCGTGTGGTCCTATATTTTCCGGATCAACACCCCTATGAGGAATCTTTAGCCTATAACCGTCTTGACCTCTAGGCATAAGCATTGGATATTGCAGAGCAAGGTAAGAAGGGTGAAAGATATTTATTCTTTAACCCACCTTCTCTGATATCGACCACAATATCTCGATCATATCTGCAAGAAGATTCATCTCCTACAATAAGACCAACAACTTCTGACATGGTAGGCATGTTATATTCCCTACCGTCTTTATCTCGTTTAGCTAGTAGTTGTATATTGAAATCCTTTTGTTCCCCGTCATTGTATTGATCCCTAGCAGCCCTGAAACTTTGGACCAAGGGATTCAAAATATCCAAAGCTTCCTTGACGTTTGATATTATTTCAGGAATAATAGCATTTAACTTAGTCTCAGCTCTTCCTTCACCAGATCTGATAAAAAATAAAGTATTTTTTAAATAAAGGTAAAAGGATAAACACTATATATTAATGTTAACATACTATTCTAATTCACATACCTCACGGCCATTCTTCTGTTTGCCACTTCATTTTGCGTGTCAACTATGTAAAGTTGACAAAATTTTGGAGGATCTCCTTCTTTAGGAAAAGGAGTACCAATCAAATGATGATTCTGGCCATTTAACCTAAACACATAAGGACCACGCCCTTTATTGTTTATCGCTTTGTCCACACGACCACCCATTGATGTGAATGCAAACATTTGATTATTTGACCTAATGTTTTTAATGATGTTCCGACTATGTTCATGGTTGTTTGTAAGTAATTCCACAAACAATCGGGGCGGAATCGGAGGGTCTGGCAACATAACCTTTCCACGACCACAACATAGTGAGTACGCCTACAGGGTTAGATTTTGATTCCCAACGCGTGCTTCCTCATCCCATAGTTTCGCATGACAGATAGAACAGGTGTAATCCATATTCCCAAAATCAATGTAATCTGATGACAAAAATTAACAAAAGATATTTAAGATTAAAATTTTTAAAATTCATTGTTAATAAAATTATGATAATAAATAAATTGTTACTCACCTTTAGAAAGACCTACATACTTCTGGATTGATGGAATATTGTTCATAGAACTGGTTTCTTCAAAATCAATAGAATGAACCTGAGATGGTTGCACATTTCTAGCTCTTGTCTTTGCTCTTGGTTTGTAAACACGTTTCGTAGCAATTGTAGGTTGAGTTGTGGTATTTACAACCTTTTTCATGGATGATGAAGTACAAACGGGATTTGTATTTTGTCTAAAGTTTGTTCTTATTTGTTGTGAAAATGAAGCACCACTGACTGACGATTGTTTTCCATTGGTAAAGGCTGCAAGAAGTAAACAATGCAAATAAAATTTAAAAAGTAACATTTAAAACACCTCAATAAATTTTTTAATTACATAACCACTTATAATTTGTGATATCAGACAATGGGAAGCTTGGATTATTTGAATGCAATGAGCTTATATGTTGTGAAGATTCTACATTACATGAGTTTTGAACCATCGATTGGATACTCATCGGTTTTATAGTCATTCGACTATGACCTGCTACTATATCAATAAATATATAAATGTGGTATTCTACTATAATATAATAATGTATAGTTTAATGTCAAATAAATTGCCATTAGTAATATCCGATAATGGAGTCTTTGAACATTGCAAAGAATAATTTCTGCTTGTATTCGTTGGTGTGTAAAAAAATGAAGGCGAATGACCAGGAACTTCAACTACACCTTGTGAAACCACCGTTTGAATATTTTGTTCTTGATGTGTACCTTTAAAAAAAATCTTAAAGGTGTTACAACATAATGCAAATCAGAATGAAATTTTTGCATACAACTATGATAATAACCAAAAAATGATTTTGTAATCACCTTTGAGAGATGATCTTTGTTGAATTCTAGTACTTCTTCTGGCTGGAGTTACATGTCCAACACTGCCTCCAAAATTTCCAACACCTTCAACAGATGAAGACCCTGATCCATCTAGGCGTTTCAATTTTTTTGATCTAATAATTTCTAAACGATGATCTCTAATAAATTTTTTGTTAGGATCCATGGAAATTGTCAAGGAAAAAAATTAAAACCTAAAATGTTTACCCATGTTTCATATGTAAATAATACACCTATTATTTGGAAAATTTTTTATATAATTTAATATATATTCGGATATTTATTGTTTATGGTAATGTTTACCAATTTGTGAGATGTTTAAGGGATTTAAAAAGATATCATATAAATATCAAAAATTACAATTGTTTGTAAAATATTTCTACATGTTAATGTAGTTGCTGAAGTAAATTTGTAACAAAAATTATAACACTTACCTGTAGGTACAGTGTCCTTATACTGCATGACCTACAAAATATAAAAACTACATGTTACAAACGTCTATGACATATGTTAATATAATTTTTGAACTATGAATATAAGTTTATACCTGCTATATCTTTTGTAATCTTGTTCTATACCAGAAATTAAACATATATTAAATTATATAATGTAAAAATAACATAAACGCAACAGTATTAAAAAACAAAATAAAAATTTTATTCATAATTTGGAACTTTGCTTTTGATACAAATGTACAAAATGAGTATTACATTAATGTAAATATAAATAAGCTAATGATTCTATGTTCTTCGTCTTCAACTGTATATGGAAACTTCATGTTTAATAGCAGGCTGATGCACCAATCCTGGAATTATAACTTCATAATCTGATTATAGAAAAGTGAACACACACAAAGAAAAAGACTGCATACATATTAGTTTTAAGTGTAATAAAAAACAAATACAAAAAACAAAAACACTAATAAAATAACCATTTCAATAGTAACGTCAAACACTAATAATATAAAAAACGTATCAGTGTGTAAAACACACTATAACAAAACAAAGGTTTAGAAAAAAACCAAACAGTGTACCAATGTCAAAAACATAAAAAAGCAACAAACTTTAGAGTGTATCACACAGATTTATTATGCTTTCAAATCTTTAAATTGAAAAAATTCATGGCTTTTCAATTTTAACGTCTTTCAGCAAATCGAATTTGAGTTTCTTGTTAGGTGGGGAATCTTCAAAATCAAAATCCGGGTTTTGAATAGCCTCCACATTCCTTTTTTCCGGGCTTGTGGCAGTGTCTTTCTCGACTGTTGATGGTGACTTCTTTCCCGTAACAAAGAAAGCATCCTAAAATATATTTTAAGAAAAAAAACTGCAATTTTAAATGAATATATAATTAATGAAAAAGTAAATTACTTTGGTATAACTTTAATAAATTTAGACTCATACCTTAACTGCTCCAAAACCAATAGACGAATCACCATTAACACTTGGTGATTGTTCACTCACAGAATCCTGTTTAATTAAAATATCAAAACAGATTATTATTTTCTTATTTGAAATATAAAAACATATGCGAGAAATCTTGGTATTTTATAATGTTATATGTATACCTCAGTGCGCAGAACCTTTTTAAGAAGTTCTGAAGTGACATGAATGTCATCGGTCATCTTCACAATGGTATATACATACCATTCGCGTTCAAAATTATAGTCTGCTACCTTAATTTTGAACGCAAACTTTCTACCCACAAGTCTCTCCAAAATTTGCGAGAATGCATCAACATCACCAGTCTGCATAACAATAAATAATAAAAATATGGTTTAATACTATTGAGTTTAATAACAGTAGGAAAATACAATATGTACATACCTGTTCTTGTATCTCGACCAACTCCCTAGCACTTTTGTTTATCAGTTTAGTGACTTCCCTATCAAACATGATAAATGAAGTGCTACCAGTACCATCGATAACTTGTATTTGAACCTTGTACCTACCATAAACATATATATAGTTATGATATGATCACCAAACAAAAATTGTTATTGTTGTTAACATATATCAATAATACCTTGGGATGACAAATGATGACACTATTTTACAAGTTTTACACCAAAGGTCATCAGGTTTTGCTTTGTAATCTTTTTCCACCTCATCTGCATCAAGGTCGATCACCTCGCTCCTTGTTATGACTTTCTTGTTGCACTTTCTACAGGTAAGGTAATACCACGAATTGTCGGTTTTGATGTACAATATTGATGCAAGTATCACAACAAATTCAGGCTGAGTAATATTAAGAAAAATAAGATTAGGAACTACATGATTGTTATTAACAATGATATAGAATAGTTATTATGTTTATATATCTACCACTAGTATATTTTATCTAAAAGTTTTGAAACATGTGAGGTTTATATACTGTATGATCATAGCCTGCTGAATCAATATAATCATTGAACCACAAATATCATTTAGAAAATTAATGCATACCAAATACCATATACAACGACTAACTGGTTTATAAGTAATCCTAATAATTAAATATTTCATATACCCACAAATTTTGTGAAAAGAAATAAAGAATAATACCTCCTCTAATTCACGGACTTCCTCGATGTTTCTAATAGGAAAATTGGTTAGAAACTCATCGTGGGTAGAGTTGAATGTTCCGGTCGACAGAGATATCTTAGAAACAGTTTTTGTTTTAGCATTTTCTAACATCAGCCTGAAATTAAAGTATTTTTTTGTTACTTAAAACCAATAAAATAATCAGTCCTATAAAATTTAAGTAAATGAAATCAAAGTGAATTCAAAATGACTATAATACTTGTGTTGGAAATCCTTAATCTCAGGCATAGATGTGTCTATGAAGAGCCTAGTACCAAAGTACCCATTTTGGATGGATTTTTTTCTGGCACATGAAAAAAAAATTAATCAAAATCTAAAATATATTAATTTTATTTGCTTTTATACAACATATAAGTTTTTAAATAAATAATACCTCTCCATAACTTATACTGTCCATACTGGACAATTACAACAATCTTGGAACTTGGCCCTGAGCTATGAGTATTGACGTAGTCATTGATCTGCTTTGCATAGTCACCCCATAATGTGCATTGCAACTCATTTGATCTGCATTAAAAAATATAACTTTTAATTTCATATTTTATCCAACCTTGTTCATAAATTTATAATCCTATAGTATACTTACTTCAAATCAGCTATTTGACACTGGAGCTTTTGTCCAGGTTTGCCATTGATTTCAAGGTCTTCAAGGTCACCACACATAGTAAGGTAACCTATTACATCTACATGAAACATGCACGACAAATTAATTCTATACAGATAAATGTTTTTTTATGCAAAATATAAAAGTAACAGAAGTTTTAAAATGTTGTTCACAGATAAATGCTTACCTACACAGCCGTTATCCACAACATGATTCTTTAGCAACTTATCAAAATCTACAAAATAAAAAACATTTTGAGAGCCTTCAAAAGTGGCATTCTGCTTGATAATACTGCTTCGGTATAAGTTAATCTTATACAAATGATCAGTGTATTTCGTTTTGCCTTGGTATTCAGCAACACCAAAATTGGACAGATACATAGAGGTACCTTCCAATAGTTGTTTTTCAAAGACACTCAGAATCTGATTTTTTACGGAAGCATGAATCATAGAACCCTATAAATAACAAACAAAAGATAAGTAAAGTATAACAATGTATAAAAAAATTAGTATGTTTTTAAACAGAAAAGGGTTACATACATCTTTGTCGATTAAGACCATCTCAAGGTTCTCCACTCCCATTGGTTTTTCGTATACGTTCCGTTTCCAGCTTCTATCCACCTTCACTGAGATTGTTTGTGTTTCCTTTTTGGCCGTCAGATCCTTGATCAAAACAATTGAGTTAGGGCTTGCCATAGAGTATACTATAGGAATGATTTAGAGATGAAAATGTATTGAATGATGAGAAAAATGAGTCCAACAGATGCCTGTATTTATACACGAATTACCGTCAAACATAAAACCGTGTTAACATAAAAAGTTGTTACAAAATCACGATTTCTTAGAATTTTAAAATTTTGAAAAGGTAAGGTTCATTGAATAATGACGGTGTTCAGTAATTTCTTGTTTATATGATAAGATCAATTTTTTTTAAATAGCAATATCTTGTTCAAATTTACAAAAATAAATATTATTCTGATAAGATCAAAATCATTTTAAAAAAAAACGCAATATCTTGTTCAAGAGAAAACCAAATATTTCTAAAAACAAATAAATATTATTCTGATAAGATCAAAATAATTCTTTTTAAAAACCGCAATATCTTGTTCAATATAAAAACAAATATTAGCTATAAATTATTTCAGATTATAGTCTATATAAAGGATACGATTCATTTTAAAAATGAAAACTTTAATAAAAATGTAAATTAATTAAAACATTGTACAAACATGAAATGTATAAAAAAATGACGGATTGACATACCTGTAAAAAACATGGTATAATACCTAAATTAGACCCGGATTTGTGTTTCCCCCAAATGTTTTTATGGTGGTTTTTTCGCCGTAGCACCATTTTGTTCTTCGCCGTCCCACCAGGTTTAGGGTTACCATACAAATTAGGTCGGATTTGTGGTTTGCACAATTTATTTAGTGAGATGAGATTAAATTTTGCTGCGCCATCCCACCATTTTTAGGGTTACGATACACTCTATGAATGTGTATGTGTTTTCCCAAATCTGGCTCACACACTCGACACATGCGTTTAAACAATTTACATATTAACTCCTTCTTGTTATAAATTATTCCGTTTTTTTTTAACTTGTCAAGTAAGTTGTTTAATTTTTCAAATCTTCTAAAGTAAGCTTTGTTATTTTTAAATGCTTACTAAAAATAGCCTAATTACATTGTAAATTGACCATATTAGACATCCTAAAAAATAAGCATTTTTTTTCAAGGGTAGTTGACGTCTTTTTAAACCCTCCTTTATTATGATATATAGATTAGGAAGGGAAGGGTCAGACTAACATTATAAGCTTATGTAAAATTACAATTAGATCTTTATGTTTGTGCTTACCAGCAATTGTATCTTTTCATAACACATTGTTTTCTTGAACAGGTCATAACACATTGTTCGTTCCTGTGTATGAGAAACATAGTCAAAAGTTTGTGTTTGACTTTATTGAAAAGTCTAATGCATTATCTATACTCATATTTGACATACATATCAATAATGGATGTCGTTTATGAAAACTGAATCAAGTCATTCAACGAATTTCATTCAAAAAAAATATACATGTCAATGATGGATACTCATTCAAAGAAAATCAACGAATTTAAATTCATTTCTTTCTTATAATATGCATAAATCAACGACCTCTGCTGTATTGGCCAAACAAAGGATAGAAACCCACGAAGGTTGAATTGGTCATTTTATTAGCATCCATTTCCTTTCTTTCGTATTTATAAATACAAACTCAAGAACATAGATTGTAATAACCACTTTTTTCACAATGCCATCCTTTCCTTTCCCTTTCTCATCCATCCCCTTCCATTCTTTAGAATTTAAACTCGAGAACAGAGCGTCAGGGTTTATTAAAACCCTATATTGAATATGTAGCTGTTGTTGTGAATTGTGTTTAAGGAACCAAAGACGTAGCCATAGTGGTCCCAAGGAACATGACGTGTGATTTAATAAAGTAATTTTTGGTCCAATCTTGATACAAGTGCAACAAAAGAAAGTGACGTGAGTGTTCAAGGTAAAAGACAAGAAACATGCTGTTCTAGTGGGATCGTATCACATGTTTGAGGTATGAGATTTAAAATAAGATATACTCTTGTTTCTTTATTGAACGTGGGTATATTTGTTGTCAATTGTGATGCACGTTTGTTTCCTATAAGAATTACAATTGGTTACAGTTGTGAGATCCCTGGTTTTTAGGATTCACAATTTTCGCAATATTTATATTCTATGTAAGTATATATGGTAGTTACTAGACTATAGACCTGCGAATTTCGCGGGTGGCCTTAAGAATGTTCTTTTTTTAACGTTATCAATAAACTAATAAAACTTACAATTCGTGGCTTGAACGAATACAAAATCAATAATCACATTCATGGAATTTTAAATCGTGGTATTTGAAATCGCTGAACTTACTACAGATAGTGATGAAATAAAGTTTCTGTCATTGAAACTTAACAGGCTGTCTTGTTTGCCCCTCTTCTTAGAGAATAAAACATATTAGCTCGATTTCTTAAGCGCATTAAACTCGAGCTAGTTAACATAAAATTATCATTGAGATAAAATATTTTTTGATGATTGTTAGGCTTTCAACCCAATCTACTTAACAAAGTCAAAGGCCCGAGCAAGATAAAATACAAATGAAGGCAGCAATGTCATATTTGAAATAACATCAACATAGGCCATATTTGAACTCAAAACTCGTTCACATGTAGAAACAAACACGACCAATGCATATACACTTTAAACATAACCATTTAAACTTAAACATTTTAGAATATAAAAAAATGTTAAAACAATTCATGGGAAGGATGTGCTTATCAAGCAGATGGAATGCCATGTTGACCGAATATGAGTATGATTCCTAAATAGTACAGCATAAATCAAAGTTAGTTGGTTTCAACAAAGTTTGTTTGCAAAATAGTGTTCAATTTCATTGGTTTTGACATACAGAGAGCACCCAATAATAATTGAAATAAGATCTAACATGATTAGCAATTGAATTATATTCAAAACAGCCAGTAGAAGTCATTTTTTCTTCGCAAAAATTTAGCAACCAAACAACTCCTTTTCATACAAAAATTCTGCGCAAAACCTAACAGTGTTTTGAAACCAGCAGCCTAACAACCCTTTATAATATAACCTTTTCCGCAACAAAATTCTAACAAATGTATGACGGAAGTGACGTTGCAGCCAGGCAAAATCATAGAAAACTTATAAAACCTCATTGTCCTATAACATATCAGCTCTATTATGGACGACCATCACATTTCACATTGCGTTATTTCTAAACACATATTGTTATATCAGAATAAGCTCTTACTAAAAGGTGAAGTGCATTCCCTTTAATTTCCCATTAGGTAAAAAGGTCCAGATGGCATGCAGTTTAACCTCAAGTTGCATGTATAGCTAACCTTTCAATACAATGACTCGATGTGGTTCCTTCTATGTTGCAGTCATCTAAATGGGTTATACTCAAAGTGAGTCAGGTTGGGTAATTGAGGATCCATATTGATGTATTATGCATTCAATAAGATTATAAATTATTATAACATCTTGAGGGTACACTACAATTCATATGATTACCTACTTTTGTCATTTTATCAATTTTATTTTACTTCTATCATTTCCGGAACACATGTTCGGAAAGCTGAAGCTGCAAATGCGATGTTCAAACGAAAAACAGAAAAACAGGTTCCAAAATGTACGTTTGTAATCCTGAGAACAATAATTGGCCAATGTAGGAAGTCGGCACTATTATTCAAAACTGGACAATAGCACTCAGCATCCTCGTTATATATTTATATGTACATACCATCTGTGTTCTGCTGCAATGAGCTGCTCCTTTCCAAAGATTACAAAGAGCTCCTCCTTTCCAAAGATTACAAAGAGAGGTAACAAAATAAGTCCCTTGGTTACAACCCCAATCGAGAGAGTCTACTGATATAGTTATCCTGAGAAGCATAAACTGCATCAATGAAGGGAAGAAAGACAAATCCGTATATTGATATCTAAAACAAAATAAGATATGCAATCACTTTTATCTGTATGTTTACCAAACCAGGAAAAAATTAAACGAACAAAACATTCATACCCCTATATAGCAGATATATCTACGAAAAAAACCCTCAGTGCAACTTGCATCCACCAACAACAATTTTAGACTTATTTTGGGACACACCAAAACAGAAACACCTGACACACATTTCATTATACACCGTACATACATTCCAACCCAAACACTAAAATCGCAACCAATAAACTAAAAATTGAAGCAATCAAACAGGTGTTCAATCAAACACAAAATCTCCAAATATTATTGAATTTCAATCTGACCTCGTAAATATGATATTCAGATAGGGCGGTAGATTAGAGAAAATGAAGATATAATAACTGCTGACATTTAAAAAACGGTTTCATAGGGCTAACAGACGGTTATAATCAAGAAAGTGACACGTAGCTTTATGACGTCGGATTATGACGTCAGAAATGGGCTAATGGAATTCAAAAAGTTTTTCATTTATTATATATGGAGATAATATTTCAGTTAGGAAATGATGCATGTAAGGTATAATGATAGATACCTTGTAAAGCTGTCATCAAGTAAGATGTTGCTTGCTTTGATATCTTGATGAGCATAATGAGGCTTGGTGTGCTCGTGTATGTATTCCATTCCCCTTGCAGTATTCAGCGCATTGAGCCCTCATAATCCAATATAGAGTTAGACGACCTGGATAAAAGCCATGTAAATTTTATTGGATTAACTTGCAGTATTAGACACATCATATTTAAAACATTAAAATTACATATTTACGATCAAGATTCAAGACTAATATCAACTATTACCACTATCAAAAGCCCGAAAATACAAAAGTGTATCATTAGGTACCGAGTCAATACAGAGAATAGGATAAAGCGGATGGGTCAAAAGGGATGTTAATAGCTATGGGTAAAAAACGATTGACCTGTGGGTGGTTGAACCGGTAGATCAAAGCATATGTGTATCTCATTTTTCTCAACGCTTACACCCTCTAATTTTGAATACTAAGCTATTTAAGGAAGTATTATAATGCATGTCACTATTTAAAGATCAAGAGTGAAGTGCATACCTCTAAATGAAGCTTATAACATGTATCAGGATATCCTTTTCTGCAACTTATAAATTTCAAAACCCTGACTATTTGCATGAGCTCATCAACAGCTTTAACCAAACTACAATAGCTGTAATTCAGAAAACATCTTTATCATATATGAACCATATCCTTATAAATTTCAAAACCTGACTATATCAGTCATCAACATCTTTTCCATAACACTAAATCTTCATGTCTTTTTAGGCCCTATTGACAAGTTACAAGCAATAGTAAATGAAAGATTTAAAGGAGTGAATTCAACGAATTATCAACTGTGCTCTACACGACACTACCAGCGCCTCAATCCTATTCTATTAAATCAAAATCCTTTCATCTAAGCCTCCCACATCAAAATATCATAAAGACGTGAACAATGCCAAAAGCCTTGTATAAACTATTAGACTTGCATATGCATAGATTATTCCTCATCTACACGGTTTTCTATATGAATTAAATACGTTTTCTTGAATAATTAAGTTAATCATATTAACCTTGAATTATTATGCATCTATGTAATAATATGATCTACACGATGTAATCGTCATAAAAAGTTTTTCTAAAAGTAGTATATCATCGACCTCATAACACACCAACACAAGGTCGGGTTTAAAACACTTCCATTGTATATCTTCCTGGGAAGAATGTTTGCTCATTGTATCCCGGAAATGAGTCTGGAGAAGTTTATGGACTCGATGGAGCACACTTAGTTGCAAATCGTGCAAGTATTCAGAGCAATTATATTTCAGCCCATTAGCTCACGAAACAGTAGATGGTACCAATTGCAAGGAATTAACCTTCAAAACGGAGGATGTTAAGGACCTTAAAATATACATCACACACATATGCCACCATCAGCTCTTCCTGATTGAGTCAAGTTGTGGTCTAGATCTTATTCCCGCATTTGTATATTATTATTTTACATCGAAAAAGTGTTTTATTGTAACAATTACTTTCATGGTAAAACATTCTTATATTATCAACAACTACTTGCCGGTAAATTACGTGTTAGTACTTCCATTTTAAGAGATTATAAGATAGACTCATGACTCTCTAATCATAAAAATAAAAACATCATACAAACTAATTTACCTTTTCATTTCAGCAAAACATACAGCAAGATTCAATAAAAGCACCAAGTAGGAGCAGGTATCTCTGTAATCCCTAACTGCCATATACCCTGAAATATCCAGAAGAGCCGAAAATTTAAGAAACTTATTTAATGTTTTGTTTACCGAAACATCAGTTCAGATTAAAGAAAGCATGGTTGTTGGAGCATGAAGACATCACAATAGTAGTTTTTTAATATATCGACGATGCCACCAAAAGTTATAACATAATAAGACAACACAACATAAAAAAATTGTTTTAAAAGCATGATCGAAGAAATGAATATATTCTGAACTCATCCATCTCTAAATGCATTGCTTGTGCAAATGATGTAAAATCTACATTAAAACAGTGTTAAACATGTTCTAGCCTAAAATTAGTAAGACATTATGTTGTTTAGCAAAATAATTAACCGAGAAATCATTGCAACTTGTGGATCTTCCACCTGTAATCATCCAAAGATTCCCTTCCTTATTCGAATATGAATCTCCAGAAGCATCCATAAACAGAAAAAGCTTATTGCTACCTTTTTGAATATAATGTTTCAAGAATTGAACGGTTTGTAAAAAGGTTAGCCATTCCATACCATTGTTTATCCAAATCAAGAAAGAAGAAAAATAGTGATAAAGATTATAATCTCACCTTAGTTGAGGAATTACATCGAGCACTTGGTGTTCGCCTAATACCATGTCATATAAAACTCAGATAACTAAAAAAGTAACCACACTCAACAGGATTTCAAATTTACGAACAATGTTTATCATGTAAATTAAAAATACCTAATTCACCTACTACATCACAATCAAGCAAAAAGGCATCTTAATTTTTCCATAGCATCCCGATCTATGAAATAACAACATCCGGTAACATGAGTCATCGCAAAAAAGCCTAATATGAATAATCATGATAAAAACGCCCAAAAACACAAATCAAAATAACATAATCATACAAATTAAAATGAATATTCAAATAAACAAAAACCCTAATACGCATCGGGTATAAAAACAATATAAATTAATGACTTACCTTAGTGAATTGTTGTTAAAGGTGTTTGATTGAATGTTTCAAAATGTTGAATATTGATGAAAGAATCAGTTAGAGTGTATTTGAGAGAAATACTTGGGAGAAATATACTGGAGAAAGAAGCGGTTGAACACATGAAACTGATGGGTGGATATATGACGTCAATATATGACGTCAGAATAGGGGCAGGTGGAATTCAAAAACATTTTCTTTTATTAGGATATAAAGATATATTTTCATGGGATATGAACTTATTTGTGATTCGAGAGTTTTGGAAGGAAGCAAGGGAAGATAATGTACAGATTTTTCTTTTGCAATTAATTCACGTGATGGTTTATTGACACAAGAAAGGAAGCAAAGTCATGTGCATCTTTGATATCACAGTTGGTTTACTGTTTGGTTTTAAAGTAGTGTTCATTGACTACTATTGTTACTGTTCGATTTGGAAGCAGTTGTTTACAAAGAGTGGAATACACAGTAGGTATTTGGTTAACAGAAAATTAATTTTCAAACGTTGTCATGTATTATTTAGCCGCTGACAGGATGACAATGGATTGATCTAGACGCTGAAATGTTTAATCTATCCGTTGACCTACATAGTCTAGCCGATGACAGCGTTGTACGCAGCCGCTGACAGCGTTGTACCCAGCCACTGACAGATAGTTTTGGAGAGATTTTTGGTTTGGAGTTTGATTCATTCACAACAACTAGGTCTTAAAGGTATAAAGGCTCGTTTTATTTCAATTGACTACGAAGAAAAGTTTTTATTATTTGTTTGAAGACGAAGTAGATTTTCGCGAGTATGTGTTCTATCATATCTTAAAAGTTGTGACTAGCACCCATTACTTTTAAGATAACTTGTTCGTGCTTAAATGGTTAGTAATGAAGACTTGTCAAATCTAGAAGTGGATGATGCTATCACTTGAAGGAGTTACGTATTTGTGCTCAGTGTCTCATTTTAAGGTCTACTTATCACTACAAGAAAGCCCGTTTTATAGGACACCGGTTAGCGTCCTATAAAATCAGTTTATAGGACCTTTAGCCTAATAAAACCAAAACAAAAGTGTCCTCTAGGTAGGGGTTGTAATAGATATTTAGGACACTTATTGATGTCCTAACAAGCACAAATATTATGAAACCCATTTTTTTGTCCTATAAAATTGTTGTACACGATCCAAATGACATCATAATATACCGATTAATAGGACGCTTTATAGTGTTTTAATATATGCTTACTTTTCTATCATATTTCGGGATACTTTTACGCGTCCTAAAAAGTATTTACATATGGCTAAATCTGGCTCTATATAAATGAGAAAAAGGTCATAACACAATAATGTATTGTTAAAACCAAATTGATCACATATGCCACTTTCTTTGGTCACGAATCATATTACATTGCATTTTTTACCATTCATTAAGCATTTTAAGAACTTTGTGACTACGACAAAATAGCTCTCAAAATCTAAAATAAAAAATAATTTTATTGATTATCAAACAAGAGTAGGATTTACATATGCATATATAGTATTATTTGATCTAAATAAAATTAAACTGAAAATACAATGTGTCTTCAATCCAATAAGGACTACTCTGTCTTGCTCTTCAACCCATACATATTTTCCAAGTCGCTGCTGGTAAGATAAAAATCACATAAATAATAGCGTTATTAATAAAACTACATGTAAGCATATTTTTGTTAGATAAATAAAAAAATAAAAGTTGATGATTTATACCATATAGAGAGAACTAAAAGTTATTGTATACGGTCAATGATGTGCTTGTAAAAGAGAACTTACATGAATTAGAACACATTAAAAGAGCCGTTAGAAAAAACATATTAAAAGAACATATTTTTTACCTCTAGAAGATGAAATGGCCGGTGCAACCACTCGAATTTGAAATTTTAAGATATCTAATAAATAAGGCTAACAAATAAATAAACACATATTACAGTAATATTTAAGAAGAAGTAATTTGACAAAGATCGTATTTTAACCTTACCATCACAATAATTGCCTTCTTGAATCTATAATACTATTGTAATTATTAGTAAGATGCATCACATAGATCATATATAAAAGATAATTAAAAAAATAACCTTGAAATGACCTTTAACGGTGTGTCAGGGGTAAAACCCAATAGCCTTTATATCTCTTTAATTGCTATCTCATGACAATATTTAAATGGGGTTATACTCTTATATGCTGAATTTGGAAGGAAATCTTAAACAAGAAGTAAAGATAAAATGGTTTGTCTTTTTGTTTCAACGTACAACTGCAAATGAAGAAATAGTAAAGAAAAGGGGGGGCCGTGGGAGTTGGAGATGTGTTACGGTTTTTGATTTTTTGGGAAAAGATGGGCGGTAAATTAAAACGCCAGACTAAAATTTCATTGAGTTATTGTGTTATTTAATTTTTATAGTTTATTGTTTTATTTATTACTTTTTGGTTTAATGTTCATCGTAATTGTTTTTTTTAAATGATAGTTTTACCTTTATCTTATTAATTAAAATTTTCTTTCGAAATAATAGTTTTAAGCAAGGGTAATATATTACTACTAACTTGGTTAAACTTCTCTATTTATTTTTAGTAGTGGACAATCAAATTGAGAATTAAAAAAAACATGTATAATAAAAAGAAATATGCTAGAACCACAAAAGTTTTACAAAACAAAATCCACATAATGAGTTGTCAAGATTTTTATTGGTTTAGAGTGTGACATGATTTGAAAAGTAAGAAAGAGATAGCCACATATTAACTTGACACCTCATTTTGTGGATTTTATTTTGTAAAATTTTTGTGGTTTTAGTATTTCTCTAATAAAAATGGGAGGAAAGGAATATTAGCTCATTATATATATAATGATGGAAGTGAAACGAGTAACACGTTGCGTCGTTACTTATCAAGTTTGTATAAATAGGTATCCTACTTACAATGGTTTTGTTTTTGAAGTATTGCGATCATAAGATCGGACCGAGATAAGATTCTACTATAGTGTCTCGACATATTCTTATATATCCTATATCATGCAAATGAACATGTAGGTTAAAATTATGATTAATAAATGCTTATACTTAGACTCTTGTTTTTGTAACAACAAAACCGACAACAAGCGTTGGATTTGGTACATTTCGACAATTACTATCTTATATCATACGTAAGAAACGAGATCGCCTTTTCTTGTAATATCATAAAATCATAAGATCGTCTATTCAATATTAAGATATTAAAAACCATGATATTTTATCATAAAAAGGATGGTAACCAAATGTTATCATAAAGTGGAGTAAAAAATACTACTTTATAAGGTTTAAACTATATGAACTCATTTTAAGTCTTATTTTAAGTCTTATCTTAGGATGTAAATAATTTATGTGAGTTACATAAATGAGCTTTTCATAGCTAAAACTCGACTCAAGCTCCCACTCACTTAAGTGAGCTTGAGTTAACATGAGTTTGATTTAAAGCCTAAACCCAAGTTAAGTTCTAGCCCTATAAGCAACCTACAAGACAACATCGAGTGTTAGAAGGGGGACTAAAATGATAAATACTTATTACTAATTCAACGCAAAATGTGTGTAAACTCTCCTACAAAACTCTCTTCTAATGACGTATAATTGATAAAACGGGCCTATGGGTCTGGACCAAAGGGCCGTATTGGGTCATGACGCACTAAGATGAAAAACAAAGATATAAAGGGTTTGGAAGTAAGCCCGTCTCATTATGCCCACCTAAAGGGAGATTATAAGATGTACGCTCACCTATCACTTTCTCCGTCCGCAAGAAACCAACATATTGAACAAATGCCTGTGAAGGTCAATAGCCTAGTTACGATTATAACATCGTGCAGACCCTTGCTGACGGCCACTACACTGATAGGCGAAATACTAACAAAACCCTAGCATTTGGCTCACCTATAAAAGGTCTCTCGTACAACAAAAAAGGTTCCTCCTCATCCTAATACACACGCATACTCTAAACATGTTTACTTGCTCTCATTCTAATCCTGAGATTCGTCAATATGGTAAGTCTAACAGTTTACTTTACTTGTGCAGAAAGTCATCTCGATTACTTAGCTTAATGTAAGATCCAACCCAAGGAGAGCTCAAGGGCCCAACCCATCAAGAGATCTAAACCCAAATCATACCGCATCACACATGTTGCACTAACACATATGGTTTATAGTCTTTTTACCATTTTAAAAAGGCGTAGCATCTGGAGTGTTATGTATTAGATGTCTATAATTGTACGACTAGTGATACAAAAAATATTTAGCAAGTCTATCTAAGATCATAATGAAAATGAAACCGTATCTATAGGCACAATACATACATAGACTTCTAAGTGTCGATAAAGTCATTCAAAAATACCAGTATTAGATGGAGCTCATTGTGAGTTACTTAAGCTTGGCTAAGCCAAAACTCGACTCAAGCTTCACATTTAATGAACCTAAATCCAAACATGAATTTGAATCGAAGACTAACCATGAGTTAAAATAAAGCCATAAAAACAACCACTAACTTGGCTCAATTGTTACAAAAGTAGATCTACTGATAAAGTAAAACATAACACGAACTTATCTCGTCAGTGTACCAAGTGACGTGTTCTCTAATATGAATTTAAAATCGGCAAATTTAAAAGTTATTTTATTAATACAGATAAAATGAACAATTAAAAAATTAAGTTGTAAAGACTCTGTGTCCAAATGTACCTTTTATGTTCAATCAAAATAATACCTAGCGGAATTAGCGTAATAAAATTGCATACATACTTTTTATGTTCAATCAGCAAATTTAAAAGTAATTTTTTTAATACAGATAAAATGAACAATTAAAAAATTAATTTGTAAAGACTCTCTGTCCAAATATACCTTTTATGTTCAATCATAGTAATACCTAGCGGAACTAGCGTAATAAAATTGCATATGATAGGACCCATATACTTTATGTGTCCTATAAGATTAGATCTTATAGGACCCATATGGTAGGTGTCGTATTAAATTATAATCTAATAATACCAACCAGAAAAGCGTCTTATAAAATGTAATATAATATGACCTTTATATCAAATGTCCTATTATCTATGTCATAATGAGACCATACTAAAAGAGTGTCATGTAAATTGGCTTAATAGGATCCACACATAAAGTGTCCTATGAAAATCCACTATAATATAACTCAAAATCTAATTGGTCTCATAAAACACTTTTCAAAACCCCATTTAAAAATGTGTCCTAAACAAAGGTCCTAAAAACCCTCTTTTCTTGTAGTGTATACTTTGTACCATGAGTAAAAGTTCTTTGTTACATGTTTAGTACAAGACATAGAACGCAAGTTCGGGTTATTCTACTTCATCATCAAGTAAGTTGTAATTAGATTTCTTTATATGTGATCATTACATAAAGCCTACAAAATTTGAAGATTCAAGAATGATTAGCACAATTTAAGGGGAAGCTAAATTGTTCATGTGTTACATTTACATGTAACATTGAGGTGAAGGTGTTTACTACTGCTCATTAGTATTACTACAACTTATGTGAGTTTCTATTGCTCAGATTCATTTAAAGGCAGTCTACATATTCTTCATGTAGGGTAATTTGAGACATAGAAAACTTGTCTTAGTAGTATGGTATTATTTAAGTAGTGGTCAAAATCAAGGTTGCTTACATACAAGACCCCTATTTGGATCATGTCAAAAAGGGAAGAAGTCTACACAATGCAATCTGTTGATCTTTGGTGTTATATGTATGCGAGCTTAAGGGGAAGTGTTTTTGACATCATCAACTAAGGGAAGATTGTTGGGTCGAAAGTATGAGTTGATGCGTCAAAAACAACAAAATAAGAAGACAAGGACTAAAGTGTACAAGTTGCAAAAGAACAATCCGCTAGAGTCTTTTTATTGTTTTAGCTTTATTTGTAAGTTATGTTTTCTAGTATATAAAGAAAACATAGATCGTAGGTTTTACATATCTTCCATTCATAATGTAAACCTACAGTTGAGTTCGTGTTTTAGGCGTGGGATTTAATGCATACACGCCTAGAGATTATTTGTTTTATTATTTATTTTTTTGGTAAAAGGGTAGCAATGACCCCGGTAAATAGAACCAAAAAAAGCGTTGAAGTACAAGGAATGTGGCTGAAATACCACATTAACCGCAAGCTACATGCAGCTTGTTAAACAAAATGTTTACGACAGGCCATAAACATTAACTAGTCTAGAATACTGGAAATATATAAACTAGACAAAAACCAAGACGATAACATAAAGTTACGAGGAAAATAATAAAATATCAACATGGGATCATCCAGAAGGAGTGCTTGCCCCAATATGAGTATTGAGAAGATTCACCGATTCATCAAAGACGACCTCGACTCCCTCCTCCTCCTCATTATCTTCCTCGCTTACTTGAGCCCCTTCGTCAATACCAGGCATGGACAAAGATGAAAATTTATTAGATGTAGAAACACTGCTCATTTGAGCTTTAGCCTTGTTCGGACCATTAAGATTGCTAGACTGCTGCAACTGACCAGATTTAGTATTCAACTTACTACTACTATCAGCACTCGTACCTGTAGTATCCAACTGAGTTTTTGGGCGAAAAACAACCGTCTTACCTGCTTGGAAACCCTTGCTCAATGGAACACCTCTCGGAACTTGAGTCCCTAAATTACCTTTGTACTTCTTCCTCTTGCTTTGCACTTGTTGGAACCCATCATTATCAACATGAGTTGTCACTTTTTCAACCGTTATAGGTTTAACAATTTTCGGACAAGAATCAACGGAATGACCAAAAATATTACAAGTATGACATCTAGGCGGTTTCCATTCGTATTCAACTCGAATTAACTCCTTAGTACAACCAGAGCCTTCAAGATCAGGGACTCCAATAGTAACGTTATCTATAAACTCCGAATCAGCATTCATCTCAATAAGACAACGAGCAAAACTACAACGACCCCAAGACTCTTTGCACATATTATCAGTATAATTATCCATCATAATAAGCTTACCAAGAAACGAAGCAATTAAACTAATACCTTCCTCTTCAAATACCTGTAGCGGGACATCATGAAACTTAACCCATACCGGAATACGAGTTAGTTCCTCCTTTAGAAGATTCGTTTTCATAGTCCATTTCTTAAGAAAAATTGGTGAATTACGAACCATCCACGGACCACCTTCCAGAACCGCATTAAGACCCTCACTAGATCCAAATTGAAAGAAAAAGAAACCTTTCTCATTCATCATGATACGCTTAAGACCATGTTTTGCCCAGTTATTCTTAGCAAAATACTCAACCACAGGGAATGCAATCCTTTTACCAAGAAAGTAACCATATAAAGTGTTATGGTAACGAGCATTTACTGTTTCAACAACCTTCCTAGGAATAGAGATATTAACCCCTTCATAGACATTTTCATTAAACGAAGAAGAGACTGCATTAATACCTTCATTAGTAGATGTAACCATATCACCTTCAAATCTACAAAGTAACATCAGAATTTCTTTAGCACGATCAGGTGAGATCAATTCCCACAACGGATGTTTCTTCATTCTTAATTCATGAATAAATTCACTTGCGTCACCTTTCGTGCAAATCGTTACACCAAATAATTTCAAAACCGCATGTAGATTACACGGTTGCATACCATTAATGGTAGCAGCCTTAGCTTCAAGGTCTGTTTCCTTAGCCATTTGTGCAGAGTGCACACTCGAACCACCTGAACTGAGTGAAGAAGTGCTGCTAGTTAAATTCTTATGGCGTTCACACAAAGCTTTATAATAAAGCATAGTGGTCTCCTTAGGTAACGTAGACCATTTAGGAAATTTGTTTGCCTTCACACCATTTGCAAACACTTCAATGTCACGCACAGTATTCAAAGGAATAGAAAACAAATTAGATATCTCCTCTAGCGTTACTAAAACCTCAAGAGTAGACACCTTAACCACATCCATCCAACCTGTAAACAATGGCTTATCACTTTCATTTCTCGAATCCATGTTCAATCAAACACAGCCCTAACCACGAAAGAGAACCCCTAACCAAACAGTAACTTTTTTTTTTTTGTTTTGATCGTAAAAACCAAAACCAACGCACTAGCACCACGAGCACAATTAATTAAAACTCAATGCCACGAAAAACAATGAGAATCTTAATGAGCAGCCAAAACTTGCACTAATAATTAATATACCAAAACCATCAGCCGCCAACCCCACTTAATTAGAAGAGTCAGCCGACACAAAAGAATGTCAGCCGACCACACCCTTAATTGAATGACCAAAAAAGTCAGCCGCCTAATGATTGCTTAATTAGAAGAGTCACCCTTAACGAGAATGATTGAATGACCACAACACTTGCACCAATGATTGCTTCGTAAAGTAACAAGGATGATTAAATGTAGGACCACAAACAATCAGCCGACAAAAAAAAACAAGTAACACCAAAACCCTAAAAAACAATAACTGCTACTCACTTTTTAAACAAAACACACCAGATCCACTTGCTCAGGAACACGACACTCTAAATTAGACAAGTAACCACCAACGAGAATAATATACTCGCACAGTACAATGACAGCAAAAAAAAACGAAAAATAAAAACCAATTTAATTTACCCTAAAATCAATCAACCAAATAAAGACTTTGTTAACTCAAGAATAATCAATGATTATTCGAGAAAACAGCATCATTATAAGGTATTCGGATTAAAGGAAAAGAAAATTAGGTTTATGAGAAGAGGGGATTTTTTGGCTGCCATTGATGTTTTTTAGGGTTTAAATAAAAAACTTATATTGTTTTATTATTTAATACAAGTAATCGTTGGGGAAAATTCATCTTGTTGGAAGAAACATCTTGTTGTTAAAATTCTAATTCCGCTATGAATGTTAATTAATCCTAGATTATGGTCTAAACAACCATGAGTCTAACGATCTATTGGTTTCCACAAACAGAACTGATGAAATGGAAGTTAGGGCGTTTGATGCAAAAAGTTGAAGTAATGCAAATTATTTATTAAATACTTAACTGAAAGTCCCAAAATATGAGCCTATTGTAATACTACAACTCGAAACAAAGATATAACACTTAATGAATTACTTTTCAAACACGTAATGCTTATTACTTATAAATAAAGTATTACAAAGTGTTATAGATCACACTTGTTGAATGACAATGTAAGAAATCCTTAGAACAAGTAAACATGATACTCATATCAGGTTTACAAGTGAACCTAATGAGTCACCGAACACAGCTTTGGACTCAAGAGGTTCAACAGGGAGAAAAGACAAACAAAAAAGTCAATAATACAAGTGATACTTTTCTCCCCTTTTTTATCTATATTTATAGTGGTACGAGGTTTCTACCTTAGTGGGGGTAGTTGGTACGTGTCAACTTCTATGTGGAAGTAGTACACTACATTTAATTCATGTTTATTCCTAGACATGCCTTTAAGCAACTTTCTGTGAACAGTTCTGCAATCTATTCACTTTTCCCACTAGCTCGTACTAGGCATCTTTAACTTAAATCTTCACTTTGTCCCTCTTAAAGTGCTTTAACAAATTCTCCTACCTAAACTATAAAGGAGATAAGGCAAACCTCTGCTTTCTAAGTCTTCAAAGGGTCTGGAGTGATCTCTGGGTATTTCCACCTCAGAGGTCCTCAAACACTATCAGATTCTTTCTACATTCCAGCTTATCCATATGAGCTGGTGAGTATGACTTCAGATAATATTTGAATTCTCTAATGATGTCTTTGACATGAATGTGTCTGGTATGCCATTTGAGGCTCTGCTTTCAGTTGGTCATTGTCTCCATCACTCGAATCCATCAACGACACATAACACTTAGTCTAATTTAAATCAAATCTAGACTAGGCCATAGTTAGAACTTTCATTGGCCCAACAATCTCCCCTTATTTGAGCGTAAATTATACTAATCTAAAAATTATTGTAAGTAAGTAGACAGCTTCTTCTTACACATAATTTAAACAAATGTACTTGAATTTTTTTATAAAAACCTGTTCTATTACAGAGACACCGAAAGGTGTTTACAAAACAAAACATAAAAGGTCTTCAAAAATCAAGATTGAGTGCATAGATCTTTTCAGCTTCAGCCTTGTCAACTCTTGAGTTAATCACCACTTAAAACTCATTGTCAATGTGACACCCCATTTGGATAAATGGACCGTTACATAATAATTATGGCGTGTCATCAAATCATGAAAGGTAAATGTCTAAAATATTAAATGACCATAAAGGAAACCGAAAACAAACATCGGTTCCAACATAAGCTCCACACACAAATGCATAAATATAGAATGTAAGGAAAATACTAAACAATTTCCAGCAAAGCAAAAGTATAAAAATACATTAAAGAAGAAAGAAGACTAGGCGCCTCATTCCATGCACGTACTCTTGTTTCCTAGCTTTGCCCTTTAGTACCTGCCGTATTGGGACATGGAAAGGAAAATATGGCTGAGCAATATGCTCAGTGTGCGGATATATGACAATGAATGTAAAACATAAACATAAGAAAGTAATGAAATGAAAATGAATAACAGCTGAATAAGTGTATCTCCTGGAAAACCTGGTTTAAGCTTATAAGACTGGTTTTATATTTCTGAAAAGACTCATGTTTAGTTTATTCTGAAAACTGTATTTTAAATATGCCCAGAGCTCATATAGGTCATGTTATATCAACGTGCATGAATACTTAGAGGGGTGACCTCATCATGCAATTAGAGGGGTTGCCTCTAATTATGACAATATGAGTGGAGGGATCAGCTCTTGTAACGGATGCAAGGTATACAACGCAGTTACCATGAAATATTACTACTTGTCCTAGGATGCACCCATTCTCCCCACATGATAATAATAACATAGGCCAAATACTATAAAGGGACGGTGCGAGCAATCACCCTCACCGCAGAAGAGTCATAATGCCGGTGCCTCTAGGGCTATGGTTATGGAACCCCCATAACTAGGTGAAATTGGCATGCATGTATATAGCTCAGGCAATCTAAAATAAACATAACATATACTGAAGTGTTTAAGACACTTAATGTAACACCCCATTTTGATAAATGGAATGTCACGCATGATTATGGCGTGTCATCACAGCATACAAGGATAAATGTCTAAACATTACATGACCATAAAGGAAATAACGGAATCAAACATCGGTATCCCAAAAGTAGAAATCATCACACACAAACATAAGTACTGTAAATGAAAAGACTAAACAATGTCCATGGAAATGAGTATCAAAGTATAGATAAATGCATAAAGTAAAGAAGGCTAGGAAGCTTCCAATCCATATTCACGTACGCTTAAAGTCTACGAGCGTCCCTGAGTACCTGCCGTTTTGGGAGCATGAAAAGGAAAACGGATGAGCATAACGCTTAGTGCACGGATATACAAGTAAAGCATGAATAATATAAGCATATAAGCATGAAGCAGCGGAAAAGACTAAGTCCTGGATAACCTGGTTATATCTTAGTAAAACTGGTTTTATAGTTTGAAAAGCCTTATGTTTATCTTGTAAAAGCTGTTTAACATATTTTACCATTAGCTAATATAGGTCATGAAATATCAACGTGCATGAATACTTGGAGGGGTGACCTCGTCATGCAAATTAGAGGGGCTTCTTCTAATTTAATATACTGGTTTTGGGTAGGAGGGATCAGCTCCTTGTGAAGGATGCAAGGCACATACCACATTCACACTGAGTAATCTGCTGAAAACATGTAAACTAGGATTCACCCATACGCCCCACCTGATAATAATAATATGGCCAAAAGCTGAAAGGGACGCCACGAGCTATCACTCCGCCGTGGTGAAGTCATAACACTAGTGCCTCTAGTGTTATGGTTATGGTACCTCCATAACTAGGTGAAACTGGTCATGCATGTATATGGCTTTAGGTATTCTAATTAAACATAAGCAATTCATAAACATATAAAACATATACTGGGGAAAACAGTTGGCTACATACGGGGAATCCTAATAAGGAAGAATGTCCATACTGAAAGGACGGAGAATCCGTACCTTATGTCCAGTGAACGAAGAAGACGAACGGAAGAGAGTCCTACTTCGGTATCACTAATGCTACATAAATACATACGTGTATAAGTATCTGATTACTGAGTACGTAACTGGTTTTATATCATGTCTTAGCTTGTTTTATATGTTCATGTCATGTTTGACTGATTTAAGCTTTATATTGTGTTTATCATATATTCTGTCTATTATGATTAAGTATTACTTGTATTTCATGTATTATTATACTTGTTGTGTAATAATAAGTAACTTTATAAAAATAGCAGGTTTCCTAAAATAGAAAGTTTCCAAAAATAGAAAGTTACCAAAAATAGAAAGTTTCCAAAAATAGAAAGTTTCCAAAAATAGAAAGTTTCCAAAAATAAAAATTCCAAAAATAGAAATTTTCCAAAAATAGATTTACTGCTTAAAATAGATAAGTTTCTAAAAATAGAAATTTTCCATAAATAGATTAGCTGCCTTAATTAAATAAGTTTCTAAAAATTGAAAGTTTCCATAATTAGATATAAGCAGGATAATTAAGCTAATAATATAAGCTTAAGTGTTTACTGATTAATATTCTAAGTCATGTAATTATATAGTATAGTTTATTAATTATTTCATGTAAATTAAATAAACTATAGGTTTAAGTATTTAATTAAATATAACATGATTTAATTAAATAAAGGTAAAATAAATACTTAGGTTAAAACATGTATTATTATCTATTAATAATATAACCTGAGTCATGTAAATTAATTAATTATAAGTCATGGTTTCAATAATTAGTTAATTATATAGTCTAGTTAAATGATAAATACTTAGGTTAAAATTCATGTATCAATAATAAAATTAATAACCTAAAAATTAAATTAATCATGTTCATGCTTTTAATTAATTTAATTTAAGTCTTGTAAAAAAATAATATAACTTGTAAAAACATTAAACCTTGTAAAAAAATAACTCATGAACCGGACCGTGTTTTAAATCTAAACATATGTGAACCGAACCCGTGTTTTAACCCGTTAACCGGACCCAAAAACACAACCATACCCTGACCTAGGTCGGGGTCTCCCTTCCTTGCTGCTGCCGTGACACCACCAGCACCAAACCGAGACCTTAAGGTCTCGGTGGTGTGAGTTAAAGCCAAGCCGAGACCCCCTTGGGGCTCGGTTTAGGCGTCGGCCAACAAACAAACACCCCTTAACACATAACTGATTATACCCCATGATTAAAACAACATGTTTACACTTGTTTTTAATTAGTTTATTAAAAACATTCATGATTTTATGTGATTAATAAATCAAAACATAAAAGAAAAGATGTTAGGGTTTATACCGATTACGTAAATCAAATGAGGATGAACACACAACGATCCTTGCAATAAATCTAGCACCAAAATCAAACCGAACAACCCTCTTGGTGTTCTTATACCCGGCGGCCAAAGAAGGAGAAGAAAAGGGATTAGGGTTTCTTGCTTTTCTAAATTTTGGTTAATATGAAACTAATCTTTTCCCTTTTCTTGTTTAGTAAAAAAACAATGGGCTTGGCCCTTTTTCTCTTGTGTGTCCGCGGGTATGGGGCCCACATAAGGGTAACCCGAACATTTTCCATGTCTAAAATATAAGTGTGTTCTCGTGTTCGTATTTCACGTGTTTTTAATTAGTTATCGATCGTGACTTAATATATTTATTTGTGATCGAAATAAATATACATACATACGTAATATTAGCTCGTGATTAATTTACGTTCATGATTTCATGTTCGTATGTTCGTGATTATAATTATTATTGAAATAATTATCGTGTGTTAATACGTAATAAATACTTATCGTGTTATAACACGTACGTAATACTTGTAATTCTTGTACGTGAAACGTAAACATGTTATAAAAGGAAAGTTATGATCATGTACGTACTATCGTAAGGGTACTATTCATGGTAAAAGCATGTGGGTTTTACAACTCTTCCCCCCCTAAAAAGAATAATTCGTCCCAGAATTATAGATAAAGTAAACTGGAAAAGAAGAACATACCCGAATTCAAAATACGAATGAGGGTAAGAAGCCCGGATAGATTCCTCTGTTTCCCAAGTGGCTTCCCGCTCGGTATGATCCCACCAAAGGATTTTGACGAATGGAATCGTCTTCCTTCTCATGACTCGTTCTTGTCTGTCAAGAACTCGTTCGGGTTCTTCTATGAAAGTGAGATCTTCACGAATCTGTTCCAGTGGATACTGAACCATGTGAAGGGGATGATACTGGTATCCTCTGAGTAAGGACACATGAAACACATTGTGAACATAGGAAAGCTGCGGAGGTAACGCTAAACGATAAGATACTTCACCGACTCGTTCAATGACATCAAACGGTCCGATAAACCGAGGACTGAGCTTCCCTTTGATTCCAAAATGTCTAACACCACGTGCCGGCAAAACCTTAAGGAAAACATGATCTCCTACGTTAAAATGTATGTCCTTACAATGTTTCTCTGCATAATTCTTCTGACTTGACCGTGCTTCTTGCAGCTTCTGCTTAGCTACTGCGACCTTCTCATTAGTCAACTCTATGATTTCTGGTCCTTCAAGTGTTCGCTCACCAACCTGATCCCAGCAGATTGGGGCGTGACACTTCCTGCCATACAACATCTCGAAAGGAGCACACTTGATACTTGCGTGCCAACTGTTGTTGTACACAAACTCCACCAAACAGATGTAATCGTCCCAATCACCCGTCCATTCCAACGCACATGACCTCAACATGTCTTCCAATGTCTGAATAGTTCGCTCTGACTGCCCGTCTGTTTGAGGATGAAAAGCCGTGCTAAGCTTAAGTTGTGTACCCTAAGCTTTATGCAGACTTCTCCAGAATCGCGAAGTAAAACGAGGATCTCTGTCTGAGACGATGCTGGATGGAGCACCGTGAAGTATCATGATCTCCCTTCTGCAAGTATCGACGAGTTTACTGACCGAATCTTCCTTGCGGATCGGTAAGAAATGAGCTGATTTGGTAAGTCGATCAACGATCACCCAAATAGCATCGTGCTTCCTCTTGGTTGGAGGAAGAACAGTAACAAAATCCATGGTGATTTTGTCCCACTTCCACTCTGGAATATCTAACGGTTGAAGAAGACCGCCAGATCGCTGATGCTCGATCTTAACCTGCTGGCAGGTAAGACATTTGGAGACGTAAGTGGCAACATCCTGTTTCATACCACTCCACCAAAAGTACTGCTTGATGTCATGGTACATCTTGGTCGAACCAGGATGGATAAAGAATGGGGAGCTATGAGCCTCAGCTAACAAGGCTTCCCGGAGTTCTTGATCATCAGGAACACAAAGTCTCGTGCCCTGCCATAAGATACCATCTGCATCTACTCAAAATTCTGTCTGCTTCTCCAAATTCTGAATGATCGCCCAAATTTCTCCATCGTCTTTATGAGCTTCCTTGATCTTAGAGAGTAACTCGGGTTCTACTCTAAGATTAGTCCAGTAACCATGCTATCCATGTACCATGATCTCTATGTCTAGTCGCTCCAAGTCTCTTATGATTTCCTCCTCAATCTCAATACCGTTGATCATTCCGGACTTTCTTCTGAGTGCATCCGCCACTACATTCGCCTTGCCGGGATGATACTGCAGATTAATGTCATAATCCTTCAACAACTCTAACCATCTCCTCTGTCTCATGTTCAATTCACGTTGAGTGAAGATATAATTCAAGCTCTTGTGGTCCGTGAAAATGTCACATGATTCTCCATATAAGTAGTGCCTCCATATCTTTAATGCAAACACGACTGCTGCAAGTTCCAAGTCATGCGTAGGGTAATTTTCCTCATAAGGCTTAAGCTGCCGTGAAGCGTACGCGATCACTTTCCCATGTTGCATGAGAACACAGCCAAGTCCCTTCCCCGATGCATCACTTTAGATTTGAAATCCACCCGTACTAGATGGGAGAGTAAGAATAGGTGCAGATACTAACTTCCGCTTCAGGTCTTCAAAGCTCTTCTCTCGTTCTTCAGTCCAGACGAATTTCTCCCCTTTCCGCATCAGTTTGGTCAATGGTAGTGCTAGGCGGAAAAGTTCTCCATGAACCTACAGTAATAACCAGCTAAGCCTAGGAAACTGCGGACTTCAGTCGCTGATGTCGGCCTCGGCCACTTAATAATAGCCTCAACCTTCGCTGGATCCATCGTGATTCCTTCTGCTGATACAATGTGACCTAAGAATGCCACCTTGTCTAACCAGAACTCACACTTGCAGAATTTAGCATACAGCTGCTTCTGGCGAAGAATCTGTAATACTGTACGAAGATGGTCGTCGTGTTCCTCCTTGGACTTAGAGAAAATCAGGATGTCAACGATGAAGACAATGACGAACTTGTCCAGAAATTCATGGAAGATTCTGTTCATCAAATCCATGAACACTGCTGGAGCATTGGTAAGGCCAAATGGCATAACTACAAATTCGTAGTGGCCATAGCGTGTACGGAAAGCAGTCGATGTCCTGCTCCTTAACCCGTAGCTGATGATAGCCCGACCTGAGATCAATCTTGGAGAAATGTTTGGCCCCTTGGAGTTGGTCAAACAGATTGCCTATACGTGGCAGTGGATACCTATTCTTGATGGTAATCTTATTGAGCTCGCCATAGTCTATGCAAAGACGCATACTGTCGTCCTTCTTCTTAACAAATAAGACCGGTGCGCCCCATGGAGATGCGCTCGGTCGAATAAAGCCTCGCTCCAGAAGTTCTTGTAATTGATCCTTCAGCTCCTTCAACTCTATGGGAGCCATGCGATAAGGAGCATGGAAATCGGCTCAGCTCCTGGGATGAGCTCGATATTAAATTCTACTTCACGTGCAGGTGGTATGCCCGGAAGTTCTTCTGGAAATACATCTGGAAATTCTGACACTATAAGCTGATTCTGAATTGATGGAGATTCAGCATCCATGTCATGAACAGTAGCGAGATAACCCTCACAACCACGTGAAAGTAATGCACGTGCTTGCAGGGTTGATATGATTTGTACAGACCTGCCGGGTACGAACCCGTTGTGAATGTACTCTGGTGCATTAACATCACCGAAGATGACTCGATATGAATGGTAGTCTATGGTAGCATGATGCTTGGATAGCCAATCCATGCCCAAAATCATGTCGAAATCAATCATGTCCAGCGGAAGTGCGTCAACAGGACGAACCTTGTCGTCAAACTCTAGGGGAAGACTCTTGTACACATGGGTTATTCGTACAGAGTCTCTCAAAGGCGTGGAATACTCAGTATATTCTCTAGTGGCATGGGGAGTATCCTAACATTCTTGGCATAAGCAGTAGAAATGACCGAGTGAGTAGCATCCATATCAAACAAAACACATGCAGCTTGACTATACATATACAAGATTCCAGTGATGGTACCTGTAGACTTGTTGTCCTGATCACTAGATGTCTTGTAAACACGCCCAATAGTAGGAGGCCGCTTGGTATAAGCATGTCCCGATGTACCCTCCATCTCCCCCTTGCGGCAGTCCTTCATGCGATGGCCAGGAAGACCACACTTGAAGCATGCGTCACTATCGCGGCGACATGGCCCTGTGTAATAACCCAAACTTTAAAATCAACATTTAGACCGAGTTCTCATACTATTTCTAATACTCGAACCAATAATTATAATCGACTTTTATTTGTCATGATTATTTTTGCGAATAATATTGAATTTTCGGCTAACCGACAAGGTTAGGGCATTAACGTATCATATACGTGTCATTTATTATTTAACGACAAGTCTATGTCCGTCATCGATCGTAAATATCCTCTTTATGACATAGAAATATTTTTATTGTCGTCGTTTTAATTTCTCGTTTTACGAGCATTCTTCGTAATTGACGCTAAACCCTTAGGCGTCGTTTGTTTATATAAAGTGTTAATATATTTTATTAACATATTTAAAATAATAACCCACATTTATTTATCGAAATAAAATTTTCTCCGAATGTCGACGTTTTTATTTTATATTGAGCGTCTATTTTTCGTGGTTTGGCACGTATATTTTAAATCGCGTAAATTTCAAAATATCGGACCTCGATAATACCCGCTATTTTCAATATGTAAAACAAAGTTTAAATGAATAAAAGTTAATATCATACACACACTATGGACACCCCATCCTATGCGTGTAATGCTATGACATGTTTAAGACACGTGTTTAACTTCTCTTCCATTTCTAGAACCTAAAACTATTAACCATTCTATTCTTGAAAATTAGTTACACACTTTTGGTTCCCTCTTTGTATTTTCGTACCATTAACATGATAAGAACATGTCAACAATTATGTAGTTGCTAGTTCCTATCATTAATATTGAAGACCTTAGGTACTAAGACTACTCACAGGGTTAAACCATCATAAACATCATCAACCTTTCACTTTTCTATTGTAAGCATAATAGTTTTCATCTCATTTTCATATGTATTACTTATTAATTTTATGTGTATTCTTTGATGTACTTATTATTTTATAAGTTTGGGACATTGTATATGGTGACTGAATAATTTAAACATTTATAAACATGATTTCTAGTTAAACTTATGGGACTGTTTTAGAACAGTAGCAAAAACGTGATATCTTGTACTCCCTCCGTCCCAAATTTATAGTCCCTTTATACCATTTTGGGACGTCCTAAAATTATAGTCCCCTTCCAAAATAGATGTAAGTAATGTAACGAATTTACCATATTGCACCTAGTGGTACAAGAAATTACAAACTATGTATAAAGTTTTAACTAATTGCTTAAGGGTAAGAGTGTCATTTTGCAAAAAAGTAAGAGAGAGAATGCAGTGATAGTGATGTTTTCTAAAATAATGTGTTTTTTGTCAGGGGACTATTAATTTGGGACGGAGGGAGTATATATCAGTAGATTTTGAGACTTGGATAATAATATAGGGTTATGGGCCTTTGTTTTTTGGCGATTTGGCCGGGTCGCTCGTCTCATAACGATACCCGATGAATTAGATATGGCCGAAATAATAAAAAGTGTAAAATCTGAACATGCTGAATAAACGGACTGATAACTTTTACAAGAGCACAAAATCATTAAAAAGGTATAACTATGGGTTGTAGATAAATTTATGAAGAACTAGAATCAATTGGATAGTCCACCAGTTCTTTACGGTTTGGAAATGGCGGCCAAAACGGTGAGAACGAGATTGGCAGTAAAAACAGCCAACTCTTCTAAGTAATAGAATGGGTAAATGAGCTATGATAAGTATAAATTAGGGATAATTGGACTAATAATAAGAAAACCATATAAGTTAAGAATGATTTTGGGTAACAATAAATCATGTAGATTATTTCTGGTTTAAAGGAAACGATCTAATCTACGAGGTATGTCGGTAAATTGTAAGAATTTGATCATATTGAATTAATGTAAAACGTGACGATCTTTATAAAAACCGAAGTGGTATGACCCACTTGTCGGGAGTTGTTGACTCAGTTTTATACTGATATTTAGAGAACCCAAGACCCGACCAACGTGAGATATTAAGTCGTCAACGTTTGGAGGCGTTTTAGAACCTGTAATGCATATAAAGTGGATTTGAGCCACAAAAGCCCAACTTACACTTATAATGGCTGTTGGGCCATTATTGGACCCGAGATAAATTATATATTTTGAGATCAATAGTGAGTTTGAAATGTACTTTAGTCACATGAACTTGTTATGTGCCACTAATGGGCCTTAATGGGCTTAAAGGTCATAGTGGGATAATACATGGTAAATTGTTCCAAAAGTCTTACGAAAAGTTTATAAAACTTATACAATGTCCAAAATTACTAAAGTGAAATATTTACATATATATATATATATGGCTTATGTATAGTCTCGAGCCTAAGACGCGTCTCGTCATTTTAGGTCTCGTTCGGTCGTATGTCGACCGTTGGGCATCTCGTTCTCGATCAATGAGCGATTGATATCTCGTGAAGTCGTGTATCGACTATTGGACATTTGTTCCTTGATCTACGTGTAATAGCTATATCAGGTGAGTTCATAGCCTCGCTTTTACTGCTTTATATGTGTTTATAAACCCGTGAGGGGGAATAAATGCTCTTGGTAAATTATGATATGAGAATATATATATCGTTTAAAAGGATACATGTTTGTGAATAAACATTGTTGTTTGAATATATGCTTTGAATGAATACAAGCTGTTGTAAATAAATGTAAAGACGTTTGATTGAATGATTTTGGAAAATGAACACAAGCGTTAATTTTATAGGTAATGAGCCACTATTAATAAGGCTAAGTTGCTTATTGCCAGCGAAAAGTCCCTATAAATCGTGAACCGTTAACTACCTATGATGGGTAGGCGCTCGTACAGACGAATGGATCCATTGGGAATGATGACCCCCACCCGGGCAGGTCGCACCTGTGAGTTGGAGGCTCAGCCGGGTGTGTTGTACGTGAGGAATGGGGTATTTGGCAAGATACCTGACTAGGGAAAATTTATTGATTAAGGCATCGGTGTCATGAGCTTAGCATAATAGTGTGGAATATAGGTATTGTATGTGTTGCAATATCGCCAATGGATGAGATTCTTGTGTTCAAAAGCTTTATGGTTTATTAGAAACCCATTATTGTTTATTTGAAAACCTATGAATTCACTCAACCGTTGTGTTAACATGTTAGCATGTATTCTCAGGTGTGTAGGTTTAAAAGCAGCTAGAGCACGGAGCCGCTCAGGATAAAGTAAAGGCAAAAAAAACAATTTCCATTCGATACATTTGACAAATCTTTATTATTTCTTAAGGTTTGTATAAATTGGTGGGATCTCTTTTTAGTTAACTCTGATTTAATAAATTTATCGAATGGTTTATTTTATAAAACGTCTCTTTTGAAGTCGTTTTCTATGACTATGTGCGATGTGCTATGAAGTAACACCTAATGTTGATATTTCGCTGCCTTGTGAGTTTGGGGGTGTTACACCCTGGGTGCCTACGGTGGCAAGTAGAGCAAAGAGGATGAGTATATCCTCCAGCAGGTGTGCTGACTGGATGAGAACCTGATAAATGATTATACATAAGACATGCTAATAGGGTACAAAGGACAATGCGGATAATCGTAAGACTGAATACCAGTGATAGCTGGACGGTTAGGCTACGAACCTCTCTGGTTCTGGTCCCTACCGTTACCATGATTCCTGGTAGCAGATTTGCTAATATGTCAGAATTAAGAGCCATAACATGTAATCATAACAAAATGCGTAAGTATAAGGACCTGCTGCTATTGGAGTGTCCAGCGTTGTTACGGTAATTATCATTACCGCCACGCTTATCCGTAGCAGAACGGTCGTGAGTCTGACTGTTTCCCTTGGGCTGATTAGGCTGTTGCTGAGTAGCCGGCTGAGACCGGTCCCCAGTCTTCTGCCTGGAAGATACAATTTAAAGAGATGAAATATTGACATATACTAAAAGAATACGGATTTGTAGAAACTAGAAGGGGGGGGGGGGGTTGAATAGTTTCTTATATTTACTTGTTAAAATGTGGTTTCTAAAAAATCCTTTTTCAAAAACTTAGGCTTGAGGAAATATGTGAAATCTTTTTATGCACAATATGAACAATGATAGTGTAACTAAACTAATACTAACAAAAATATATCCACAAAGAATGATAGTGTAGCTAATCTAATACTAACACATGTATATGCATAAAGAATAAATAATGTAAAGAGTTAAGGGTAAAGAAAGATCAAACCGAACACCAAGGATTTATAGTGGTTCGGCAACGAAGCTCACTCCTCGTTCCTACTCCACTCCTCGAGTACTCCTTACTCGAGAGTTCACTACACAACAAGCTCCTTATGGTGGAGAAAACCGTACACGTCGCTTAACCAATTTCTGACTCTAAGCTAAAAGTCGAGCCCTAATCGTAGCTAGGACCAATCTACACAACTATGCTTAGTACATACACAACTTCCAAATAGACACAACTACTTGGATCTTCACAACTATGACACAACTACATGTGTATAAAATTAGATGTTCAATGGATCTTTGGTGGTGGACTCAACACTTCACTAGGATAGTGTTCTTCTCTTTGCACTTGGAGAGGAAGGGATGGAAGAACAAGATTTACTTCTTAAACAAGTAATAATCAAACAAATGATCAAAGATTTGAGTGATTAAAGAAGGGGTTTGAATCTGGAAATAAATGTGCAAAAGAGGTGAGGTGAAAAGCTGAGAATGGTCCACTATTTATAGGACAAAGGAGCCAACGGCTATATCTGCCCGCGGTACATTGTCTTAGCCCGCGGTACCTTATCGATAAGGTACCGCCTAGGCGCTAAGGTACCGCCGGATTAGACTCCACTCCTTTTTGTCCTTTAGTGGTGGAGGTCTTATCTGGATATAAAAAATATCCTGAAAGGATGTTCTTAACCAAATAAGAATATGCCATTTTCAAATTTCAAATAATTAATTTAATAAAACATTTTCTTAAAAAGAAAGTTTAATAAAAACTTGTCACATTTAATAAAAAGTGAGTTTTAAGAAAAGATTAAATCACTTGATCACTTGATTAAGGTTAGTACTTGTTTATCCATACTTTAAGTGAAAATGGGTAAAATGAAAAATACTTGAATTCAAGAATTCGTTTTTTGTTGTTTTCGTAAATGCTTGTTTTTACATATTGTCGTAATCAAAACTAAGCGAGACCGAAAAATGCAAGTAACGTTTTTAGTCATTATTGCATTAACAATCTCCCCCTTTTTGATTCCAACAATACATAAACTCAATCACACAAAAACAAGATTTTCGAAGACGAGTTTATTCATTTCTCCCCCTTTGTCGAAGCAAAAAGGTTGCGTAAGCCGGTGTTGAAGAAACGGACTTTGCAAAGACTCCCCTTTGGTGCTTACTCCCCCTAGCTTGGGGCACCGAGGAATCGAGATATGGTGACAAGCTACATAGAAGGGTTAGTTGAACAAAAGAAACAACCAACAATATATAGCAATAGGTCACACAAAAAAAAATAAAAGAGAAGAAAACACAAAGACAAAGATCCAAGATAGGTTACTAAAAGAACATCATACAAAGAAGTATGGAAAAAGAAACAAGCCAAAAGCATAAATCTAATCCTAGTTATTCTAGAATTCTAAGATTTGCTTGAATTTGGTGTCTTGTGGATAAGCAACCAATGCTTATATAAAAGACAAGGTAATAGCGGAGGGTGGTGGTGGTGGCTTGTTGGAGATCTCATAATCAAAGTGAAGAGGAGGCTTGATTAAGAGACTCTTGATGTAGCTCAACTCCTCATAGATGTGTGCCATAGCAAGATGTTGATACTGACAACAATGACAATATGTTCCATGGTGCATGACATTATCATGAGAAGGAGGAAGAACACTAAAGGGTGGTGGTGGAAGAAAAGATGTTCCACAATCAACATTCTTGGTAGGAGATATGTGATTAAGAGTGTTCTTGGGTGGGTTTGGATTGAAAGCAATTGGAGAAAATGGAGGAGATTCAAGGCTTTCATTGGGAGAATAAGACATTTTGGATGTGAAGTAATGCAAAATGCTTATGGTTTAAATAGGGAAGGCTTAGGGTATTTTTGGGGTGGTCAAAGGGTTTGAAACAAAGATTCTCAAAAATGTTGGAGCAAATCTGGAGTTTCAGACAAAAACCCGAAAAAGGAAGGCCACTGTAGGTGGTTCCTTATCTAGGGTGGCGGTACCTTATCAATAAGGTACCGCGGTTCACATATGGAACCGCCTGCAGAAGCAGGGTTTGGTGTTTGGAGGAAGATTTTCAGCAAATCTTATTTTTCTAGTCTAACTTATCATAGGGATATGCTTAAAAGCAAAGATAGACAAAGAAAACATATGCAAACTTACCAAATAGAGATTTGACCAAAATACATGGATTAAAAAATCAATGTAGGAGGTGTGTAGTTAGATGCGTTGCATATGGTTCGGGATGTGACTAGATCTGAGATTAAAGAAGCTTTATTCTCTATGGGAAACGACAAATCTCCAGGCCCGGATGGTTTCACAGCGGCTTTTTTCAAGAGCTCTTGGGATATTGTATCGGATGACATTGTTGCTGCTATTCAAGAGTTTTTTCGTAATGGCAAGCTTCTTCGAGAACTTAATCATACGATCATTGCCCTTATTCCTAAAGTTAATTCTCCTACCCGTGTCAATGACTATCGGCCTATTTCTTGCTGTAATGTGCTGTTTAAGTGCATTAGTAAGATTATCGCTAATAGAATCAAGTGTTGTTTAACTTCGTTGATCAGCCCTAATCAGTCCGCGTTTGTGCCTGGTCGTAGTATCTCTGATAATATTTTGCTTACGCAGGAGCTTATGCATGGCTATCACCTAAACAGGGGTCCCCCTCGATGTGCTTTTAAAGTTGATATTCAAAAAGCCTATGACACTGTTGATTGGGAATTCCTTCGTAACACGCTCATTGGGTTTGGTTTTCATGATCGTATGGTAAAGTGGATTATGGAGTGTGTTGCTACTACTTCATTTTCTATCAGTGTTAATGGTTCGCTATATGGTCATTTTAAAGGGAAGAGAGGCCTTCGTCAAGGTGATCCGCTTTCTCCCTATCTTTTTACTTTAGTCATGGAGGTTCTTACTCTCATGATTCAGCGAAGGGTTCATGATATGGGTAGTTTTACGTTTCATAGATATTGCTCTAAATTAGAGTTAATTAATCTATGTTTTGCTGATGATTTGTTTCTCTTTGCCCACGGGGATGTAAGTTCTGCTCATATTATTAAGGATTCTTTAGATGAGTTTAAAGGTGCTTCTGGTCTCACTCCGAGTTTACCAAAAAGTACTGCTTTTTTCTGTAATGTCACTAATAGTACGAAACTGGCTATCCTTCATGTTCTTCCTTTTGAGGATGGTAAGTTACCGGTTAAATACCTTGGTGTTCCGCTAATCTCTTCTAGGTTGATGGTTAGTGATTGTAATCAGCTTATTGAGAAGATCCAAAGTCGTATTCAAGGTTGGAATAATAAAGCTTTATCTATCGGGGGTAGGATCCAACTTATTCAATCTGTTCTAGGATCTTTACATGTTTTTTGGGCTTCGGTTTTTATTATTCCCTCACAGGTGTTACGGAAAATAGAACAACTTATGCGAGGTTTTCTTTGGAGCCAAGGTGCTAATAAAAAGGGTAAAGAAAAGGTCGCATGGGATACAGTGTGTCTTCCTAAAGAAGAAGGAGGTCTAGGGATTCGTCGTCTTGAATTCTTTAATTCTGCCCTAATGGTCTCTCATATATGGAAGCTGCTCACGTTGAAGGACTCTTTATGGGTGAAATGGATACATGCGTATAAGCTCAAGGGCCGTAGTTTTTGGCAAGTTCCTCTTCGGTCTTATGTTACTTGGGGATGGCGCAAGATATTACAACTTCGTCCGATTATTCGTGAGTTTTTTTGGTCTAAGCTTGGAAATGGTATGCATACTTCTGTTTGGTATGATAGGTGGTGTTTGGAAGGTCCGTTAGCTTCTCGTATTTCTGCCCGTGACATGGCTCGCACAGGTTTGGCTATTAATTCAAATGTTAAAGCTGCTGTTTCTCATGGAGCGTGGTGTTGGCCAGCTGATCTTGTGGTTAAATATCCTTTCCTTGGCTCGATTCCTGTTCCTGTCCTTAATGACGGGGCGAATGATATTATTCAATGGCGTGATGCTTCAGGTACGGTTCAAGTTTTTTCTGTTAATCAAGTCTGGTCTTCTATTCGTCCAAGGGATGCTCAGGTCGATTGGTTTAATGTGGTCTGGTTTGGATCGTGCATTCCGCGCCATGCTGTGCATTTATGGCTTATTATTAAGAAACGTCTTCAAACTCAGGATCGAGTGCGAGTTTCTGAAGTTAATGATTCTGTCTCGGAGGTGTGTTCGCTGTGTGAGCTTCACAGTGATTCGCATGAACATTTGTTTTTCCAATGTGGTTTCTCATCTTCTGTTTGGAGTCATATGAAGCAGTTTGCGGATATGCCTGCTGCGGCTGATGAGGTTTATTCCATTATTGATGATTTAATTCCGATTGCTAGAAGACGTTCGTCTCGAAGTATTATTGCTAAGGTGGTTGTTGCTGCTACTACGTATTATTTATGGCAAGAACGGAATTGGAGGTTGTTTAAGAAGGTTAAGAGATCTCCGAAACAGATTATTGATTGTATCAAGAGTGTGGTTCGGTTAAAGCTCCTATCATGTAAAATGAAGAGATCTAATGATGGTATTAGACTTGCAAAGATGTGGGATATCCCGGATACCATTTTTAGATAAGTTTGATGTCTTGTTTTTTTTGCTTATGTAATATTAGATGGTTTTTCCCCATAGGTGTTATAGGGTGTGTAATTTCCTTTTAATTATCATATGGCATGTCATGTGATAATGGTCGTTCAAGCGTTTGTGCTTGAGGTTAATGTGGTATCTTAGCCACATTCCAATGTGATGTAACTGTTTTTTGGTGTAATATATTTTACCGGGAAGAAGTCCCTTTACCCAAAAAAAAAAAAAAAAAAAGACAAGACCTTAAGTCATGACACAATGATCCTCCATGATTCTATCTTGTTCTTGCTATGTTTGAGAGAATCATACATATGAATTATGTAAGCTCTAGATTAATAGCGAGAATCTATGAAAAATCGTTTTTAGATTGAATTAACAATGTCAAACGAATTTCTCAACCATTTTCGAAAGAGACTTTGAGAATTTTGAAAAGGAGAGGAGAAGCTTTTTCAAAAGGAGTTTAAAAGACTCAAGGACTCAAAGAGGTAAAAGAAAAAACACAAGAAGAAAAGAATTTAAGGAAGATGTTCCATTAATCCTAGACCTAGACGCAAGTAATTAAAAGGTTCCCTCTTAAGTGGCTTAGTGAAGATATCGGCTAAGTTGTCCTCGGAGGGCACCTTTTCAATAGTAATGTTCCCCTTTTGAACATTATCCCTAAGGAAATGGTGTCTAATTTCTATGTGTTTGGTTCGCGAATGTTGCACGGGATTCTTGCTTAGGTCTATAGCGCCTTTATTATCGCACATGATGGGAACATCATCAAGAGAAATCCCGTAATCAACAAGCGCTTGCTTCATCCATAGAGCTTGTTGGCATGCTTTTCCGGCACTCACATACTCGGATTCCGTGGTGGATATTGCAAGAGTGGTTTGTTTCTTGGAGAACCAAGAAGTTAAACAACAACCCATGAAGGTACAAACTTCACTAGTGCTTTTCCGGTCCACATAGTCTCCCGCATGATCCGAGTCCGCGTAGACAATGGTTCTACGCCGGTCCCTTTAGGATACCATAATCCTAAATGTATAGTGCCTTTAATGTATCGGAAGATACGCTTAACCGCTTCAAGGTGAGAGGTTTTGGGAGCCTCTTGGAAGCGAGCACAAAGGCAAACACTAAACATGATATCCGGTCGACTTGCCGTTAGGTACAACAAACTACTAATCATACCTCTATATTTGGTGTTGTCTACCGACTCACAATCATCATCTACGGTGAGTTTAGTATCCGAGGCCATAGGGTTCTTCATTGGTCTAGATTCTTCTAATCCAAATTTCTTTAGCATTTCTTTAGCGTACTTAGATTGACTAAAGAAAATACCATCGTCCATTTGTTTAATTTGGAGTCCTAAAAAGAAGTTAAGTTCTCCCATCATACTCATTTCAAACTCATCATGCATGATTTTGGCAAAGTCATCACACAATTCTTGACAAGTTGAGCCAAATATAATGTCATCAACATATATTTGTACGATTATGAGATGAGGACCTTTCTTCTTTGTAAAGAGTGTATAGTCTACAATTCCCATGGTATACTCATGTTTAACAAGAAACGCTTTAAGTCTATCATACCAAGCTTTGGGTGCTTGTTTGAGTCCATAAAGTGCTTTCTTAAGCTTGTAAACATGGTCCGGTTTCTCAAAATCAATGAAGCCGGGAGGTTGAGCCACATATACCTCCTCATTGATCAAACCGTTAAGAAATGCACTCTTTACATCCATTTGTTGAAGCTTAAAATCTAAGGCACAATCGTAGGCTAAAAGGATTCTAATTGATTCTAATCTAGCTACCGGTGCATATGTCTCGTCATAATCAATCCCTTCTTGTTGATTATAGCCTTGAGCTACAAGTCTAGCCTTGTTACGAGACACAACACCATTCTCATCTAGCTTATTCCTAAATACCCATTTGGTTCCTATAATGGTAGAACTTCTAGGTGGAGGAAAAAGTTCCCAAACATCATTGGCAACGAATTGATTCAATTCTTCTTGCATCGCAATGACCCAACTCTCATCCGTCAAAGCTTCTTTAACATTCTTTGGTTCAATCAAGGAGACAAAACAAAAGAAGTTGCTTTGGTTTTGGACTTGAGATCTTAGGGTCCTTTGATTTAAGTCACCAATGACATTATTGAGAGTATGATCCCTAGACTCCTTAATGTTTACTTCCTTTTCAACACTAAGGTCTTCAACTCCTATTTTTCTAACCTCTTTGGCTTTAACTACTTCTAATTCATCCAAGTCATCATCAACCAATGGTGGTGTCTTGGGTGAAGGAGGGGTTTCATCAAAGGTTACGTTGAGTGATTCTTCAATAACCCCCGTGGTTCTATTTAGGACTATGCAGGCTTTACTAGTTTGGGAATAACCTAAAAGGATACCTTCGTAAGACTTTGGGTCAAACTTGGTAAGGTAGTCTTTGGTGTTGAGGATAAAGCACTTGCTTCCAAACACCCTAAAGTATTCTAATGAGGGTTTCTTACCTTTAAGAATCTCATAGGGGGTCTTTCCTAGGAAGGATCGAATAAGAATTCGGTTGAGAATATAAGTCGGTGTGTCCACGGCATTGCACCAAAACTTTTGAGGCAAAGATTGCTGGTTTAACATCGTCCTACTCATCTCTTGGAGAGTCCTATTCTTCCTTTCAACTACCCCATTTGATTGTGGAGTGCGAGGAGCCGAGAAGTTATGAGTAATACCATGAGCTTCACAAAAGGCACCAAATTGCACTTCATTATCAAATTCCCTACCATGATCCGTCCTAATAGAAACAATTGAACATCCTAGTTGATTTTGAATTCTTCGACTAAAGATTTCGAAGTGATCGAAAGCTTCATTCTTGGATGCCAAAAATCTAGTCCAAGTGAATCTAGAATAGTCATCAACTATAACTAGGGTATAAAGGTTACCTCCATAACTCCGTACGGCGGAAGGTCCAAAGAGATCCATATGTAGGAGCTCTAAGCACCGAGAGGTCGAAACCAAATTCTTGGCTTTGTGACTTGAGTGAACTTGCTTTCCATCTTTGCAAGCATCACAAAAGTGACTATCAAACTTAATCTTGGGGAGGTGTCTTACCAACTCCTTAGAGACTAAAGATTGAATTAAACGCATATTAGCGTGACCTAATCTCCTATGCCAAAGAGTAGAACTATCATCTATAGTCGCAAGACATATGTTGTCTTTTGACTTCTTATTAACCTTCATGACATAAAGCCCATGCTTTCTAACACCTTTTCCAAGGACTTTTCCATCTTTTACGATTTCACTGTCATGTTCCGAAAAGATGACCTTACACTTATTATCACAAATTTGACCTATACTTAAAATGTTAAAACCTAAGTTATCTACGTGCTCAACATTTTCAATGGTCATTGAGTCAAGAGAAACCGTACCTTTGCCAATGATATTACCACGTAGACTACTAGCGAATGTGACGTTACCTCCATCATATGATTTGTAATGCGAGAACAAACTTCGATTACCCGTCACGTGTTTAGAACATCCACTATCCTTAATCCACTCATCGGGCTCCAAATCAATTCCCAAGCATATCTAGGTAACAACACACAAGATCAAACATTTGGTCCCCAATATCTCATGGGTCCAAAATTGTTAGTTCCAAACATCCCTTGCATTTGGTTGGGATGCATGAATGAGGAAGGGATTCCCCATGGAGAACAAAATGGAGGAGGGTAGTAATTGATGTAACCATTTTGTTGTTCATTATTTCTCGTAGGTGTATTTGATCTAGGTTTAGAGTTATTATTATTCCTTCTAGGTGTTGGAGTTTTACTTCTAGGTCGTGAGTTGTTTTGATTATCTCTTCTAGGCGTTGTCGTTCTACTTCTAGGCTTAGACTCATTCCTTACTCTAGGTGGAGTAGAGGATAGTCTAGATAAACTTCTATTTCCCATGAGAGGTTTACTTAATGGCTTGTAGAACTTACCAATAGCATTGTCGTCAAGTATGGGTAATTTTACCTTATTAACAGTAAGATGCTTTAGTTTTTCATCTAACTTAGACTTTTCAGAAAGTTCAGGATTTTCACAAAATTCATCTTCTGGCCGCGGTACCTTATCTATGGCGGCGGTTCCATAGTGATACGGAACCGTTCCATACAATTTAGAACCGCGTCTAGTGGGCGTTTTTTGTGAAAACCTGACTTGTTTTGGTTCACTAGTTGAGGCTTCATTTGAGTTAAAACCTAGACCAAGTCTTTCCTTAGAATGAACTTGTTTGTTTAACATATCATCAAGAGCACTAGTACCTTTCATGAACTTTTCCAATTTAATGGAGGTGCTCTTGAGATCTTCATTCTCTAATCTAAGTTTCTCACAACTTAAGCAACCTAAATCAACCTCTTTGTTTTTCTCAAGTTTAGCCAATTTCTCCCTAAGTTCATTGATCTCATTTTCAAGCTTAGTTTTGGTTGATTTTAAGGTTTAATTCTTTTCTATGAATTTAAGACTAAGTTTGTGTAAGCTATCATATTTGCATTCAAATTTAATATCATCTAAAGTGGAACTATCATTGCTATAATATTCGGTTTCAGAATGTACCTCTTTAGAAGTGTGAGCCATAAGACATTTCTCCTCTTTGGGGTTGTCATCATCATCTTCACCGCTATCGCTCCAAGCGCCACTAACGAATGCCGTGTGGTTCTTATCACGAGCGGGCTTTGGACAATCACCAATGAAGTGATTTGGATCACCACATCTAAAGCAATTCCTATCACCTTTTTCGTTCTTGACAAACCGATTCTTTGACAATGGTTTCTTGTCATAGTTGGGTTGCCTAACGTGTTGACCTCGTCTCTTGAAGAACTTCTTGAAATCTCTCACCGCCAATGCATACTCCTCGTCATCGCTTTCCGAGGAACGATCATGGTCACTTTGTGCCTTCTTGGATTTAAGTGCAAGAGATTTCCTTTCACGCTTGGTTTTCACTAATTCCGAGTCCTTAAAAATTATCATCTCATGAACCTTCAAGTTTCCTATGAGTTCATCGAGTGATAAAGTTGAGAGATCTTTCGACTCTTCAATCGTCGTGACTTTTGCTCTCCACTTTGGATGTAAGGCCCTTAGAAACTTCCTAACATTGTTCTTGCTAGAAAAACCTTCATCAAGTGCTTTTAGACTAGTAATAATGGTGTTAAACGTAGCAAATGCACACTCAATAGTTTCATCTTCTAAGATGACAAATTGTTCATATTGTTGGACAAGAAGATCGATTTTGCTTTCTTTGACTTGGCTATTACCTTGGTGGGTTACTAAAAGAGTGTTCCAAATAATTTTAGCGGTTTCACACATAAAAATTCTTTCATACTCTTTCTTAGGCAAAGCATTATAAATCACCATTTTAGCCTCATTATTTTTTGAAAGTTTCTTTTTAGTATCGTCATTAGCTTTGTCAAAAGTGACCAATTCTTTTGTTTTAGAAAACTTCATTAAATTGAAAGGGTAAAAAATCACCATTGGTAATAACATGCCAAAGATCTAAATCTTTTGATTTCACATAAGTTTCAAATCTATTTTTCCAATAAATAAAACTATCGGTTTCAAAAAGTGGTGGTCTTTGCATAGATTGCCCTTCTAGGTACTTGTTGGAATCCATAGATCGATTCAAGTTTTAAAATACAATATACTTTAAAAATTCTTGAGCAACCCGCTCTGATACCAATTGTAGAAACTAGAAGGGGGGGTTGAATAGTTTCTTATATTTACTTGTTAAAATGTGGTTTCCAAAAAATCCTTTTTCAAAAACTTAGGCTTGAGGAAATATGTGAAATCTTCTTATGCATAATATGAACAATAATAGTGTAACTAAACTAATACTAACAAAAATATATCCACAAAGAATAAAGAATGATAGTGTAGCTAATCTAATACTAACACATGTATATGCATAAAGAATAAAGAATGTAAAGAGTTAAGGGTAAAGAAAGATCAAACCGAACACCAAGGATTTATAGTGGTTCGGCAACGAAGCTCACTCCTCGTTCCTACTCCACTCCTCGAGTACTCCTTACTCGAGAGTTCACTACACAACAAGCTCCTTATGGTGGAGAAAACCGTACACGTCGCTTAACCAATTTCCGACTCTAAGCTAAAAGTCGAGCCCTAATCGTAGCTAGGACAAATCTACACAACTATACTTAGTACATACACAACTTCTAAATAGACACAACTACTTGGATCTTCACAACTATGACATAACTACAAGTGTATAAAATTAGATCTTCAATGGATCTTTGGTGGTGGACTCAACACTTCACTAGGATAGTGTTCTTCTCTTTGCACTTGGAGAGGAAGGGATGGAAGAACAAGATTCACTTCTTAAACAAGTAATAATCAAACAAATGATCAAAGATTTGAGTGATTAAAGAAGGGGTTTGAATCTGGAAATAAATGTGCAAAAGAGGTGAGGTGAAAAGCTGAGAATGGTCCACTATTTATAGGACAAAGGAGCCAACGGCTATATCTTCCTGCGGTACCTTATCTTAGCCCGCGGTACCTTATCGATAAGGTACCGCCTAGGCGCTAAGGTACCGCCGGACTAGACTCCGCTCCTTTTTGTCCTTTAGTGGTGGAGGTCTTATCTGGATATAAAAAATATCTTGAAAGGATATTCTTAACCAAATAAGAATATGCCATTTTCAAATTTCAAATAATTAATTTAATAAAACATTTTCTTAAAAAGAAAGTTTAATAAAAACTTGTCACATTTAATAAAAAGTGAGTTTTAAGAAAAGATTAAATCACTTGATCACTTGATTAAGGTTAATACTTGTTTATCCATACCTTAAGTGAAAATGGGTAAAATGAAAAATACTTGAACTCAAGAATTCATTTTTCGTTGTTTTCGTAAATGCTTGTTTTTACATATTGTCGTAATCAAAACTAAGCGAGACCGAAAAATGCAAGTAACGTTTTAAGTCATTATTGCATTAATAGGATTGGTCACCGCTTGAATACGAGTGTTTCCCTCTTATCGGGTCTCTCTGCTTCCCATAACTCATCTCTCTCCTACAACATCTCCATCTTATGTGCTGTTTCGGCCACTTGTGCTACCGTGTTGAACGTAGCATACACCAAGTTGTTTGCGACCGATGTACGAAGAGCCCACCTGAAGTGGTGTGCTTGATTTTTAGGAGTACCTGCTGCTGCACCAAGGAAACCAGCTAAGCGAAGAAAGCGCTGCATGAACTCGTTGCTATTCTCCCCAGCTCTCTGTCGGATCCCATGGTACTCTCTCTTCAGCTTGTCTTGCTCAGCCTTGGGAAAGAACTGCTCCATTACCCTATCCCTGAACTGAGCCTATGTCAAACCAACCACCCAATCATCACCTCCCTCAGACTGATTCGGTGCTATCCACCACGCTAACACATCACCTTAGAACCGGTAGCATGCCAACCTCGACTTGAAGACGGGGTCACAGCCCATAGCATCGAAGATCTTCTCAATGTGAGCCAACCAGCTTTCAGCTTCACTGGGGCTATCGGTTCTCTCGAAAGCTCGTGGACGGAGCTTGTTGAATCTCTCCAGCCATGTGGACAATGTTGTTGTTGGAGGAGGAGGAGGTACTGGGTGATGCTGCTGATTGTTGGCAGCCTGAACCTCAACCCTGATTTCGTTCCTCAACTGAGGAAGCATAGCTTGCATTGCAGCTTGGATTGCTGCATTGAGTTGTTCCTGCTCGCGTGTGAGAACCATCTGACAGTATAGCCTAAAATACATGATTAAACTGATTAAAACATAAAATATATACATGAAAAAAAATTTATACCCATAAATCATGAGAAAATTTTTATGCAGGAAAACTAGTACATGAATGCATGATGCAGTTTTACAAAAACTTTTGTATGCGCGAGAGTGAACGCCTATGGTCAGTTCACCCAAAACAAAAGACATGGCGAGGGGACACCTATGGGTCGGTCCCAAATTTAAAAGTTTCGATAAAACACATGCGACTAAATAGGGCCAGTCATGTACTAACCATTACTTAGTCATAGACCTGCAACAATGACATATATATGTATGCATGAAAATGATGAATGCATGAAAACCGACTATCAGTTCTAGGAAGACCATAGTGACTACTCACTAATCACATGTCTTGTTTTGAGAGCCTACAGGTCGAAGCCTTGGCTCTGATACCATAATTGTAACACCCCATTTTGACAAGTGGAATGTCACGCGTGATTATGGCATGTCATCAAAGCATACAAGGATAAATGTCTAAACATTACATGACCATAAAGGAAATATCGGAATCAAACATCGGTATCCCAAAAGTAGAACTCATTAAACACAAACATAAGTACTGTAAATGAAAGGACTAAACAATGTCCATGGAAACGAGTATGAAAGTATAGATAAATGCATAAAGTAAAAAAGGCTAGGAAGCTTCCAATCCATATGCACGTATGCTTAAAGTCTACGAGCGTCCCTGAGTACCTGCCGTTTTGGGAACATGAAAAGGAAAACGGCTGAGCATAACGCTCATTGCACGGATATACAAGTAAATCATTAATAATATAAGCATATAAGCATGAAGCAGCGGAAAAGACTAAGTCCTGGATAACCTGGTTATATCTTAGTAAAACTGGTTTTATAGTTTGAAAAGCCTTATGTTTATCTTGTAAAAACTATTTAACATATTTTACCATTAGCCAATATAGGTCATGAAATATCAACGTGCATGAATACTTGGAGGGGTGACCTCGTCATGCAAATTAGAGGGGTTGCCTCTAATTTAATATACTGGTTTTGGGTAGGAGGGATCAGCTCCTTGTGAAGGATGCAAGGCACACACCACATTTTTTTGGGTAAAAGGGACTATCCCCGGTAAAATATATTACACAAAAAAACGCTGAAGTACAATCGGATGTAGGTGAAGTCCTAACATCACGACCCGTTACATGGGCAACAACCAGCACATATATATTGTGCACGAACCAAAACCCTACATAAAAGTGACATACCACTCTTATAACTACCAAAATAAATTGAAAACCATTACAAATTAAATTTAAATTACACAACCCAAGTTTTCAACTTATAGAGCAAACAGCACTTTTCCGTCTCAAGATAAGATTGCCGAGTGGACGTACTAAGCCGCTAAAAGCAAGCTCAAACATCAACATGAGTCGAAGCTACACAACCCAAACCACGTTTGATTTGTATCCCACAACTTTTAACCCACGCGACCCCACAAATATCATCAATCACTTTCAAATATGTTTATCTGATAAACTTATCATCCGATATTTCCTCCGTGATTTTCTCCTCCATGATAATTTCATGAAATAAAAAGCATTGATGATCACATCGCGTGACCACCACATGGCTCAAGTAACACCAGCAATGCATGAAATATGAGGGTAAGAGCAAATCAAAACCAAACTCGTCCCTATGAAAAGTTTGGTACCACACGTGATAATCACATGAGCAAAGAAAACCCTAGTGCAATTAGGTTTTCTGATCTCTATCTCCCCATGAACTGAACACCTCCACGTAATGCTACAACCCGTCCACGAACAAAAAAACCAAACAGCGATATCATGAATACTTAGAAGAACCGAAGGTCCCCGTTATCACAAACGACATGACAACGAATTAACTACCCATGATTGATCAGCGAGTCCATACATATATACCATAAGCAAAACTACGATATAAACAATCAAAGCACTAGACACCCAATCTCGACAAAACCAGAAATAATACTCATTACAAGGAAAAACCCTAGATACCTAGGGATTCTTGATCTCGCCGTCGCACCCATAAAACATACTGCCGATCTTCAGAAGCAACCATGAAAGATCTAATACAGCATCGGCAAAACGTAACCCTAAAAAGGTTTTCATCATGTAAATCACAAGCCAACATCACAAACGATCCTCAAGATCAGAATTAATGAACCATATAGCCAAAACCCTAGTAACTAGGGTTTCCTTGATCTCGGTGTAGTAACACAGATCGTGCACCAAACCCTCAAAACTAAGTAATCTGCTGAAAACATGTAAACTAGGATGCACCCATACGCCCCACCTGATAATAATAATATGGCCAAAAGATGAAAGGGACGCCACGAGCTATCACTCCGCCGTGGTGAAGTCATAACACCAGTGCCTCTAGTGTTATGGTTAGGGTACCTCCATAACTAGGTGAAACTGGTCATGTATGTATATGGCTTTAGGTATTCTAATTAGACATAAGCAATTTATAAACATATAAAACATATACTAGGGAAAACAGTTGGCTGCATACGGGGAATCCTAATAAGGAAGAATGTCCATACTGAAAGGACGGAGAATCCGTACCTTATGTCCAGTGAACGAAGAAGACGAACGGAAGAGAGTCCTACTTCGGTATCACTAATGCTACATAAATACATACGTGTATAAGTATTTGATTACTGAGTACGTAACTGGTTTTATATCATGTCTTAGCTTGTTTTATATGTTCATGTCATGTTTTACTGATTTAAGCTTTATACTGTGTTTATCATATATTCTGTCTATTCTGATTAAGTATTACTTGTATTTCATGTATTATTATACTTGTTGTGTAATAATAAGTAACTTTCTAAAAATAGCAGGTTTCCTAAAACAGAAAGTTTCCAAAAATAGAAAATTACCAAAAATAGAAAGTTTCCAAAAATAGAAAGTTTCCAAAAATAGAAAGTTTCCAAAAATAGATTTACTGCTTAAAATAGATAAGTTTCTAAAAATAGAAAGTTTCCATAAATAGATTAGCTGCCTTAATTAAATAGTTTCTAAAAATAGAAAGTTTCCATAATTAGATATAAGCTGGATAATTAAGCTAATAATATAAGCTTAAGTGTTTACTGATTAATATTCTAAGTCATGTAATTATATAGTATAATTTATTAATTATTTCATGTAAATTAAATAAACTATAGGTTTAAGTATTTAATTAAATATAACATGATTTAATTAAATAAAGGTAAAATAAATACTTAGGTTAAAACATGTATTATTATCTATTAATAATATAACCTAAGTCATGTAAATTAATTAATTATAAGTCATGGTTTTAATAATTAATTAATTATATTGTCTAATTAAATGATAAATACTTAGGTTAAAATTCATGTATTAATAATAAAATTAATAACCTAAGTCATGTAAATTAAATAAATCATGTTCATGCTTTTAATTAATTTAATTTAAGTCTTGTAAAAAAATAATATAACTTGTAAAAATATTAAACCTTGTAAAAAAAATAACTCATGAACTGGACCGTGTTTTAAATCTAAACATGTGTGAACCGGACCCGTGTTTTAACACGTGAACCGGACCCAAAAACACCACCATACCCCGACCTAGGTCGGGGTCTCCCTTCCTTGCTGCTGTCGTGACACCACCACCACCAAACCGTGACCTTAAGGTCTCGGTGGTGTGAGTTAAAGCCAAGCCGAGACCCCCTTGGGGCTCGGTTTAGGCGTCGGCCAACAAACAAACACCCTTTAACACATAATTGATTATACCCCATGATTAAAACAACATGTTTACACTTGTTTTTAATTAGTTTATTAAAAACATTCATGATTTTATGTGATTAATAAATCAAAACATAAAAGAAAAGAGGTTAGGGTTTATACCGATTACGTAAATCAAATGAGGATGAACACACAACGATCCTTGCAATAAATCTAGCACCAAAATCAAACCGAACACCCCTCTTGGTGTTCTTATACCCGGCGGCCAAAAAAGAAGAAGAAAAGGGATTAGGGTTTCTTTCTTTTCTAAATTTTGGTTAATATGAAACTAATCTTTTCCCTTTTCTTGTTTAGTAAAAAAACAATGGGCTTGGACCTTTTTCTCTTGTGTGTCCGCGGGTATGGGGCCCACATAAGGGTAACCCGAACATTTCCGTGTCTAAAATATAAGTGTGTTCTCGTGTTCGTATTTCACGTGTTTTTAATTAGTTATCGAGCGTGACTTAATATATTTATTCGTGATCGAAATAAATATACATACAAACGTAATATTAGCTCGTGATTAATTTACGTTCATGATTTCATGTTCGTATGTTCGTGATTATAATTATTATTGAAATAATTATTGTGTGTTAATACGTAATAAATACTTATCGTGTTATAACACGTACGTAATACTTGTAATTCTTGTACGTGAAACGTAAACATGTTATAAAAGGAAAGTTCTAATCATGTACGTACTATCGTAAGGGTACTATTCATGGTAAAAGCATGCGGGTTTTACACGTAACTACTGGGGAAAACAGATGGCTGTAAACGGGGAATCCTAATATAAGAAAGATTTCCTTACTAAAGGACGGAATATCCGTACCTTATGTCCAGTAAATGAAGACGAAAACGAACGCAGAAGATCACTCCGACTTCAAAATAGCTACATAAATAAGGGACATGAATAAGTGTCTGTTTTACTTATACATACTTATTATTTAGTTTACTTGACGTGTTCATACTTGTTACACTTGTTCTTGTCTTGTCTTATTATTTCATGTTTAATCATGTGTTTCTATGTGTTTTAGATTCATGTAATTCATGTTTTAAGTGTTACAGTACTTGTTATAACAAAATGAGCAAGTTTCTAAAAATAGCAGGTTTCTATATGTAGTAACTTTCCAAAAAAGCAGATTTCCATATATAGTAACTTTCTAAAAATAGCAAGTTTCCATATATAGTAAGTTTCCAAAAGTAAAAAGTTTCCATATTTAGCATGTTTCTATAAATAGCATGTTACCGTATTTAGTATGTTTCCATAAATATCATGTTACCATATTTAGTGCGTTTATATATTTATCATGTTGCCATAATTAATATAATTCCCATAATTAATTATATGCTTATAAATTATTAAATGATATATAGTTTTATTAAGCTTATATTATGTCAAGTATAATTATATTGTAAAGTTTAATAATAAATAAATACTTAGGCTTAACTTATTATTATTAATTAATAATGTTATTCCATGTTATCATAAGTTATTATTAATTAATAATATTGCATAGTTAATAATATTAAACTTTATCTTAAAAGATATTAATTAATTAAGCTAACTTTTAATTAAGTAAGCTAAGTTTTAATTAGTTAATTTAGTGTACATGAATAATTAAGTCACTAATTATGTTAGCATGAGTTTATTTAAATAAAATGTACATACAATATAACATGATTTTATTTAAATAAAATTCATATCCTAAGTCTTGTAAATTAATTAATCTAATTAACATGTTTTTAATTAAATCAATTAACTAAATAAATGTATACATGCTTTTTGGAAAGTTTAGCCAAACACCCCTTGCGTGTTTTGGTGTTAACCGAACCCCGTAGGAAACCTCACCGAGACCGTGAGGTCTCGGCGCTGCCTCGAAACCCACGCAACACCACATCCCCTTGGCTGTGGCTTGCGGCCGAGCACCCAACATCAGCCATTGCTGCAGCCATGGCTCCCTCTGCTGTGACAAACACCCCCACCGAGACCATACATGGTCTCGGTTCCCACTGGCTAGCCAAGTTCCCTATTGCTAGGGTTCTTGGCTTGCGACTGGCAGCAAAACAAACACTACCGCCACCCTCGGGTAGCGGCTGGTGGTACCAAACAGCCACCGAGAGTCTTGCGACTCTCGGTTGGTGTGCAACCGAATCAAACCGAAAACCAAACCACCCCTTTTCCTTGTTTAATCTTTAACCTAACATGTTTTTATTTATTGTATTTAAAGATAGATGTACATATGATCATAACTAAATAAAAGATTAAAAAGGTTAAGGTAAATACCGAATGCGTGGTTTGATTAATTATTAGACAATGAACACGAACTCGTAAATTACCAAGATCAAAAGGCAAAAATAGCCCTTGTGGTGCGTGTGGTATGCCGCGGCCAAGAGGAGAGCACCAAGACAGATTTAGGGTTTTATTTTCTTGAAAAGTAATTTTAATAAACTCCTGGAGTTTATTTTGTGTACAAAAAGGATTGTAATGGGTTGGGCCAAAAGCTCTCTCCCTTTCTTCTTTGTTTGCCGCGGCTACCATAAGCCCAAAAGCAAATACCATACAATTTTCATGTTTAACTATTATTCATGAATGTTCGTGTTTTAAATGTCGTAAATTTAATATTCTACGTGAACCTTTATCGTGCATCAATAATATACATATTACTCGTAATTAAATGTTCGTGTTTTTATGTCTTGTATGATTTAAGTATTTTTACGTGAATATTTATCGTGCATTAATATTCATGTTTACAAACGTAATACATATAATAATTAATTAATATACGTAATGTTCGTATTAAATGTTCATGTTTCCTTTCGTATATTAATTAATTATAAAGTTCAAATTTAACCGTAAATTCGTGCATTTAATGATCTTAAGGATTTTAAAGCGGGTTTTACAACTCTTCTCCTCTAAAAGAATAATTTTTCCTCGAATTAGAGATACGATAAGCTGATGTGGAAATAAACGGTGAAATGACACATAAGCTGAAAAGACATGTAATCTGAAAATGACATACCCGAGTCATAGCTAGAAATGAGGGTAAGAAGTCTAGATAGACTCCTCTGTTTCCCAACTGGCTTCCCGCTCGGAATGGTCCCTTTAACGGATTTTGACGAATGGGATCGTCTTGCTCCTCATGACTCGATCCTGAAGGTCGAGAACTTCCTCGGGTTCCTCAATATATGATAGATACTCTCGAATCTGCTCGAATGGATACGAAACTATATGCAATGGATGGTAATTGTAACCTCTGAGTAAGGATACATGGAATACATCATGCACATGAGATAACTGAGGGGGTAAAGCTAGACGATATGATACTTCACCGACACGTTCAAGTATTTCAAATGGACCGATGAAACGAGGAATGATCTTGCCCTTGAGTCCAAAACGCTTGACACCACGTACTAGTGATACATTAAGGAAAACATGATCACCTATATTAAACGCTAGATCTCTACGATGCTTATCAGCATAGCTCTTCTGTCGAGCACGAGCTTCTTGTAGCTTCGCCTTGGTGATGGAAACCTTCTCATTGGTCACCTCTATCATTTCTGGCCCTTCAAGGATTCGTTCTCCAACTTGATCCCAACAGATTGGAGCACGACACTTCCTGCCATAAAGCATATCAAAAGGTGCACACTTAATACTTGCATGCCAACTGTTGTTGTAGGCAAACTCAAGCAAACAAATGTAGTCGTCCCAACTTCCTGTCCATTCCAATACACAAGCTCGCAACATGTCTTCCAAGGTCTGAATGGTACGCTTTGACTAACCATCGGTCTGAGGATGAAAGGCAATGCTAAGCTTAAGTTTGGTGCCCCAATCTTTCTACACCCCTTTCCAGAATTTCGACGTGAAATGAGGATCTCGATCCGATATGATGTCTGACGGAGTACCATGTAGTCGTATGATATCCTTAAGGAATATATATGCTAATTTTCTAACTGAGAAGTCTTTGCGAATTGGAAGAAAATGAGCTGACTTGGTTAAACGGTCCACTATAACCCATATCACATCATGCTTGCTCTGAGTAAGTGGAAGTCCGGTGACGAAATCCATGGAGATTTTGTCCCATTTCCATGTGGGAATCTCTAATGGTTGTAGTAAACCACTAGCCTGCTGATGCTCGATCTTAACCTGCTGACATGTTAGACACTTGGATACGAAAGTAGCAACATCCTGCTTCATGCCACTCCACCAAAAATGCTGTTTGATGACATGGTACATCTTGGTGGATCCAGGATGAATAAAGAATGGAGAGCTGTGAGCTTCTATCAGTAAATCTTCTCGGAGTGTTTGATCATCCGGAACACATAGCTTGGTTCCTTGCCATATGATACCTTCTTCGTCTACACGAAATTCTGTCTGCCGATCGAGATTCTGAATAATAGCCTAAATCTCCCCATCATTTTTCTGAGCTGCCTTGATCCGTGAAATTAAGTCTGGCTCAATTCTCAGATTAGCCCAGTACCCATGTTGTCCACGTACTAGGAATTCAATGTCTAAACGCTCCAAGTCACGTATGATTTCTTCTTGTATCTGGATGCCGTTAATCATACCCGACTTCCTGCTGAGAGCATCTGCCACTACATTCGCCTTACCGGGATGATACTGAAGATTGATGTCATAGTCCTTGAGTAGTTCCAACCATCTCCTCTGCCTCATATTAAGGTCTCTCTGAGTGAAAATATACTTGAGACTCTTGTGATCAGTGAAGATATCACATGATTCACCATATAGATAGTGTCTCCAGATTTTAAGAGCAAAGACTACCGCTGATAGCTCCAAATCATGGGTAGGATAATTCTCCTCAAAAGGCTTTAGCTGACGTGATGCGAATGCAATCACTTTCCCATGTTGCATGAGTACACAACCTAATCCTTTACCTGAAGCATCGCTGTAGATCTGAAATGCACCTTTGCCAGATGGGAGAGTAAGAATAAGTGCAGATACTATCCGCTTCTTGAGTTCTTCAAAGCTCTTCTCCCGCTCATTAGTCCAAACAGATTTCTCTCCTTTCCGCATCAACTTGGGCAAAGGTAAGGCTAGTCTCGAAAAGTTCTCTGCGAATCTGAGATAATAACTAGCTAAGCCCAGAAAACTACGAACCTCAGTTGCAGATGTTGGTCTCGGCCATTTAGTGATAGCTTCAACCCTCGTAGGATCCATAGTAACCCCTTTGCGGAGACAATGTGGCCTAGAAATTCCACCTTGTTTAGCCAGAATTCACGCTTGGAGAATTTGGCATACAACTGCTTCTGACGAATGACCTGTAGCACAAAACATAGATGTTCTTCATGTTCCTCCTTGGATTTAGAGAAGATGAGGATGTCATTGATGAACACGATAAAAGTTTTGTCTAAGTACTCATAGAAGACGCTTTTCATAAGGTCCATGAATACCGCAGGAGCATTAGTGAGTCCGAAAGGCATGACTCTGAACTCATAATGGCCATATCTTATGCGAAAAGCAGTCTTGAGAATATCCTGATCTTTCACTCGCAGATGATGATAACCGGATCTTAGATCGATCTTGGAGAAATGCTTGGCACCTTGCAGTTGGTCAAACAGATCGTCGATACGCGGTAATGGGTAACGGTTCCTAATCGTGATCTTATTCAGCTCACGATAGTCAATGCATAAACGCATGCTGCCATCCTTCTTCTTGACGAAAATTACCAGTGCACCCCATGGTGATACACTCGGACGGATGAAACCTCACTCCAGTAATTCCTGTAGCTGATCTTTTAACTCTTTGAGCTTTACGGCAGCCATGCGATAAGGAGCCTTAGAGATTGGTTGAGCTCCTGGGATGAGCTTAATGCTAATCTCTAATTTGCGGGTAGGTGGTATATCTGGAAGTTCTTCTGGAAATACATCAGGGAATTCAGAAACAACTGGTTGATCTTGGATTGACCGAACTTCAACGGTAATGTCCTGAATCGGAGCTAAGAAGCCCTCACAACCATGAGATAGTAAAGCACGAGCTTCTAAGGCGAAAATGATTTGCACCGATTTGCCTGGTATAAAACCATTATGAACGTGCTCTGGATCTTGAACATTTCTGAAGATCACTCCATAAGTATGACAATCGATAGTAGCATGGTGCTTGGATAACCAGTCCATGCCTAAGATGAGATCAAACTCGCACATATCTAAAGGAAGTGCGTCTACTGGGAGAATCATATCATCAAATTCTAGAAGAAGATCTTTGTACACCTGGGTATTGCATACAGAGTCTCGCATAGGCGTAGATATACGTAATATATTTTCTTGTGGCATCGAGATTCTATTAATACTAGTGGCATACGTAGTGGATATGACTAAGCGAGTAGTATCAATATCGAATAAAACACAAGCAACATGACCGTTCATAAAGAGGATGCTAGTGATAGTACCTGAAGACTTATTCACTTGGTCCCTTGTGGTAGTGTAGACACGCCCCGAACATGATGGCTTAGGTAGAGCAGCATTAGAAGTACCAACAGTATCTCCCTTCTTGCAATCCTTCAGCATGTGTCCGGATTGTCCACACTTGAAACAAACTTCGGCAGCCCTACGGCATGGTCCGGGATGTTTATGACTACAAGTCGTGCAGATAGGGTAGGTGTAACCTCCTGGTGGTACCCTTGCTACCTGAGAGCCTGTTTAAGAAAACATGCGTGAGACATGATCATTGGCATAAACATGACTGCAATGAAGTTTAAATGATAAATTACCAGATGAAGACGAGTTGTTGGACTGCTGACCCTTAGCATTTTGGTCACGTCCACTCGCAAAGTTCCTGTTTATGATGCTGACATGTTAGTATGTAAAACATACATCAACTTAACATAGAAAACTTTAAGAATTTAGGGACCTGCTGTTGTTGGATTGGCTGGTATTGTTACGGTAATTGTCATTAATGTTCCTCGTGTCAAATCCATAACGGTCATTAAATTGACCGTTCCCCTTGTTGGCATTCTGTCGAGTGGCCGGTTGGGACCGGTCTCTACCCTTCTGCCTCTTCTCTGGATGAGCTTGTTCCTCGTAGTCATCTCGCTCATGTAGCATTTCCAAGCTACGTGCTGCATCATTAACTTGTGCCACATTGGTGTAAGTAGCACTAAGTAAACAATCTACTTGATGACGTATAGTCCCCAACCGGGTCATGAACCCGGCCCACGGGTACTACCCGCATCCGGCCCATCACGAATGGGTTGGATTAATGTCATTTGAGCTTATGGGCTTAAATGAATAGTGGCCGCATAAAATGGGTGCGGCCCACGACCCGACACGACCGGTACAGGGTTAGACAGAATCACAATCTTATCAGGATTGGGATTTGCCTCAAAGTATAGGATATACACTCACCATAATTAGAAGATAACAATCAAGCTATTTTATGGTGATTATCTTATGCTTGGGGCCGAAGTAACAGTGAGAGCCCATTAGGGTTTCACTGCCTATATAAGGAACCTCCAAGGGTTCCACAGAGGTATTACATTCTCTATACTCTCAACCCACAACCGATTCATAACCCTAAACCGATTACTTACTCTCACGCTGGAGTCTAATCGTAGGATACACTCCCACGATAAGTCTAACGCGTGTTGCTTTAGTGTGTATGATCTCAGCAAGTTATTCACTTGGTGCAAGAGCCGGAGCCCTGCCTACCCGAATTAAGCCTAATTTGGGTCAAGCAAGGATCATCCAACTTTTGTATCAACAAGTTAACGCCATCCGTGGGACCCAAACACTAAGCTAAAATCTTAATCTCGATCTCTTCTAATGACGAAGGGACACCCTCAAGGAAATCCAAGGAACACGAATCCTGGGAACCGAAAGTCCACGGGTGATGGGATATTCATCTCCACCCAGTCCCCTGGTATCCAAACAGGCGGACTAAATAATCGAAACGTCTTTCAGTCTTTTGGTGTAGCAGGCACGTTCGACAATACCGCACCACCAACTAGCACCATGGATAACCCTGATCCGGGGAGTGCGCCAAAGGCCCCAAACAAGGAGCCGCAGAGGCCACAAATCAAGACAAAATTGGAGGTGGGTTCACTCGGTGACGAAGACCTCGAGCGTGTTCTCACGCAGAACTTCGACAGGATCGTCCCGGGCATCGCGTCAAGGCTAAACCTGGGAAGGAACCTCCAATCTAGGCTTAACTTTGGCAGTACCGTCCTGACACCTCCCCTCGAACTCGAAAGAGGAGAAGTAGGGCGCGCCCACAGGAACAAACTCCCCTTGAGGAAAACCCTCAACCTCAGAATGTATTCGAGCGCATAGGGTATCGCATCATGCAGGAATTGCTACAAACCTATGTGGAGGGGGATAGGTCTGACGTCTCCCTCGAACGCCCGGTGTTGGAAACCCCCGGGAACAATCGCTGAACAAGCGTGTGGGAGAGGGTGAATTCTGGTGGGAAGAAAGCTCCTAGCTCTTCTCACAGAAGTGGTCATCGTAACCAGGCGAGAAGTGGGGCACCGCCCCCTCCTCACGGCCCTTTGGGGTCGGATTCGGATGACCATCCTCCCAAGCGTCACCGACCAAGGTATACCCCCCACCACCATCAAACGACGAGGGATACTATTATGATCCCTACTATCGGAACGAAGAGGAGGATCTTTCTCGTCCATGGTGTGACGACAGAGAGGATGCCTTCACTCTCCGCATACGGAACTATTCCAATGAAAAGAAGCGCCGTATGCCGGCGTGCGTTAAAACCTATGATGGGTCAGGTGATCCGGATGATCACCTAAAGATATTTGATACGCAGGCGAAAATTAAACGATGGCCAATGCCTATATGGTACCAAATATTCAATTTGACCTTGATTGGCAATGCCCGTTATTGGTTTGAAAGGCTCCCTCACCGAAGTATTGATAGCTTCACGAGATGCGCACTGCGTTAAAAAACAATTATACTCAGCGAAAGAAGTATAATAGGGATCCGGTCTCATTAGCAACCGTCGAGCAACGGCCCAGAGAGTCTACGGAGGACTTCACGGAACGTTTCAATGACGAGTGCACGCGTACAAAAACGTGCCCCGAGCTCCTAAAAATTTATGATTACATGCATGCCATAATGGACAAGGAGTTAATTAGGCGTCTCAAATGACAAACAACCGGAGAGGTACGACGACCTCATGGAAAGGGTAAGAAACTTTGTAGAAGGAGAAACCGCGGTAGCTGCGGCGTACCCTACAAAGGGAAATCATAACTATCGATCGAACGACCAGCCCAAGAGGCAATCAGGTGGTCAAAGCACCCAAGGCAACGAAAGGAACTCGGATTACAAGAGCCAGAATAAAGGAGGGCGGTCGGATGACAAATTCACCCCTCTAAAGATGACTTACCGAGATATCTTGTTGATGGAAGTGGCAAACTTCTCAAGGCCTCCCCCAATGACAACTCCAGTTGACCGCCGTCAAGGAAATCGCTTATGCGAATTCCACAATGACAAGGTCCACGACACGAAGGAGTGCATCCAGCTCAAGAAGCATATAGAGTCACTGATTAAATCAGGCAAACTCAAACACCTGGTCAAGGACTGGAAGGATGGGAAGGATAAAAAAAGTATGACAAGAAGGACTCCCAAAAGGACAAGCCTTCAACCATATATATGATCCAATCGTGGCAGTGCCGCACAAAGCAGAAAGTTAGTCAAAAAATTTCACGCGGCAGAGAGATCTCATTCCCTCCCATTACGGCAAGCAACGTGGCCGATTCACCTCTCACGATTGAGGTAAGCATTGGAACACACAACGTTCGTCGTATGTATGTGGACGGAGGATCATTGGCAGAAGTACTCTACGAACACTGCTTCGTACAGCTACGACCAGAGATAAAAAGCCAATTAGTGTCGGCCACGTCGCTGCTCATTGGCTTTAGTGGAGACACTATCTAGCCAATAGGACAACTGCGTCTACTGGTAACCATTAGGGATAAAGAACATTCCACCACGGCATGGATGAACTTTATGGTGATACGTTTACACTCTCTGTATAATGGTATTATCGGAAGACCAGGGATCTTGGCCATACGGGCGGTCCCATCCACGGCTCACGGCATGATTAAATTCCCAGTCGAAGGGGGAATTGTTAAAATTTACAATTCGATCATACCGGCATCCGAATGCCATGCTGAGACAACACCAGTCCAGCCGGTTCCCATTAAGGAAGGAGCACCACCCCCCAATTGGAAGGTGGTAATCCACCCCGACTACCCGGAGCAAGAGGTAGCCATAGGGGGAACGCTATCGGATAAAGGGAAGAAGGCATGGGAGACAAAGCATATGACGGGCGTGCCGCGTTCGATAGCAGAACATAGACTTCATATCCGCCAGGGATATCCCCCTGTTAAGCAAAAGAAGCGTGGCCAAGCACCAGAATGTAGCCAGGTAATACTGGACGAGGTACAAAAATTGGTGGACGCAGGAATTATGCGCGAGGTATATTACCACGAATGGTTATCCAATCCGGTCATGGTCAAGAAGCATGATGGGAGCTGGCGCATGTGTGTGGACTTCACGGACTTGAACAAAGCTTGTCCGCAAGACTGCTATCCGTTACCAGAAATTGATTGGAAGGTAGAATCCTTATGCAGATACCCTTTAAAATGTTTTTTAGATGCGTACAAAGGATACAATCAGATCCAGATGGCGGAGGAGGACAAGGAGAAGATGGCGTTCCACACTAGTCAGGGCGTGTATTGTTACACGAAAATGCCGTTCGGACTAAAGAACGCCAGAGCGACATATCAGCGACTTGTTGATAAAGCCTTCGAATCCCAGATAGGCCATAACCTTGAGGTCTATGTTGACGATTTGGTCATCAAGAACCATACGGAGGAGGTACTTCTCCGTGATATCCAGGAGACGTTCGACACGTTGAGGAGAATCAACATGAAACTGAATCCAAAAAAGTACACGTTTGGGGCAACCGAAGGAATGTTCCTTGGGTATTCGATTAATCCAAACGGCATCAAGCCTTGTCCAGAGAAGACGGACGCCGTGATACAGTTACCATGCCCTCGGACACTCAAGGAGGTACAATTACTCAATGGAAAGCTGGTCGGGCTCAATAGGTTCTTGTCAAAATCTGCGGAGAAGTCACTACCTCTATTCAAAACACTCAAGAAGTGCTTAAAGAAAGGAGACTTCCGCTGGACAAAAGAAGCAGAGGAAGCCTTTGGGCAGCTTAAACAACATCTCACGGCTCTTCCCATGCTAGTTGCACCCCGACCTAAGGAGGAGCTCATTATGTATCTGTCCGCTACGTACGGAGCAATAAGCGCAGTCCTTATGACTGATCGGGACTCAGTCCAGACTCCGGTTTACTTCATAAGCATAGCATTGCAAGGGCCGGAGTTGAACTATTCGTCAATGGAGAAGTTGGTTTTGTCACTTGTTTACGCCGCGAAAAGGCTACGCCGGTATTTCCAGGCGCACCCAACTGTGGTCATTACTGATCAACTAATAAAACAGATCATCTCTAAACCGGACGTTGCCGGGAGGATACAGAAGTGGAGCGTCCTACTAGGAGAACATAACATCTCCTATAGACCAAGGACAATTGTCAAAGGCCAAATTTTGGCAGACTTCCGAATTGAGAAACCTGAGGAGGGCGAACCAATGGTGCAAAAAGAGGAAATACCAACGAAACCATGGGTTTTGTTTACTAACAGATCTTCGTGCACGGACGGATCAGGAGCCCGCCTCATTCTCACGAATCCGGAAGGAATGGAATTTACCTACGCCTTGCACTTTGAGTTCACAGCCACAAATAATGAGGCAGAATTGAAGCATTGATTGCGGGTTTAAAAATCGCCGCTAGGATGGGAGTCCGTAACCTTGAGGCCTACGTGGACTCACGGCTTGTCTCGAATCACATCCTAGGAGGGTACGTAGCCAAGGAGGATAACATGATCCAATACTTGGAGAAAGTCAAGTCACTCATCGTCACTTTCGGAAAGTTTTCCATCAAGCAGGTACCAAGAGGCGAGAACAAGAAGGCGGATGCTCTTAGCAAGATTGCGTCTACAAGCTTCGCCCATTTATCCAAACAAGTATTGGTTGAAATACTCAAGGAAAAATCCATTACAGGAGGAGAAATCGCAACCATAGTAGAAGACGAGGAACCTACATGGATGACCCCGATCATCACTTATCTAACTGAAGAAACCCTTCAGGAGGATGAAAAGGCAGCACGACGTATCAAAAGGAAGTCGCAACATTTTGAACTCCGAGATGGTGTTCTATACAAGCATCCTTCCTACAGCCGTGGTTGCGATGCGTCGGGCCGCGCCAGGCTAGTTATGTGATTAGTGAAATACTTGAAGGGTTGTGCGGCATACACGCAGGCCCCAGATCAGTAGTGGCACGAGCTTTACGTACATGGTACTATTGGCCAACTATGCATCGGGACGCACGAGACATGATTCTTAAATGCAGCGATTGCCAAGTACACAGGCCAGTACCGCGAAATCCACAGCAAGAACTAACACCCATCACATCCCCATGGCCATTCTATAAGTGGGGGATTGATATCGCAGGACCTTTTCCTGTTGCCGCAAGAGGCGTTAAGTTCTTGATCGTTGCAATGGACTATTTTACACACTGGATAGAAGCTAAGGCGGTCAAAACGATTACAGGCAAACAGGTAAAAAAAATTGTTTGGGAAAATATTGTGTGCCGCTTTGGTTTGCCAGTCGAGATCATCTGGGATAACGGAAAGCAGTTCGCGGATAATCCATTCAAGGATTGGTGTGCGGCGTTGAACATCACACGGTGTTTCACATCAGTTAAACACCCACAGACTAATGGTCTCTTGGAGCGGGCAAACAGAAGCTTAGGTGGAGGTATCAAAGCACGCCTAGATGAACAAAGTGCTAAGTGGGTAGATGAACTGCCGCATGTCCTATGGGCACATAGGACAATGATCAAAACAGCCAATGGGGACACTCAATTCGTGCTGGCCTACGAAACAGAGGCCGTTATCCCAACAGAAATTGGGATGCCAACAATCCGCACTGCGGAGGTTAACGTCGTTACGAACGATGAGCAACTCCGGGTCAATCTGGACTTGTTAGAGGAGAAACGAGAGATAGCAGCCATCAATGAGGCCAAGTCTAAGGCACGTATGCAAGCTTATTTCGATTACAAAGTCAAGGGTGTTTCCTTCCGACCGGGGGATTTTGTTTATCGTGCTAACAAGGCAAGTCGAGCGGAGAACACAAGGAAGCTTGGTCCAAAGTGGGAAGGGCCGTATGAGGTCACAGAAGCTTTGGGACTAGGTACGTACAAGTTGCGTGATATGAATGGCCGTTACTTGGATCATACATGGAATATTTGCAACCTTAAAAGATGCTACCTCTAAAAGGGCTACGACCTCCGCATGGGCACTTCGTTGTGGTCAGCTTCAATGCAGATCCATGTATTTTTTGTTTTCATGCTTTCTAGGTTCTATTTGTCTTAGGATTTTTAATTCTGTCAAAAAATCGTAACCGTTCTAATAAAATGCCGTAGTGCCTAGCTGGCTCCACGGTCTGTTCTTGTGCAAATTATAGTCTTATGTTCTTGAGATTTCTTTGTTACTTCCATAGTGTGCTATTTTTTATTCATATGCATTCGTTCAAACCGTACATGTACTATTCGCTCCCAGGCGAGAGTAAGAGGATTAAGTGAACCTAATAGTTCAACTTGTCGCATAAGAGGGATGCAACCCCAGTGACGCAGATCATGTATCCTTACTAGACACCTTACTTAAAAGACGTTGTAATAAGTTTCCGCATGCCGTACTTACATAGTGCCAGAGATGATAAAGACACACGCTGCACGTCTAGTAAATTATAGACTTACTTTTATTCTTGATAAGCCGTGACATGTCATGCGAACAGATACACGATATCTAAGGAATATAAACAAGATTCAATTTAAATAAACAAAATTGCCGTGATCACCACTGACTCATACATATGATATTCTAAAAGTGTTTACACATAGAGTTGCGAATTCTAGCTGTGTACAGGCACGGACGAATAAATACAAGAAAGGTTTACAACAGTTAAACTACACAAGGGGCAGGAACTCTCCTACTTCTCTCTTCCCTTCGGCTATCATGGCGTGTAGGGCTTCGCCACGAGCGTCCTTTCCACTTTACGCCCTGGCTAAATTAGCTTCCAACGCCTCTGCAAATAACTTTTCACCTTTTATGACCTTCAGATTGGCGTCGTATGTTGGCAGAGTAAGCTGGATTGGGTCTGGTGTAAGATTTGCCATGATGTCCTCGTTGGTGGCGTCCTTTAGAGCCTCCAGGTCATCCAGGAAAGGGTATTGCATATCTCCAAGTGCTTCCATGGAAGCAGTCATTTTTGCCTCCGCCTCGGGGTTATGATAGGCATGATGAGAGATGTCTTCTTTCAAGCTTATCAGTTCCGCAACCTTGGTAAACCCCTCATGCTTGCCACGGTCGATACCATCCGACACGACATCTGCGAAGGCCTGCACAAATTGTGGAACCTCCATTACCTTGTCACGGCTAGGCGCATCCCTTGGCCCACCATCCACCTTGGACCGACAATGGCCGCAAGTAGGGGAGGGCACAGTACTTCAGCACATTCTGTTGCTAGCATATTCAGCTATCGCTTCGCTTGGCCCAAGGTCTCAGCCGCTTGCTCCTCCAGAGCTGCTCGCTCCTTGGTAAATTCTTCCTTCAGTGCTTCATGCTCCTGTGCGAGGGCGGATGCTTGGTCAATGGCGGCCTTGGTCGCGGCTTCGGCTACGGCTACCTATGGAAAAACAGGTAGGGGTACTGCATAGGTGAGAAAGACACAGGGATTATACAAACATTGGATATAAATATTTAAGGATATGTACCTTGTCGTTGGGTGCCGCTAGAAGAGCTTCTACCTCAGCAATACGCTCATCACGGGCGTTGGCGTGGTTGGTTTGTTATTTTATGGTTGATTCTGCCACGTGTGACACCCTGGGTAGGGTCAAAATATGCAGAAATATCCACGGAGATGTCACTAGGGTGGATCGATAGCACATAGTCCATAGAGCATAAGATAAAGAGTTATTCAAATCAGATTACATGATTATTAAACAAATTTATAGAAATTGTCTTCAACATGTTAAAAGATAATTGTTTATGTTTCCCAAATAGAACCCCTGACGAGTCCTACAACGCAGATTACTAAGATGATGGAGACCATGCATACATCACGTACTAACTTCATTTTCCTGTGTAAAACATGCTAGACGGTCAACATAAAGTTGGTGAATTTACAGGTTTAACATCTATTAGTTTGGACATACAATAATTATAGAAGTAACAATGCACAAAGCATTCTTACTAAAATTTAGATTACATTTGTTTATTATTAGAAACTGAAGCTTAACCTTCCATAGTCCTCAAAAGATGAGGACGTAGTGTCTTACAAAAAGACACCCAACCCAGTTCCAACATGGTATACATCTGTTGTCCCGGCCAAGGCACAGTGAGCATGACTCACCCAGATGGGGATGGTCAATCCCTAATAGATCTATTTATAACATTCGGGCGATTTACAACAATTTAACAGTTCAAATATTAATCAATCATAGTCAAGTTTATACAATTCTGTTATGTCCATTAAGTGTTTGCATGTTTTCTTTCCCATAGAGGAAAAGTTTTATCAACAGTTTATATGGGGCTGTAAACTCACCTGGGAGTAGGCAATAGCTGTTTAATACGAATATCCAAATAAAGCTCACGCCAAAAGTTATGCCTAATCAAATAGTACAGTCTTAATAGATAGTACAAAGAACATATATGTATGCTTATACAGATTTTAGTCAGTTCGTTTATGCTACGGTAATCATCTAAATAACCGTAGTTCAAGTATCAACAATATTCATTTAAACTTATCTATATAAGTATCATTTTCTAAGTAAACATAAAAGGTTTAACTTTTAATAATCAGTTAGCATTCGTAATACATGTATTAATAATAACCATTCAACTTACAATTTAAGTTTCTTATTTAAGTAGACATAAAATGTCTTACTTAAAATATTAGTTCACGTTCGTAGTTCATGTATTATAATCATCCATTTAAACTTATTATTAAGTTTCATATTTTAAGTAAACGTAAGGTGTTCTACTTAAATATTGGTATTCAATTTATTCAACGTTCATATAATTTTATTTCCTAAAAGTATATGAATTTATGTATTAGTAATACATGTCCATATTATTTATACACTTTATTCCCTAAGGTAAAATATAAATATTTTATTTTGAAAAATAAAATAAAATATTTTATTTGACTTTAAAGTTTCCATAAATTATTTTAACATTTATAAAATAATTTATTAATTACCAACTTAAGAATTTATACATTAATTCTTATGGTCTAGGTGTTTAATTATGTTTTATTATAATTAAAATAGATTTTAGGGTTAGGGCTTGTTAATGTTTCGGAACATGGCAAAACTAGTCCCTCCATATTTTAAACAAGTATAACTTTCGGATTTTACACATTTGGTACCTAGGGCTTGTTAAAGTTTCAGCTTATGGCAGGTTTAGTCCCCCTAGTTATATCTAGGTTTTGTAACTTTACTAAAATGACAAAAACAGCCCCTAGGGATTTTTTAAGTTTGGGAAAATTACAAGAATGGTCCTTAGGGTTATAAAATGACAAAATAACTTTTAGAAACTTCCCAAAATGGTTCCTAGGGTTTAATTTGCCACAGATAGTATTTATTAAACCCTAGACTTTCGGATAATTTCATTTTTAGTCCTTATGTTTACAAATTTATCAAAACAAGTTTCATAAGTTACAGTTTTAGTCCTTAAGTTTCATAAATTGTCATTTTTTAATCCAAAAAGTTTTTATAAGTTATATTTTATTATAAAAACTTTTATTTTAACATTAAAACGTTATATGGGATCATTAAATAGGCTAAACATCTAATGGGCTATCTAGTGGGCCTAAATATATCTCAAATCTACTAATTTATTTAAATGGGTCTTTAAATCATTTATTGGGCTTAAATACATTTTTAAGTCCTTTAATTAGTTAAATGGGCCTAAGTGTAATCTTAAGTCCATTAAGATACTAAGATTTATCAAATGGGCTTATTGGGTCCATTAAGTCTTGGATTAACATTTCATGGGCTTAAATAGTCCATTAACACTACTTTACATTTTATGTAAGTTTTAACTTAGGATATTCTTATAAGCTTATTATTAGCTTATTCATATTTAGTTTTAAATCTTAATTAAAGAATAAAACTAATAGTTGGTTTCATGTGATGTTCCAAAATAGATCTAGGTGTGTTACAAGGTTGCATGCAAGTCATAAGTCCTAATAGGAGCTTATATCTCACGGCTATAATTAGTTATAGCTTATTAAGATGAGTCAAGTCTTATTTTAAGGTTGCATGTAATTATAAGTGCCCAAATTAAGATCTAGCAATGTACAAGTCAAGAAAATAAGTTACAAGTCCAAAATGAGATCTAAACTATGTCTAGACCTAAAAATCAATCATAGATTAATGTACACTCATATATAGCCCACGGCTATATTTCCAAATCTTGGTGTTTCCAAGATGAACATATTAGCTAGTTTTAAGTCTTGTAAATATTTACAAAAATACATCATGAGAATCTAAGTTACATGCATGTTCCCAAGGTTACTATTATTCCAAGAAGGCTACATATAGCCCACGACTATATTATCTTCTCCCAAGGTTCCCATAAGATTCTTATAAGCTTGTTATATGTTTATTGTGCTCAAGTTAACTCAATCATTAGATCCATGGTTTATATATGCATGCATGTACATCTAACCCATTTTAGGTCATATGTAACTCACGGCTACATACATACACATAAGTTATATTTTGTGATTTTTAGTATTCCATTTAACATGTAACATTTCATATTCCGTTATTAAAACTTAGTAGACAAATCATATGGTCATCATTCATTTTAGCTCTGACCTTTAAGGTCATGGTCTTCATGATTTTTAAGTTACACAAGTTCATTTTTATGAGATCTATGATTATTAGTTAACCAATGTCCCATAAAACAAGATTTGTAACCCATGCAACATTTAGATTCATAAAATGTTTCATATGGTTTTAAATCAAGTTTAAAAACATATAGTACTAGTCATAGGTTTCTTATTAAAAGATTTCTAACCATGACTATGGTTTTCATAAATATGCCATGACCTATAATGGTCATGGCTTTATTAAATCTTGATTTTTAACATGTTATTTATTTATGTTTATAGATGTATGATGATGCATGCATATAGAAATGAAAGAGCATGAGGTGTATACCTTTCTTGCTTAAAAGTACCAAAGATGATCTAGATGAACAAGGAGATTAGAGATCTAATCTAGTTGATGAAGAAAACCCTAATATAAACCAAGTTGTGGCCTTAAAGATTCAGCTAGGGCTTGTTTATAGTGATTCCAAAAGAAATGATGCTACTAAATGATTAGTAGTAAATATGAGACAAAGATCTTGGTAGATTTAATACTTTGTTTTGGATGTATATGGCTTTAAGCCGTATGATTGAGAGAGAAGAGGATGAGAGAAACAAGATTAGATTGCATGAGAGAATGAGTGAGTATGTGTGTGTGTTTTTCGGCTGAAAGGGGAGAGAGAGAGGAGGGCAAAAGTCATGACTTGTCTTGGTAAGATAATTCTTGCCAAGTGTATGCCTTTATGTTTCCCATGCATCTCTTCTCCTTCCACCTAAGGTGGGGTGCCGTGTAAGGCTATCCAAAAGGGTAGGATAGGCTTGTGTTGGGCTTAAAATAGTAGACATGATCTTGGGCTAGTCCAAGAAAGGTTAAGCAAGCCCATAGTATGTATCCACATAGACATAGCTACATATGTGTAATGTAGTATATTTTCAAATTGTATTAAGTGTGGTACACACATTGCTATTTATAACTTCGTTACTTGTTTTTCCTAGTTGTAAGTTCATGGTTTTAGGTTATGAAGTTATTTTCAACAACTTGTTTTTCCTAGTTGTAAGTGTGGTACACACATTGCTATTTATAACTTCGTTACTTGTTTTTCCTAGTTGTAAGTTCATGGTTTTAGGTTATGAAGTTACTAATTCTCTCTCTATGGCGATTTCAGCAACCCTAAACCATTCCGCTGCCTAGATCATTCCTGTTGCTTTTCCATTCATTGATTAACGGTTTTATCTTTTTCAAATCGTTTGTTCTTACCTTGTCGCTGTTCAGTGTGAGGAAGGTAGGCTTGGGATTTTTTCTCTCCCTATTTTTGCTGTGATCAGTGGACAAACCGGGGGTAGGTTACATTCTGGTGAGATCGGGATAACATCCTTAATTAATTCGACGTGAAGCTTAGGTTTTTTTAGTGCGGCGCTATTAGGGTTTGTAGTTATAGTCATAGTAGGGTTTCGTTACTCTGATTATTATTTTATTATTATTTGTCACTATCATGGAAACAACCTAGAGGAATTTTATTGGCTGGTGTTTTCTAAACCCTAATTAGGGTTTGGATCTTGTGTCGGTTTTTTGAGAGATGGAACGAACTACTATTAATAAGGATACGCGTGGGGCATTCGCCTCAAGAATTCGGAACATTGATGGTAAACCAGGTCAAGAGGGTCTGGTCCGGAAAGCGGTTAGGTCTGTACAAACTTCGGGTGCGACTGTCACGTTTACGCCCTTGAATGATGTTGTACAACCAATGAATAATACAACAGACGCGGCTGGTCGTTCTTTTGCGGCTGTTGCTTCACAACCATGCAAAAAAACAGTTCATATCCATGAGTTACATAATGATGAGGTTGTGGAAGGGGCACATGTTGCTTTACCTGCTGCAGCAATGGAGGAGATCACAGCTCGCTTTTCGAATACTCTATATGGGTACTTCCTGGGAAAAAGACTAGCATTTCCACTCGTGGAAAACTACGTTAAGAACACATGGGCGAAATACGGCCTCAAGCGAGTTATGCTGGATGATGGATTTTTTTTGTTTCAGTTTGACACTAAACATGGGATGGAGAGTGTGATGAAAGATGGTCCTTGGTTGATTCGACTTGCACCATTATTTCTGAATGTTTGGACACCTAATACTAGCTTGAAGAAGGAGGAAATCAAACACGCTCCAGTGTGGATTAAGATGAGGCATGTGCCTATTGTAGCATACTCGGAAGTTGGTCTGAGTTTAATCACGACACAGGTTGGACGACCGATAATGCTGGATACGTACACGAGTAACATGTGTGTTCGTTCGTGGGGAAAAAAGGAGTATGCAAGGGCCCTTGTCGAAATTTCTTCTGAAAATGAGTTAAAAGAATCCATTGTTATTGCTATTCCGATTACGAATGGTGAGGGGCATTCGCTGGCCAAAGTTGAAATAGAATACGAATGGAAACCCCCGCGATGTACTACGTGTAAAACATTTGATCACAATGAGTGTCCAAAACGTCCTATTGAGGTTCCGATTGTAGTTGTTGCTGATAATGACGGTTTCAAAGAAGTTTCCAAAAAGAAGAATAAGGGCAAAGCTAAGCAAGTTTCGGGTATCAAACTTACTAAGCCAGCTGTGAATCTTCAATATAAGAAGGTTGACAAGGGACAATCATCTAAGTCTAATACTAATGCTGCTCAACAATCTGTATCGTCTCAAGGGGTTCCCAACATAGCTTCAGAATCTGGTGTTGTACCAGGTCCGGAGGTAAATGTTACTAATGCTTTTGCTAGTTTGGCTGGAGATGATTCAGAATGGGATGATGCTGCGGGCCTTAATATTAAACAGACGATGAATATTGTTAATGAAAGCGATACGGAAGATATTGAAGGGTCGGTTCAAACGGAGACTCATAACTTAGGGGCAAGCACTCCTTCTAATCCGGGTACTCATGTTTAATGTGGCCTCATGGAATATACGGGGGTTGAACTTCTCCCCCAAACAGAATGAAGTTAGGAATGTCATATCGGAGAATAATCTTTCAGTTTGTGCCATTTTAGAGTCCCATGTGATTACGTCCAATCTGCACAGCGTGTGTTCTTCGGTTTTTCGACATTGGGATTGGTCTTCTAATGGTAGTTTATGTTCGAGGGGTACTCGAATTATTTTGGGCTGGAATCGTAATATTGTTGATGCTATGGTTATTTCATACAGTGATCAGGCTATTCACACGCGGTTATGGCTCAAAATGGAACAAAAGGAGATGTTTTGTACCTTTGTATATGCGCATAACAGGTATACGCAAAGACGAGAGTTATGGCACAATTTATCAGTCCATCATGCTTTCATTAATGATAGACCGTGGTGTTTACTTGGTGATTTTAATTCGGCATTGTTTTTGGATGACACAACTTCAGGTATGTCTACTGTTGATATTTCGATGCGTGAGTTCAAAGATTGTGTTAATTCCATTCAAGTGTCTGATGTTAAGAGTTCGGGCTTGCATTTTACGTGGAACCAAAAACCAAGAGGAAGGGATGGTATTCTTAAAAAGATAGATCGTGTTATGGCGAACCTTGGTTTCTTTACTACATTTATTGGTACTTTTGCTGTGTTCAAGCCATATCGAATTTCTGATCATGCTCCAGCGGTGCTGAGTATTCCCAATTTGGGGAAGTCGAAACCAAGGCCTTTTAAATTTTTTAATATTATCACTCAAAGTGATAAGTTCAGAAATGTTGTCATGGAGCAGTGGTCGCGTCAGGTCAGTGGTTTTGATATGTTTAAGATTGTTACTAAACTAAAGTACCTAAAGAAGCCTTTTCGAAAGATTCTGTTTGATAAAGGTAATATTCACGCGAATGTTATCAAGCTGCGGGAGGATTTGGACCATGCTCAAACTGTTTTGGACAAGGATCCCTCTAACAGTAAGTTTAGGGAGAATGAAGTAGTGGCTGTTGAAGCTTATAATAATGCTCTTCCTTTGCAAGAACAGTTCCTTCGCCAAAAGGCCAAAACGGATTGGCTCCGTGATGGCGATTCGAATTCGGCGTATTTTCACAAAGCGGTTAAAAGTCAAATTATCAGAAACCGTATTGATGTTGTTGCTAATAATGAGGGTGTCGTTTTTGAAAATGCTAATGTTCCTCAGGCATTTGTTATGCACTATGAACAGTTTCTTGGTCTTGCAGGTGATCCCATTGCTTTTGATACTAGCAATTTATTTGTATCATCTGTTTCGGAAGAAGATGCTCTCCATATGTCTCGTATGGTCACTAGACAAGAAGTAAAGGAGGCGATTTTTTCTATGGGCAATGATAAGGCTCCGGGTCCGGATGGGTATACAGCGGCGTTTTTTAAAGAAGCTTGGGATATTATTGCGGATGATGTTACTAAAGCGGTTTCGGAATTCTTCACGAATGGTAATCTCCTCAAAGAGTTAAATCACACCATCATTACGCTTATTCCTAAAGTTCGAAATCCTGCTCGTATCAATGACTATCGGCCGATTTCATGTTGCAATGTTCTTTTTAAATGCATTAGCAAGATCATTGCTAATCGCATTAAGGAGAGTTTGAAGACTATTATTAGTCCTAATCAATCTGCATTTGTTCCCGAACGAAGTATTTCTGATAATATACTCCTCACTCAAGAATTAATGCATAACTACCATTTGGACCGTGGCATTCCTAGATGTGCGTTTAAAGTTGACATTCAAAAGGCTTACGATACGGTTGATTGGAACTTTTTACGAACAATTCTGGTGGGTTTTGGATTTCATTCTCGTGTGGTTCATTGGATCATGGAATGTGTTTCTACGGCGTCATACTCGATATGTATAAATGGTGAGCTTCATGGGTTCTTTAAAGGGCAGCGTGGTCTTCGTCAAGGTGACCCGTTGTCGCCTTATTTATTTACTATGGTTATGGAGATTCTGACGCTCATGCTTAAGCGAAAGGTGATGTTGAGTTCTTCATTTACTTATCATCGATACTGTTCTAAGCTTGATTTGATTAACCTGTGCTTTGCGGATGACCTTTTCCTCTTTGCGCATGGTGATGTGCATTCTGTGACCGTCATTAAAAACTCTTTGGAGGAATTTAAAATAGCGTCAGGATTAACTCCGAGTATCCCTAAGAGCACCGCTTACTTCTGTAATGTTCTTAACAATGTAAAGCTTGCTATTCTTGATATTCTTCCTTTCGCTGAAGGAAGATTCCCGGTAAAATACCTTGGAGTTCCTTTAATTTCTACAAGGCTTGTTTTTAATGATTGTAAGGAGTTGAAGGAGAAAATTGAAGATCGGCTCTTGAAATGGAAGCATAAAGCGCTTTCGTTTGCTGGTCGTTTGCAACTGATAAAATCGGTGATTAGTGCTTTGCATATTTATTGGGCGTCCGTGTTTATTCTTCCTACTCGTGTCCTTCATGATTTAGAACAGATGATGCGATTGTTTTTATGGAGCCAAGATATGCGGAAAAGGAAATCTAAAATTGCTTGGGAGATTGTTTGTTTACCTAAGAATGAAGGTGGTCTTGGCATACGTAGGCTTGAAGTGTTTAATCAAGCGCTAATGTTTTCGCATATATGGAAGCTGTTGGCTGGGAAGAATTCGTTGTGGGTCCGCTGGGTCCAAGCTTATAAGCTCAAAGGCAGAAGCTTCTGGGACATTCCGTCTCGTGGTAACATGTCTTGGGGTTGGCGCAAGGTTCTTCAACTTCGCCCTCTAATTCGTAATTTTGTTTGGAATAAGGTAGGCAATGGTATGTCTACATTTCTGTGGGCGGACAATTGGCACGTGGAATGCCCGTTGTCTAACATGGTCTCTTCACGTGATATCCATGCTGCAGGTTTGAACACTAATTCTTGCATTCGTGACCTATATCAGAATGATGCGTGGAACTGGCCGCATTCTATTATTGCGAAGTATCCTGCTATTGCTGCGTTGAATATGCCTACGTTGTCTGATGTCCCGGATAAAGTTGTTTGGCGTGATGTTGATGGTAATTACTCGGAGTTTTCAGTTACTTTGGTCTGGAATACAATTCGGTACAGCAGTCAGATTGTCCCATGGAGTGATATTGTTTGGTTTCCTGCTTGTATTCCCAAACATGCCACTAATTTATGGCTGATTTTTTGGCGAAGATTGAAGACGCAAGACAGAATTCGTGTTTCAGAAGTTAATCAGAATATGGTTCAAGTATGTTCGTTGTGTGAATTGGTCCCGGATTCCCATGATCACCTCTTTTTTGAATGTTCATTCTCTCGGCAAATTTGGAACCGATTGAAGAAATTTGCTGGTATGGATTCTATTGATCCAGTCTTTAGTCATATTACTTCATTTGTTCAGCCATTTGCCAAGCGGAGGTTATTTAAAAGCATTGTTTCTAAGCTGATCATGGCTGCGTGTGCCTACTTTATTTGGCAAGAGCGCAATGTTCGATTATTCACCAAGGTCAAGAGGCAAGTGCCAGAGCTGGTTCAAACCATTTGGAACGAGGTGCGGCTGAAGCTTCTTTCTTGTAAGTTTAAGCGTTCGGTGGATGCGCTTATGTTCGCTCATCTTTGGAAGCTGCCCGATTCTATTTTTATTTCTTAATGTTGTTTGTTAAGTGGTTCTTTCCTATTGGTGTTATTGTTTTTGTACGATAGGATTTTCATATGAGTTGTCGTATGAGTAGATAGTTGTTCAAGCTTAGCTTGAGGTTAATGTGACACTCAGTCACATTCCATTGTACTTCATTGTTTTTTGGGATTAATATATTTTACCGGGGAATGCCCCTTTACCCAAAAAAAAAAAGTATAATTACATGATAGACAAGTTCACACACATCTTAAGGAGATATAACACATGAATGAGTGTTCTAGGATTATTAGGTGGAAATTTATTTCATGGACTTTACAGCACCACCCCGTTATTTTAGCTTTGTCCTCAAAGCTACTAAAAATGTAGTTATCTTTTAAGTGAAAGATGTTCTAAGTATATGATTCATTTCAGACTCTCTCTCAGGTACGGATGGCGGCATGAACGCGAAGTGGTCTACACCTAGGTTACCCTTATACGTCCGATTGGGCAATAATGAAGGCTTCTGTTATTACGGGTGGACAGAAGAGAACGCAAAGAGATCTTTATCCGGGTTGAACTATTCATCCGATCTAGCAGTAAAAGAGACCGCTGTTATGGATGGATAGGAAGCGATGCAAAGAGATCTTTATCCGGATCGCACTATACATCCGATTGAGCAGTAAAGGAGACTGCTGCTATGGATGGATAGCAGGAAATGCAAAGTGATCTTTATTCGGATCGCACTATACAACCGATTGAGCAGTAAAGGAGACTACTGCTATGGATGGATAGGAAGGGAATGCAAAGAGATCTCTATTCGGATCGCACTATACATCCGATTGAGCAGTAAAGGTGACTGCTACTATGGATGGATAACAGGAAATGCAAAGAGATCTTTATTCGAATCGCACTATACATCCGATTGAGCAGTAAAGGAGACTGCTGCTATGGATGGATAGGAAGGGAATGCAAGGAGATCTTTATTCGGATCGCACTATACATCCGATTGAGCAGTAAAGGAGACTACTGCTATGGATGGATAGCGGGAAATGCAAAGAGATCTTTATTCGGATCGCACTATACATCCGATTGAGCAGTAAAGGAGACTGCTGCTATGGATGGATAGGAAAGGAATGCAAGGAGATATTTATTCGGATCGCACTATACATCCGATTGAGCAATAAAGGAGACTGCTGCTATGGATGGATAGCAGGAAATGCAAAGAGATCTTTATTCGGATCGCACTATACATCCGATTAAACAGTAAAGGAGACTGCTGCTGTGGATGGATAGGAAGGGAATGCAAGGAGATCTTTATTCGGATCGCACTATACATCCGATTGAGCAGTAAATGAGACTGCTCCTATGGATGGATAGGAAGGGAATCCAAGGAGATCTTTATTCGGATCGCACTATACATCCGATTGAGCAGTAAAGGAGACTGCTGCTATGGATGGATAGATGCGGGCTTCTCAACGGGGGTCGCAACTATACCCTTCCAGGGTCTGGGAGAGGACCAATGGTGTTGTGGATTTGGTTAGGAGGGCAAATCAACTGCAAATGGTTTCTGATATGAGGAGGACACGCCAGCATGTTTTATATGTTGGGGACGCTGGGGATGTACTATATCTGCATCCTTTTCACGGGTGAGATACATGTTATATCTCCACACCCAATGATGACAATTGGGGGTTGAAGATAAAATAGAATAAAATATTTTAACTATAATTTCACCTATGTCAACAACTTTATGAAAAGACTTACAATTATACCTCAAGTTTGTTGGATACAAACATTAGTTATTAGTACTAAAGTTTCTACCCAATAGAGAGGTTAAGATTATTGTTGAGAGCGATTGGGTAAGAAGTTGCAAAGAATCTGCTTCATTCGCCGCGGGGCTGAGCTAGAGGGGCGCATAAAAGAAGTACCTCAAATGGTGGAAATAAAAGAAGATACCAAGAATAAAGAAGTGCACACCTTGCGGGGTGCCGCAATAAGGGTCATGCATCCACTATTACTAGTTCAAAATTTGCACAAAATCTGACTTCTAAAGAGAGGAAATTACACCTCCCAGAGTCTGGTGGGTGACGGTATTGTCGAACTAATTGGACCCGAAGAGAAAAAGGTATGTCCAAAAACATGGGACATTCAACATGTCTTTACGAGGGATGTCAAACACAGACCTACAAAGTACACCCATTGTGAGTTGGATGTGCCTTTTAGGTTTAGGGTTGCCTAAGTGGCGGACATAACCCTACAAAATACACTCATTGTGAGTTGGATGTTTCTTTCGGGTTTAGGGTTGCCTAAAGTGGCGGATATAACCCTACAAAATACACCCATTTTGATTTGGATGTGTCTTTCAGGTTTAGGGTTGCCTAAAGTGGCGGATATAACCCTACAAAATACACCCATTATGAGTTGGATGTGTCTTTCAGGTTTAGGCAGGGGAGAAACAGGTTAGGGAAATGGGGCATCCCCGGACCAAGTACTCCCTGGCTTGTTGGTGCTAGAAATGACACTAAATCTAGTGTTGACTATATTGGGGTTACGGTCCCCTAGTATAATCAAGGTTTCATCTCCCCAAGGTACACGAACCAATTTTTGATCATATAGGATAACTGCATGATACTTGCTAGTCAATTCATGCTAATGATGACATCAAAGATATCAAGACTTACTAGGATCTGATTGATGTAAAACGAGTGATTGGAAAGTTTAAGGAACAACCTCGAATGATGGTGTTTAACCATCATAACTTTTCCGTCGACTATTCTATAGCGTAATAGAAGTCTAGAACTAACGGAGGGATTTCCAATACCTTACTAAATTTAGAAAATATAATGCTTTGGTCTGCCCATGTGTCAAACAAGATAGATGCATAACGTTGATTTAGTAAGAACGTACCAGGGGCGACGTTGGAGTTTGGATTAGCTGGGGCATTGCCGGCCATGTACACTTGTGAAGAAGTTCCCTTGTTGTCCTACTTCTGGTTGGCTAACTTCGGACAGTCAGGTCTCACATGCCTAGGGGTTCCACACTCGTAACATACCACAACTTTCTTTAGTCCACTACTGCTTCCACCTGTGGGGTTTCGGTTTCCCTGTTGCCCACTTCTACTCCAACGCGCATTGGACTTGACCTTGTTGCTGTTTCCGGGATTGGTATTGGGTCGACCCGGGGTAGCAACATTTACTTGACAATCACGAGCAAAATGGCCTTGTTAGCCTCACTTGTAGCATCCTTGGCATTGTCCTCCAGCGACATGATGATAGTTGCACTTTGAACACTTTGGCTTGGATCCCGAGTAGTTCTTGGTACGGGTTGTGGGAGTAGTGTCATCAGCTTGCCCAACTTTTGCTTTTTGGAAGGTTGCTGGTGCTGGCCATGAGAGCTTTCATCGGATTTTCTCTTGTTGTCCGTTTGCCTCTCAGACAGATTGCGGGCTCGCTTGTTGATCAACTCAGTCGCAAATTCCATAGCACCTTCAACGGTGGTGGGTCGTGAAGCTAGCACACTGTCATGGATGTTGTCAGGGAGTCCGCTGACATACTTCTCAATCTTGTCACTCCTTAGAGGGAACATTCTGGTGCACATTAAGCTTAATTTTTGAAATCTTTAGTTGTACCAAAGTATATCATTGTTCTTACACTTTAGATCTCACAACTCGACTTCCAACTTCTTCATTTCTCTTCTGGGACAGTATTTCTCAGTCATTCTTTCCTTGAGGTTGGCCCAAGTGAGAGTATAGGCAGTGTCATGTCTAAGGGTGGCGACCACAGAGTTCCACCAAGTAAGGGCGCTCTTGAGTAGGGTGCATGTAGCAAACTTAACTCTTTTCTCGTCAGCACAACCGCTGATGCGGAAAACTGTCTCTAGTCTTTCAAACCACCGCATCAATTCAACAACTACTTCTTTCCCTCGGTAGTATAAAGGTTTGCATTTTAAGAAGTCGGGGTAAGAGCAACCCCTGTTGGTGTTGTTTCTACGTGCATCGAAGTTTGGATCATTGTTTGCATTCGGGTCAGCTCCTCTGGCTTCCATGGCTGCTTTGATGCCTTCACTTATCATTTCCCGTAGTTGTGCGGTAGTGACATTTCGAGTAGCTTATGGGGATTCAGCATTATCAGCATTGGAGGTGGTTGCATTATTGGGATTTGATCTCGTAATCATCATTTGTCTATAATCATACACAAAATGAGATTATTAGTTCAAACGTTAGTATAGTTTTTATATTATTTGAACGAGAAAAATTAATGCACTGATTTCATAACAAATTTGGATAACCTGTCAAGATCTCATAATATAATTCATTGCACAAAAAATATAATAAAGAAAGTGATTACATGTTATTTCCATATGAAATTTAACATTCATCTTAGCATAACAAAATCTAAGTCATAGGTCGGTCAGGCCTTGTCCAAGGTAATGATACACACAGTCTTTAAAACATTACATTCCAAAGTTACAAGTCCAAAAGGAAAGAAAAGATAAAGTACGGGATTACATCACCAAAAGCTGAAAAGAAATAAAAGTACAAAGGCCCTATGTCATGATAGCCGAGATGCAACCCGTAAGCTTATCATGACATACAAGAAGTCTAGTACGTCTATACTAATCCTGCCTAGATGGTCCACTAGATGAGGCCGGTGCTAATGATGCTGATGGAGCTGGTGGAGCTGCAGAATTCCTCCTGGTGTTCCATAAAGTCCGAACTATCGTTCAGGTCTCCTTAAGCGTACGGAGTGCTGATAGTAGCTTGTTCCGGAGTCTATCGACGACCCCTCGGAGATAGGTCATCTCTGCAGTAACTCCGTCATGACGGACGGTAGAGAGGTCGAAGAAAATGGACAAGGACTGCTCCTGAGCAGATCGAGCCGCATGGGTCTGGTGTTGGAGACTCTCCATGGTCTGGATACGCTGGTGGAGACGATAGTTCTCCTCCCAAAGCCACTGCAATGTCTCGTCAGTCTTGGCCTGGACGCCTCGGGCTGCCTGTGCCTCTCCCCTCATGGTATGAGCGAGGGAGTTGATGCGCTCATGAACAACAGTGTAGCCTAGTTGACCAGCTGTCAATAGGCTGCAGAGGTCGGATATCTCCCGCTCCTGGCGTGTGGCCAGTACGGTGATCTGGGCCTGGACAGAGTCGGCACGTCCCACCCCAGAGCTTTCCCGGATCTCAAAAGTAGAGCCGGGTACGGACTCAAGAAAATGGCCCGATGGTAAAGATGCAGGTGTAGAAGAGGGTAGGTCTGGAGACACCTGGTCCTCATCCATAGAGGTGGAGACTAGTATGACTGATGATGGAGTAGAAAAAGGGTCCTTAGGGAGCATAATTTCGATGGTTTGATCATCCTCCGAGTCAGAGGCTGATAACCATCCGCACTGCACAGATCGTGGAGATGAACAAACAACTGGAGTAGGAGCTACTACGGGTAGAAGAGTCGAAGGTGCAATAGGCGGAGTCATGATACTCTTAAATAGTATTATTTTAAGTTTGAAGTAAGTATAAGCTTACAAACAAAGAACAATATTATTTTAGATTACATGTTTTATGAAATATATCCCTTTTAAACAACTATCATAATGTTTTAAGGTTACATATATTAATATTTATATATATGTTATCATTTAAGCAGTTCATTTAACAATTTGTAAGTGCAAGGTTTGGTTTAGTATTACCTATATTTTCATTTCAGTATTTTACTATGTAGTGTAAAATTTTCAAGTTTAGCATATCTAACATTTTCCATAAAAGTATTTCACTAAACAGTATTAATAACCAACTTTAGTAACAATATTTACACTTAGTTCACATAGCATAGCATAAAATGCCCTAAGATTTATATGCTTAACTAATACGGTCCCAAATAAAATCCCCAAAAGATTTTTATAAGTTATAGTCCAATTTTATATAAAAGAAAAATCATTTTATTTTTATTTTATTTAAAAATTTATCTGGTTCTCTATAACTAATGCTCTGATACCATTCTTTGTGACACCCCGGGTAGGGTCAAAATATGCAGAAATATCCACGGAGGTGTCACTATGGTGGATCGATAGCACATAGTCCATAGAGCATAAGATAAAGAGTTATTCAAATCAGATTACATGATTATTAAACAAATTTATAGAAATTGTCTTCAACATGTTAAAAGATAATTGTTTATGTTTCCCAAATAGAACCCCTGACGAGTCCTACGATGTAGATTACTAAGATGCTGGAGACCATGCACACATCACGTACTAACTTCATTTTCCTGTGTAAAACATGCTAGAGGGTCAACATAAAGTTGGTGAATTTACAGGTTTAACATTTATTAGTTTGGACATACAATAATTATAGAAGTAACAATGCACAAAGCATTCTTATTAAAATTTAGATTACATTTGTTTATTATTAGAAACTGAAGCTTAACCTTCCATAGTCCTCAACAGATGAGGACGTAGTGTCTTACAAAAAGACACCCAACCCAGTTCCAACATGGTATACATCTGTTGTCCCGGCCGAGGCACAGTGAGCATGACTCACCCAGATGGGGATGGTCAATCCCTAATAGATCTATCTATAACATTCGGGCGATCTACAAGAATTTAACAGTTCCAATATTAATCAATCATAGTCAAGTTTATACAATTTTGTTATGTCCATTAAGTGTTTGCATGTTTTCTTTCCCATAGAGGAAAAGTTTTATCAACAATTTATATGGGGCTGTAAACTCACCTGGGAGTAGGTAATAGCTGTTTAATACGAATATCCAAATAAAGCTCACGCCAAAAGTTATGCCTAATCAAATAGTACAGTCTTAATAGATAGTACAAAGAACATATATGTATGCTTATACAGATTTTAGTCAGTTCGTTTATGCTACGGTATTTATCTAAATAACCGTAGTTCAAGTATCAACAATATTCATTTAAACTTATCTATATAAGTTTCATTTCCTAAGTAAACATAAAAGGTTTAACTTTTAATATCAGTTAGCATTCGTAATACATGTATTAATAATAACCATTCAACTTACAATTTAAGTTTCTTATTTAAGTAGACATAAAATGTCTTACTTAAAATATTAGTTCACGTTCGTAGTTCATGTATTATAATCATCCATTTAAACTTATTATTAAGTTTCATATTTTAAATAAACGTAAGGTGTTCTACTTAAATATTGGTATTCAATTTATTCAATGTTCATATAATTTTATTTCCTAAAAGTATATGAGTTTATGTATTAGTAATACATGTCCATATTATTTATGCACTTTATTCCCTAAGGCAAATATAAATATTTTATTTTGAAAAATATAATAAAATATTTTATTTAACTTTAAAGTTTCCATAAATTATTATAACATTTATAAAATAATTTATTAATTACCAACTTAAGAATTTATACATTAATTCTTATGGTCTATGTGTTTAATTATGTTTTATTATAATTAAAACAGATTTTAGGGTTAGGGCTTGTTAATGTTTTGGAACATGGCAAAACTAGTCCCTCCATATTTTAAACAAGTATAACTTTCGGATTTTACACATTTGGTACCTAGGGCTTGTTAAAGTTTCGCCTTACGGAAGGTTTAGTCCCCCTAGTTATATCTAGGTTTTGTAAGTTTATTAAAATGACAAAAACAACCCCTAGGGCTTCTTTAAGTTTCGGCAAATTACAAGAATGGTCCTTAGGGTTATAAAATGACAAAATAACTTTTAGAAACTTCCCAAAATGGTCCCTAGGGTTTAATTTACCACGGATAGTATTTATTAAACCCTAGACTTTCGGATAATTTTCAGTCATTGTGTTTACTAATTTATCAAAACAAGTTTCATAAGTTACAGTTTTAGTCCTTAAGTTTCATAAATTGTCTTTTTAATCAAAAAAGTTTTTATAAGTTATATTTTATTATAAAAACTTTTATTTTAACATTCAAACATTATATGGGCTCATTAAATGGGCTAAACATCTAATGGGCTATCTAGTGGGCCTAAATATATCTCAAGTCCACTAATTTATTTAAATGGGCCTTTAAATCATTTATTGGGCTTAAATACATTTTTAAGTCCTTTAATTAGTTAAATGGGCCTAAGTGTAATCTTAAGTCCATTAAGATACTAAGATTTATCAAATGGGCTTATTGGGTCCATTAAGTCTTGGATTAACATTTCATGGGCTTAAATAGTCCATTAACACTACTTTACATTTTATGTAAGTTTTAACTTAGGATATTCTTATAAGCTTATTATTAGCTTATTCATATTTAGTTTTAAATCTTAATTAAAGAATAAAACTAATAGTTGGTTTCATGTGATGTTCCAAAATAGATCTAGGTGTGTTACAAGGTTGCATGCAAGTCATAAGTCCTAATAGGAGCTTATATCTCACGGCTATAATTAGTTATAGCTTATTAATATGATTCAAGTCTTATTTTAAGGTTTCATGTAATAATAAGTGCCCAAATTAAGATCTAGCTATGTACAAGTCAAGAAAATAAGTTACAAGTCCAAAATGAGATCTAAACTATGTCTAGACCTAAAAATAAATCATAGATTCATGTACACTCATATATAGCCCACGACTATATTTCTAAATCTTGGTGTTTCCAAGAAGAACATATTCGCTAGTTTTAAGTCTTGTAAATATTTACAAAAATACATCATGATTATCTAAGTTACATGCATGTTCCCAAGGTTACTATTATTCCAAGAAGGCTACTGATAGGTGTGAAAACACCCATCCTTTTACCACTTAATTCTTACTAAAACAAGACCAAAACGCGTATTTAATATAATTTGTTTGGAATTACGCGTGGTTTTTGTGTTTATTGTGTTTTCAGAGCCAACCGGATGGATATTGGAGAAAACATGGGATTGCACGGGTTTTATGGAAGAAAAAGACTCAAGACGAAGTCTATTGTCCAAGAGATGCAAAAGATTTGAAGTCACTAGGCCTATTTGAAGATTTATCGAAGAAAAGGACCAGAGACGGAAGATTTACATATGTCGAAGGAACTCAAGTCTATTAAACGAAGAAATTAAAAGACGAGTTAAATTTAATCGTCGACAAATCCCGAATCAGAATCGAAAACGTCGACTTTTCTGAAAAGACGAGAAGACAAGAAGAAAGGGAGAAATCCCACTTCACCAACCAACCACTAGCCTATAAATAGAAAACCCCTCACACTTTTTGTGCAAGTTTTTCATTCCCAGTCATTTTTCTTTTCTTTCGTAGGAAGCCAACACCATTAAGGTGTTGGTGATTTTTCATTCTTGTTGAATCTTTGATTTTGTAAGTGTTTAATCTTTCCTTTTGTTTACTCTACATTAATCTATCAATACAATCCTTCCATTAATCTTGTTTTTTTTGGGTAAAGGGGAATCCAAACCCCGGTAAAATATATTCCCAAAAGCGTTGAAGTACAATGGAATGTAGCTGCAATGCTACATTAACCTCAAGCAAATGCCTGAACAACCACTACATCATATGACATGCCATATGATCCTAATAAACTATTTCAAAACAAAGAACACCAATAGGAAAGAACCACCTAAAGGTGCATGAACAATGTAAGTAAAACATCATCGCGGTTAGCACTTGGAGCGAACATCAGGCTGACGAGAACCATGCCGATCATCAATCGATATGACTTCTTCAACCTCACTATCACTATCATTAACCACATCTTTCTTGGTTTTAAAACCATCCTCCCAATCTGTACCATCATCCATCTTATCCCAAAGAGCACCAAAAGAGTTATGAGAACTCTTATCCTTATCATTCGTCTTAGCTACAAAACTCGATGTTTTGTTATTCAAGAAACCCTTTTTAAGCATCGGGGCTGCCTTCTTAGGATTCTGACCCGTAGCACTTGTAGAGGTTTCTCCTCGCTCAACATTACGAAACTGAAGATTAAGGGATGGTTTTGTTAATTTAATACCTGCAACTTGTGGTTGCTTCTTCTTACCTTTATTCTTCTTGTTCTTGACCACCTCAAACCCATCATCCACCGCATTCTTAGTAGCATGAACAACCACTTCCTTGTGCACTTTCGGACACATATCACTAGTATGATCAAAGATCAAGCATGTAGAACATCTTGGAGGTCTCCATTCGTACTCAATATCAATCGTAACCAATGAATGCCCATTATCACGACCTTTAGGGACAGCAATTACCATTGAATCCAATAACTCCATATCAGCTGAAACCTCAACGAGCGCCCGAGCATATGTACTACGACCCCACGAGTTAACACACATATTGCTCGTGTAGGAATCCAACATAATAGGTGTGCCAATTTGGGTCGTGATAAGACTAAGACCAACCTCCGAATAAGCAACAATCGGCACATGATGAAGCTTAACCCAAACAGGTGCTTTCTTGATCTCTGCCTTTTTCAAATCAGTGGTAGGGGACCAAATATTCAGGATCAAAGGAACTGTCCTAATCAACCACGGGCCATTTCCAAGAACTCCTTCCATTCCTTCCTTCGTATTGAATTGGAAAAGGAAGAAATCCTCATGCAATTGAACGCGTATCAAACCAAACCGTGCCCACGTATTTTTAACATAGTTTTCCACCAGTGGGAAAGCTAATCGCTTACCAACAAACTGCCCGTACAACGTGTGCACAAATCGGGATTCAACCTCCTCAACAGCAGCATACAGAAGTGCAACTCGTGCACCTTCAACATGCTCATCACACCGTAATTCTGAGATCTTCACCAACTTAGGATTCGATTGTTTCAGACCGCCCTTGTTTTGAAGTATTGAGGCAAACGAATCCACCTGTGTAACATTTGCATTTACATGCTGCTTAGCACAACCCTGATTCAGCGAACCCCTCACCTTTTCCGCATTAACAACATCACCATCTTCAGCAGTAGGTGTCTCATCAGCATGTACCTCATCCCTCAGCAATCCTTTCTTCTTCTGCGCATCAGCAACATTAATTGATGTTGTAGGATGAACCTTGGCATCCTCCACTCGTTGATGAATCCCATGATCAGCTTGAATTTGTACCAGGTCGCCACCATCTGATTTAGGGTATGCAACACCCCTCGAACCATCATTAATTGGATTCGCTATTCCAGCACCACCATATGCCGAAACCCTAACAGCCGTAGACTCTGCCATGGTCTCCCTCAAACGCTGCATTCGTACAGATAACGCATTAACATCAATGTGTGAATGCCCTTTAATACCATCAGTTTCCCTATTATCCATGAAAAAGAAAAAAAAACAAACCCTAATACTGCAAAACCCTAAAAAGAAAACAGTGCCGTCATACCCAATCACCCTAGAACACCTCCATAACACGAACAACCAACATAAAGAATCAGATCGTAATCAAGAAACCACGATAGGAATTAAGAGCGCAAAAACTCAACAGCCGTACAAACCCTAGAAAACCCTAATTCGTTTTGACCTAATTCGTCCTCCAATCACACAATCATAATCGTGAAAGCAACAGAATTCAGTGAATTAGTTACTCAACAATCACGTTATATGATAAGAAAAGTAAAATCAGAATCAAAGAACAAAAAAAGATGATCTTAGGCAGCGGCGGCTAGAGAGAAAATTTCCACCATTTTTAGGGTTGTGTTCCTTAACGTGACCAAATCGGGCTTAAAATTCGATTAATCTTGTTCATCTTCATATTTTTGGTTTAAAGCTTAAAGTTATTATTTGGTTGATTTTGATCTTCAAAGGTTATTGGGTTTTGTGTTTTTATTGATGGGATTTGATGTTTATGGTTAGTAGATGATTGGTGATTAGATTTGTTTAAGTTTTGGTTAAAAACTTGGTTGATTGTTGGTAAAATCGTGTTCCCCTGTTTTTCTGTTACCTACTGTTCTTCGTTTCCCCAGATTCCGAATCAATGTTTTTTAGAAGTTCCGAATCAACAGTTTTTAGAAGTTCCGAACCAAAGGTTTTTAGAAATTCCGAGTCGATATTTTTACAAGTTCCGAATCTGATTCTTGTGAAAGTTCCGAAACAGATTCTTGAAAAAGTTCCGAACCGATTTTTGCTAAAAGTTCCGAACCATTTTATTTGAAAGTTCCGAACCGGTTTGTTTTAAAAGTTCCGAACCTAATTTATTTAAAAGTTCCGAACCAGGTTTTATTCAAAAGTTCCAAACCAGATATTTTACAAGTTCCGAATCTGATTTTTCTGAAAGTTCCGAATGAAGGGTTTTATTTGTTCCAAATCAGTTGTTCCGAATCAGTTATATTCTGAATCAATTAATTCTTCCGAATGAGCAGTATTTGTCATAAATATTCCGGATCAGTTTTGTTTACTGTTTTATTGTGTAATTTTAATTAAAGTTTTATTTTATTGACTGTTTGGGTTTAAGTTTTTATCATTTTACGCTTTTAATCCTTTTAGTAAAATAGAAAACCAATCCCTTTTTAGCAACCAAGAACAATTATTCCACTTTGAGCCGTGATCAATTCGAGAAGATACCGAGATTAGTCTGAACCCCATCCAAAAGCTCTTGTATCAAATGGCGCCGCTGCCGGCTCTTCTTATTAAGATTAACAATTTTTTGTGAGAACTTGGATTTTGGGATCCGTTCACCGTGAACGTTAATTTTTCATAAAAAATTTCAAAAACCCTAAAAAATATAAAAATTTCAAAATACATAAAAAAAAAAAAACCATAAAAACCAAAAATATTTCTTGTTTGCTTTGTTAGTTCTTTTGCAGGTGCATGCGTACACGATCAACGTCTTATCAAGAGCCCGAGCCTCTCGAAGACTTAGACATGGCCGGTGTACACAACAACAATAACAATCCACCTCAAAACAACAATAATAACAACAACAATAACAATCCACCTCTCAACAACAATAATAACAACAACAATGAACCTCTACCGGACAATCGCCCTATGATTGAACTGTTACAAGCACATGTGGAGGGCAACAATGATCCAATTGTCATACCCGCGATTGCAGCCAACAACTTTGAGCTCAAATCCGGTTTTATTCACATGGTATCTGCTCAACAATTCTTGGGCGTACCATTGATGATCCTCATGACCACATCAAAAGGTTCCTGCAACTCACGAATACGGTCAAATTCAATGGTGTTCCACAAGAGGTAATCCGTTTACAACTTTTTCCCTTTTCTTTAGAGGGACAAGCCCGGCATTGGCTTGCAAAGGAACCGCCACAAAGTATTCTGACGTGGACGGATTTGGAGACCAAGTTCATAAACTACTTTTTCCCACCCTCTCGTACTACCGCTTTGCGGAATGAAATTATCAATTTTGAACAAAAGTACGATGAGTCTTTTAGTGAATCCTGGGACCGTTTTAAAGACCTTTTGAGAAAGTGCCCACAACATGGTTTTACCAAAGTGCACCAAATTAATACTTTTTATAATGGTTTAAGCATGAATGACCAAGATTCACTAAACAGTGCCTCGGGGGGTAATATTTTGGTTAAGACTTTTAATGCCGCTTGGGATATTATCGAGAATAAGTCTCGTGTGCAAACCAAGAGTGTTCGGACAATGCCGCTAGTGCTAGTACTAGTGACAACGACAAGCGACTTGACAAAATTACGTCGCTTCTTGAATCGCTTGCTACCCAACCCGCTAGCAACACCAACAGCATCAACGCTAAAAATGCTCAAGTCAATGTTGTAAGCCAACCATGTGAAATATGCGGGGGTCCTCACTCTTACACCACTTGTACCACCACCCAAGACTATCCTTCTGAGAATGTTAATGCAACATACAGTACCTATCCTCCGACCTCTTATCAAGCTCGTCCTCAAGGAGACCGCAACTTGCTTAGCTACCGCTCAAACAACTTTCTCTCACCGCCCGGTTTTCCTCCAAACAACCCAAACCAACAACAAAACCTCAATCGCCCTCCTCAACAACAACCTCGTGCACCATACCAACCACCTCAAAGACAACCATATCCACCTCAAAGAAACAACCAAGTTTACCAACAACCTGCTTATCAACCACCCGCCTACCATGCTCCTCCTCCCAACCAACCCACCGCATTACACCAAGATGTTGAAACCTACATGAGGACCAATGATGTGATCGTGGAAAATCTCCAGCGGGAAGTGCTCAACTTGAAAGCAGACATGGTGAAACAAGGGAACGATCTTAGAGCCGATATGCGAAATTCTTTGAGTAGTCAAACGAATGACTTAAGGAACATGATGGCTGGTTTCTTCCAAGGTAATCAAACCTCTTCTTCGGGTACTCTCCCGAGTAACACCGTTGCGAATCCAAGAGGGGAGATGAAAGCAATCACCACTCGTAGTGGCAAAGGTACCAAGGAACCCGAGCTTCCTATACCTCCACCGGTGATTGTGACTAAGGAAAACGAATCACCTGCTCCTATTCCTCAACCTTCTATTTCCCCAATTTCTCCACCTCTTACTTCTACCCCTCCTCCACCCAAGGATGTGAGTGATCCTATTCTCCCAAAGACTTCCTCTTCTTCCGATATACCTTATCCCTCAAGGTTGAGGAAAGAGAAGCTCAAAAGCAAGGACGATATTCAGGTTTCGAACTTCCTCAAAATGTTTAAACAATTGAATTTCAACATCTCCTTCGCTGAGGCTCTCGCTCACATGCCTAAATATGCGAAAATGTTCAAAGATCTTCTTAGCGACAAGGAGAAGCTTCTTTATATCGCTAACACCCAACTTAATGAGAATTGCTCCGCAGTGCTCTTAAGGAAATTACCAACCAAGCTTGGTGATCCGGGTCGTTTCTTAATCCCTTGCAACTTCCCGGGAGTAGACAATTGCATGGCCCTAGCCGATCTAGGTGCCAGTATTAACTTAATGCCTTTAAGTGTTTGGAAGCAATTATCTCTCCCTGAGCTAGTCCCCACCAAAATGACTTTGGAATTAGCTAATCGTACGGTTGCTTATCCAGTAGGGATAACCGAAGACGTCTTTGTAGGAGTCGACAAATTCACTTTTCCTGCCGATTTTGTCGTGGTGGACTACGATATGGACCCTCGTGTGCCATTAATCGTTGGACGTCCATTCTTGAGGATCGGTCGTACTCTCATCTATGTTGAAGCGGGTGAGCTTATCATGAGAGTGGGTGACGATAAAATTGTCTTCAACATGGGAAAGCTTTCTAAACAGCCTTATTCATACGAGAGTGTTAATTGTATTGATGTTCTTGATGAGTCCTGTGAAGAACACTTCAAAGATGCTTGCAAAAGTATTCCTACCTCTCCTCCCAATGTTGAGACCGTTTCCTCTATTGATTCATCACTATCTCTATTTGGAGAAAGTGATTTCCTTTGGAAAGATCTTGAAGCGACCATGGGAGATGTAAACTTAGAACATGACGATTCTCCCACCGATTGGGATGAATACATTCGTCTCATTAAGAACCTTCTCAAAGAGGACCATATTTCTCTACCATCTCCCAAGGCTATTGCTATTGATGAACCGAATTTGAATACGCCTCCCATCGAAAATCCTCAGGATTTAGAACTTAAGGACTTGCCGCCCCATCTCGAGTACGTGTTTCTTGAAGAAAAGAAGAAGTCGCCCGTCATTATCGCGAAGGACTTGAAAGAAGAAGAGAAATCTCGCCTCATCGCCGTGCTTAAAGATCATAAGAAGGCAATTGCTTGGAAAATTTCCGATATCCGCGGAATTGATCCAAACTTTTGTACTCACAAGATTCTCATGGAAGATGACTTTAAACCCGCAATCCAGAGCCAAAGAAGGGTTAATCCTCGCATTCACGACGTCATCAAACAAGAGGTTATCAAACTTCTTGATGCCGGCTTGATTTACCCTATCTCGGATTCGCCTTGGGTAAGTCCCGTCCATTGTGTGCCCAAGAAGGGCGGAATAATCGTTGTTCCCAATGAACACAACGAGTTGATTCCCACTCGTCTCGTTACTGGGTGGAGAGTTTGTATCGATTATCACAAGCTCAATGATGCCACGAGAAAAGATCACTTTCCTCTTCCTTTCATGGATCAAATGCTCGAGCGTCTAGCTGGTAATGACTATTACTGCTTTTTAGACGGTTTCTCCGGGTATTTTCAAATTCCCATCGATCCGAAAGACCAAGAAAAGACCACATTCACTTGTCCTTATGGAACATTTTCTTACAAACGCATGCCTTACGGTTTATGCAATGCTCCTGGGACGTTCCAAAGGTGTATGATCGCTATCTTCCATGACATAGTTGAAGAAACTATGGAAGTCTTCATGGATGATTTCTCGGTTTATGGCGATTCATTCTTTGCTTTCCTTGCCAATTTAGAACGTATGCTTAAGCGGTGTGAAGACACTCGCCTTGTTCTTAATTGGGAAAAATGCCATTTCATGGTAAAAGAGAGCATCGTGCTAGGACACATGTTAGAAATACGTTTTTACGTATATTAGAAGTATCGGTCACTCCACAATATTATTAATGTTGTAATAGCTCGTAGTTAGTGTTACTTATTAAGTTAAGTAAGAAACCGACCCATGGGCTTGTCATAGGTCGGCCCAAGCCCAATATAGGCCTTGGATATAAATACCCCTTTCCATCATGGAAAGGGGTTGGTTGTTGACATTCCATTTTTTATCATTTGAATAAAAATCACATAGTTTCTCTCTCACTTTCTCTCACTAGTTTCTCTCTCTAGGAATCTTCAACCCACTTCATAGATTCATAGGTTATCAATATTCTACATTTCGTATCAGAGCGATGGGGTGATTTAAGGTAATGATTTGTGTTGTTATTTAGTTTTTGATTGTATTAGAGTTTTTTAAGAAGATCCATCTTGATTCTTGGAGTTTTTGGTGATTTTGTGATTGGGATTAGTAGATAAGTATTAGTTTTTACTTATTATTGTAGAAATCACAAAACTTTTTGGGTAACTTGGTAAAAATCTGGGTTTTTTTCTTCATATTTTTGTTCGTCTGTTACTCGAAACAATTTTCTGTTTCCCAGACAAAGTTCCGAACCAAAAGTTCTGGATCAACAAAAGTTCCGGATCAAAAAGTTCCGAACCAAAAGTTCCGGATCAAGGAAAGTTCCGGATCAAAAAGTTCCGAACCAAAAGTTCCGGATCAAGGAAAGTTCCGGATCAAGGGAAGTTCCGGATCAAGACAAAGTTCCAGATCAAAAAGTTCCGAACCAAAAGTTCCGGATCAAGGAAAGTTCCGGATCAAGGAAAGTTCCGGATCAAGACGAAGTTCCGAATCAAAAGTTCCGAACCAAAAGTTCCGGATCAAGGAAAGTTCCGGATCAAATCTTTCGAACCAAAAGTTCCGGATCAAGGAGTTCCGAGCCAAAATCTTCCGAATCAACACTTCCGAATCAACAAAAGTTCCGGATCAAGGAATATTTTACTTGTTTTTTCGACGATTTTTTAGAGGATTTAATCTTGGTTTCTTACAACAAAAAACTCAACACAACTCACAAACTTTACTTCACTGCTCGATCAACCGATAATCTTTGTCTCTTTGAAGTGAACAAAATGAATCCGAATTCATTAATGCCTCAGATGACATCACTTACGGACATTTCCGTCATTACGGGAACGGATAATCGCCCTCCAATGCTCATTAAAGAAGTCTTTGTAGCATGGCAAGGCCGTATGATGTCATACCTTAAGGGAAAACCGACATATGGGAGGCTTATGGTTAAGTCAATTCTAAATGGTCCACTTGACTATGGTACGATCGTGGTTAACAATGTGACTCGACCAAGGGAGTTTGAAGAACTTACACCAGCTCAACAACTTGTTGCCTATGCAGACGAAAAGGCTCTTCAAACCATTCTCCAAGCTCTTCCACATGACATCTATCGAATGGTAAGTCAGTATACGGTGGCAAAGGATTTATGGGAACGTCTAAAGGTGTTGCTACAAGGTACGTCTCTTACCAAACAGGAAAGGGAATGTCAGTTGTATGATCTGTTTGATAGATTCACGTACAGCCCAGGGGAAACGCTTCACGACTATTACTTCAGATTCACTACTCTCATGAATGATCTGAATGTATACAATCTCGTGATTGCTCCATTCCAGGTTAACACCAAATTTTTGAATACTTTACCTCAAGCTGAATGGGGTGAGTATATTACCGATGTTAAGTTAACCAGGGATTTGCATAAGTGCAATTTGGATCAACTCTATGCTTTTCTTCAGCAGCATGAGAAACACGTGATCATGCACCGTTCGCCTCGAGGTATGTACCCTGATTCTTTAGCTTTGATGGCGAATCAACCAAGCTTGTCACACAACAACACTCCTTATATTTTGGGACACCAAGCCTATCATCCATCACCTTACATGACACCAAGCTTCCCCCAATATTCGATTCTACCGCAACCACCCACCTCACATCAGCAACAATATCGGTTTAATGCACCTTCATCACAATATGCTTCACAACCTCACCCAGCAAGCACTGCACCTTATGCTCAGTCTTCATATTCTTCTTATCAAGAGAATGCAACATATCCATCAAGCTACTCTGATCACATGAGTATTCCTTCTAGTGCTTATGCAGCTCAACAAGACCAAGCAATGTATTGTGATGATGATGAAGTCCCCATTCCTGAATTCAAACAAGGAACTGATCCAGTTGAAGTGTTAGCCACTATGTCTGCTTACCTCACAAGGACTTTAAGCAAACGAGGATTTAGAGGAACAGCTCCTACGAACAATCAGCTGAGGAATTCATCTAATTCTCGCCAACAAGCTACTATTGAGAATGGCAGGGTAATGGTTCAACCTATTCAATCTTATTAGGGGAGACCTACTACATCTACCACCAATGCACGCACGGTCAATCCTGCTCCACTGGTCAACACTCCTCCACGGGCTAATTCCACAGGCAAGTTGAGAATGATTACATGCTATAACTGTAAGGAAGAAGGTCACATGTCCAGGGATTGCAAAAAACCCAAGAGGAGAAGGGATGGTCAATGGTTTGCAGAGAAGATTTATCTGGTGAACGCTCAGGCACAAGGGAGGGAACTTGATGAAGAGGAGCTTGCATTTCTTGCTGATCCAGGGATTGCTGAACAAGACGTTGTCACCACACAGAATGCAGCATACCAGGCAGATGATCTTGATGCCTACGATTCAGACTATGATGAACTTCAATCTGCACAGGCAGCTCTTATGGCAACTATCTCTAGCCTAGGGCCAGAAAAAAGATCTGAGGTACTTATTAATACCACTGATAATACCACTGATACTAGTATTCAACCACATCAAGTTGTGCAAGAGCGTGCTGATTCGAATGAGTCTTCGGTGGTGAGTCTTTCAAATGAGGAGACAATCAATGATAGTAATATCAATGTGAGTCCCCAGACTTTGAGTGAATCACAACCGGGAGCCATTTCGCATACGCATACTCCTGCTCAACAAGATTTGGTCATGGTTCCTGCTACATTACTTAGCCAAATGAATGCTGCACTCTTAGAAACCCTAGCTAAGAATAAGAATTTGTCTGATGAGCTTGCCTTATGCAACGAGAAAGTTCAAACTTTGGAATTAGTTCCTTCGTCTAGTGTTCTAACTAATCCCGAATATGATCATTTTCGAAACAACAAATGGGTCATTTGCAAGAAATTGAAACCTTAAGAACAGATCTTTCTAACGAACTTAAAGAAAAAGAGTTAGTGGTCACTAATTTTCAAAAACTTCAAACGGATTTTGAATTACTCGAGTCTAAGAAGAATGAAATGGAAACTAATGCGGCTAATAAGATTAGAAGTCTAGATTATTTGCTTTTAAGACAATACGCTGCCTCTCAACTAGTGCACTTATTTGATGCTTCGTTTAGAGAATTTAACTTATCGCGTCAAAAAGGCCTTCCCCCTAACCCACGGTATGCAAAACAAGCTTTTATCCATAGTCCTAGACTTTATAATGCAACCCAATTAGGATTGGTCTTAGACCCGATTGATATTTTCGATGATCGCACAAATAAGGATCTAGTTGATGAGAATCGGTCATATAATTTTGCAAAATATCCCGAGTGTGATTATTTTAAAATGAATCAGGAGCTTGCAAAAACGGATTTTAGAATTCGCTTCCATATGGATAAAGATCTCATCACAGCACCAACCTACATGTTACATGAAGAAAACCCTAGTACACTTCCTACACTTGTCAAAATGGAAGGACCTAAGGAAATTCTAAAGGATCTTCCACCTGTTAGCACTGTATGGTTAAACTTGCAAGAGATTAATCAATACTTTGCTAGTTTTGACAAGGTCATTTTGGAATGTACGACTTCAAACGGCCTAAACGCCGGAGAATGGGCTTTCGAACACATGAACGAGGTGTTTAAGAATGAGATCAATCCGTTTGTCGAACGTCTAAATGGAAGTTTTGCATCTCTTTCGGAAAATCTTGAGTTTGAAATTGCAGAAGTTCAAAAAGTGTTTTATGAAATGGACACCGCTTACGAACTACAATTAATTGAAAAGGAAAAGATTTTATCCGAATATGACCGATTCTTGTCCCAAGTAATTTCGTGTGATGTGCTTACTACTGTGAATGTTAATTATTCGAATGAGCTTACATCCGCTATGATTAACTGTGATGCTGTGAATATATGTGATGTTGTGTGTGATCTCTCTGTAAATGTTGCTGATACTGTAAATGAGGTAGATAATCATTCTTGTCACAAATCTAACGCTGAATTTTTAAAGCTACAAGATTCTTACAATTTACTTTCAAAACGCTTTAATCAACTTGAACAACATTGTATATCTTTAGAATTAAAACAACAAACTCAAAATGAAGATCTTTTGATAACAAATGGTTGTGAAAACAGTGTTGAGACGAGTGACAAGATGATTGCAATAGTTAAGGCATTAGAGGAAGAGATTATGAGATTGAAGAGAGATGTGTCATCAAATGAAACACTAAAATTGGAACTAGAGGCTGCAGAGTCTAAAACCAGGACTTAGAAATTAAACTTTCGTCTATTCTAGGGGAGATGGATCGTGCAAGAAAGGGAATGTCCAAACTTTATGGTTCACTAGAAGAACGCTTCACTTTTAATGCGGCACAACAACAATCTTATGTTGAACAATTGAACCAAAAATGTGAGGAAATCTCTGACTTAAACATCCTGCTCATTGACAAAAACATGGTTTTGGCCGAGTTAAAGGAGACACTTCTTCTCACCCGACAAGAAGCTGTTAATAACTTAGCTACCAACTCTGCACCGTCCTCTAGTGCTCCAACAACCAAGTCAGTAGTACTTTATAAGAACCCGCTCCATAAGAAAAACCCGGTTACCTACGATGATTATATGAGGAATGCAATTAAGCATGTAGATCTTGTTAGGGATATTTTAGATGATCTTTATGCCTTAGATCCGTCAAGTAGCTACTATTATTCAGCTCATGAATATATTAAGCGAGTTCAATATTGCTTAGCATATTTGCAATACATAGGTAAACCAGGTTCTGCACTACTCACTAATCGACCCATTGCTGTAACTCCATTCAATAAGACCCCAGGAGCAAAACCGTCATTGGCACCATCAAGTAAGGCACCTTTAAAATCTGTTGCTAATGTTCCCACTTTGCCTTCTACAGGAGTAAAAGAGTCTACTAAGGCTAAATGATCGCCACTCAAGAAAGATAAGATCAAGCCCTCCACTAGTAGTACCAACAAGAAGAAAGTAGAAGCTCACCATAGGAATGTTAGTTCAGATTTAAATAAAAAGAATCATGTTAAGACTAAAAGCTCTGCGCCTGTGCAGAAGCCTAAACCATTTGTGAATTCTGATTTGAAATGTTGGAATTGTAATGAATGTATGTTTTCCCAACGTCATGATTTGTGTCTTATTGATCATGTGAATGAAATGAATGCCATTAGGAATGATCTTGAATGGAAGCCAACTGGTAGAACTCGTGCCCAAGTTGGCTGTTAATGGCGTCCCACTGGTAGGACCTTTACATTAGATGGAAAAAATGTGCCCTTTAACTAGGAATGCATCCATTGAGGTTAGGTCTGAGCGTCCTTTAGTTAGGCACACTAGCACTAGAGTATGGAAACATCGCCCTTTAATTAGGTCAGCCCCCACTATAGTGCCTATCAGTGAAGAAATACCTCAGGATTTAAGCCAACTAGAATCTACACCACCAACTAGGAAGAAGGCTAGGAAATCTAAGAAACCTAGAGTTAGCAAATCTAAGATTATTAAATCTGTACCTGCTAATAACAAGGAACATTCAGATTCTGATACCTCTACATTGTCCTCGTCTGGTGATATTTTCAGGTGGTCCAAATCATCCTCTGGTATTTGGACTCCGGTTGTTCAAAGCATATGACCGGAGATCGCTCGATGCTCTGAAATTTCGTCAGCAAGTTTCTTGGAACGGTTAAATTCGGTAATGATCATATTGCAAAGATAATGGGGTATGGTGAATATCAGATTGGAAACGTTACGATTTCAAGGGTATACTATGTAGAAGGTCTTGGTCATAATTTATTTTCAGTAGGACAGTTTTGTGATTCCAACCTAGAGGTTGCTTTTCGACAACATACTTGTTTCATCCGCAACTTGGAAGGAAAAGACTTGTTGAAGGGATCTCGTGGTGCAAATCTTTATACGTTGTCCCTACAAGACATGATGGCCGCCTCTCCAGTATGTCTTCTCTCTAAAGCATCTAAGACCAAGTCATGGTTATGGCATCGCAGATTATCTCATCTCAACTTTGATGCTATTAATCATCTGGCTAAATACGAATTAGTTCGTGGTCTTCCAAAGCTCAAATTTCACAAGGATCATTTACGTTCCACGTGTTCAAGGGGGAAAAGTACCAAGAAATCATACAAGCCCAAAGCTGAAGACACCAATCAAGAAAAACTTCATCTTTTGCATATGGATCTTTGTGGGCCAATGAGAACTGAAAGTGTGAGCGGTAAGAAATTCATTCTTGTTATTGTGGATGATTTCTCCAGGTTTACATGGGTTAGATTTCTACGTACAAAGGATGAAGCACCGAAGGCTATCATCACTTTTCTGAAATTCATTCAGGTACGTTTAAATACTACTGTCCGCCGTATTCGTACAGATAATGGAACAGAGTTCGTCAACCAGACTCTTCGTGATTACTATGAAGAAGTTGGTATCTCACATGAAACATCCGCTGCACGTACTCCACAACAAAACGGTGTCGTTGAAAGACGGAATCGTACGCTTATGGAAGCTGCTAGGACTATGCTAATTTATGCGAACGCTCCATTGTTCTTGTGGGCAGAAGCTATATCTACTGCATGTTTCACCCAAAACCGCTCTATCATTCGGAAACGCCATGGAAAAACACCTTACGAGCTTCTACATGATCGTAAACCCGATGTTTCATTCTTTCATGTGTTTGGTGCTCTTTGTTATCCAAACATTAATAGTGAGAACTTGGGCAAACTTCAACCGAAAGCCGATATAGGTATTTTCATTGGTTACTCACCCTCCAAGAAAGCATACCGAATTTACAACCGTCGTCTTGGTACGATAGTAGAAACTATGGACGCAGATTTCGATGAGCTGACAGCGATGGCTTCTGAGCAACGCAGCTCTGAACCCGCGCTTCATGAGATGGGAACCGGTGCTATTAGTTCCGGATTAGTTCCCAATAATCCTACTTCTACATCATTTTTACCACCTACAAGGCCCGAGTGGGATAAACTGTTTCAACCGTTGTTTGATGAATTCTTTGATCCCCCAAATGATGAAGTTCCAGCACCTGTAGTGATAGCTCCAATCCCTGAAGTTGTTACTCAAGCTAATGAAGCTTTATCTAATGCATCTTCAATTAACATTGAACCGGATGCACCTTTACCAAGTGATTCTCAAACTACACCTGAATCGTCACCCTTACTTGTGCCTAATGATGTTGAAGAGGACTCTATTGATCACGATTTGGAATATGCTCACCTACAAGAGCTTCCTTTCTTTGGTGTACCGATACCTGAAGACCCTTCAGCCGCGTCTACCTCAGAAGAAGCTCCTTCTATTGTTCACTCCAGACCACCTAGGATTGAAAAACATAGCACCAAATGGACAAAAGATCACCCAATTAGGAATGTCATTGGAAGTCTCGATCGACCAGTCTCTACCCGCCATCAATTACAAGAGAGTGCACTCTATTGCTACTTTGATGCATTTCTCTCCGAAGTTGAACCTAAAAATTGGCAACAGGCTATGACTCAATCATCTTGGATTGAAGCCATGCAGGAGGAACTAAATGAATTCCAAAGACTTGAAGTATGGGAATTAGTTCCTCTCCCTGACAAGGTTAACATCCTTACTTTGTTATGGGTTTATAAGGTTAAACTCGATGAGATGGGTGCAGTCTTGAAGAATAAGGCTAGATTGGTTGCTAGAGGATATAAACAAGCCTTGGGTATAGACTTTGAAGAATCTTTTGCTCCTGTTGCAAGATTGGAGGCTATTAGACTATTCCTTGCGTATGTTGCTCATATGAACATGATCGTCTATCAAATGGATGTGAAGACGGCATTTTTGAACGGTGAACTAAGGGAAGAAGTCTATGTTAGTCAACCGGATGGGTTCGTTAGCACGGAGTTTCCTAATCATGTGTACAAGCTTAAGAAGGCTCTCTATGGGTTGAAACAAGCTCCACACGCGTGGTATGATCTCCTTTCAACATATCTCATCTCGGAAGGCTTCTCCAAAGGCAAAGTAGACCCCACTCTATTCACTCTCAAGGAGGACAACGACATGATTCTGGTACAAATTTATGTTGATGATATAATATTTGCTGCCTCTAACATAGAATTGTCAAAACGCTTTGAGAAGATAATGTCCACACGCTTTCAGATGTCAATGATGGGAAAATTTTCATTTTTCTTAGGATTACAAATTTCTCAGAATCACAGAGGCATCTTTATTAATCAATCCAAATATGCTCTAGAATCTTTAAAGAAATATAACTTTGAAAATTGTGACCCCGTGGACACTCCAATGGTGGAGAAATCCAAGTTAGATGAAGATAGGAATGGGACTATTGTCGATCCAAAACTTTACCGTGGGATGATCGGCACCCTTCTCTATCTGAATGCTAGCAGGCCTGATTTGCAATTTGCCGTATGCATGTGTGCCCGGTATCAGGCTCGGCCTACCGAAAAGCACCTACATGTTGTTAAAAGGATCTTTCGGTATCTCAAAAGGAACACTTCATCGTGGTCTATGGTATCCGAAAGATTCCTCTATTGCTTTAATATCATATGCAGATGCCGATCATGCTGGGTGTCAAGACACGAGGCGTAGCACTTCTGGGTCTGTGCAACTCCTTAGAGACAGATTGATTAGTTGGTCTTCAAAAAGGCAGAAAAGCGCTGCAATTTCTAGCACGGAGGCTGAATACATCGCCATGTCCGGTTGTTGTGCTCAAGTCCTTTGGATGAGATCACAACTAACTGACTACGGTTTGGGATTCAACAAAATCCCGATGTATTGTGACAACAAGAGCGCCATTGCCCTTTGCTGCAACTACGTTCAACACTCCCGGGCCAAGCACATAGACATTCGCTACCATTTCATTAAAGAGCAGGTGGAGAACGGAGTGATCGAGCTGTATTTTGTCACCACTGAGTATCAGCTGGCAGATATGTTCACCAAAGCCTTAGATCGAGGACGAATCGAGTTTTTGATCGACAAGCTTGGCATGAAATCATTCACTCCAGCGACTCTCAAAGAATTGGCAGAAGAATCAGCTGAATAGTGGTGGTAAACTATTCAGGCGTATCCTTTGTTCGTGATCATGTATATTATCGTATATATATAAACCACAAAAAGAAAAATACCAAAATATAAAACCAAGAAAAACCATAAAAAATATAAAACCTATAAAAACCATAAAAATTATAAAATCAAGAAAAACCAAAAACATTTTTCGTTTTTTAAATCGGGCATGTCTTTTAGTACGGTAATATTTACGGCTTTAGAAATGTCGATCAATATTGACACGGCGCCATAAATAGAGTCCGTATAAAAGTTGTACATTTTTAAAACATGACCATTATGGCTTGTAGTTATTTCAGACTGCAACCCGGTTTTCGCATTAAAGTCACGTATTTCCTTGGAAAACGTTGGCTCACAACGGGAATTAATTTTCTCGGGCATGATTTACAAGCCAAATCATGCAAAGGGATCAAGTTTACTTTACAACTTGGTCTAACACGAGTTAGTGTACGTCTCAGTGCATTAATTTGTCTAAATAAGAGAAATCTTATTACCACCACGAATCAATCTTTTCAAGACATTAATTGGACATGTTTTCATCAATATTTGACTCTTTAAACAATGACTACAGCTCTTTAAATAGAAAACGGGTCATCGTTTAAGGGGGAGAAAATATTAAATCATCTTCGTCATCAAAACGATTTTCAAAAGTGTTTGTGGTAAATTAATTGGCTAATGAGTGGTCTTGCTTTAGAATACGACTTGTGCTCGTTCAATGTGATAGGAATTGCTTTAAGTTCTTGGAGATTTGCTAATAGGTTGCGATGCTTAAGTTGTGTGAAGGTTAAGTTGGCTAAGTTTAACGATGGTTAGGGAGATTAGAAAAGAAAAATAAAAAGACAAGGAATAAAAAGGGAAAAGGTAAGAAAATTATAGGGACTTAAAGGTGAGATTTGTGAAAGTTGTTAAAATTTGACCTAAGTCAAATCCACCCCCCCCCCCCCCCCCCCGTCCCTTTAGTTATTCTTCTTCACTGTTTCTTTTTCTCTCCGCCATTAACACACACATACACACACTCAAGCTTTCTCAAAAACGTGGTTTAATCATCCCTCAATCCGTTTCATTCGATCAAACAAGGTACAAACATCAATCTTTGATTTTTAATTCGCCTAATTCATTGAAATCCACTTAATTAATTTGTTTGAATTAAGATTATCAAATTAGGGTTCGTTTGCCTAAATTCGAGACTAATTGATTAGGGTTTTAGGTGGGTTTTACTCGGAATAGCATTAGAAGATGTTTTGTTGCCTTAGCATGCCTTAAAACTCACAAACGCGACTAGATTAATCATTAATAGGGTGCGTTAAGTACTTCCGGATGAACAAGGATTATGAACTTCCAAATGAAGAAAGTTCCGGATGAACTTCCGAATGAAGGAAGTTCCGGATGAACTTCCGAATGAAGGAAGTTCCGAATGAACTTCCGAATGAAGGAAGTTCCGAATGAACTTCCGAATGAAGAAGCTCCGAGTGAACTTCCGAATGAAGGAGTTCCGAATGAACTTCCGAATGAAGAAGTTCCGGATGAACTTCCGAATGAAGGAAGTTCCGGATGAACTTCCGAATGAAGAAGTTCCGAGTGAACTTCCGAATGAAGGAAGTTCCGGATGAACTTCCGAATGAAGAAGTTCCGAATGAACTTCCGAATGAAGAAGTTCCGAATGAACTTCCGAATGAAGAAGTTCCGAGTGAACATCCGAATGAAGAAGTTCCGAGTGAACTTCCGAATGAAGAAGTTCCGAATGAACTTCCGAATGAAGAAGTTCCGGATGAACTTCCGAATGAAGAAGTTCCGGATGAACTTCCGAATGAAGAAGTTCCGGATGAACTTCCGAATGAAGAAGTTCCGAATGAACTTCCGAATGAAGAAGTTCCGAGTGAACTTCCGAATGAAGAAGTTCCGAGTGAACTTCCGAATGAAGAAGTTCCGAGTGAACTTCCGAATGAAGAAGTTCCGAGTGAACTTCCAAATGAAGAGTTCCGAATGAAGGACTTCCGAATGAAGAGTTCCGAATGAAGGAGTTCCGAATGAAGAGTTCCGAATGAAGAGTTGTTGGATTGATAGTTGTTTGCATGTTATAAGTACTTGTTGAAATGTATTATGCCTAGAAGTAATAATGATACATATCTATATATTTTTGTGCATCAACCTTTCATGTCTTATCTTAAGCAGATACGATGACTAATCCAACAGTACAAGCAATCCAAGACTCTAGAGCAGCCTCAATTGCCGAAGCACGAACCCTCAAGTTCATACCAAACAATTACCGGCTGAAGCAAGTTTCAAAATCCACTCACCATGGATTTAAAGTCGCCATAGCAATCCTTGATCACTCTCACTTCAAGAATGCTTTAAGGAGTACTGCCTCGGTGCCATATGATTACATGTATGAGTTCTGGGCTACCAAGGAAAGTACTTCAAACAAGATCACCTTCACTCTCGACAACAAGCAGCAGACACTCACAGTTTCAGACTTCCGCAAGATATTTGGAATACGGGATACACCCAAAGGTATGGCATTTTCGAGGGATCCTACTAAAGACGAACTCATGGAGATGTTCGATGCTCTTGGATGTCCTGACATACGAGTTGTGTCTGAGTTTACCACCGCTAAAGTAGGTCAACCTTGGAGAGCAATCTTGGGTATTCTCAGTAGATGTCTTACACCTAAAACCAGTGGGCATGATGCTTTGCGTAGTCCAATTATGAACATCTTCCATGGAATGTACACAGGCTCAAATGCAGATTATGCATTATTGTTGTGGGAAGAATTTTACTTTCAACTCTTCCAAAATAAGAAGCTGAAGACTAATTTCTTTCCTTACCCTCGGTTTATCAAGCTTATCATTAATTATTTTATTAAGAATGATGTTACTATTGATAAGCGTGCAGCATGTCGTCATCACACTGAGGAGGCTGATCACACTGTGGATCTAAGGCATGAAGGACCATCTGGTGCTGTTATTCTTGGTCCTATTCCTGATTATCTTCTGACGGATAAAATTAAAGCTTCTCCTGATTACAAACTACTGCTACTAGAAATCAAGAAGCTAAAAGCAAGCCTTCAGACAGGAGAAGACTCGTCTACTACGGTCAAGAGTAAAGGTAAACGCAAGCAACCAGCTGCTTTATCGAACCCGAAACCAAGAAGAAGAAGACTGAGGCTAAGAAGGGAAAGGGTACGGCTGATGAGTTAGTTCTCCGCGACGAAGAAGATGTTGATGATCCTACTCTTGACAAGGCTGAGAGAAAATTAATGAAGATAGCTATTGAAAGGAGTAGGAAAGACACGGGAGGTAGTGGTTCGGGTGCACAGATAAATATTGAAGAAGAGTACGAGGAGCCAGAGGATATTGATGAGTTTGGATCACCTGAACGGTATTCTACTTCGAAGGAGACATCCATCCCCGTTTCAGCAAGTGTTGAAAAGGAGTCTGGTGCTCCTACAATCATGGTACCTACTCAGCCTTTAGTAACTCAACCTCCACCAATACAGCCCTTACCAACCCGACCGGTTTCAACACCATTCCTTCCACCTCCAATAACTTCCATCCTCAGTACTGTAGTCACAACCGAGCCTCTTCAACCAACCCAGAGTAGCTCTGCATCGTCTTCAATGGCTGCATTTGTAATGGCAGAAATGTTGGATAAACACACGGATATTCAAAAAAGAGAGATGAATGAACTTCGCCAAGAGCTACTTAGACGAGTGCAAAGTGAAGAAGCCTCAAAGAAAGCCCAAGAAGAGATGCTTGCTAAGTTCGCTGCAGAGATGGAGTTAACACGTAAAGCTCATGCAGAAGAACTAGCTCAGGTCAAGCAGGCTGAAGCTGATAAGTATGCAGCACGAATCACGAGACTTCAAGCTATGAGGGATAAATACAAGGAGCAGAAAGAAACACTTGAAGCTTCTGTTGAAGAGAGAGTGAAAGAATCCGTTGAGTCCATTATGCCAAAACTGCGTGATGAGTTGAAGACACTCGCGGCTGATAATTTGATGATTAAGTCGTCAAATCCTTCTCAATCCGCCTACAAAATCGCATATGACTTGACGGATTTTGAATTAAAGAAGATCCTCAAAGCTCGTATGAGGGAAGTTGGTTCTTTTGATAAGTCTAAAGTTCAACGGACTCTCTACAAATCACTCAATGACGCTATCATGGAGGATGATCGGTTGTTCAAAATGTTTGGAAGTGTGGTACCTTACCACATTCTGCCTGAGGAAGAAAAGGATGATAGTGAACAAGAAGAGGGTATTGGTGAAGAAGAAGAGGAAGAAGAAGGAGAAGAAGAAGAAGAAGAAGAAGAAGAAGATGATGATGGTGACGTTGGTGGTGATGATGATGAGGATGATGATGATGATGATGGTGATGATGGTGGTGATGGAAATGAGGAGAGTGCTAAGGGAAGCAACGAGGGTGACGATGAGGATGATGATGGTAAACAGCCTAAAAAGGGGGACAAGGTAGCCAGCACAAAGAAACCATCTAAGTCTGGTACCAAGTCTCAAAAAGATGCTGCGCAGAAGGAAAAATCCACCTCAACAGAATCAAGACGATCCAAGTGGCGCCATGATGTGAATGCTACTACGGCGTCATCGATTCCCGGTACATCTATTGCTGTGTCTATACCTGTTACCACTAACCCTGTTAGTTCTGTTGTTGCTCCTATGATTGCAGAGTCAGTAACTGAACCTGAAGCTGCACAACACTCGCCTGGTCATGACACCGCCGAGATGCCTGAATCAGAACCAGCACGTGTTCATGTATCTACTCCTCTACAACAAGAACCACAATCTACTGTTCCTGAGTCAAGCACACGGGACTGGGCAGACACATTGGAGATTGACGAGACTGCACCGCCACAAGCTTGGATCACGGCAGCGGCTCAATATGATCCAATCACAGACGCTGACAGAGATGTTCTATATCTCCGTATCCGTAGTCCGATAGACTTGTGTGCATTTCTGGCGCATGAGTATAAGTCTTCGGTCACTCCGTCCTTGGTGAAGAGAGCGCTAAAGGATAAGAGAATTCGCGCCAAAACCAGGTTAACCCGAATGGAGTACGAGTATTATGCTGACGAGGTCCTGAAAGCTCTTAACACCGTTCAAAGGCCAGGCCTCCATGAATCAGAAAGAGCTCCACCTCCACTTGATTCTTCTCAAGATAATCAAATTGCTCTCGACTTCTTCGTCACCAATGATCTTGATTATTTTCTCAAGGGTTCATCAAAGTACGCAACCTCGTTGACCTTGCTGAAAGCTGCTAACTGGGGGACAATACCCTGGATTGAGGAAAAGGTAAACCGACTCTGGGTCCCAAAGGTAAATCGTAATTATGATATGTATGCTATCATAGGTGCATCACATTGGGACGAACGAGTTCGAAGGGCGTACAGGGGTTGCTGCTTAGCCAATTCAGGAAGTAACGTTAGATCCGATATCCGCATCTCCAGTATTTTAGGGCTGAAAACTGAAGCCAAGAATGGCTATTATCATGTGACGGAGATTCGTCTGAAAAGGGAGGATGACAGAGAATACAAAATCCAGCAGGGAGATTTTTCTATCATTCGCCTTGAGGATATCGAAGATATGTTGCTTATGATGACCCGGGATCAACTCACCCATATTGCTCGTGAAGACATCATTGCCTTGAATATAGCACTTCGTATGTTCACACGAAGCCTTCTTATCAAGAAACGAGTTGAAGATCTTCAATTGGGAGTCGAAAGCTACCAAAGGAAGCTTAACCTGACCCGTCCAGTGAATCAAGTTCTACCTCAACATGTCACAAGATGTCCCTATACCGGCATTTCTGATCCGAGTTACGGGATTCTACTTGAACAGTCTAGGGATAATGAAGTTTATGAGGGTGGGTGAGCTTTATAAGTACAGTGATGGGACTCTCATTTACGTCAGAGGAAAATTGGAGCATCTTAATTCGGGTGGGTCTTTACCAGAGATGACTGAGGATTGGCATCAGGGTTATCGGCAAATGGCGAAGTATGTGATCAAGAAGATTGATCAAAAGCTCCGTGAACGTAGATTGATGAGGAGCTTAGAAAGATTCGTTGGTGGTAGACCATATGGAGTGCACCACAAGTTACTGCAACGATCCATCTAATGGTTCGTACATTTCAGGTCTACTTTATATTGGTTTTTAATTGTGAATATGTAAATTTGTGAATATTGTGCTTTTACGGCTTGATGTAGTGTTAAGGTATGATAATTTTTCAAGAATGTCTCACGAGATTCTAAATCTTTCAAAATATATCATACTAAAGCACTACAACTATCCCTTATTAATTTAAGGGGGAGCATTAACATGTTCTATGGCCAAACATCGATTTCATTTTTACCTAAAGACCGGTTAATCCATTCAATATCCCAAATATTAATGGTTAACATTTTGGATAAGGGGAGAAAATGGGATTAAGGAGACTTAAATGATACTTGGCTAAAAGATGAAAAAGACTTAACGATAATCCAACTTAATATGTGTAAAGCACGTGTTAAGGGGGAGCGTTTTTTTATGAACAAAACACCTAAGGTACAAAACTTTTGATTTCAATATCACAAGTACCTTAGGTGATTTACAAGGATTTTTCATGGTGGCTATACTTTCCCAAAACACGCTTAATTCACGACGAATGTGGTGACAAAAGGGTGGTAGGAATAGGTTTAGTCCAATGATTCATCAGAGCCGATGGAATCTTCCCAAGGACAATTCCATAGATAGAATTAGAAGTCCTAGGAAAGTTGGAGAAAGATTGTGAACGTAGCTGAATGCCGACCAAGTACTTAAGCTAGCACTGGAACAATCACAACAAGGTGCTAGTTATGACGTATTGGTAAGCATTGAAGGGGTTGAAGAATGAAAAAGAATTGTAAAGATAAAGGGTGTAAAGAAAGAAGCCCTCCTTACAACTTTAGGCAGAAACAGGGTCAATACATATGCTATTGAGATCATTTTTGTTAATGATTCTCGATATTGAAGAAAGACATCATGGACCCAGTGATGCAATGCACAACCCTTCCCAGCTAACTCAAATATCTCTCAAAAGGTATTTGTTTTAATCACACGGAGATCAACACGTTATCTATTGGTTTATTCACTCCGAATAGACTGATATTGAAAAGGTGGCACTCCTCTCCAGCCATCGCTCACTAAATCAAAACGCACTATCGAGTCTAGAGCCACGAGATCATCAAAAGTCTCATTAGGACACTTTCCATTTATTCCTTGCTTTCTCACACACTGTGAAAAGTAAGAGATTTTCATGAGTCCTACGCAGTATTCCTGTAATATTGCCAGAACATCCGAGTAATACGTAAGTATTACAATGAAGATGGAAATCTTGCTTGAGCCAACATCAAACAAGCTCATGGTAGGTTACACGTGCGGTTCTTTTAGAACCAATCTTGTGAAAAACTGGAAAGAAACAGTAGTTTAATTCTTAATTGAACTTAAACTCGTTCCAGGCCTCTACGCATTATCATATGATCTTGCCAGAACACTCAGAGTGACACTCTTTAGTGTTCACAGTGACGAGTGGAAATCCTTCTAGTGTTAACATCAAACAGCACTTGGTAGGTAACAAGCAAGATTCAATTTGAATCAAGTTTGTGACAACTGGAAGCAACGATGGTGAATATCTTAATTGAAATTCACTTGTTCCAGGTTTCATAAATTGACGGCTTTAATCATAAGGATTTTTAATCCAAATGATTCACTCTTTATGTTCACAGTCAGCTTTGGACGGTCGAATAAAGAGAACGGGTTTACCCGTGAAATCCTGTCAGGAAGTTACTTAATTGAAACTATCCGTCACGGGTACGATATCTAATATCGTCCAACGATCTTCACCGACCGGAGGTAAAATGCTACCGAATTAGAATAAAATGTCAAAGCCATTTTATTCGTGTTGTTGCTGTGTACCTGTTAAAGACGGTGGCGTTGCTGTGTACCTGTTGAAGACGGTGGCGTTGCTGTGTACCAGTTGAAGACAGTGCATGCTTATGTTTTTCTACATCAAAATTAAGCAAAATTCAAGAAAGGGCAAAATGAAGTCTTCCGCTGTACCAAACTCTGAAGCTTTCGAGAATTCAACAAAAAGACATAAGTGTGTGGAACATGGAGTCACGAGGAGGCAAGTTTCACAAGAAGGCAAAGATCGCACGTGATTGGTCAAAAGAACAATGCTCTCAAGCCAAAGCCAAAAAGATCAAATAAACATATTCACAACAAAAAGAAAGAAGAAAAGACTACGAGCTGAAGAACGAAGACTTAGTATAGTATGCTAGGTTTAGAACTTTGTAAACGTGGAGTGACCTCCCTTAGGGGGAGATTGTTAGAAATACGTTTTTACGTATATTAGAAGTATCGGTCACTCCACAATATTATTAATGTTGTAATAGCTCGTAGTTAGTGTTACTTATTAAGTTAAGTAAGAAACCGACCCATGGGCTTGTCATGGGTCGGCCCAAGCCCAATATAGGCCTTGGATATAAATACCTCTTTCCACCATGGAAAGGGGTTGGTTGTTGACATTCCATTTTTATCATTTGAATAAAAATCACATAGTTTCTCTCTCACTTTCTCTCACTAGTTTCTCTCTCTAGGAATCTTCAACCCACTTCATAGATTCATAGGTTATCAATATTCTACAACACAAGATCTCCAAAGCCGGTCTTGAAGTGGACCGTGCTAAAGTTGATGTTATTTCTAAGTTGCCTCCACCTTCAACCGTGAAGGGTGTGAGAAGTTTCCTTGGTCATGCGGGCTTCTACCGTCGCTTTATCAAAGATTTTTCTAAAATCGCTCGCCCGATGACCCACCTCTTGGAAAAAGATACTCCTTTTATCTTTTCCAAAGAGTGTATCGAAGCCTTCAACCTTCTTAAGGATAAGCTAACTAAGGCACCCGTCCTAGTTACCCCTAATTGGGAGCTTCCCTTTGAGTTGATGTGCGATGCTAGCAACTTTGCTATTGGAGCGGTTTTGGGCCAAAGAGTGAACAAACACTTCCAACCGATCCACTATGCTAGCAAGACAATGACGGGGGCTCAATTGCATTACACGACAACCGAAAAAGAGCTTTTAGCTGTTGTCTATGCTTTTGAAAAATTTCGCCCCTATCTTGTCCTTTCTACCACCATCGTTTATACCGATCATTCCGCGTTGAAGTACTTGTTAACTAAACAAGATTCCAAACCAAGACTTCTTCGCTGGGTTTTGCTACTTCAAGAATTTAAAATCGAAATTCGTGATAAGAAGGGAGCTGAAAACCTAGCCGCGGATCATCTCAGCAGACTTGAGGATCCTTATCAAGGGGATCATCCGAACAAAGAGATCAATGACTCTTTTCCCCTGGAGACCTTAATGTCTATCAACTCGACTTCTGATGAAACCCCGTGGTTTGCGGACATTGCAAACTACTTGGCGGGTGGAATTCTCGTTGACGGGTTAACATCCCAACAAAAGAAGAAGTTCTTCAAAGACATTAAGACTTACTTTTGGGATGACCCGTATCAAACAATGTGCTGATTTGATTACTCGCCGATGTGTTGATGGACCGGCAGCGTTAGAAATCCTTGAAGCTTGCCACAAAGGACCCACCGGTGGTCACTTTGGTCCCAACTACACCGCCAAAAAAGTGTTTAACTCGGGATTTTATTGGCCCACCATTTATCGTGATGCTCACGAAATGGTTAAACGTTGTGATGCTTGCCAAAAACAAGGCAAGATCACACATAAAGACGAGATGCCTCAGAATTTCATTCAAGAATGTGAAATCTTTGATGTTTGGGGTATCGACTTTATGGGGCCATTCCCTTCCTCTAAAGGAAACAAATACATCCTTGTAGCCGTTGACTACGTTTCAAAATGGGTTGAAGCCAAAGATTTACCCACTAATGACGCAAGGGTGGTTTGTAACTTTTTGAAATCGCTGTTCGCTAGATTCGGTGTGCCTCGTGCCATTATTAGTGATCGTGGGACTCATTTTTGCAATGATCAATTCGCAAGAGTCATGGCTAAGTATGGTGTCAATCATCGTCTTTCCACCGCCTACCACCCACAAACTAATGGCCAGGCTGAAATCTCTAACCGAGGATTAAAGTGAATTCTTGAAAGAACCGTGGGAGAGCATCGTGCCTCATGGGCCGATAAACTCGATGATGCTTTGTGGGCTTTCCGTACCGCATACAAGACTCCGATTGGTTGTACACCATATCGTGTCGTGTACGGGAAAGCATGCCACCTCCCCATTGAGTTGGAGCACAAGGCTTACTGGGCCTTGAAGTGGGCTAATTTCGATATCAACAAAGCCGGTGACCTACGCAAGATCCAACTCAATGAGCTGAATGAACTCCGGAATGAGGCTTATGAAAATTCTTTGATCTATAAGGAAAGGACTAAGCTCATTCATGACTCTAAGATTAAAAACCGAGAGTTCCAAGTTGGAGACAAAGTTTTACTCTTTAACTCTCGGTTGAAAATCTTTTCGGGCAAGCTGAAATCTCGTTGGTCCGGCCCATTCACCATTGCCCAAATTTTTCCATATGGTACTCTCGAGCTCGCTCAACCTAATGGACCTAATTTTAAGGTGAATGGCCAACGAGTGAAGTTGTACTTTGGTGAGGACATCTCTCATGAGATGATTCCATCCCTCACCACGTTTCCCATGAACTAATTTTGGGTCCAGTCAGGCTCGTGACTCGGTTATCAAAAACAAGCGCTCCTCGGGAGGCAACCCGAGTATCTATCCTTTTCCGTTTTAACCTCCTAAGTGTAGGGGGACCTCTATAGGTTGTTTGTGTTTGCGTGGTGATGTGATTACAGGGATAAGTGCACTGTTGGAACCTTTGAAGAACCGTGCTCCCGTGTTATCCGAAATCCGGTTCTATCTCCCAACTACCGTGATTCAATTTTCTTCATACTCACATTTGAAATTGATCACTTTAGTCGTCTCTTCCTTAGCTTGATTTAACCAACGTGCACAATGTCATAAGTGTAGGGGAGATTCTTCCCATATGCTTAAACATTGAGGACAATGTTTATCTTAAGTGTAGGGGGACTTCTATCGAAGTTTTAAGTGGACTTTTCCATGAAAATGCCTTCATTTAACAGGAAAATCATCTTTTTCAACATTTTTCAAATTTTTTTATTAACTTTGGCCATTTAGTCGTAATTTTTAAATTTTTATCGTTGCTTTCATATGCTATATCCCGCAATAAAGTCAAAAATATTAATAAAGTGGTGTAGCTAGTTTTGAAATCTTTGACATATTAGGCCCGTTGCGATTATTTTGACTCAACCCGAATAGACTTATCCAAGTTTATTCTAGCTAGTATCCTTCACCATGTAGACCTTAATTGGTTTATTAGGCTAAGCATCCACGAGTCTCATTACTTGAGATTTTAAATTGTGGAGAACGAGAAATGATAGAGTCAATTATAAGTCGGTATTCTTGCACAAGCCCACTTGGTGTAATTATGTGCCTATTCTCCCATCACTTGCTAATAATTTATCTGCAATAAGTAAGGTCGTACGATTTAAAAAGTTACTTAGCTTCTAGCCCAAGATCGTTTAAAAGTTGCTCCGTAATGATAAGAGTTCATAGCCAAGGCATAACTTATGAAGCGGGGCGCGAAGATTGGCGAGTCCGAAAAGGCCCTAACAAGGCATGAGGATTCAATCTTATTGCTAAAGATCCAAGGTGATGTGAAAAGCATTATTCCCAAAATCAATATGAAGGATCAAGACTCACGACGAAAAGCAATCAACTCCCGTAAAGATCATGGATAAGTCTATCCGAAAAGACCCTAACAAGGTATGAGGATAAATAGATCCAAGTCCGAAAAGGAGGCGGATCGTTGTATCTCAAAATCCCAATTAGCGATTGAAGAAATAATCATGAAGGGTCGTGGTTAACAAAGTTGGAGTACCCCTCAAAAGTCTCGAAGTGAAGAAACTCTATTTACGATAAGAAGACCATTATCTCAAGCAAGTCTCTCAAGATATGAAGTATGAAGTACATGCCAAATATCGGCGCGAGAAAGGTCTCAAATCGTGAACCAAGTTATGCCAAGATATGAACTTTTTGATATCCCGAGAAGCAGTTTTAAGAGATTTTGTCCTTTAGCTAACTATTGATCAAATCGTCCTACTTTGTTTTCAGCTTAAATAAACTATCGCAATAAGTCCAAAAATGCATCTTCATGATCATTCTAAGACAAAAATAAAATATAAGAGATACACCAAGGAATAAGGGAGTTTAAGCATATAATTAAGCCATGTGTGTAAGTGTTTGATTTGCTAACTTATAATAACAATGATCTCGTTTTTAAGCCTAGTTTGGGGAACATGAAACTTGATGGTGATAAATCTTCGCAGCACCGAAGCCCTAATGTAAGTCCTTGATCTCTTTGCAAGTTATTTCCATATAGCTATTTTCAAGTGAAAATGGTTTTCTATCCTTTTGTCTACTTTAAAGTTTTAATTTCTCTTAGTATCTTAATTTTTGTTTAGTAGTATGTTAATAAGGCCAAGGTTGATTGATTATGAGAAAAGTGTAAAATTGCTTTATCACTATGCATTGCATGAGGGCATGGCAATGGTTAAGTGTAGGGGATTTGATAGGTGTGAAAACACCCATCCTTTTACCACTTAATTCTTACTAAAACAAGACCAAAACGCGTATTTAATATCATTTGTTTGGAATTATGCGTGGTTTTTGTGTTTATTGTGTTTTCAGAGCCAACCGGATGGATATTGGAGAAAACATGGGATTGCACAGGTTTTATGGAAGAAAAAGACTCAAGACGAAGTCTATTGTCCAAGAGATGCAAAAGATGTGAAGTCACTGGGCCTATTTGAAGATTTATCGAAGAAAAGGACCAAAGACGGAAGATTTACATATTTCGAAGGAACTCAAGTCTATTAAACGAAGAAATTAAAAGACGAGTTGAATTTAATCATCGACAAATCCCGAATCAGAATCGAAAACGTCGACTTTTCTGAAAAGACGAGAAGACAAGAAGAAAGGGAGAAAGCCCACTTCACCAACCAACCACTAGCCTATAAATAGAAAACCCCTCACACTTTTTGTGCAAGTTTTTCATTCCCAGTCAATTTTCTTTTCTTTCGTAGGAAGCCAACACCATTAAGGTGTTGGTGATTTTTCATTCTTGTTGAATCTTTGATTTTGTAAGTGTTTAATCTTTCCTTTTGTTTACTCTACATTAATCTATCAATACAATCCTTCCATTAATCTTGTTCATCTTCATCTTTTTGGTTTAATGCTTAAAGTTCTTATTTGGTTGATTTTGATCTTTAAAATTTATTGGGTTTTGTGTTTTTATTGATGGGATTTTAATGTTTATGGTTAGTAGATGATTGGTAATTAGTTTTGTTTAAGTTCTAGTTAAAAACTCGGTTGATTGTTGGTAAAATCGTGTTCCCCTGTTTTTCTGTTACCTACTGTTCTTCGTTTCCCCAGATTCCGAATCAGTGTTTTTTAGAAGTTCTGAATCAACAGTTTTTAGAAGTTACGAACCAAAGGTTTTTAGAAATTCCGAATCGATATTTTTACAAGTTCCGAATCTGATTCTTGAGAAAGTTCCGAAACAGATTCTTGAAAAAGTTCCGAACCGATTTTTGCTAAAAGTTCCGAACCATTTTATTTGAAAGTTCCGAACCGGTTTGTTTTAAAAGTTCCGAACCTAATTTATTCAAAAGTTCCGAACCAGGTTTTATTCAAAAGTTCCGAACCAGATATTTTACAAGTTCCGAATCTGATTTTTCTGAAAGTTCCGAATGAAGGGTTTTATTTGTTCCAAATCAGTTGCTCCGAATCAGTTATATTCTGAATCAGTTAATTCTTCCGAATGAGCAGTATTTGTCATAAATATTCCGGATCAGTTTTGTTTACTGTTTTATTGTGTAATTTTAATTAAAGTTTTATTTTATTGACTGTTTGGGTTTTAAGTTTTTATCATTTTACGCTTTTAATCCTTTTAGTAAAATAGAAAACCAATCCCTTTTTAGCAACCAAGAACAATTATTCCACTTTGAGCCGTGATCAATTCGAGAAGATACCGAGATTAGTCTGAACCCCATCCAAAAGCTCTTGTATCAGCTACATATAGCCCACGGCTATATTATCTTCTCCCAAGGTTCCCATAAGATTCTTATAAGCTTGTTTTATGTTTATTGTGCTCAAGTTAACTCTATCATTAGATCCATGGTTTTTATAAGCATGCATGTACATCTAACCCATTTTAGGTCATATGTAACTCACGGCTACATATATACACATAAGTTATATTTTGTGATTTTTAGTATTCCATTTAACCTGTAACATTTCATATTCCATTATTAAAACTTATTAGACAAATCATATGGTCATCATTCATTTTAGCTGTGACCTTTAAGGTCATGGTTTTCATGATTTTTAAGTTACACAAGTTCATTTTTATGAGATCTATGGTTATTAGTTAACCAAAGTCCCATAAAACAAGATTTGTAACCCATGCAACATTTAGATTCATAAAATGTTTCATATGGTTTTCAATCAAGTTTAAAAACATATAGTACTAGTCATAGCTTTCTTATTAAAAGATTTCTAACCATGACTATGGTTTTCATAAATATGATGCGACCTATAATGGTCATGGCTTTATCAAATCTTGATTTTTAACATGTTTTTTACTTGTGTTTATAGATGTATGATGATGCATGCATGAAGAAATGAAAGAGCATGAGGTGTATACCTTTCTTGCTTAAAAGTACCAAAGATGATCTAGATGAACAAGGAGATTAGAGATCTAATCTAGTTGATGAAGAAAACCCTAATATAAACCAAGCCGTGGCCATAAAGATTCGGCTAGGGCTTGTTTATAGTGATTCCAAAAGAAATGATGCTACTAAATGATTAGTAGTAAAGATGAGACAAAGATCTTGGTGGATTTAATACTTGGTTTTGGATGTATATGGCTTTAAGCCGTATGATTGAGAGAGAAGAGTATGAGAGAAACAAGATTAGATTGCATGAGAGAATGAGTGAGTATGTGTGTATGTTTTCGGCTAAAAGGGGAGAGAGAGAGGAGGGAAAAAGGCATGACTTGTCTTGGTAAGAGAATTCTTGCCAAGTGTATGCCTTTATGTTTCCCATGCATCTCTTCTCCTTCCACCTAAGGTGGGGTGCCGTGTAAGGCTATCCAAAAGGGTAGGGTGGGCTTGTGTTGGGCTTAATATAGTAGACATGATCTTGGGCTAGTCCAAGAAAGGTTAAGCAAGTCCATAGTATGTATACACATACACATAGCTACATATGTGTAATGTAGTATATTTTCAAATTATGTTAAGTGTGGTACACACATTGCTAGTTATAACTTCATTACTTGTTTTTCCTAGTTGTAAGTTCATGGTTTTAGGTTATGAAGTTATTTTCAACAAAGATGAAAGTAAAAGTATAATTACACTATAGACACGTTCACACACATCTTAAGGAGATATAACACATGAATGAGTGTTCTAGGATTATTAGGTGGAAATTTATTATATTCAGTCATGGTAAAATCATTGATTTTACACCACGGCCAAGTCCACCTGTAGGAAGGCTATTGTTTGCTTGTGCTTCCCTACGAGCAATCCTCCTATCCGCACGGCTCACATTGGCTAAAGCTTCCTCCAGGTGACGCCGTAAGGCTGCACCAACTGTTACCTGGTGCGCCGTGGAAACATCCTACTGCTCGAGAAGAGTCTCGTGCTCAAGTTCATCTAGATCTTGTGCCAGCGCGGGAGGAGTTAGGTGGTCCATAAACTCTTTACACTCAGACTCCGCCTCTAGTCTTGTTAGGCTAGACAAGTTCCATGTCGGGCGAAGGTTGGTGTCTGGACCCTCGGCACGAGGCTCCTCTTTGTGAGTCGGGGGAGGTGATGGGGGCACCATGAATATTATAGGAGAAGGTTCTCTCTCTACTTCCTTCTCCTGCACCACTATCGAAGGATCCACCATGTTATTTAAACATACACTTATGAGTTTTTGAGAGGGGATCAAATATTATGGAGTATAACAAGTACTTACGCCACATCTATCATTGGTTTCGTGATGGTAGGAGCTACAGCGCTAACTGGTGTTGCCTTTCATACATGAGTATCTGCTTGCGGCGGGGGGTTGTCTTGCGGTAGTGTGGTGCTGCTTTTTTCTTGGAATTGAGGATGGTCTTTCCTTAGATTCTTGGGAGGCGTGTTGTGTTCCCCCGCCTCCGCTTCTACATTCTTCACCACCTTCTTGGTGGATTTGCGCTTCTTGGATGCAGGGTTTGGCTGTTGGGGGATCCTACCTCCTGAGCCACTTCCTCCTCTCCTTCATCGTCATCAACAACCATGCGGTTGATAGATAGATATGTTGGTTCTTCATCTTGGATGGAGGCGGCATTCTCCAGTAGCAGCTCACCACCGTCTTCATTGGAGAAGTTCAGTGGTGACTTCTGGATCACTGGTTCCTGCTCATCAGACCGCGCCTCTGTCGTTTCTTCCGTGTGATAGTCATGTCGGAAGTGGCGACTAGTAATGGGGGCTCGCCCTCTTTCAGGGGTCAAGATCCCTGCGGAACCTTGCTTGGATCACCCTGGCGTAATAGTCCGAACAACTTCATCTCTGCAGACATGAGCGACTATTTGAGTTAGTATGATTCTCAGTGTTACACATTTATATGCATATTCATGTATAAAGAATACCTACCCTGTCTACGCTCGGTCAGAAAGCATGGATATCTATCCTCCCTCCTAATATAATTGCGGCTGATCCCTATTAAGCATAGGAAGTGCTCCAGCAGACCCTTATGTAAATCAATGCGATGGGCGTCTAATGTTTTCACATCCTGGCTGCTATAATCCTTGGATGAGGGTGGGTAGTCAAAGCGTACTTTGTACTTCAGAACAAAAGGGGTAGGGAACACCTTGGCATCTATGAAAAAGTAGTGGTCGTACCACTTCTTGAGAGATTCTTGGGGTTTCCTATAAGTCATGGGGGCGGTTGCGGATCGTTTTTTAAACGACAGCCACCCATTTACCATTTGGGGGGAGTAGAATACCCTAAATAGACTAACGGTGGGGGCCACTTCGTAGGCGTGGCAGGTAACCTCAAATTGGTTAACCTTGTACGCCCCTATACAGTGACGCTGGGTTATATGGAAGTCATAATATAACAACACATCTACGAGGAACCTAGATAGGGGGATGCAGTAGTTAGCCGAGTCAAATAAGCGCGTGTACACGCCTATTTTCCTAGCAGGGGCATCTGTTAATAGCTTCGCCATCACCTGGATAGGTGGGGTTTACGCTCTTCGGGATGTAATATTCAGACAAAAAGTCCATATATTTCTCCGCGGGCATCACATTAAGCACGTCCGTGATCACAGGATTATCTTTCACCATGATTTATAAATGAGAGTAGAAGGGCGTGGTGGCCTAACCTGGTGTGATGGATTTCCCTAGAAAAGAAGGAGAGGAAATGAAGAATTGAGCGAAGGTATAACAATGGCGGAAATGGAGTTGTTAACTGTGTGTTTACACAGTTACACGCACCAATTCTTTTATAGGGTTGCCTCGAGTTACGAGGTGCTATGGATGTTTGCCACGTGTAAACCACTACGCCCATCTAACGGATGGGATTTCTGACACTACTGAAACGTCAGAAGGGACCCACGGGTTACTTCTTGACAGTTTTACGTGGCTCAAGAGTGGGCCTGTCTAGTGCACTTTTTGCAGACAAAGCGTCCGACTAATGACTACCATTAATGCATTCATTAATATTGTCTCGGTCGGCCTTTTTGGAGTACGGCTATGTTTGCGACAACAATAAATAAAGGTCATTGAATAGTCTAGAGGTTACGCCTACGACTGTAACAACCTTACTGGGGGGACATGATGACGTATAGTCCCCAACCGGGTCATGAACCCGGCCCACGAGTACTACCCGCATCCGGCCCATCACGAATGGGTTGGATTAATGTCATTTGAGCTTATGGGCTTAAATGAATAGTGGCCACATAAAATGTGTGCGACCCACGACCTGGCACTGCCGGTACAGGATTAGACAGAATCACAATCTTATCAGGATTGGAATTTGCCTCAATCTATAGGATATACACTCACCATAATTAGAAGATAACAATCAAGCAAATTATGACGATTATATTATGCTTGGGGCCGAAGTAACAGTGACAGCCCCTTAGGGTTTTACTGCCTATATAAGGAACCCCCAAGGGTTCCACAAAGGTATTACATTCTCTATACTCTCAACCCACAACCGATTCATAACCCTAAACTGATTACTTACTCTCACGCCGGAGTCTAATCGTGGGATACGCTCCCACCGTAAGTCTAACGTGTGTTACTTTAGTGTGCAGGATCTCAGCAAGTTATTCACTTGGTGCAAGAGCCGGAGCCCAGCCTACCTTAATTAAGCCTAATTCGGGTCAAGCAAGGATCATCCAACTTTTGTATCAACACTGTTGTCGAGGAGTGAAGAGCCCAGCGAAAGTTCTTCACTTGCTCTTCGGCAGTACCCACAGCAGTGCCTAGAAATCCAACCGACCTAAGAAACCTATGCATAAACTCAGTACTAGTCTCTCCAATTCTCTGACGAATGGAATGATATTCCCTATTAAGTCTTTCCTGCTCAGCTGTCAGAAAGAACTGACCTTAAAACAGAGTCTTGAATTGGTCCCAAGTCAAAGCAGCTAACCAGACATCATATCCATTTGCTAGCTTGTATGCCGTCCACCAAGCTAATGCATCACCTTCAATCTTATAGCAAGCCATCCTTGCTTTGTAGAAACCATCACATCCCATAGCATCAAAATTTTTCTCCATATGCAAAATCCAATTTTCCGCATCAGATGATATCTCAGCTCTCTCAAAAGATCTAGGTTTCTGCTTGTTAAACCTCTCAAGCCAAGTGTGTAGAGTAACTAGTGGTGGAGGAGGATTGTTGTTCTGATTCGGGATGTTCTAGTATTTAGCCCAGATCTGATTCCTAGAACATGTTTATAAAACTTGTTTTATAGTTTGAAAAACTTATGATTAACTTATGAAAACTGTATTTTAAATTTAGCCAAGAGCCCATATAGGTCATGAGGTGTCAACGTGCATTATTTCTTAGAGGGGTGACCTCATCATGCAATTAGAGGGGTTACTTCTAATTATATTGCTCTGGGTAGTAGGGATCAACTCTTTGTGAAGGATGCAAGGCACACACCACATTCACCATGAAAATCCTGAAAAACTTGTAACTAGGATGCACCCATACGCCCCACATGATAATATAAATAAATGGCCAAAATTAAAAGGGACGCCACGAGTAATCACTCTGTCGTGGGGAAGTCATAACACTGGTGCCTCCAGTGTTATGGTTATGGTACCTCCATAACTAGATGAACTGGCATGCATGTATATATAGCTCAAGCATTTAAAATAAAACATAAGCATTCAAAACATATAAAATAACTGGGGAAAGCAGATGACTGCAAACGGGGAATCCTAATTAAGGAAGAGAATGTCCATACTGAAGGACGGAATATCCGTACCATATGTCCAGTAGTGAAACTAGAATGGAAGTTGAACGATCTACTCCGACTTCATGTATACTACATAAATAAGGGAAGTGTATGAGTTGTGTGATTACTTTGTAATTCACTGATTATGTATGTTGTTAATAAGTGTGAAAACACTTATCCTTTTACCACTTAATTATAATAAAAACCAAGCCAAAACGTGTATTTAATGTCGTAAAAGTCGGAATTATGCGTGGTTTGTGTTTTTGTTGTGTTTTAGGACTAAACTATGAAAAAGGAAGTAAACACGGGCTTTCACGGGCTTTTATCGAACAAAAAGACAAAAGACGAAGTCAAAAGATAAAAAATGCAAGAAGAACGGAAGTCAAAGGCTTATTCTGATGATTTATCGAAGAAAAAGTCTAAAGACGGAAGTTTGACGAAGTTGAAGAACAAAGTCTACTAAAAGAAGAAAATTAGAAGACGAGTTCATTTTATCATTCGACTAATCCCGAGACAAAGTCGAGAAAGACGGGTTATTTAAAAAGACGAGAAGACAAGAGAAAGAAGGAAGCAACAACACCCTCCCCTTCTCCTATATATAGTCTCCTAATAGTTCATTAGGAGGAGTTAGTTCATTTTTTATTTTCTCTTAAGGTAATTAGGAGTAGGTGTAACTTTCTCTCTTTCGCTCTCTAAATTTTCTTTCAAGTTTGCTTAATCGTTCATCTTTAAATCTTGTAATCTTGAATCTTTAATCTTCATCTTAATTTCAAGCTTTTCATAATCAATCTTATTCTTCCTTTCTTGTTTTAATCTTGTGTTTGATTTGGTAAAAGTATGTAGTTTGTTTCATCTTTATGCTTATTTGATTAAAGTGCTTATCTTTTTATTCTTATCATTTTTATGTGATTTATGGTTTTAGTTTATTGTGCTTTTTGATTGATTTGTTATTTTCTTCTTTTTAATAAAGTGTTTTTAAAAGTTTAATCTTTTAAATGTTGATTTTATAAAATTTTCTTATTTGGTGTTTTGAAGTTTTTCATTCGTTGCTTATTTACTTCTTCTTAATATTGATTTGGTTATGTTTTTGCTAAGTGCTTGTTAGAAAAGTGCTTATTTGGTTTTTGCTTATTTTCCTTTTACATTCCATCGTAAAGTTCTAAGGGTTTTTAAGGTTCCAATCGAGTATTGTGATCGCATAAGCCTTAGGTTTTCTACTTGCGATCAAATACTGCGATCACAAACTGCGATCCAGACTACGATCACAGACTGCGATCACAAGCTGCGATCCAACTACGATCTCGAGTTGCGATCGTTGGTCGTGATCGTTGGTTGCGATCGTTGGTTGCGATCGTTGGTTGCGATCACTCGTTGCGATCGTTGGTTGCGATCCAGGTTGCGATCACTCGTTGCGATCCAGGTTGCGATCGCTCATTGCGATCTGATCACAATCCTTCGTTTGTTTTACTTAGGTGTTTTTCAAAGTTTATTTCTTTCCCGCCATTTTTGTCAAGTTTAATTTTATATTGTCTTGTCTTATTTTATTTTTAAATTTACTTTTTATTAAGTCTTAAATTTGTTTAATCTCTTTATATTTGTCATTTGTCTTAACTCATTTTAGTTTAAAATAGATAATCAAAAGCTCCCCTTTTTAGTTACCAAAACCGATAAGTCCACCCTAAACCGTGATCAATTCGAATTGAATCGAGTACGAACAACACTCAAACAACAATTCAACAATCTTGGCTTGAGGTTAATGTGACATTCAGTCACATTCCATTGTACTTCATTGTTTTTGGGATTAATATATTTTACCGGGGAATGCCCCTTTACCCAAAAAAAAAAAAAACAATTCAACAATCTTGTCATATTAGTTGTTAGCTTATTTTATATGATCTTGCCATGTTTTACTGTTTTAAGTGTTATCTTGTATTTGTTCATGTTTTACATGTATTGTGATTATGTATTTCATGTATTCTTGTAATACTATACTAATAGTGTCATAATAAGTAACTTTCTAAAACTAGCAGTTTTCTAAAAATAGAAAGTTTCTAAAAATAGAAAGTTTCCAAACATAGAAAGTTTCCAAAAATAGCAAGTTACCAAAAATAGTAAGTTTCCAAAAATAGGAAGTTTCTAAAAAGAGTAAGTTTTCTGAAATAGAAAGTTTCCATAAATAGAATTAAGCTGGATTAATAAGTCTAAAGTATAAGCTAGTGCTTATTAGTCGTACGTTACATGTCATGATGATTTATTATTAACGTTTATTAAATTAAATACTTAGGCTAAAATGATTATTAATTAATAATGAAAATGCATCATTTATTAATTAATAAAATGTCATGGTTAATTTAATAAAACTTTACCTTATATCAATAGTTAAATTAAAACATGGTCTTTAATTTAATTAAGTCCAAATAAATACTTAGGTTAATTTCATGATTTATAAAATTTAATAATTATAAACTAAGTTTTTAGTTAATTTAATCATTCTTGTAATTTAACTAATTAAATTCACTTAACCAAAACGTATTCGTTTAATAACGTATTCATAAATTACCCGGGCTCCGAACCCGAGCCTACCGAGACGCCCGTCTCGGTCGCACTAACAAAACAACAAACATCAAATATCGTCACAGCCTGATTAGCGACATAATTTATGAAGCTGTTTTGTCGCTAATCATACCCAGATCTGAAGCTAAACTGTTTATGGGAATTCTGCGACATAAATTCTGTCGCAAAAGCTGTCGCTAATCTGAAAACAACCAGCCCCCTTGTTGTGTTCCAAACTCCCACCGAGAGCCATAAGGCTCTCGGGTTCCCACTGATCTCGACCAACTGCCCCCGCTAGGGGTGTTGGTGCTTGCGGCTGTCACAACAAAACCACCACCAACCCTTAAAGGGTGCGGCTGGTTGGTTAAAACTACCACAGAGAGTCTTAGACTCTCGATTTGTGTGCAAGCCGAGACAACACAACCAAAAATAAACCAACCTGATTCTCTTTTCATGTTAAATCTTTTTAATAGCATGTTTATAGCAATGGTTTAATAAGATTCAAGAACATAATAAAATAATTAAAAGATTAAGAGTTTAACGATACAGAATGCTTGAAAGGTTTAGGATTAAGATCACGAACACGAACCCTTAATTAATAAACGATCAAAACACTTTTCTTTTCCCCCTTGGCCAACCTCCATGTTGGATAGGGTTTTTATTAATTTTTGCTAAAGTGTAAAAATGAATGGAAAATGGTTTTCCCTGATTAGTTGAATTATTAATTGGGCCGGGCTAAGCCCTTATCTCTTTTCTTTGTTTTACAACCAGCCCACACCCATACAAATAATGTTTTCATTTTCAATCCGTGTTTAAATTATTATCTGTGGAATGTTATTTTCATAGCATAAAAATTTCAAAAAAAAAATCCTAAAAATATTAAATATTCAAAAAATTCTAAAAAAATAAAAAAAGATAAAGAATCAAAAATATTGCATTGCATTTTTAGTGTATGCGTACTCGATCTTCGTCTAATCTTGAGCCCGAGACTCGTAAAGACTTAGATATGGTCGGTGTGCATAATAATAACAATCCACCACACCCCGTTGTGAATAATAACAACCACCACCCTCAACCCGACCTTGTTACGATGGAGGAGTTATGCCAACCAACAATGAATGGACGTGGTGGACCGATTGCGCCGATGCAAATCACGGCTCCCGATATTTCCTTGAAGCATCACATGATCCAACAAGTTTAAAATGCTTGCCCATTTCGCGGATTTTTTTTTGGGTAAAGGGACTCCAATCCCGGTAAAATATATTCCCAAAAAGCGTTGAAGTACAATGGAATGTAGCTGCAATGCTACATTAACCTCAAGCACACAGCTTGAACAACCACTATATCATATGACATGCCATATGATAATTACATTACAAAACTAATGACTCCTATAGGAAAGAACCACCTAAAGGAACATAAACAATGAAAAAACAACATAATGATTAATGAGAAGTGCGAGTATCCGGCTGACGAGTTCCATGGCGATCATCAATCACAATGTCTTCATCAGTCTCACTATCCGCATTAAGCACATCATTAGAATGACCAAAGCCATCCTCCCAATCAGTCCCATCATCCATTAAACCACTCAAAACACCAAAAGAGTTTTTGCTGCTCGTACCCGGTTGACTAGAATCAAGAGCCAAAGACTTGTTATTAAGAAATCCACGCTTAAGAATAGAACCAGCTTTCTTAGGAGCATTCTGAACAGTAGTACCTGTAGAATCATTTTTCTTAGGCTTATTCGCCTTAGAACTATCCCCTTTCTCAACAGCACGGTAATAAAGATTAATAGGTGGTTTAGTGAGTTTAATACCAGCAACCTGGAGTTGCTTATTCTTACCCTTTTTCTTTCTATTGTTCACAACCTCATAACCCTCATTATCAATCTCATTAGCTACCTTATTATCGTCCACATTAACAATCGTATTAATGACATCCTTAGGCAATTTCGGACATTCAGCATCATGATGATCAAATATACAGCACATCGAGCAGCGGGGGGGAGTCCACTCGTATTCTATACCAATATTAGCCATCGTATGTCCCTTATCCTTACCAATAGGAATAGCAACAACTAAAGAATCCTTAGGAGGATGATCAGCAGAAATCTCAATTAAAACACGTGCATAGGTACTCCTTCCCCATGAAGATAGGCACATCTCACTTGTATAAGAATCAAGAAGAATAGGCCTCCCAATCTGAGTAGTGATTAGACTAAGACCCACCTCCGAATATGCAACTATGGGAACATGATGCAATTTGACCCACACCGGTGCTTTCCTAATCTCCTCCTTCACAAGTAAAGAATCCGGAGACCATATATTCAAAATCAGTGGAACCATACGTATTAACCATGGCCCACTCTCTATAACTCTTTCCATTCCAACTTTAGAATCAAATTGAAATAAAAAGAACTCACCATGAAGTTACCAGATGATGATGCTAACAAACACCTCGATAAATTCATAATCGTCACTCAAAGCATGAAATTGCCCGGTGTTAACATGGATTTTCTCCATCTTCATCTTTTTCCACACACTTTATCCCACCATGCCGAAAAATGGTTTGATCGTCTTCCTAAAAACTCAATTCATACATGGGACGAGATGACTCAACGATTTTTGTCACGCTTCTTTCCACCATCCATGGTAACTAATCTTAGGAATCAAATCAGTGGTTTCACTCAAGAACCCGATGAGTCTCTTTTGGATGCTTGGGAACGTTATAATGTCTTGATCGATCGTTGTCCTAGCCATAATATGCTCCCCGTCACTCTAATTGATACTTTCTACAACAGTTTAACTTTTCGTGATCATGATACGATTAATGCCGCCGCCGGCGGTACGTTTATGAAAAGAAGACCCGAGGAGTGTAGAGAGCTAATCGAGAACATGACCACTCATCACAAAAATTGGGATTTATCCGCATCCTCAAGAAATAATCTGAGGGTCAATGTTTCTTCTACTTCCCCAAACCCCGATTTCATCGAACTCACCCGCCAAATAGCCGACATGAACAAAAATATCTTAACCATGGTTACGAACCATTATCAACAAGTTAAAGCTGTAGCACTTTTTTGTAAGACTTGCGGCGGTCCTCATTCACACACCGATTGTCCTTCTACTCATGACAATCCAGAAAACGCGTATGCGGCTAACGGTAACTTTTTCCACTGGAGGCTATCAAGCACGTCCTAAAGGTGACCGCAATTTGCTAAGTTATCGTTCAAACGATTCTCTCACCACCCGGTTTTCCTCCTCAAAACCAAAACAACCTCAATCGCAACAATTAAAACCAACCTCCAGCTCCTAATCAATATCAAACCCAAAGAAACCCATATCCACCTCAAGGTAATAATCAAGTTTACTAACCTCCCACCTATCAACCACCCGCTTACCAAGCTCCCTTTCCCAACCAACCCACGACATTTAATCACGAGGTCAAAACCTACATGAGGACTAATGACGTGTTGGTGAAAAATCTTCAAAGCTAAATTATTAACTTGAAAGGTGACATGGCTAAACAAGGGAATGATCTTGAGCCGAGCTTAGGAATGACATGCGAAACTCTTTAAGCAATCAAACAAATGACTTAAGGGATATGATGGCTAGTTTCTTCCAAAGTAATCAACCCTCTGCTTCGGGTTCTCTTCCGAGTAACACCATTGCAAATCTAAGAGGGGAGATGAAAGCAATCACTACTCGCAGTGGAAAAGGGTATAAGGAACTCGAGATTCCTAAACCTACTCTGGTGATTGTGACAAAGGATAACGAGAAACCTTCACCAATTCCTTCACCTTCCAACCCTACCCCTCCACCACCAAAGGATGTGAGTGACCAATCTATTCCAAAGCCTTCCTCTAAACCCGACTACCTTATCCTTCAAGATTGAGGAAAGAGAAGTTGAAGAATAAGGATGATATTCAAGTTTCAAACTTTCTTAAAATGTTTAAACAATTAAATTTCAACATCTCCCTTGCCGAGGCGCTCGCTCACATGCCTAAATATGCTAAAATGTTTAAGGATCTTTTAAGTGACAAGGAAAAACTTCTTGATATTTCTCAAACCTAACTTAATGAGAATTGCTCCACGGTTCTTTTAAGGAAATTACCAATCAAACTTGGTGATCCGGGTCGCTTTCTCATTCCTTGCAACTTTCCCGGGGTAGAGAATTTTATGGCCCTAGCCGATCTAGGTGCTAGTATCAACTTAATGCCATTAAGCGTTTGGAAACAACTATCTCTACCCGAGCTAGTCCCCACGCGAATGACATTGGAGTTAGCTAACCGTACGGTTGCTTATCCGGTGGGGATAGCCGAAGATGTCTTCGTCGGTGTCGACAAATTCACCTTTCCGGCGGATTTTGTTGTCGTTGACTACGAGATGGATCCTCGTGTTCCATTAATTGTTGGACGTACATTCTTGAGGACCGGTCACACTCTTATTTATGTAGCCGCGGGCGAATTAATCATGAGAGTTGGTGACAACAAAATCGTCTTTAACATGGGTAAAATTTCTAAGCAACTTTATGAACACGAGAACGTTAATTTCATTGACGTACTTGATGAGGCTTGTGAAGAACATTTCAAAGACGCTTGTAAAAGTGGTCTTTCTCCTTTACCTCATGTTGAGAACGTAGCTTCTATTGCTCCATCATTGACTCCATTTGGAGAAAGTGACTTTCTTTTGAAAGAATTTGAAGCGAGTTTAGGAGATGTGGGCTTAAAATATGACGATTCTCCCTCTGATTGGGAAGAAGACATTCGTACCATTGAGAAACTTATCAATGAGGACCATATTTCTCCACCTTCTCCTATAGAAGTTATAAACGATAATCCAAATTTGAGTAAGCCTTCTACCGACAATCCTCTGGATTTAGAGCTTAAGGAATTACCGTCTCATCTTGAATACGTTTTCCTAGAAGACAATAAGAAGTTACCCGTCATCATTGCAAAGGACTTAAAAGAGGATGAAAAATCTCGACTTATCAATGTGCTCAAGAATCATAAGAAAGCAATTGCTTGGAAAATTTCCGACATCCGCGGAATTGATCCTAACTTTTGCACTCATAAAATTCTCATGGAAGATGACTTTAAACCCGCAATCCAAATCCAAAGAAGGGTTAATCCAAAAATTCATGACGTCATCAAGAAAGAAGTTATCAAACTTCTAGATGCTGGAATGATTTACCCTATTTCGGATTCGCCATGGGTTAGTCCCGTCCATTGTGTGCATAAGAAAGGCGGAATAACCGTTGTTCTCAATGAAAACAACGAGTTGATTCCTACTCGACCTGTCACGGGTTGGCGAGTTTGCATAGACCATCGCAAGCTCAATGATGCCACTCGTAAGGATCATTTTCCTTTTCCTTTCATGGATCAAATGTAATAACTGGGTTTTTACTTAGTTAAAATTGTTCTTGTGTGTCTATTCGAATTGATTACTGGTTTAACGTGCGACGCAGTCGTCTTTTGATGGAAAGAAATAATTTTTTCGTTGTAGTAAATAAATGTGCAAAACTTTGAAGTAAAAGACGGGTAATTAAATCTAAAACTAATTAAAACGTAAATGGTGCAATATTAAAACTTTTAAAAGTAAATTAATTAAATGAAAGCTTGACGAAAAGTAAATTTGAAAATTTAATAAAAATGAAAATTTGAAAACTTAAAATAATGCAAACTTAAAGATAAAACTAAGACAAAAATATTAAATACTTTTCGGAATACCCTCCATCGGAATCCTGTCGGAATCCGATCGGAATGTATGCCGTCGGAATGTATAAACAAAACTATCGGAATAATGGCTAAAAAGAAAAACTATCGGAATGTTGAAAAGTAATCCTGTCGAAATGTTTATCGCAATATCCTATCGGAATGTGGCTGATGAAATTTTGGCAGCACTTCGTCGCAGTAAAGCCTTAAGACCCGTCGCAATGTACGATCGCAATGAACGATCGCAATCACGATCGGAATAAGGGGGGGAATACTCTATCTGAATATTGATCGCAATAAGCTGTCGGAATGTAAAACCCTAGGCTTTTGCGATGAAGCACCAAGCAACCCGATAAAGTGAAATAAGCTAAAAACTCAATAAGCACTTCCAATAAGCACTTATCAAAAACTAAACCAAAGCAATAATAAGACTAACAAATTAGGCTACAAATTTAAAAACTTTCAAAATGCTAAAAATATACAAGATTTATAAAATGAACTTTAAGAAAAATTAAACTTTTAAAACTCTTAAATAGAAATAAGCAAAAATCACAATAAGCTAAACCTTAACTCGTATAAAAACTTTAATAAGAACAACAAGATAAAAACTTTTACCAAAATAAGCATAAAGATAAAAACTTAAGGATTTAAACGAATCAAACAAGATATTTAAAAACAAGAAGAGAAGAATGAGAATGATAATGAAAAACTTGATTAAAAATTAAGATTCAACAACAAAATTAAAAGACTTACTTGGAATTAAAGGCAAGAAATTTAAGGTGCAACACAAGGAAATTAAATTGACAATTAAGTAACTGACATGAAATTAAAATGTGCAAGTAATTAAAGGTGGAGAGCTAACTTGTCAATTTAGCTAACAAGACTAAAAAATGAAATGAAGTCTCTATTTTTAGGGAGAAGGGAGGTTAGCATGTGTTCTTTCTTTCTTTCTCGTCTTTTCGTATTCTAAAATCTTCGACTTTTTCGACTTTGTCTCGGGATTAATTAAACTTGTCTTGTAATTTCTTCAATAATTAGACTTGAGTTCTTCGGCTTTATTAAACTTCTGTCTTTAGACTTTTCTTCGATAAATCTTCAGAATAGGCCTTGGACTTCCATTCTTTTTGCACTCTTGATCTTTCGACTTCGTCTTTTGTCTTTTTCTTCGATAAAAACCCGTGAAAGCCCATGTTTTCTTTCCTTTTCACATTTTGATCCTAAGTCACAACAAAAACACAAACCACGCATAATTACGATATTTACGACATAAAATACACGTTTTGGCTAGGTTATTATTATAATTAAGTGATAAAAGGATAAGTGTTTTCACACTTATTAAATCTCCTACACTTGACCATTGCAATGTCCTCATGCAATGCATTAATTACAAAGCAAGTTTTACATTTTTCATCATAGTCAATCCATCTTGGCCTTTATTAAAGGGGTAGAAAATTATAAAATATTCAAAGGAAGGAAACAAATAAAAAGATCAAAACCTTACCTTAGGGTTTTGGAATGTCATGAATGATTATCATCCTCAAGTTTCAAGTTTCCCATACCAAGCTTGAAAACGAGATCATTGTTATTATAAGTTAGAAAACTAACACAAATTCATTTGGCCCAATTATTCACTTAGACTCCCTTATTCCTAGGTGTATCTCTTATATTTTATTGTTGTCTTGAATGATCACGAGGATGCATTGTTGACTTATTTCGATAGTTATTTAGGCTGAAAATAAAGTAGGACGATTTAATCAATTGTTAGCTAAAGAAAAAAATCTTTTAAAATTGCTTCTCGGGACCTCATAAAGTTCATATCTTGGCATAACTCGCTTCACGATGTGAGACCTTTCTCGGACCGATATTTGGAAGTGATTTCATACTTCGAATCTTGAGAGACGTTCATGAAATAATGGTCTTCTCTTCATAATAGGAATTTCTTCACTTGGAGTTCTGAGAGATCCTTCATATTTGGACCACGACTTCTTCATTTTTCTCCAATCTTTATTTGGGATTTTGATATACAACGATCCGCCTCCTTTTAGGACTTGGATCTATTTATCCTCATACCTTGCTAGGGTCTTTTCGAATAGACTTCTCCATGATCTTTAGGGGAGTATTTGCTTTTCGTCGTGTGTCTTGATCCTTCATATTGATTTTTGATAAACGATTCTTCACATCACTTTGGATCTTTAGCAACAAAATGTAGCCCTCGTGTCTTGTTAGGACCTTTTCGGACTCGCCAATCTTCGCATCCCGCTTCAATAAGTTATGCCTTGGCTATGAACTCTAACTAATACCGAGCAACTTTTAAACGATCTTGGGCTAGAAGCTAAGTAACTTTTCAAATCGTACAACCTTATTTATTGCAAATATATTTATTAATTGATGGGAGAAAAAGCATATTATCAACTCACATAAATTCATGAAAGAATACCAAACTTATAATTGACTCTATCATCTCTCGTTCTCCACAATTTAAAATCTAAAGGAATGAGACTCGTGGATGCTTAGCCTATTAAATCAAAGTTTTGGGTTTTCAAGTCATCTATAGGAACAACTTCTTAGTCTTTTTCAAGTTTAGAATTCGCATTTTAAAGTTCCTTTTATAAACGACTTTCTAGGATCAATTATAGGAACTTGCGAAAAGTTCTTGTTCTTAACCCGTAAGAGTTAAGACTTTCGCGTTTTAAAGTTCCCGATATAAAAGCCTAGCAAAACTTAATTTAAACACGTTAAGGATACTAGCTAGAGTAAACTTAGATAAGTAAACTCGGATTAAGTCAAAAGATACAAAACGTTTAAAAATAAAACCACTTTATTAAAATTTATTCTAGCAGAGAAAGAAAATAACTATAACAAAGGAAAACTACAAGGCCAAAATAGATAAAATTTTTTGAAAAATGTCGAAAAATCAATTTTTCGGTTAAAATGAGGACAAATACAAGGAAAAGCCCACTTAAATTCGATAGAAGTCCCCCTACACTTATTATAAACATTGTCCTCAATGTTTAAGCATGTGGAAGTAACCTCCCCTACACTTAGGACATTGTGCACGTTGTTTAAACCTCGCTAAGGAAGAGACAAATAAAGTGATTCCTATTTTAATATTGAAGAATATAAAATAAAGAATCAAAAGAGTTTAGGATAGAACCGGGAAGACGGAGACACCGAATCACGAGTCGTCAAAAGTCATCAAGAATGGATCTTTGAAAGCTCCAATCCTTGCACATGATAAGAAAGAAGACAAAAAACACATACTAGGGTCTCCCCCTACACTTATTATAAGAAACAGAGAAAAAGGATAGATACTGCGGGTTGCCTCCCGAGAAGCGCTTGTTTTTGTTAACCGAGTCGTGAGCCTGACTCGACCTTGATTAGCATAGGAAGGAGCTTGAAACACATCCACCAGGATAAAATACATGGTTTTCGTCCATCAAATAGCACAAGCTTAAGGCGAACAAGGCAAGCCAACGAAGAGTAGGCAAGGTTCCCTTAAGCAGTTGTTGAGCACGGTGGTAGACAGTGTGATGAGGTGCAACCATATCTCCATAAGTTCCAAAAATCGTTCCTTTTATTTCATCAGATGGATACTGAGATGGCTTAAAAATTTCAATACCGGGATCGAACACCTTTTCCTTTAGGGGAAAATAACACTCAGGTTCAGTAGACCTTGAAGAAGATCCGCTCATAAATTGCACAATCTCATCCTCAGAAGGTGGATAAAGAGGTGTCAAGACATAAGTACTGCGGATATCGGTGTCGTCCGGCTTCTTCTCCTTTGAAACAGGTTTCTTCATATCTGAAGGAGGATAAAGAGCATCATCAAAGTCCAAAGGAGAAGAATCATTCTCATTGGGAAGTAGGTGTTTAGAAAAGTAGCAAAATCTTCCTCAAATGAGTAGTCATCCAAAGTAGGATCAAGCATTGTTGGTGGAGGATCTTCATCAAAAGTAGGAGTAAGGTCATCATGTGAAGAATCACTCGAAAGAGTATCGACATCATCAAAGTCATCATAAGTTGGCATGTCTGGATACACTGAAACAAAATTATCATAATAATCCATGTTAGAACTAGAATCATCATCATAGTCATCGTAGATCGGTGGAGAATCATATATTGGTGGAGGATCCAAAGTGGAGAAAGAATCATCCACATTATCTTGGAAAAGTGGATTATCGTAGCAAGAACCAAAAAGAGGATTGTTGTAGACGACAAAATCATCAAGCACAATAATCATATTCGCTGATTCTCTTCCATTGGGTTTGGTTGTGATCTTCCCCATTTTAAAAACTTGTGCATCATTCCCGACCCTTAAGATTAGCTCACCTTCGGCAACATCGGCTAATGCTTTTCCGGTTCTCAAGAATGGCCGACCAAGTATTAACGGAATACGATGGTCCATTTCATAATCAACAACAACAAAGTCGACCGGAAAAGTGAAGGTACCAACTTTAATAAACACATCTTCGGCAATACCAACGGGGTAAGCGAGAGTGCGATTTGCTAGCTCAAGAGTCGTCTTTGTTGGTGTAAGATCGGGTAATGATAGTATTTTCCAAACACTTAAAGGCATCAGATTAATACTTGCCCCGAGATCAGCTAAGGCAGTAAATTCATCGGTTTTGTTGAAAATGCAAGGCAACACAAAACGACCAGGATCTCCAGTTTTTTCAGAAGTTCTTTAAGAAGGACTGCAGAACAGTTTTCATTCAATCGAGTATTAACAAACTCGGCCATCTTCTCCTTCTTAGTAAGCAACTCCTTAAACATCTTAACAAATTTAGGCATTTGGGCTAGAGCTTCAACAAGGCTAAAGGTGATGGTCAGTCCCGAAATCTTCTTCAAAAAATTTGACACTTGAATATCATCCTTGGTGAGCAAATGGCACTTGTCTAAGCGAGATGGATAAGGAATATTGGGTTTAGGTGGTGTAGGTTTAGCAGGTAAAGGTTGAGATGTTGAAGGTTTAAAGGTGGAAGGTGGGGTTGGCGAAGGGTGTTTCTTCAGTAAGAGGTGGAGACGGTAATGGAGAACTAATACTAGGCGTGGAAGTAGGAAGGATAAATGGTGGTGGAGGAGGTGTAGATGGAGTAACTGGGGGAGGGATAGATGGTCCTACCAAGGTTGCTCCATTGCGTGTAGTAATAGCACTCACATTCGCTCTTGGGTTGGTGACGGTATTAGAAGGAAGAGAGCCCGAAGTAGAGGGTTGAGTACTTGGGAAGAAACTAGCCATCATATTCTTCAAATCATTTGTTTGATTGCTAAAAGAGGTTTGCATATCATGTCGAAGCTCGGTTCTAATATCATTCCCTTGCTTAGTGATATCTCCTTTCAAGTTGATGATTTGGCTTTGCAGATTCTTAACTAGCTCTCCTTGGGTCCTTGATAGGTGTGTAAACACCCATCATTTTACCACTTAATTACAATAATAACCAGGCCAAAACGTGTATTTTATGTCGTAAATGTCGGAATTATGCGTGGTTTGTGTTTTTGTTGTGATTTTAGGATCAAAATCTTAAAAGGGAAGAAAATACGGCTTTCACGGGCTTTTATCAAAGAAAAAGACAAAAGACGAAGTCAAGAAATCAAGAGTGCAAAAAGAACGGAAGTCCAAGGCTTATTCTGAAGATTTATCGAAGAAAAAGTCCAAAGACGGAAGTTTAATAAAGCCGAAGAACTCAAGTCTAAATTAATGAAGAAATTACAAGACGAGTTTATTAGTCCCGAGACAAAAGTCAAAGAATTAAGAAGACGAGGACTAAACGAGAAATAAAGAAAGAAGAAAGAGAGGAGGAAGCTTCCACTAATCACCTCCCTAACCTCCTATAAATAGCATCCATTAGGATTTCATTTATTTTTGTTGGCTAATTTGACACATTAGTTCTTCCATCTTAAATACTTGCACTTTTCTTAATTGCACCTTTAATTACTTGTCTTGCACCTTCAATTTGTAAGTTTAATCTTTATTTTAATTGTTGAATCATTAATCTTAATCAAGTTTTATTTTAATCTCTCATTCTACCTTTCTTATTTTTGTTAATCTTTGTGCTTATTATCTTATTGTCATGCTTGTTTGATTACTTGTTATGCTTTTATGTTTTTGATCTTGTTAGCTTATTGATTTTATAGCTTATTGTGTTTTTCTTAAATTTAATCAAGTGCTTATTAGGTAATTTTTATAAAAAGTTGATTTTTAATATTTTTATCATTTATTTTTTTTTTGGTAATGGGTTACCCCGGTAAATAAATTAACCAAAAAATCGTTTAAGTACAAAGGAATGTGGCTGAGATACCACATTAACCTCAAGCTACATGCAGCTTGTTAACATAGACTATGAAACATCAAAAGCCCTAACCGAATCTAGGAAACAAAAGTAAACTATATTTTTATCATTTAGTTTTCTTAAAAGTTTTTAAATTTTGGCTTAATAGCTTTTTCTTAAATTTGATTTGGTAAAAGTTTTGGTTAAGTGCTTAATTGTTTTTGGCTTATTTTTAGTTCGTAGCTTATTTGATTTAACTTCTATTCGGATTATTAGTAAAACCCTCTTTTTTCGGACAAGGGTTCAAACCTTATTCCGGATAAGCTCAATTTGTGTTATTCCGAATAAGCCACAAGACAATTGTATTCCGGATATAGCTTCGATCCAGGATTCCGGATAAGGTGACAATATTCCGGATACGAAGATCTAGGGTATTCCGGATAAGAGTGGTTTTGTTTATTCCGGATAAGGGGTGCGAATTGGTTATTCCGGATAACGATCCGGAAGTTAATCCGGATAACTCGTCAACTAAAGATTCCGGATAAAGACCAGGAGTTTATTCAGGATAAGCAGCTCGACAAAATATTCCGGATAAGTGTCCAAGGATTATTCCGAATAGTGGATTTCGACTTTTTCCTGATAAGGTGACAATATTTCGGATAAGAAGATCTTAATTATTCAGGATAAGCTACTCGGGTAAATATTCCGGATAAGGGCCAAGTTCTGAGTATTCCGAATAAGTGATTTATCCGGATGAGGGGGATTGTTTATTCCGGATAAGCCTCGGTGGAATTATTCAGGATAAGGGGTCGTTGAACATTCCGGATAAGCAAGCAGTAGTTATTCCGGATAAAGGTGACAGCTTTATTCCTGATAAGCATACTTTGTTGGGTATTCCAAATAGTGACAATATTTTGAATCCCGGCTCAGGTTCTGTTTACTTCCTTTTTATTTCAAGCAGTTATTTTTCTAGCTATCTTTCTTTAAGTTTTGTTTTAATTGTTTAGCTTTATTTGAATTTTAAAGTTCACATTTTTATTACATTGTAAATTTAATTTTCGTAACGCTTTAATTTTAAGTCATTTAATTAATTTTCTTTAAAAGTTTTAATTTTGTATCGTTTAAGTTTTTAATTCGTTTTAGATTTAATTACCCGCCTTTTACTTTAAAGTTTTGCACACTTTCCTTTTACTACAACGACAAATCTTTGTTTCCACCAAAAGACGACTGAGTCGCACTTAAACCAGTAATCAATTCGATTAGACCGAGAACAACGAACTTTAATTTTTATACTAGGTAAAACCTTAGTTATTAGTCCTCATGAAAGCTTCAACATCATGATTAATGGGCGGTGCTTGTTGAGCGGGTGGGTGATAGGGATTAGAAGCTCGAGGTGGGTTTGGGTTGCTTCTAATGTAGTTGTTGGGGTTGTGGTTTTGAGGAGAAAAACCGGTTGAAAGAAAGTTGTTAGAACGGTAACTTAGCAAGTTACGATCACCTTGAGGTCGGGCTTGATAGCTTTCCGTTGAATAGTTACCATGAGCCGCATACATGTTTTCCGGATTTTCATGAGTAGAAGGACAATCAGTGTATGAATGAGGACCCCCGTAAATCTCACAAGAAATTGCTACAGCTTTAACTTGTTGTTGTTGATTTGTAGCCAAAAGTTGCATGTTTTTGCTCATTTCGACCATTGCGCGGGTCAACTCGGTGATATTAGGGTTTGAAGAAGTAGTAGACACATTGACTCTCGGATTATTCCTTGAAGATGCGGATGAATCCCAATTTTTGTGATGAGTAGTCATGTTCTCGATAAGCTCTCTACACTCCTCAGGTCTTCTTTTCATAAATGTGCCACCGGCGGCTACATTAATCGTATCACGATCACGAAAAGTTAAACCATTGTAGAAAGTATCGATCAAAGTAACGGGGAGCATGTTATGGTTTGGACATCGATCGATCAAAACATTATATCGTTCCCAAGCATCAAAAAGTGATTCATCAGGTTCTTGTGTAAATCTACTAATTTGATTCCGAAGGCTCGTGACCATGAATGGTGGAAAGTAGCGCGACAAAAAGCGTCGAGTCATCTCATCCCAAGTATGAATTAAATTCTTCGAAAGACGATCAAACCATTTTTCGACATGGTGGGATAAGGTGTGTGGAAATATGTGAAGGCGAAGAAAATCCATAGTAACACCGGGCAACTTCATGCTTTGAGTAACGGTAATGAATTTGTCGAGGTGTTTGTTGGCATCATCATCCGGTAATCCGCGAAATGGACAAGTATTTTCGACTTGTTGGATTATGTGATGCTTCAACGAAAACTCTGGAGCCGTGATTTGCATTGGCGCAATCGGTCCTCCTTGTCCATTCATCGTAGGTTGACACAACTCCTCCATCGTTCGAAGATCGGGTGGGGGAACATTGTTGTTGTTATTCATGTTGGGGTGGGGTGGATTATTGTTGTCGTGCACACCAGCCATAACTAAATCTTCACGAGTCTCGGGCTCTGAATAAGATGAAGATCTAGTACGCATACACCTGCAAAAACAAAAGAAAAAGATACCAAAGAAATAGAGAATATATATGTACTTGTAAAAATAAAAATAAAAATAAAATCTTTTTGGTGCAAAAATTTGAAAAAGAAATGCTTTTTATACGTTTTTTAATGTTTTTGTATTTTTGAAAATTTTTTAATTTTTAGGGATTTTTGAAAATTTATAAACAAGAAAAATAACGTTCACGAGTGAACGGATCCCAAAATTCAACGCGTCTTTCACAGAAAACCGTTAATCTTTACGAAAAGAGCCAGCAGCGGCGTCATTTAATAACTGGGTTTTTACTCAGTTAAAATTGTTCTTGTGTGTCTATTGGAATTGATTACTGGTTTTTTTGGGTAAAGGGGACTACACCCCGGTAAAATATATTAATTCCCAAAAACCCAATAAAGTACAATGGAATGTGACTGAAGTGTCACATTAACCTCAAGCCAAAACTTGAACTTCCTCTAATTCATATGACAAACCATATGAATACTTATACTAATTACATAACCAATGACACCAATAGGAAAAAACCACCTAATGGCACAAACGCCAGTAAACCAATACATAGACACTTAAATAAGAAATGACTCCGGCAAACTCAAAAGTTGAGCAAATCGAACCCCATCTCTGGACTTCTTGATACGACATGTAAGCAGCTTCAGTCTGACAGTAGAAAGAATGAACTCCAAAACTTGATCAACTGTTCTCTTAACTAATTTAAATAACCTCCAATTCCGCTCTTGCGAAATAAAGTACGCTGATGCTGACAAGAATAATTTGGAAACTAAACTTTTGAGAGTCCTTCGGCCCGCCCAAGGAAGAATATATGCAATAATGGTATCCCACACCGGACTCGAACACCCGAAATCAGCGACCACTCGAAATTGTTCCAAACTTGCTGCGAAAACCCACACTCAAAAAACAGATGCTCATGTGAATCCTGCTGCCTCTCACACAAAGAACATTCTGACGCCAATGAGCTAGAAGCATCCCACAAATAAACCTTGTCTTGTGTCTTAAGCTTTTGTTTCATAATCAACCATAGGTTAAATGCATGTCTAGGAATGCAGCTAGAAAACCACACAATATTGTGCCATGGAACTTTGACATCTCTAGGCCTTAACGAAGACCATGCCAACGAGACCGAGAATACCTTAAGAACAATACCCTCAGTCCGCCAAAATAATTTATCCGAGACACCCTCATGTATATTCAGAATAGTAATATTATCAAGAATTGCATACTTACCTCGAAGAAAACTAGGCCATAACCACTGCCCATCCCGAATAACATCACAAATCTTAGTATTATAGTCAAACCCCGAACGATGAATGTCTCTAGACGAGATAACACTGGACAGCGGGCTGCTCGAACACCAAACGTCAGACCAAACAGAGACTCGAGAGCCATCCCCTATTTTATACCAAACGAACTCACGAATAATAGACCGTAACTGAAGAATCTTGCGCCATCCCCACGTCATGTTACCACGAATAGGAATTTCCCAAAAACTTCTGCCATTGAGCTTGTATTCATGAATCCATTTCACCCAAAGAGATTCTTTACGAACCAATAGATTCCAAATATGAGAGATCATAAGTGCTTTATTGAAAATATCCAACCTGCGAATTCCCAAAGCCCCCTCGTCTTTAGGAAGACAAACAACCTCCCAGGCCACTTTCGATTTGCCCCTCCTCAAAGGTCCTTGACACCAAAGGAATCCCCGCATGATTTGCTCAATATCCAGTAACAACCGAGAAGGGAGCACAAACACCGAAGCCCAATAAACATGCATTGAGCCTATAACCGATTGAACAAGCTGAAGCCTACCTGCTGCCGACAACGACTTATTCTTCCAATCTTGAACACGGGATTGAACCTTATCAACAAGCTCCTGGCAGTCCCGAATGATAAGCCTAGACGATACCAAAGGAACCCCCAAATACTTAACTGGTAGATGGCCTTCCGCAAAAGGGAGAATCTGTAAAATGGAAAGCTTAACATGATTAAGAACATTACAGAAATACGCCGCACTTTTAGGAAGACTAGGCGTAAGCCCCGACGGCAACTTGAACACATCTAAAGCCTCTTTAATCACCATAACCAAATGAACATCAGCGTGAGCGAACAGAAACAGATCGTCGGCAAAGAAAAGATTAATCAACTCCAATTTCAAACAATTCCTATGAAATGTGAAAGAACCAGCATCCCGCACTCTCCGTTTAAGAATAAGCGTCAGAACCTCCATGATGAGCGTAAACAAATATGGGGAAAGAGGGTCACCCTGACGGAGACCCCCCTTCCTTTAAAATACCCATGAAGAGTGTCATTGATGCTAATTGAAAACGACGTGGTAGATACACACTCCATAATCCAAGAAATCATACGATGATGGAACCCAAAACCAACGAGAATTATATGCAAGAAATCCCAATCCACCGTGTCATATGCCTTCTGAATATCAACCTTAAATGCACAACGAGACACCCCACGATCTAAGTGATAATTGTGCATCAATTCCTGAGTAAGAAGAATATTGTCCGCAATGTGTCGCCCTGGAACAAAAGCTGATTGATTAATACTAATAAGATCCTTCAAGCTATCCTTCATCCGATTTCACCAAAATCTTAGTAATGCATTTGTATAACACATTACAACACGAGATAGGCCTGTAATCATTAACCCTATTCGGAGTGTTAAACTTGGGTATAAGAGCTATAATAGTGTGATTAAGCTCCTTAAGGAGCTTACCATTAGTGAAGAACTCACGAACAGCTGCAATAACATCATTAGAAATAATATCCCATGACTCCTTAAAAAAAGCAGTAGTATACCCATCAGGTCCCGGCGACTTGTCATTGCCCATGTCAAATATCGCCTGTTTAATCTCTTGGGCTGAAACAACCCGCGTCATATCTAAAGAAGTCTCCTCATCGAGCCTCGATTGAAATAAATCAACAGAGTCCAACGCCCCCGTCTCACCAGCTAACCCTAAGAAAGATTCATAATGAGCAACAAACACATCTGCCACCTGATCATTCTCATAAACCAAACCATCCAAACCAGTCACCACATCAATACGACTCCTACTTAATCGGCTCTTAACCACTTTATGAAAATAAGCAGAATTCATATCTCCTTCCTTAAGCCAATTGATCTTTGCCTTCTGTTTTAAAAAACGTTGCTCAACAAGCAAGGCCTCATTAAAAGAACCAACAATTGTAGCCTCCAACTCTCGAAGATCACCATTATGAGGGTCAAGATCCAAATCGGCTTGGATTTTATCTAGGCTTTCACACAACCTCGTTACATTATCATGAATATGACCTTTCTCAATAAGAAGCTTACGTAAAGGTTTCTTCAGAAACATCAGTTTATGGATAATCCTAAACATGGAGAAACCACTAACCTGCTGCGACCAACACTCCCCAACCAGATCCTTAAATCAGGGATGTTGAGTCAGGATATTGAAAAACTTAAAAGGCCTTGGCTTAGGTTTTGTAATAGTAGGAATGTTAAGAACCGCAGGAGCATGGTCAGATATTCTGTACGGTTTAAACAAAGCGTGTGCACCCACAAACGAAACCCCAAACTCCAAATTAGCCATCACCCTATCAGTCTACGCAACAAGCCATCCATACCTTACGGTTTCTGATTCCAAGTAAAATGAAGACCTGCATGTTGGACATCTGCCACCTCAATATGCTCCGCACATTCACGAAACTCTCTCATAGCAATATCAATAGTAGATGAACTAGCCGATGAATCCAACAGATTCAATGTTGCATTAAAATCACCTAGTAAACATTAAGGTCTATCACGAACAAAAGCCTTATGCATACCAAGATTAGTCCAAAGACTGCGCCACTGAGTGTAACGATTATGAGCATAGACAAAAGTGAAGAAAAATTCCTTCCTCTCCAATTTTAACCATACTCGAGTATGAATAGTCTGATCATCAAAACTAATAACCGTTACATCCACATCATTATGATTCCATCCAAGGATAATACGAGCCCCCTTAGAACAAACACCACTATTTGACGTCCAATCCCAATGCCAAAATACCCGCGCACAAAGAGTCATAAGCTTAGAATCAGCTACATGAGATTCCAAAATAGCACAAATAGACAAACAATTTTCAGAAATCACATGTCGAACCTCACTCTGTTTAGGGGAGAAGTTCAGTCCCCTTATATTCCATGAAGCTACATTAATCATTGGAACCTCTCGCAGCAGGAGTGCTTGCCCCTGTAGGTAACGATGTGGTAACACTAGTAGCATTAGGCCCCTCCAAAATAAGCTCCTCATCCACATCATTGTCACTCTCATTCACCATATCCCCTTTAGCATTAGAATCCTCCCAATCCGTGTCCCCTTCATTCTCAAGAGCAGAGAAATTATTCCCGACTTCCACTTCCTTATTCTTACCAACAGCACTCATAGAAGCATTATTATACTATGATTTCCAATAGAAGAAGAGGCCTTGTTATTATTATGCTTAGGTTTAGATGTTTCCCCCTTCTCCACTTTACGGTAGTGAAAATTCGGTGCTGACTTACTCAAATGCACACCAGCAATGTATCTCGGACGGTAATTAGTGTTTCTCTTTCTTTTAACCTCAACAAAACCATCATTCTTAGACGAATTGGAAACATCAACCACAACCGGTTTTGGCAACTTAGGACAAGCATCACTTGAGTGATCAAAAACTTTGCATGTTCCACAACGTGGAGGAGACCACTCATACTCAACATCAACAGTGGCTAGTGAATGGCCAACCCCTTCCCCACGTGGAATAGCTATAACAACAGAGTCAACTAAATCCGTCTCGGCAGACACCTCAACAAGGGCACGTGCATACGTGTTACGTCCCCATGAACTAACACACACATTACTCGTATACGAGTCCAACATAACTGGCTTACCAACTTGGGTTGTAATAAGACTCAACCAAATCTCAGAATACGCGACTACAGGAACATGATGTAGCTTGACCCATAACGGCGCCTGTTTAACCTCCTCTTTCTGCAATAATGTATACGACGTCCATATGTTAAGAAATTACTGGTTTAACGTGCGACTCAGTCGTCTTTTGGTGGAAAGAAATAATTTGGTCGTTGTAGTAAATAAATGTGCAAAACTTTAAAGTAAAAGACGTGTAATTAAATCTAAAACTAATTAAAACGTAAATGGTGCAATATTAAAACTTTTAAAAGTAAATTAAATAAATGACGAGAAATTAAAGCTTGACGAAAAGTAAATTTGACAATTTAATAAAAATGAAAATTTGAAAACTTAAAATAATGCAAACTTAAAGATAAAACTAAGAAAAAAATATTAAAAACCTGTCGGAATACCCTCCATCGGAATCCTGTCGGAATCTGATCGGAATGTATGCCGTCGGAATGTATAAACAAGACTATCGAAATAATGGCTAAAAAGAAAAACTATCGGAATGTTGAAAAGTAATGCTGTCGGAATATTGATCGCAATATCCTATCGGAATGTGGCTGATGAAATTTTGGCAGCACTTCGTCGCAGTAAAGCCTTAAGACCCGTCGCATGTACGATCGCAATGAGCGATCGCAATCACGATCGGAATAAGGGGGGGGGGGAATAGAATACTCTATCTGAATATTGATCGTAATAAGCTGTCGGAATGTAAAACCCTAGGCTTTTGCGATGAAGCACCAAGCAATCCGATAAAGTGAAATAAGCTAAAAACTCAATAAGCACTTCCAATAAGCACTTATCAAAATCTAAAACAAAGCAATAATAAGACGAACAAATTAGGCTACACATTTAAAAACTTTCAAAATGCTAAAAATAAACAAGATTTATAAAATAAACTTTAAGAAAAATTAAACTTTTAAAACACTTAAATAGAAATAAGCAAAAATCACAATAAGCTAAACCTTAACTCGTATAAAAACTTTAATAAGAACAACAAGATAAAAACTTTTACCAAAATAAGCATAAGGATAAAAACTTAAAGATTTTAACTAATCAAACAAGATATTTAAAAACAAGAATAGAAGAATGAGAATGATAATGATAATGAAAAACTTGATTAAAAATTAAGATTCAACAACAAAATTAAAAGACTTACTTGGAATTAAAGGCAAGAAATTTAAGGTGCAAGACAAGGAAATTAAATTGACAATTAAGTAAATGACATGAAATTAAAATGTGCAAGTAATTAAAGGTGGAGAGCTAAGTTGTCAATATAGCTAACAAGACTAAAAAATGAAATGAAGTCTCTATTTATAGGGAGAAGGGAGGTTAGCATGTGTTGGAAGCTTCCTTCTTTCTTTCTTTCTCGTCTTTTCGTCTTCTAAATTCTTCGACTTATTCGACTTTGTCTCGGGATTAATTAAACTCGTCTTGTAATTTCTTCATTAATTAGACTTGAGTTCTTCGGCTTTATTAAACTCCCGTCTTTAGACTTTTCTTCGATAAATCTTCAGAATAGGCCTTGGACTTCCGTTCTTTTTGCACTCTTGATCTTTCGACTTCGTCTTTTGTCTTTTTCTTCGATAAAAGCCCGTGAAAGCCCATGTTTTCTTCCCTTTTCACATTTTGATCCTAAATCACAACAAAAACACAAACCACGCATAATTCCGACATTTAGGACATAAAATACACGTTTTGTCTTGGCTATTATTATAATTAAGTGATAAAAGGATAAGTGTTTTGATGAGACTGCTTTTATACATAGTCTCATCGTCCAAAAAGGGCTTAAAATGCATTAAATATCATGAAAATACCCATATATATGCTTGTGTTTGTTGCTTGTGTATTTTAGGTACGGATATTGAGAAAATGACAAAAGATCACAAGAATCATGCAAAAAACGAACACGGGAAACGAAGCCGCACAATGAACCAAGCCATAATGAAGATTTTCCCAAAAAAACCCTTGAAGATTTGAAGATTTGCGAAGAAGGGCCCTCCACTTTGAAGAATTGGCAATTTTAGTCCCTAAACAAAACTAAAATGTCAATATTTATCCTCCTCAAAGTCAAACATACCAAGAAGGACTCCAAGTTACAAGAATTACAAGTTTGGTCCTTTGAAAATATCAAAATTACCAAAAGGACCCTTGACATTGAAGATTTGGCAAAAATTGTCCCTCATTTATCATGACTTGGCAATTTTAGTCCTCCAAAATATCAAATATGCAAGTCAAGACCATTATCAATCAAGAAAATACCAAATCTGTCCTTCAAGAATCACAAAATGGCAAGAAATACCCCTGAAAATACTTTGGAAAAGTATTTGGGGCAAAAGTGTGAAAATGAAAAGTTTGATAACAAAGGATTCGTGTTTGTGGCTGATTATTTACAAAATGAAAGGAAATGGAAAGATAAGGGGTTAAACATGGCCAGACATACAAGAAACCTAGACCAATAGTGGGGTGACACGTGCCCCACTACCACTTCTCCTCCAATCAGATTGCACCATCCCTCCATGTCACACTCCACTCACCATTTGTATTAACTAACTTTTCAAAAAGTTAATTAATATTATAACTGGCGCTAAACACCTCTTAAACCCACAACAAAGATCAAAACCTGTGTTCATCAGCCAAGAACACAAATTGGGAGTTTTTGATTAAGTAACAATTAAGCCACAAAACCTTCCAGATTAGTGATTAAACTTGTCCTACTCACATCCCAACCTTAACATTGGCCACCTCAACAACCCACATGCTACATGGGACCTCCCCTGCTACACCTTTGAGCAATAAGACAAGATAGTAACAGTCATCCAACGTCCAAGGATTCAGCTTACATCCTAAGCTTATTTCACACCCTTTGATCAAGTTTTCACTTGCCAGCTACCACAAGACAACAAAATTTAGTCACATGATTCACAAGAGTTTAAAAAGCTATAAGGGCATTTTGGGACTTCTACAAGTTAGGGTTTTGAGTTTTTAGCTTATGCAGACCATGTACACCCTCTATATAAAGGGTATAGGGTCTCACATTTACGTTTGCTTTTGGTTTTTCCTAGTTCACAAACCTGTAAATCCTACTTTCAGTTTATGAAATTGTGTTTGAGTTTGTTGAAGAAAGACCAAGTGCCATTTAATTTTAAGCTTGTTTATGTTATATGTTAACAAAAATTGAACCTTAAAACGTGTTTGTAAACCTTGTGTAAGAAATTACACATTGGACTTAAATTTGATATTTTGCTAAGATTCTTGGCACATCTTGGAATTTTTGGGATATAAGCTGGTCTATACACCCTGATATTGTGAATATCAAGGTGTTGTGAAGCTCATATCTTAGGGATAATCAAGAGTGGGTACAAGAAGTTGCATTAATCAAGTTTATTTTCCAAAAGGTCACCTTTCTGTTTTGATATTTTGCTTCTAACTCTATTGAATCTTAGCAGGGTTGTTGTTGGAAGCTTGTGCTTGTTCTTGCTAGCACATAAGCTCTAAAATTTGTGGGTGTGGATGTACATCCATGAGGTTTGTCTTAAAACCTTGAAAATCTGATAAAATTTGGATTTTTTGGTGAATTTGTGCTCTACTTGTGTTCTTGTTGTTTTCCTGGCTTGAATCTACTTAATCTTGCATGTTAATGTTGTTAGTATGCTAGATTAGTCATTTGGTAAACTGAATCACACTTATAATTGTTTAATTTTTGGATTAAAAAGATAAAGGGGTGTTTGGGATTACTTGTTTGAGATCATAACTGGTTATTAGAAGGTTATGTTTATGCTTTGTATCTGCTATATGCTTGGTTGGCCTAAGATTTTGGTAAAACCTAGATTTTATGCATGCTTAGGGATAAAAGTTGTTAAATCATCATTAATATAACATATGTGATAGATTTGAGTGATTGAATCTGGCTTGTTGGTCAATTGCATCAGCAAAAGTGAAAACTGCATGTTCTTGTGTTCATCAGTAACTTTAAGTGCTTGAATCTTGCTTTATACTTTGAATCAATGCATGAAACCTGTTTAGACTTGCTTATTTAAGTTTAATATTGCTTGTTTATGCATTTGGTTAAGTTTGGCTGGCTGGATTGTGCTAAAAGTGCTTATTGAACCTAATCTGCTTACTTGTTCATGTCTGTGTCATATCTGGTGCTTAATTTATTAAATTGTACTAATTGGATGTTGCTTGTTATGATTTCTTTGTTGTGATTGACTCCTAATGACCCATTGATCATTTGGGTGCCTTTGTGTAACCTGAATCTCCAAAAAGTCACTAAAGACAAAAAAGTCAACAAGTCAAGCAGTGGAAAAAGTTTCCACTGCTCAACACCCAAAACTAGCCACTGCTAGTGTTAATTTTGATCCAACTTATCAATAAGCCATTTTGGCTTATCCAGACCTGCAACAACTTATTTTTTGTGATAGATCTTCATTATTTGACCCATTTGATTGAACTGGAGCTTATTGGACTTTGACTTTGACTTTTTGCTAGAAAACCAACTTATTTGACTTTTTCATAAGTGCTTATTTGCTTTTTCCAGCTTATTGAGTCAACTTATTTGAATATTTGGCAAAAATTGTCCCTCATTTATCATGACTTGGCAATTTTAGTCCTCCAAAATATCAAATATGCAAGTCAAGACCATTATCAATCAAGAAAATACCAAATCTGTCCTTCAAGAATCACAAAATGGCAAGAAATACCCCTGAAAATACTTTGGAAAAGTATTTGGGGCAAAAGTGTGAAAATGAAAAGTTTGATAACAAAGGATTCGTGTTTGTGGCTGATTATTTACAAAATGAAAGGAAATGGAAAGATAAGGGGTTAAACATGGCCAGACATACAAGAAACCTAGACCAATAGTGGGGTGACACGTGCCCCACTACCACTTCTCCTCCAATCAGATTGCACCATCCCTCAATGTCACACTCCACTCACCGTTTGTATTAACTAACTTTTCAAAAAGTTAATTAATATTATAACTGGCGCTAAACACCTCTTAAACCCACAACAAAGATCAAAACCTGTGTTCATCAGCCAAGAACACAAATTGGGAGTTTTTGATTAAGTAACAATTAAGCCACAAAACCTTCCAGATTAGTGATTAAACTTGTCCTAATCACATCCCAACCTTAACATTGGCCACCTCAACAACCCACATGCTACATGGGACCTCCCCTGCTACACCATTGAGCAATAAGACAAGATAGTAACAGTCATCCAACGTCCAAGGATTCAGCTTACATCCTAAGCTTATTTCACACCCTTTGATCAAGTTTTCACTTGCCAGCTACCACAAGACAACAAAATTCAGTCACATGATAAGAGTTCAAAAAGCTACAAGGGAATTTTGGGACTTCTACAAGTTAGGGTTTTGAGTTTTTAGCTAATGCAGACCATGTAAACCCTCTATATAAAGGGTATAGGGTCTCACATTTACGTTTGCTTTTGGTTTTTCCTAGTTCATAAACCTGTAAATCCTACTTTCAGTTTATGAAATTGTGTTTGAGTTTGTTGAAGAAAGACCAAGTGCCATTAATTTTAAGCTTGTTTATGTTATATGTTAACTAAAATTGAACCTTAAAACGTATTTGTAAACCTTGTGTAAGAAATTACACATTGGACTAAAATTTGATATTTTGCTAAGATTCTTGGCACATCTTGGAATTTTTGGGATAAAAGCTGGTCTATACACCCTGATTTTGTGAATATCAAGGTGTTGTGAAGCTCATATCTTGGGGATAATCAAGAGTGGGTACAAGAAGTTGCATTAATCAAGTTTATTTTCCAAAAGGTCACCTTTCTGTTTTGATATTTTGCTTCTAACTTTATTGAATCTTAGCAGCGTAGTTGTTGGAAGCTTGTGCTTGTTCTTGCTAGCACATAAGCTCTAAAATTTGTGGGTGTGGATGTACAACCATGAGGTTTGTCTTAAAACCTTGAAAATCTGATAAAATTTGGATTTTTTGGTGAATTTGTGCTCTACTTGTGTTCTTGTTGTTTTCCTGGCTTGAATCTACTTAATCTTGCATGTTAATGTTGTTAGTATGCTAGATTAGTCATTTGGTAAACTGAATCACACTTATAATTGTTTAATTTTTGGATTAAAAAGATAAAGGGGTGTTTGGGATTACCTGTTTGAGATCATAACTGGTTATTAGAAGGTTGTGTTTATGCTTTGTATCTGCTATATGCTTGGTTGAGTGCATTTTGTTGCAAGTTATTGGACTTGAAACCTTGAATCATTCATTGTGCTATATCTTGTTGAGTTTGACTGATTTTGGCCTAAGATTTTGGTAAAACCTAGATTTTATGCATGCTTAGGGATAAAAGTTGTTAAATCATCATTAATATAACATATGTGATAGATTTGAGTGATTGAATCTGGCTTGTTGGTCAATTGCATCAGCAAAAGTGAAAACTGCATGTTCTTGTGTTCATCAGTAACTTTAAGTGCTTGAATCTTGCTTTATACTTTGAATCAATGCATGAAACATGTTTAGACTTGCTTATTTAAGATTAATATTGCTTGTTTATGCATTTGGTTAAGTTTGGCTGGCTGAATTGTGCTAAAAGTGCTTATTGAACCTAATCTGCTTATTTGTTCATGTCTGTGTCATATCTGGTGCTTAATTTATTAAACTGTACTAATTGGCTGTTGCTTGTTATGATTTCTTTGTTGTGATTGACTCCTAATGATCCATTGATCATTTGGGTGCCTTTGTGTAACCTGAATCTCCAAAAAAGTCACTAAAGACAAAAAAGTCAACAAGTCAAGCAGTGGAAAAAGTTTCCACTGCTCAACACCCAAAACTAGCCACTGCTAGTGTTAATTTTGATCCAACTTATCAATAAGCCTTTTTGGCTTATCCAGACCTGCAACAACTTATTTTTTGTGATAGATCTTCATTATTTGACCCATTTGATTGAACAGGAGCTTATTGGACTTTAACTTTGACTTTTTGCTAGAAAACCAACTTATTTGACTTTTTCATAAGTGCTTATTTGCTTTTTCCAGCTTATTGAGTCAACTTATTTGAAAAAAATTTGTTGATTAAGCTAAGTTAAGTCATTTAAAAGCTTTTGCAATTTGAATCAGCTCTTGGGATAGCCTAGAACTCAAAAACGACTATTTTGTCGTTTTTTGTAGATTGCTTTTTGCATTTTCAGGCTTATTCCTTTGGCTTATTTCAAATTTCTTTTTACAGAAGTTTTATTTAGGTCAAGAGAAGCTTGTGTGTTTAATTTCAGCTTATGGCATCAACTTATGGCTTAATGGGCCAAAAAGCCCATTAAGAATAAGCTGCTTGGTATAAGCTAGCTTATTTTGGGCCTTTGGAAAAAGTTGTTCAGAATCAAATTTTGAGTCAAGTAGTGGTTTTTGGGCCATTTTTACAAACTTTTTCTTATTGGGCTCAATTTGGCCCATTAAGGTGACTGTTTTGGGTTTAGCCCATTTTCTAGGCCCATTAAGGGTATTTAGGTAATTTCAACTTCATTTCTGTGTTATTTAGGTTAAATTAATCTAGTTTGCAACTTTTTAGAATTTTTTAGGATTTTTGGATTTTTATTAATATTTTAATATTATTTTATTATTAAAAATTAAAAGTCTGATTTTATAAGTTTTTATATTTTTGTAGACTCTAGACACTTAATTAGGAATTTTACAACTTTCCCAATATTTTTTGGGTCTTTCAATTATTTTCTAGAATTATTTTACGTTTTCGATCATTGAGTAGTTCAAGCTTCGCTTGAGGTTAATGTGGTATTTCAGCCACATTCCATTGTACTTCATTGATTTTTTGGTGTAATATATTTTACCGGGGTATGAATTCCCTTTTACCCAAAAAAAAAAATTAATTGTTTTTAAATAGTTTTAATTAATTTTAAAATTTTCAAAAATATTTTTAAATTAAGTTAGGGTATTTTAGAGGTTTACAAAGTAATAAAACTCATTTTGGGCTTTTGGTTAATTAAATTGATTTTAGGGCTTTAATTAGCATTAATAAATCATTATTTAATTAAATAAAAGGTTTGGGTGATTTTTGATCTTTTGTAAACTCTTAATACATTATTTAGGATTTATTGCAATTTTCTAGGAATTTTTAGAGTAAATTTTTAATTTTGGTGCTTTTACGGTTTTACGTGTACGACCTTTTCGTCTTAGTGTAATCCGTCATCGTATCCGTCATTCTCTTCTTATCCCATTTCTATTTTCTTTTTCATAATCATATAATCACATAATTAATCATTTCATTACACACACACCAAGCCTCCTTGAGAACGATCCCCACTTTGGGTCATAACTCGTGGTTTTCCTAAACTACTTGTTAACACTTACCCTATTTACATCCTTTTCCTAAAGGTTTGTAAAAACTCCAACATCATTTTGGCGCCGCTGCCAGGGAGGCGTGTTGTGTTTTGATTTGTCAATTGTTGTTTTTATATATAGCCATAATATCTATTGTATTAGTAACACTCTACTAATACGTATTATCGGTTTTTCGTTTTTTGTGTGAATACTATTACTATATTGTATACGTAGAACAATAAATACACAAGTACTCCAAAAGTGAGAAATCACAACCTTGACTTGGGAGGTCATTACCCAATCATTGTATTCGAATCTCAAACCAAAGAAAAAGGCAAAAATAGATAAATACTTTCGTGAAGCTCGATTTTGAAAAATAAAAACTATAAGGTGGGTATAAGGCAGATATTATAAAATATATCCTAAGGAAAAAGGCTCTTAAGTGATTCGCGCCGCCTCGTTTCCCTGCTTGCTTGTGAGTATTTGATTTTGAGAGCTAATCGAGGGTTTTGCCGCCCAAAGTATTATTAAGTATTATATATACTTTCTTGGTTTCATTGATTAAACCCTCTTGAACGTTTTGGTGTTCCACCAACGTTCTAAAGTCATCGAAGGCGTTCACTTCACGTGATCGTTTTGATTCCTTAAGGCTTCTTTAATCAAGAGATTTGATTAAGTAGGAGATTTGTAGATTTTGGTCTACTTAATACAATCACAAATCCAAAAAAAGTAAAAACAATCAAAAACCACAAAAAATTGGAAAAATACAAAACACCAAAAAGAATCTTCTTTGCTCATCCCCTCGTTGTACGTGACGTTTATGCAAACTCGCTCCAAAGCAAGACGTGCACGTAAACGTCGTCAAAAGGAAGGAAACCAAACATCTTCTAGTGAAGAATCTCCCATTGTTGAACCCATTGTAGAGAAGGAACCAAGCATGGCAAATCGAACTATGATGGAGTTACTTCAAGCACCCACCGAGGGTTATGGAGAGGCTATTGTGATTCCCGCTATCCTTGCGGAGAATTTTGAAGTGAAAACGGGTTTGTTGTCGATGATCCAAAACAACAAATTCCATGGTGATGAGAAGGACAATCCACACAACCATATCCGCCAATTCAATCGTCTTACCGCCACTTGCAAGTTTAAGGATGTTGCTAATGAATCGATTAAGATGATGATTTTTCCGTATTCCTTAGCGGAGCCCGCTAAAATTTGGTTAGAGAAAGAGTCGCCCAATTCTATATTGACGTGGAAGGATCTCGTGTCTAAATTTGTGAACCAATTTTTTCCACCCTCTAAGACTACGCATTTGAAAAACGAGATTTCAAAATTTTCACAAGAGTTTAATGAAAGTTTTTCAACGGATTGGAATAGGTTTAAAGAAATGTTACATGAGTGTCCTCATCACGGTTTTTCCGATTTGTATCAAATTGACAGGTTTTACAATGGACTTAATGATCATGAAAGGGATTATCTTAATGCCGCCGCGGGTGGTAATTTTTTGTGTAAAACGGTCAAGGAAGCATTGTTAATCATTGAGAATAGATCTAAGGTGTATAGTCCTCGTAGCACGTCTAGTGTTCGTAAGGCTTCTTCTTCGGCTTCACCTTCTTTGTCTACTACCATCGATGCTTGCCAAATTGAGGCGAACTTGGAAAACAAAATCTTTGATAAGCTTAAAGGTCTTTTGATTGAGTTCAAAGTAGGAGAACCAAGTGCTCCCGCTACGGCTAAAGCGGTTGAGGTTTCATGCATGTATTGTGGTGGAGGTCATGATTTCTCCGAGTGCATTACCAACGGTGGTAACACTTCGAGTGCCTATTCGGCCACGGGAACTTACAACCAAAACGGTCAAGTTACCCGCTCTAATCAATTGACTCCACCGGGTTTTGGTTCAAATCAAAATGCTAACAACAACTATCGCAACAATCAAGTTGGTTTCAAAAACAATTACAACAAGGGAAACTATGGTAATCAAGGGGCTAATAATCAAGTTTCAAACAAAAATAAAAATGATATTCAAAACAACAATAAAAGTTTGCAAACGTTGAAAGATCTTCCAAATGAATTTGTTGAATACGCTAATGGGAACGATGCTAGGTTTGACAACATTCAAAGAGAAATCATTAGCCTAAGATCCGAGTTTAAGAACGACTTGAAGAAAGAGTTGAAAAATGAGCTAGCAAATGAGCTTAAAATCCATACAAACAAAATAGAAGGAAATGTAACTAGGTTACAAAAAAACCAACAAAAAATGGAACAAGGGCAACATGAGATTAAACAAGAGATGATTAAGGCCGAGAAGAGGCAATCCATGTTTGAAGATAAAATCTCATCTATGTTTGAGGCAATTATGTGTAAATCGTCTTCGAGTAGTCTTCCTAGCAACACCGTATCAAACCCTAAGGGTGAGATGAAAGTGATTACCACACGTAGTGGTAAGACACTTAAGGAACCGACTCCTCAACCAATTGCTCTTACGGAGGAAGCAACTGAGGAAGAACCTGAGGTGGTGGTCCAAAAGGAGCATGTTCCAATCCCACGAAGTACCGCTCATGCCACACCTACGGTTGAACCATTACCAACCTTGGAACCCGAGATTCCAAAGGCTATGCCTATGCCTCAACCCACACCACCTTTGCCCTATCCATCGAGAATTAGGAAGGAAAAACGACAAGAGCGCGACAATTACCAATTTGAGCTTTTTATGAAAATGTTTCGTGATTTGCACTTTAATGTGAGTTTCGCCGATGCTTTGGTCATGATGCCTCGATTTGCCGCTAACTTTAAGAGTATGTTGAACAACAAGGAGAAATTGCATCAATTGTCTAGTTGTTCAACGGTTTATCTTAATCGCATACCTCAAAAAGTCGGTGATCCCGGTAAATTTTTGATCCCTTTTGCAATCCAAGATATGGAAGAATGCTTTGCCTTGGCCGATCTTGGTGCTAGCATTAACTTGATGTCACTTGCAATCTTCAAGTCGCTCAATCTTCCTAATCTTACTCCTTCAGTAATGTCTATCGAGTTGGCCGACCATTCCACGATTCCCGCATGTGGATTGGCGGAAGACGTTTTTGTGAAAGTGGGAAAGTTCTATTATCTGGTAGACTTTATCGTTGTCGATATTCCCACAGATCCTCAAGTTCCTCTCATTTTAGGTCGTTCGTTTTTAGATACGTCTATGGCTTTGATCGATGTTCATTCTAGAAAGATCACCTTACGTTTCAACGACGAGGAACTTGTTATAAACGCAACTCAAAACTCTCAAATTTCTCATGTTTATTCCGTTGCAACCATAAACCTCGTTGATATGATTGACGTGGTTTGCGAGGAATTTTCACAAGAAGTTCTAGGTTATGGTGATGATGAAAATGGTGGCAATCTCACTATGTTAGATCCCATCCTTGATAACTCGACACCAACCTTCACTCCATTTGAAGTTAGTGGTTTTATGTTGGAAGAATTCGATGTTCCACGTACTTGTAACGAAGACCTCGACAACGATGAGGACTTCTCGATTATCAAGGATTTCCTTAACGATTTCCCATTTCCTCCACCCGAGGAGGATATGAGTATCGAGCCTAAATCTTCAATTGAGGAACCACCTATCCTCGAGTTGAAAGATTTACCTCCTCATCTCGAATATTTCTATTTGGAGGAGGGCGACAAGTTACCGGTTATTATTGTGAAGGAACTTTCGAATGATGAAAAAACCGCACTTGTCGATGTTCTAAAGGATCACAAAGGGGCAATTGTATGGAAGTTATCTGACATTAAGGGGATCGATCCAAAATTTTGTACCCACAAAATCTTAATGGAGGAGGATTACAAGCCCGTAATCCAATGTCAAAGGAGGGTGAACCCCAAAATTCACGACGTCATTAAAAAGGAAGTCCTTAAACTCCTTGACGCGGGAATGATTTACCCTATTTCCGATAGCCCTTGGGTGAGTCCTATTCATTGTGTCCCTAAAAAGGGAGGAATGATCGTTGTGCCAAATGATGCCAACGAGTTAATTCCCACTAGACTCGTGACCGGATGGAGAGTGTGCATTGACTATCGTAAGTTGAATGAAGCCACTCATAAAGACCATTTTCCCTTGCCCTTCATGGACCAAATGTTGGAGCGTCCCGCGAGAAACGATTTCTATTGCTTTTTAGATGGTTTTTCCGGTTACTTCCAAATCCCCATCGATCCTCGTGATCAAGAAAAAACTACGTTTACGTGTCCATATGGAACGTTTGCATATCGTAGAATGCCATTCGGAGTTTGTAATGCACCGGGAACCTTTCAAAGGTGCATGATGGCTATTTTTCATGATATGATCGAGAAGACGATGGAAGTCTTCATAGATGACTTTTCTGTGTTTGGTAATTCATTCACTTCGTGTTTGTCGAATCTTGAGAGAATGTTGAAGCGTTGTGAGGAAACCAACCTTGTGCTCAATTGGGAAAAATGTCATTTTATGGTTAAAAGTGGAATCTTCTTGGGGCACAAGGTTTCGAAAGCGGGGATTGAGGTAGATCAAGCTAAGGTAGACGTCATCGCCAAATTACCTCATCCCAAAACCGTTAAGGGAGTTAGGAGTTTCCTAGGCCACGCGGGCTTTTATCGTCGATTCATCAAGGATTTTTCAAAGATCTCTCGGCCTATTACACATCTTCTTGAAAAAGAGGCACGTTTTGTCTTTGACGAAGATTGTGTACGAGCCTTTGAAATCCTTAAGAGGAAACTTACCGAAGCTCCCATTCTTGTTGCTCCCAATTGGAACCACCCCTTTGAGCTCATGTGTGATGCTAGTGACTACGCTATTGGGGCCGTATTGGGGCAACGTCATGAAAAGCACTTCTTGCCTATTCACTATGCTAGCAAGACGATGACCGAGGCTCAACTAAAATACACTACAACGAAGAAGGAGTTCCTTGGCGTGGTGTATGCATTTGAGAAATTTCGACCTTATCTCGTCTTGACGAAATGCATAGTGTATACCGATCATTCGGCTATCAAGTATCTTATGGCTAAACAAGATGCAAAGCCGAGATTACTTCGTTGGATTCTCCTCCTTCAAGAATTTGATCACAAATTTGTTGACAAAAAAGGAGCCGAGAATCTAGCGGCCGATCATCTTTCTAGTTTGGAAAATCCTCACTAAAGTGTTTACGAGCCCAAGGAAATCACTGAAACATTTCCGCTCGAGACACTTGGTGTAGTGAATTCTAAACTTGATTCTTCCACCCCATGGTTTGGGGACTTTGCAAACTACCATGCGGGCAACTTCATCATCAAGGGTATGACGACTCAAGAAAAAAGAAAATTATTTTGTGACGTCAAGTTCTACTTTTGGAACAACCCTTACTTGTTTCGAACTTGTGCGGATCAAATCATCCGACGTTGTGTATTTGGCACCGAAGCTTCTAATATCCCTAGAGCTTGTCACGAGGTACCCACGGGTGGTCACCATGGTGCTAATCTCATGGCTAAGAAGGTTTTTGATGCCGGCTTCTTTTGGCCTACTATTTACCGAGATGCACATGAACTTGTGAAGTCGTGTGATTCATGCCAACGACAAGGAAAAGCCTCACAAAAAGATGAAATGCCACAAAATATCATCCAAGTGTATGAGATCTTTGACGTTTGGAGCATCGACTTTATGGGGCCGTTCCCATCATCTCGCGGTAATAAGTACATCCTTTTTGCGGTTGACTACCTATCTAATTGGGTGGAGGCTAAGGCTTTGCCCACAAATGATGCTCGTGTGGTAGTCAAGTTTTTGAAAAGCTTGTTTTCTCGGTTTGGAACCCCTCGTGCGATCATAAGCGATCGTGGAACCTATTTTTGTAACGACCCATTCGAAAGGGTCCTAAGGAAATATAGGGTTACACATCGTCTTTCTACGGCTTATCACCCACAAACGAGTGGGCAAGTCGAGGTTTCAAACCGAGCGTTGAAAAGGATCTTGGAGAGATCCGTTGGGGAAAACCGACAATTTTGGTCGGATAAGTTGGACGATGCTTTATGGGCTTTTATGACCGCTCATAAGACGCCCATTGGGTGCACTCCCTATAAGCTTGTGTACGGGAAAAATTGTCATTTGCCAATTGAATTGGAACACAAGGCTTATTGGGCCCTAAAGCATTGTAATGATGACATGGAGACCGCGGGAAAACACCGGAAAATTCAATTAAATGAATTGGATGAATTAAGGGATATTGCTTATGAAAATTCATTAATTTATAAAGAAAAGACTAAAAAGTTGCATGAATCTAAAATTAAAAACCGGGTTTTTAACATTGGGGGATCAAGTTTTTCTTTTTAATTCTCGTTTGAAAATCTTTTCCGGTAAGTTGAAATCCTGTTGGTCCGGTCCATTCACCGTGACTCAAGTTTTTCCATATGGGACCATCGAGCTAGCTCAAAATGATGGCCCCAACTTCAAGGTGAATGGACATAGGTTGAAGCACTACTTTGGCGGGGAAGTTCCATCCTTGAACTACCTCGACCAAATCACCTTCCCCAATGATAATTAGTATTGAGGGGATCGAGTCGAGCTCATCACTCGGTAATAAAAAAACGAGGTGCCTCGTGGGGGAGTCCCATGCTTATCCTATGTACATATTATCGCTTTCTAATGTAGTAACGTGTGGGGATTTGCGCCCTTCCAACCTTTGTTCCGTGGTTGTTTGTGAATTGTGGATTTTAGATGATCATTATCTTCACGATTGGGGCCTCTCGTGTTCGTTTTATGGGAGCACTCAATCGTTTTCTTTGAAGACTTTCTCAATATCCATGATATATCCTTTTGATGTTCTAACCTTAGGTTTTTAGCACACTTCATAAACGGCTTTAAATTTAACGGTTACACCCTTTCCATGCTAGATTAGGCATTCGACTACGTCTCTAGTATGGGGGTGTTTGCACCCCTAGACTCGAAACATTGAGGACAATGTTTAACTTTAGTATGGGGGTGAATAGATACTTGCCTTTCCAAACCTTCACGCTTTCCAAAGTTCATCTTTTTGTTTATCGTTTTATTTCAAAAATAAGGCTAAAAATGGCCAAATTTTAAAAATTTTCTCATGTTTTATAAGTGTTTGAAGACACGAATGTAGGTTTTCCGATGGCGAGAATAAGAGTAATTTTTGACTCGACCGTGCGTGTTGAGCACTTAGCTTTGATTCCTTAACTTCACATTAGGCTATGTCTCTTAAATGAGGACGAGAAATGATAGGGTTAATTATAAGTTACTGTGCTAAACGTAGAGTACTCGTATTCTTTCAAAAACTCATGTGTTCTCGTTGTTTGCTTATTCTCCCTTCGCATGTAAATATTTTGTGCTTAATAAATATTGACTTAGCGGTTTAGTCTTGATTGTCGGGTTTCTAGTCTTTTCTAGTAGCTTCCGTGTAATTAAATTGAGAAGACATTACGGTATCGCCAGCGTCACGGTTTTGAAGTATTGGCACCCGAATAATCAAAAGCTTCACCCAATAATAAGATTTCAAGTGCTCACCTAAATCAAGCAAACAATTTGAAGCCCCACAAGGCCGAAAAATCTATGCAAAATTGAAAGTGAATCAAGCCTTAATCTTTGAAGCTTTAAAGATCCAAAATTCGCGTTAGCGTGAGGATATACGTCTTTGGCTAATAAAACTACCGATGAGGAGGATAATAAAAGGCAAGGCAAGACCGAAGTCATAATAAAAGATTCATGGCGAAGTTGAATAAAAGATGGAGGTAAACCAAAGATAATAAGGCCCTTCCGTTAGGGGGCGTATAAAAGTCTTGGTAATAAGTCTCATGTTCAAAACCGTTATAAAACCGTATTTATCGATCCTTCTTGTTGACTTAATTTTTTGACATCGTTGTCTATTAGGAGGGGTTATTGATTTGATGGTCTTGGTTACACCGTTAGGACTCTATTTTTAGACCTAAATCTCTATTATCACATAAGTCAAACAATGTATCCTCGTGAAACATTCAAGACATAATAAAATATAAGAGATACAACTTAGGAAATTGGGAGGATAAGTACGTGATTAGGGCATATGAGTAGTGTTAGCATTACTAACTTATAATGACAATTATCTCGTTGCACGCTTGGCATGGAATTGGGGTGAAAATCGAGGAGGATGAAATTATTTCTAACGAAGCATTCACGTGTTCTTATTCTATGAACCTGAACGTCCCATTTTGCTATGAAAATCATACATTATGTCTAAAACGCAAGTAGTAGCAATAGTAGTAGTGTAGCTAGTTTATCGTTCAATAAAGTGAATAAAAATGAATTTTGGAGGTGCTACGATACTTTATTCTAGCATTGCGTGAGAGCACGGCAATGGTTTAGTATGGGGGAGTGATGAGACTGCTTTTATACATAGTCTCATCGTCCAAAAAGGGCTTAAAATGCATTAAATATCATGAAAATACCCATATATATGCTTGTGTTTGTTGCTTGTGTATTTTAGGTACGGATATTGAGAAAATGACAAAAGATCACAAGAATCATGCAAAAAACGAATACGGGAAACGAAGCCGCACAATGAACCAAGCCCTAATGAAGATTTTCCCAAAAAAACCCTTGAAGATTTGAAGATTTATGAAGAAGGGCCCTACACTTTGAAGAATTGGCAATTTTAGTCCCTCAACAAAACAAAAATGTCAATATTTATCCTCCTCAAAGTCTAACATACCAAGAAGGACTCCAAGTTACAAGAATTACAAGTTTGGTCCTTTGAAAATATCAAAATTACCAAAAGGACCCTTGACTTTGAAGATTTGGAAAAAATGGTCCCTCATTTATCATGACTTGGCAATTTTAGTCCTCCAAAATATCAAATATGCAAGTCAAGACCATTATCAATCAAGAAAATACCAAATCAGTCCTTCAAGAATCACAAAATGGCAAGAAATACCCCTGAAAATACTTTGGAAAAGTATTTGGGGCAAAAGTGTGAAAATGAAAAGTTTGATAACAAAGGATTCCTGTTTGTGGCTGATTATTTACAAAATGAAAGGAAATGGAAAGATAAGGGGTTAAACATGGCCAGACATACAAGAAACCTAGACCAAAGTGGGGTGACACGTGCCCCACTACCACTTCTCCTCCAATCAGATTGCACCATCCCTCCATGTCACACTCCACTCACCGTTTGTATAAACTAACTTTTCAAAAAGTTAATTAATATTATAACTAGCGCTAAACACCTCTTAAACCCACAACAAAGATCAAAACCTGTGTTCATCAGCCAAGAACACAAATTGGGAGTTTTTGATTAAGTAACAATTAAGCCACAAAACCTTCCAGATTAGTGATTAAACTTGTCCTAATCACATCCCAACCTTAACATTGGCCACCTCAACAACCCACATGCTACATGGGACCTCCCCTGCTACACCATTGAGCAAGAAGACACGATAGTAACAGTCATCCAACGTCCAAGGATTCAACTTACATCCTAAGCTTATTTCACACCCTTTGATCAAGTTTTCACTTGCCAGCTACCACAAGACAACAAAATTCAGTCACATGATTCACAAGAGTTCAAAAAGCTACAAGGGCATTTTGGTACTTATACAAGTTAGGGTTTTGAGTTTTTAGCTTATGCAGACCATGTACACCCTCTATATAAAGGGTATAGGGTCTCACATTTACGTTTGCTTTTGGTTTTTCCAAGTTCACAAACCTGTAAATCCTACTTTCAGTTTATGAAATTGTGTTTGAGTTTGTTGAAGAAAGACCAAATGCCATTTAATTTTAAGCTTGTTTATGTTATATGTTAACTGAAATTGAACCTTAAAACGTGTTTGTAAACCTTGTGTAAGAAATTACACATTGGACTAAAATTTGATACTTTGCTAAGATTCTTGGTACATCTTGGAATTTTTGGGATAAGCTGGTCTATACACCCTGATATTGTGAATATCAAGGTGTTGTGAAGCTCATATCTTGGGGATAATCAAGAGTGGGTACAAGAAGTTGCATTAATCAAGTTTATTTTCCAAAAGGTCACCTTTCTGTTTTGATATTTTGCTTCTAACTCTGTTGAATCTTAGGAGGGTTGTTGTTGGAAGCTTGTGCTTATTCTTGCTAGCTCATAAGCTCTAAAATTCATGGGTGTGGATGTACATCCATGAGGTTTGTCTTTAAACCTTGAAAATCTGATAAAATTTGGATTTTTTGGTGAATTTGTGCTCTACTTGTGTTCTTGTTGTTTTCCTGGCTTGAATCTGCTTAATCTTGCATGTTAATGTTGTTAGTATGCTAGATTAGTCATTTCGTAAACTGAATCACACTTATACTTGTTTAATTTTTGGATTAAAAAGATAAAGGGGTGTTTGGGATTACCTGTTTGAGATCATAACTGGTTATTGTGTTGTTAGAAGGTTGTGTTTATGCTTTTTATCTGCTATATGCTTGGTTGATTGCATTTTGCTGCAAGTTATTGGACTTGAAACCTTGAATCATTCATTGTGCTATATCTTGTTGAGTTTGACTGATTTTGGCCTAAGATTTTGGTAAAACCTAGATTTTATGCATGCTTAGGGATAAAAGTTGTTAAATCATCATTAATATAACATATGTGATAGATTTGAGTGATTGAATCTGGCTTGTTGGTCAATTGCATCAGCAAAAGTGAAAACTGCATGTTCTTGTGTTCATAAGTAACTTTAAGTGCTTGAATCTTGCTTAATACTTTGAATCAATGCATGAAACCTGTTAAGACTTGCTTATTTAAGTTTAATATTGCTTTTGTATGCATTTGGTTAAGTTTGGCTGGCTGAATTGTGCTAAAAGTGCTTATTGAACCTAATCTGCTTATTTGTTCATGTCTGTGTCATATTTGGTGCTTAATTGATTAACTCCTTATGATCCACTGATCATTTGGGTGCCTTTGTGTAACCTGAATCTACAAAAAAGTCACTAAAGACAAAAAAGTCAACAAGTCAAGCAGTGGAAAAGTTTCCACTGCTCAACACCCAAAACTAGCCCCTGCTAGTGTTAATTTTGATCCAGCTTATCAATAAGCCATTTTGGCTTATCCAGACCTGCAACAACTTTTTTTTGTGATAGATCTTCGTTATTTGACCCATTTGATTGAACTAGAGCTTATTGGACTTTGACTTTGACTTTTTGCTAGAAAACCAACTTATTTGACTTTTTCATAAGTGCTTATTTTCTTTTTCCAGCTTATTGAGTCAACTTATTTGAAAACTTTTTGTTGATTAAGCTTAGTTAAGTCATTTAAAAGCTTTTGCAATTTGAATCAGCTCTTGGGATAGCCTAGAACTCAAAAACGACTATTTTGTCGTTTTCTATAGATTGCTTTTTGCATTTTCAGGCTTATTCCTTTGGCTTATTTCAAATTTCTTTTTACAGAAGTCTTATTTAGGTCAAGAGAAGCTTGTGTGTTTAATTTCAGCTTATGGCATCAACTTATGGCTTAATGGGCCAAAAAGCCCATTAAGAATAAGTTGCTTGGTATAAGCTAGCTTATTTCACATTTTCAGCTCTTGGGCTTTGGAAAAAGTTGTTCATAATCAAATTTTGAGTCAAGTAGTGGTTTTTGGGCTATTTTTACAAACTTTTTCTTATTGGGCTCAATTTGGCCCATTAAGGTGACTGTTTTGGGTTTAGCCCATTTTCTAGGCCCATTAAGGGTATTTAGGTAATTTCAACTTCATTTATGTGTTATTTAGGTTAAATTAACCTAGTTTGCAACTTTTTAGAATTTTTTAGGGTTTTTGGATTTTTATTAATATTTTAATATTATTTTATTATTAAAAATTATAAGTATGATTTTCTAAGTTTTTATATTTTTCTAGACTCTAGATACTTAATTAGGAATTTTACAACTTTCCAAATATTTTTAGGGTCTTTCAATTATTTTCTAGAATTATTTTAAGTTTTAATAGTTTTTAATTGTTTTTAAATATTTTTAATTAGTTTTAAAATTTTCAAAAATAGTTTTAAATTAAGTTAGGGTATTTTAGAGGTTTACAAAGAGATAAAACTCATTTTGGGCTTTTTGTTAATTAAATTGATTTTTAGGGTTTTAATTAGCATTAAAAAATCATTATTTAATTAAATAAAAGGTTTGGGTGATTTTTGATCTTTTGTAAACTCTTAATACATTATTTATGATTTATTGCAATTTTCTAGGAATTTTTAGAGTAAAATTTTAATTTCGGTGCTTTTACGGTTTTACGTGTACGACCTTTTCGTCTTAGTGTAATCCGTCATCGTATCCGTCATTCTCTTCTTATCCTATTTCTATTTTCTTTTTCATAATCATTTTTTTTGGTAAAAGGGTAGCAATGACCCCGGTAAATAGAACCAAAAAAAGCGTTGAAGTACAAGGAATGTGGCTGAAATACCACATTAACCGCAAGCTACAGGCAGCTTGTTAAACAAAATGTTTACGACAGGCCATAAACATTAACTAGTCTAGAATACTGGAAATATATAAACTAGACAAAAACCAAGACGATAACATAAAGTTACGAGGAAAATAATAAAATATCAACATGGGATCATCCAGAAGGAGTGCTTGCCCCAATATGAGTATTGAGAAGATTCACCGATTCATCAAAGACGACCTCGACTCCCTCCTCCTCCTCATTATCTTCCTCGCTTACTTGAGCCCCTTCGTCAATACCAGGCATGGACAAAGATGAAAATTTATTAGATGTAGAAACACTGCTCATTTGAGCTTTAGCCTTGTTCGGACCATTAAGATTGCTAGACTGCTGCACCTGACCAGATTTAGTATTCAACTTACTACTATTATCAGCACTCGTACTTGTAGTATCCAAGTGAGTTTTTGGGCGAAAAACAACCGTCTTACCTGCTTGGAAACCCTTGCTCAATGGAACACCTCTCGGAACTTGAGTCCCTAAATTACCTTTGTACTTCTTCCTCTTGCTTTGCACTTGTTGGAACCCATCATTATCAACATGAGTTGTCACTTTTTCAACCGTTATAGGTTTAACAATTTTCGGACAAGAATCAACAGAATGACCAAAAATATTACAAGTATGACATCTAGGCGGTTTCCATTCGTATTCAACTCGAATTACCTCCTTAGTACAACCAGAGCCTTCAAGATCAGGGACACCAATAGTAACGCTATCTATAAACTCCGAATCAGCATTCATCTCAATAAGACAACGAGCAAAACTACAACGACCCCAAGACTCTTTGCACATATTATCAGTATAATTATCCATCATAATAAGCTTACCAAGAAACGAAGCAATTAAACTAATACCTTCCTCTTCAAATACCTGTAGCGGGACATCATGAAACTTAACCCATACCGGAATACGAGTTAGTTCCTCCTTTAGAAGATTCGTTTTCATAGTCCATTTCTTAAGAAAAATTGGTGAATTACGAACCATCCACGGACCACCTTCCAGAACCGCATTAAGACCCTCACTAGATCCAAATTGAAAAAAAAAGAAACCTTTCTCATTCATCATGATACGCTTAAGGCCATGTTTTGCCCAAGTATTCTTAGCAAAATACTCAACCACAGGGAATGCAATCCTTTTACCAAGAAAGTAACCATATAAAGTGTTATGGTAGCGAGCATTTACTGTTTCAACAACCTTCCTAGGAATAGAGATATTAACCCCTTCATAGACATTTTCATTAAACGAAGAAGAGACTGTATTAATACCTTCATTAGTAGATGTGACCATATCACCCTCAAATTTGCAAAGTAACACCAGAATTTCTTTAGCACGATCAGGTGAGATCAATTCCCACAACGGATGTTTCTTCATTCTTAATTCATGAATAAATTCACTCGCGTCACCTTTCGTGCAAATCGTTACACCAAATACTTTCAAAACCGCATGTAGATGACACGATTGCATACCATTAATGGTAGCAGCCTTAGCTTCAAGGTCTGTTTCCTTAGCCATTTGTGCAGAGTGCACACTCGAACCACCTGAACTGAGTGAAGAAGTGCTGCTAGTTAAATTCTTATGGCGTTCACACAAAGCTTTATAATAAAGCATAGTGGTCTCCTTAGGTAACGTAGACCATTTAGGAAATTTGTTTGCCTTCACACCATTTGCAAACACTTCAATGTCACACACAGTATTCAAAGGAATAGAAAACAAATTAGATATCTCCTCTAGCGTTACTAAAACCTCAAGAGTAGACACCTTAACCACATCCATCCAACCTGTAAACAATGGCTTATCACTTTCATTGCTCGAATCCATGTTTAATCAAACACAGCCCTAACCACGAAAGATAACCCCTAACCAAACAGTAACGTTTTTTTTTTTTGTTTTGATCGTAAAAACTAAATCCAACGCACTAGCAAACTTGCACTAATAATTAATTTAAATACCAAAACCTTAACAAATCTCACCAACCGAGACCCCACTTGTCAGCCGCCAAACCTAAAATTGAGACGAGAATCTCAATGTCAGCCGCCAAAACAAAGGTCAGCCGTCACAATTAGAATGTCAGCCGCCAAATTGAAGGTCACCCACCCTAAATTGTGAATAAACAATTGCTTTAAAAGGACGATCAACCACCAATGAATAAACAATTGCTTAAAAAGTCAGCCGACCATGAATTTCAGCCGACCAATTAAATAAACTATAGAAGGTCAGCCGACCATTGAATAGCCAATCCAAGCCCTAACCGTAACAGAAACAAAACCAAACCCTAATAGCTACGACAATACACGTCACACAGGTAACAATTGTGAAGGTAAACAATTGGGAAAAGACTCACGAACCGACCAGGATGAAAAACAAAGCACAACAAACGCAGCAAAATAACAAATAAGACACGATTATAGAACCCTAGAAAAACTGTCAACCAAATAACAACTATGTTAACTCTAGATTAATCAAAGATTAATCGAGAAACCAGCATTGTTATAAGATTTAGAGATTAACAGGATAGAAAATCGAATCATGAAAAGAAAGAAAATTCTGCCGCCATTGATGTTTTTTAGGGTTTTTTTTTTTCATAATCATATAATCACATAATTAATCATTTCATTACACACACACTAAGCCTCCTTGAGAACGATCCCCACTTTGGGTCATAACTCGTGGTTTTCCTAAACTACTTGTTAACACTTACCCTATTTACATCCTTTTCCTAAAGGTGTGTAAAAACTCCAACATCATGTTTTCACACTTATTAAAATGCTCGAACATTTAGCGGGTAATGACGACTATTGCTTCTTAGACGGTTTCTCCGGGTATTTATAAATTTCTATCGATCCAAAAGACCAAGAGAAAACCACATTCACTTGTCCTTATGGAACATTTGCTTACAAAAGAATGCCCTTCGGCTTATGCAATGCTCCTGGGACTTTCCAAAGGTGTATGATGGCTATATTCCATGACATGGTTGAAGAAACTATGGAAGTTTTTATGGACGATTTCTCGGTCTATGGTGACTCTTTCTCTTCTTGCCTTGCCAATTTAGAACGTATGCTTAAATGGTGTGAAGACAATCGTCTCGTTCTTAATTGGGAAAAATGCCATTTAATGGTAAAAGAAGGCATTGTTCTTGGTCACAAAATTTCCAAGGCTGGTATCGAAGTCGACCGTGCTAAAGTTGACGTCATTGCTAAGTTGCCTCCACCTACCACCGTCAAAGGAGTTAGGAGTTTTTAGGTCATCCGGGATTTTATCGACGTTTCATCCAAGATTTCTCTAAGATAGCTCGACCAATGACTCACCTCTTAGAAAAGGATGCTCCTTTCATCTTTTCTCAAGAATGTCTCTATTCTTTCGAACTTCTTAAAGGTAAATTAACTAAGACACCGGTCTTAGTCTCTCCAAATTGGGAGTTACCTTTCGAGCTCACGTGCGATGCTAGTGATTTCGTGGTAGGAGCGGTTTTAGGTCAACAAGTTAACAAACACTTCCAGCCAATCCATTATGCTAGCAAGACAATGACGGGGGCTCAATTGCATTATACCACTACTGAAAAAGAGCTTTTCGCCGTAGTGTATTCTTTTGAGAAATTATGCCCCTATCTTGTGCTTTCCACCATCGTCGTTTACACTGATCATTCCGCCTTGAAATACTTGTTGAACAAGAAAGATGCTAAACCGAGACTCCTTCGTTAGGTTTTGCTCCTCCAAGAATTTAAAATCAAAATTCATGACAAAAAGGGAGCAGAAAACCTAGCCGCGGATCATCTTAATAGACTCGAGGATCCTTATCAAGGGGAACTTCCTAATCAAGAGATTAACGAGTACTTTCCCCATGAGACCTAAATGACTATTAACTCCAATCTTGACGATACCTCATGGTTTGCGGACATTGCAAACTATTTAGCGGGTGGTGTTCTTATGGAAGGGTTAACGTCCCAACAAAAGAAAAAATTCTGTAAGGATATTAAATAGTATTATTGGGACGAACCTTACCTTTTCAAGCAATGTGCAAATCTTTTCATTCGTAGGTGTGTTGATGGGCCGACAGCTTTATTAATCCTTGAAGCTTGCCACAAAGGACCCACCGGTGGTCACTTTGGTCCTAACTATACCGCGAAGAAAGTTTTCGACTCCGGATTTTATTGGCCCACGATTTATCATGACGCTCATGAAATGGTTAAGAATTGTGATGCTTGCCAATGACAAGGCAAGATCACACATAAAGATGAGATGCCTCAAAATTTCATCCAAGAATGTGAAATCTTTGACGTTTGGGGCATCGACTTTATGGGGCCATTTCTATATTCCAAAGGAAATAAATACATCCTCGTAGCCGTTGACTACGTATAAAAATCGGTTGAAGCAAAGGCTTTACCTACGAACGATGTGAGGGTGGTTGTGAACTTTCTGAAACAATTGTTTGCTCGATTCAGTTTGCACGAGTCATGGCTAAGTATGGTGTCAATCACCGTCTTTCCACCGCGTATCATCCACAAACTAATGGTCAAGCCGAGATCTCTAACCATGGACTTAAGCGAATCTTAGAGCATACCGTGGGAGAGCATCGTGCCTGATGGGCCATTAAGTTAGATGATGCTTTGTGGGCTTTCCGTACCGCTTATAAGACGCCTATAGGTTGTACTCCTTATCGCCTTGTGTACGGAAAGGCGTGCCACCTCCCCATTGAGCTGGAGCATAAGGCTTATTGGGCCTTGAAATGGGCTAATTTTGACATCAACAAAGCCGGTGATCTTAGGAAAATCCAACTCAATAAACTCAATGAATTAAGGAATGAGGCTTATGAAAACTCTTTGATCTATAAGGAAAAAACTAAGCTCATTCATGACTCCAAGATTAAGAACCGAGAGTTTCACATAGGTGATCAAGTTTTATTCTTTAACTCTCGATTGAAAATCTTTTCTGGAAAACTTAAGAGCCGTTGGTCCGGTCCATTCACCGTTGCTAAAATTTTCCATATGGTGCTCTTGAGCTTTCTCTACCAAATGGGCCTAACTTTAAGGTGAATGGCTAACGTGTTAAGTTGTACTTTGGTGAGGACATCTCTCACTAGATGATTCCATCCCTCACCACGTTTCCCTTGAATTAGGTCTGGGTCGAGTCAGGCTCGTGACTCGGTTAACAAAAACAAGCACTTCTCAGGAGGCAACCCGATGATCTATCCTTTTTACCCGTTTTTATAATAAGTGTAGGGGGGAGCCATGTAGATTTTTGTTGTCTTGTTTCTTATGATGTACAGGAATTAAAGCTTTCAAAGAGACACTTTTGATGATATTTGATGACCCGTGATCCCGTGTTCCCGTCTTCCTGGTTCTATCCTAAACTTTTGTGATTCCATATATCATATCTTATATGATTGACATTGAAATCACTTTAGTTGTCTCTTCCTTAGCAAGATTTAAACAAAGTGCACAATGTCCTAAGTGTAGGGGAGTTTACTCCCACATGCTTAAACATTGAGGACAATGTTTATATCAAGTGTAGGGGGACTTCTATCGAAGTAGTAAGTGGGCTTTTCCATGAATATGTCCTCATTTTAACCAGAAAATTTAATTTTTCGATGTTTTTCAAAATTTTTGATCTATTTCGGCCTAGTAGTATTTTTCATTTATTTTCTTTTATGTTCTTTCCTTTTGTCATCGCATCGTATGTATATATTTCATCTCAAGAATAAAGTCAAAAGAGAAAAATTATTAAATAAAATAGTTTAAATGAGTTTAGATGTCTTTGATATATTAGGCCCGTCGTGAATCTTTTGACTCAAACCGAGTTTACTTATCTAAGTTTTCTCTAGCTAGTATCCTTAACGTGTTTAAATCAAGTTTTGCTTGGCTTTTATATAGGGAACTTTAAAAACGCGAAAGTCTTAACTCATACGGGATAAGAACAAGAACTTTTCGCAAGTTCCTATAATTGATCCTAGAAAGTCGTTTATCAAGGGAACTTTAAAATGCGAATTCTAAAGTTGAAAAAGTCTAAGAAGTTGCAAGATCCTATAGATGACTTGAAAACCCAAAACTTTGATTTAATTTGCTAAGCATCCACGAGTCTCATTCCTTGAGATTTTAAATTGTGGAGAACGAGAGATGATAGAGTCAATTATAAGTTTGGTATTCTTTCATGAATTTATGTGAGTTAATTATGAGCTTTTTCTCCCATCGCTTGTTAATAAATATAATTGCAATAAGTAAGGTCGTACGATTTGAAAAGTTACTTAGCTTCTAGCACATGATCCTTTAAAAGTTGCTCAGGATTAATTAGAGTTCATAGCCAAGGCATAACTTATTGAAGCGGGATGTGAAGATTGGCGAGTCCAAAAAGGCCCTAACCAGGCATGAGGACTACATTTTGTTGCTAAAGATCCAAAGTGATGTGAAGAGTCATTTATCAAAAATCAATATGAAGGATCGAGACACACGACGAAAAGCAAATACTCCCCTAAAGATCATGGAGAAGTCTATCAGAAAAGACCCTAGCAAGGTATGAGGATAAATATATCCAAGTCCTAAAAGGAGGCGGATCGTTGTATATCAAAATCGAAAATAAAGATTGGAGAAAAATGAAGAAGTCGTGGTCCAAGTTTGAAGAATATCTCAAAAACTTCAGGTGAAGAAATTCCTATTATGAAGAGAAGACCATTATTTCAAGAACGTCTCTCAAGATTCGAAGTATGAAGTCAATGCCAAATATCGGTCCAAAAAAGGTCTCAAATCGTGAAGCGAGTTATGCCAAGATATGAACTTTATGACGTTTCGAGAAGCAGTTTTTAAAGATTTTGTCCTTTAGCTAACTATTGATTAAATCGTCCTACTTTATTTTCAGCCTAAATAAACTATCGAAATAATTCAACAGTGCATCCTCGTGATCGTTCAAGACAACAATAAAATATAAGAGATACACCTAGGAATAAGGGAGTCTAAGCGAATAATTGAGCCACATGAGTGAGTGTTAGCTTACTTACTTATATAACAATGATCTCGTTTTTAAGCTTAGTATGGGGAACGTGAAACTTGAGGGTGATAAACATTCATGACAACCAAAGCCCTAATGTAAGTCTTCGATCTCTTTACTTGTTCTTCCTTCAAGCATTTTGTAATTTTCTATCTTTTTAGTTTTCTTAGTGTCTAGTATTTAATAAGGGCCAAGGTGGGTTATTTATGGTGAAAAATGTTAAACTATGCTTTAAAATTATGCATTGCATGAGGGCATTGCAATGGTCAAGTGTAGGGGATTTAATAAGTGTGAAAACACTTATCCTTTTACCACTTAATTATAATAAAAACCAAGCCAAAACGTGTATTTAATGTCGTACGGAATTATGCGTGGTTTGTGTTTTTGTTGTGTTTTAGGACTAAAATATGAAAAAGGAAGAAAATAGGGGCTTTCACGGGCTTTTATCGAAGAAAAAGACAAAAGACGAAGTCAAAAGATCAAAATTGCAAAAAGAACATAAGTCAAAGGCTTATTCTGAAGATTTATCGGAGAAAAAGTCTAAAGACGGAAGTTTGACGAAGTTGAAGAACCAAGTCTACTAAAAGAAGAAAATTAGAAGACGAGTTCATTTTATCATTCGACTAATCCTGAGACAAAGTCGAGAAAGACGAGTTATATAAAAAGACGAGAAGATAAGAGAAAGAAGGAAGCAACAACACCTTTCCCTTCTCCTATATATAGTCTCCTAATAGTTCATTAGGAGGAGTTAGTTCATTTTTTAGTTTCTCTTAAGGTAATTAGGAGTAGGTGTAACTTTCTCTCTCTAGTTTTACTTTCTCTCTCTAAATTTTCTTTCAAGTTTGCTTAATCTTTCATCTTTAAATCTTGTAATGTTGAATCTTTAATCTTCATCTTAATTTCAAGCTTTTCATAATCAATCTTATTCTTCCTTTCTTATTTCAATCTAGTGTTTGATTTGGTAAAAGTATGTAGTTTGTTTCATCTTTATGCTTATTTGATTAAAGTGCTTATCTTTTTGTTCTTATCATTTTTATGTGATTTATGGTTTTAGTTTATTGTGCTTTTTGATTGATTTGTTATTTACTTCTTTTTAATAAAGTGTTTTTAAATGTTTAATCTTATAAAAGTTGATTTTATAAATTTTACTTATTTGGTGTGGAAAGTTTTTCATTCGTTGCTTATTTAGTTCTTCTTAAGATTGATTTGGTTAAGTTTTTGGTAAGTGCTTATTTGGTTTTTGCTTATTTTCCTTTTACATTTCATCGTAAAGTTCTAAGGGTTTTTAAGGTTCCGATCGAGTATTGTGATCGCATAAGCCTTAGGGTTTCTACTTGCGATCAAATACTGCGATCACAAACTGCGATCCAGACTGCGATCACAGACTGCAATCACAAGCTGCGATCCAACTATGATCTCGAGTTGCGATCGTTGGTCGCGATCGTTGGTTGCCATTGTTGGTTGCGATGGTTGGTTGCGACCGCTCGTTGCGATCGTTGGTTGCGATCCAGGTTGCGATCGCTCGTTGCGATCACTCGTTGCGATCTGATCGCAATCCTTCGTTTGTTTTACTTAGTTGTTTTTCAAAGTTTATTTCTTTCCCGCCATTTTTGTCAAGTTTAACTTTATATTGTCTTGTCTTATTTTATTTTTAAATTTACTTTTTATTAAGTCTTAAATTTGTTTAATCTCTTTATATTTTCCATTTGTCTTAACTCATTTTAGTTTAAAATAGATAATCAAAAGCTCCCCTTTTTAGTTACCAAAACCGATAAGTCCACCCTAAACTGTGATCAGTTCGAATTGAATCGAGTACGAACAACACTCAAACAACAACTCAACAATCTTGTCATATTAGTTGTTAGCTTATTTTATATGATCTTGCCATGTTTTACTGTTTTAAGTGTTATCTTGTATTTGTTCATGTTTTACATGTATTGTGATTATGTATTTCATGTATTCTTGTATTACTATACTTATAGTGTCATAATAAGTAACTTTCTAAAAATAGCAGGTTCCGAAAAATATAAAGTTTCTAAAAATAGAAAGTTTCCAAAAATAGAAAGTTTCCAAAAATAGCAAGTTTCCAAAAACAGTAAGTTTCCAAAAATAGGAAGTTTCTAAAAATAGTAAGTTTTCTGAAATAGGAAGTTTCCATAAATAGAAATAAGCTGGATTAATAAGTCTAAAGTATAAGCTAGTGCTTATTAGTCGTACGTTACAAGTCATGATGATTTATTATTAACGTTTATTAAATTAAATACTTAGGCTAAAATGATTATTAATTAATAATGAAAATGCATCATTTATTAATTAATAAAATGTCATGGTTAATTTAATAAAACTTTACCGTATATCAATAGTTAAATTAAAACATGGTCTTTAATTTAATTAAGTCCAAATAAATACTTAGGTTAATTTCATGATTTATACAATTTAATAATTATAACCTAAGTTTTTAGTTAATTTGATCATTCCTATAATTTAATTAATTAAATTAATTTAACCAAAACGTATTCGTTTAATAATGCATTCATAAATTACCCGGGCTCCGAACCCGAGCCTACCGAGACGCCCGTCTCGGTCACACTAACAAAACAATAAACACCAAATACACAACCTGATTAGCGACATAATTTCTGTAGCTGTTCTGTCGCTAATCATACCCAGATCTGAAGCTAAACTGTTTATCGGAATTCTACGGCATAAATTCTGTCGCAAAAGCTATCGCTAATTTGGAAACAACCAGCCCCCTTGCTGTGTTCCAAATCCCACCGAGAGCCATAAGGCTCTCGGGTTCCCATTGACCTCGACCAACTGCCCCCGCTGGGGGTGTTGGTGCTTGCGGTTGTCACAACAAAACCAGCACGGACCCTTAAAGGATGCGGATGGTTGGTTAAAAGTACCACCGAGAGTCTTAGACTCTCGGTTTGTGTGCAAGCCGAGACAACACAACCAAAAATAAACCAACCTGATTCTCTTTTCATGTTAAATCTTTTTAATAGCATGTTTATAGCAATGGTTTAATAAGATTCAAGAACATAATTGAATAATTAAAAGATCACGAACAAGAACCCTTAATTAGTCAACGATCAAAACACTTTTCTTTTCCCCCTTTTTCTTTGTAATAGCCGGCGACCAACCTCCATGTTGGATAGGGTTTTTATTAATTTTTGGTAAAGTGTAAAAATGAATGGAAAATGGTTTTCCCTGATTAGTTAAATTATTAATTGGGCCGGGCTAAGCCCTTATCTCTTTTCTTTGTTTTACACGCCAGCCCAAACCCATAAAAATAATGTTTTCCTTTTCATTCCGTGTTTAAATTATTATCGTGTGTGTTCGTGTTTTAATGTCGTGCTTTATTTTCTTCTCATGCATTATTTATTATATGTAATATTTATCGTGTATTAAAAATATACATAATACTTGTAATTTATATTCATGTCACGTGTCTTATATTATTAAATGTAAAGTTTTAATTTAGTCGGGTTTTTCATGTTTTTACTGTTCATGGTATTTTATGCGGGTTTTACAACTCTTTCCCTCTAAAAAGAATAATTCGTCCTCGAATTAGAGATACGATAATCTGGGAAGGACATTGTAACACCCCATTTAATAGGATAGGATGCTACAGTAAATTATGGCATATCATCAAAGCATGCAAGGTAAATGTCTAAACATTCATGACCATAAATAGAAATACCGAAATCAAACATCGGTAGTCTAGTAACTCACACACAAGCAATATAAGTACTGTATATGGAAAGGACTAAACAATGTCCAAAAGAAGTAAAGTATGATAAGTAGGAATAAATGCATAGGGTAAAAGAGGCCGGATAGCTTCCAGTTCGAATGCACATACTCTGGAGTTCCTACTTGCGTCCTTGGGTACCTGCCGTTTGGGAACATGGAAAAGTAGACAGCTGAGCATAACGCTCAGTGCACGGATATACAATAAAGCATGGAGAAACATAGAATATGGAAGCATATAAAGAGTATAAAGCATGAATGGCAGCGGAAATGAATAAGTCCTGGAAAGCCTAGTTGTTTGTCATGTTAACTGGTTTTAGTTCTGAAAACATAGCTTATGTTACTTATAAAAATCTGTATTAGTTAATGTATCATAATAGCCAATATATGTCATGAGGTCAACACGTGCATGAATACTTGGAGGGGTGACCTCGTCATGCAAATTGGAGGGGATGCCTCTAATTAACTGGTAAGTGGGTAGGAGGGATCAGCTCCTTGTGAAGGATGCAAGGCACACACCAAATTCACCATGAAATCCTGACTGAAACATGTAACTAGGATGCACCCATACGCCCCACATGATAATATAATAATATAATGGCCAAATAACTGAAAAGGGACGCCACGAGCTATCACTCCGCCGTGGTGAAGTCATAACACTAGTGCCTCTAGTGTTATGGTTATGGTACCTCCATAACTAGGTGAAACTGGTCATGCATGTATATGGCTAAGGTAACTAATAAAACATAAGCATTTAATCTGTAACTACTGGGAAAACAGTTGGCTGCATACGGGAAATCCTAATGAAGGAAGATATTGTCCTTACAAAAGGACGAGAAATCCGTACCTTATGTCCAGTAGAAGCTAAGGAAAACGATGAAGACTAATCCGCTTTGACGGATAACACTACATATGAAATATGGACGTGTATGAGTTGTCTGAATTACATGTGTTTTACTGGTTCCGTGTGTTATTAGCTTGTTATATGTATTCTGTCATGTTTACAGTTGTACTGAGTATTTTTTGTAGTTATTCTGATGTTATGTTATGTATTATTCATGTATTAGTGTATTATAATACTTGTATTGTAATACTAAGTAACTTTGTAAAAATAGCAGGTTTTCATAAATAGTAAGTTTCCAAAAATATAAAGTTTCCAAAAATTGAAAGTTTCCAAAAATAGAATTAAGCTGAATTATAAATAATAAGTGAAGTTAAATTAATACAATACAAGTCATGATTATAGCTTAATAACTAAATAACTGGTTAATTTAATTAATCTATACATTATATGATTTTAATTAAAATACATGTTTTAATTAAAATGACTAAGTATAAATACCTTAGGTTATACATGAATTAATTTAATAAATTAATTAACCTAAGTTTAATATGACATGATTTATAAAAAAACAGTTTTTATTAAAACCCGAATCCCGAGCCCGTGTTCTAAATAAGCCGAACCAAATAAGTTGTATAAAAGTCCCACCGAGGCCTTGGAGGGGTCTCGGTTGACACTAACAAATCAACCAAACATGAAAAACATACCACGACCTAGTGTCGGGATTTCTTGGTCTCGGGTCCGAACAACAAAAACCAACCGAGCCCCATAGGGGGTCTAGGTGGTGCCTCGGTGCACACAAACCGAAAACAAAACCCACCCCAACCCTAGGTGTCTCGGCCGAACCAACCACATACAAACCAAACCCTGTGACATGAATTAATTAATCTTAGATGTGTTCTTACATGTTCTAGATGATTAATTAATTTTAAAACATGAATTTCATAAGAAAAATAAATAAGATGAAAAGGGTTTTGATTATACCAACGTGTGTAGAACGAATAGATGATCAAGAACAAATAACAAGTAGCAAAAATCGTCCGGGTTCTCCCTTTTATTTGGTGTAGCCCGCGGCACAAGGAGACAAGAGAGAGAGAGCCAAAATTTTATAAAACCTAAAATAATGAAAAGTGATTTCCCTGATGTTTTATTAGAAAGTGATATTGGGCTCAAAAGCCCACCTGGGCCTCCTCTCTTTGTCTTGCCGCGACATATGGGGCCCACCAAGGGTATCCCGTAGCTTTTCCATGTTTAAAATAATTAGCGTGTGTGTTCGTGATTTATTATTCGTGATTTGATATTCGTGATCGTGTCACATTTATAATATTTATGATTGTTCGTTATTTATTGTCGTGACACGTGTATTAATATTATAAATGGAAAGTTTAAATTTTATCGTGTTTTCGTAAGTTACTGTTCACGTGTACTGTTCATAAGTTTTTAATGCGGGTTTTACAACTCTTCCCCTCTAAAAGAACAATTCGTCCTCGAATTGGAGAAACGTAAACTGAAAGAAAATATACCCGAATTAGAACTGGAAATGAGGGTAAGAAGTCCGTATAGACTCCTCCGTCTCCCAAGTGGCTTCCCCCTCAGAATGATCCCTCCAGAGGATTTTGACGAAAGGGATCGTCTTCCTCCGCATGACACGATCTTGTCGCTCAAGAACTCTCTCGGGTTCTTCGACATATGAAAGATCCTCTCGAATCTAATCAAGTGGATACTGGACAACATGAACTGGATGATAGTTGTATCCTCTGAGTAAGGACACATGGAACACGTTGTGAACGTGTGATAGCTGAGGCGGTAACGCTAAACGATATGACACTTCACCAACGCGTTCTATGATGTCGAACGGTCCAATGAAGCGAGGACTGAGCTTCCCTCTGATTCCAAAACGTCTAACTCCTCGTGCAGGTGATACCTTGAGGAAAACGTGATCACCTACGTTGAAAGACACATCTCTACGACGTTTATCAGTATAGCTCTTCTGTCGAGCACGTGGTTCCTGAAGCTTTTCCTTGGCGACAGTGACCTTCTCATTGGTCACTTCAATCATCTCTGGACCTTCAAGAAGTCGTTCGCCACCTGATCCTAGCAGATTGGGGCGCGACACTTTCTGCCATACAACATCTCAAGGGAGCACACTTAATGCTAGCGTGCCATCTGTTGTTGTATGCGAATTCTACTAGGAGTATATAATCATCCCATCTTCCGGACCATTCTAGAGCACACGATCACAGCATGTCCTCCAATGTCTGAATGGTACGTTCTGACTGTCCGTTGGTCTGAGAATGAAAGGCAGTGCTGAGCTTAAGTCTGGTCCCCAAGCTTTCTGCAGACTCTTCCATAAACGTGATGTAAACGAGGATCTCTATCCGATATGATTTCTGATGGAGTACCATGTAGTCTCATGATATCCCTTTGGAATGTGTCTGCTAATTTGCTGACTGAATGCTCCTTTCGAATCGGCAGAAAATGAGCAGATTTAGTCAACCTATCCACAATGACCCAGATAGCGTCATTCTTCTTCTGAGTAACCGGAAGACCAATAACAAGATCCATGGAGATTTTGTCCCACTTCCACGCTGGATTATCTAATGGTTGTAGTAAACCACTAGCTCGTTGATGTTCGATCTTCACCTGCTGGCAGATCATACACTTAAAAACGAAGGTGGCAACATCCTGCTTCATACCACTCCACCAAAAGTGTTGCTTGATGTTGTGGTACATCTTGGTAGAACTAGGATGTATGGTAAATGGAGAACTGTGAGCCTCAGTCAACACAGCTTCCCTGAGAGTAGAGTCATCAGGAACCACTAGTCTAGTGCCCTGCCATAAGATACCGTCGTCGTCAACACGAAACTCCGTCTGCTGATCAAGGTTTTGAATGATAGGCCAAATCTCACCATCGTCCTTCTGAGCTTCCTTGATCCTAGAATGTAAGTCTAGTTCCAGTCTAAGATTAGCCCAGTAACCGTGCTGTCCTCGTACACAAAACTTAATGTCAGTCATCTCTAGGTCACGAATGATCTCCTTTGCAATCCAAATGCCAACAATCATACCCAACCTTCTGCTTAGAGCATCTGCCACCACATTCGCCTTACCAGGATGGTACTGAATGTTGGTGTCGTAATCCTTCAATAGCTCTAACCATTTCCTCTGTCTCATGTTCAGTTCCTTCTGGGTGAAGATGTACTTGAGACTCTTGTGGTCGGTGAATATGTCACATGATTCACCATACAAATAATGTCTCCAAATCTTCAACGCGAAAACAACTACTGCATGCTCTAAATCGTGAGTAGGATGGTTTTCTTCATAAGGTTTCAGCTGTCGTGATACGTATGCAATGACCTTCCCATGTTGCATGAGAACGCAACCTAAACCCTTTCCTGAAGCGTCACTATATATCTAAAATCCACCTGAGCCAGATGGGAGAGTAAGAATAGGTGCAGTCACTAACTTCTGCTTCAGTTCTTCAAAGCTCTTCTCTCACTCTTCCGTCTATACGAATTTCTATCCTTTCCTCATCAGCTTAGTCAAAGGTAAGGCTAACCGTGAAAAGTTCTCTATAAACCTGCGGTAATAGACAGCTAAACCCAGAAAACTTCTAACTTCTGTTGCAGATGTAGGTCTCAGCCATTTAGTGATAGCTTCAACCTTGGTAGGATCCATGGTGATTCCCTCTGTAGATACAATATGGCCCAGAAATGCCACCTTGGTTAATCAGAACTCACACTTAGAGACCTTGGCGTACAACTGCTTCTGACGAAGAATCTGTAAGACTGTACGAAGGTGTTCCTCATGTTCCTCCTTGGATTTGGTGAATATCAGGATGTCATCAATGAACACAATAATGAACTTGTCCAGAAACTCATGGAAGACACGGTTCATCAAATCCATGATGACAGCTGGAGTATTAGTGAGTCTGAATGGCATGACTACGAAATCGTAGTGCCCATAACGTGTACGAAAGCAACCTTGGAGATATCCTTCTCTTTAACCCGTAACTGATGGTAGCCAGACCTCAGATCGATCTTCGAGAAGTGCTTGGCGCCCTGAAGTTGATCGAATAGGTCATCCATACGCGACAAAGGATAACGATTCCTGATCATGATCTTGTTCAGCTCACGATAATGTATACATAAATGCATGCTGCCGTCTTTCTTCTTCACGAATAGTACCGGTGCACCCTATGGCGATGTACTAGGATGGATGAAACCTCGTTCCAGAAGTTCCTGCAGCCGATCTTTTAGTTCCTTAAGCTCAATAGGAGCTATACGGTAAGGAGCTTTGGAAATCGGCTCTGCACCTGGTATGAGCTCAAATCCAAACTCGACTTCACGAACAGGTGGTATGCCCGGAAGTTCATCTGGGAATACGTAAGGAAAATCTGACACAATAGGCTGATCTTGGATTGATGGAGACTCGGCATGAATGTCATGAATATTGGCTATAAAGCCCTGACAGCCGTGTGATACCAATGCACGCGCCTCCATGGATGAAATAATCTGCACTAACCTCCCTGGCAGAAAACCATGGTGTATGTACTCTAGAAATTTAACATTGTAGAAACTAGAGGGGGGGGGGGGTTGAATAGTTTCTCTTCGATTAGTCACCTAATTAAAATTACTTTCAATTAGGTTTGTATCAAAACTATATTTTACTTGAAGCTAAGATGCATAATGATTAGGTTCAATTCAAATGCATTAGCAATGGTAATAGGTAAGTGTAATGATAATGAAATGAGTAAAGAGTAAGGAAAGAGACAACCTAATGAGAAGACACCAAGATTTATAGTGGTTCGACAACGAGTCTCTATCCTCGTTTCTACTCCACTCCTCGAGTACACCTACTCGAGATTTCCACTATATCCACAAGCTCCCTTCCTGGCGGAGAAAACCTTACATCGTCGCTTACATTATTTTCCGACACTAAGATAAATGTCGAGACCTAATCTTTAGCTAGGACCAATCTACACAACGTTGCCTACTTCACAATATAACGACACAAGGCTAGATGCCGAGTTCTAATCTCAAGGTAGAACCAATCTTCACGACGTTGCCTACTTCACCATTTTACGACACAAGGCTAGATGTCGAGTTCTAATCCAAAGCTAGAACCAATCTTCACGACTCTTCACTTTGAAGCTAAGTGAGAACTTCACACAACACAACTACTACTCACTTTCAAGTTTAGTGAGAACTCACAAGACACAACCACATCACTTTATAGTTTAGTGAGAACTACTACACAATCTATTACAACTCAACTAGACATATCCAAGTACACACATGCATTAATCCAAGCAAACACATATGCAATGGATGTACACAACAAATCCAAGTATTCACAAATAGCTTGGATGAACACAACTAGTCCAAGTATTCATAATAAAATGGATTAACATAAAACAAAAAGTATAACATGATGAACATGACTAATTCATGGATTCATCTTTATCACAACACTAGTGAGTGAGTGATCTTCTCTTTGGATAAGGTAAAGGAGGGGATCAAGAGGATAATCATATGTAAACATACTTAACACATTAAGTGATCATTTACTAATGATTATGCTATAGAAAAGAGAAAGGGAGCTGAGAAAAACGTCCAAAAAAGGTTATTGGAAAATGAGATTTGATCCATTATTTATAGGAGACAAAGTACAATGGCTAGCTGGGCGCGGTTCCTTATCTAGCCCGGCGGTTCCTTATCGCTAGAGAACCACCTAGCTATTTAAGGTACCGCCCAGTAGACTACGCTCCGATTTTGTCTTTTAGTGGGGTAGGAATATCTGAGGTTTTTTAAACCTTCAAAGGATATTCTTATGGCATATGGAATATGCCATTTTCAAATTTACATTTTCCATTTTAATAAAACATTTTCTTAAAAAGAAAGTTTATTAAAAAATATTTTGTCATATAAACAAAAGTGAGTTTGAAGGATAATCACTTTGATGATCACTAAGTATGACTAAGAAAAGTTAGTGATATGATTATTACCTTGATGATAGTGTTAGTTAAATAATTTGTTTTGTGTTTTACACTAAATGTGTTGTATAGTTTGTTGTGATCAAAACTAAGATTAGTTAACACTAATAATGTTTTTAGGCATAACTTGCATTAACAATCTCCCTATTTTGATTACGACGAACTATAAACTCATTTACGTAGAAACACAAAATATCGAATTATTAACGAGTTTATCACTATCATTTCTCCCCCTTTGTCGTAGCGAAAAGGTTAACACAAGTCTTTGAAGAAAACCGGACTTTGCTAGTAGCTCCCCCTTGGTGGTTGCTCCCATTTGCTTGGGGCACCAAGTGTATGAGCTAAGGTGACATGCTACACAAAGGTTTGTAGAAAGAAAAGAAACACCAATGTATATATGATCACTACCTACTAAGTAACTTGAGAGGGAGAAAGAGAAGAAATCTCAAATTAGAAGCAAGTATTGTTAAGTATGTCCAAAGAGGTAAATGACAAAATCAAAGTTCAATTGGTGGAATGGAGGTAGAAAAGAAACATCCAACCAATGAAGATGATAAATTTGTCAAGGGGTTAAAGTTTAGAATAGATAGAATCACCCATAATCAATTGTAAAGATTAACCATGACCAACTCAAAAGAAAAGAGAGAATGATCAAAGAAAGAAAACAAAAACAACACAAAGGTTTCATATTACAAAAATATGAAAGAGACAAACAAGGTAGATAGTCGTACACACAATATGAGTATCTAAAGCAAACAATATGGAAAATAAACCACAAAGTATAATCTATTCTAATAGTGATAATTTTCCAAGATTGCTTAAAATATTATTGACTCCAAAACAACTAAAGTATTATTGACTCCAAGAGTGCTTAGTCCTTTAGTTGGAAAAATAAGACAACGAGGCATCATTCAAAGTTTTGTCCACGGGAACGAAAACTTTGAGAGGAGGTCAAGTGAGGAAGAATTCAAGAAAATTTAACTTCTCATGCACATGAGCAAGTTCAATTTGTTGAAATCGACAACAAGCACACGAGGATCCATGATGCAAAACAAATTTGGTTGATGGGGGAAGGCCATCAAACCTAGGGTTTGGTGGTGGTGAGGAGAGTGGGTAGGAAATGTTTTCACAATGCCTTGTGAGGTTTGGGAAGGTTGAAAGGTCATTATGTTGAGGGGTGTCGAAAGGGTTTGGTGGTGGGGAACATTTTCCTTATCTCCGGTGATAGGGTTAATGGAGTAGGTCTCATTCCAATACTTGATTGGAGAGAAGGTGGGGTTCTTGGGTGGTTTGGAAGAAGAGGGTTCATTTTTCTTGATCCAAATAGGTCGAACCGAGATCTTCGATTTCTTGGAAAGCTTGGATGAGGAAGCTTTGGGTGAGGAGGTTTGTGATAGGTGTGAAAACACCCATCCTTGTACCACTTATTTCTTGCTAAAACAAGACCAAAACGCGTATTTAATGTCATTTGTTTGGAATTATGCGTGGTTTGTGTTTTTCTTGTGATTTTAGGATCAAAATGTTAAAAGGGGAGAAAACACGGCTTTCACGGGCTTTTATCGAAGAAAATGACAAAAGACGAAGTCGAAAGATCAAAAGTGCAAAAAGAACAGAAGTCCAAGACCAATTCTGAAGATTTATCGAAGAAAAAGTCAAAAGACGGAAGTGTACTAAAAGCCAAAGAACTCAAGTCTAATCTATTGAAGAAATTACAAGACGAGTTTATTAATCCCAAGACAAAAGTCGAAGACTTAAGAAGATTAAGGACTAAAGGATAATTAGAGAAAGAAGAAAGAGGGAGGAAGCTTCCACTAAGCACCTCCCTAATCCACTATAAGTAGTTTCATTTCATTTTCATTTGGAGTTGTTGGGTGGATTGGCAACCCACCTCTTCCACCATTTGCATACCTTGCAATTTAATTTCTTGCACTTTAATTTTCCTTGTATCGCACCTTTAATTTCTTTAATTAAAGTAAGTTTACTTTTAATGTTATTGAATCTTTATCTTTTCTTGTTAATCTCCTATCTACCTTTCTTGATTTGGTTTAATCTTTGTGCTTGTGTTCTTGAGTTTTTATGGTTTTCAATCAAGTGGGTTTTGATTGATTTGGCTTTATTTGTTAGTTTTGTTGATTTGTTTTGATTGGTTATTGTTAGTTGATGTTTTGTGGTTATTTTGGTTTAATCTTTTGGTTTGATTTGGTTAGATTTGCTTAGATTCGTGTTGTTGTTCATTCCCCTGTTCTTCGTCTTTTATATCCTGCCCAGATTCCGAATAGAAGTTTTCATTCGGAATATTTATATATTCCGGATCAACTTTTCTATTCGGAATATTCATATATTCCGGATCAACTTTTCTATTCGGAATATTCATATATTCCGGATCAACTTTTCTATTCGGAATATTCATATATTCCGGATCAAACTTTTCTATTCGGAATATTCATATATTCCGGATCAACTTTTCTATGCGGAATATTTGATATATTCCGGATCAATCTTTCCATCCGGAATAATATTCCGGATCAAGGTCCGTATTCCGAATCAACCTCTTTTCCCCTTTTTTTATTCCGAATCAACCTGTTTTTCTTATTCTTTTATTTTTATTCCGGATCAAGAACCTTTATTCCGAATCAAATGTTATTCCGGATAGGTGACATATTCCGGATGAACTGTTTTATTCCGAATGAGTATTTTCCAGTTTTTAGTTTTAAGCTTTACTTTTACCGCCTTTTTCTTTATTTGCACTTTTACTTGCCTTCCTTTTAGTTTAAGTTTTAGTTTGCATTATTTACCTTTATTGCTTTTAATTTCTCGTCATTTACTTTTCGCCAAGTTTTAATCTTTCATTGTTGTTTCTTTTTTTTTTGGGTAAAGGGGACTATCCCCGGTAAAATATATTACACCAAAAAACGTTGAAGTACAATCGGATGTAGGTGAAGTCCTAACATCTCGGCCCGTTACATGGGCTATAACCAGCACATATACAATGTGCACAACCATAAACCTTACATAAGAGTGACATGCCACTCTTATGACTACCAAATAAATTGAAAACCAATATATATTAAACATTACAAGGTCGAATTTCCAACTTATAGAAACCAAGAGCAATCTTTCCGTCTCAACATAAGCGTTTACTGAATTGACGTACTAAACCACTTCCATGCATAGTGAACGACATGGAAAACCATGCATGCACGAATTTCAAACAAAGTTTCTGCATAATCCACCAGTTCAGAAACAGCAACGTTAATGTCGTACCAAACAAGATCCTCCAACAAGGATAACAATCATCCTCACATCGTTCTTAAGCAGAACGGATCATGAACCTGGATCCTGAGTGTAAACATAAAAACCATCCTATGAACACCACGCAACAGATCCTAGCTTTGCAAATCTTGAAAACCTAACACCATGGATACGTTTTCAATACCTATACGATTCTCAAGCCCTAGGATAGCATAACATAGGCCAGCGACATCAGGAACCATATCTTCAATAAATATAAACCCTAAAAAATTAGGGTTTCTTGATCTCGCCCACCTCAACGATCGCAGCAAATCGCCCAACCAAAAACCATAATCAAACCATACTAGGAAAAGATAGATCATATACAGTATTCGTGACTGATATCACAAACCCTAGATGGCCGTCACCAACCATCAGTTCCATAACAAAAGGATCTGATGATATGATCCAAAGGATCAACCTCAACACGAAATCATTTTGAATAATCAATGAACGAGGACCCTAAAACTTAGGGTTTAGATTTCTGTTGTTATATAGAGGCGATATAAAAGATTAGATGAAGATAATGTATTCCAGCGCCCCCACCTTTGAAAATATATCCCTAAAGACCCGATTGCATATCCTTCATCAAGATATTAATGAACAGGAATTGATCATAGGGAAACAAATCCTTGAATCATGAAACATAAGATTAAGAAAATAGAGGCGGATCCATGGGAACAATATTGCCAGAATACTAGGGTGGAGGCGCCGGAAATCGCCCCTAGGGGAGAGAAAAATAGGGTTCATTGTTGTTTCTTTTACCATCCTTATTTTATCTTTTCAAGTCTTTATCTTTCATTAGTTTTAGACAACGACCATTCCCTTTTTATTCCACCAAGAACAACTAATCTCGCACAATTAACCGAAAATCAATTCGAAGAGACACCGAGAACGAACTTTTCAACTTGCAAAATCTCTATATTAAAATGGCGCCGCTGCCGGCTCTTTTCGTGAGGATTAACGGTTTTTTGTGAGTGACGCGTTGGCTTTTGGGATCCGTTCACTCGTGAACGTTATTTTTCGTGTCCAAAATTTTCAAAAATCCAAAAACATTTGAAAAATCATAAAAAGCATTTCTTTTTCAAAGTTTTGCACAAAAAATATTCTTCTTGCTTATCTATTTTTCTTTATGGATTCTTATGTCCATTGCGTCGGGTGTGGGAAACAATTATCTGGGAACGACTCATGTCAATGGTGTACATGTGAGCGTTGCGGAAACGATATCGACAATACACAATTCAGATTCAGATTTTGTCCCTTGTGCAACTCGACTAATTCGTCCTTTTTGAATCCACCTCCTGTTCCCCCGTGCATCTATTGTGGAAGCGATTCTCATTGGCATGTTTCGTGCCCGGTTCGATACCCGTATGATCACGGGCAAGAACCGGGGTACAATTATGACAATGATAATAGCTATCCACAAGACGCACCCAGTCTTTCTCCTCACCCGTTTTTCAACAACTGTGGGGGTCCTCACGATACTTCTTATTGTCAGCCAATGAATTTTTATGAACCAAATCCGTGTCCTCATTTTTCTTCACCGATGGATTATTATGAACCAAATCCGTGTTCTAATTCTTCTCAACCGATGACTTACTATGAGCCACATCCGTACTATAATTCTGGTTTTCATAACTGTGAGCCCCCACATCCCAACCTCAATCATCAATCCTCTCATAGAATTCGTATTGCCCAACAACTCACTACTTTGAATGAATAAACACACTCCATTGTTTTGCAACTTCAAGAAGCCGTTGTTCTGCTTAAAGAAGTTAGGGACGAGGAAAAGCGACAGCAACAAGAGCAAGTATCTAATCTTAGTGATTATACCCCTCCTCTTGTGCGTCAATACTATTATGATGATGATGACGATGAGAATACTATTTCTTGGAATGATCTAGTTGCTCAATGTCCTAGCGCAATTGTACTTCCCTCTCTTAATATCCCCAACGCCTCTAAGGATTGTGATACTTCGAGTGAGATTAGTGATTTTGGTCTTGATAAATTCTTTGATGAGGTTTGTGATGTGCTAACTTTTGAGGAGCTTACGGATGAGGTCGCTCTTAATGATGATGTTCCGTCCACCAACACTTTGGGAGATGATTCTTTGGCTTTCTCTAATCCTCTCTTTGATCAAGATGATGATTTTACTTCTAGTGATAACGAGTCACTATCCGATGAAGACGTTCTGCATGAAACTTTCAAGATTTATTCGAACCCTTTATTTGATTTTGATGACGCCTACATATCTAGTGAGGTGAATCCCCTCTTTGACGAAGGGATTGAGGACATTAATAGCCCTGATTCTCTTGCTATTAATGAGCATACTTTGTTAGCATACCTCCTTCTATCGCAGAGGTGGAAAGACTTGACTCTACTAAAAAAGGGACGCAGGTGGAAGGTAATTGTTCTCATACTTCTCATATTATATTTCCACCTCATCCTACCGAGTGCACACCCAGCGGGTGATGTATACACCCAGCGGGTGATGTATCGCTTTTACTCTCCTGGTTTCATACCGGGAACTAAGGATGAGTGCTTTGACCCGGGAGGTGTCAATGACCATTCTATGATTGATACCATTACGGCTTTGCCGAATAGTGACCATCCATTGTCTTTGGGGGATGACAATTTGTCTCCTTTACCCACCCCACCTCCCGTGGATCAAGACTTCACATACTTCTCGTATGTTGAAAGGACTTTTCTACCTTTCAAAACTTATCCTCCTGCCTCTCCTTTATCAATGTCAACCGGGAACGAGGACAAGGTCTTTGATCCAGGTATTACATTCGAGGCTTCCCCAAGGACCATTTAATTCGGGGACGAGTCAGGCTCGTGACTCGGTTAACAAAAACAAGCGCTCTTCGGGAGGCAACCCGATTATCTATCTTTATCTGTTTTCAGCATAAGTGTAGGGGGGAGCCCCGTGGTGTTTCTTGTTCTCTTTCTTATCATGTGCAAGGATTAGAGTTTCAAAGACACACTCTTGATGACTTTTGACGAACCGTGATTCCGTGTTCCCATCTTCCCGGTTCTATCCTAAACTCTTTTCGATTCACTATTTTATATTTCTCAATATTAAAATAGGAATCTCTTTAGTTGTCTCTTCCTTAGAAAGATTTAAACAACATGCACAATGTCATAAGTGTAGGGGATATTTTTCCCACATGCTTAAACATTGAGGAAAATGTTTATATTAAGTGTAGGGGAGACTTCTATCGAAGTTTTAAGTGGACTTTTCCATGAAAATGCCTTCATTTAACCGAAAAATCATCTTTTTTAGCATTTTTCAAATTTTTAATTAACTTTGGCCATATAGTCATAATTTTTAAATTTTTATCGTTGCTTTCATATGTATATATCCCACAATAAAGTCAAAAATATTAATAAAGTGGTGTAGCTAGTTTTGAAGTCTTTGACATATTAGGCCCGTTAACCACTCAAGGGTGGCCTAGTGGCAAAAAGATTTGTGGGTATCACTCCAAAGTGTGTGAGGTCTCAAGTTCAATTCCAACTAGGTGCAAACAATCTTGAAGTGACCACGCCAACCTCCTGAAAAGGGAGGGCTTTACCTGGTTTGAGTTTGTGTGGCGGTGGGCTCAAACCCCGTGGATTAGTCGGCCAATGACTCGGAAATCACGGTTACCAAAAAAAAAGAAGAAGAAGACATATTAGGCCCGTTGCGATTATTTTGACTCAACCTGAATAGACTTATCCAAGTTTATTCTAGCAAATATCCTTAACCATGTATACCTTAATTGGTTTATTAGGCTAAGCATCCACGAGTCTCATTACTTGAGATTTTAAATTGTGGAGAATGAGAAATGATAGAGTTAATTATAAGTCGGTATTCTTGCACAAGCACACGTGGTGTGATTATCTGCCTATTCTCCCATCACTTGCTAATAATTTATCTGTAATAAGTAAGGTCGTACGATTTGAAAAGTTACTTAGCTTCTAGCCCAAGATCGTTTAAAAGTTGCTCGGTAATGATAAGAGTTCATAGCCAAGGCATAACTTATAAAGCGGGGCGCGAAGATTGGCGAGTCCGAAAAGGCCCTAACAAGGCATGAGGATTCAATCTTATTGCTAAAGATCCAAGGTGATGTGAAAAGCATTATTCCCAAAATCAATATGAAGTATCAAGACTCACGACGAAAAGCAATCAACTCCCATAAAGATCATGGAGAAGTCTATCCGAAAAGACCCTAACAAGGTATGAGGATAAATAGATCCAAGTCCGAAAAGGAGGCGGATCGTTGTATCTCAGAATCCCAATTAACGATTGAAGAAATAATGATGAAGTCGTGGTCAACAAAGTTGGAGTACCCCTCAAAAGTCTCCAAGTGAAGAAACTCTATTAACGAAGAGAAGACCATTATCTCAAGAACGTCTCTCATGATATGAAGTATGAAGAACATGCCAAATATCGGCCCGAGAAAGGTCTCAAATCGTGAAGCGAGTTATGCCAAGATATGAACTTTTTGATATCCCGAGAAGCAGTTTTAAGAGATTTTGTCCTTTAGCTAACTATTAATCAAATCGTCCTACTTTGCTTTCAGCCTAAATAAACTATCGCAATAAGTCCAAAAATGCATCTTCATGATCATTCTAAGACAAAAATAAAATATAAGAGATACACCTAGGAATAAGGGAGTTTAAGCATATAATTAAGCCATGTGTGTAAGTGTTTGTTTTGCTAACTTATAATAACAATGATCTCGTTTTTAAGCTTAGTTTGGGGAACGTGAAACTTGAGGGTGATGAATCTTCGCAGCACCGAAGCCCTAATGTAAGTCTAAGATCTCTTTGCAAGTTATTTCCATGTAGCTATTTTCAAGTGAAAATGGTTTTCTATCCTTTTGTTTCCTTTAAAGTTTTAATTTCTCTTAGTACTCTAATTTTTGATTTAGTAGTATGTTAATAAGGCCAAGGTTGATTGATTATGAGAAAAGTGTAAAATTGCTTTATCACTAAGCATTGCATGAGGGCATGGCAATGGTTAAGTGTAGGGGATTTGATAGGTGTGAAAACACCCATCCTTTTACCACTTATTTCTTGCTAAAACAAGACCAAAACGCGTATTTAATGTCATTTGTTTGGAATTATGCGTGGTTTGTGTTTTTGTTGTAATTTTAGGATCAAAATGTTAAAAGGGGAGAAAACACGGCTTTTACGGGCTTTTATCGAAGAAAAAGACAAAAGACGAAGTCGAAAGATCAAAAGTGCAAAAAGAACGGAAGTCCAAGACCAATTCTGAAGATTTATCGAAGAAAAAGTCAAAAGACGGAAGTGTACTAAAAGCCGAAGAACTCAAGTCTAATCTATTGAAGAAATTACAAGACGAGTTTATTAATCCCAAGAAAAAAGTCGAAGACTTAAGAAGATTAAGGACTAAAGGATAATTAGAGAAAGAAGAAAGAGGGAGGAAGCTTCCACTAAGCACCTCCCTAATCCACTATAAGTATTTTCATTTCATTTTCATTTGGAGTTGTTGGGTGGATTGACAACCCACCTCTTCCACCATTTTCATACCTTGCAATTTAATTTCTTGCACTTTAATTTTCCTTGTATCGCACCTTTAATTTCTTTAATTCAAGTAAGTTTACTTTTAATGTTATTGAATCTTTATCTTTTTTTGTTAATCTCCTATCTACCTTTCTTGATTTGGTTTAATCTTTGTGCTTGTGTTCTTGAGTTTTTATGGTTTTCAATCAAGTGGGTTTTGATTGATTTGGCTTTATTTGTTAGTTTTGTTGATTTGTTTTGATTGGTTATTGTTAGTTGATGTTTTGTGGTTATTTTGGTTTAATCTTTTGGTTTGATTTGGTTAGATTTGCTTAGATTCGTGTTGTTGTTCATTCCCCTGTTCTTCGTCTTTTATATCCTGCCCAGATTCCGGATAGAAGTTTTCATTCGGAATATTTATATATTCTGGATCAACTTTTCTATTCGGAATACGGATCAACTTTTCTATTCGGAATATTCATATATTCCGGATCAACTTTTCTATTCGGAATATTCATATATTCCGGATCAAATTTTCTATTCGGAATATTCATATATTCCGGATCAACTTTTCTATGCGGAATATTTGATATATTCCGGATCAATCTTTCCATCCGGAATAATATTCCGGATCAAGGTCCGTATTCCGAATCAACCTCTTTTCCCTTTTTTTTATTCCGAATCAACCTGTTTTTCTTATTCTTTTATTTTTATTCCGGATCAAGAATCTTTATTCCGAATCAAATGTTATTCCGGATAGGTGACATATTCCGGATGAACTGTTTTATTCCGAATGAGTATTTTCTAGGTTTTAGTTTTAAGCTTTACTTTTCCCGCCTTTTTCTTTATTTGCACTTTTACCTGCCTTCCTTTTAGTTTAAGTTTTAGTTTGCATTATTTACCTTTATTGCTTTTAATTTCTCGTCATTTACTTTTCACCAAGTTTTAATCTTTCATTGTTGTTTCTTTTACCGCCCTTATTTTATCTTTTCAAGTCTTTATCTTTCATTAGTTTTAGACAATGACCATTCCCTTTTTATTCCACCAAGAACAACTAATCTCGCACAATTAACCGGAAATCAATTCGAAGAGATACCGAGAACGAACTTTTCAACTAGCAAAATCTCTATATTAGTTTGTGACAATGAAATGTCAAGGTTATGAAAGGAGGAGTTAGGCATTGTTGAGGTGTGAGAATGAAATCTCAATGTGGGGGTATAAGAATAAAGTAGACAAGGCAAAGATTAGAAAATAAAATGTGAAGTGTCAAGGAATGTTTAGCCAAATTGAGTAAACATGGAATCTTGACAGGGGATAGGGTGATGAAGAAAGACCAAAAACGAGCAAAAAATTGGCTATATGTCCGCGGTTCCTTATAGGGAGCGGCGGTTCCTTATCACTTAAGGTACCGCGCGACTTAATGAGCCGCGTACAGTGGACGTAGAACCATGATTTTTCAGGGTTTTGAGAAAAACTAAGACTTTTTCGAAATAATGCAAATCTTGGAATTTTACCTCTATTAGCACTAAATTATGCTAGGGTTGCATAAAAGCAACACATTCACAAAGAATTTCTTGACAAAGGGTGACAAAATATTTAGCTAACATTTTGAACCAATTTTAGTCAAGTTTTAGAGGTTGTGATAGATTTAGGTTCAATTTTAATTTAAAATTAAAGTTGATTAATGTGCACATAAAAATAGAAACACATAAAGCTAAATCCATAAATCATCCTCATGAAGAACTCATGGAGGGAAGGAAATACAATAAGGAAATGAAAAACAACTAGCTAAAATAAAGTTAGCTTAAAACTAGTTCTTGATGAGTAGTCTTCCTTGGCTTGGTTTTTCTTGAAAAACACTTACTAAAGAAAATCATCATTTATCTCCTAGGAGGATGATTGGCAAATAGATTCAACAAAAAGCTTTGCAACTTTATGTGAGCCCCAATCATCTCCAATCTAAGGATATCAATGAGACAGTAGTTGTTGAGGCAACTAGGGAAATTAGTGCCATTGTGCATGAAATACTCATAAAAGCGAGGATCACCAAGTTTGCAGTGTTTGAGGGAGGTGGAGGTGGAGGAAGTATGTTCTCCAAGGGTGATGTGGGTGAGTTTGGAGGGGTAAAAGCTGAAGTCACCAAGGTATCAACAAAGCCATTCACAATGGGAATGCTTTGGATGGGTTGAGGTTGGGTAGTCACATCCAAGAGAGTACTTGGAGTGAACGGTGAGGATAGCTCATTTATTATAGATTGGAACGAAGAGGAGGTAGAACCATGAGAATGGTTGGTACCATGGGTTGAGGTAGTCTTGCATGGAGCAAGAGGTGGTGAGGGTGATGAAGAGATTAGAATTGGAACAATCTCATTCTTGGGTGTGTGAAAGGGTGAAGAGTTAAGTTTGGGATACTTAATCTTAATCTTAAGGTTTTTCTTTGAAGTGGAGGTTTTGAATGAGTTTGAGGTTCTTGTAGAAACCATGGTTGTAATGAGTGGCTTAAGGGTTAAGGATGAATGGTTTGATGTGTGAAGAACATGGCTAACAAGGTGGGTTTAAAAGGGCGAGGGAATGATCTAAACTAGTAATGGGTTAGAAACATTTTATGTGAATAATGAATTTAGGTAACCTAGATTAGGAAATGTGCAGGTTTTTGCAAAGAATCAAGCAAGGTTTACACAGATTAAGGAAAATAGTGTTAAAGCAAAGATTCTGTCGAACACAGTAGCCGGCGGTTCCCTATATAGGATGGTCGGTTCCTTATCGATAAAGAACCGCTGGTCGATATGGAACCGCGACCAGAGGTGTTCAAAAATCGAACTTCCTCAAATTTTGGTTAGCCCAGATTTTTACCAAAGGATTAACAAGCCAAAGTTAACTACTAACCAAAATCTAGGAAGCTAACTAACACATAGGATGCACAAAGCTATGCAAATCATAAACACGATGGCATAAACAAGATTAGGATTAAAATAACAGGTAATCCAAACAAGTAGTATTAGTTAATACACAACCAAAATAAAGTAAAAAGAAGCTAATGTTCAACATCACATTACATGTTTGGCAACATGTATACTTTGAAACCATTCAAAGTCTTCATCTTCTTTTCTTGCCCAATCCCTTGATCATGTTTCCCAAGTACTTGAATCCCTTCCTTGAGTCAACCCTATGTTCATGTAATTCACCTCGAGTCCTAAGATTTTCACGGTAGAGATGCTCCATATTGAGATCTTCTGGTACTTCACTAGAGGAATAATGAGGTGGAGGAGCTAAGTCTTCAAGTCCACCCACGAATGAGTTTGAGGATGGGTGGGAATTACTCGAAGAGTTGAAATGAGAACTAGAACCTATGCCATCACCATCACTTGTTGGCATATAGGTGTCCTCATCATCCGGCTCTTGATGATCGGATTTTCGTGAACCTCGTTCACTTCTAGGCTTTCTTTCATATACCTCTTGAATATGCAACATAACCCGATGAATCGGGTGAAAGAGAGAAAGGTCGGGAAAGTCACGAACAACCCTTTTGAAAAGGCGAGTAAAAAGCATAGCGTAGGGAAGGTTTGTTTTGGGCTTTAAAATAGCATAATTTATTCGTCGAGCGATATAGTATGCCAAATTATACTTGGTTGATGTAAAGATGCAACATAACATATGCACCATACAAGCCGAGATATGGTCTCGGTTTCTACCAAGACAAAATATATTCTCCCTAAGGATATTTGCCCATTGGACCATAAAATCCTTAAGATCGCTTGAGAGCACTTCACAGCGATTCACATACCGCACATTAGAATGAAGGCTTCTCACAACGTTTCCATCACGCTCTTTCGAAATGATATCAAGGATAAAATCCGGATCAATTTCGGCGTGGTTATTTGGAGGTTTGTCGTTGGATTCCAAGAGAGCATCAAGTCTCCATTTTTCCGTGAAACGACAAGTGCCTTCATATGGCACACCAAGAATTTCACCAAAATCTTCGAGAGAATATTGAATGATTTGATCGTTCAACAAGAATCGAATGAAGATTTTGCCATTGAATTCAAACATAGAGTAAGTGCTAGAGAATTCTAGAAGAAACAAAGGGTATATATCTTCTTCTATGTAGAGCAAGCAATCAAACCCCGTATGCTCAAATATAGATTTGATATAGACATAACCCGTTATTCCCTCATCAACAACTCTACCCTCATAGAAATTTCGTGTTGAAAGTGATGAAAAGGAGTTTCGAAGTTGAGTGGATGCAAAGGTTTGGGAAATGATTGGCATATATTGTCTAGTGAGTTGATGATCCTTTTGGTATTATGAAGGCATGATTAGTACCTAAATAGACACAAGAAAATATATTTCCAATCACTCATATGAAAAATAAAATCAAAAATCAAAATATGAGAATGTGTTATATCAATTTCTTGACAAACAAGGGATTGAATCCATATCATTCTCATGTTCACAATGTATTTGTTCCATTATTAACGAAGAACATATGAACTATTTTGGATCAACAATGGACTAGAACATTAGTTTTTCAAAACAAGGTTTTTAGGTAAGCATTAACAATGCAATTACCTATTTGTTCATGTGTTCATCTCAATTCCATCTTTTAACCAAAATCATTTAGCTAAAATTCGGATTTGTTCTACAAGTGGGTTTTAGTGAAATCTCAATGAATATGAACCTAAGGAATCATAGTAAAATAACCATGTCAACCCATATTCCTATTAAGGTTCTAATTCAATTTCAATTTAAAAATCCCCAATTATGAAAGGATGAACCCTAGAACAAAATAGATGAAGTTGAAAGAAAATACTTACAATTAATTGATGTTTGATGAAGGATAAGTGAAACCGACAACTTGGAATCAATTAATTTGAGTGACCGAAGGTTTTTGAAGCTTCAACAATGGTGGAAAAAGGGGAACCCGACGGCTGTGTGTTTTTGGGAGAGAGAGGGTTTTGTTTGAAAAAGATTAAATTAATAAAACTGACGCTCTAACAAGTTTTACTGCCCGCGGTTCCTTATCGATAGAGAACCGCAGGTTTGAACAGCCAGAGATAAAGAACCGCCTACAGAGGCAGGTTTTTATCAATGAAATACGCCAAATTTTTGAAAACCAAGTTTTCTAAAATACTTAAAAATATATCTTAAAACTTTTAGAATATCATTGGATCATCATAACACTAAGCAATATGCCTTAATGAAGGATTACGAGTTGAATCGAGATAAAAAAGAACCAAAACGGACAAACGACTACTCGTAGCGAAAAAAGCAAAGTGGAGAGAAGTCAAAGGAAGTGAATCAAGACTAAGACCAATGCTCAAGGGATTAATGACAATCTTCAAATCGTAGAGACGAAGAGCTTGTGTCATATATAGTGGTTTAAGACGTGCCTTTCTGGCGAAGTGTTAAACGACTTTGGTAATGAATAAACACAAAGCAAATATTGATGCATAGACTAAGATCACTTTCAATAATAGTATTAGTCTAAACCAAAATATGAGCAAGGTATTAATTCACTTTTTCTCCCACAAAGGGCCTACTAACCGTATGGGTGCAAACGATGGATATCATGCTTGATACTTTAAGCTACTACTAACTCACTCTACATCACCATATTGAGTCAAGTATCCAAGCAATGAAGGTTTGAGAGGATAAAAGAAAAGAATCACAAACCACAAACAAATGTCAAGGCAAGGATGCCAAGAACAAGCACATAGTCAAGTAATGATCAAAAGAATTAACAAAGGGCGTGTGGAAGAACGAAAGCGTACCTTGGCCACACAGAGCATTCCAATCCATCAAGGAATCAATGCAAAGCCCAACAATGACTATGATGAGTACTAAGTCTTCAAGGACTGGTATCATTCCCAATCATCTTGATATCATCATTCAAAGATGTTGAAGATCAATGAATATGAGTCTTCTACAAGTGCAAGTAACTCAATCCACAACTAATTAAATGATTGATCTTCATGAGTACCTACACAAAGCAAGATGCAAACTAGTAGATACATTTCAAGAGTAGATCTAAAATTCATAAAAGCTACTAATCTAAAAGGGATGCAATATTACCAATTAAAAGACCTATTTTCCAAAAAAATTAGTTTTGACCAAAGAGAATCTTTAGTACAACTTGACCTTCTAATTTGAGGAGACAATGGATCGATCCAAGTTTTAAAGTACAATATACTTCAAAGATCATGAGTGACCATCGCTCTGATACCAATTGTAGAAACTAGAAGGGGGGGGGGGGGGGTAGAATAGTTTCTCTTCGATTTAGTCACCTAATTAAAATTACTTTCAATTAGGTTTGTATCAAAACTATATTTTACTTGAAGCTAAGTTGCATAATGATTAGGTTCAATTCAAATGCATTAGCAATGGTAATAGGTAAGTGTAATGATAATGAAATGAATAAAGAGTAAGGAAAGAGACAACCTAATGAGAAGACACCAAGATTTATAGTGGTTCGACAACGAGGCTCTATCCTCGTTTCTACTCCACTCCTCGAGTACACCTACTCGAGATTTCCACTATATCCACAAGCTCCCTTCTTGGCGGAGAAAACCTTACATCGTCGCTTACATTATTTTCCGACACTAAGCTAAATGTCGAGACCTAATCTTTAGCTAGGACCAATCTACACAAGTTGCCTACTTAACAATTTAACGACACAAGGCTAGATGTCGAGTTCTAATCTCAAGGTAGAACCAATCTTCACGACATTGCCTACTTCACCATTTTACGACACAAGGCTAGATGTCGAGTTCTAATCCAAAGCTAGAACCAATCTTCACGACTCTTCACTTTAAAGCTAAGTGAGAACTTCACACAACACAACTACTACTCACTTTCAAGTTTAGTGAGAACTCACAAGACACAACCACATCACTTTATAGTTTAGTGAGAACTACTACACAATCTATTACAACTCAACTAGACATATCCAAGTACACACATGTAGCTTGGATCTACACAACATAAATCCAAGCAAACACATATGCAATGGATGTACATAACAAATCCAAGTATTCACAAATAGCTTGGATAAACACAACTAGTCTAAGTATTCATAAATACAATGGATTAACAAAAAACAAAAAGGCTAACATGATGAACATGACTAGTTCATGGATTCATCTTTATCACAACACTAGTGAGTGAGTGATCTTCTCTTTAGACAAGGTAAAGGAGGGGATCAAGAGGATAATCAACATACTTAACACATTAAGTGATCATTTACTAATGATTATGCTATAGAAAAGAGAAAGGGGACTGAGAAAAACGTCCAAAAAGGGTTATTGGAAAATGAGATTTGATCCACTATTTATAGGAGTCAAAGTGCAACGGCTAGCTGTGCGTGGTTCCTTATCTAACCCGGCGGTTCCTTATCGCTAGAGAACCGCCTAGCTATTTAAGGTACCGCCCAGTAGACTACGCTCCGATTTTGTCTTTTAGTGGGGTAGGAACATCTGAGGTTTTTTAAACCTTCAAAGGATATTCTTATGGCATATGGAATATGCCATCTTTAAATTTACATTTTCCATTTTAATAAAACATTTTCTTAAAAAGAAATTTTATTAAAAAATCTTTTGTCATATTAACAAAAGTGAGTTTTAAGGATAATCACTTTGATGATCACTAAGTATGGTTAAGAAAATTTAGTGATATGATTATACCTTGATGATAGTGTTAGTTAAATAATTCGTTTTGTGTTTTACACTAAATGTGTTGTATAGTTTGTTGTGATCAAAACTAAGAAAGATTAGTTAATACTAATAATGTTTTTAGGCATCACTTGCATTAACAAACATCACCGAAGATAACTCGATAAGTGTGGCATTCAATCGTGGCCTGGTGTTTGGATAACCAGTCTATGCCCAAAATCAAGTCAAAATCGCACATGTCCAAAGGAAGTGCGTCAACTCTGCGGATCTTGTCATCAAATTCTAGGGAAAGATCTCTGTACACTTAAGTGATTCGTACAGAGTCCCTAAGTGGCATGGAGATGCATAAGGCATTATCTATTGGCATCGGGGAAATCCTAACACGTACAGCAAAAGTAGTGGACACGACTGAATGCGTCGCTCTAGTATCAAATAGAACACATGCTGCCAGACCATTCATAAAGAGATTTTCGGTGATGGTACCTGAAGTCTTATTCGCCTGATCTCGAGTAGTAGTGAACACGCGACCAGAAGTAGGAGGTGGCTTGGTGTCGGCGTGTCTAGAGGTGCCTTCTATCTCACCCTGGCGACAGTCCTTCTGCTGATGGCCTTGTTGGCCACACTTGAAGCAACCACCAGTACCTCGGCGACAAATACCAGAGTGTCTGCGCGAACAAGTAGGACATACAGGATGCGTGAATCCTCCAGGAGGCTTCCTATTTAGCTGAGAGTCTGTTTAAGGATTATATGCATGAGACATGATCGTGGAACATAATCATGATTACATAGAAGGTGTATAATTTACCAGATGAGGTAGAACGGTTAGGCTGTGAACCCCTGCGGTCCTGATCCCTGTCGTTACCATTGTTCCTGATTTAACAATTGTTGGAGTGTCAGAATATCATAACATAAAATAGTTGAATCATGAAAGAAGGTTAATGTAGGGACCTGTTGTTGTTCGAGTTATTAGCGTTGTTACAGTAACCATCGTTACCGCCACGCCTCTCAAAACTAGAACGGTCGTTAGTCTGACCGTTTCCCTTGGATGCTTGCTGCTGGGCGACCGCAGGCTTACGGTCGTCAGTCTTCTGCATGGAATATAATGCTGAACAAAGGGTTATATGAAATGAATAATACTGATGGAAATGAATTGTGTACAATCGGTGAGTGAAGATACCTATTCACTGCTTTGTCATCACCGAACTCCTCTCGTTCCTGAAGCATCTCGAGCTTACGGGCTGCATCGGACACCTGTGCCACTGTAGTGAAAGTAGCACATACCAAGTTGTTGGCAACCGAAGTGCGAAGTGCCCAGCGAAACTTCTCAGCCTGCTCCGCAGCAGTTCCTGCGACTGGACCTAGAAATCCTACCAAACGGAGAAACCTTTGCATGAACTCGAAACTGTTTTCACTAGCAATCTGCCGAATGTTGTGGTAGTCCCTCTTGAGCTTCTCTTGTTCAGCATGTGGAAAGTACTGATTAAGGAAGAGCTCCTTAAACCGGTCCCATGTCAGCTGTGCAACCCAATTGTCACCACTGTTGGACTGCTTGATCGATTTCCACCACTGCAACACATCACCTTCAAACTTATAGCAAGCCAGTCTTGCCTTGAAACACCATCACAACCCATTGCATCGAAAATATTCTCGATGTGAGAAATCCAAGCTTCAGCCTCGTTGAGGCTGTCAGTCTGCTCAAACGAACGGGGTCGTTGTTTGTTGAATCTCTCCAACCAAGTCATAAGAGTAACCGGTAGAGGAGGAGGAGGGTTGTTGTGATTACCATGAGCCTGGATTTCCGCTTGAAGTTCATCTCTGATTTCATTGCGAAGTTGGGGAAGGAGGGCTTGCAGAGCTGCATTGACAGCTGCTGTCAAATCTAGAGTATTGCGATTGTTCCCCATCTGACATTTTAAAACAACAAAATGCAACATAAATCATAAATCTGAAATGAGATAACATAAGAAGGCATGAACACTGTATAAATCAAAGAAGCATTTTATAATGCATGAAAAAATGTAAAAATACATGATGCAGTTTATAAAACTTTTATATGAACGGGAGTGAACGCCTATGGTCAGTTCACTCAAAACAAAAGACATTGCGCGGGGACGCCTATGGGTCGGTCCTAAAGTTAAAAGTTTCGATAAAAGCACATGCGACTAAATAGGGCCAGTCCTGTACCAACCATTACTTAGTCATAAACCTGCTACAATAATATGAATGCATAAAAAAATGAAAATGAATGAATGCATGAAAACCAACTGTCAGTTCTAGGAAGACACGGGTGACTACCCTTAAGTCACATGTCATGTTTTATAGAGCTACAAGTCGAAACCTGGCTCTGATACCATTGATGATGTATAGTCCCTAGCCGGGTCATGAACCCGGCCAACGGGTACTACCCGTATCCGGCCCATCACGGATGGGTGGGATTCATGTCATTTAAGCCCATGGGCTAAGGTGAACAGTAACCGCACACACGTGTGCGGCCCACGGCCCGGCATGGCCGGTACAGGGTTAGACAGAATTATACTCTTACTATGATTGGGATTTATCCCATAGGAGAGGATATTCACTCACCATAATTAGAAGATAACAATTAATCTAATTCTGGTACTTATCCTTTCCTTGGGGCCGAAGCATCAGTGACAGCCCATTAGGGTTTCACTGCCTATATAAGGAACCCCCAAGGGTTCCACAAAGGTATTACATTCTACACACTCACATCTCATCTGATTCTCATTACCCTAACCGATTACTTACTCTCATACCGGAGTCTAATCGTGGGATACATTCCCACGGTAAGCCTAACGCTTGTTGTTTTAGTGTGCAGGATCCCAACCAGATAATTCACTTGGTGTAGGAGCCGGGGTCCAGCCAACCCAAATTAAGCCTAATTCGGGTCTAGCAAGGATCACCCAACTTTTGTATCAACAAGTTGGCGCCATCCGTGGGACCATTACACTAAGCTAGAGCAAATCTCATCTCGATCTCTTAATGACAAAAGGACATCCGCAAGGAAACCCCAGGAACACAAATCCTGGGAACCGGAAGTCCCCAAGGGACGGGATACTCATTCCCAACCGATCCCCTAGTAACCAAACAGGCGGACCGAATAACCGAAGTGGTCTTTAGTCCATGGGCATGACAAGCACGTTCGCTGTCACCCCACCACCTACTTCGACCTTGGATAACCCTGATCTAGGGAGTGCGCCCAATCCCCCTAACAAGGAGCCGCGCAAACCATCGACTACGGAAGAAGTGGAGGTCGAACCACTTAGTGAGGAAGATCTCACTCGAGTTCTCACGCAGAACTTCGAGAGGATCGTCCCAGGAATCGCATCCAGGTTGAACCTAGGGAGGGACCTCCAATCTAGGCTCAACTTTGGTAGTGCCGGACCAAGCACCTCTCCTTAAATTCAGAGGAAGCGAAGGACACGACCCCAGGAGCGAAACCTCTTTGAGGAAACTCCCCAACCTAGGAATGTGTTCGAACGCATGAGAGATCGTATTATGCAGGAACTGCTACAATTCCGTGAGGAGGGAGAGAGGTCCGACGGTTCACCCGAACGGCCAGATCTGGAGCTAACCAGAACTAATCGTCGCACAAGCGTGTGGGACAGAATGAATACCGGGAAGAAGGTTCCTAGCTCTTCTCAAAAGAGCGATCCTCAGCCAAAGTATGGGGCACCGCCCTTTCTCCCAGTCCATCAGGAGAGTACTCGGATGACCATCCACCCAAGCGTCGCCGACCCAGGCGTACTCCCTCACCGCCACCAGACAATGAAGAGTACTATGGCGGCCCCTATTATCGAGAGGCGGAAGCAGAAGATCTTTCCCCCCATGGTGTGACCCTAATCCCACCCGTCCATGGGCTGATCCCAGGGAAGATCCTTTTACTCTCCGCATACGGAATTACTCCGAGGATACAAAGCGTCGCATGCCGGCGTGTGTCAAGACTTATGATGGGACTGGTGATCCGGATGATCACCTAAAGATATTTGACACGCAGGAGAAAATTGAACGATGGCCCATGCCTATATGGTGCCAAATGTTCAATTCAACCTTGATCGACAATGCTCGTGATAGGTTTGAGGGACTTCCTCTACGAAGCATTGATAGCTTCACTGAACTGTGTACTGCGTTCAAGAACAATTATACTCAGCTAAAGAAGTATAATAGGGACCCGGTCTCATTGGCAACCGTCAAGCAATGGCCTTGGGAATCTACGGAGGCCTTCACCGAACGCTTCAACGACGAGTGCACGCGCACAAAGACAATGCCGGAACTTCTGAAAATTTTCGATTATATGCACGCCATAACAGACAGGGAATTAACCAGACGTCTCAATGAGAAGAGACCGGAGAAGTATGACGACCTCATGGAATGCGTCCGGAACTTCATAGAGGGAGAAACCGCGGTGGCCGTGGCCTACCCTTCAAAAGGAAACAGCTATCGATCGAACGACCAGTCCAGAAGACAATCGGGTGGTCAAAGCAACCAAAGCAGTGGGAGAAACTCGGACTACAAGAGCCAAAGCAAAGGAGGACGTTTAGAGGAAAAAATTCACCCCTCTAAAGATGTCCTACCGGGAGATCTTGCTGACAAAAGGGGCCAACTTCCCGAGACCTCCCCCAATGACGACTCCAGTGGACCGTCTTCAAGGAAATCGCTTTTGCGAATTCTACAACGACAAGGGCCACGACACGAAGGAATGTATCCAGCTCAAGAAGCACATTGAGTCGCTGATCAAGTCAGGCAAACTCAAACATTTGGTCAAGGATTGGAAGGATGGAAAAGATATCAAGAAGTATGAAAAGAAGGATCCCCAAAAGGACAAACCTTCAACTATATACATTATCCAATCTAGGCAGCGCCGCACAAGGCAGAAAATTAGTCAAAATTTTTCACGCGGCAGAGAAATCTCGTTCCCTCCCATCACGACAAGTGATGTAGCCGATGCACCTCTCACTATTGAGATAAGCATTGGAACACATAATGTCCGCCGTATGTATGTGGATGGAGGGCCATCAGCAGAAGTACTATACGAACACTGTTTCGTACAGTTACGACCAGAAATAAGAAGCCAATTAGTACCGGCCACGTCGCCGCTCATCGGTTTTAGTGGAGACACCATCTGGCCAATAGGACAGCTGCGTCTGCTTGTAACCATTGGGAATGAAGAGCATTCCACCACGGCATGGATGAACTTTATGGTAATACGCTCACACTCTCCATACAATGGGATCATAGGCAGACCAGGTATCCTCGCCATACGGGCAGTACCCTCCATATTAATGATTAAATTTACTGTGGAAGGAGGAATTGTCACTATCAATAACATAATCATACCAGCATCCGAGTGCCATGCTGTGACAACACCGGTTTCACCTGTTCCCCCCAAGGATGGATCACCACCTCCCAATTAGAAGGTGGCAATCCATCTTGATTATCCGGAACAAGAGGTATCCATAGGGGGAACACTCTCGGATAGCGGCAAGAGGGCCATGTGCTCTCTCTTAAAAGCAAACTTAGATGTATTCGCATGGGATCCCAAGCATATGACGGGCGTACCGAGTGCGATAGCAGAACATAAGCTCCAAATCCGCCAGGGATATCCTCCCGTTAAGAAAAAGAAGCGCTGTCAGGCACCAGTACGCAGCCAAGTAATATTGGATGAAGTACGGAAATTGGTGGATGCAGGTATCATGCGCGCGGTATACTACCACGAGTGGTTATCCAACCCGGTCACGGTCAAAAAGCATGATGGGAGCTGGCGCATGTGCGTGGACTTCATAGATCTGAACAAAGCCTGTCCGCAGGACTACTATCCATTACCGGAGATTGACTGGAAGGTGGAATCCCTATGTGGATATCCCTTTAAGTGCTTCTTAGATGCATACAAGGGATACCACCAGATCCAGATGGCGGAAGAGGACGCAGAGAAGATGGCGTTCCATACTAGTCAAGGCGTATACTGTTATACAAAAATGCCATTCGGACTAAAGAACGTCGGGGAAACATATCAGCGGCTTGTTGACAAAGCCTTTGACTCACAGATAGGTCGCAATCTTGAGGTCTATGTTGATGATTTAGTTATCAAAAGTCATATGGAGGATGCACTTCTCCGTGACGTCCAAGAGACGTTTAACACACTGAGGAGGATCAATATGAAACTGAATCCAAAGAAATGCACTTTTGGGGCAAGGATGTTCCTTGGATATATGATTGATCCAAATGCCATCAAGCCTTGCCCAGAAAAGACGGATGCGGTAATATAGTTACCATCCCCTCAGACACGGAAAGAGGTGCAATCATTAAATGGGAAGTTGGCTGGGCTAAACCGGTTCTTGTCGAAGTCCACGGAGAAGTCACTCCCCCTATTCAAAACACTCAAGAAGTGTATCAAGAAGGGAGATTTCTGGTGGACAAAGGAAGCGGAGGAAGCTTTTGGTCAGCTCAAGCAACACCTCGCATATCTTCCCATGCTAGTGGCCCCCCGACCCAAGGAGGAGCTCATCATGTATCTGTCAGCCACACATGGAGCAATAAGTGCGGTACTCATGACGGATAGGGACACAGTTCAAACTCCGGTGTACTTTATAAGTAGAACACTATAAGGGCCGGAGTTGAATTATTCTTCCATGGAGAAATAGGTTTTGGCATTAGTGTTTGCTACGAAACGGTTACGCCGGTACTTTTAGGCGCACCCAATTGTGGTTATCACTGATCAACCAATAAAGCAAGTTATCTCCAGGCCAGATGTGGCCAGTAGGCTACAGAAGTGGAGCATTCTATTGGGAGAGCATAACATATCTTATAGACCAAGGACAACTGTTAAAGGCCAAATCTTGGCAGATTTATTGATAGAGAAACCGGTTGAGGAGGGACCGGTCGTACAACGAGAGGAAACTCCAGCAGAACCATGGGTATTATTTACGGACGGATCTTCGTGCACGGATGGATCAGGAGCTGGTCTCATTCTTACGAATCCAGAAGGAATGGAGTTTACATACGCCCTACGTTTTGAGTTCACAGCCACCAATAATGAGGCAGAATATGAAGCGTTGATCGCGGGTTTAAAAATCGCCGCTAGAATGGGAGTCCGCAACCTTGAGGCCTACGTGGACTCACGGCTTATCGCGAACCACATTCTATGGTTCGATACTAGGAGAAAGTCAAGTCACTCATCGTGGCTTTCAGCAAGTTTTCTATCAAGCAGGTACCAAGAGGTGAAAACAAGAAGACGGATGCTCTTAGCAAGATCACGTCTACAAGTTTCGCCCACTTATCCAAGCAAGTCTTGGTAGAAATACTAAAGGACAAGTCTATAACAGAAGGGGAAGTCACAGCTATAGTTGAGGAAGATGGACCTACATGGATGACCCCGATCATCAACTATTTGACTAATGAAACCCTTCCAGACGAGGAAAAGGCGACACGGCGTATCAGAAGGAAGTCGCAACACTTCAAGCTTCAAGAAGGTATTCTTTACAAGCGCTCTTTCTTACAGCTGTGGTTGAGGTGTGTTGGGCCACGCCAGGCTACTTATGTGAGCAGTGAGATACATGAAGGGTTATGCGGCATGCACGCAGGTCCCCCATCCGTAGGATCATCTTCGTTAGTCTTCTTTCCCTTTCTTTCCGTTGGTCAACAACCAACAAAAGTTCTCGTTTAGTTCTTCACCACGCACAGGATATTATTGGCCTACTATGCATAGGGATGCACGCGACATGATTCGCAAGTGTAGTGATTTCCAGGTGCACAGACCAGTACCACGACATCCGCAGCAGGAACCGACACCCATTACATCCCCATGGCCATTCTATAAGTGGGGGTTTGACATTGCAGGACCTTTCCCCGTAGCTGCAGGGGGAGTTAAGTTCTTGATTGTCGCAATGGACTACTTTACACACTGGATAGAGGCAAAGGCAGTTAAATCCATCACAGGCAAACAAGTTAAAAAGTTTGTTTGGGAGAACATCGTGTGCCGTTTTGGCTTACCAGGAGAAATCATCTCGGACAACGGGAAGCAGTTCGCGGATAATCCATTCAAGGACTGGTGCGCAGCATTGAATATCAAACGGCGCTTCGCATCTGTTAAACATCCGCAGATAAATGGTCTTGTGGAACGAGCAAATAGAAGCTTGGGTGAAGGCATCAAGGCACGCTTGGATGAACAGAGTGCCAAATGGGTGGATGAACGGCCACATGTGCTATGGGCACATAGGACTATGATCAAAACAGCCAATGGGGATACTCCATTTGCACTGGCCTATGGCACTGAAGCTGTTATACCAGCAGAAATCGGAATGCTGACCATCCGCACATCGGAGGTTAATGTCGTCACAAACGACGAGCAGCTCCGGATCAATCTGGACTTGTTGGAGGAAAAAAGAGAAATAATGGCTATCAATGAGGCCAAGTCCAAGGCACGGATGAAGTTTTATTATGATGCCAAGGTTAAAGGTGTTTCTTTTCGACCGGGAGATTATGTTTATCGTGCCAACGAGGCAAGTCGAGCGGAGAGTATAGGAAAGCTAGGCCCTAAGTGGGAAGGACCGTATGAGGTTACGGAAGCCTTAGGACGGGGAGCGTATAAGTTACGTGACATGGATGGCCGCGACCTGGAACGCACACGGAATATCTGCAATCTTAAAAGGTGCTATCTTTGAGAGCTACGGCTTCCGGATGGACACTTCGCTATATCTAGCTTCAATGAAGATCCATGTGTTCTCTTTATTTTGTTTTTTATGCTTTCTAGGTTCCCTTTGTTTTTAGAACTTCCCATTCTTGTTAAAACAAAAAACGTAAACGTTCTAATAAAATGTCGTGGTGCCTAGCTAGCCCCACGACTCGTTCTTGTGCAAATTATTGTCTTATTTTTTAGATTCTATTATTGTCGTATAGATTTAGTTGTTATTACTATAATGTGCTATCTCTTATTCATATGCATTCATTCAGTACCGTACATGTACTATGCGCCTCCAGGCGGGGTAAGAGGATTAAGTGAACCTAATAATTCAACTTGTCGCATAAGAGGGATGCAACCCCAGCGACGCGGATCATGTATCCTTACTAGACACCTTACTCACAAGACGTTGTGATAAGTTTCAATATGTCGCGCTCACGCAGTGCTTTGCATGGTAAAGACGCATGCCGCACGTCTAGTAAAATATACACTTGATTGTATTTTTTGAGTAAGACGTGACATGTCATGCAATACAGGTATATGATATCTAAAAAAACAAAAATACACAAGTTTCAAATTCAAAACACCAAAATAGCCGTGGTCATCACAGACTTGCTTGCATAAATATGATAAGTTATCACAACAACATCAGTTTTAGTCGTATACATACACCGACGAATAAAATAGTACAAATGGTTACCATGTAAATTACAAGGGAGGTAGGAACTCCCCTATCTCTTTCTTACCTTCTTCAATCAAAGTGCGGAGGACCTCCCCGTGCGCATTCCTTCCTTCTTGGGCCCTGATCATATTTGCGTCCAATGCCTCAGGCAGCAGTTTTGCACCTTTCATCACCTTTGACACAGAGTCGTAGGTAGGCAGGGATAGTTGGATAGGATCGGCGGTGAGCTTCGACATTATTAATCCATTGGGAGCATCCTTCAGTGACTCTAGCTCGTCCAGGAAGGGGTGTTGGATCTCAACAAGGGCGGCCATTGATGCGGTCATTTTGTCTTCAGCTAGGAGGATATGGTAGGCATGCTGGGTAATGTCTTCTTTCTTGCCTATCAGCCCCGCAGCCTTGACCATCCCCTCGTGCCTACCACGGTCAATACCGTCCGAAACAACGTCAGCAAAGGCCTGCAACAGGTAGGGAGCTTCTGTTACCTTGTTCACGGCAAGTCGCATTCCCTAGCCAACCATCCATCTACGCCCAGCTATGGCTGTGAGCAAAGGAGGACATATCATCTCAGCATAGTCCGTGGCCATCTTGCTTAGTTCGCCCTCAGCTGCTGCAGCTTGCTCGTCCAAGGTAGTCTGCGCCTGGGTTAGCTCATGCTTTAGCGTGTCGCGCTCCTGAGCATTAGTGAAGGCTTGTACGGTTACAGCTTTAGTAGCAGCTTCGGCTGCGGATACCTATACATGACACTTGGAGTTATAACAAAGACAACGGTTTTTTGGTGGGCAAAAAAAAGCGTTAATACACGAACATACCTTCTCGTTGGATGCAGCTAAAAGGGCCTCCAGCTCAGCAATACGTTCTTTACGAGCGTTGGCGTGATGGACTTGCTCCTTGACGGTTAACTCGGCCACGACCAACGCTGCCTATAAGGATGTGATGGTTTTCTCGTGCTTCCCAACCAGTGTTTCACGGCGAGCTATCTTTTTATCAGCACGGCTCACGTTAGCCAAGGCCTTGATCAGAAGGCGTCTCAGGGCCGCACCAACCGTCACATGGTATGTGGAGGACACATCAAACTGCTCCAGCAACGTCTCATGCTCTAGTTCGTCCAAATCTTGTACCAGCGCTGGAGGAGTGATGTGTTCAATGTACTTAAAGCACTCAGACTCCGCCTCCAACCTTGTTAAGTTGGACAAATTCCATGCTAGGCGAAGGCTGGTGTCGGGTCCCTCAGAATGTGGCTCCTCAGCATGGGTCTCAAGAGGGGATGGAGGTCTCATTGATGTAACGTGAGAGGGTTCCCTTTCCACCTCTTTCTCTTGGGCCACGGTCGACTGATCTGCCCTGTTATTAACACACATTAGATTTGTTTATGGATTTATGTCCTTTGAGTATTAAATAGGTACTTACGTAGTGCCAGTCACGGGTTCCGTGATGGTAAGAGCTACAGCATTCACGGGGGTGGCCATCCAGACTTGCTCATCCGCGCCCAGTGAAGGGTCGACCTGGGGCGTAACAGTGCTGCTTCCTTCCTAGAATTGCGGATGGTCTTTCCTTAGCTTCTTCGGGGGAGCATTATGTGCCCCCGCCCCATCCCCTACAGTTTTTGCTACCCTCTTGGTAGTCTTTCTTTTCCTGGATTTGGGCTTGGGGAACCCAGAAGCTTGGGTGGTTTCTTCATCCTCACCAGTGCGATTGCCAGCAGAGTTGGTAAAATATTCTTCTTCTTCTTCTTCATCCTGGTGCGGCACGGTGCCCTCCAGCAGCAGTTCTTCACCATCTTCATTATGAAAGTCAAGAGGGGACTTCTCAATCAGAGGCTCTCCCTCATCTGATCGCGGATTAGTGGTTTCTTCCAGCGCGAAGGTTTTGTCTACGGTGGCTTCCAGTAGGGGGAGTTCATTTTCTTTCAGTGGTCGGAAACCTTCAGGAACTTTGCTTGGATTGCCTTGGCGCAGTAATCTATGTAGCTTCATCTTTGCGGACATACGTATAGACACAGATTAGTAATTTCACGACATACTATGAGACATGTTTGCATCTATAATTTGAAAGACCTACACTGCCCACGTTCGGTCAGAAAGCACGGATAACTATCCTCCCTCCCATAGTAGTAGCGTCTGATCCCTACTAGGCACAGGAAGTGCTCCGGCAAACCCCTATGGAATTCTGTGCGGCGGGTGTCTAAAATTTTCAAATCCTTACTACTATAATCTTTGGATTTGGGAGGATAGTCTTTGGGTACTTTAGTTTTAAGGACGAATGGGGTGGGGAATACTTTTTCATCTACGAAAAAGTAATGGTCGTACCAGTTCTTGAGGGAATCTAAGGGTTTCATATAAGTCATGGGGCGTTCGCGGATCGTTTTTTGAACGACAGCCACCCATTCATTAGTTAAGGGGAGTAAAAGACCCTAAATAGATTCACGGTCGGGGTTACCCCGCACGTATGGCAGGTAATCTCAAATTGATTGATTTTACATGCCCATATGCAGTGCAGTTGGGTTATGTAGAAGTCATAATATAGAAGCAGATCTACCAAAAATTTGGATAAGGGGATGCGGTAGTTAGCCGAATCGAATAGGCGCGTGTACACGCCTATCTTTCCCCTCGGTGCATCCGTAATCGCTTCACCTTCACCTGGATAGGTTGGGTGTACGCTTTCGGGAATATAATACTTAGACAAAAAGTCTACGTATTTCTCCACAGGCATCACGTTCAGGACATCCGTAATAAGGGGATTGTCCTTCACCATGTTTTATAAAAAGGGTTTGAGAGGCGTGATGATCTAACCTGCGGCGGAGGAAATCCGTGGAATAAGAGGCAAAAGATTGAAGGAAGGAGCTTGGGAATAACAATGGCGGAATGAATATAAACTGTGTGTGTAACAGTGGCACACACCAACTCTTATATAGGGTTGCCTCGATTTCCGAGGTAGCATGGATGTTCGCCACGTGTAAGCCACTACGCCCATCCAACGGGTGGGATTTCTGACACTTCTGAAACGTCAGAAGGGACCCACGGGTCACTTCTTGACAGTTTTACGTGGCTCAAGGGTGGTCCTTTTTGGTGCACTTTTGCAGGCGTGTGTCTGACTATTGACTACCATTAATGCATTTATTCTTATGTCGGGATATGGGGTCATACGTAAGACCATATTCAATGCTGCATTTAATTTGTCTCGGTCGACAAGTGCGGCTGAGGTTGCCATGTGCGTCCGAAACGGAGTTTGGAAATTTATCATTCCCTAAGGATCTTTTTTGGTACGTCCGGGGAGCATCTTGATAGTCTAGAGGTTACGCCTACGGCTGTAACAACTAGACTGGGGGGACATGATGACGTATAGTCCCCAGCCGGATCATGAACCCGGCCCACGGGTACTACCCGTATCCGGCCCATCACGGATTGGTGGGATTCATGTCATTTAAGCCCATGATCTAAGGTGAACAGTAGCAGCACACACGTGTGCGGCCCACATCCCGACATGGCCGGTACAGGGTTAGACATAATTATACTCTTACTATGATTGGGATTTATGCCAGAGGAGAGGATATTCACTCACCATAATTAGAAGATAACAATCAATCTAATTCTGGTACTTATCATTTCCTTGGGGCCGAAGCATCAGTGACAGCCCATTAGGGTTTCACTGCCTATATAAGGAACCCCCAAGGGTTCCACAAAGGTATTACATTCTACACACTCACATGTCATCCGATTCTCATAACCCTGACCGACTACTTACTCTCACGTCGTAGTCTAATCGTGGGATACATTCCCATGGTAAGCCTACGCGTGTTGTTTTAGTGTGCAGGATCCCAACCAGATAATTCACTTGGTGCAGGAGCCGGAGTCCAGCCAACCCGAATTAAGCCTAATTCGGGTCTAGCAAGGATCACCCAACTTTTGTATCAGCAACCATAATTGTATCACCCCATTTAATAGGATAGGATGCTACAGTAAATTATGGCGTATCATCAAATCATGCAAGGTAAATGTCTAAACATTCATGACCATATATAGAAATACCGGAATCAAACATCGGTAGTCCAGTAACTCACACACAAGCAATATAAGTACTATAAATGGAAGGGACTAAACAATGTCCAAAAAAAGTAAAGTATGATAAGTAGGAATAAATGCGTAGGGTAAAAGAGGCCGGATAGCTTCCAGTCCGAATGCACATACTCTGGAGTTCCTACTTGCGTCCTTGGGTACCTGCCGTCTGGGAACATGGAAAAGTAGACGGCTGAGCATAACGCTCAGTGCACGGATATACAATAAAGCATGGAGAAAATAGAATATGGAAGCATATAAAGATTATAAAGCATGAATGGCAGCGGAAATGAATAAGTCCTGGAAAACCTAGTTGTTTGTCATGTTAACTGGTTTTAGTTCTGAAAACATAGCTTATGTTACTTATGAAAATATGTATTAGTTAATGTACCATAATAACCAATATAGGTCATGAGGTCAACAACGTGCATGAATACTTGGAGGGGTGACCTCGTCATGCAAATTAGAGGGGATGCCTCTAATTAACTAGTAAATGGGTAGGAGGGATCAGCTCCTTGTGAAGGATACAAGGCACACACCATATTCACCATGAAATCCTGACCGAAACATGTAACTAGGATGCACCCATATGCCCCACATGATAATATAATAAAATAATGGCCAAATATCTGAAAAGGGACGCCACGAGCTATCACTCCGCCGTGGTGAAGTCATAACACTAGTGCCTCTAGTGTTATGGTTATGGTACCTCCATAACTAGGTGAAACTGGTCATGCATGTATATGGCTAAGGTAACTAATAAAACATAAGCATTTAATCTGTAACTACTAGGGAAAACAGTTGGCTGCATACGGGAAATCCTAATGAATGAAGAGATTGTCCTTACTGAAGGACAGGAAATCCGTACCTTATGTCCAGTAGAAGCTAAGGAAAACGAAGAAGACTAATCCGCCTCGATGGATTACACTACATAAGAAATATGGACGTGTAAGAGTTCTCTGAATTACATGTGTTTTACTGGTTCCGTGTGTTATTAGCTTGTTATATGTATTCTGTCATGTTTTACAGTTGTACTGAGTATTTTTTGTAGTTATTCTGATGTTCTATTGTGTATTATTCATGTATTAGTGTATAATAATACTTGTATTGTAAGACTAAGTCACTTTCTAAAAATAGCAGTTTTCCAAAAATAGTAAGTTTCCAAAAATAGAAAGTTTCCAAAAATAGAAAGTTTCCAAAAATAGAATTAAGCTGAATTATAAATAATAAGTGAAGTTAAATTAGTACAATACAAGTCATGGTTATAACTTAATAATTAAATAACTAGTAAATTTAATTAAACTATACATTATATGATTTTAATTAAAATACATGCTTTAATTAAAATGACTAAGTATAAATACATTAGGTTATACATGAATTAATTTAATAAATTAATTAACCTAAAGTTTAATATGACATGATTTATACAAAATAATTTTTATAAAAACCTGAATCCCGAGCCCGTGTTCTAATAAAGCCGAACAAAATAAGCTATATAAAAGTCTCACCGAGACCTTGGAGGTTGACACTAACAAATCAGCCAAACATGCAAAACATACCCCGACCTAGTGTCGGGGTTTCTTGGTCTCGGTTCCGAAAAAAAAAACCCAACCGAGCCCCATAGGGGGTCTCGGTGGTGCCTTGGTGCACACAAACCGAAAACAAAACCCACCCCGACCCTAGGTCGGGGTTCCTTGCTGCGTCCGAGCCACAAACAAACCAAGCCGAGACCTTAAGTGGTCTCGGTGGTGGTGTTACACGCAAGCCGAGCACCCCCTTGGGGTCTCGGTGTCTCGGTCGAACAAACCACACACAAACCAAACCCCGTGAAATGAATGAATTAATCTTAGATGTGTTCTTACATGTTCTTGATGATTAATTAATTTTAAAACATGAATTTCATAAGAAAAATAAATAAGATGAAAAGGGTTTTGATTATACCAACATGTGTAGAACGAATAGATGATCACAAACAAATGACAAGTAGCAAAAATCGTGCGGGTTTTCCTTTTCTTTGGTGTAGCCGGCGGCACAAGGAGACAAGAGAAAGAGAGCCAAAATTTTAGAAAACCTAAAATAATGAAAAGTGATTTCCCTGATGTTTTTTTAAAAAGTGATCTTGGGCCCAAAAGCCCACCTGGGCCTCCTCTCTTTGTCTTTCCGCGGCATATGGGGCCCACCAAGGGTAACCCGTAGCTTTTCCCTGTTTAAAATAATTAGCGTGTGTGTTCGTGATTTATTATTCATGATTTAATATTCGTGATCGTGTCACATTTATAATATTCATGATTGTTCGTTATTTATTGTCGTGACACGTGTATTAATATTATAAATGGAAAATTTAAATTTTATCGTGTTTTCGTAAGTTACTGTTCACGTGTACTGTTCATAGGTTTTTAATGCGGGTTTTACAGACATGGACGTAACATGACTGTAAGGAACGTGGAACGTGACGTGACTGAAAAGGACATATCTGACTTATGTAAGGAAAAGTATGAGAAGTCCGGATGAACTCCTCCGTTCCAAGTGGCGTGCCACCTGGAACGGTTCCTCTACAAGATCTTGGCGAAGACGCAATCCTGATCTTCATGACACTGACTTGACGGTATGTAAGAGTTCCTGGTTCATCAATGTAAGATAGATCTTTACTAATCTGATCGAGTGGGTATGAAATAACGTACCAGGGTATATGAAACGTTACGATGCAAAATATCCTGGAATAACTAACATTAATAACGTCTGAGCAATGATATGTGAGACATACTGAAACGTAGTACGTGTGTAACACCCCCAAATATACACAATTCAATACAGCTGAAGACTCGTTGGTGTTACGGGATAGCACATTACTTACATCATAGACAACGCTTAAAAACCGCGTCGTTTAATAATAAAGCATTTCCATTCATAAATATCAGATTTACATAGGTCCCAAGTCATTGTATTTCATACAGGTTTTACAAAGCATTTGAATAGAAATTACTATTTAAGTGTGGGCCATGAATTATTTGTCTTCCCGAGAATTACCTTCAAGTACTTGAGATAAAACATGTTAAAAGAAAAGGTCAGCGAAAACGCCGAGTGAATTCATAGAGTTTAATAAAATTCATTAATATAACATCGGTATAAAATTATTACCGAAAATCATTTTGTACAAATCTTTGTAATAGGCCATAAAATAGCCAAAGTCATTTTATACAAATCCTTATCAAAAATCATAATATAGGCGTTTGCCTTCAAAATCATTATACGAACCATTGTCGTAAAAACATCATACAATACGTTTTATAACGTTGTATAAAGTTAAATAAAAACCGTTATATGATTATGGTTATGTAAACCAAAACACGAACTTAATATCAATAATAAGACCCTGTATTACTAGTCAGGCAATATATCGTAATTCAATGCATAAAGCAGTATTTTCGCTATTGGATTATTATAAGTCGCATGACATTGTTACCTTACTATACCAAACAACGAGTAGCTAACCCCAAACTCAATTTGGCCATCTAAGTTAGCGTGTCGTCACAATAATCAGGCTATGGAAATCTTCTCATAAATAAATTCGCTTACCAATCAATGTGGCACGGCGGGGATCAACCGTCAAGGCGCGAACTGGGGTGATCGTCCCTAAATAGTACTATTATATGCATAAGTGTCTAACAAATCCTGGTAGTTCACAATTCATGCAAATGGGACTTTTAGTGACATAACCTAACTTTAATAATGCATTTCATTTCATTTATCGGGTCATATATTCATTCATCAGGTCATACAATCATTCGGGTCCGAATCAATAAACAAATAATCGGGACAAATGGTGTCCTATTTTATCAAAACTAACATGTTATCTCCCTCGCGGTTTTATAAAACATTTTATGAAAACATTTAAAAGAGTGCGAGGCTATGAACTCACGTTGATTTGGGAAGGCGGTTATCGGCGATTTGGATGTACGGTACGTGCTTCAATCACGGAAACCTAGACAAATAATACTCGTCTTAGACTTTTGTCCAATGACTTTATAAAAACCATAACTATGTATATATATGATGATTTTATAAATATGATGATGATCAAGTGGGATTGTACATCTTTATTCACTCATTATAGTGTTTATGTGTTGGTAACATTTTTATACTAGTCACTAGTTTTACTTATTTACATGTTTTAGGCCCAATAAGCCTATTATAAGCCCAATACCTTATATTAGTCCATTTTACACTTTTATTATCAGTATTATACTTTACATGTTGGGCCCAAATGGGTTAAGCCCAATAAGTAAGTTTATAAGTGTTTTACCAACTAGTCGGGTTTATAGTCCAATAAGGCTACTTTGACCCGTTAATGTCTATATGTTGTAAATCTCGGGTTTTATCGGTTTTTACTTGTTATATATGTTTATACATCAGTATGTGAGTTTATAAAAGTTTACATTAGACGGGTCCGACCGTCTAAGTTTTATTTGACAAAAACGTTAACCTTTCGGTTTTAGCCGAAAAGTCCTAAAACTTAAGTATATAGTTTTATAACTTGGAAAAACATTTTTAATTGTAATTTATATAATGTATCCCATTTTAATATCAATATATATGTAAATCTTTATTTATAATTTTTATCAACTAGTGGGTTTTATATATGTATATTTTATATAAATTTTTGAGTGCTTATATTATATACTATTTATATACAAAATCAGTCCTAAATTTTAAGTCCACTAAAATGTCCATATCTAGAGTTCTATTATGACATAGGACCACATTTGTTTATGACAGAAACTACATGATATGTGCTTCATTTTATTTCTTTTTAGCTACTGATGAATCAACCTCTAAATATTTTAATAAATTCATCCAAAACAGTGTAGGCAGATTTACACTATAAACTTGTTTTGATCATATCTCACTCATTATAATGATTCCATTGCATGGCCAACTCTCACATGTGTACAAGACCTAATACTTACTGTATATTGATTCCAATTTGCCATTTTGTCAGTTTATAATTTGGTTAGTTACTGTTTTTATACAGCCATCTTATTAAGTAAGATTTAACCATTTTTACATGTGGTTTTTCAATCTTTTTACCTATGTTTATCAAATCTATCAACACCAAATCCCCACATAATATTTTTAATCATAATTATCATCATATACATATACATAAATAAAGAAAATACAAGATTACATAATCAAAATAACAAGAGGATAGGAAGAACAATCTTTATACCACCATTAGTGATGAAAAGATGAGGTTTTTGATGAACAAGACTTGGTTCTTGTTATCAAATCTTCAACTTTAGCAAGGCAACTTCTTGGGTCCTTTGGATGGATGAAAACCTCCATGAAATCAGCCCTTTAACCTAATGAAAACTCCTTTTCATAAGTTAAGATCACCTCCAATCTTCATATCTTCAACATGACATCATCATATGTAGAAATAACATGAGATTTTGTGGTTGAATTTTTGGTTAATGGTGGTGTTGCTATGGTGGAGGACGGCCAAAAAGGGGAGGGAGAGAGTTGTGTGTGAGATTTGCATGTTGTAAACTGAGAGAATGGTTTAGGGAAGTGGTTTTTGTGTGCATGTAGTTTGGTGGCAAAGTTAAGACAAGTGTCTTAGCTTTGTTGCTAAGCTTTGACACCTCACAATGGTGTGAGTAGCTTGTTTTGCCGTCCCATATTGGGGGTGGGGCAAAAGTGGTTTTGTCTCATCCCCAATTATTTACGAGTACTCCTCGATTCTAGTTTCCTCGATTTGCGTGCCCTCGGGTCGTTTTACGAAAAACGTTTTTATAAATTATGAATCAACGGCACAAAACGAATCTAATAAAAATTGTCTCATCAAAAACGGAGTTCAAAAACATAAATACGTAATCCTAAGGTTTCCGGTTTAGTCGTAAAGGACGTTAAATTATGCACGTAAGTCCTAATCTCTTCTCGTAAATTTGTGAGTTTATGAACTAACACAAATTCAAAATCCCAAAATAATATTCTTGGATACATTTATTTCTTGAAATGTCGGGCTGTCACCAAAAACGGTGTATGTAAACGTAAGCACGTAACGTAGAATCTTCCGGTTTAGACGTAGTCGATGCTACTTCAAGACGTAAATCCAAATTTATTCCCAAAAAATAAGTTAGTTCATAATATAACATTAAAATAATGTTTTTAAATAATACTTGAGAATAAAATATCAACCATAAATTGACGGATTGTCACAGCATTTATCCCTAAACAGGATCTTTGTCCTCAAAGATCAATTTATCTTACTACTCGCTTCTTATAGAGTTAAAGCCATGTGGGTATTTCCTCCACATTCGGTCTTTTCTCACAAGTGTAATCCATTAAAATACGCGAGTTTCATCAAACATAACTACGGGAATAAGATCAGGCTTAATGTTGACTTACTTTCTCTATCCATGATGTTCACGGGTTTTTGATGAATGCAACTTTTTGACAATCTAAACTTCATCAAGAAGTGATCAGATTTTCACTTGATAGATATTAATCAAGTTCGATATACGAAACATAATTCACGCAGTCCTTGAAGTCCTAGGGTAGATCCAGCTTATATGCCTTTCAAACCAACTCTTTATATTATCTCAATGGTCCCATACAAAGGGGACTTAATTCCCATGATCTTTCAGATCTTCAATTCATCTTTCTATGGTGAAATTTTTTGGCATAACTTCGCTACCCATCTTGCACTTCAAGATCTACATTTCATATTCATATAACCTTCTACCCACTACCGGCAGTCAATAATCAGATCCTAATTTACATAATCATTTCAGGTCTCGCGGGTCGGGTATTTTGTAAGGTTAGGTTTGTCGTGATAGAAAACCTTAAACCTAAAAGACATGTCCAACTCACAATGGGTGTATGTCGGATGTCTTCATCCCAACTCCTGCTTACAGATGCTCTAATATTTAGATCCTAACAAGATTCAATCTTGATCCTAATACGATGATTATCAATGATAATCTTTCCAAAGGAAAACGATTATACGATTCATTACCAAAGGTCAATCATTCAAACATAAAACAGCACTTCTAGTATTTTGTGTCGTTACTTTACCTCATCCCTTCGATTGGGGTGGTAAACAGTACTCTCATCAAGGTTCGTTCCCAATGACTTCTGAGAAAATCTCTAGAAATTCGATGCGAAGCGAGGATCTTGATAGAGATGATCGATACAGGCACACCATGTTTACTCAACTCCTTTAAATACAAAAGAGTCAATTTCTTCATCGAGAATCTATCATTAACAGGAATGATATTAGCAGATTTGGTCAGTCTGTCGACGATGACCCAAATCCAATCAAATTCAGATGATGAATTTTTCAATAGTTAGACGTTTACTAATGTATGAGGCGATGTCTGCCTTCATAATTTGCCATCAGTACAACTTCTTCAGATAAAGATACACTAAATCAGAAATGGCATGAATAGAATACTTACTCTTATGAGATTCTAATATGACTAAATCTCAAAATCCTCCATATTCAGGTAACCACAAGCGGTCTTTAAAACATTTAACGCCATCGGCTTCTCAATTCTAACGGTTCAGATTAGCCACGGACCCCTTTTATTATCTATATTATCCTTTTTATAAGCATCGGCTATATTTTAAATTGCTCGGCAATTTATTTTGCACATTCATTATTAAGGAACACATCCTAATTGATTCTTTATCCTTTTTACATAATGTGTCAGTATTTACATTCATCTTTCCTGATGAAATAATTATCATGTCTACAATTTACTCAGAAATTCTTTCTTCATATTTTCTACGTTTTAGTTTCGTCTCAACTATCATTTTTATCAGTTTTGCTCAATCCGACGTTTAAAGCGTCGATAAATATTACAAGTAATTAAATAATAAATATTAAATTTTATGAAACGTAAACGTAAAAAGTTTTAAATTTCTCGGTTCGTCCAATTATAGGAAAATGTTCAAAAGAATAAATTTGAATTTAATTAACACGATTTTTGTTGATTTACTGAAAATAATTAGCGAGATTAGTAAATGTTCGAAAAATCTTTGTTTATATTTTGGTCACAATTTTCTTAGTTGACAAGAAAAAATTGTCGTTTTAAATTACAAGTCATGGTTTATATGGTTTTCCTCAATCCTTCTTAGGTTGTCTTGAGGTATACACAAACATTTACCCCTAAACAGGAGTTTAGTTAAATGTTCTGGGTATAAGGGAATAATCCCTCAAAAGTTCTTTTTGATAAAACATTTTTCAAAACATATTTGCACTTTCTTTTTGGTAAAACCCAAAGTCTCAAATGGCTCAAATTTCTAAAGAGTCAATATATATATATATATATATATATATATATATATATATATATATATATATATATATATATATATTATATATATATATATGTATATATATATATATATATATATATATATATATATATATATATATATATATATATATATATATATATATATATATATATATATATATATATATATATATATATATATATATATATATATATATATATATATATATATATATATATATATATATATATATATATATATATATATATATATATATATATATATATATATATATATATATATATATATATATATATATATATATATATATATATGTA